>OX439363.1:6904986-9304986 GCA_949319445.1 Mythimna lalbum
GCAGACTGTGAAACTGGCTGTATTGTCGGCTTTATCGATTAGTCGGTACATCTCTACAATATACCAATATTTTATTTGAGTACATTATAAGCCTTTTTACTTGTAATAATATTTGTTATGTGATTTAATTTTATCATTTATTTATTTATCAGAAATATGCATTTCTTAATTACGAGTCCTTACAAAATCTTCCGTTTTGTTGTCTTTTGTAATTGTAATAAATACATGTCTTATGATACAGATATACATATATGTAACTTCAAAAGCGTGCTAATAAAGTCAGTACATAATTATATACATTTTTCTTAGCGATATCATGTTATTTTTTTAAGGGGTGTGTAGATTAGTGTTGACGTGTATTTTGCGCAAACGTCGATGCTTTAGGAACAGTGTAACTAACTACTAGTGTGTTTTCGTGTAGAGGGGAGAGGAGGAGGGAGTGTAAATGAGCTAAGTGTTGGTCATAAGCAGCAGTAGTTACGACAGCTTGGGGCGTTAAAAAGGTACAATGTTCCAAGCTGTAGTAAATTTCCGAGGCATTAGAAACACTAGATATCTTAGTAACTAAGATATTGAAGATTTCTCATGTCCTGTTAAATTGATCCCCAAGAGTTTCGCGGTTTTCTTTCCCCCCCCCCACTTCATTGTAGATTTTATTTTCACAGACTACTTAAGTATGAAAAAGTTTGAAGTTACATATTAAGAGAAAATTAACTAAAAATGACATTGAAAAGTTAGCAATGGGTTCCAAATTAGGCAAGGCCTGTATCTTGGTGACCCAAAGTTAACCAAGTGTTCTTGGATAAATTCCTTACAATTTGAATGCATATTTTATAATATGTGCTCTACCATTTTGTTTTTCGGTTTCATATTTACCGTAATCGCGGAGCATGTAGACGCCGGCTTCCGCTTGGGGATCTAGGAGTTACGAGCTATGAGCCACTGGATATAGTTACACTGTGCTTCAGGTTTCAATATTATAGTAGTTCCTTACACTAATAATAATCTTGCAGTGTGCCGTATTCTCAAATTGACTATAGACATAAACTATCTACCTTTTAATCTAATACAGAGTAAATAAGTGTAGCCCAGTCAGAATCGTAGAAAAATATATCTTCTATATGTATATTAGAAAATTATATCCTCAAACTAAACTAGAAAGCATAATAGACTGTGTAACGTTGTAATACACCAATTAACTGTACTGAAGTCATGTAGGCCTTATTTTATATCCACACGATGTAAATATTATGTAACTGAGATACTGGACTCCGCAAAGCATATTAATATATACTCAAGCAATATAATGAAGCCTTATATGTATGAATATAATATCAGCTATTTTGAATATCGTAAACCATATAATAATGTTGTCAGCGATTGCAAATTTTATATAAATTGTAAATTAAATCAGCATTTTTTTTTTTTATTATAATATAATATTTCAAAAATGTATTTTCTGAACTCACAGTTCGGATGACGTTAAATAGGGATGTAGAAAAGCGTCATGCGCTTCCTCTACATCTATGGGGATAAAATCTAGAGTACGATGAAAGTGAAGATAGACAGGCTAGTCGCGAGTACGATTGCATCACTGCTTACCATCAGGTGGGATCGCAGTCAAATACTAGTTTATAATTTGGCATAAGTAAGAAAAAGATTGATAGATGAAATTGAATCAAAAATCGCAAATAGAAACAATTGTTTTAACAAATCGGTTGAGACACCTTTTTAAATTCAAAGGGGAAACGTCAAGTAACAGAAAAAAGATTTATGTAGGTACACTGAAATATGACGTCACTGCCATTAGGTTACAAGAGAAGTAACGAGGATTTTTTGGTTACAAACCAGACTAAAACGTTGATCGTCAATAAAGAAACGTGTCTGCTAATGAGCCCAAACACAACACTGCGATGCGATGTCGCAAAAATCTGCGAGCTCGCATGACGAATCGCGAGAACTTGCGAATTTATAGCATCGCACATTGTATGTTCACCTGAACCGATATTTTGCCGCTCGAAATCGCGTCGCAGCAATTCGTATCGCAAGTTTCTGCGATTCGGCGTCGTATCGCATCGGAGCATCGTAGTTTTGTGTGACAGCTCGAAAGTTCTATGTTATATTATAAGTTTCAAATACAGGATGTGAATAGCATAGTAAGAGCTTGTTACCCAATCACATATTTAAAGTTTATTTTAACTGTTGGTACTTACAATTTATATAATTTTTGGAAGCCATATTGAAAAAATAAAACGCATAATATTTATTATAGATGTGTTCTTTTATTTACTACTACAATTGCAACCCGGTAACTTTTTTTTTTACGGTGGGCAAAAATCATCTTATGACAACCCCCGCCCTTGGGTGGAGCGGGAGAGAGTGTCAGACTCTTACTGACTAAAGACCCACCCTGTTCCTTTCGGATAACCCTGGACAGCCCGGTAATTGGGTTGTGGGGGGTCTGATAGGCCATCTCTCCATGTAAAACACAGATATTCAGCTACTAGTGTTTTAATTGCACTTGGGCGAAGCCGCTGCCAAAAACTAGTGACTAATTACAGTGCTATTGTGTATAAGTCAAACTTGAACAAATTGTCAAGAAAAAGCTAGGATCTAGATGAATGAAACGTTCTCTCGGTTTCAAAGGATCGACCTAAAGTGGAATGTCCAAAAGCCATTTATTCCATTACCTGAACTTCATTCTAGCGAGGGCTTTAAGCGTCGTACGCACGTTCCATCTTGACGTACGTCCCGCCAAGACCACGTTACTGGATGTAGCATACGCACCATCGTGCACGCATCCAGCATGCTGGACGTCACAGATTATAAATAGATGTAATGGGACCATTATTCTGAGAGAACGTGTTTAAATTAAACGAATTTTAGTTCTTTTTAATAAAAACTTTATACTTCTTGGGTTGTATGATCTTTTCATTCCAAAATTTTATTGGCATACAATTTTTTTGAAGTTGTGTTGTCGTACATTCACACCTTTTTTGCACCTGGCAACCCTGATTTTATTGCATTTTCTTTCTAATATTAAACGAAATTTAGTTATTTTTAATGAGAACTTTGTACTTCTTGGTTGTACGATCTTTTTATCTCGAAATTTCTTTGTTTTTCTTTTTTGTAATTGTATTGTTGTGCGTTCACGCCTTTTTTGCATCTGGCAGCCCTATCCTGCTATACAGCAAGCTACGCACGATCCAGCACACTCAATCTGCACGATGTTCATAGTGGTGGGGGAGCTTGCTGGATCGAAAATCCATCGTGTACGTCCAGCAAGCAATTAATAATAATAATTGACGTACGTCAAGCCTACGCACGGGAATTTTGCATCGTGCATCGTGTATGATCTTGGCGGGACGTAGGTACGTCAAGATGGAACGTGCGTACGGCGCTTTACGCTCTGGCCCGGGCCCTAGCACAGTGCGTTTCACTTAAGAAGTTCCTTTGCCGTAATGTTGGCAATACGGAAAAACAGTGTTGCAATATTTTTAGCAATTACTTAATATTAGGGAGATTAACTGATATTTCATTACTCTTAATAATTGCCTTTTTTGTTTTTTTTTTAACTATTTTCTATTTATAACATGTAGTAGGTACAAAAGATGTTGTCACATAAAAGAGACAAGTCAACAAGTGCAAAGATAACAAAAAATAAAGTTTATTCTATACGCAGTATTGTATGTTTATTGTCTTTGAACGGAACGCAAAGAACTTTCAGATTATTACAAACTCATGGCACTGGATAAGTGAAATAATAGCATCAAGTTTGTGGTTGGAAGTTGGGACGTTTTGTGTGGTCCAATCTTTTTGATTAAAATATTTCTTAGGGTTGACACTGCGTTAAGCGGGCGCCCGCGCAGTGCCATACAAACAAAGTGCTCCGTCGCCGCGGGTACGCGGCGCGCGCCCGTTTTGCTTCGTAATAATACATTAAAATTCGCCATCGACACGACTACATGCATACCGTTAAAGTTGAACTAGCAAAACTGCGCGAGTAATGCTCGCTTATGATACGGGTACATGTTGCCTGAAATAAATTGACTATTTTATTATTAGCTCAGCGTTGGCCCTTATAATTTTGGGCAGCCTGTATCTTGATCAAAACTGATTCAAATCGATAGGTTGCAATGTGGTGAATTGACGGCACGGTTGGCGCAGTGGTTGAGCCATTGGCAGAGTCTCGTGTTCCGATTCCCGCACAAAACAATTTTTTATTGCCTACACAATAGCACTCCGACCGTGAAGCACCCAAACAAGAGTATTTTTTAGTGTGGAGTAACATCATCATCTTCCTGCCCTTATCCCGTGTTATTTGGGGTCGGCGCAAAAATTTTTTTCTTCCATTCTATCCTGTCACCTGTCATGCTATCACTAACTTCCTCTTCTTTCATATCACTCGTCACACAATCTATCAATTTTTTCTTTGGCCTCCCTCTCCCTCTCATAACTCTTTTAGTAACATGCGTTTCATCCCTCCTCTTTACATGACCATACCAAGACAACGATTCCCCTTCAACTTTTCAGTCACTGGCGCCACTTTCAAACTTCCTGATATTCTCATTTCTTACTTTACCTTTTCTCGTCACACCACACATCCATCTAAGTATTCTCATCTCCGCTACATGCAATCTTTTTCATCCGTCTTTTTCACAGCCCAACATTCTGAACCATACAGTACGACAGGTCTTATTACGGACTTGTAAATTTTAAGAGTAACATTTAGAAGAAATATGAAATTAAACGCAAAAGATTTATTTTAGATTTTTATCTCTAATATAAAATGGTGTGATGATCACTTATTTACAATGAGATTAATCGTGAATCAAAGTAATATAAACTATACAGTACGAAATAAAAGTCATTCAATAATGGGAGTTATTTTAAAATTCATTACGATACTATTTATTTAAATCAAAGTTATTTTACAAAATGGGTACTTGATACTGGTAAAGACTGACTACTTTGGGTCAATCTTATTAACCAATTGGAACACGAGACAGGTGCATACTGTGTTTCTATTGGTCAAATAGTTCGGGTCAAAGTAACCCGACTTTACGGTATTTAAGTCACAAAAAACTGAATGAAATGAGTGAACAAAATAAAAAAACACTAATAAATACAATTCAGCACCAGAATTTGAGTTTGAGTCATCGAAGCCAACAACAGTTAACTAGATGGCTACATATTGGTCGGAAAAGATTTTAGTCCAATCAACACGAAAGAAGAAGAACCAACAGAATCAGGTAAAAAAGGGATCATATTTATAACACTTTCATGGAAATATATATTGGAACTAGCAAAGTAACCTATACTCTAGCTAGTGTTGACTGGCCTGTTGGTCTAGTGGTTAGTGGCCCTGACTGCTATGCCGGAGGTTGTGGTTTCGATTCCCACTTAGGACAAATGTTTATGTGATGAGCATGATCATTTGTTCTGTGCCTGGGTGTTATGTATCTATAATATGTATATATTTAGAAATATTAAAGTAAGTTTATCAGTTGTCTAATACCCATAACACAAGCTCTGCTTAGCTTGGGACTAGACGGCGTTGTGAGAGTTGTGGGAAAAAAAGTGTATGAGTATTGGTTGAAACCATTGTATTTAAACAAAAATATGAACCGTGGAATAAGTTAAGGTAGTGTGATTGACGGTTCAGTTAGGCGTCAAGTACACGGTCTTGCAGGCGTCAATCAATTCCATCAATGATGGTTTTTGTCAGACAGTACCAAGCAAAGGTCAATCATCGCAATAGACTGTAGGTTTTTCGTCAATCAAAACTGACAGTAAAACTTATCATGTAATGGACGACTTAGATTTAGTACATTTGCCACTGCAAGTGCGGCCTTCTGTAATCTGCGCTCTATTCCTTAGCATCAGTAATTCCTTCAGTACTAATAGCAAACATAGCTTCCGTCTCCGGCAAGCAGGGGCTGTCATAGATCTTGCACACTCGGTTATCGCCCCTCCCCTTCCGTAGATAGAGTCGGGTAGTGGACGCGTGCGCTATTATGTGTCCGCCTATGGGCTTCTTGGTGTCCGCGTTGAATACACCTACCGAGTCAACGTTGGCCACAACTTGGTTTGTTATAAGCACTGCTACGCCGAACTGAAAAGAAGATACATTATTTATACTTAAATGACTGGTTTGATGGATATGATGACTAATATATTTCTAGATAATATTATTAGGGCACATCTTGGAAACAAATCAGTTTAACACTCCAGTAGTCGCGCGTTCTACAGTTGTAGAACACACTTTTTTTTTTAATTTGAGCGTAAATCAAAGATCGTTTATGCACACACTCATAGTAAACTCACACATAACAAAAAGTATACTTTATAATAACACTAGCTTTTGCCCGCACGGCTTCGCTCCCGCTCTTCCCTACTCTACGCTACCAAACTTCACATAAACTATCTACTAAATAGTCCGAACAAAGCCTAAAAATTTGGTTTAGATAGGTGAGCCCGTTCTTGAGTTATAAAATAACAACGAAAAGTGGCATTGATTTTTATAAATATAGATAGATAGATAGATAGATAGATAAAAAATACTTTTAGTTCTTGTGTAAAAGTAACAAAGTAAACTATTCGCGAAAACAGTGGCTTTCAAAGATTGACTTAACAATATTGATGACTTAGATTTATGTTACAAATGCCCAAAAATAAAGTACATACCTCATCAGCCAGCCTTAGCAGCATTCTCATGAACCGTCCTAGATGCAGCTGCCGCGAGTTCAGCTCGCCTCGCCCCGAGTAATCCGTTCTATACAGAGCTGTTGCGCTGTCCACTATTATTAAAGAGTACCTGAAAAAAATATCACATACATATAAATTACCTAGTGTAATTGTATTGTTGTAATGTGGAATTTTGTTTTAAATAAATTGTTTTAACTTTTTTGACGCCCATCTATATAATACACGATGTGTCCTCCAACGCCACGCAACAAATGTATAACGTATCTATAGTAAAATATTTTCTGGCGTTTATGTTTCTATTGAATAAATAAAACAAACAAGAACTTATTATGTGTGAAAAAGTTAAAAATATGACTTATAACAGGGCAATTTTCCATAAAAACAAAATAAAAGGTCTTGTAAAAGTCATAAATTTATTTTATACTATTACTAGCTTTCCGCCTGCGGCTTCGCCCGCGTGGACTACAGTTTATATCGCGCGGGCAGAGACCCGTGCTCAGCAGTGGAATTATAGGTAGCCTATGTGTTATTCCAGTGTCTCTTCTACCTACCTACCAAATTTGATCTAAATCCGTTCAGTAGTTTTTGTGTGAAAGCTTAACAGACAGGCAGACAAGATAGTTACTTTCGCATTTATAATATTAGTAGGGATTACTTCTAATCAAATAGTGGCGCGCACGAAAATCTCGAACTTACAAGTGATTGGCGTTCAAAAGGTTAATTAGGCCAGCCTTTCTCAGCCTTTTTAAGCCCGTGTACCGACTACTGTAACGTAACATGCAATGTAACAGAATTCCCATAGTGTAATGGACGTCTTTGCACGTGCGAGCTGTGCACACTAAGCGCGCCAACAGAGCATTTCAACTAAGTGTGTACATGCTCGGTTCGTGCGCGCACCCAATCTTTTTTTTTATAGTTTATAGGTTCACGTTTGACCACTATCTCACCTGATGGTAAGCGATAATGTGGCCGACGATGGAACACGTTTGGCTAGAAGCAATCTACTCACTCTCGACTTAAAGACCCCTAGGTTATAGCTATCAGGAAACACAGACTCCGGCAGGGAATTCCACTCCTTAGCTGTACGCATAATGAATGTTTTCCCAAAACGCTTTGTACGTACGGGTGGGATGTCCACCATGTACCGGTGGCGCAACGCCGTACGTCTTGTCCACACTTATTAATGCTCCTTTCATGTTTCCTTACATGTTACGTTATAGCAGTCTGTACCTGGCTTAACCCGGGATCTTTTTAAGCCGCTTTTAAGTGAGACGGTAAGTAAAATGCTCATTCGTGTTTACGATTCCGATCTTAAATCCACATAAATATTTTTTTCCAGTTTCATTCGCGCCATTTACTGGATAGAAAGCCTGATAGGCCGTCGTTTCATATAAAATAATGATATTTGTTGACAGACCAACCACGGATATCGAGGGATATGCCATGAGGGCGTGGTACGCAAAAGCCAGTATTACTCGGTAAGCAGGACAATCAGCAGAATCTTAGTAATAGAGTCCCGTTTTAACCTTCGGAACCCTATAAACAAACTCATCATATTTGGGAAAGAGCTAAGCAACTAATGAAACTTCGGTAACCTACCTAGACTCCGCCATCATAGCGCACGCCTGTACCAACAGCTGCGTCTGATGGTCGGTATTGTACGCGCGCGCATACGCCACATTGTCGAGCACGGCGGCGCCCTCCATGCCGTACCGCTGCGCCACCGCCAGCAACCGCTCCGGCCGGAATGTGCCCTCCGTGTCGATGTACATGCATTTACCTTCACCCCCTGATTGCTCTATGGGGAGCTGGAAATAATAATAATATATTTTTATACATCTACTAGCTGACCCATATCACAGAAAAAATTAGGAGTGGGGAGGGTCTTCCTAGGGCAAAACATTCTCAGACCAACCTTCTTCCTGCCCTTATCGCGTTTTATTTGGTGTCGGCGCAACACGTTTTTTTCTTCCATTCTGTCCTGTCACTCGTCACGCTATCATCAACTCTCTTTTCTTTCATACCAACCCCTTTTTCTTTCATACTATTCTCAGACCAACCAAATATATAAAATCGGTCAAATTGATATAAACTAGTGCTTGACTGCGATCCCATCTGATGGTAAGCAGTGATGCAATCTCTGAGAAGAGAGTTCCGGAAGAGTTCATTAACAAACACTGACACATATTTTTATATATAGAATAGAATAAACTTAATTGTTCACCAAAACAGTAACAAAACTTTTAAAATAACTTACATCTATGGGTACAATGTAGTTAGGATAATTACCTGACAAGTGACCGCCAAAGTATGGCATATTTGAGTCTTGCCTGTTCGGAATTCTCCAAATATTTCAGTAATAGATCCTGTTTCAATGCCTCCTCCAAGTAGCCTGTCCAGCTCTTTTGAGCCTGTAGTTAGCTGAATTATTTCAGATCTAGAGCAAATTACAAGATTTTCATTAAAACAAATATGTTTATCTTAATTTTCATTACACATTAATTTATGAAAACTGCCAGAAACATATTATACAATAAATTATTTGTGTTCTGACAATCTGTCTCCTGAGTCATCTATATATATAAAAATCAACGCCAATTTTCGTTGTTATTTTATAACTCAATAACAGGCTCACCTATCCAAACCAAATTTTTAGGGTATGTTCGGACTATTTAGTAGATGGTTTATGTGAAGTTTGGTAGGGTAGAGTAGGGAACAGCAGGAGCGAAACCGTGAGGGTAAAAGCTAGTATACATATAAGAAAGAATTCTAAAGTAAATCCAATGATGATGGGTCAGATAATAAATAATATTTATTTTGCAAGTAGGTTTTGTAGTTTCATAAACCACCATGGCAGTGGTATGATAGGTCTTAATTTTTATTATAGTTTAAAAATAACAATCTAAATGATCTATTACCTTTTTTGATGGAACTCAGTTGCTGTTGTGAAGCCCATGGGCACCAGTTTTGATGCCTCTGCCAGTATTTTGTCTGCTTTTGCTTCCGATATACCTTTTATAGTAATCAGCCATTTCTTGGGAGCATAAGCAACTGATTCAACTGTATGATAGCCTGCTTCTTCCAACTTTTTTATATCTCCAGATGTAATGCCATTACCCTGAGGAATATTTAAAAATTGTGTTCTGAAACTCACCTTATTATGACTGGATTTTACCGTTTTTAACATTCCAAAGAAAAAAGAGATAAGACAATGAGAGAGTGAACGCTGGCATTAGCTTGGTGTTTATATATATTGTGGGCTGATTGTTACAGTGCAAATGTAGTTATGACTATAACATAATTATGTATGGACTCAGAGGGCCATCTTAGGGTCTGCCCTTGGCGAAGCTTATGTCTGTCGTATAAAACTTAAGAAGTTAAATAATTTAGAAACTACGGTCCAGAGTCCAGGCCTTGTTAACGTTACCAAATGCGTTACTATGGTTATTGTTAAACTTCTTTGTTTTGTCTAGATTAATGCAGTAATCAGCGTGATCATGGATTAAAAAACACAGGCCATGGTAACATTACTATTTACCGATAACATCATCAATTACGTTACTCTGTTTACTGGTAAAAATTCACTCAAGTACTGTAACCAAGAATAACGTTACCTCTACGTTATCTCCGTACGATGAAGGTAACGATGATTTCTTTAAAATTTTATTCAAAGCCCTGGTATAGTCTAATCTATGGTCACATTAAACTTGAGATATTTGTCTACAGCCAAATTAATAGGGCTGCCGGAAGGACTTTACCATAAGGGTTTGCTGTAGCGGATTTACATGCACAAGAGTTTACACTTAGTACATATCAAAATATTATGATACCTCTAATTTAGTAATAAGTTGTGGTCCACATTCATCTAAGTCTTCATCAGCTACTGAAGCCGTTACTGCTGATGCTGTGGCAGTCATGTTGTCTCTTCAAAAATACACTATCACCGAAACATTTAATGTTACAAGTTGAAGAAAACTTCGTCCTTCGTTTAGCTCGTTTACTCCTGTTGTCACCCAGTATTAACTTACGACTACATTTATTACGATTTCTGTGCTCAAACACTAACTGCCTCCTAATTTTAATTTAGGTACTTATTAAATGTTGACAAACCAGAGAAAAATAACAAATTAACAAGTCCCGACTCGCAATTTTTGTTTTAAAGCAAAAGACAGCTAAAAATGATTAAATGACACCAAATGACAGAATGTACATGTCAATGTCAAAATTCCCTCCAATTCAGGCTGCTTTTTTTTTATACTGATGTTGGAATCTGAAACCGAACCATTGAAACGGGGCACGATCTAGGTAAAATGATGCTGAGAAAATAATTGTTAGAGTCTGTCTAAAAAGTCAATCAACTTGTGTAATTATTTAAATCTGATGTAGACTACATCCTGATTATTAAACCAGTGTTGACTACATGATGTAGTTGAATAAGATAAGAGATATTGATCATTGTTTACTAATAGAAGAACCTTTTAAAAAGTATCGAATATAAGTAGTTTTTAAATGATTAAATATTATATAACAAAATTCCCAAGTCGGTTGACTTTTTAGACAGACTTTAGTTACCTCAAAGAAGTTTACCGAGATCGCGCCTGCCTGTTTGTCAAGTCTGTTGTATTTGCTGCCAAAAACTACAAAAACATTAGAATGTGTATGTGCAGGTGCATTAAGGTGAATGCTCCAACCAGCCCGCGAAATTCAAATTCTCTTACGTTTTTTGCAATTTGCAGGCCAGTGACATGTTGTAACTTTATCAAAATATGATTCGCGGCAATAACAAGTATAATTTTAAATACAAGAATGATCAAAACATTCGCTCCATCAGCTTTTACATAGAAAAGCTGCATGTAAGTTAGATTTCGGAGATTTTAACAATTTACACCTTTAAGTATATACACCTTTAAGTATATATAAATCTCTGAAATCTCGAAGTAGCTAAGTTTGTTAAGCAAAATCTATCTCGTTTTGAAAGCCTGGCTGATGTATTCGTATAAATTACCGAGTGGTTGGAAAGCTTCAGCACAGTTTAAGAGTAGATTACGGATTTTTTTGTTAAATAAAACGTACTAAAGTGTAGCTGAGTTCCTATCGGAGAAAAATATTTGTTAATTAGTGACATCTTGATTTTTTTGACTGACATTATAATTGTTGACATTTTGATTTTGACATTCTGATTTTTGATATTGAGATATATGACATTTTGATCTTGGTTTTTGACATTTGAATTGTGATAATTACGATATTGGTAATTGTAATGGCATAATATATATAATCTAATGATAATAATTTATACGAGGGCGGGTCAATAAGTCCGTGACTTGTTGATTTTTCCGCCTCTTAATTGAAATGGCAACACTGCTCCCGTCAACAGTCATCTGTCAGATGACTCCTGTCAAAAATTGAACAAACTGTGACATTTAGTTTGTTTTTGACAGCCGTTAATATCAGACTACCGCGTTGACTGAGAAGAAAATGGAAAAAAGTGAATTTCGTGTGCTCATTAAGCATTATTTTTTGCGGAAAAAATCCATTACGCAAACCAAGGCTAAGCTTGATAAATATTATGGGGACTCTGCACCATCCATTTCCATGGTAAAAAAGTGGTTTACTGAATTCCGATGTGGCCGTACCAGCACGGAAAATGCCGAACGTTCTAGACGCCCAGTTGAGGTCCTCACATCCGAAACAGTTGAAAAAATCCACGATATGGTTTTAGCCGATCGGCGATTAAAAGTGAGAGAGATTGTGGAAGCCATAGGCATCTCGCATGGCTCAGTGGTTTCAATTTTAAACGATCATTTGGGTATGAGAAAGCTTTCCGCAAGATGGGTGCCGCGTTTGCTCACAATCGACCACAAACGCAAACGTGTGACAATTTCGCAGGAATGTTTGGCGTTGTTCAATCCCAATACGAATGAGAGTTTTGCGCCGTTTCGTAACCGTGGACGAAACGTGGATCCACCTCAACACACCGGAGACCAAACAGCAGTCAAAACAGTGGGTTTCTCGGGGTGAATCTGCGCCAAAGAAGGCAAAGGTGGGTTTGTCAGCCAATAAAGTCATGGCGACTGTTTTTTGGGATGCACGCGGTATTATCCACATTGACTACCTTCAAAAAGGAAAACTAATCAATGGCGAATATTACAGCAACTTATTGGATCGATTCGATGAGGCATTGAAAGAAAAGCGACCGCACTTGGCCAAGAAAAAAAAGTCCTTTTCCATCAGGACAATGCACGAGTGCACACATGTGCAGTTTCTATGGCAAAAATCCATGAATTGGGCTACGAATTGCTCCCTCATCCGGCCTATTCTCCCAATCTAGCCCCTTGTGACTACTTCTTGTTTCCAAACTTAAAGAAATGGCTCGGTGGAAAGAGATTTGCCTCCAACGACAAAGTTATCTCAAAAATAAATGCCTATTTTAAAGACCTCGACAAATCATATTTTTCGGAAGGGATAACAAAATTGGAGAAACGTTGGGCTAAGTGTATAGAGCTCAAAGGTTTTATAATTTTTCAACGTAGTCTGTTGAAAAATAAAATTATTTTTTATCTAAAAATTTGTGTTTCATTTAAAAAGTCACGGACTTATTGACCCGCCCTCGTATTTACCTTTTTAATACAAACATATATCGACGATGAAGTGACAAGAATCTTTATCTACCAGAACATAATTTTGTTATTGTGTTAGTTCATTAGGTGATCTCGTCACCAAATTGGATGCATACTTGCTTAATAGTTATTGTTAGTTATAGTCAACTCGTTAAAAAATAAGATATAAAATTAGCTGCTTTTGCCAGCTCACGCAAACGATTATTTAAAGTAAGTTACGTATAAAAAAATAAAATCCCAAAAATGTCACTTAGGAGTTCTTGTCACTTCATCGTCGATATGTAGGTATTTTTAATTAAGTTCATTATTTAAAATGTAATATTAGTAATTTATGAATTGATCTAAGTAATTTATTAATTGATTGTGATATAGTAATGATACTAAATTATTTTAAAAATTTTGCATGCCGATTGGTAAAATGTGGCTAAGCTAAATGTGTAAAAATTCTATTCTATCCTATCCTATCCTATCCTGTCCTGTCCTGTCCTGTCCTGTCCTGTCCTGTCCTGTCCTGTCCTGTCCTGTCCTGTCCTGTCCTGTCCTGTCCTGTCCTGTCCTGTCCTGTCCTGTCCTGTCCTGTCCTGTCCTGTCCTGTCCTGTCCTGTCCTGTCCTGTCCTGTCCTGTCCTGTCCTGTCCTGTCCTGTCCTGTCCTGTCCTGTCCTGTCCTGTCCTGTCCTGTCCTGTCCTGTCCTGTCCTGTCCTGTCCTGTCCTGTCCTGTCCTGTCCTGTCCTGTCCTGTCCTGTCCTGTCCTGTCCTGTCCTGTCCTGTCCTGTCCTGTCCTGTCCTGTCCTGTCCTGTCCTGTCCTGTCCTGTCCTGTCCTGTCCTGTCCTGTCCTGTCCTGTCCTGTCCTGTCCTGTCCTGTCCTGTCCTGTCCTGTCCTGTCCTGTCCTGCCCTGTCCTGTCCTGTCCTGTCCTGTCCTGTCCTGTCCTGTCCTGTCCTGTCCTGTCCTGTCCTGTCCTGTCCTGTCCTGTCCTGTCCTGTCCTGTCCTGTCCTGTCCTGTCCTGTCCTGTCCTGTCCTGTCCTGTCCTGTCCTGTCCTGTCCTGTCCTGTCCTGTCCTGTCCTGTCCTGTCCTGTCCTGTCCTGTCCTGTCCTGTCCTGTCCTGTCCTGTCCTGTCCTGTCCTGTCCTGTCCTGTCCTGTCCTGTCCTGTCCTGTCCTGTCCTGTCCTGTCCTGTCCTGTCCTGTCCTGTCCTGTCCTATCTTATTCTATTCTATTCTATTCTGGTTAATATTATATCTGGTAAATAATTTCGGTTTTGTCATTTAGGCGTGAAAACGTAACAAACAAACAAACAAACTCACTTTCGCTTTTATAATATTAGTAAGGATTTCTGTTTTAAACCAAAATAATATAACTCTAGATAGTTGTGAGTTACTTTACGTTACTGAAATTAACCCTTCAGATACCGTCAATTAGAGACACAATAGTAAGACAATAGATGCGCGGCCACCGGTGGTCGCTTGGGGATTCATGAATTAAATGATGGAATAGAATAGTATAGAATAAACTTTATTATTTGTTGTCTTTGCACTTATTGACTTGTCTCTTTTATGTAACAACATTTTTTGTACCTACCACATTTTACGCAAATAAATTATATTATTATTCTCTTTATTTGTCTACTATACATATTTTTAATTTTTTCTTAAAACAAAAAATATAAAAAAAAAACATTTAAAAATATAAAAAATAATAGTCCACCGATGTCGGGAGCAGAGTCCAAGCTACCGGTGGTTAGGGCTCCAAGGACAGGAATCTCCTCACAATGCGAGCCGTGTCGAGGAGTACTGTATCAGGCCCATGATTTAACCGCGCGCAACGGCAGCTTCGGCAGATTGTCGTCGAAGTGTTTGGCTCTAAAGCCATCGTTGGTCACGACAATCAACACAATGACAGCCGAGTCCACATTCCCCATGTCGACAACCTCGTGTGCTAAGTCGATTATTATTATTATTATTATACAAAGTCATGGCTTTAAACACTACGTATCCATATCTAAGCCAAAAACAGGAACAAAAAAAAAACAATATTGACGTTGTTTTTTTTTTACAAATAATTTCAAGTGGCTATAATATTGATAGGTCAACTCGCATTTTCTTAAAATTGTAATTGACTCGAGTTGCAATTCGAGTAAACACCGATGGGCAAACATCTAGCTCGGTCGACCGAGTCAACTCAGGCCTCAGCCCGTCGAGTCAAGTCAATAACATCTTTGCATCTTGACTCGACGCTTGGTTGGCAAAGTCAAGTTTCTAGTATCTGCCAAAGAGTCAACGGGACTTTGCGGTAGAGTCTGTCTAATGAAAGCGTAACCTGGAGTTTTTTTTTTTTTAATTAAAGTGGCAACATTATTTTGCCGCCAAAATCACGTCTAAGCAAAGATTTTATATATCCTACTAGAGTAGACTAGATTGACTACGAAGAAATTTTACACTCTCTAAAGTGTTCTTTATTCTCATTAGCATTAAGTTCATGTATATTATTGACACGCAAAAGGGAAAAATGGCCTGGAGCAGGACACTGAGATAAATCCTCTGTGTCCCTTTCTCACATACTACCAGAAAAAAATAAGAAACAGATGGTAGTTTTTAGATTGTTCCAGTTATCGTTAAATAGTCCGTGTTCATGCATTTTAATAGGTTTATGCAACATAAAATGAATTGGAACTAAATATTTTATTTCAAATAATGCTTCTTGAAATTTTATACGCATTCTTGTTGTATTTAATGATGATTTCATTTAGATATAGTAGCTATTCGTAGTAATTTTCAAATTATGAAAGGCAACATTTAGGAGCTTTCAATTTGACAGAATTTGACATCAATAAACAATATGGCTGATGCTTCATAGGGCTAAAGTTGTATTTTTAATTGTTACAAGTTTTTATCTCAATATTTAGTAAAGTATAAAGTGTGCAAGATGTTCAAAACGTTGCTGTGTAAAGTTTCGCAATAGTGATGGGTATCCTGGTTGTGGAATTTCATTTTTTTTGGTAAGTTTTCTGTTTTGTTTACAAAATATTTATGTAGGGTGACAACAAACATCGTTTTGAATTTCATGCGGGAATTGAAACATATTAACTGCCTGTAAAAATACATAGAGAAGGGGCATCATAAACGATTCAGAAGACGGACTGGGTGCTAAATTTTATAAAATTTTGTTGTCTACTGTTCAAGTTTTATATTATATGCAAATTTCTAAATATCTGAGGAGGCTCAATATTTTTTTTTTTAATAAATCAAACGCGTACCAAAACTAATTTTATCTTTTCTGTTGATCGGGCACCTTTGGCCGCTCGGCGATCTTCGGCTGCTCTCGTGACACAACGGAAAGCGACGAGCAACGGCGGCTAGAGGTGCGGCATGCGGGACGTGTCTTCGACCCAATTCAGTATATAGTTATCTGTGACCAGTTCTTAAAACGACGCGCGTGCGCTCCAAAATCTTCTCCACATCGATATAGTACATTCGAGAATTATATTCATTTTAAATATAATAGTCTACTGTCTTTAAGTTTAGTCCTTAGGTAAGTCCCTAATAAATGCTGCACGCAATGCTGCACGTATGTGGCTTAACCGTTAACTACTAGTAATATATTATTTTTTATGTTTTGTTGTAGATTTCCAAGAAACGAGAACCATCGGAAACAGTGGCTTTGAAGTTGTGCCATTTAAAAATATTTTGTTTCAGCAACAGTTTTGTTTGTAGTCGCCTCATTAAGTCTGAAGATATAAAGTTAAATCAACACTAAAACCTAATTCTATTCCATCTGTATACATACCTTTTTGTAAGTTCACCCGTTGTTACAAATCCGTTCAGTAGTTTTTGAGTTGATTGCAAACAGATATAGACAAACGAACATAGTGGGGGACTTTTTTTGATGTGGTAAAATCTCCAATAATTTATCCTGCTCTAAGGTTGAGCGCCTTACGCTCCATCTTAGAGCGGGACAAGTTATTTGAGGTTTATACTGAATAAATCTACCCGTGTCCTTCAGTTGCCCTTTGTGTTCCAGGACCATGGTTTCCCTTTCGGAAATTCCCTGTGGCGCTAACGGGCATCGGCAATAATTAGTAGTAGTAGTTAGTATAAATAAATTTATAAACCAGTCGAGGATCATTTATTTAATGTATTATTTATTGTTTATTTGTTAGTTAATAAGTGCAATTTAACGTAATAAAAAATGTACAATTTGATGTTACGCATCAGACTATTTTTAATAAAGTAAAAGAATAACATTAGTTTTATTATAAACTAAATAGTTTTTTCTTTCAGACAAACCTTATTCTGATAGGTGCAGCCGTTCTGAAGTGATCTTCTTATGTGGGTACACACACATCAGGCATTTTTTTTATCAGTGTAGGTATTTCATACTCGCATAAGAGGATATTGCTATTATAATATATACGGACATTAGCTATTTCCTAGTAATTACAGAGAAAACTCACAGTTCCCTTTTGGTAAGCATATTATACATATTAACTGTTTTTGTACTTGCATGTCTATTTTAATGTATCAAAAATATCTTTAACTAACTTTTGAGCAAAATTGTCCCACAGTATGTAGCTAGTGTATGGACACACTAGTAGAACGAGATGACAGGACTCTTTCTGACTTTCCTTTTCTTGAGGTTGTCGTAGTCAATCTAGTACTAGGATATATAAAATCTTTGCGTCTAAGTAGGATATATAAAATCTTTGCGTCTAAGTCTATGATTGCAATTGTCAGTTTTTTGAAACAGATATTTATTTATCAACAATAACTGCTTTATCATTGGTAAAACAATATAAAGTTATGTGCGAAAGCTACTACACACTATCATCAGTGAGTTTAAACAAAAACAAGAAGAGTAAGAAGTTGTTTTCTAAGAAAAACAACAATGTTTATATACGATCTTGGATTTTTAAGATAGTGTGACATTATAATCTTGATCATTGTTGACTGACTACTAGATATTTTTACGGTATGAATGATGATACTTCTTATGTTTATAGATAATCTTAAAAATATGCTAGGACTCAACGAAAAAAATTTGGAGAAATATAGAAGAAAAGTCTTTAAACTAAGTTCTGAAAATACATATCTTCACTGATATCCTGAAGATTGCTACAATACGTTTATGAGCAGTCGAGATGTGATGAAAGATTTGCATCCGTCTGGTAGGCTATCAAAGTCTTCAGCTGTAGTGTAAAAACGAGAAAATAGTAACTGAAATCCTCGTTCAAGTTTGAGAGAGATAGCTGCTGAACTTTCCGTGTCTCACGAGTCGATCCGTATCATTTGAAACATTTACTTGTGTATAAAACATGTTCCCACTTGACTCATTCCAAAAAATTAGATTTTTTTTCCCTGCTAAAACGAATCGATTCCAACCCAACAATCTTGAAGCACATTATTAGTGTTGGCGAGACGTGCTGAAGTTGAAATCATGTTGACTATTTTATTTGACTGTCGCGGTGTTATGCTCTTGGTATTCTTGCTGGAAGGCCAAATTGTAAATAAAGAATATTATATACGGCATTTGAGAGAACAAATAAAATAAATTTGGAATATGTAATAACTGAAATTTTGTGTATTATTATATTAACCTTTACCATACATCTACTAATAAATAAATCTACACAAAAAGTTCTTAAACAACTATAGTACAATCATCATATATAAAAAAATACTCAAGTATCAAAACTTTTTTCTCGTACTATTTCAATGATACCATATCCAAATTTTTGGGTTTCAACCTCCTTTTCTCAGGTCACGCTTTCAGTAGACGGACTCTATCTGTATCGTCTGTGGAACTTTTTGCCTGCAAAGACAAAGACAATGCTTGTGCAGACTTTAATTTTCCCTATAATCGACTATGGTGACGTGTGCTACTTTGACCTGAACGCGGTGTTGCTTGATAAACTAGACGGGCTCCTCAACAACTGCATCCGGTTTATATTTAACCTTAGGAAATATGACCATATCTCGTCTCACAGAACTGAGCTTAAATGGATGCCTATTCGTCAGAGAAGAAGTATGCGTGCACTGACTACACTTTTCACTCTGCTCAACTCTCCCACTCCTCCATCCTATCTCATAACTCAATTTCAATACCTCTGTTCTTCACACGCAAGAAATCTGCGTTCCTCTAACAATCTCCTACTGCTCTGTCTTTCTCATACTTCTGATTTCGTTCATTCTTCCTTCTATATACAGTCCATCCTTCTGTGGAATGCGCTTCCTCTCGATATCAAGACCGCCGAAAGTCGGTATGCATTTAAGCGGGAGTTGCGGAATCATTTTCTACACCAATAGCAGAATCGTTTCAAAACTTCTTTCCTTACTTTATATAAATATATATATATGTAGTATATATTATATTAAATATATATGTATGTGTATTTTAACCATAAGTATTCTTTTTACTCTTGTTTCCGAAACAAAATTCTCTTTTGTGCGCCTACCATATTATCTCTTCACCACCCTAGGTTGACTGGTAGAGAATGCCTAAGGCATTAAGTCCGCCTTTGTAATTTTTGTTGCATGAAGATTAAATAAATAACGAATTAGGGCCTACGCACACCTGAGACAAGACGTCTTAGACAGAACTATCTGAGACGTCTCAGACTAGTCTTAGACAGAACTGTCTGAGACGTGTCAGACCAGTCGTAGACGTCTCAGACAAAACTAATCGAACAGCTGAACATATAAACATGTATTTGTAAACCACTTGAGAAATATTGGTGGTACTGTTTGGTACGCATAAATGCTTACTTAAAATTGAAGAATAATTACGGAGAATGTTTCTGAAACGTTAGATTTTAATACATTTCATTCATTTTTCATTTCATTTTTTGTGAATGTAAGACAATCGGAATGGAGCCCAGCGCCCTATACTTTATACAAAAATAGTAACAATAAAAAAAAGGCAATTGGTAAACGTAACGAAATATCAGTTAATCTACCTAATATTAAGTAAATTCATTGCTAAAAATATGGCAACATTATTTTCAATACTACCAACATGACAGCAATGTAACTTCTTAAGTGAAACGCACTGTAGAGATGTTTCTACCCAGTAAATATCCAAATGCAGCAGTCTTACCCGAGTAAATACCAAAATGATGGGTAGTTACTTTTTGTTGTTTTTTTTTTAAGTCATCCCTACTAATATTATTAACGCGAAAGTAACACTGTCTGTCTGTCTGACGGTCTGTTACGCTTTCACGCAAAAACTACTGAACGGATTTAGATCAAATTTGGTAGGTAGGTAGAAGGTAGAAGGTAGGTGGAATAACACATAGGCTACCTATAATTCCACTACTGAGCACGGTTCTCTGCCCGCGCGATATAAACTGTAGTCCACGCGGGCGAAGCCGCGGGCGGAAATATAAAATACATAAAATTTTTAGTAATAAAAAAAATGTTTATCAAATATGTTTTGCATGAAATGTACATGGTGTCGGCAAAGAATAGTTTTCTACGAACAAAACATGTAAAAATTGCATGTCCGTATTTGGCGGTTTATATTAATTTGATTATAGTAGTTTTAATTAAACGACCATTGGAATATCACAGCATGTCAAAGTGTTAAAGGTTAGGTTAGGTTAGCTTTCCCATGCTTTTGGGCATTTACCGGATCTGAACCCTGTTAATACTCAAATGGGGTATTTATTTAGATGCCAATGTATACACTTTTATAATAAACTTCCCAGTCACATTCAAGAACTTAGCCTGAATAAGTTTAAATCATTTGTAAAGCGGAAACTTAGTCAGAAGGCTTTTTATACTGTAAAAGAGTATCTTGAAAACAAAACAGCTTGGGATTGATCTGCTCCAGTACTGTCTATATTAGTTGTTATATAAGTATTTTCTGATTACTACTATATATATTATAATGATTATTTTTATTTACATTTTGACATTTGATGATTCTTGTTTAAAACTTTATTTTACAATTAGACTTAGAACTTAGAAGGTTCTTTATTTTATTTTAATTTGATCATATTTTAATGATTTGATAAATATTGATAATAATATTTTTTATTTTATTTTATATATGTCGAGTGTTACATTTTGTAAATACTAGTATTTTATTATTGTGAATGTGGGAACTATGTGGATTACTTTTTTCTTTTCTGTATTTTTATATGATGTCTGGCAGTTTTGAGTATTTGACGCGGCCTACTCAAATGTCCTATCTTTGGTATTGTTCGTCAAGTCGTTGAGCTCCTTGGTAGTCCTAAGTTTGAGCTACACGAATACTGACAAATGCTTGCACTGACTGGACAGGTCCACTCAAATCTGTGTGGTTCTTTCCTCAAAAGGCCATCTGAGACACTGGTCTGCATGGTTCTCATATGATTTGACCATTACATGTTTACTGTATGGACTTTAAAAGAGACTTTGACCCCTGAGTTTGTTTCGGTGTTTCTTCTCAGGGTAGTCAGCTAGGAAACACCGGCCTCATCTCGTTAAAACTGACTGAAAACAAAATTGACGTGTAAAAGTGTTTTTTTAAAACCTATTTACAAAATAAAGATCATTTATCATTTACCCGGTAAAAACCCGATGAGCTTTTACCCACCGCCCATCTCTAGTCGTAAATATAACGGTTTTTGTCTAAAGCGCCGTACGCACCACAAAGATTTTATAAATATCCTACTAGGTACTAGGATATATAAAATCTTTGACGCACCATCCATCTTGACGTACGTCCCGCCAAGGCCATACTGATTAAACCAACGATAAATCAGGGCTGCCAGGTGCAAAAAAGAACCATTATTCTGAGAAACCGTGCTTAAAATAAACCAATTTTAGTTATTTTTAATAAAAACTTTGTAATTCTTCGTTGTACGATCTTTTCTTTCAAAATTTCCTTGGCACACGATTTTTAGTAATTGTATTGTCGTACGATCACCCCTTTTTTGGTCCTGGCAGCCCTGATTTATCGTTCATTTAATCTGTATGGCCTTGGCGGGACGTACGCCAAGATGAATGGTGCGCAAAGATTTTATATATCTACTCTAGTAATTTGTCTAGTAAAATATATAAAATCTTTGATGGTGCGTACGGCGCTTAAGGCGTCTTGTCTCACTCAAGTGAGATCTGCTGCACCCTTAGCCAAGTTGCTAATTTAATCAGCATTAGTTTTTTTTTTATTTATTTCTTGACCATGGATACAGAGTCCTTCAGTCGCAGTAATAGAAAATATAAATAAACTTAATATAGGATAATCTGCAATTTTAACGGTTAACGCTAGTAGAAAGCTTCAAAAGTACGGTAATGACGCGCTCTCAACGGTCAGTCACGTGGTCAGAACAAAAGAATTGGCGGCAAGGTCAACTCGAAGCGTTCGACGCAAGGGTCGACGCAAACGATTGTAATTTGGCTAGGGGGGCTGGCCCTTATTCAATTAGTCAAAACGAGTCTGAAATTCTGGATACTTGGCCGTAATGTTGGCAATACGGAAAAACAGTGCTGCAATATTTTTAGCAATGACATTATTTATTATTAGGGAGATTAACTAATGTTTCGTTTTTTTTATTTATATAAAAACTATATTTGAATCAAAGTCAAAGTCAATGATGTTGAGTCATGACTTACTTACTTGAATTAATGTCCTATGTCCCCTAGATGGGGTAGAGGGCGTCCACAGTAATCCTCCATCGCGAACGGTCCTGAGCTTCACGCTTCACCTCGCTCCACGTCATTCCGTTGCCCGCCGCCTCTGCCAACACGGAGCGACGCCAGGTTTGACGGGGACGGCCACGCTTTCGTTTTCCTTGCGGGTTCCAGTCCAACGCTTGCTTGGGTATGCGATCGGCATTCCTTCGGAGCGTGTGGCCAATCCATCTCCACTTGCGACGCTTGATCTGGCGATCAGTTAGGCTCTTGTGGCATTTTTCCAACAGCTCTACGTTGGATATTGTCTCGGGCCAGTAATTCCGAGGATGCGACGCAGGCAGCGGTTGAAGAAAACTTTGATTTGGCGTGAGATGTCCTTTGTGACCTTCCACGTTTCACACCCGTAGAGCAGCACAGATTTGACATTTGACCCGAAGATTTTAAGTTTTATTCTTCGGGTCAGTTTCCACGACTGCCAAACTGGTTTCAGCTGCGCGAAGGTTGCTCGGGCTTTGGCGATCCGTGAAGTGATGTCCTTGTTACTACCTCCGGTTTCTGAAACGACGCTTTCTAGATAGGTAAACTTGTGCACGCGTTCCACTACCTCTGAGTTCAACATCAGTGGTGAGGGATTCCTCATACCCGTTCTCATCTCCTGTGTCTTCCGGGTGTTTATTTTAAGACCAGGTTTTGCAGCCTCCCGACTTAAATCTTCCAACTTTGATTACATGTCGGCGTGGGTATGACTCAGGAGGCTTAAGTCATCGGCACAATCTAGGTCCTCCAAGACGTTGCATAATCCCCACTCAATCCCGCGGCACCTGTTATCTAAGATGCGAAGCATTATTCCGTCAAGAACCACAAGAAAGAGAAGCGGTGAAAGTAGGCACCCCTGGCGGACACCAGCATGCAGTGCGATGTCAGAGACGAGACCATCGTGCGTAACCTTACAAGAATACTTCCTGTATATAGCCTCCAGAAGACAGATAATTTTTGGTGGTACGCCAATGCTCAGTAGGCGAGACCAAATGCTGGACCTCTTCAACGTATCAAAGGCTTTTTCGAAATCGACAAAAGTTAAGTAAATCTCCCTCTGCCTCTCTGATGTGGCAGGCTTAGACCTACACTGAGTGCTGATGTGACCAAATCTTAAGCAGTTCCTGCATTGGATTGTGGGAAGATGATACACAGACACAGGAAGGGACGCATTTTAACAAAATACCTATTCTGGAATATCTGCCAAGAGAATGTAAGAACAACGGTTGAAGAAGGAGACCAAGTAACGGAGTACTCCTTTCTATTTTTTAAATTAAGCCTCCTAGCTCTAATAACTTCTTCACAGTTGTGAGGGGTTTCTATGCCAAGGACTTATTCCTCGAGGGTCCAGTCAATTGGAATATCTTTAACAACTCCCATGCGAGTGACTTGGAAACGGGGGATGACAGCTGTAAAAGTGTTGTCCCGTAAAATAGAGTTGTTAACGAAACTATTGGCGTCGTTACGGGTTTTAAAATCCACAGACATTCTGTTACGTCCCATAGACTTGAAACTGCCTTGTACTACCCCTTCAAACCCTTTTTTGTGAATAAATTGGGTAAACTTAAGGGAGTTCAGGGTTAAACCTTGCTTAGGGTCTGATTCCATTTTGGAGACAAATACCTTGAAAGGTGCTTTGTCGCTTTCGCTATAAAGCATTTTGGAGTCGCTCTCAAAACCTGGTTTCGTGAAAACGGATTGAATAGAGTCCGACGGTGGCTTATTTCTTTTAGCGTCGACAAAGATCTCAGGGCCACCGGGGCGCTTTTTCGGTTCTGATCTAACGCGACAGTCCTGTGTCTTAAGAGCACTCAACGTCCATATTTGAAGGAGACCCTCCACCCCCATCAGGGGGTTCTTCGGCACTCATTCAATGGAAATGAGTGCCACGTCAGCTTGTAGCATTTCTGCTGTAATCAGGTCGAGTCCTGGCGCTTTACCTGTCTTCAAAGAACGGCCTGCTTTAGCAACTTCAGATGCTGATGGTGGTTCCATATCGATGTCGAGCAACCGGGCTGGTGGAGATACAATCAGCGATGTGTCAGGGGTCAATTCTGTAGACGAACGGAAGACCTCTTCAAAGTGTTGACGCCAGCGAAGCAGCTGCTCCTCTGACGTCACAATGAGCTGACCAACTTCGGACTTCAGTGGCTTCTTCTTGGACTTACTGTGTCCGGTTAAGGTTTTGGTAGCGTTATATAACTCCTTAAGGTTACTGGAGTTTGCTGCATGTTGAGCACGATCAGCAATACCATCAGCCCACTGTCTCCTATCTTTGCGTGCGCTGTGATAAAATTCCTTGCTGTTTTTGGCGGTACTGCATGATAAGGTCTGCTCTTGCGGCGTCATTATGTGTCTCCAGCAGTCTCCGATGAAGATTTCTTCTGTCTTCAATCAGGCTCCACGTACGCTGTGACATCCAGTCCTCGCGAGAATTTTTTGATTTGTGCCCTAGAACAACGGTACTGGTCTCCGTATAGGCCGCCTTGATACGGCTTTACTCCTCGTCCAGTGAGTCCGTAGTAGCTTCGAGTACCGAAAACGATTGCGCAACTCGAGCTGAAATGCTTTACGGGTGTCGGAGTCATACAATTTGCTCACGTTGAACCTTCTTCCTATTTTGTCTGGTCCTCCAGCTATACGGGCCACTGCAATTTTAAGCCGGACTTCAGCAAGTATCAAATGGTGGTCACTATCAATATCGGCGCCCCTGCGGTTACGGATATCGAGCAGTGATGAACGCCATTTGAAGCTAATAGCAAGGTGGTCAATCTGGTTCTTGGTGACACCATCGGGTGAGTTTCACGTGTACTTATGGTGGTCACCATGGATAAATAATGTACCTCCGATGGTCAGGTCGTGGTTCTGGCAAAACTCGATGAATCGTTCGCCATTCTCGTTGCTTACTCCGAGTCTTTCCGTACCCATATACCGCTCGCGGTTAATGTTTATCTTCCCAACCTTGGCATTTAGGTCCCCCATGACAAAGACAATATCTTGCTTTTTTATGCCTCTAAGGGTGGCGTTGAGGGCGTTATAGAAGTCGTCTTTGGTATCCTCTGATGATGTATTGGTTGGGGCATAGCATTGTACGATAGAAATCTTCCGGGCTCTTGAGCTAAAACGGGCGTATATAATCCGGTCTGAGATTGGTTTCCAGTCCAGAAGGCTTTTCCTTGCTGCATTTGAAAGGAGGAGTCCTACGCCATACTCGTGCACATCTTCCTCACTTTCTTTACCCGAATACAGAAAGGTCAACTTTATAGGAAATGTTGTTGATTAAGGCACTTATAAAACAAATAAAGTATAGGACGCTGGGCTCCATTCTGTTTTTCCTGCAATTATTTCAAATACCGAAAACGCCACGCCACAATATCGTCTCTCTCTATATACAAATTTCTTTTAAACCCTTTTTTTAATAAAATCCTATTCCCTTCATAGTTCTCCATAAAGTGGTGCAACTACCGTTAAATTCGATTTCCTTTTACATTTAGTGCAAAAATTTTGGTAGAGTTGGCAACTCTTTTCTTTTTTCCCTTCTTTTTTCTGTAGACAGACAGGGGAGCAGTGTTGCCAGAAGGTTACTTTTGTAACCTTTTAGGTGATTTTTGAACTGCATTGGTTACTTTTAGGTTACACTAACGAAAAGGTTACTTTTAGGTGATTTTTCGGAATTTGTAAAATTAACTTTTAATTTTTTACATATAAGCGACGTGACCACAGAACAACAGACCTATATGAACAATCATAGCCGTCTACGTTGGAATAACTTGTTGTACTCTTTCACCCTTACACCACTTGTATCTCGCTCACTTGCTCGATCAATCGGATCGGATTCAGTTGTTGTTGTTTATTTACCGTCGTGTCGTGTCGTGCTCGTGCCTCTACGTTGCCGCCCGCCACCACTTTAATTTGTTGTCAGTGTGTGTATTTTGTGATTTAATTATAATATAACATAATTTCCTACCGGACATTTACTAGAAGCTCGGTAAGTGTATCTGCAAATTACAGTGCATGTTTGTGTGTACTGTGTGTTTCACTTTGTACTTTTGGTCAGTGGGTCGTAGGGAATCAGGGTCAGTTCTATCAATTTTTATAATATTCAGTAAAAAAAATTGAAAGGTTACTTTTTATACAAAAAGGTTACATTTTTGTATATTTCAGGTAATTTCTGACAAGACCCGACTGGCAACACTGCAGGGGAGCCAACATTACGGTAAAGGAACTTTGATGAGACGCAGTATCCTTTGTTGTAAACTTGTAATCTGTGCTCCTGCTTTGTAGTATCGATCGTCGGCAATCGTCGGTGCGTCGGTGGTTGTGTAGCTGTATTTGGCTGGCTTTTAATACAGTAGCAGTGAGAGTACCTATATGAAATTCTTAAAATGGCAGAACAAATAGTTTACATAACGCTAATAGTAGATCGAAGACTTTTTAAAGTGAAAAAGAGTCTGCTTATTGAATACAGTGATTATTTCCGCGCTATGTTCAGCGGGAATTTTGTCGAAAAGGAAAAAGACAAAATTCAAATCGATGTAAGAAAATATGTTTTTTCCATCGTATTTTTTTGGCGAAAAAATGTTATA
Organism: Mythimna lalbum; assembly: GCA_949319445.1. Classification (NCBI taxonomy): domain Eukaryota; kingdom Metazoa; phylum Arthropoda; class Insecta; order Lepidoptera; family Noctuidae; genus Mythimna; species Mythimna lalbum. The sequence continues at coordinate 6,932,551 of OX439363.1, forward strand.
ATATAGGTTCCACTTTTATTGCAAAATGTTTACTATGAATATAGTTATATACCTAAGTATGCACCTTGCGAACAATAAACCTTCTTAAATAGTTAATTATTTTTTAATTGTAGTGTAACTTACTAGACAATTAAACGCGCTCAATCGTTGCCTGTTTTTATAAGACTCGTTAGGGAACATTACCTGTCGCTGTGAATATCGATAGGCGTCATTCATGTACTTATCGCTCATTTGGTGCAACAATGGCGTAATTACACTTAAAAATTTACAGGAGATGCAGAGACTGATACAGCAAAGATTAATATTTGGTTATGGCATTTTAGCGAAACTTATTACGATTCTAATCGTTGGTCAGTGGGCCGTCTTATTGAATAAAATCAACGTGAATTATGTTTCTCCCGATGTAAATAGTCTTTCGCACATTTTAACATTATAAAACTTGTTTTGAAAAAAGTGTAATTACGCCGTTGTTGCAACAATGAGCGATATATATCTGTCAATAGTTTTTAATAATTAAGTATGTATTTATGTATCTATCATGCGGCATATGTATAATACAAATTACAATTAAAATACAAAAAAACGCGTTGTAAAATTGGTGAGTATGAAAATTTATTTTTGGAATGTAAAATACTGCCGGCTCATGAGAGGGTGGAGCAATAGCTTTCATCATCATCATTTTTAATAACCTTCCAATCAATATAAACAGCTGTGCTACAAAAGTGTCTTATAAAAAAAAAAAATACTTATGTGCCTCTTCAGCGAATTTTGTCAGACCCTCAATGTTGAGGATATTTAGAAAGTGTTTACTGTCTGTATGTTTTTGCTAGACAAAAGGAGCTACATCTGCCAACAAACTGCTTTGCAGTTTGGCAGAGGTAATATTTATTGTGTTGAATGAGTATTTGTGTTTTTTTCATATATTTATGTATCTATTATACAGCATATGTATATATCTATTATAATATGTTTAATTCTGATTTGTCACACCTATGTCAGCCCCATTTCTTGTCCAGGCAATTACTGTCCATTCCAGATTGCCTGGAAGAGCCACCCATTGTATGTATGTGTTTTAGTTTTAAGTTTCTTTTTTGGTGTACAATAAAGTATATAATAAATAAATAACTTGACCAATTCTACTTTGCAGGTAGTAGATGAGCGTTCTATGGAGATTATTGTACGGTACATGAAACTAGGTATGGTTGATTTATCAGATTTCCCTCTGTCTATAGTGGAAGAGGTTTTCAAAGCAGCAACATACCTACAAATCACTGAACTTACAAAACAATTAAATTATTGTTTGGAAGAACAGCTATCAGTATCTAACTGGGCAGAAATTAGAGAGTTGGCAAAAAAGGTACCATCACCAGAACTTGAGAAAGTAGCTACTAATTACGGACTATTACAATTTAAAAACATGAAACCCGAGTACATTCCGACAATAGAAATACTGTTCTGGTACCTATCACAGCCATATTTAAATACAGAATCTGAATTGGCAGTCTTCACATTTGGTGTGAAATGGTGTGAATGGAAAGAGATGAATGCTGAAGCATTACTGATTATACTAGGTACTTTGGATTTTAGTCAACTTAATACTAAAGACTTAGAAGATATGAAGTATAACATGATGATGACCGATTCAGAGTTAATATTTGATTATGAATTAAGTAAAGCAAGGAATGTAGTAATAGGCCTACATAATATATCAAAAGTAGCTGACATATCGATATCAAATGTACAAAAACACAAGAACTTATTATGTCTAGAAGATGAAAAGGTAGTGCCTAAAAAAATCTATAAACTTGTGATAAATTATCTACGTAGTAGTGTACAACGTGAGCTGGCACTCGTACCGGCTGTGCCAGTGTGGACTTATGAAGGGCCAAGGAACAGCGCTAAAGCTGAGGTATCAGAGAACCACTTGTACACATACATGGCCGACGGCAGCTTCAAGGAATGGATAAAAATAACCGAGAAGAACCATTGGGGCTGGAATTTAACCAACTGGACTCCGTCAAAGCTTGTAATGTGTTGCGGTGAATACGGAAGAGGTACAGGGAAGTTTATGAGGGACGTGAAAGTATATGACACTTTCAAAGATGAGTGGGTTCAACATGGAGTAAAGCTGCCACCAAGAAGACACGCTGGCGTTATCGTTCTTGGGGATGAATTATATATTCTTGGAGGGGTAGGTGAATATAGGTAAGTTAAAAAAAGTTAAAATATTATATTATACTCTACCCTGACAGGTGTATATTATGTAGTATGTTTTGTTGTGGCTGCCACTTATGTGTTTATATACAGTAAGATCCTGGTTCATGGCTATCATAAAGATATTACCTATACAGTTAAATCGTGCAGTACTTACTGTCATGTGATTTGTGATACGAAAATTATATTAACATCTTACTGATTAGCACCATTTGAACTAATCTTTGCACAAATTGTGCTAACTTGTCTTTTAATTTATTTTTTTTGTAGGTGGGAAAATCATCCCATGATATCCCTCGCTCTTGGGTGGAGCGCGAGGGTGTGTCAGACTTTTACCGACTAAAAACCCATTCCTTATCTTTCCTTTTTTTCCCTTTGTTATTAAGAATACATTTCTTAATAATTGATTACAATCTAACCTTACAGACTAATAAGTAATTTAAATCTAACTTATTTTTATATGCTTTTGTTTAAACTAAGAATAGTGTCTTTTAGCATATAGAATTATTATGTTTTTACATTTATAGAAGTCCATAGCACTTTCTTTGAGTCTGATATTGATAAAAACACTTTGTTCATGTGTTTCCTTCCTTGCTTTTCATATCAGAGCCGAGTCTTACTTTCGGAAGCCGACCCTTGGCCCCAGTAGGCTTTGACCTTGCTGGCCCCAGTAGGCTGACCTTGCTGGCCCCAGTAGGCTTTGACCTTGCTGGCCCCCTATGGTTGCTGACATCTTTTTGAGGCACGCGTCGAACAATTCGCGCGATCGATGACTTCAACCACCAACCACCTACCACCAACCAACCAATCAATACGGTTGGCGGACGGTCGGACGGCGATCTACCCATTGCTCGCCATCCGCAAGCCCACGCCTACGGTGGCCGAAAATCGGGATTGGGTTCTTGGTAGGGAATGCAATCTCGATCTCGGGAGATCTCGGCCTTTTTTAGAGAGATTGGTCTCGGACGAAAAAAGGGCGAGATTTCGCGAGAATAATGAGATTGTACTCGAGCATAAAAACGTCTTATTCGAAGCGCGGATTGACACGGACGTTAAAACATAGACAGATACGTCAATGTTTGATGCAAAAAATGTATTGAAAAAATTCGTGAAAATAAATGTTTATCTTATTATTTTTTTTTGGTGGGTAAAAATCATCTAAATGACATCTCCCGCTCTTGGGCGAAGCGAGAGATAGTGTCAGACTATTACTGCCTTCTTGCCTTTCATACCGAGGCTGAGCTACGTTTCGGAACTAACCCGCTGGGGCCAGGCTTCGACCCAGTGCGCGCCATCGACGACTTGGGTTCGATCCGGACAGTTACCAGACGGTTCGACAGCAAACTACCCATTGCTCGCCGTCCGCAAGCCCGCGCCTATGGTTATCTTATAATACTTAAAAATGTTATAATTTTTTTTCCTAATTTATTCAAATATTGTGAATATTTGCAAAAAAAAAAACACAAGACTGCTAATTATGTTATTCATAATCTCGCGAGATCTCGCTCGAGCCCCAATCTCGCGATATTTGCATTACCTACTCGCACGTGGACGTGCAGGCTCCTCCTTTGCAGTAGCATTACTACTTCGCAGAAGGAGGCGAACGCCTGCCACTCCTCGCTTCGGACCATGGCCTGTACCAAGGCCCAGCGCGAGAGATCTTTGCCGCCAATCGTCCCCACTAGGACACGGCGGTGCTCCGCCCATGCGGCGCACACCTCTACCGTGTGCTCCACCGTGTCCTCCGGGCGGTCCACACACTGGTAGCACCGGGGCGTTAATTCCGCACGAATCCGGTGCAGGAACTTCCCGAACTGACCATGTTCGGTGAGAACCTGCGTCATGCGGTAGGTCTTCCAGCCACGCCTCAAAGAGGGGACTCGCCCCCTGTGCGCTGTTATATTTATAGTTTTTATGATTGGCGCGTTGGCATTTTATTACTTCGATATTTGACGATTACAAACAAACACACGGTGTGTTGGGTGTGTGGTAAACAGTGTTGGCCGAGTGGTAACGGCCCCGAGTTACGAGTTGAAGGTCGCGGATTCAAACCCAGCCAGGCGCATAATTTTGTGTAATTTATTTCATCGCTACTGCTCTCAAAGGTGAAGGAAAACATCGTGAGGAAACCGGAATGTTCTAGAACCAAAAATTCGAAGACATGTGACATCCACCAACCCGCACTGGGCCTGCGTGGTGGATTATGGCCCATTCCCTCTCTTATAGAGGAGGAATGAGTCCCAGCAGTGGGAACATTAAAAAGGCTGATGATGATGACACGGTGTTACTAAACTACTTCAGACTAGGGAGCTGGAGTGCTGTAGTTACAGTTCTCGCTCGGCAAGGTAATGGTCAAAGAGTAAATATTGGTCCTCCTGCCTTAGGTGGGGGTCTGTCTTGGCGTACTACCATTGAGGGCCTATGTCCGGTCAGGTGACACAGATGGCCAATCAACTTATAAATGATATATTTTATTTTTCAAACTGGTTCTAAATAACATAATTTTTCCGTCAATTTAAACTAAACACGGTGTTTCGCATTACAATGCTCGAAAGAGTCGTAATCGGAAATGGACGGTCTCCCATCGACGAACCGACCGTGGCAAGTGAAGCTGAACCTTGATCAATCTACTCTTGCGGCTCTTACTTAGTCACGAGCCTCCCATCTTGCCACGAGCCCGATCGACACTGTCTATTAGTAACATGTTTGTTGTGAAAATCAAAACTTTAACACTATCTACAATACCCAACGGTTAATCCATTTAACAATTATTACTGATTCAAAAGTTAGAATGACAAATGCTTGCACTGACTAAACAGGTCCACTCAAATCTGTGCGGTTTTTTACTACTCTTCATGGTTCTCATACGATTTGACCATTAGTTATGTGTTTACTGTACCTATGGACTTTAAAAGAAACTTTGACCCCTGAATTTGTTTCGGTGTTTCTTCTCAGGATAATTCTAGCTAGGTAACACCGGCCTAATTTAATTTAAATTGGCTAAAAAAATAGTGTAAAATTGTTTTTTAAAAGCTATTTGCAAAATAAATACTACTTATTTATCGTTCATATCACTAATTAAGCTCGGCCAAGGCGATAGGCTATTCTTACGCTCTAAGCCCTTCCCAATGCGTAATCGGCCTTACAAGTTGCACGGAGAGAGACTTGATGGAGTAATACTGGCAACCGAACATCACCACTTTGTAGTTGAAAATAAAAACTAGATAAACATTGACAACTTTATCAATATTGTGTCAAATAAGTGTCAACCAAAATTAACTCAAAAAAAATCACGCATCATTTTCTCTAATTTATTGTAAACAATGTGAAATCATGTCAAATAAACGGGTTACAGTCACCACAATACTCCGTGCTAGAAATGCTGATAAATGACAATAGTTGACTAATGCCATAGTACCAGATTTATAACTATGTTTTCTAACACTAAAAATATAGCACAATTTTGGGTTTAAAAACATGCTTGAAGCCTGTGAATGAAACAAAATGTCTTCTGCAATTGGCATAAGCATCGCCTTGAATGTCCTTCGTTTAAAAGGTCGCTCGTCGCAAGAAGTCACTGAAAATATTTTAAAAGTTCTATATTATTCGTTACGCCCGATACAGGTAAGTTCTGTTTTAACTTGAGTTTGTATTTGTCTTCATTGCTTACATCACGTTTTTTTTAGTATTTGCAGCAAGATAAATCGAGAGATGAGTTGAGTTTTTGACTGTGCAAAGTTTTAGGAAGTGAGGGTAGGTGTTATATCTATGACTTAAATTAAAGCAGGCCTTAATGCTCTTGCTGTTATGTTTTTTTAATACTTCCTAATCATAATTGTTTCAGGATTCGTGTAAAAGATTTAACCGTCCACAATGCTATATGAACCTTCAAAGCAATTCGGAGAATTTATTTGAGCATGGTTCACAAGGTTTACATTTGGGACACAACCAACATTATGAACATGTATGTAAGGCTTTAGTTTGTTCTTAGACTTCTCTTTTGACAAAATCTACACACATCACCCTTTACAATACCTATCCTAATATGTTATAGATCAAATATCAAATCAGAATGACTACTGGATTTTGGGTAAAAGCACAGAAGACAATTGACATGTGTACCAAAAGCTATATGTCTTCTGAATCCATGAAGGCTGCTCAGAGAACTGCCAACACAGTCCAGGGAATTGATATGAATCCGCATCCTAAGCCAAAGCCACGACGAAAGGAAAACCCATGTGCACCAGAAATACCTGAGCAGAATCCCTTACCAGGGCTTCCAATGCCAGCATTTCCTGATGTGGCTATACCTATTGTACCTGAGCTCCCTTTGCCAGAAGTACCCGAGATACCCATGCCACAGGAGCCTGGTAAAACACCAAAGAAGAAACCCTCACCAGGAGAGCCATTACCAGACTCTCAAAGAAGATGTTCTACGCTAGTTTCACATGTAGACTGCTCCATGGAAAATCCGTTGGGAAAATCGACAGAATTTATTTTAAAATCTAGCATGGACGATGTTATATCAAAATTTTATTGCAATATATGTAAAAAATATAATATTCCTATTGAATTTATAACCCCGCTAATGATAACGGCATTGCTCATAAGAAATCGCAAAAATTATATTCCCCAGGAAAAAATGTTTTCCATCAATTCGGAACTTACGCAAATAAAAGATATTTTATCTATAGTGGAATATCAGAACCAGGACCGTACTAAAATGAAATCATTCTCTTATTGTGACTATGTTATTGGAATGACCTACGAACAATTTAACCAATTGTATGACTTTGTAAGCGAGTTACAAAGTCAAGTACAATATCCAAAAGTAAACGGGTTTTACAAATCAAAGAGATGATACCAAAAGATATATACGGGAAAAAATAATAAATAAGTAATAATATTGTAATGTAAACGAAATAGATAATTGAAATATACGAAACTGTAAGTTGCAGTGGCTAATAAAGTATCTAATAAAACTACTCTTTATTATTTAATTTTAGTTTTATAAAAACGTACATTAGGTACCAACACAAACACGCTTACGGCCCTCCCTTTCCTTCTCTAGTTACCCTAGAGAATATAAAGGAGGGCCGTAACCTCTTAAAAATAGGTGCGATTGTACAAATACGAACCCGTTCGAAAAACAATATGTAAAGGCAACTATAGCGTTTCGACAATACAACGCAGCACACTGGTGTACTGGTGTGTGGCCTGTGTCTCGCCGTATTCTCGTCGAGTGGTTGTGGCAAAAGAGCGGGAGGACCCGACTTCCCTCCCTATCCAGCCGACGAATCTTGTGTAGAGAGGTCGACTAGTGATCATCTGTTGCTATAAGTGTGTGGCTTTTGGGAGCAGATCCTAATAGAATTGCGGTGCCCCCGCATGCCAGAAATGTCGATCGATGACTCCTGATTGAGAGAGCGTGACGAATTGTTCAATTCTTCCAGGGCACCGGCCAAAGGTTCATGTTGTGTGTAGTTCATGAACATCATATGGTTTGGGCACGCCACAATTATGGCGGTAAGTCCCCTCTTTGAGGCGTGGCTGGAAAGACCTCACGGCGTCCTTACCTTCCGCATGACGCATGTCCTCACCGGACATGGCAAGTTCGGGAGGTTCCTGCACCGGATTAAAGCGGAAGTGACGCCCGCGTGTCGCTACTATGCGGAACGCCCGGAAGACACGGTGGAGCACACAGTCGAGGTGCCTGGGCGGAGACTCGCGTGCCCTCGTCGGGGCGATAGGCGGCAGAGACCTCTCGCGCCGGGCTTTGGTTGAGGCCATGGTCCAGGCGGTCGCCTCCTTCTGCGAAGCAGAAATGCTAGCAAAGGAGGAGGCCGACCGTATCAGGCAACGGCGTCCTCGCCGCCGCCGCCGGGATTCCGATCCCGATTTCCGGCCACCGTAGACGCGAGATCGCGGACGGTGAGCCATGGGTAGCTCGCTGTCCGACCGTTCAGTAAGTGTCCGGTCCGAGCCCAAGACGTCGACGGCACGCACTGTTCCCGCGCGCCTCAAGGAGTTGTCAGCAACAGGAGTTGTCAGCCCAGCTGGGTTGAAGCCAGGGTTATCCGAAAGGAAACTCGAGCCCCGATATGAAGAGGCTAGGAGGAACGGGGTGGGTTTTTAGTCAGTAAGAGTCTGACACTATCTCTCACTCCACCCAAGAGCGGGGGTTGTCATAAGATGATTTTTGCCAACCGAAAAAAAAGGCCGTGTGGTAACCTCGAACGAGCAGAATACATTCAGTCAATTCAAATTTTTGTTTTTTTGTAGTTGTTAGATTGGCACAACTGTTTTCCATTTTGGCGCGGAGTTTGAGTTGCATCTGTTATATAAATTAAATACAGTGCTGGTTTTAGTAATATCATATATAGTGTGTATTGCTAATTTCATAATGGACAAAAATATCGAACAAAGAGTTTGTCTTAAATTTTGCATCGCCAATGGAATTTCGTGTTCGGAGTCACTGAAAATGTTACAGAAGGCTTACGGTGAATCGACTTTATCAAAAACTCGTGCTTATGAGTGGTTCAAAGCGTTCAAAAGCGGTCGAGATGTGATGGAAGATTTGCCTCGCTCTGGTAGGCCGTCAACGTCTGCAACTGAAGTTAACATCGCAAAAGTGAAGGAAATAGTGACTGAAAATCCCCATTCAACTCTGAGAGAGATAGCCGCCGAACTTTCTGTATCTCACGAGTCGATCCGTACCATTTTAACTAATCATTTGGGTATGAAACATGTTGCTGCTCGGCTAGTCCCAAAAGATCTGAATTTTCTCCAAAAATCGCATGAAAGTCGCTGAGGACATGCTAGAACGAGTCAGTTCGGACCCAACATTCATGAAACGCATTGTTACTGGTGACGAGACGTGGGTTTACGAGTTTGATATGCAAACTAGTCAACAAGCTTCGGAGTGGCGCCTTCCAACTGATCCGAAACCGAAAAAACCACGCCAAAGTCGATCAAAAGTCAAGTTGACTGTTTTCTTTGACTATCGCGGTGTTGTGCACTCTGAATTCTTACCGGAAGGTCTAACGGTAAATAAAGAATATTATTTGAGCGTTATGCGGCGTTTAAGAGAGCAAATTCGACGATAAAGGCCAGATTTGTGGAAAGAAAATTCTTGGATTTTGCACCACGACAATGCGCCTTCGCACAAGGCTATCATTGTGAACGAATTTTTGACCAAAGACTCAACAAATACCATCCAGCAACCACCATATTCACCAGATATGGCTCCTGCTGACTTTTTTCTTTTTCCTAAACTCAAATTACCACTTCGTGGCACCCGTTTTCAATCGATAGAAGACATAAAGGAGAATTCGCGGCGAGAACTGAACTCAATTCAGGAAGCAGCGTTTAAAAAATGTTTTGATGAATGGATTTTTCGTTGGCGCAAGTGTATCGTTTCTAAAGGAGCATACTTTGAAGGTGATAAAATAAATTTGGATGAATAACAGACATTTTATGTATTATTGATTTTTTCCCGGTACTTTCTTGATAAAGTAGTTTATGACCTACAAAATCTGAAGGCATTTTCTTTGTCTGCTGGGTTGATTGATTTGAAAAATGTTTTTCATTATTTGCATGACTTTCTTAACAGTAAGGATGAGCCATTCTACGATGTAGTCAGACCTCAGGAACGAGTGTACCGCTACTAAAGGAACTTGAAACACTGGTACAAAGATGCGGCCAATTTCAAACTTACAACTCATGCCTCACATTGACGTGTTAACATGTCAAGCGCGCGAGCGAGAAAAAGGAATGGAGTTATACACCTTTTAAATACCTATATAGCTCTATCTTTTTCAACAGTTCAGTTAGGACGTCAAATGGATCGCGTTAAGAGCTTGTGGTAGAAAGAAAAAGTTTTTAAGATTACAAAGTAACATTTTTTTTTTATATTCCAGGGTCCTATTAGACTCCGCTATTGTATACGACCTAAAACAGAAGAGTTTTAGAAAAATTGCAAAACTGCCATACGCGATACAGTCTCCTGCTGTATGCGCCCACGAAAATGAAGTGTACACTATTGGACAGAAGAATGTCTACAAGTATATTGGCACTGGCCAAAATAAAGGGTGGCAAAAGGTTATAGACACAGATTTGACTCCAAACTTCATGATCTCGTACAAAGGTTACATATATATGGCGCAGAATTACTTTGGCAATCTGTACAGATTCCAACCAGGCAAAGATAAAAATTTGAAAAAATTTGCTTTATTTAATTATCCACCTGTTGCGATATGTAATTTAGGTGAGCATTATATATAATTATTATTTTTTAATTGATAAAACTAGTGCTTGACTGCGGTACTGGTGGTAAGCAGTGCTGCAATCTCTGATGGTGAAGCGCACTAGTTTATTAAGAGCCTATTCACTCTATTATTTGCTTTTTTAAATTATCTTCGTCGATCCCACGTCAATAAAGCAAAAGCGTGGTCTCTATGCCAAGCTACGATTTCTTTAATCTGTCATGTAGTCGTGACCACAGAACAGAAAATAAAGGTAAAAGTGCCCCTAACGTGGCTAAGCACGGGAACCAGTGTCGCCAAACTCACACATTTGCATATGACATTGCCCAATATACACATAAAAAACAGTGATTTGATTGGCTACAAATTACATACACAACTTTTACAAATCATCTTCTTATTGCCTTAAAAAAATAAGCCTTAACGCTAGTTCCTTTGAAATAGATGTCATATTCAAATGCACATGTAATCTCTTTTGCTACTCGTTTAGAGATGTAGACATATATCGATATTTTAATATTGATGTTACGTAATTTATTCAGCTGAGCAATATCGTAATTTGTTAACATCGTAAAAACATTTAATAGTAGAAAAGATTGATTATCTTTAAAATATCAATCCAGAGGTATTTGTATGTTTGTATGTAAATGAAATTACCCCCCAATCTTATTTTCATATAATCAAGTACGCGGGCGAAGCTGCTGACAAAAGCTAACGATAAATGAAACGATAACAGATAGGTACTAAAAATATTTAATGACGTTGAAATAGGACATATTTATTTAATAATTGCCGTTTTGATAGTTTTATGTTTTTATTTTGAGAGGTGATGAAATCGTATATTAATATATTTTGCCGTGATAGCTTTCATTAAGTCAGTAATATAATTAGACGTAGGAAATTCCCCTAATTGATGATAGCTTATGTTTTGGAATATTTATAATTAACTATTAACTGCTGCCAGCGACTTCGCCCGCCGGAAAGTAGAAAATTATCTCGAAGTAACACACTTTCGTGACGTGGTCTACCCATGTACTAAGTTTTATTGAAATCCGTTCAGCCTTTCGAACGTGAAGAAGTTAAAGAAAGTGATTAGCAACACGCAACTACTGGACGGTGCAGGTTACGTGTTGGGAAAACCTCGAGAGGGAGATAACTTTTCTGTGTAATCTTAGTTAAATATTTATAAATTATACATATGAACCGTCTGAAAAAAAATTTCTGGATGATGGTGCCAGCCATGAAATGAAGATTTAGAAATAAATAAAAAATATCGATATCGATATGTCCCATAATAACTAACCGAAGTAACTAAACTTTATGTTATGTTTCCAGATGACGACCAATTGCATTTAGACTGTGGGTTAATAAAAATAAGGTTGTTTTCTAGTCTGCATTGAATTTATAAAATGGGGTATTGTCTTTAAAATCAACTATAAGTATTAAAAATTAAGAAAGTTTATTACTTTCCGATGATACAATACACCTCCATTTTTTTTCTGCCTTTGTTTTTGCAGATCATTACCGCACAACAAGGCATAATTTGTAATATTCCGCATATTTCTGAGAGAACCAATCGCGAGAAGTATCTGACGGCGAATAAGCTAAATGTTGCACATTTCGACTTAATGTTGACACGCGCGCGATATTTGAGGCGCACTTCTACTTGTTTTTCTGTTCTGTGGTCGTGACCGTGGCGTGTTGGGCACATTTTCTTGTACGCACTTCGGCTATTAGTCGTAGTAACATATACACGACCGTGGCGGTACAAAGCTTAGGTAATGAGACTTAACCAAATACACGAGTACACGACAGTGGCGGTTTATAGGTTAAAATGGTAATGAGACTTTACATGCATGCTTTTGTTGTATTGCAGGACCAAAAATGATCGTTTTCACAAGTACAGGAGGTGACGAAGACCAAGAAACATTGACCGTCGAAGACTTTCTGGATGAAGCTGTACCAGTTTCGAGTGAAAAAATTCGTTGGCCACAGTCAGTCAAGAATTGCGGTGTTCAAACGACAGGGGCTTGCGTAGTAGCCATAGAACCGCCTGCCCGAAACAACGTTGTGTCGGCGTTCCACCAACATATTCTTAAGGAGAACTCTTTTGAGTTCCTTCCGCTCAGGCAGTACGTCAGTGTCAAAAAACCAAGATGGGAGGTGTCACAGGCTTGGTAGGAGACGTCGTTAGGTTTTACTTTAGCCATCCTAATAACAACACCTTTATTAAAATGTGGTTTTATGTTATCGTACCTACAATATTTTTCTTTGGTAGATACATAAACTTAATTTATTCTTCGCTTTTTTTTCTATTGTACCTACAATTTTTTTTTTTTTTTAGTTACATAAATGTAATTTATTAAATGTAAATTTAAATACCATTGTTCGTACAATGGTTCATTAATTTATTTTGATAAGTGCTATTTACAGATTTCACAAAAAGGAGGAGGCTGATGTTTGGCTGTTTGTATTTCTTTTTTAACCATTTTTTTAATAATTTAGTAATACATCATTTCTTCGTAGTGATATTTTAAGATTCTAGCTTTTTCTTCTGCTGTTTTCGGAGGCGCCATAAAATGTTTCTCCACTACCGATAAAAATGTAAAACTGAAGTATTTGATATATGATAACGTAGGTTTTTGAAAGTAATAAGATACGGCGTTAGGTTAGGTTAGGTTTCCTAATAACAACACGTATATTAAAATGTGTGTTTGTGTTATTGTACCTACAATATATTTTTTTGGTAGGTACATAAATTTAATTTATTCTTTGCTTTCAAAAGTATATGTACTTTTTTCTGACTCTTCCTCCTAGTTTGGACTTCATGTGATTAAAGAGCAACACCAGTATAATCATTGATTTTGGTGATTGTGATTTTTTGGAAGAAAAATACTTGATTAAATATTTCGACAGATTACGAATGTTTTTGGCTATTTAACGACTTCACAAAAAGGAGGAGGTACTATGCTGCCCCTGATAGTTAAAAAGACGTATCTAACAATAAGTAAAAACGGATAAAAAAAGGTTTTAATGAATGAAACAGGAAATCGGGCATTTTTTCCTTGTGTTAAAACCGCACTGGAGAGTGTTAGCAAAATATTAAAAACACAGACAGATTTTTTTTCCCTATTCCGGCAATGTTTAAAACTAATATCTGGAAAAAATGTTAGATGCGTTTTTTTTACTAACGGGGGCAGTATGTTTGTCTGTGTGTTTTTTTTAACCATTTTTTTAATAATTTAGTAATACATAATTTCTTCTTAGTAATATTTTAAGATGATAGCTTTTTCTTCTGCTGTTTTCGGAGGCGCCATAAAATGATTTTCCACTACCGATAAAAATGTAAAACTGAAGTTTTAGATATACGATAACGTAGGTTTTTGAAAGTAATAAGATACGGCGTTAGGTTAGGTTTCCTAATAACAACACGTATATTAAAATGTGTGTTTGTGTTATTGTACCTACAATATATTTTTTTGGTAGGTACATAAATGTAATTTATTCTTTGCTTTCAAAAGTATAAGTACTTTTTTCTGACTCTTCCTCCTAGTTTGGACTTCATGTGATTAAAGAGCAACACCAGTATAATCATTGATTTTGGTGATTGTGATTTTTTGGAAGAAAAATACTTGATTAAATATTTCGACAGATTACGAATGTTTTTGGCTATTTAACGACTTCACAAAAAGGAGGAGGTACTATGCTGCCCCTGATAGTTAAAAACGCGTATCTAACAATAAGTAAAAACGGATAAAAAAAGGTTTTAATGAATGAAACAGGAAATCGGGCATTTTTTCCTTGTGTTAAAACCGCACTGGAGAGTGTTAGCAAAATATTAAAAACACAGACAGATTTTTTTTCCCTATTCCGGCAATGTTTAAAACTAATATCTGGAAAAAATGTTAGATGCGTTTTTTTTACTAACGGGGGCAGTATGTTTGTCTGTGTGTTTTTTTTAACCATTTTTTTTAATAATTTAGTAATACATAATTTCTTCTTAGTAATATTTTAAGATGATAGCTTTTTCTTCTGCTGTTTTCGGAGGCGCCATAAAATGATTTTCCACTACCGATAAAAATGTAAAACTGAAGTTTTAGATATACGATAACGTAGGTTTTTGAAAGTAATAAGATACGGCGTTAGGTTAGGTTTCCTAATAACAACACGTATATTAAAATGTGTGTTTGTGTTATTGTACCTACAATATATTTTTTTGGTAGGTACATAAATGTAATTTATTCTTTGCTTTCAAAAGTATAAGTACTTTTTTCTGACTCTTCCTCCTAGTTTGGACTTCATGTGATTAAAGAGCAACACCAGTATAATCATTGATTTTGGTGATTGTGATTTTTTGGAAGAAAAATACTTGATTAAATATTTCGACAGATTACGAATGTTTTTGGCTATTTAACGACTTCACAAAAAGGAGGAGGTACTATGCTGCCCCTGATAGTTAAAAACGCGTATCTAACAATAAGTAAAAACGGATAAAAAAAGGTTTTAATGAATGAAACAGGAAATCGGGCATTTTTTCCTTGTGTTAAAACCGCACTGGAGAGTGTTAGCAAAATATTAAAAACACAGACAGATTTTTTTTCCCTATTCCGGCAATGTTTAAAACTAATATCTGGAAAAAATGTTAGATGCGTTTTTTTTACTAACGGGGGCAGTATGTTTGTCTGTGTGTGTTTTTTAACCATTTTTTTTAATAATTTAGTAATACATAATTTCTTCTTAGTGATATTTTAAGATGCTAGCTTTTTCTTCTGCTGTTTTCGGAGGCGTCATAAAATGTTTTTCCACTACCGATAAAAATGTAAAACTGAAGTATTAGATATACGATAACGTAGGTTTTTGAAAGTAATAAGATACGGCGTTAGGTTAGGTTTCCTAATAACAACACGTATATTAAAATGTGTGTTTGTGTTATTGTACCTACAATATATTTTTTTGGTAGGTACATAAATTTAATTTATTCTTCGCTTTCAAAAGTATAAGTACTTTTTTCTGACTCTTCCTCCTAGTTTGGACTTCATGTGATTAAAGAGCAACGCCAGTATAATCATTGATTTTGGTGATTGTGATTTTTTGGAAGAAAAATACTTGATTAAATATTTCCAAAGATTACGAATGTTCTTGGCTATTTACCGATTTCACAAAAAGGAGGAGGTTTTGCTGTTTGTGTTTTTTTTACCATTTTTTAATAATTTAGTAATAATTTACTTGTGTCTATTTATAAGTCACCTTGTGAATTTAGTAATACATAATTTCTTTCTAGTAATATTTTAAGATCCTAGCTTTTTTGTCTGCTGTTTTCGGAGGCGCCATAAAATGTTTCTCCACTACCGATAAAAATGTAAAACTGAAGTATTTGATATACGATAACGTAACGTATGTTGTTGAAAGTATAAACGGGCGAAAAAAAATCATTTTTTAAAGTGTTACTCTGGTATTATAAGCGGCAAAATAAAATTAGACACAAAAAAGTAATTAATTTACATTTATTTATTACTTTATTCATTTACAAACATACTCAAAATTATTTATTAAAGTACATACAATTTGTACAAGAACTCCACAGTAAAATAAAGGCAGATGATAATGTTAATACTCATAATAACATTACTTTAATTAACATACTTAAATAAAAGTGACAGCATTATATGCGATCTCAATGAGACTAGTAGTCAACAACAATAAAATAATCTTTGCAATTAATAGGTATATAACATGAAGCCAAAAATGTTAATCTATAATTATTTCGTCACTGGTATAAAGTAACTTATATGAATAATGTGTCTATGTTAACCGATGTTATTTACAATGAATATAAAACATAAGATAAATTTCTAGTATGTTAAGGCCACTCAATGTAATGCATGAATACATGCACGTCGTATAAATGATTCAGCACCAATTGGATCTTATTTACATTCAAGATTGAATTGGGTAGTCATATCAAAAAGTAATTATCCAAACTCGCAAATAGAAAGGATTGTTTCAAAGAGAAATCTTTCAAATCTAAGGGGCAATTATATATCCTCACTAAGCCCCCACTCTTTCTCATACCAATATTTGAAATGTATGTTATTTGATGTAAACAGGTAAATACCCAATTATGTCACCAGCACTACATAGAGGATCCAACATAACTATTTATTACATGAATGTTAAAACTTACTTATCATATTTAAAAGCTTATATCCATTGCATGTATCTTAGAATTAGCATTAAATATAATCAATAAAGTGATGTATTAATAAATTTACGGAAGCATTTCATTTATAAAGATTCTGTTTCAAAAAATGTATTTGGCATTTACAAGATCGCTAGTATACAAAGTTATTGGAAGCACTACATATTAGATTTAGTGTTTGTGTAGAATAGTAAATTATGAATGCATTCTCTTGGTACAAAAATATCCAACTATACACTATCAAACTTTAGCACGTCATCAAGGCACGTTCCAAGGCCTCATCCATTCGCCATTACATTAAATAATTATTACTGTGTTGTACAAAAAATATTTATTAATTTCAACTAGATTTAAAACTTTCACTATTTATTTGTTACGAACGCCTATAAACTATGTAGTATTCTGTAGCACCCTTATCTGGGTTGTCAGTGTCGTTAATAATAATTGTATGGCTTACTTCACTAACCCTCTGTCGGGGGAAGTGTTTACGTCCAGCCACCAGTAAGTTTGTGGAACAGTTCTTCGTTCAGGGTCTGGTTGGCATCCTTGGAGCGCATGGAGAGGAATATGTAGCCTCCGATGAACTCGTGGACAACTTTGCAGTCCGCGGATTGGACTGAGAATATTATGTTGCCCTCTTCGAATTGTACCATCATGTGCTTTATCTCCCAGTTTACGTTCCATGCCTGAAAAAGAAGGGAAATAGATTAATTTACGATTCAATGTACACTAATATTAGTAAGAGTATTCTATTAGGTCGCAGTGACTACATCCCCTACACTACGGGAGATGCATAGCCCCTTGTCTTCAATATAATAATACACTAATATTATAACGAGATAAAGTTTGTTTTTTTGTTTGACTATACTGGTCCGATTGCTAAAATGCAAGGCTTTATTTCTAAGTGATATAGGCTATATTTTATTTTATGAACGCGGGCGAGTCCGTAGGTAAAAGTTAGTAAAACATTTTGTTGTAGCAGGCATCTACAACAGTGCCACCACATTACAATCATCATGCCGCCACAAAGGACAAAATCCTATATCGCGGTATCGTTCTCTGCGCGATTCGTCGAAGTCGTCGACGGCGCGCACTGTTCCCGCGCGCCAAAAGGAGTTGTCAGCAACAGGAGGGGCCTAGCTGGGTCGAAGCCTACTGGGGCCAGGGTTAGTTTCGAGAGGTAGCTCAGCCCCAGTATGAAGGCACGAAAGAACGGGGTGGGTTTTTAGTCAGTAAAAGTCTGACACTATCTACCGCTCCGCCAAAGACCCCGCTCTTTGTCATTGGATGATTGTCCCACCATAAAAAAAAATCCCAGAAGATGAAAGAGTTAAAAAGGTTAAATAAAATCGTAACTCACTTTCATAGTACTGAACCGCCACGTCTTGATATGGTCTCCGGTATTGGGGTCAAGTCGCATGATCCTGTTATTCGCGATGCTGATGATCTCGTCCCGCTTGTGTCCCATGAAGCGCACCACAAACATGGTCTGACCGTAGTCGCGGAGATTCTGCCAAGTCTTGATGTACTGCAGCTTGGCTTCGAGGAGTGGAAGGTCTTTCACGTTGGCATGGCTTTCTAACACGCGCTGGGTGAACTGGGAAGAGAAATTGAAGTTGTTTATTTGATTAAAGTATTCAGTTACTCTGTAGTAGTTAATTCTAGCTGTGGAAGGGGCCTAGTGAACTATAACACAGTTTTTTTTCCAAAATCCTATAACAGACACCAGTCTTTCACAAAGGTGGAATACAGCTGAGACATTGTCTAGTCAAATTTAATTAACTTTAGGTCAGCTTTGTGATAAGAGAATAATTGGCAATTATTTATTATACAAAATATGAGAAAAAAAATTCTTATATTAGAAAACACAACATTTTTGAAGTGCAAATTAGCTTGCTGAAGTTTTCGCGGGTATGTTTCAAACCAGCAAAAAAGTTAGTAGGTAAGCTTACTCCGTGGGTAAGATAAAGAATTTCAAAATTCTGTCTGGAAATGCAAAGTTTACAGAATTTACAAAGGTCGTCGGGACTTTCGTGCTTGTTGTGACAAACAACCAAGGCTTGAATATTGTGGCGAAATGGATAGGTGTTGTTGCTGTCGCGGGTAAAACCTGCAAAAGATGGGCACAAGAAAATAGCATTTTGCCGAACGGCGGGTGAAGTCTGGTTGCATATTTATTTTGATAATAGCATGTGATCATGATCAGAGCACGGCTCTGCATTTTGCAGGTCCTAAATAAGCAGACGGTGGCACAGTGATCACGTGCTGCCGTGTACAAATAGGCTTAGGGGAGACCACTGTACAGTCTCCTCAGAGAAGTGCCCTAACAGGCGTTGCACAGAGGGGGTTCCGGAATGGTCTTTTGAGAGGTAACGGGGCTCCTACGTGCTGATGGTGATCACCGGGGTGGTTTTAGTGAGGTAAGAATCCCAGACTCTCTGGACTTATCCCCAAAGTCCGGGCGCCTCTTGAAGGTTTCCCCTCGAAAACAAAAAAAAAAAGGTCCTAAGCAAGTAGAGTCTCACCTTCCCCTTAAGTTTCTTGAGGAAGCGCGGCGCTAAGTAGTTGTCGGGCTGCAGATGGTCGAGGTGCGGCAGCGAGTGCTGGTGCAGCGCGGCGGCGGGCTGCGGGCGCTGCAGCGCGAGCAGCGCGCGCACGGCGGCGGCCTCGCCCGCGAAGGCCGCGTCCGCCAGCGAGCGCCCGCGCGCGCCCAGCCGACACGCCGCCACCCACTCCGCGTATTGCTCCTCCTATAACATGACAGGTATTACTATACTGAACACCCCAACTGGAAAGGACACGTGATAGCATACGAAGAAGAAGTAGAAAAGAATCCAGAAGTGAGACAGATCAAGCTAACGAAGAAACAAACTGTAAAGAACAATGGCAAAATCATAACTGAAATTTATTGGAGCGTCTAAAAGTGACTTATATACGAAGGCAGTTCCATTATTTTTCTACGTTTTTTCAAAGTATTACTTTAACTAGATATGGCCGGATAAAAACGTTATTTATATTTATTCTGCCAAGTGACAGCAAGTACAGCATTATTGTATTAAAATTAGTTTTTGTTTGTATATAATTTGATTGAAAATATGGAGTAAAAGAATTAACAATACTATTTATTTCTAAGTGGAAGTGTTCCTTGTAGAGAGGTATAAATATTGTAGTGTAAAAATAAGTGAATTAGGTACTTTCAATTAATGACTGGCAAAAAGACTATTACCCCAATTAAAAAAAAAATAACTTGGTTTGACTTTGACAATAGGTATTGCCCTTTTAACTTCCTCGATTTGAAATTACCATAGACAAAACCTACAAAAGTTCATGACCGAATTTCTATTAATTCCGGCCTTCTCAACAAAAATTCTTGCACCAACTAATTCAGAATCTGACTTAACTGAGCTTAACAACATATTTTTCATTTAAAGACGCAAGAATTTAATCTCAGCTAAATTAAGGCTGCCATTGTTCTTTACTTAATTTTGTTTTTAATTCCTTTTAAAATACTTAACATTCTAAAATCAACAAAATAACACAGTAGCAAGATCGATGTTTGTTTAGACACGAAAAAGAAGTAAAAAAGAGTCCAGAAGTAAGATAGATCAAGCTAAAGAAGAAACAAAACTACTAATTTATTGATTTAATTTATTTTCTTATATCTTTTTAAAATGTTCTAAACATTTTAAACTCAACTCAATGACGTAGTAAGGTCAATATTTGTTTAGGAGGAAACAAAAAAACTACTTACATTCTCACACTTAAGCCACATTTCGTGCATGGCATCTTCTGCGGGCACTTCCAGCTTGATGCTGTAGCGACCTGACGCGGGATGAGCGTCTGGAGTTACCTGATTGTGGACAAAGATTAAGATTAAAAGACTGGTGAAGACGTGTGTAATATATTTTTGGGACTCGGGCCTCCTTTAGGAGAGGGAATGTAATCCACTACGCGGGCCCAGTGCGGTTTGGTGGATGTCACATGGTTTTTGTTTCTAGGACATGCCGGTTTCCTCACGATGTTTTCCTTCACCGTTTTAAGAGCAGTGGTGATGAAATAAAATATACAACGGGTTTGAACCCGCGACCTACAACTCGTAAGTCGGGGCCGTTACCACACGGTGGTTACCATATGGCGGACAATTTAAAAAAATACTTTTTATTACAAAAAACCTTCAGTAATGCCTACCTCAGCGCCGCGCAGTTCAACAGCATACGAAGGTGTCTCTCCTTTACCGGCGGCCTCGCGAGACGAATGTATACGCAGTACACCGTCACGGCATGACACCCATCCTCGCTTGTATGCCTTCAGAGTGAAGCGTTTAGGCCTGTGAAATTACATCACGTTGTTAATATACTCTCTTCAAAATAACATTAGACAGATACGAAAACCTTTTATTACTGTCCGTTCAACCGATTTTTAACCGACTTCTAAAAAAGGAGGAGGTTCTCAATTCGGATGTTTGTATATTTTTTTTAATGTTTTTAACCGACTTCTAAAAAAGGAGGAGGTTCTCAATTCGGATGTTTGTATGTTTTTTTTATGTTTGTTCGCGCATAACTTCGTCGCTTGCCAACCGATTTGAAAAAATATTTTTTTGTTGGAAAGGGTATACTTCCCAAATGGTCCCATAGTCAAGCCAAGTTGGGATCTGATGATGGAATCTTGGCGAAATCGAGGGAACTCCTCAAATTCAATTCATTTTTTTTTAGTGAAGTCGATAAATTGTTTTTTATAAAATAGTTTTTTGACTTTTATTATGTTGGTGGCATGACAAATGGCGGGTGCAGTAAATAGTTGGTATTGTAACCACTTTTTTTTGCTTTGAATGCCATTCTTATTCCTGCGCAATAGTAGTTAAAATCGGTTGAACAGACAGTAAAAAAGCTTTCTTTAAATGACTAATCTTAACGCAAATAGGGTATAGTATCTGATTGCCTACGTAAAGGTGCACAATAGCCCAGGATAGAAAAGACTGCGTTATTAATATGGCAAAAGGGTTCTGTTAAAAAGGATCTTAATAAAAGATCAAGACAATGGATTTACATTTACAGAAAGATCTCAATATTATTTTGTTAAGATAATAAGGGTTGTTGTATTTACATCACGGGTGGGATTTTGTCAGTCAAAGTTGGACACTCCATCTCGCTCTAGCTTGAGCGGGAGAAGTAATTTAATAATGTCTCTCGTTCAAAAAAGGGAGTATTTAGGTAGTATAGTATTCAACAAAATCTTTCAGGGTTTATTTACAATTACATAAGGAAATAAACCCATAGTCAAGTAAACTCAGGGAAAATGAATACCTAAATGCATTCAACTACGTTATTTTGTCAAATCAAAATATCTAGGCCCTTAATAAATTAGTGCGCCTCACTATCAACGATTGCATCACTGCTTACCATCAGGTGGGATCGCAGTCAAGTTCTAGTTTAGTTTAATACTTGATTCAGGTTAATAAGGTAATAAAAACTTAACTGAATATCAGGGAATTAAAGTCTGATAAATCATTACAATCCCTGACTGGACATTTGATTTTTTTACCGGGGCGTAAAAATTATCCAATGACATCTCTCAGCTCCGCCCAAGGAAGGGGCCCATGGATGGATCGGGAGATAGTGTCAGACTTTTAACAAAAAACCTACCGTTTCTAATCTAATCGTTTCTTCGTTGCCTTTCATACCAGGAGGTCTACTCGCTTTCTCCGAAACGAAACATTCGTAAACGAACGATATTCATTTGGCGTTAAAATTGCAAACTATCCTCTGTCATATTTTTTTTTTTCGAAATAGCTAATTAGTGTAGGTTTAGAGATTCGATACGTCAAACAATTTTCGTTCGTGCGAAATTTTGGGAACGAAAGGAACCGTGGTAGGAAACACGCGTTTCAATCGAAACTTCGTTTTTCGGAGTTAGCGAGTAGACCCCCAGAGCCGAGCCTTCTTTTCAGAGGCAGACTGACCCCAGTAGGCTTCGACCCTGCTGGAATCCCTACGGGTCCTAAACTGGACATTGAAATACTGACAATTTTATAGGTGTGCATAGATTTACGTATTATTTTAGGGACTTTGTGAGTACGGATAATAAGTACATGTACTATTAATAATCAGATATGTGTACAAGCTACTGATACATGTGGAGACAGGACAACAATAAGTTAATTTGGTGATAGGCAAGAGGGGAATGACAAATGTCTTACGCGAAAGCGCAGTATTCGTTGTTACACTTGCTGGCCGGACATAGGATGAAAGAAAGAGAATATTTATATAAATACTATATAGAAATTATAAATGGGGCTTCATCTTTTTTACCGAAATAGATCAGTACAAAAAAATTACGGAGGTGTATATATTCCACTTTATCACGCAAATAAAATTAAATTATCATCATCATCATCATTTCAGCCGAAAGACGTCCACTGTTGGACATAGGCCTCCGCCAAGTGTAGCCACAATGAACGGCCTTGTGCATCTCGTATCCATCGGATTCCCGCAACCCTTACCAGGTCACCACACACAAGGGGTCCACCCTTGTAGGAGGCCTGCCAGCGCTAAGTCTTCCGGGACGTGGCCGCCATTCCAGAACCTTTCGGCCCTAACGGCCATCTGTTTTGCGAGCAATGTGCCCTGCCCATTGCCACTTAAGTTTTGTAATCGCCACATAGGCGATTCTTCGTGCTATGTCTGTAACCTTGTTTCTTCTGCTGATAACCTCATTCCTGATTTGATCACGCAAAATCCGAGCATAGCCCTTTCTATTGCCCTTTGGGTGAATTTAGTCTTCTGATGAGGCCCATTGTAAGCGACCAAGTTAAAAAAGAAAAATATTATTTAAATGAAAACCCTCTAATAAATAGTAGATATACTAATGAGGGATGAAACTTATGTTACTAAAAGAGTTATGAATTTAGATACTTGTGGATAGATCGAAAGGAAGAGAGAGGCCAAAGAAAAGATGAATATTGTGTGCGCTGACCAAAATTAATATTTGACAAGGGCAGGAAGATAATGAATAATAGTATAAATAATAAATTGATCGATCGTCGGTAAAAAAAAGAAACGTCCCTAATAGGAATAAAATATATAAATACAACTATTGGTATGACGAATAATAGAGAATAAGAGATGCATGGAAAATTGACGTAAGAATCATAAAAATCGGCCCACTCGTTTGTTTGACCCAGGCTGATAAATTCGATTGTCGGCAAAAAATAGGAATGTCCCTATTACAAATAAAATGTAGTTATGACGATTAATAGATAGACGCATGGAATAATGACGTAAGAATTATAAAAAATCGGCCCACTCGTTCCTGTGTTCTGTGGATAAATACAATATCACTCGCTGCGCCGCGCAGTTGGGTAAAAATACATGTTGCGCCAGACTCAAATAAAAATTGGAGAGATGATTCAAAGAGATGTCAGCAAAACCGTAGGAGCCTAGCAGGGCCGAAGTCTATTGGGGTCATGGGTTGCTTCTGAAAGGAAAACCCGGGGTGCTCGAATGCAACGAAATGATCCCACATAGGAGTGGGTTTAAGTCAGTAAAAGTCTGACATGCCTTCGCGCCCCGTCCGGTAATCATTTTTATAGGTATTTTGGATGTTTTCCCACCACAAAAAAGGTGGGGTACACGCGTGATGGTATGTATGTCGATTGTTGACACGCTCGATGCTGAACTCTTGAATGGGCCACTTTGCAGTCATAACATCAACAGTTTTCTGATATTTACCGAAAACTTGCCCATTCAATTTGAAAAGATCAATAACTACCAACTCATTATGAATGACTTGGTTGATGAATCTTTGTGAAACAATTGTGATCATTGACAAGCGACTTGCCAGCCAATGTGCAGACGCAAGATTTGATCATGCTTCGAATATACGGAGACAGTAGAATGGTTGGTGAAGCTTCAAAGACGTGATGGGTTTTGATCTTAAATGCAGCATCAAAGATCCTTGACAAGCACAACTATCAGTAGGTATTTTCTAAGATCTGAACGTGAAAGAACAAAGCTATCTATCTGAGTAGCCAAAAACTGATCGATCATTTGAGAATTTTAGTATCGACTCGAAAACAGAAGTTTTGACAGGAATAAAAAGTATTTTACTTTGCCAGTCAATGATGATTTTCAGGAAAATTTACATCACTAAGTTGGAGCCACTTAGCCGAAAGGTCTTCTACTTTTGAAAACGTTAACGTATTCATGAATGTAACTGATGTCATTAACATTAAGCGTTTTGGCAGGTGCCTGGACCTGACGACTCAGTGCGGCCACCTGGGTGAACGGCATTTTAGAAATCCCTTATTCATTGTTTTTGTTGTATCTCAAAGGCAGCCACGCTGGTAACTAGCGACACGCGATGGCGAGAGGTTTTATTCGATTGTTCGAATTTCTCGATAGCTCCGACTCGACGAGTCCGACTCGGTCGGTTATCGCGACCGGCACTTGGCGCGTTACTTCGCGAGTTGTTCCTCGATGGTTTAGAGTTTCGTCGTGAGACTGACTGATTCGAACAATCGAATAACATCTCGATTATTATGTAGAACAGCGAGTCAATAGTTGACTCGATGGTTTATTTTAATGACTCCGATTCTTTCGATTATTTAAACATCTCGGAATCGCCCATAGCTATCGGTAACACTCACCTAAGGTACTTGAGGTAGGAGCCGAGCTCCGGCACGTGTGTGATGTCGGTATGCGGCGCGGGTCCGCCTTCGAGCTGGTTCTGCAGGGCGGACAGTGCAGCGTCGATTTCATCCTCGGGTGCATTATTTTGCGCGGCATTCGTGCCGTCCGCTGCGTCGAGGCTGCCACCGGCTAGGGTTTGGAGCTCGATTTGCAGCTGGAAGAATGTTATGTTTGGTCAGTTTAGTCGTACTATGTCGAAAGTCTGAAGGTTTAGATGCTTGAAAGTCAATCACGTTTCAACGGGAGAACGAATTTAGATGAAATTTTGATCACTGGTGGATTAGGAATTTATTTCCCGTAGGATAACTTTTTATGTTCACATGGGCTAAGGAGTAAGCAACAGCTAGTATCAATTTTTTAAATATATTTAAATTTTTTTTTTTTTTTTTTTTTGTGTTTGTCACTAAACACCTAAACGACTTGACCGATTTACGTACAATTTTGTGTGCATATTGAAATGGGGCTGTAATCGAGTTCTTAACTATTTTTTCTGATAAAATGTTAGCTGTAGGGCTGGTTAACGTCTACCGGGACCACCAGTATTATAATAAAAATCGAGTTAGGTAGATTTTTATAATTTTTTTACATCTAAAAGCACACATACCGCACTTTGACATTACCTTGCTAAATAAGCATGTCATACGTAATGAACCTTATCCTAATACATTATAACTTTCATATTCGTATAAGTAAATATGAGATTTTCAGGAAAACGCATATTATGTACAGGACATGGTGGATACCCCACCCCCCCCACCCATACGCACGTTTTGGGAACTCAATTATTGTGAGTAGGTACAGCTAAGGAGTGGATTTCCTTGCCGGAGTCTGTGCCCTGATAACTACTGGTAGTATTTAAGTCAAAAGTGAATAGGTTACTTCTAGGCAAGCGTGCTCCATCGTCGACCACATCCTCTCATAATATCAGGAGAGATGAAGTATGGTCAAACGTGAGCTCATCAATATTAATCAAAAATAAAAACATTATTCGTATAAAAAAGTTCATGTTCGTATGAGACCAAGGACCCCCTAGTTATTACGTAGTTATATTTACCTGTAAAGCAGCAAACAGTAGCATCTCCTCCTCTGTACACTGGACCTCCTGGTTGAGGATCTGCCAGCGCGCCTGCTGGTACAGCTGGTTGAGTCGCACCGCGTCCTGCGCACGCGCCGTCAGGTCGAAGAACGAGTAGAACTTGAAGCGTAGCTGTAGCGTGTTCCACTCGCGAACGTACTGCTCCATTATGGAGAGGGAAGAGTCTAGCCAGCTGTAGAAAGAATATTGGTATAGGTTCGTATTCTGAAGTGCTACTTCAAGTAGTCATGTCATTGGTTATCTAGGAACATTCTGGTCAGATACATTTTGAGTCAAAATCTTAGCTGAAGTGAACTACAAAGCCCTACCATCATTCCACTAATGACAGTTCAAATAAAGAAAGAAAAAAAAATTGGTACAGCACAAGACCCAAACACAAATACAAGAAACAAAAAAAAATACAGTGGTTGTGTGCCTCATGGCTGCAGAAAAATAGGTCCAGTTCAGCATGATTGCCAGACAACTAGCTAAATCTTAGTATTCCTGGTGAGAAATTTATAGAATAGAAACTCTATCTAATAGTAATGCCTTGATCACACGTACCGACTAAACGGGCGAGACAGTGCTCTCGGCCGAGTACTCAGTACGTGAAAACAGAGCGCCGAGTGCTCGGCCAGGCGCTTATCTCTACAATTCGCTTACATCACTGTCTCGGCCGAGCAACATTTTACTGTCTCGCCCTTTTACTCGGTACGTGTGATCAAGGCATATGAGATAGGTTTTAGACATAGGGAAGGAATTAGTTCCAAAATATTACTGATGACCTAAATCATGACACAAATCAAAAAGTTGTTAAGGTATATAAAATTCCAATGACAAAATGGATGAAATGATTAAAAACTAAGTATGCAGAAAAGTGATCATTAAAAAGCCATTACCATACACAGAACAGCTTTATTACTGTGGTCAAACTAGATGTTATTACAATAACAAAAAACAGGCAAACCAATAACTCGTTTACTATGGGCATAAACCTTTGGTCTATCAGCGGTTATTTCCTCAAAGAAAACCCATGATGTTTTTATAGCTAATAATAACAATGGCCTTTATAAAAAGCACATATTTTACAGAAAAATGGATATCTTGGTAAAATCCCATATAATTACTTAAAAAAAAAAAACAATTAATCAGGCACATTCCGCCCTTATACGGTTATGTACCCAAATAGGTAACTGTAAACATAACTTGGAAAATGGGATTTTGTGGACCCGTCTGATATCATTGTACCACATGACACAGTGTACCAAATGCTCAAACCCCTTTATTTTTGAGGACCTATCTAACACCACTGATGCTGCTGAGCCTAACATATCTAAAAATGTTAATCAAGTGGAACAGGCATCTAATAGAAAAGAAGATTACCAATACATACCCAACATTCATTCTGGCGCGTTCCATAAGAGACTTGGGCGTTAGAAGGGAATCCCGTGATTGGCTGTCGGGTTCCAAGGGGGAGTCCGCTAGAGACAAATCTGCTAAGGAGTCGAGAGCGTCCATGGAAGCGGCTCTGGGTGGGGTACCACAGTACCCCCCATCGCTTGAGCCATCGCTTTGTGTGCTGTATACACCCCCATACCGACGGAGTGTGCCGTTCTGGAGATAGAAAGGTTAGTTTAAGATAGGATAATATTTAATCAAGTTTGGTATTAGAAAAGAAAGGTAATGGATAGATGGACAACGGTTGATTGGGTTTTTCTAAAGCAGGAAAAAGAAAAGTTCGTTTTACATGAATGTCGAATTCGTCTGAAAATTTGCATCATGACAGTTTGTTTATTCTCCAAGTACGAGTTACGACAAAAGCGATCAAAACCAACACAATTTATGAGTAAACTTATGCATGTAACATAAACTGTGTAAGATATAAAACAGATGCAATTTCCTGCATCGGACTACTTACAGAATTATCTTTAGCCAATGAATGAGTTCATAACTTTAAATCATATTATATTATACTCCATTTTGATTCTTTTTTACCGATTCCGAGCTGTTGTATTGCAGTAGGTCGGATTCAATTAAGAATAATCGGTTGCACATTTTGAATTGTTATGATAGATTCTATACTAGCTGGTTTCTTGCAGGGGACACCGTTGGTTTCAACTTTGTTTTAAGCATTGTTTGAACCCATTCCGGATCCTAGGCTCCCCTGGAAGATACCCTTGGGGGTGCCACAGGACCTCGAACTCGGACCCGTGGTACTGGTACCACGGGTCCAAGTTCGACTAATTCACCTGGGTAAATTAGTGCAGTGCTTGGTACCTACTAGTAATTTGTAACTTAACTCATACAGGTCCGGAATGAATTACTAACTAAACTTAAACACCACCTTAAAAAAATACTAAAAAAACATTATCTATCACTGTGTCCGTAGTCATGTAGATTGTATAACAAGCCCCGCAGGTTGTATCCATGATATTGTTTGATTTCGTGGGTGTTTCGGTTATTAATTTTTTATGTTGTTAGCATAGCATAAGTTTATTATCACGTCTTACAAGATTTGTTGAAATGTGAAACGAGAACTACTGCCGACAAACTGTTTCACAGTTTGGCAGAATTTTTGTAATGAATATTGTAAGCAAATTTTGAATAAACTAAAAAAAAAAAAAAAAAAAAATTAAGCCTTAACTTGGACTTCTTTTGTTTATTGAAATGATATGAACCAAAATAATTTCACTTACTTGTTGTGAAGCCACAGGGGTAGCAGAAAGCGACCTTGGAGGGGGTGGCGTTGCAGGACACGGCCCATTAGACCTGTCCAAACTGTTTGATGAGCCCCTAGTGGCTGCTATAAATGTGTTGGTGTCTGCGGGTTGTGACGACTTTATCCTCTTAGCTTCTTTCAAATTCTGATAGTTCTGCTTGAGGTGGGACGGTTCTAAAGGATAGCAGAGGGATAGTTCTTCTGGATGTCGTATACCTGTAAAATGAGGAGAAATATTATAAGATTCTATTGAAAATTGCTAGCCTTATAACATGCGTGGTTTATTGATAAAGCAGAGGCATCTGTTTACGTTACCACACCATAATTGGTTGGTTATAAGAATCGAATTACTATGTTATTGTGTCTGTAATATTATGGTCACAGTTCTATGACCCTTGGCCTTGTAACATGTGGCAGGACAAAATTATTATAGGCCATCTGTGTATTTTGTATTAGAAAAGTCGCGTATTTACGGATTAGACTCTTCTCAAGACTAGAAATTAGCGCAACTGCACAGAACAACTACCCACAGTAGCCTAATTTTCCCGTCTTCGAACACCAGGGGGCAATTGCTCCCATAAATAAGAACTCAAATATCAAATGGTGGTAATACAACGATAGCAGCATGCTCCATCGTATGGGTCCTTCAGAATAAACATTCAACTTTTACGAGTTGATCGACTTTACGAGCATTAACATTTGGACGAGATAAAATACATTTGATGTTTGGGCTTAGATCTTGTAATACCGAATAAGGCATAAAAGTCAGATCGTAAATCGACAACCGTTACAAAGTGTTGAAACGTAAAAGTTTCGCTATTAAAATAAATATGACCTTTACGACCTTTTGCGGAGAAAAGATATTGGTAAACAAGATAACGATATTGATGGTCTTATGAAGTGTTTTTTGGGCGTAAGTATGTATCTAAATTGGGATCTTGTAATATAATATTATCTGTGTTTTTACTGAGATTTCTTACAACATAATTTATTATTGCTCAAACTCAAGGACTTTTCTTACTGTCAACTTAGACAAATCTGGCAAATCGTAACTACAAAAACTTAATAGGAGTAATGATATTCGCAATGCTAAATGATCTATTGTTGTCTCGAGTGACAATACAATCAATTCAATCTTGGTTCAAGCTATTGATAATTTTCTTAACCGATTTAGACAGGGGCATGAAGATAAAACTGAATGAGTGAAACTTACCAAGACTTTTGCAAAGCTGAACAACGGCGCTGAAGGTGTCAATAGAGAAGTCAATCTTGCAGTCAATGAATCTGAGGTCCGGGAGCTGGATTCTGATGGCTTTGTGCATAGGTGTGAAATGAAGGGCGGCATCGGCGTGAACGCCATACTGGTCCAGTGTGTGTTTCGGTCGGGATAGCCATTTGTTGCGCGTGGGCCACCACAGAGCGTGATCTGACCAATCCTTTTTGAATTCTGGAAGAAGAAAATAAGACTTATTGACATATAATTTGAATCGTGAGTCTCGAGTTGTACAATTTTATAACTTTCAATTTGAAAGATTATATTGTGTGCATATTCAAATATTCATAAGCATAATGCTTATATGCTGTTACAGTTAGTAAAGTATCTAGTAAAAATTAATGACAAGTTGTGAAAGTTAACAAGTACTTCACCAAAATGACGAGTTTCTTCATTAAACATACTGACCATGTTGACTGCAATAAAATAAAATACGGAGAAAACGCTGTGAGACTAGTAGTGAAAATAAACTAAGTAGATACTAAAGAATAACATGAACTTTTCACTACGCAAGAAAGTTAAGGAATGGATGAGCCAGACTTGAGTACTAACCCTGCACTCTAAGTGCACATGGCTGTCATTAGAGGTAAAATAATAAAAAAACTCATCATCTGGCGAACGAACTTTGTGGACGAAAAAACGATCATTGAAGTGACGTCATAGATGAAGGAGCGGATGAAGTGTAAAATATTGTAAAGCTTCTTGAACCCCTTACACCGCAAGATCAAAGTGCAGGGGAGGTACACACATACTGGTTTTTGCTGTCGTGTAGATTTTGTTTCGCTTCCGTTGAACCGTGAGTCATGTAAGCTGGTTCGTGGATAGACGAACAAACTATAACATCTAATTGCTATGAGTCATTGCTAGAAAAACCTTATAAATTGTTACTACTTTTAAGGTGTGCTGTGATTGGAAGTTCATTGGACCGATTCATTTTGTTCTGTGTTGAGTTTTTGGTTATCTGTCTGTATTTTTATTGTATTAGGTACCTACCTGGTTGAAGTTGTGTCAATTTGTAAAGAGGAAAAATGTGTCGACTTTGTTCGTTAATTTAACTACAACGTGACAACAATCGTACCTATGTATATGGATCTCAGTTTAGGTCGTTTCAAATATAAAGTGCAGATTACAATTCCTCTATGCTATGCAAGACGGAGCGGAATACCCATAATTATAAGCTGCGGTGTAAATAATTAGCCAGATACAAAGTCTAATCCATTAGTAAACATAAAGAAAATAATAAACCACATCACAAATATTCAAAAAATTACGACCACCAATGAACTCTCAACTCAACCATTCCCAACCGATTAGAATGCGTTCATAGCTTTATAATGACTATTTTTACTGTCAATTTTATGTGTGAGGCCATCTATAACCACCGCCTATGGCGCTGGTTTAATTATTGTATTTCAAAGCAAATGCATCTACCACACTGTTCAGTATCTAGAACAATTTATTTATAAGCATGATGAATTGTGCTGCAGTTGCTATATATAAAACAGCTGGGAAAGACGAGAATAAATTGAAAATATTGGACAGTTCGTGTCAAGGCTTAAGTGCAGACGTGACGTCGGAAGACAGAACCAATGAGAATGAACACCAAATGTGGACAAAAGTTATAAACGAAACAGACAATAATGAGGTCTAGAAGGAGGTCAATGATTTCTAAATATTCTAATGATTAGTAGACGCAGACAAAAGAGATCTAAATCTGTATGTTAAAGCATGAAATAAGTATGGTACAGGGAAACTGATTCATCATAGTGCTATAGTTTATTTCTAGGAAAAACGTGACAGACTGTAATCACGTTTTACTATAATGAGCCAATAGGGGTGACGTCATCAAATCGATCATTAAATTGTATGAGTTGAGTAGCTAAGGGCCCGCATAACCCGTACTCAGCGCGTGAGTCATAATGACAAAAGGTGCATCTGCGAAGTAAAGCGATGCAGTCAGCAACTGTGTATTTGTTTGCCCGATGTTTTGTTCTCACTGCCTCATGGACAACCACTAAAGTTTTTGTCTTCATAGAAAAATTTCAATATGATTATCATCTCATGTTTATAGGACATCGATACAGCAAGTTTACTTCCAATTAGAATTTTAATTTGTACATTATTCAACGCACAGTATCAACTTATATACATCCTTCATCATTATTATCGTGTTTACACATTGCTAGTAACAATGCAGAGATAGCAGGTTCGGATCCTGCGGAGTCTATGACCATATTTGCTCGCAGATAAGTTGTATAAACGCGTTTGGCATCCACCGCTTTCGCGATTTTACCACCCCGATCACGTAACGCGATTTCTTGCCCAAGAAATACTTTAGGATTCTAAAATTCCTTTGTTGGAAACATGTTTCCTATGCTGCGAAGAAGTTCGACTAAAATGTTGTTGCTTCCAAAAAGAGAGAACGTTAAGCATGAAGCCGTACTCAAATAAGGAGGATGAGTGCAAGTACTACGCAAACTAGATTCTGATAATGTATTTGCAATTCTATCGCAAAGTTTATAATTTAAGATAATTCTCGCGAAGATAAGAGTTACCGATAACTAAATGGACAAGGTGAAACGGTTAAGTGCAGTAGTTGAGATATCTTGTAATTATTTTAAAATATTTTAACGATCACTTATTTAATCGTATTCATGCTCAAGGATGTTAAAGATCAATTAATTATTCCTGCGGTAACTCGCGTTGCTCCTTATAAGGGCGATTGTGGCCAATGTTGAGGCGCCGATACCATACTTTTATAGTATACCACCTTACTCGATATAGATCTTAATGCGTATGACGATTCTAAATCGATTTTTTCTGAGGCATCGATAAGAAAATAGGTTCTAAGAACATGCGGATAACAGGATACTGAACGTCTTAAAGAGATTTCGCACGATCCATGTTTCTTTTTTTATCACATAAGCTAGAAGAAACGAATAAATGATCCGATGAATAAAAACATAAGCTGGATCACAGAACAGAAAATATAGGTAGAAGTGCCCCTAACGTGGCTAAGCACGGGAACCAGTGTCGCCAAACTCACACATTTGCGTATCAAATTGTACATTACACACATAAAAAACAGTAATATGATTGGCTACGAAGCTACGAATTACAAACTTAACTTTTACAAATCATATTCTTATTGCTTTCATAAATTAGGTCCTATTACAACGTAAGAAAGTTGTTATTATTTGACATGACACGAACAATAAAGAAGTTTTAACCAATTTACAACGAGTTCGGCTACTCAACGCTAGATGACGCTGTAACCAATTTATTCTATTCAGAACGCTAACGCCTTTGAAATAGATGCCATATTCACCTGCACTAGTATATAATATGTAATAGGCGAGTTTCGCCTACTGTTGACACAGGCGCCATATTTAAGAGGCACTTCCTCTAGTTTTCTTTATTCCGTGAGCTGGATGCATGTGGAAAGGCATCTGTTCACACAAAACTACAGGATTGTGTTTTTTGTAACATTAAACGCGGTTCTTTACGGCGACAATGTTTCGTAAGCTTTACCTACTAATTGGTTAGTTATTCTCAGCGTTATCGACAGTTATGTGGGACAAGATAGTATATTTCTGGAGGCAGACAGTTTCTGCGCCGCCTGCCCTACAGTCGAGACATTATAATGTGTTGACAGCACAGCGTAGCATATATTAACGTGTATACCACGCGTACGAAGAAAGGAGATAAGATAATATTGAATAACACCAACACAGCAGAGCAGTTCAAGTGAAAGTAATTCAGTATCAAAAATGACTGTTAAAACGATAAACGTAATTGGAATCGAATAAAAAACTAGTCATTTAAAAAGTTACACATTCACATCACACGTGTTTGAAGCGGATGCATCAAGATTAAGATGTCAAAGTTGGTTACGGAATATAGTCATTAAGAGTAATAATTTTGAAGTGCGCGAGTTTAATCCGGTGTTAAAAGACATTAAAACAGGTGTTAAAATAGTGGATAAGTTAAATGAAGATATAGTTAAAACTGAACGAGTGTCTTCATTTAATTTCACAATGTTAGTGGGCTCGACCGTTTGGACATGTTCGTAAAGTATTCATTGCTTATCTCTTTTTAATGAAAATGTACGTAGTGCATTGTATACAATGGTTAATTTGATAATAAGGTTAATGCGATCCAGAAAATGGGACGATCGTTTCTGCTAAATTATAAATTATGAATGTAGGACGTCTCGCCAATTTTATCGCTCTCAAGCTTCGCTCGACTTGCCTTACTAAATTATCTACTGCAAACATTATTAATGGATTCAGTGTTGCGTTTACTTTAGAAATATCTATGTATAATAAACTACGAGTATGTGAATATAAGGTGTCTCAGCATATACAAATAAAAGTCTTCTAACACATAGCCTGTTAGACTTAGGCCACATGATTGTATTACCTGCCTCAATTCGACGACACTGCGTAACTTACCTACACTGGACAGCAAATAAACCGAGCCACCCGCTACCTAGACACTCTAATTCGATTTTCTCAAAAACTAAAAAACCTACAATTATCAAAGTTGTACTTACAGAAAGTGCGTTTCATGGTGATTAAAATGAAAGGAAACTCATTGGGTTTAATCAATATCTCAGTGTTTATTAAGGATTTTATAAAGAAGAGTCGTTTTCCAGTCGTGAAAATCGTTAGTAATGATAAAGTGAAAAAAAAATTAAAGCCAAAAACAAAGATAAAATCAAAAAAAAGTTTTTGATCAATATTCCGTATTCCCCCCCCTTGCTCGGATAACTGCCAGCATCCTTGTATTCATCGACCTTAAAAGCTTGACGATAAAATCTTGAGGAATTGCATTCCACTCCTCTTCAATTGCGATTCGCAGCTCTGGAAGCCTTGTTGGAGCAGGTACCCGGGCTCGAACCCGACGTTTCAGCTCATCCCATAAGTGTTCTATCGGATTCAAGTCCGGGCTTCGAGCTGGCCAGTCCATCGTACGAATGCTGACGTCGCGTAGATACTGGGTCACCACATGAGCAACATGAGGCCGTGCATTATCATGCATCAATTGCATATCCTGTCCTATATATCCTGCGTAAGGTACCACATGGTCTACGAAGATTTCAGTAATGTAGCGATGAGAAGTCAGTCCACGTGTAAGGCCCGTAGGTTCGATGAAAACTAACACTGTATGTGCTGTTAACGAGATGCCGCCCCAGACCATTACAGATCCTCCTCCATAAGCAACAGTTTCTTCGATGCAACACTGAGAATAACGTTCTCCAGGGCGACGATATACTCTCTGACGTCGATCACTTCCATGTAGACTCACCCTGGTCTCATCAGTTAAGGGTACATTACTCCACTGCTCTAATGTCCAATACCTATGCTCTCGAGCAAATTCAAGTCGTGCTCGACGGTGTGCTACCGTTAATGCTGAGCCTGTTGCAGCTCTTTTTGGGGTCAGGTTCCGTTCAGCAAGTCTCCTTCTGACGGTATCTGAACTTATGACCACTTGGCGTGCGTCACACAGACTTTGTTGGACTTGAACTGCGTTGAGGTGGCGATTTCACAGAACAGTAAGGTGGATATAACGATCATCTGCTGCTGATGTAGCCCTAGGTCTGCCCGTACCTGGACGGCGATCGAATGCTCCAGTCTCCAGGTATCGTCTGTAAACTCGTTGCACCGAAGATCTGCTGATTCGAAGCCTTCGAGCGACTTCACGTTGCGCAATGCCTGCTTGAAGTAATGCTACAGCTTGAGCTGCTTCCTGAGGTGTTGTATCCATTATTAATCGAAAAAAGTAGCAAAAACACACGCGTCTGAGCAAACGATGGACAAAAACTAAAGAAATGATAAGAAATATCCGACTACCCTCATTGTAGAGAAAAAGAACGCTAATTTTAAACTCTGGTGAAAACAGAGCAAATCGTTAGAATTGTGTTTGTTGCTTGATTACAATGTGAGAGAGTACTTTCGAATTAATTTGTAGTCATTTTAATCACCATGAAACGCACTTTTTGTAGGTATAACTTTGATAATTGTAAGTTTTATACTTTTTGAGAAAATCGAATCAGAGTTCCTAGGTAGCGGGTGGCTCGGTTTATTTGCTGACCAGTGTATTATAACGTTGACAAGTTCCAACAAATTACATAAATCCCCCTACTTATATTCAATTGAATAAGTAGCTGCGAATGACCAGAACAGTCAAGGTATAAACATGTGTAGGTTGAACCATTTACAATAAATGGGTCCTAGCTAAGATAACAGGAAGTTTCTGCACCCAATGAAACTAGGGCAATGGATGAACAGACGAGTACGATAAAACCACAAATGCAATGTTGCGCTAGCATTATCCGCACTGAAGTAACATCACATACGAACTTACGAAGCAAGTTCAACTTAGACTTAGTCAGTAGTATAAGTTTACAGAAAACAGCAAGTAGGATAAACATAAAACAGGCAAAGTAATTAAACTAACCGTTATCTTAACTAATAGTAAATAAATCTTGGGAGTCTCGTAAAACAAATAAGGAGTCAACACGAGCTCGGCCGCAGATGAAGAACGTTTTGTTTATATTGAATGATTTACGTTGGTTTACCAATTCGAATACGACAACCTGTTTGCTAAATCAATGTTTATTTAAATATTGGAGAATTTCACAGTTGTTACTTTGAAAGTTTATAAGTACACAAAGATGCTTATTATATGTATTCCTAGTTATTGGGGGCACTTGTTAACAAACGTTAAGACTGTGACTTAAGAGAGCATTGCTTTTGAGTGGTTTATCAAGCTTTATGCAATTATAAAGTAGCTAAGCATGTATTTATACTTTTCCTTTGGACCCATATGTAGATTTAGTTTCCAATGAACAACAAGATAGATACACGATGCTCATAAATCTGCTGACATTATAACATATATCCTAGTCAAGGTAGTTGCATCAGTAAAGGTCTTAAGAATCCTCCTTGCGGTACACCTTATGATCTACAGCCCGGGTTTACACAAGCCATACAGAGATCCGCTTTGAGATTATGGCAGTAACCGTAAACAACATGCACATGGAATAGCGTAAGTTATGTAAGAGAATTTTTGATTTTAAACCATATTTCACTACCGAAAGGGTTCTGATTGACAATGTAGAAGGCTTGCTTTGGGCCACAAGATGTTTCTGTTGTTTATTTACTAGACACCGCTAGTCCGCTACTGTTGCTTAATGGATGAAGCGCATATCCATTTGCTTGATGAATATAAATAGCTATTCGTACTATTCTCCATGGTAAACACGTGCCCTTTACTGTTTTCAGGTGCTATTGCTAGATTTTGTTTGATGATTATGGCGTACTAAATCATGGAAAACTGGGACCGAGATCACATTAACGGACATTAAAATTATTTTCGGCTATTCGTGGAACGCATTATGTGAACTAACAGCGGCTTTAAACGTAAATAACCACTAACGAGAAGGTTTAACGTCTTTCTTAGACTGAAGAATTCAAAATATGAGGAACTATTGGGCGATAAAATGTAAATAATAGGTGTGTTACTATAATGAGTTGTCGTAGAATTCCGCACAGCTGTCCTTATATGATGAGAAGGCATAGGTGACATAATCGGAGCCGCAACGGGCGTAGGTGCACGCCCCGGTTGCCGCCCACCGCTTCCGTCGCGGAGGCGGTGGCACAGCACCTGATCATTGTGTAGCAATCATTGGGTAAAGTTTATCCAGGTAGTTAAGCTACGGACAATAAAACAAATGTTTCTATTCTCAGAACCTCTTAAGTTCTAACTTCAATCATTAATCAACTGGCACTTAATGCCAATGACATACAAAATAAAGCGTTCCTTGATTCCTTCGTCATGAACTATGATGAACCCGAGTAATTAATCAAAGGATGATAGCCTCAAAACCAGCGTTATAATTAAAAAGGATATATAATTGTCGGAAGGGACTAATGTATAAAACTCGCTGAAGACAATTGATATGGCCATTGATTGCTAGTTTCTGATTGATTGATGAAACAGCCGAGCATGTGGGTGTTTACCATGAGCGGTTGAGTACTGACATCGCTAAAGCGTTCTATTTCCACTTTTGTAATGAAACATCTTGCAACATCTCTCGCAGAGGAAGGCTCTTATTAGATGAAAACTTGTCTAGGGTTATGACAGCAATTGAGGATGAAATGATAATTTAATGTTATAATCTCAGAGCATTACACTGAGGTTAGCTGTTATTACAATTGACGTAATGAGCTCTTAGCAACTATGTATGTAGATATGTTTGCGTCAGTCACCACTATAGTTATAGATGCACGCTTCGAATAGTATCCATATCAGTGGGATTAGTCATTGTTGCCTTTATTTAAATGTTCAGAGTATATAAGCTTAATTGAACTCGACAGCAGTACTAACTTTATAGTTCATTACTAATGAATAAAAATAAACATATTTGCCTTTAAAGATTGTATGTCAATTTCCTCGTTTTCTAATCTATGTAAACGTATGAGGAAATGCTTGTTCGAACACTAATTTACCAATGTAGCTAACGGACGATTCTATTTAAATTCCAATGTCGGTCGCATTGCCTGTGGTCAACGTGCAGTTGTATTAACGTCCACATCAAGAATAAAGTTTATGGGGACTTCACATAATTAGAAATCTAACCGTTTAAAGTTGTAATTAATGTAAACTAAACCAATCTCCGTAAATATAAATGCATCGATTAATATAAGACCTTGTAGAATCTATAAGAGACCATATCAAAGCAGCCTGAATGGCATTGTCAATCGGCTACAAAAACAGAGAGGTAGGCGAGCCTACGCTGTCCTTACAATCGATATAAGTAAAAATAAATAAATGACAAATCGAAAACCGAGATCAATAAACCACAATACAATTGAACAGTAATCACAGTATAAATAAATTATATTTATCGACAAATACATCTCACGCACGGATATGTGAGAAAAGATCTTATCTCGAGGAGGTTGAATTCATATTTGTTGATACGAACGGACAATCGTACTACTTACCTGAAATGGTAGTAATAAATTAGGGATTTTATAGCTCGGGCTTCAAGACCGAATGTCCGGTGTCGCACTTAACGTTCCCAGCGAAGGTTGCAGCAGTTACCGGTTTGCACCACTGCTATAGTACCATTGTATATGTAGGCATCTACACTCAGATCGTAATCGATTCAGTTTAATGGGTTAAATTGACCTGTTTTCAAAGTGACTTAACGTGGTCAATTTCGTCCCACGTTGAGCTCAATTAGCCGCACACGCAAAATTTACAGATAATGTAGTAAATTATTGTCTGAATATATCTGAAGAAAAAAACCGACTCAGAGAATTCGCTATGCTCTTTCAAAGAAGCTTTCCAAAGTTCTGGTAAAAAAATGTCAACAAACATAGTCACGCATAAACAAACATGATTGTTGATGACAGAGACGAAAGAAAGCGTGAACCCAACAGTGATTACGAAATCATGAGGAGCCGAGGAACAATGGAACACGTGGGGACACACCGTTAGCGAAACGACACCCGCATAACAAACCTAGTCACTCATCTGATGCAGAAAACATCTGACACAACAGCATTTCTAACTTCAAAGCTTTGCGTGACAACCAACATTTTACATGCAAACCAAAATCGTGGGACATTCATTAAATTACGCAGCATAACGTAAGAATGACATGACAAGCACACATCAAAATGATAATGATGCTCAAACATGGTATTTAAAATAACATTATTGTACCAAAATTACAATTTGATTAATGATGCTGTAATGATTGTGAGTTTAAGTACAAATATGTGGAATTAATTCCACACCCACACGGAATTAGAAATCAAAGGGCCGTTCTTTAAGTATGCCCATTGATAAAATGATTTTCATTGATTTAACACCGCCAGTACCAGAAACTCGTACATTCATTGAAATAGTTATAGTTTTCATTGAAATAGGACCGGTGTGGATTAAATAACTGTTATTATTTGGATTGTGGAAGAAGATAAGAATTATGAAGCAATCGTACAAATACCGTAAGCTTATGTAGCTACTGCTGTATGTAAGGATGTCTGTTTACCAACGATAAAAATGACCAGCGATTCATTGTCTTGTTTCAATGAACGTTATCATTTAAGATGCTTGAGATCATTTTCAGAAATCCTATTGACGAATTCATATCACGCTGTCGATATAGGTCTACTGTAAAACTTTAAAATAATGACATTAGATATATCAGTGAGAAAACTGCAGCCACAAGCTCCGTGTTAGGTCTAGTTATATGACCCAAGTGTGACATTTTTATTATACCAAGGTTCGATATAACGGCCCATCATATACTATAGGCCTATATTCAGCAGAACTATGACCTGCTATAATATTATATGATTTACAAGTGTTGCTACAATATTAAAATATGCGGCGTAGGTAGATTATATTTAACGCAATTTAAATCGCGTGGGATGCGGAAGCTTTCCAAGTGTCGATATTCAAGCTTTCTTTTGTGCCAAACTGGTTCAAGAGGGCAACTGATATTATAAAGAGCCGAACGAAAA
This sequence comes from Mythimna lalbum, assembly GCA_949319445.1. Classification (NCBI taxonomy): domain Eukaryota; kingdom Metazoa; phylum Arthropoda; class Insecta; order Lepidoptera; family Noctuidae; genus Mythimna; species Mythimna lalbum. The sequence goes on from OX439363.1 coordinate 6,973,526, forward strand.
TAATTGTAAAAAAACATTCTCAATAACAGACAGAATGTTATCAGAAAGCTGTTGAAGAACGATGATTACTTAATAAGATAGGAAACTTTATACACGCCGGCTCTGTTCAGCGTATCGGATCTGATATTTCACGCATGAACTGGGAAAATGATCTTGTTATTGTTACACTGGCCTTACTTTCACTCTCATTTATTCCTTACCAGTAAGTTCTCTCATAAAACTTTATCCCCGCGATAAAATCTTCAGTCGCTACTTTTATGTTATTTTAATCAGGCATATTCGCTCAACAAATTAATTTGGTATTGTTTCCAAAGCCAATTAGAGCATGGAAATCAACCAGCCTTGTTATCTAACCAATGACTGTAACGATTAATGTTCCACCAAAATTGTGACTGCACTTACCTTCGATACCAACTTACGATAAAGAACTAGTTCTCGAATGCTCACCTTTACCTGTAAACAGAAATAAACAAGTGTTAACAGTTTTATTAAACGATTTATTGTGACTATTAACATATCTAAAACGTTCTATTCAAGTGTCATCCAGATGAGTTGGATTAGCATATTGCTTTCCCTATCGCCCACTCCAGAAAAACTAGTGGGCGCTCAGTGAAAGTGGTCCTCCAGATGAATAGTTGTCATTACGTATTAGTAACTTGTGAAACGGTATTGTAACGCAGTTGCATAAAAGCAACGCCTTAACTTATTAGCCAATCATTGTTTGATTGTACGGCTACCATCAGCACGACTTTTGTTGAAACCATATGCTGTCAAACAGGAGACAAATTACACAACCATTACTTGAGCGAAATCAACATGCAAAGTATGAAGATAAAATTCAAATGCTATGAATTTTAATAGGTTAAATGCACCACTTATCCGACGTTATAAATAGCAAAAACGAGTTAGGTAACTCTGGTACTCTGTCGCTGATAAATTCGAGTAAGAAATACTGATAGCAAAGCTGTGCAGAATACCTTAGCTGGTAGTAAGAACAATCTGTCAGTGTGATACCCTATCATTTTCTGTAGTTCTTTGCACAGGCTACCGGTAACTGTGTTTCAGTCAATAAATATCCCCATTAACGTGTCTGGGCAGGTCGGACCGTGGCATGAATTAGATACCGACAGAGAACAGCAATTAACATTACTGGAACAATTACTGCGCCTCTAGATTCCGGCTCTGCCATTAGCGAACGATGGCTAAATAATTAAAGTATCGATCATATACGAACCTGCCAAATTGGCTTAAAAGCTTTCTACATACATTCGACCATCTATAAAAGTTACACAAAAAAGGTTCATTGAACCACAGGTTCTGGTTAGGATTATAGTTTGTGTTCAGTTATATTGAACTAATAAGTAGGCTGTATAAAAAATCTCGGCTAATTATGTACATGTTTGACAGCTGATAAAATGCTTAGGACAGCGTAGGTTGAAAGTAGCACACCGTAACTTGTTAGTGCTGATAAAATGTATCTTATCTACATACGTCAGGTACAGTTTTTCTCACAGAGCCGTTTGTTCTATCCAGATGTGTCAACGACCGTAGATCAAATCACGCTAATATTATAAAGGCGAAAGTTTGTGAGTGTGTGTGTTTGTTACTTCATCACACTCGAACGGCTAAACGGATTTCGATAAACTCGTTGTTACACGGGTAGACCTTGTCCCTGGACGTCCACTGTTGGACATAGGCCTCCACCAAGTTTGTTCTTGCCACAATGAAGTATTGAAGTAGTATAGAAGAAGAGTAGCTTTTCTTTGTTATAATTCTAAGAAGCAATATCGAAATAATTCATTGGACCTGTACTAAAATGGGTTTAGCAAGCCGTCATCATCCACTTAGCACGTTCGCGAACGGCCATCTTGGCCAATCAAGTCGTTAACCCCTGACTGGACACTTGTTCAAAGTGCTGTAGACTCATCTAAACTTCCGAGAGGCGCGAGATGCATCCTAAATGTATTCATATATTTCGCGAATATCAATTTAATTACAGTCACTCGATTTTCTCATCTAATGCTTACAACATACTGTTTTGTTTGCGATATGCATAAACATGTGTCCAGCATGTCACATGACTTATAAACATGCACTTTCAAAGTACACTGACATTACTTACGTATATAAAATCTAATATGGCTACCAGCTGTTCAAACATCTGCTATTGTGATTCCCTGCGCTTGCTCAAATTAATTATGCGTGCAATGCAGGCGCCGACCAAATCAAATGTGACTTTTAACTTCAGTAATGTATTGAACTGTTTGACTGTCAATGGCCTGTAATTTACGACAATTGACCGACATAGCGAGACGTTGATTTAAAAATACGTGTAGAGCTTTCAATGCATTACTTACATACTGTAGAGAAAATGTTATAGTGGAGGCTACATATCGCAGCAATTAAATAAATAACGGCAATTAAGACGTGGATAACATGATTGCCATCGATGTTCACTCTCTCCATTTAAATCCTTATAAGCACATAAATGGTTGCGCGCCCTCGGGTATACCTAATGGGGGATATAATTTTCAGTATGCTGTTAAATTAATCAGGTTTCTAGTCTAAGAACTTCATCGTATAAAATACAGCTATCTATAAAATGTCGAGCTCTCAACTCTCTAATAAACACTGTGGGAAGATTGATGTGGCATGCTACATAGTAATTGTGCATTTACCACGGGATGTAAACTATACGACCCGAAGTCACGAACACGCTAAGAGGTGCGACCCCTATGTATGGTACATCTCGATAATCATACGTCAATGGATACTATTACCGAAGACAATTTCATTGAAAGCAAAACATCAATTGAACCGTATCTTTTGTGAGGACATCGGATGAACGAATGTATAATAAATCGATTGCTATTGTCATACGCAAAAGGGGCCGTGGTTATCAATTACTGGGTTAAAGACTTTAAAGAAACCGGCGGTTATTGGCGTTGAAATAGGACAGAAAGATGGAATTCCCCAGTTCATCTCTAAGACGGAGTATACCAATTTACGACTATTGTGCCACTTAACCTTATCTCAGCCGAAGTTATTAGTCTTTATAACTGTTTGCAATGTACATACCAATGCTAACATTTAACCAAATGGGTTTACACTACATTATTACGAAAATATGAGGCCTCAATACAGATGTTCCGTAACACAAGAAATATGGCAAGTCAATAAATAAAAGGTATGCGAAGAAGCCTACATAAAGCTGCAGAATCTGACGAACGACTTCAGATGGACCGAATGATATCATAAGCAAGGAAAATCAAGACTTAAGGCCAATTCTTATGTAGGGTACGAAATCAAACAAGGTTTGCGGGAAACCGTGACCCACATCACGTTTTATTTGTAGAAGCGAATCATGTAGACATGACTAAACATTCGTAAGAAAATTAATAGGTACACAGATTTGATCATCTCTCATCGTGCATTGGCATTCATACTGTATAGTGTTATGGTTGTCTGTGTGTATTCGAATGTGTAATATAATATAAAGATTGGCTGCGATAGTAAACTTCTTCACGTATTCAATTAACGAAGGTCGTCTGCCAACTAGTTTGTCCGGCGTTTTAACAATTAGACAATGTCATTAACCGGTCCCAGAATTTGTGTAATCAACTTCGTTGGTTATTATATTCATATGTTGAAGGTTTGTCTTTTTGAATTGTACGTTGGCAGTTGGGGTTCTTTGTTTCAATCTTTATTTATCTTCATAAACTACCTATATTAAGATTATGATCATTTATCAATTTCTTACTACTATAGCTGTAGCTGAATTTACATCAATAAAGCGAATACTAACAAACACTTCAAACTCGTTAACCACCGTCAATGTCATCATTTATTGCCGCATCACAAATTAAAGCAGTCGGAATGAATTTTTCAAGCAATTTATAAATAGCAACAACAGATAGCATCACCGTAGTTACATCACTGGCTGGGTGCGACCTGTTTGTGTACGTTCTGCCATAACAGTTGGTAACATAAACATATCACCTTGAGATACAACATTTTACATTGGCAGCGGAACTTCGGCCTTAAAAGGCTCACGCGAGGAGGCTTGATGCTATCCACTACAGAACTATAACTTGACGTCAATACATGGCACATCTCGCATTAAGCCGTGAATCGGCATCCTTTCACAGCCTCGATGTCCCACCCCTTTTTACCGCCATTTTGCTTCATGATTGATGAGCTATTACCGGTTTCGTTGAAAGCTTCTTGATTTATTGGCTTCGTTTACCTATTTTCCAAAGATACCTTATAGTAGGAAGCTTTTGGTCGTTGACGGCGGAATATTCACGCGGTGTGTGGAGCGTGCGGATACGGCGCTGCGCGTGCGCCAGCGGATACGCGGCTCGTATAAATAGCCGCCCATCTATTTCGGTCGGGACACAGCACCCAGGCGCCCGCCATGTGCCTGATGCCGTCGTCTGGGACTCCACGTTGAAATTAATTAAATTCTTAACATATTGAATCATACTCGAAAAGGGCCGGTACAGTCACACTACAAAGTACGCTGTGAGTCAGAGCTGAAAAGATATTGTGAATTGATGACACCGCCTGCTTCAGCCTACCTGTTTGCAAAGTACAAAGTGCTATATAAACTATATAAAATGTTTTTATTCATTTATTGATCATCTTTACATCTATCTTTACAGGCTTTAAAACCAAATGCGACAGTGCAGCTATCGATCGATGATTTCACAAAGCGCAATTCTTTAGCTACATTCGTGTTTATAAACAATAATTTGTAACGTTTACACAATCTCTACTCTTTGCCAAGGTCAGGGAGCCGTGTGTTAAGTGTGATATACAAATATTTATCTCCCGACTCGCCACCAATAAGCACTTTTCGCGTGGGAATACATTTCCTCGGAACACGAATGCTAATGAAGAAATAAAAGCCCGTAACTACCTCCTTTATTCCAGAGCTTTAAAGTCTAGAATTGAATGAATGCGGAATATAATATCTGTATTGAATTTGTTGAAGACGGAGGCATGTCATGCTTGTTTCCCAGAGACGAATTTTAGCACGTCTGCCACAAGTGGCCCAACAACTTTCCTTTTCGAGGAATCTCAGTAAGTGTTAGAAATAAAATGTGTAGTGACTTGGGAAAACATAAACTGGCTTTGTCTCAGACTGTGAATGGAAAATGACGAGACCACCCATAAAGAGAAAAGTAAACGACATGCATCATTTGCTTTGAGCTCATCCAATATTTGACTGGAATGGAAAACAGCTCACGAGCAATTAAGAAATGAAGTTAAATTAAGAGTGACTATATCTAAAGCTAACTTTAAAAATGCACTATAGATGATTGTACCAATCGGTACTCCGAAGCATGCGGGTGGTCTAATAATAGGGCTAATCTTGATTCAATTTCGACAATAAAGCCCTAAGGGAATGACGCGTGCTTTTTGCTCTTCATTCTATTAAAAAATTAAGCTTGAGTCATGTCCAGCCACAGAACGACTAACTCTTTATGAAGTAATATTTTTTAAGACTAGGTTTATTTTTAACCGACTTCGAAAAGGAGGAGGTTCTATGTTCGGCTGAATGTATGTTTTTTTTTTTTTTTTGTATGTATGTTCACCGATATTTCGGTCAATTGTGGACTGATTTCGAAATTTTTTTTTTTGATTAAAAGGTTATGCTTCCAAGTTGGTCCCATAGAAATATTATTATGATCTGATCATGAACTTCGAAGATATGGAACAGAACTCCTCATAGAATCATAGCAGAATTGTCGTAACAAGTAAAATTGCTTTGTTTATACGTGTAGTCGATGACTGACTCAAAGAAAAGGGGGAGGGGGTAAATTCATGTAATATTTACCGTATTTGGGATTATAAGAATCGTTATGAGATGCACTCTGGCTATAAGGTAATTTATGTTTAGCTCAAGGGTAGGTACTTTTTAGTGGTGCTACCATAACTAAAAAGCGAAAAATAAAAAACTTTTTACAAAAAAAATTTAAACCGACTTCAAAAAGCACAAAATAACTTTAATTTCGGAAGTCGGTGTTAAATAACGAAAAGACAAGATTAGGTATCTATTATAGAAACAGCGATTTCCGAAATTAAAGTTATTTTGTGCTTTTTGAAGTCGGTTTAAATTTTTTTTGTAAAAAGTTTTTTATTTGTTGAATATTCGCATGAGAGAAAATTAGACTAAGATCTAAGAAAGAGCTTAATCTACCAACGGAAAAGAAAACTGACTTATACAGGATGTAATATAACTTATAGCTGACAGTCTACCTTCGTTAGCGGACCATTATGATCATAAGATAAAGTCATCATCTCCCTAGCCTTTTCCCAACTAGGTTGGGTTCAGCTTCCAGACTAACCGGATGCGGATGAATACCTGTGTTTTACATGGGGCTACCTATCAGAGCTCCACAACCCTCGTTACTGGGCAACACGATACTCCTAGGATAGACTGATAATAAGACTGTAAGATAAGAGATAGTATAATATTAGCAACACAATGTTTGACAAAAAAAGTTTGTATGAATAGCTGCTAAAGCTTCTACATTAACAAAAATAAAATAATAATAGAAGAAAATCCGTAATGGATATGCAAACATAATTATGTATAATTTAAATTGATCTAAAAAATCATTTTTTCTCTTTTATTGTCAAAATGTCACGCGCTTTTATTTGAATATAATTTAAATACGAATTGGCATATTCTAAATTAAATTTTTCCATAAAACATGAATTAAGAACCTGTCATTCAGAATTAACTAAGTATATCTTTAAAGAGTTTTATAAATAAAGCCCCTAATTACTCAAGGACTAACATAGTTAAGAAACTGCAAAAATGGACTAAACTATGCACAATTCGAATTAGACATAAACTGATACTTAGTCAAGTAAAAATCTTTTTCACAACACCTGTATCGATCGTTCAACACCTATGGAATGCTGATGCAACTGCCAACGACCTCTTAGAGGAGACCGGAGGTCATAATCGCGGATTAACCCTTCAGATACCGTCAATTAGAGACACAATAGTAAGACAATAGATGCGCGGCCACCGGGTGTCGCTTGGGGATTCATGAATTAAAAGTACAAATGGGAATAATGTAGAATCCCTAGGGCCAATAAGCTCGATATGTTATCGAAATTAACGTTAATGGGCTTAAGGTAACAAATTGTCGGAATCTTATAAAGAAGATACTGAACATATAGCTTTAAATAAACCCTTATACTCGTAAATAACAGTGGCTATATGATCTTAGAAAAGATCTTTTAAAGGACATGCTTGTATAATAGATTTAAGGATAATAATATTCATATCTAATACCTTTGTTTAGTAAGAGACATCCTTTTCGGAAGAATCACAACCTATTATTGTAGCTGTTCCAAAATCTATTCTCTACAATTTGGTATTTATAAAGTCCTCATTCCAATAGAAATAGCCATCGATTTATGAATCAACGTTCGGAATGTTAAGAAGAACTATAAAATACATCATAGCCAATGGTAAATCAGATCAGATCAGTGAGTAATGTTTATACGAATCCAGACTATTATAGAGTTAAACATTTCAGTCGCATGGCAACGCAAACAGATCAATTTATTGCTCCAATGATTATGAACGAAAGATATGGTGTCTGGTCAGGGCGGGCGGCGCCTTTGATGTCGCCCTTTGGATGCCGACGCCCTTTAAAACTGTCTGCAGCAAAAGGGTATAGTACGGAAAATGGTAGATTTTGTTGCAAATAACTGAGTTTTTGTTAAAGTCTTATAATAAAGATATGCTCAAACAGGTCACCTTGGTTATATTTACTGTAGAAGATGATGTAAACACATATACATTTGTTATGCCTTTCGAATAAGAGCTGTATTTCATTGAGCAAACACGTACTTACTTTTGTTGAAACGATCAAACAAACAATTTGTTGCGAAGTAAAATATACAGTATTGCAGCAGTTACAGCTTACAGCCATTTCTCTACAGGAAAACTAGATAACAATGGCTGTTTCTAGTCTAGTACCTCTGAAAATAGCTGCATAACAATAGCATAAATCCGCTCAGCTCCAGATTTAATTATACTTGCAAACAATAATATACACAATATGGATGTTTGCATTTAATATGTGCCCACATCGTGTTTCGCGGATAAACAATCGGCAGGATATGTGAAGGAAAACACGAAATCGACAGAAATAACATTAATGTTTAATTGAGGTAAAAATTAACTGTAGGTAAGTGATTCTAACTATATCACATTGCAAGTTAACATAACTAGTATTTTCCTGTTTATGAAGTCAGCAAAAATCATAGAAAAGGTCACATTTTTTTTTATAGTGTTAAACTTTTTTTTAAATAATATGAACTACGATCCCACCTTATAGTAAAGCAGTGATGCAATCGTTGATAGTGAGTCCCACTAGTTTATTAAAAGCCTATTCACTCTAGCCTTGAAGACAACCAAAATATAGGATGGGAAGACTGCTGCAGGCAAATTGTTTCAATCCTTGCGATATAAACGACGAGACGAACCACTTAGTCCGGATCGTAGAGATGTCAACAATGTAAGGGTGGACTCTTTTCGTCTACATAGTAATACGCTCAATGTAACTTGGCGAGCCTGAACATAGGCACTACGCATTTCTCTCTATCACGTCATTTCACATGAACGACGTGAGAGAAAGAGATAGGCCTATGTTCAGGCTAGCCAAGTTACGTCGGCCGTATTATGTTATGTTATATTGCCTGCTGGCGTATTTCAATCGTATTTAAAAGAGACATTCAAGCTAAACTGACCGAAACTCGATAGGTGTGACCATTAGCGTCAGTAAATATTTCATTTGCTGCTGCCTAAAACCAATGAGTAACATCTGGATACTGAGAACTCTTGCACAATGTTCCAGTTTCATTTTGAGAATAATACGTTCAGCTCGATTAGTTCGGGCTGTTATGCTGAAACGGCTCAAATATTATTTGCAGTACGATTCGGTTTAGTGGAAGAAATTAGCTTGTTGGGTTTTCGAATGGGAATGCTACTGGTTTCGTGCGGTTTTACATTTAGGATGGTTACATCATCATTGTGATTTTATAATTTTTGCATTTATGTTGCTGTATCATTACTGTTGATGGATTAATGGAATTTTGTAGGATTTAGGATATTATTCAATTACATTAATTTTAAAATTACATCTTAATTATTAAATATTATAAACTAATAGGTATGTATACAAACTTATTTATTTTTAGTTATTATAACATTCTTCCTCAAATTGTATGATAATTAGACTGTCGAAAATGAATCCTTTCCATCTACAATAAATTTATTTTCAACCGAAAAGTTTTATTATTTCGGTACTTATACATATTTCAAGTTTGGTATTGAAAATTTTAATACCAGTTTCTATTTAAGATAATAAAGAATATAATACCTATTTGTTGGGTAGTACACAGCAAATATCACAATTTAAAATAAAGTTTTCTTAACACAAGGATGTTCAAGTGTTCAATGCCCATATTCAGAAAATTGCTAGTGTCTCTAACGTCAATTTTATTGGTACTTCCAAATATGGAATTTACTATAACACAAGTGGAGTTTCAAAGGAATGGTGACTCCAACGCACTTGACTATTTTGGTAGACTGGCTGTAAAATACGAATAGAGGTTATTTAAATAAAACCATGTCCTCAATGATATATTGTACAGTTATAATTTATAATACTAAACAAGACATTACTGGTTTTATTCAGAGCTGTCCAAGTGGCTAAATATTTGCCGGACATAATTTGAGTCGAATCGACACGATAAGAAGAAGACTGGTTTTATTTCCTAAATAGCTACAACTTGGGGGTATTTAAGTCAAGAGTGAATAGGTTACTTCTAGGCAAGCGTGCTCCATCGTCGACCACATCATCGCTTACCATCAGGTGAGACGATGGTCAAACGCGAGCCTATCAATAATAATAATAAAAAAAAACTTTAATAACAACACTACTATTAAATTACCTTTAAAATATGAAATTGATTTTAAAATAAAAATATCTGGAATTAAGAAAAATACTATAAAATATTCGTGGTTTTCCTTTTTTATGATTAGGTAGACAAACAGGATAAATTCATGACATTCCTATGACAAACTAAAAAATGTTTCAGGAAAAACGGAACCAAGAACGTAACTTAGAATTTACCTGCAGTTTTCAGGATCTACATGTTGCCAAATATTGGTCAGAAAAAGTATAGTTTGAGAGCATCGACTCGAAAAGAAGAACTTTGAATTTACGTCAAGTAAGCTTGTCTTGTGGTGAGACTCGATAGGACTTGTGAATCAAAGTAACACAACTTACTGGAGTTCCTGTGTTCGAAATAGACTTTTTAAGGTTAACGATTACGTCTATAGTTCATCATCATCATCATTTCAGCCCAAAGACGTCCAATGATGGACATAGGCCTTCCTAAGTGTCCTACATAATTGTATAAAGTACGTAATAAAATTAATATCCTAGCGATTAAATTAGAAAGAAATGAAAGTTTTCTATCCGAAGAAAACATAAACACTTTAACGACATAACCTTTATATTTGCAGTCAGACTTTTTACAAAGATATAAAAACCAAACGAACTTAAAAAGGCAAACAAATGTTAAAGCAGACACTGGCAAGAAAATTAACTCTGACAAAGAGTCCATCAGTCATTTCTGCAAATGAATGGTCTCTTTTTTTTCCAAAGGAAATGTCAGCTTAATGTTGGTAAAGGCCAAGCGAACGTCCCTTATATAAATATCGATTTGATACATTGTAAAGAGATTGTTTCAACCAAATATAGCTATTAGCCGAGAAGGCTATCCATTATTAATGCTCCAAGCTATTTTGTTTATTAAAATACTATACAGCAAACGATCTAATCTTTAAGTCAAGAGTAAATAGATTTCTTCTAGGCAAGCGTGCTCTATCGTCGGCCTCATCGTCGCGTTCCATCAGGTGAGATAGTGGTCAAGCGCGAGCTTATCGATAGAAAAAATAACGCCAATTATTTTGTGCAACAAAACCGCTCTAAACGCAGTAAAATTTAGATCAAAACAAGCACAGTTGTTTTTGAGATAATAATAACAACTGACGATACACCAGCAGCGTGACAGTTATGCAGTATTATTGTAACCTTGGCACAGAACTGCTAAATATTCAACACGACATGATGCCACGTTTATTATAATGGATTACGTAGAATATTGTTATTAAAAGACACCGTATATGTTAATGACGTCATTTACCGCAGTAAACGAGGAAAGTCCAAATAAAATGATACACGTTAATAGGAATAAACACGAAAAGAGCACAAAATTAACAAGTCTGTAGTCGTAAGTAAATTATTTGACGATAAGATACCACATGTATGTGTAAACGAATGTTTAAATGCTAGTTTAGAAATGCCTCGCGAGCAGGCTTTGATGGTTATGGTGTGTCGAGACTAAACAACTCTGTTAGCGAAGCACATTTCATATCCCCATAAAAGAACACAGATGTACTGATATTTTCAGAGCCTGCGAACAAGCCAGACAAAACTGTCGAGGGCATAAAATTTAAAATAAAAACAAAGAACAAAGCAGTAGAGTGAGCATTTGCACTTAATGGATGTGTAAATAAAGGCGCGGTGTCACACCCGGCAGGAGACCTTGGCCTAAAGAGAAAACAACAACTGGATCACGACATAAAGGAGTATAATTGATATTAACATCTGCTAAAACTTTAGTCACGATTTTTTTAATGAACCACATGTGTAGGTTAAGGTTATCTATGAAATTGTTTCAGAAGATTAAAAAACTATGGAACAAACAATTTAAAACAGTACTGGCCCTAATATCGCTTTAAAATGTTTGCGTTACAATGCCTCCTTCAGATAGGTTGACCTGAATAATCCTCGAGATCTATGCTACAATCGCGATAAGAAATTGTTTATATGAAGGGTTTCATAACGAAGATATTAAAAGATAAATTATGGGCGGCAGAACCAAAGTTAAAACATAATTAATTTTAACAACGTACTAACATGCACTATTATAACAGAGATAAATATATCCAGTGATGTAACAGGGACGATTGCGTGACTCCAGTATATGGTATTATGAATCTAATAACTTAACAACTAATATTATTCCTTACAAAGCTTCAAAATGAAGTCTAATGTAACTCATTTATTACAATCATTACCTGTGACGATTATTTACGACCATTTGCCAAGATCTCAATGGTTCGTAGTGCGTAGACGCATTGAACAGTGTGTATTATATTTCTTAAACGAACCTCATTTCGTATGAAGTCAGACGTTTATAAATAGAGAATTGAAACGAGCATTGGAGTATAATTTTTACGCCTCGATTCACGATTTATTGCCAACAAGCTCCAAATACAAAAAGTACAAGAGAAATCGGCCCGTTGTGAAATGAAAAGAACAATAAAGTTACCACAAATTGAAATCTGTTAACAAAATCGATTGTTTATCGTCGGCCAATGTGTGGGAACAAATTTTTAATGTTTAACAATTCAGTTTTTCTGAATAAGCAAGACTTTTCTTTGCCTACTTACTGTTAATGTGCATAAATTCATTTGCACTATGCGACCTCGAGGTACTAACTAATGAGCAGCTATATCCTAGATAAACACAGACAAGAATTTATTGCATCTGCAAGCTTTCTTAGTACCAACTTAATGAATACAAGAGCCATTTAGAAATGTTTATCGTCTTTCACATCATCGTGTCAAAGCGTTTCTTTAACGACCGCTTCAGTAACTGATATTTTATAAATTTCCAAGAACACATTAATTCATGAATCCCCAAGCGACCACCGGTGGCCGCGCATCTATTGTCTTACTATTGTGTCTCTAATTGACGGTATCTGAAGGGTTAATAAATTAAGCAGCTCTTTCATTTGGCTTTTTGCCTTATAAGTATCGGTTGTTCTCAAAGTCTCGAGGTGACGTCAGGAGGTAACGCTGCAGAAAAACCGGTCGGAATCATGCATGACCGCTGCGGAGTCATCCGCTATCTTGAATCATGTTGGCTATGTTGCGGTTTGCCTGTATATGTCATATTCCATTGCGCTTGCACAACCGTATTGCTTCAACTTTAATGACAGTACTTAAATTTATATTTTGACATTCTCCGAAAGATCATACTCTGCTTTAAGAAAAGCTTTCTTTGTACAGCTTGCTAATGAATTCAGAAGGCGTAGTCAATGGTTTATATTATGTGTCATATTCAATTGGCGAGAAAACTACTGAGCGCGTGTCAGTTTTGCATAACAATTGTGAACAATGCGTCCCCTGTTCCGTTTTGCGAGTGCGTATGACGGAAAACCTCTATGTATTGCGGAATTGAAAAGAAAACAGAACGTTTCAGTGTGAATAAATTGACTAGAGAATAATTTGGAATTCAAAAAGGGGACTCATCCTGAGGACATGCTAGTCCAGTTTTCTGCCGTTTATGGTCAACAATCTATTTTTTATCGCAGTCCTGCCTTGGAGACTAAAATATCGTATTAACTTTACGAGTTTAATTCTAAGTGGAGTCTGGCTTTAATAGTCATCGTCCTTGTTTATTGCTAATGGTCTGTTGCGACATACATTACGTGCCGGCATATCGATGACTGTTCATTAATAACTGAACGATGGCACGTCCGAAATTCATCGTCCAACGATACGAGTAACTTAAAATGAATGAAATAATCATTTGTAAAACAACAACTGCATAGAGCTGCTCGCATGAATTTATTACGACTATTTAGTTTCGCTCATTGAATATAATTTATGCAAGTTATTTTAAATTGCAAATAGGCAGGCAAACGAGCTGTGTGAGGCAATACGTGGTAAATCTAACATGACAATTACGAGCCCAGCTAATGATTATAGTAATTTTATTTAGGACATGTCCTTTCAAGGGATATTGACTACCATAGATAGAGAGGCTGTGAAGATGGGCTTGGGGATATGCAGTGTTAATAGCTTCTGCTTTTCTTGCCCCTTTGAGTGATTTGCTACTGGAATCGCTATTTTTCGATTAGTAATGTAAGAATCAGGTTTATGCAGAACATCTGCTGTCTTGATGCAAATATTTTAAGGTGTTGCCGTCTTCAGACATTGAGCGTTTTAAAAAAAACTTGGAGAATACTTTGCGAATTCTTTAGCAACAAGCTACTTAATATTTAAAAGGACTGAACGCATATTATTCAATTCTCATAGTGTCGTCGTAAGATCACGGCAATTAGCTATCGGACAGTGGGATTCAAGAATGCGCGCGACCGTTAGCGTCCGCCTGTGCCATAGTGGGCACTCCCAGGAACAACCAGCGTGCTATGGACTGACGATTGCCTTTATAATACTCAGAAAAACATCGATAATGTGGGCGAGGCTGTTATCATACGAATAGTTACGTTACGTCATGCTTTTGTTTATTTTTAAATTTTTGATATGATGTAACTGGCCAGATGCTATCCTTTCGGTGTAACAATGCATTATTTCTATTATTTCTACTATAACTTCTCTATGAATGAGTTGTCAGTTGTCACTATGACAGAAATAAAAGCGGGAAAACGCTCCGCCCCAATTTTGCAACTTTTCTAACATAGAACGTTATTGTTCATCTATTGTCACAAAAGTACGTGACACCGATTTTATTTGCATTTTTCATACAAAGATTTGAGTTGTACTGCCTACCAATGTTAGGGCATGTTGACACAAGGCTCTCATTGTCACCTCACGGTAGATAGCTCACGTTCCCGTGTCCCCAAGTCCACACACATCGACACATCCCGATAAAAATAATACGTATAAACCTCTTTGGTAATGAATATAGTGTGGAATTTACCCAGGATGTACATTACAAATACTCTTAGATAAGAATTAATACAATGCAATTAGTTTCCTGATTCGTTCTAACACAATGGCTGTAGATTTTCCAAATTAGTAAACATACTATTTTAGAACAGGTTAAGCCTTGCCTTTTCTGCTTAAAGGAGACTTGGTTCAAACGAAGGAAGAGTTAAATTATAAAAGAAAAATGCATTTAGCTAGCGAACATTCCTATTGCAACACCATGCGAAAAAGCAGTAAATAGTTTTGTTTATGGTTCCTCGCGCGCACATTTCGTCTTGAGCATTGACTCCATGTTGTTGCCATATATCGCGTGGCCCTTCAAAATATTTACTTGGCACGCTAAATATATCAAGCAAGTCAACGCCCTGCGCTACTGTGCGATTGGTCAAGTACCTCATCAGCATGGAGGAACAATGAGCGGATGATAACGCGTTATCTACGCCAGCCGGGAGAGGGGGACGGAGGCGCCGGAAATACAACGACTCAACATGGCGGCTTCTCGGAACGTGCGTACGCGCATCCGTCTCGAAAGTGAAGAAAACCACGTTATAGTCCGATGACCTAATACGATTTTGCAATTGTATCAATTGGCAATTGTTTTATGAA
Source organism: Mythimna lalbum (assembly GCA_949319445.1). Taxonomy (NCBI): domain Eukaryota; kingdom Metazoa; phylum Arthropoda; class Insecta; order Lepidoptera; family Noctuidae; genus Mythimna; species Mythimna lalbum. Next base: position 6,988,977 of record OX439363.1, read on the forward strand.
CTTTGAAGCAGATTGTTATTATTGATCGCTGTTCAGCGTTATGTAAACGATATTGACAATCTTATCGCTTCCAGTACGGTATGTATAAACAAGCCAGATTATGCAGACAACGTAACGGTGTTATCTACAGTAAAATAATTTGCATGACATTCATTGCGCCGGGTGCTGATTTGTTCACGTAGCGTCACACCGTTATTAGTTAATACTTACCTTTTTAAGGCAAGATTACGAAACATTTCAAAGATAATATTAGGACAGTTGATAATTAATTCAAATAATATAAGCATAAAACCAGACCTAAATATGTATTTGAGTAAATATTTTAGAAGAATTCAGTAATAGTATAATCAGAGCAATTGCAGAGCACCAATAAAGTTATTTATTTGAATTAAATTCCATTCAAATTGTTTATTGTATGATTTGGGCTGCAAAATTGTTACCGACCAAAAAAATTACCGCGGTTCTGGAACGCAAAAAACGACTGAAGGAACACATTTAGGTTTTAGTCAGTTATAAGTCTGACACTCGCATGACCAGCTCAGAAGAACCAAGGTTGCCGACAGCCCAAAGAATCACTAACCTTAAGTGGCAGAGAATATTGCTCGCAAAACTGATGGTCGATAGGGCCACAGGGATGGGGGTTCTTTAGTGACGACCACGTACAAGAAGACGCAAATGCTGGAACGTCTCTTACAAGGTGACCGATAACCTGGTGAGAGGCGCGGAAATCCGATGGAAGCGAGATGCAAAAGACACATGCTTCGACAAGGCCTATGTCCATAGTAGACGTCTTCCGGCTGAAATGATGATGGCTCCCTGTTGCTCTACCTATTACGGGAATAGTTATTTGACAATATCTCACCTCAAAAATAGTTACGAATGACTCCAAATGACTATCTGTGAGTTGCTTGAAATCAGGTTTGTTTTGACAGAGAAAAGGTTTACACATTTTATAAGGAGATAACATTATCTTTGCGAGATTTGATACACTCTTGAACATTTCACTCTAGCGTTATTCTCATTATGTCTTAACATGAAAGGTGACTTTCTTCACAAAGGGGTATTATTATCCCATATCTGTGCGTGGCCTGTGTTCCATTCACGTCCGTCTGTTGGCGACTGACTAATGAGACTCTATTATTGGTGTCAGTCGGCGTCATTTTGTTTCCTTTTGGCGTACATTTATTATATTCTTTATCTACCAGTGCAGTCTGTATTAGTCCCCTCTCATGGTTGACTAGCACTAAGTGGTGATTGATATCAGCCGACTGTAGTCTTTTTCTTTTTTCTTCTTCATTTCAAGTTTTAGATTTCGTCTTTTTCTATTCTATTCTTTCTGGTTTCGGAAAACTAAATGATCACATGGATGTACGAGGTTTTCGCGGACATAGTGTTGGGATATATCCAGATTTTAGTAGTAAACAGAAATCAGAATCCAGAAACATTGTCGTTTACAAGTTACAACGACAAAATTTGCATAATAAGTTACGAAGTTTATGGCTGTGAATTCTCGCTTATGCTGATACCATTTTCTTCAACGACAGCAATTATTGGCGCCTTTACAAATTAGGTGACTGGTTGGCTGTGCAATCATATAACAGCATTAAAACAGGATTTGGACAAAGTTGCATGGGTTCATTTCAGAGGCCCTATCGATGAGCGCCTAACGCGATTTATTTGACATGAAGCTGCAGAGGGAGTATAGCTCCATACTTATCTGCTCCTCCGTCATGGTAAAGCCCCTGTTCTTTTATTTGAACTGTGGACAGATTTATCGTGTTATGATGGACTGACTTTGTATGTAGGTAATAATTATGCATCAGTGGCACCAGATAATTTTCCTTCATTTATGTGCTGTTCTAGCTACATCGATGTTTCTTTCCTACGTATAATTTTTAATGCCGTAATTAGTTTGTAAGCTTTCTGTAAATATTTAAATATTGTTGTTTGCTCTGTTCTACTTAGATTGTTTGAATTGTTTTGTCCCCAATATTTTCAACTTTGTCTAGAGTTCGTTAATCGTTTCGGGTCTTTGGTATTTGTCCAAGATTACTAAGCTGTTCGAAGTAAATGTTTGTACTGCCACTAAATCATCGTTATTACATTGGTAACGAAGCAATTGTCTTAAAGTAAACAATTTAGCTATTTGAACAACACAGTTGTCGTATAACTACGCAATAGATACAGGGGCAAGATAGGTTTGAATAATAATTCGAGTTTTGGAGTCAAGTGGGCGAATAGCCGCCATTTTGAAAGTTATCAAAGCTATTTGGCGTAGGTGAGAATTTTAAATTGTTTACGCGACTAGTTATTAACGTTTGCTTATTTTGTTCGACGCTGTTAGTGAGGGTTTTTGAGGCAAAAGAGAGTCATAAGAACTATACATACAACAAGAGACACGATAATTTTTGAGTCAATCAGAAAAAAAACTACAGTTGCTTTAGCTATTTGTTTGCTCATTATATTGTGAAGATTTCATATTTGCCCGTTAGATGGACCTACTTACAGGTATTTGTGCAGATCTTCTCAAGTTTTTTTACGTGGTCTTCTATACTGGACGGTCGCATAAAACCTCTCCATTTTTAAAATAATTAAACAAATAACTGCTCGGTAGTTCACCTGCGCAAAGTGTGGGCAAAAAACCCGGTCCATACGACATAATCGGCCGCGAAGGACGCGTGCTTGCGTACGCGCATCCTCCGTCTCACTCGCACATATAACTCTATCTCGCTTTCTCTGCTCTTTAATCAGACAGGTATTGCTTTTATTACTATCTGGACCAGTCAGCAAACCAAACTGGCTTCTGAAGAATGATGAATATTATGAATATTAACTAGATGATAATTTCGCCAGTTAAGTGTTCATTGCTCAGTTAGAACGAGAGATAAAATGGCAATTGGAAAATGTATGATTCATAAAACGCAATGTATGATGAAGCTGATGGAATGAGAAATGTATTATGTGTTTTATAGTTTATGAAATATTCAGATCCAATCATAGACATAGAATATTAAATGATGTTATTCTGTCCTCAATGTCACGTTGGTTGTCTGAGTAAGCCCTGCATAAAGTTAATATCTATGGAAAATATGTCTAGCTTAGAGGTTTTATTCAGCATATATTCAAGTCTATACCTACATAATTAGGTTGGTCATAGTTTTAGTTCTACAATTGCACCATTTGTATGGAAGAGTTGCTGTATGAAATATGGGTTCTCCATACAATTATATTTATATTGCAGAAAAAAAAATTGTTAGGGCTTAGGTACTTAGATTTTTCTTCTTCTTTTTAGGATGTAGTACAAAAAGTTAGGTTGTTTCTTTTTTACAGAAAAAAAAACTTACTTTGCCAGTACAAAACTATAATTACGTTATGTTATAATCTATCATGTTACATTTATTTATTTAAGCTTTATGTACAGTAGTATTCTTATGTAATATACAACTTGGATGTATGTATGGGTTTACTAATCAAACATGATTTCACTGCCAGTCAACCTTAGAACAAAAAAAAAACATACTCTGTGGCAGGTGAGCACAGTAGGCAAATAGTAGTTTCGAATTTCATGCATAAAGCAAAATTTACTCTTTTTATCTCTACCCTTTCAAGTCAAGGAGAAGCAGAGTCCAGAGTTTTACAGTAGAGAAAGAGAATTTGAGATAAACCAGTGAGGATTATTAAGTAACAAACTATCGGTTTGTCAGAATCCATGGTGATTAGAAAGGTTGAAAAAATAAGTAGAAATACTTAGTTATATGCAGTGCCGTTACCAAGTTTCAATATAAAAAAAATAATTGTGCATAGTCTCTAACTATGGACACCACATTTACAACCCTAATAAGACATTATTAAAAAATATAAATAAAAATAAAATAAATAAATAAAGTAGGAATCTCAAATTAAAAAAAAAACATCTTGGTTGTCAATCTGACTAAAAACAAATGAACTTAGCCTTTCTCTGTCAACATGGGCAGAAAAAAAAAAACAAATGAACTAATAACTTGAAATAGTATTTCAAGCATGTACTTCTGTTATTTATAAATTATCATTCAAGTGTTGCAAAACACTTGTCTCGTCTTACCTTATGTTATTTACATCTTGTTTTAAAACTGAAAGGCAATTGAACAGAACAATGCTCAAAGTAAGACTGTTTGCAGATACGTAATTTGGATATGAAACAAAAAAACAGTTGGCAATCATTTATTTTTTGGTTAGTTACAAAGATAAACAAACCGTACATTTATGAATGTGGCGCCGAAACTCAAGCAAGGCCGCCTCAAAATACAGATGAGTCAACACCTCCTAAAATTCTACGCAAAAATAGTTCTGTAATTCGAATTTTAAACGTAGGTAGATATGTTAGGAAAGGTTAGTGCAGGCAAGCAGATAATTGTTTATCTAAACAATGTACTAACCGAAGCTCTCTGTCAATTTTAGCATAACCCCTCCTATATGCATGTCTCCCTTTACGACCATAGTCCGTTTCTCGTTCAGGTCTGTGACGTGGATCGTGAGGTTCCACGACCCATCTCCAACGACTTCACCATCCGCCAACATGTTTCACAAGTTCTTTTACACTTCACAATAAATTAATGTCACTTCCGAAGGAGCATCGCGAGTTGCGACCACAAAGTTAAAAATTAATCGACGCACGTCTTACAAACTCGCCAGACTGCAATCAACTAAACTGGTGTTGCTAGCTGTTGCTACTAAACATACTCAAAAGAAAATCGTACAATAAAACGATACGATTAACGGTACGATTTGCTAGCTTTTAGCTAAACAACAAGTTATTGTAAATGTCTAGTTTATTAACGTAAATAGTACAGTATTATTTTTGCCGTGAAACTTAGTGATACAACTCATTGGGTGAGCTATTTCATAATAATCAAAACAAAAACAGATCGTAAATTCAGTGTTTAAGTATTTTCCGTACAATTTAGCAACGATGACTTAATTAAATTATTATACACTAACTTAAATTATTTATATTTTGAAGGTCGATTTATTAAACGTCAACTTGTCTTTATTTAAAAGAGATATTGCAAATCGCCGTATTGTCGTAAGTATAATTTCAGAAACAGTGATAAGTTTTTAAATTAGGCAACATTGATTTAAATGTTATTTTAGTAAATAGTGACGTACATAATCGATTTGTAAAACTAATGACATTTTTAGATTCAATTTTAGTTCCTTTACTAATATTAAAAAAGTAAAAAAAAAAATGAAACCTTTTTAACATGAGAGAAGATTTATAACCGGAGAGTCTCTCATCAATTCATCATAAACAGTTTTTGTAAAGCAAATTATTAAAATTATTATTTAAACGAATAATTCAAATTTAAAAAATACATAACTATAATCACAGTAAAATGTAAAAATAATAATAAAAACCCTAAACTAATTACAACTAACTAAAACATAGCGTCAGAAAACTCTTCCACATCGTTGTCATCTGTACCCAAAACACTGGTCTGGTGGCCTGGTGGGCCTGGTGGCATTACTCCTCCTCTGCAATCACATGGCTTATTCTCTGTCTAAAATAAAACTTTTTTAAATTTGTACATTTATCACCATCAGCAAAACGTTCTTTCTTTTTCAGATAAAATATTCAAAAATAATCTAGCGTCATATCTATTTACTAACTTTGGTCCGTTTTAGGGCTGATTTTTGTCTGGCATATCTAATCCATACAAAAACGGTCAAAAAAGCAATATTTACTCATTAAATATTGTATCTAGCTATAAAAAAAAATCTGCCCATTGTTGATCATTTCGTTTTCAATTAGTTGAACTTATTCGATACCTACTACATCCATCACTAAACGTCATTGACGTTGACGTGTGATTTTTTGACGCAGAACGTCAAGCTCGCTGTCAAGAATTCCCGGGCCCCTTGGGTGTTATTATTTTATTTTCATTCAATTTTAGTTAATATTGCATGCAATAACATATGAATATTAATATTTCAGTTGTTGCCACAACTTTAAGCTATCCTTATGAACAGCAAAGATAAGAAAAGCTCAAACGAAATGGTTGCCACGAAGAATAAAAGTAAAGGTAATTCATTTTGTTGTATTTATCAGTAAGAAATTTCAATATTTGATTAGCGGGTGTTTTCGTGATGCCTAACATAGAAAACGTATTACTAAGTATATGTCAAGTTGTGTTTGTGTGAGACATTAAGCTGCTTTTAATTGAAAATTTCAATGTTTTCAGTAATATCTTGTTCAACACCTGAACATCGGTCAGAATCACCTTCCAGGGACAGTGACTCCATTTGCGACTCGGAAGCAGCCAGCCCGGTTCCCTTTTATTGCACACAAGATGGGGCGGAAGGAGAAACAGATGTTGTTTGGAACTTCTACACGCCGAAGTCAGAGCATGCAGCTAAATCACGCATCAAAAATTCCACACCAGTGAGCCGCAGATCAAAGAGATCCGTAAAGCCAAAAATAATTGAAAAGCAACCTCCAAAACGAAGAGCACTGAAACAAACATCACAGAAAAAGACTGAACTATTTCAAGAACTGATAGAACTTAATCAAAACCTAGTTGAGCTGATGGCTAAGAAACCTCAGAACTCATGTACAGAAAAAGTGAATTCAGGAAGTGAAGATGACTTCATGACAGAGTCACCAGAATTCTCTCCTAAAGCTAGAGTGAGAAGTAATTCTCGATGTTTAAGAAGAAATGTGTTGAGCTCTAACTTTGTGAAACCAGACCCTGAAGCTGCATTAGAATCAGATGATTCCATGAATGAGTGCCTTATTAAAGCCAGTCAGGTTGTAGAAGAACATATTCTCAATGAAGCCCCCCCACCTGTAAAAAGACCCTGCTATGAAATGAATAATATGAAAAAGAAATTAACAACACCTAATCTACATTCAAACTTTAAAATGGACCAAGATTCTATGGATGCCATATTGAACAGTATAAAATTAGATTCACCAATTGTGACGAATGTGAAGAAATGTGCTTCTCCACCATTAAATAATGATTCATTTGATAGTTTGGTTGGCAACTTAAATGATAGCGCACTGGACAGGTTAACTCAGATGCCAGTGAAAATGGATACATCAAAAAGAAAAAATAATTTGATTAGTCCAAAAGATGGTAACAGTTGGACGATAAAGGAATTTGTTGTTAATGAGAGTAGTCCGTCATCAAAATCTATATTTAGTCGTCATAATTCAATGCCTGTGTCACCCTCAGTGATCAGTACAAATAAACCATCGACAAGTGGGATGGTTTTTGGGAGATACAATTCAATGCCTTTTGGCAAAGATGCAGAAGACACTACAGGTACTTATATAATTTTAGAATCCAGGCTAAAAAAATATATGCAACTTGCATTATATCAGTAACATAGCTTTATGTATATCAGCTTATCAGACATTTTTATTTCAGCAAACATTATCTACATGATTTATTATGCTCCCAGACATGGCAAATATTTTGAAAGGTTTGACAAATCAAGTTGTAAGCAACTTGTATATGTACTTTATAATTTCATTAAAATGTAGATGATACCATAAAGAAAATTGCTGAATAGAAAGAGAGGCCACACATTTTAGTATTCTTAATGTGTATCTATGAACCTTAACTTTTTAAATCTTGTTTCAGCTCTAGGAGATTCTCCTATAAGGTGCACTCCAGAGGAAATAAAAAAGAAGCACCAACTTGCAAGAGAAAAATTGTTAGCAAAGAGACTTCTACCATTCACATCTACACAGAAAATGACCCAGTCTCTCCCAACTACACAAATGAGTCAACAAATCTTGCCAAAAATAAATGAAGTAGCAGCCATTCCTAAAAAGGTACCAGCAACTATTCCTACAAAGAAGTTTCAAATTAAAGTTCCAAGTAATGTTGCAAATGTTCAGAATCAACCTAAAATTGCAACTAGTGTATTAAATATTCAGAATAACCCCACTCAAAGTTTTCAGCAAAAAACTAATAGTACTGCTGTAGACCTAAAGTCAATAATCGAGAAGAAAAGACAAGAAGCGTTAATGAAATTAAGACGCCGACAAATACAAAGCAAATGATTCGATAATTGTTTGGTTTATATTGTAAATTAAAATTATGTTATTGTTTGTGATTTATATTTTTAAATAAGACAAGTAAAGTTCCAATAGGCACTATTGGAATTTTAAATATTGCCACGTGATAAATACCATTTAAATAAAAAGATATTAATCAAGTAATTTATTGTCTCAGTGAAACCCGATTGTGATTTCTGCAGGAACTTGAAAGTCTGGTGAAAATAAAGTTCACTTTCGAAATAAGATTGCTTCTCAAATGATCAGGATTTCGTTTGCCACCAAGGCTTATACGCCGTGGTACTGTATTGGTAAAGCCGATTCCTATCACCGTGCTAATCGTCCGTTTACTCTAATCCAAATGTTTGAAAGTGATGCAATAAATGTATGTATAAAAGAAGTGAGGTTTCATTTTAAATTCTTATAATCGTGAAAGAAAAGACGTGGTATCAAAGCGGACTAATTAAAAAAGTAAGTTGTTTTTGTTGAAAAAGATAACTGTCACGCCATGTCATTGTTGTTTGTCAATGTCAAAATAATATTTTTGTAGGTTGTGAAATGGCTTGGGTAAAATAAATTGAATACATTTTCTCGTCATTTGTTAATTGCTAGCTTGTTATAGTTAAATTTCGACCACTTAGATGCATGTTTGAAGAAAAAATCACTCTACGAAATTATCTCGTTCTACGACGACATATAAAATAATCGAACTAAAGCCAAAAATGGCACTGAATTATGTTCGTCAAATTGCAAGAGCTACGTGCTCGATCAAGAGCAGATCTAGTAATATCCTGAGACTGATAAGCACCAGTCAACCTCTGAAAATCGGTATGATACCGATAGTTGTGGAGCAAACAGGTAGAGGTGAGCGCGCATACGATATTTACTCCAGACTTCTTCGCGAACGAATCATTTGTCTCATGGGTCCTATAAACGATGACATAAGCTCACTGATAGTGGCCCAGCTACTTTTCCTGCAGTCAGAATCAAGTAAAAAACCTGTACACCTTTACATAAACTCCCCGGGAGGAAACGTAACTGCTGGGCTGGGTATTTACGACACAATGCAGTACATAACGCCACCGGTAGCTACGTGGTGTGTTGGACAGGCTTGCAGCATGGCGTCATTACTTCTAGCAGCTGGGGCACCTGGCATGAGACATGCACTTCCTAATTCCCGTATCATGATCCATCAACCATCTGGTGGTGTCCGAGGGCAAGCCACAGACATACAGATTCAAGCAGAGGAGATATTGAAGCTGAAGGCACAGATAAATTCACTGTATGTCAGACATACAGGGTTACCCCTGGAGAAAGTGCAGACTTCAATGGAACGGGATCACTTTATGTCTCCAGTTGAAGCAAAGGGTTTCGGGTTAATTGACAATGTTTTGGAGCATCCTCCATCACATGCTATGGAACAGCAGTGTGCAGCAGGTGCTGCGGGGGCGCCATCTCCAGCTCCAGCTCCCGCACCAGCACCAGGGATGAACCCTAATCCAGTTTGATTCCTGAAAGATTTCTCATCTCTACTTCGGCAACTATACTGTAAATGTTGGTGAATTCAGTGCTGGACTCTTGTGATAATATAGTTAAAGATAACTTACTCATTGTTATGATATATAATAGTAAATTGTATTTTATAGCAATATCTTAATTTTCTTTTTTATTTTTCTTTTATTTATATGATACTAGCTTTCCGCCCGTGGCTTCGCCCGCGTAGACTACAGTTTATATCGCGTGGGCAGAGACCCTGTGTCAGCAGTGGAATTATAGGTAGCCTATGTGTTATTCCGGTGTCTCTTCTACCTACCTACCAAATTTGATCTAAATCCATTCAGTAGTTTTTGTGTGAAAGCGTAACAGACAGACAGACAGACAGACAGAGTTACTTTCGCATTTATAATATTAGTAGAGATAAATGATTAGAGCTCTAATCATGTATAGAAATTCCTAATTCAAAATTTTATCAAAGCTCAATTTGACTTTTGAGGATTTGGACATCATTCTATGAATTCTGCAATACACATACTAGTACATGCTAGTCTTTGTGTAAATGATAAAAAAAGAAATTTGGTTTCTTATAAGAAAAGGCACATTTAATTCATTAAACTCCATGCCGGTGTTCACTTTCTCATTGTATTTCTATTGTGTCTCTAATTATGGTGTAATTCGAAAGGTTAAAGTAGTCCTATATTCTTGAGGCTGCTCTAGACAATGGAATCTTTATACATGACTAGCTGCTCCCAGCGGCTTCGCCCGTCTGATAGGAGAAAATTATCTCAAGGGAACATACTTCTGGGATAAAAAGTATTCCATGTCCTAGTTCAGGACATGGTCTATCCGTGTACCAAGTTTCATCAAAATCGGTTTTACCATTTAGGCGTGAAGACTTAACAAACAAACAAACTCACTTTTGCTTTTATAATATTAGTAAGGAAGTAAGGACTAGTAAGGATTTTAGTCTTATTCCAATCCCCAAAAAAAATTAGACTGATATTATTCAAGTAAACCATCAAGAACCAAAATGCCAATACTGTTACTTAAAAAACCATTAATATGCAAGTTGACGATCACTACCACTATCATCATTATTTCAGCCAATAGACGTCCACTGTTGGACATAGGCCTGGTAGGTCACCACAATGAACGATCCTGTGCGTCTGACATCCATCGGATTCCTGCAACCTATACAAGGTCATTGGTTCACCTTGTAGGAGGCCTTCCTACGCTGCGTCTTCCGGTACGCTTTAGTCACTCCAGAACTTTTTGGCCCAACGGCCATCTGGTTTGGGAGCCATATGCCCTGCCCATTGCCACTTATGTTTCGCGATCCTTCGTGCTATGTCGGCAACCTTAGTTCTCCTGCGGATATCTTCATTTCTGATTCGATCACAAAAGTAAACTCCGAGCATAGCCATTTCCATTGTCCTTTGGGTGATTTTAAGCCTTCTGGTACCTACTTCGTCTGTTGGACATAGGCCTCCCCCAAGCATCGGTACACCGACAGCACCTGTGTGTCTCGTATCCATCAGATTCCCGCGACTCACGAAGTGGTCGCCTCACCTTTTGGGAGGCCTTCTAACGCTGCGTCTTCCGGTGCGTGCTTGGCACTCCAGAACTTTCGGTCCCATGGACCATCTGCGAGCAATGTGCGAGTCCACAGATGCATAATTTTGGCGTTTGTTTGGGCTATATCGGTAACCTTGGTTCTCTGTCGGGAAATATCATTCCAGATTTGATCACGCAAGGAAACTCCGAGCATAGCCCTCTCCATTGCCCTTTGGGTGCTTTCTGATGACCGTACCCGTTGTGAGTGATCACGTTACAAAACCATAATTATGTCATCAGTAGCAACAAGTACTGGACTACTGGACATAGACTTTCGTCTTGAGACACTGAGATCGAGGAAATCCCGCGTAGGTAGTTTTTCGAACGCTGTCCAGCCGACTTGGATTTCCCAATGATTCAATGAGATGCGAATCTTTGAAAATACGTTCATACCCTTCTGGTGCTGTTTAATTTAAAAAGTAACAAAACAAATTTAATTATAAGAATATTTACTGGGTTATATTATACTTTTCGATGGACAAAAATCCTGTCCCTGAGTGAAAGTAAAAACTTTCCTTAAAATTTTAATTTTATTAAAACCTTAACGTATTTATCAAAGAATAAATTACGGGCGAACTAATTTATTATAAGACGTACATATGTTAACAATATTGTTCTTCTTTGGTGTCGCAGTAATTTTTCAGTACTTGCAAATTGTCCATCGGAAAGTAAAATAGCTGACTAAAGTTTATCCGAATCTGGGAAATGAAATAATATCTGACAGTACAGCTTCCTTGCATTATGATGGATCCAGTGGTAATAGTATGTGACATTGGTGTACACCATCAGTGCTGGCAATCTTCTTGATCTGAAGGAAACCAATCCCAGCTGTGTGTAGTCTTTCGTGATAAGAGCGCTTCCAGAATCGCCGCTGCAAGTAAAATATTTGGCTATTTCAAAAGATGGTAGACCAAATTATACATCGCGATCGCGATACATCCTGTTCCATCGGGCAACGCAAAATGCTAATGGGCACGCCATAATCGCGGTGGTAAGTCCCGAGCAAGGCATCACGGAACCTTAATTTCTGCCTGACGCAGGCCCTCACCGGACATGGCCAGTTCGCCATTGTGCGTATCGTCCAGAGGAGACGGTCGCCTCCTGCCTAGCAGTAATGGGAGTGAAGGGGATGGTCGCAACCGTGAGGACGCAACGGACATCCTCGCATTCCAGCTGCCAACATAGGAGTCGCCCCGGGCGTTGGGAGTTGCGGTCCTATTTCCGATTACCATAGGCGCGGGCTTGCGGACGTCGAGCAATGGGCCATCCGGTCGTCCTATAAGAACCTAGCCCGAGTCGACGGCGCGTAGTGTTCCACGCGTACCTCAAAGGTTGGTATTGGGGCCCAGTAGGGCCAAGGCCCGCTAGGGCCACAGGTACGTTTGAAAGAGTTACCATGGCCCTGGAATCCAAAGGTAACTGAAAAACTTTGATGGGTTATTGGGGCAGAGCCGCTATCAGTAGCTATAGTTATGAATAAAACTTACTCTGCTGGATGGTGTCCATCTGATTTGGTGCTCCCAGCACAAAACATTCCCTCTTCTAATTTCCCAACCCGAGAGCACACTCTTGGGGACCTTATTTTCTGTGACACAGACTTCAGGATTGTCACTGTGTCTGCTCTTTCTTCCTAGAAAGTATATAGCTTTATAAGGTGCTTAGAATGTGCTTCTCCACAAATAGGTACTACACCTGGTTTACCAGATATTCTATTTTACGATATGCAGTCCTCTATTTATCAAGAGAGGATCCTCGGAACAGACGGTTGTTATGTCTGATCCGGGCAATTGCCCGATAGATGATTTCGGACTGTTGTCGAATTGCGTGGGGAACTCTAATTGCGAAATGCAGAATTTCGATATTTTTAGTTACAAGTCAAAGTCAAAATATTTTATTTTACATAGGCCTACATGGGCACTTATAAGACGAACGAGTAGGTGCTTTCCTTCGTCGTCGTTCGTGTGGGGCCGTAGATGTCGCTACATGCACATTTTTTCTATACGGTTAGTACGGTATTTACCAAGCTAACGCACACAGAAAAAAAGTATACGTAAATCTCTGTGGCGTAGCTAGTCCCTAAGAAGTCCTGAATAATGAAAATGGGGCCCCATTTTTATCCGATTGTGGTGAAACCCAAAAAGGATCATGTTTTTGTTAAATACCGAACCCAACCAGCACCGAATTTTCACAGCAGGCAGGCTAATTTGAGAGATAAGAAGCCCGCCCTTCTTATCTCTTTGAAACCTGGGGAGAAGTTGTATATAATAGAGACCGAAACGTTGGGTTTAGGTATTGCAGATATAATCGACACTAATTATCCTGCTCGAGTCGACGGGATTTTGTGTTTCATGTACTCCACAAAGAGCTGTCAGCAGGGGTGATGGGGCCTTTTAGGTCCTATGCCCGCCTGGAGTGTGCTGCGGGATTGTTCAAAAGAGTTACCGCGGCCCAAGAACGCAAAGGACCTCTAAAGGAACACGGATGGGTTTAGTCAGTGTAACTCTAACACTTCCAGAGCGGAAGAAGTGGTTTCCTAACCTTAAAAAAGAGCAGGTAGGTGCTTATTTTAATTTTTTAGGTACTTACGTCTACAATTCCCCAACCAGCTACTTCCCCTTTGTTCACGTCTGGAAACTGAGGGCTGATGACAATCCTTTTGATGTTCGGTCCCAAATACAAGCTCTTTTTGAGTCCAGCCAGCGCTATGTCGTTGGCAGCGGACCGTTCGTCGTAATTATCATGAAATTTTATTAATCCTATTTCTCTTTTTGATACAACCTGAAAAGGAGAAAATTGGACAGATTTCAGTGTTGGGCATTTAAAAGTAGATTTTTTCGTCTTAGGTATAGATAATCATCATTTCAATTGAAAGGCATCTTCGGCTGATTTAGGCTAGAGGCCCACCACTTAACGCGAACAATTTTAAAACCTAAATTGAACTGTTAAAGGCATGGAGCTACAAAGGATGTATAACTCCACCCCTCTTTCTCGATCGCACGCTTGACTTTTAACACGTCATGGTAAGGCCCCAGGCGTCGTCACGTTGCTCATCATCAGATCGCTACTCAAATTAAAGATAATGTTAAAACATCTGCGCTCTGTAAATAATACACACACATTGAAGCATTGGATATCTATTGACTGTTTTTAGATCTGTTGTTTAGTTAGGTATTACGATACGTAGTTCTTATTATAGATCTAGGGGATCTATAGGGAGGGATCAACCACTCGGCTGCTATCTAGTGGTTGGTAGTGCTGAGGCCATACTACGAAGTACCAATCAGCGGTATTGACCTGACCACGCGAATTTGACGACAAAATACATGTTGGTCTTCTTTTCTTATTAGCAGCTTTGAAGCTTTATAACTTCGTTTTAAAAATTCTTTGATATTTGTTTATGACAAGCTTTTATTTAGTTTCACCCACGGATATCTATGGTTTCACCTGTCCCGATGTTTGTCTGTAATCAAATCTTGTAAATTTTTGACCCACTTCCCGGTTACCGATTGAGCTGAAATTTTGCATGCATGTGTAAATCAGATGACAATACAAAATTATGATAAGGAGCTGATCTGATGATGGAACCGGAAGGTGGCTATAGGAACTTGGTAGTTAAACGACAAAACCCCATCGAGTTTCGGCTCGTATGATTTGTCTTGACGAGTATTAATTATATAGGTATACCGAGCTGTAAAAGCTTGCTATGAATGATTTTCATTAAAAGCTTATTAGAGATAAAAATCAATAATGGGGAATTAAACTTTTCCCATAGAATGCTGGCATGTATTTTTTTTCTTTTCGTCAAAAATGAAACTTTGGCCATATCTTAAAGGAATGTAAGATAAATCAATAGCAAAAAAGCAAAAAGAATTATGTCTTCCAACCAAACGAAGTTAGTGACTATTCAGTATATTGCTGTAGTTTATTGAAAGGCGTTATTTTTTTTAAATAAAGACGCTGTATGTCTGATATTTTAAGGTTCTCATTGTTAAATATGTAATAAAATAAAGAATATTCCCTAATCGAATATATTCAAAATAATCTTCTACCTTTTCTAAGTTTTCATGTCCCGCAAAAGCCTCAATCAGATGATCTGGGTTGTCTGTGTCGCAGATGTTAACGCAATGCGCCGCAGTGATGAGGATTTTTTGATTCAGGACCGAAGCCCCACAGATCCAGGGTCTTGAGCAGTCTATAGCCAAGTAGATACAATGTGGAAACTCACTTATAGTCGTATACACACCACCAACCACAAAAGGTTCCATTTTAGACTCACAACTCAAAACCACAAGTGAAAATATCAAGTAGAACTTGGTTAAAAGAATCATTATGGTGGCTACGAATTTAGGCTGGGTTATTAAACTTATCGTTTTTAATTTTCATTTACGATCTTAGCTCGCTGACGTATCCTTATTAGTGGGATATAAAAATTGTGCGATTGGATTGGTTTTTTATTGCCTCTTGGTTGTTTTTTCAAGGCTTCACTGTGCGGTAAACACGATGGACGTCTCGAGGGATTAAAACAACGCTTGTACAGGCAGTAAGTATCTACCAAAACGGTTTTAGACAAGACTTTTTCAATACGCTTACTTGAAAACCTGTTCTTATCCTACCTCTTTTAGGCACGCATTGGACTGTTTTCCACACTAGTAAATAAAAGTGCTCGTGCTCTCCCCGCCACAATTTTATTACATGTATTGTATCAGGCTGGTCGCGCGTCGACGTTATTTCTTCATAAGAGTATTGAAAAAAAGTCGTTTGATACACGTGCAAAGTCACTGCAGCTCGCGCAAAGATCATATCGGTCACAATGTCA
Source organism: Mythimna lalbum (assembly GCA_949319445.1). NCBI lineage: Eukaryota > Metazoa > Arthropoda > Insecta > Lepidoptera > Noctuidae > Mythimna > Mythimna lalbum. Next base: position 7,004,948 of record OX439363.1, read on the forward strand.
GCTTCAAACTAGAATTCGTTGACTAGTAGGAAGTTCCTGAGGCTGTAAGTCTGGCCCTGTTCTTTTGTGTGGATAAAAAGGGTATTAAAGTAATAATATATAGCCTGCAACGACAGAAGACAGACGTGTGGGAAAGAGAGGCCTTTGCCCAGCAGTGTGACATAGTGGACTAATTAATTAACAGATTACTATCAAGTGTACTTCGGCACGCTTGGCGTGAACTCAAAAAGTTCAGATTTTACATTTTACTGAATCACTATTTAATGGAGCCCGTGGGAAATAAATAGATAACATTTCAAAGAACGTAGTACTATAATTTACTAGCTTTTGCCCGCAGCTTCGCCCGCATACATAAATTATAACCTATGTCACTCAGGAATAAAGCTGCTATCGATTAGTGAAAATAATTTTGGAATCGGACCAGTACTTCCAGAGAATACAAACAAAAAATATATAAAAACAAAAAAAATAACTTTACCTCTTTATTATATTAGTGTAGATTTTCATTCTTGGGTCAGTTATACGCTACGTAAATAAGTTTTAGGCTACCTTAGGCTAAGGTGCATTGAAGAGCAAATTTTTTTTTATCATCATTTCAGCCGAAAGACGTCCACTGCTGTACATTGACCCGTTCTGAACGTCGTCCATCCATTGGATTCCAACGAACGTCATCGGTCGACGTTGTGGGCAGCGGCGTAATAAGTCTTTTATACGTCTGGTGCAAGCTTCTTTAACTGCGCCCCTAGAAAAAAGAACAAAAAGGACTATTAGAGATTTTTGCGCCCCTCCAGGGACTGCGCCCTGTGCCTGGGCACCGCTGGCACCGCCCTAGTTACGGCACTGGTTGTGGGAGGCCTACCAACGCTATCGCATCTTCCGGTACGCAATCGCCACTACAGGACCTTTCATCTCCATAAACTAGCTATTTGTTCTGTGATCAATGTGCCCAACCCATTGTCACTTGGCGATTCTTCGGGCTGTGGTCCTCCAGCGGTTCCTGATTCGATCACGCAAGCAAACTCCGAGCTTAGCACTTTCTATTGCTCTTAGGGTGAGTTTTAGACGTTCCAGACATGTAAAAAGGCAAGACGCACCGACCCGAGACAACTAGAAGTCAAATTATACTTATTTGAGGTACCTACTATGATGTTTCGTGCGGGAATAGAACTCGTGAAACACAGCGTAGCAGTCAATCGCTCAACCACTACGCCAAGGAATGAAACTTGTTCTCAATTATGAGTTCCTACTTTAATTCTCTCAAAGATTGCCCATGAATTAAAAGTATACGTACAAAGGCTGAGGTTTCTGTGTTCAAGACTTCGCTTGTTAGTAGTACTTATAAAAGTAATTTCCTAAAAGTTTATCAGTAAACAAGTCTTGAAGCGTTAACCGCGGCCTCACGAGACACGATCTCATAACTGTCTGTCCATCAAGATAATTAACTCACGACCCTCCGGCCGAGATTGGAAAAGTTCGATTCGACTTTTCAAAGTCGAGACTTCCCATGAGTCTATACAGCCAAATGAAGTACCTCTACCTATCGTGTTTATCTCGAAATATCGATATCAAAATAATGTCAAGTAGGTTGTACCACTCAAACATCTCAACCTCTTTTCTCTACAAGCAATTTCAACGCAAAGCTTTTAGGTAACACTTATCGCAATAGACGGCCCTAATGTAAATTATAGAAGCCTTTTCATCGTGAACAAGGTCGCTTACAAGATGGGGTCGCGCTAAACGGAACAGCATGAATCTAGGTTGTTTCATCCAAAACAATGGTAGTGGAGGCGCGAACCATCCTTTCATAATCTGTAAAAAGGCTGGACGTCGCCGAGGGGAGAGTGAATGGTTGGACTGGCGCATGCGCGGCGCTCTGGTCGATATGTAGTGACGTCAGCGAGTGAGGGCTCTCAGTCAGCCACCGTCGGCCACAGCGCGAACATGTGGTTGCAATGCTTGGCTGCTACGTTGCTCATCGCAGCTGCCGCGTCGCGCGAGGTCTTCACCAACACGTTCCTGGTGCGCTTCAAGCGCTCGGTGCAGCACGACGAGGCTCATCAGCTGGCGCTGCGCCACGGCTTCGACAGCCTCGGACCGGTGAGTGTTGACCACGTGATTCTACGTAAACATAGCCATAGACAGTCATATTTGCGCCAGTATAACTTGATTTATGTCTCCCTGAGCCTCTCAAATCGCTGGAATTTTATTGCGAGGAGGTCCTTCGTAAATTGATGATGGTTAATATGTGTGATGCGGTGGCTAGATGTTGTGTTGATTATTATGACTCCGGGTATCGTTGGTTGGTTAATTGGAGAAGTAAGGACATTTATTTATGTCCTGTCGTTACTTTTGATGGTCTGATTGGACAAAGAAAGTATTTTTTCAGGAATATCGCTATAGCAATATCTCTGCCTATAGGCAGAGAGATTCGCGCGTTATTCTTGTAGCGTAAGTTACTTATTTTGATAGATATTATCGTTGCGTTGACGTATTGTTAACTAGTTACTATGGTAGCTAGAGCTAGTCCTACAACTATTTGTTGGCAGTACATAATACTAGTACGTTCGCTAGAGCGGGCGGCGCGGGAATCGCCCAGAACCATTGAATGTAAACATTGTTACCGTAGCGTTGGAGCGACTGAATTGGTTTTACCAGTTCAATAACGTTGTATAAGAGAAAGAGAAAACTATTTGGTTCGGTTTAATCTGTATGTAAGCTCTGTTTTTGTATGAAACATTATTAAAGAAGACGAAAATCACCTAGAAAAAATATTCTGGATGAATACTCACCGAAAAAAAAACCTACAGAATACTTCGTCAAATGTGACTTGTTACCTGTACTTTTCTAAGGGTTTACAAAAAACAGGTTTGTATTTTTTGTTGTAGTTAGAAGACACGCTAGAACATGTCGACAAGATTTTCATTAAAAGAGCTCAACCATGTAACGAATGAAGACGGCAAAAAAACAAACTATTGAAAATAGCAAAGATGTAGACGTTACCTTCATTAGTTTTTTATTTACAATAGTAGATAAATAAAAATCTAAAGATGGTAACGTCTACATCGTTGCTATCAATAGATAGGTTCGCGTTTGACCACCATCTCACCTGATGGTAAGCGATGATGTGGCCGACGATGGATCACGCTTGCCTAGAAGCAATCTATTCACTCTTGACTTAAAGACCTCTATCTCCACCAAAACATTATTTAGCAATAGGGTAGTTTCCAGGGTCAAGATAACTACATTTTATTTAGTCCGTATTTTAGATTTTAAAAAATATTGGACACGTATTTTTTCTTAAAGTTACGTGTGACGTCACACCGTGCGAAAAAATGCAGCACGGCGTGACATTAATATCTTAGTCAATTTTGGTTTAATTTACAAATAAAAAAATACATGTCCCTTATTTTTGAATAATCTAAAAGACAGACTAAATATTTTTTTTACGGCAACTAGCCTGTTGTAATGTAGTTATACACATTTTATAAGTTTTCAAAACTGCTGAAACTTTAATAAATACTTTATCAACTGTTACCTAACGAACATCATTCAGGTTTGCACCGATTTAGAGTTTAGATTGAGAACAATGACGCAAACGAAGTCACGCAAACTCCTACTAGTTCCTCTGTTCACAACTTTAAACCACTCAGGAAATTGTATTTTGCTGTTCGTTCAAAAGGACGACGCAAGAGAAACTTGAGTGGGGAATGCTTTTCCTATTAATAAGAGTTCTTTCAGTCTATATATATAAACTAGCTGTTCCCCGCAGCTTCGTCCCTGTACACAAAATATAGCCTATGTCACTCAGGAATAAATCAGCTTTTTATTTATCGGTGAAAGAATTTTAGCAATCGGAAAAGTACTTCCAGAGATAACCTGCTACAAACAAAAAACCAAATTTTACCTCTTCATTATATTAGAGTGATGGTGAAGGAAAATATCGTCAGGAAACCGGCATGTCTTATAGATCCAGAAATTCGAAGACAGTGACATTCATCAACCCGCACTGGGTCCGCGCGGTGGATTATGGCCCATTCCCTCTCCTAGGGAGGAGGCCTGAGTCCCAGCAGTGGGAACATTAAACGGCTGATGACTACGCTAGTTACTTAGCTAGGTGGGATCGCAGTCAAGCACTATAGTGATAAAAGTCAATTCCCGTACTTTTATAAGTATCTCAGTCGACCTCGCTATATAAACTATACTAATTGTTTCTTAATGAACTAGTGCACTTCACCATCAAAGATATATAACTGCTTACCATTAGGTGGGATCGCAGTCAAGCACTAGTTTACGTCATTAAAAAAAAAACATAAAAAGTAGTTTTGAATTAAGGGAATTGTCGACGGTTAAAGCCTGGCTATCACAGACTAAAACAGAGCTACAAAAATGATTTACATAAAACCTCCCATAGTTTTAACACTGCCAACAGAACTGGACACTATTACCCATGTCAGGCAAAGCCATGTCACGCCAGTTGTGCCTATTCTTAGCACAGTATCTTAGATAAACGAGGTCGTTTCCCGGCCTCACATTAAGCATTCAGTTTGAATTGCCTAGTAATAGCGTTGTACGACATTGTTGTATTGTTATGGGAGTAATGGTGGCGCCACTGTCGCTTGTCACAGGGCCATTGCATTTTGACATTTGGTAGATTTTCTACACTAAAATTATAATGTTTGTTTTTTGTTTGTAGGACGTGGTCTCTGGAAGTATTGGTCCGATTGCTAAATTTGTTTCACGGATATAACTGCTTTATTACGTGTAAGTGTACGTGGATGAAGCCGCGGAAAAAAGCTAGTATGAAATAAAGAACATATTTATTAAGTTTTGAGTCCTACGTTTATTTTTCGATTCTATTTACTTACTTAATTCAATTCATCATCATCATCATCATCTTCCTGCCCATATCACGTTTTATTTGGGGTCGGCGTAACGCCTTTTTTTTCTTCCATCCGGTGCTGTCACTCGTCACGCTATCACTAATTAATCAATAACCCAATTATTATTCTTTGAAAGCTAACAATCACGTTATTAGCTATCACGTTAATTGAGAAACCAAACTAAGACCTCCAGGGATTAAGGCAAGTCCAGGAAAATATGGGTCACAAAAAAAATGTCTTTATACAATATTTATAAATATTATATTATACATACTACAGTATAGCATTGTCTTACCATGTAACCCTTTCAACTCTGAAATGAGAGCAGGTCTGTTTATAATATGTAAAACTGGGCACATATAAAACATTACTTTATTATATTCTGCAAATATTATTCGCGCCGCAGCGCGGAATTGTGGCACAAAAAATGGTTCAGCCCAGCCGTTATGATCGTACCATATGTTATTTCCCGTAATATTAAAGCCTGTTTTTTATAAAAGGCTATTACGTAGGCTCTGAATGGATCTGAAAGGTCGTTCTAGCCTTTCAGTAAATTAAATTCATCCTACGGTGTACTGCACTTTCTTCACTTTAATGAAGGTATAATTGGGTACTAAAAGATTTGTCGTAGAAGTAATTATGTGATGCCTTTTATATTTTGCTAAACCAGCTAGTTATCTACACATAATAAGTATTAGATAAAGGTAAAAAGGCTGCCTAAACCCATCAGAATGCGCTTAGAGCAGCTTTGGAACTCGTAATACAGAAACTTTGACGAAAGTATTTAATTTTAAAATCTACCGAAAAGATTTTAACATTGCATAAGGCAACACAGCAAAAATGTTCTTTCAACTCAACTCAAAAATCGATTACCAGTTCCAGACATAAATATAAATAAAAAAAATAAAAAACAAATTGAAACTCGAATTTGGAACAACATTTAAAATTAAAACCATCTCTCACCAGCACTAAATATGAACCGAGCAAAATTGAGGCATTTGAAATGTAAAAATTGTAATAAAACGAAACGTAATCTGGAAGAGTTTTATTTATTTTAGAGAAATCGGTAGCCCACGTTTTTATGAAGTTTGCCTCGTGGTATTACATGTTTCGCTTGGCCTTGAACTTGATATTACACTTGTAGGTTTTCAGACAGCTGCTGAAATACATTTATATGGAAATAGCCCTCAGTTCGACCCTCAGAAAGACTGTCTGTCCGACATTTTAATCTGTAGGCGACCAATGTTAGGTTAGGTTACATTTTTATTTACAAACCAAGTTTTGTTATTGGAATCTTGAACCGTTGTAAAAGAAATGGTTTCTATAAGAGATGAATCTTTTTTTTTTTCTGATACCTACTTTCTACTGCCGGAGTCTGTATTTCTTGCCAGCTCAAACCTTATTTCTAAACAAGTGTGTTCTGTCGTCGACCACATCATTCCTCTCTATCAGGTGAGATAGTGGTCAATCGCGAGCCTGTCTATAATGATAATAAAAACTTCTACAGTTTCAAAAGATTGTGTTGATGCTTATTGTCTTTATAATCATTCAACCGAAAATGGTCTGTTTTTCATTTAAGAATTTTAATGACTTATGTTGTGCTTCTGGAGGTCTGGCAGCCAGTGGACTTCTTCAGTCCTTATCGACCGGTAGTGCTACCACGAGCTCTTAACGCGATCCATTTTACGATCTAAACTAAACTGTTGAGATGGAGCTATAGATATACGAGTAGGGTGTGCATGGCATGCCTCTTTCACGCTCGCACAACTAACATTTTATCAAGTCATGGTAATCGCTCTTCAATCCAGGCCTTCCATTCCAGAATCATTCTGATTTATGGTGTAGATTATATCGACACTTGAAAGGCTTAAAATGTTTTAGAAAAAAAAAAACTGTTAAAAATGACAAAATAGTCGGATTTAGATACTACTAACATCATGGCGAATCTAAATCCGACTTTTTTTAATAACAATTATTTTTTTCTTAAAATTTTAACTTTAAATTACTCTCCGGTAAAGTTTACTTAATGTCACTTAGTAATTTTTGGCTTTCAAGCGTCGATATCTATCTATCTATCATCCAACCCAACCGAGGCATAGATATCGACGCCATCAGTTGAGTCAGTGGCCAACAGCCCGTCTCCATTTTCTATTCAGTTTGTCATAAATGGCAATTAACTAGAGCCCCAGGTTTACTAAAAGCAATATCACGCGCCAGAGATTAATCAACCGTTCAGGGATGGAGTGTTAGCATAAAGCTTATACGTAGAGTCTGACCGACACTGGTTTTTGTGATCGAAAACCGAAACCGAAACGCATCAGTCTCAGTTTCAGCCGAAACCGAAATTGCTTTACAAGGATCATGTTTTGAGGGAAATATAAAGAAAACGTCTTCTTCTTTGGTTCTTTTTTCGTCGTCGTCTTTTTATTTCCCTCAAAACATGATCCTTATTATAATCAGATAGTCCTTATTTTTTTTAAATGCATTTTTTTAGGTACATATATATATTCGTTGACTATCATGAATTTTGCTACACTCAATTTTAGTTTGGGAGTAGGTAAAACGAACTGCAAACATAAGTCAGTCACGACAAGATTAGGTACGTGGTCACGGCAAAATGTCTTCGTTGCTTACTCATCATAATTATCATCATCATCAGCCTTTTTTTTAATGTGCCCACTGCTGGGACTCAGGCCTCCACTCTTTGCTTACTCGCCTGGAAGGAATTTAACGTGGTGAACATGACCGATCACAGCGCGAGAACTCCCGAGTGCAGTTTCGGTTTTGGTCGTAGTTTCGGCAAGTTTGTCACCGAAGCCGAACATTTGGTCGGACACTACTTATGTATATGTAATGGATTGCTATGTGGGCGTTCTCTAACTAGTAAACTATCAAACTGGCTAGCGCCAATTTGCTAATGTCTATGTTAATATTTGATGGGTTTGAAGAGCGTACTTGTTAGTCTGTGGTTTCGCCTAACGGTGTGAAGCACTTACTAAATTACCTGATCAGCAAATCAAATCAACTAAGTTACTTTATTTGTGCACATACACACACAGGTACAATTTAACTGAGGAATAAGTTGCTCGCCGTCCAATAAGGACAGAAGTCGATTCGTCTATGGTGCGTAGTGTTCTACGCATGTCTTAAAGAGATGTCGGCAAACCATAGGAGCCCAGAAAGGCCTGCTACAGCGACGGGTTCTGAAAAAGGAACCCGTAGCAAAGGGTAATTAGATGAATTCCCACTTCCTTAAAAAAAGTTACAATTTAGGGCTTGCGGATGGCGAGCAATGGGTAACTCACCGTCCAGCCGTTCGGTTATCGTCCGGACCGAGCCCAAGTCGTCGACGGCACGTAGTATTCTTCGCGCGTTTCAAAGAGATGTTAGCAAAACCGTAGAGGCCCAGCAGGGTCGAAGCCTACTGGGACCATGGGTTCGCTTCTGAAAAGAAAACCTGCGGTCCGGGAACGCCAGTCAAAGAAGGAACATATGGAGTTGGTTTAAATCTAACAAGCCTTATCGCTCTGCCCTAGAACGCGAGAAGTCATTGGATGATTTCCCAAGTCAAAAAAGGGGAATTTTACTTCATCGTCACACTTTGTCATTACTTTTTTTAGTTAATTCTCAATAGAATAATACAAACATTTGCAATGTCGAGGTTTTACAACAATGTTAATTTTATTGGCGGCAGTTGACCGATTGAACAGAAGATAGTAATCACACGACGTTATGCGGGCGAGTTCAACGATCTAGATGTTCCGGCTGTAATGCTTTAAACTAATCGAGTAACATAGGAAGTGATACTACGCTAGCTGTATTTTTTTCGCAAGCGTATACATATAAGCGTATAGATTGAATAATAAAACTAGATTTTGCATTTTTTTAAAGTAACATAAAATGTAGCCTATGTTGCTCAGTTCCCCTAGCCAAGTTGATAATCTGCAATCGTTAACGCTAGTAGAAAACACAAATGTCCCGTACATTGAAGTTTTCTCTTCATGACGTTATCTCAACACTCAGTTACGTGGTCAGAACAAAAGAATCGGGAGGCTGGAATAAAGCATCTTTCTATCTGTGACAAAAAATCAGCATTCAGACCAGTACGTTCAGAGATAAAAACATAAAAACAAACTTTACCTCTTTATTATATTGGTGTAGATGAATGTCTGACGTACAGTGCGTTTCACTTAAGAAGTTACATTGCTGTCATGTTGGTAGTATTGAAAATAATGTTGCCATATTTTTAGCAATTAAATTACTTGATATGAGGGAGATTAACTGATACTTCGTTACTTTAACAATTGCCTTTTTTTATTGTTACTATTTTTGTGTAAAGTATAGGGCGCTGGGCTCCATTCCGATTGTCTTACAATTTTTTCAAATAACGAAAATGCCACGCCACAGTATCGTTCCTCTCTATTAACAACTTCCTTTGAGACCTAATTTTTTAAAATAAAATCCCATTCCTCTCATAATTTTCCAAAAAGTGTTGCAGCTACCGTTAAAATCGATTTCGTTTCACATTTCGGGGAACAATTTTGGTAGAGTAGGCAACTCTTTCCTTTTTTCCCTTCTTTTTGTGTAGACAGACAGGGGAGCCAACATTACGCCGATGTAACTTCTTAAGTGAAACGCACTGTATGCGGTAATCGGCTAACATTTTGACAGTTCCTTTGATCAGTGTCCTATCATTAGAACGTGACATTTTGTAGTAATTTCTTTTCATAAGCTCGATATTGTCAATCTACCACCACTCTATTACGAGATTATTGACCGATCAGTGATCGATCATTATGAATTAGCAGATTACGAATGAGTTCCAGCAGTGGGAACATTAAAAGGCTGATTGTGTGTTGTGTGTGACTTGGATGTGAAGAAATGATTGAGGGCCGGGAATAAAAGCTTTTACACAGGGGGACAATACAGAAGTACAGACTATGAATCTAGATATACTAATAATACTCGAATGAATACAAAACCTGAGCGAAAACGACTATTTAAATAAACAATTCATGCCCTAGACGCAATTGTAAGCAAAACATCACGTAATATGCCAACACATGTAGTTGATATCTTTATCTTTTATTACAAAAGATCTTTTGTTAGGGTTATTTAGGGTCGGGATGATATCATCTCTAAACGCGGCCAGTGTCTTTGAGACAAATTGGGGTAGACTACATATACGGATTTTATTTAACGACTGGTTGTTCTTGAATGTGTGTGTCTGTGTGTGGATGAAGGCCGCTGGTTTTAGAATGTGTGTCTGTGTGTGGGTTCACGTGCGTGCGTTTCTGTGTGCGTATCAGAGGCGTACTCATTACCGAATAAATGATGCGGGGCCCCCAGGCTATAGGGGCCCCAAGGTGTGTGTCCACAATCTTAAATTGTCTTTTTGATAAGATGACTCTTGTATCGTGCGTACATTCATAAACATATTAACTCACATACACAAGACACCTACACCCGAAATACTTATCTGTAGATCATACGAATATTGGTTCTGCAAGGAGATCAAACCCGCGACATGCAACGCAGCAGCCAATCGCTCAACCACTGCGCCAACCTTGCCGTCGAATAATAATAGTGTCTAAATGTTCCAATTATTAGACACTTCATTTTAAATAAAATCATAATAAAAATGTAAACTATCCTAGTCCAGAAAGCTGTAATAAAATAAAATAAAAATAAAAATCTTATATTTCAGACAAAGTCCATAGTTTGTTCGTATACACAACTTAAAAAACTAGTGTTAGTACTTATAACTACCGGAAACAATTTATTTATTATACGCCACAGGGGCATGCAGGCGTACCCAGTGCTCCAAAATGGGACTGTCCCACCTGTCCGCTATTGTTTTCAGGATGATGTTGGGGCTGGCGCGTACCCTGCGCATGATGGAGGCGCATCGCTTGCGCATAATGGCATGAAAGCCGTCAATTTCTGCCTCTGCAAACATACCAGACGCACTGCAGTAGCGCGGCAACCCCATCAACACCCTAAAGGCATCATTATATTGAACACGCAGAGCACTGTATGCCCTCTGCGTGTAGTTGACCCACAGGCTACATGTATAAAATGACTGACAATACGCTCTAAACAATGTGGCCTTTACGTCAGCCGAGCATCTCGCAAACCTGCGAGCCAACATATTGCAGCGGACAGCCAAAGCTCTGCGCTCCCGCTCAACATCCAGATTATCTCTGAGGTCTTCAGAAACCCAGTGGCCCAGATACTTGAAAGCTGTGACTTGCTTTAAAAGGCTTCCGCAAAGTTTTAAGTAAGGCCCAATTGGGTAGCTTTTAGTTCCTGCCTTAAAAACTAGTAAAAAACCTAGAAAAAAACTAGTAATAAACCAACTCATTTTCAATTAAAACTTGTCTTATTATAATAGTCCCATTTTTGAGCTCGGTCTTACATGGTGACAAAACCACTTCTCCCGTCTTCCCAGTATTGACGTAACTCCATCCAGTTAGTCTATCCAATTTCTTCGTGACCTATCGCAACTCTCGTGTGATAGTAGAGCCCAAATTGTAAAAAGAAATACCATCATTTTTTTTGACACAGTACCCTTTTGGGACTACTTACGCCTACGCCACCAGTGCGTATGTTATTATCTATGAAGTCTAGTACTCGAAGTTTACGTACACGTTTAAAAAAGTGTTCGTGTTCATCCAAGATCGTCGTAGCTCGTAGCCCGTAGCAATTGTCTACGGGCTACGAGCTACGACGTAGCAGAATAGTAGCTCCATTGTATGAAATGAATCTAGACAAATATGGAGTGGGACATGTTTTTTGGGGTATCTTGTAAGTAGTTCTTGCCAGCGACTTCGTTTGTGTAGACTTCAGATCAGGATAAAAAGTATTGTACTTGTAAACTATCAATGTGGATCACAGGTTCCACTCGTGGGTCAGGCAAAGTGATATTCGTTATCATCATCATCATTTTAGTCGAAAGACGTCCACTGTTGGACAAAAGCTTCCCCCAAACGTCGCCACAACGACCAGTCTCGTGCGTCTTGTATCCATTGGATTCCCGCAACCCTCATCAGGTCATCGGTCATTTAGAGTCGGTCATCATTCATAAATGGATACCTTATGCAAAAAGTCCCAGTGATAAGATATTTTTTTATTAGCATAATAACATATACAAATAGAGTGAGGCCCTGACACCTGTGTTAGGTAGAAACACCTTTTTTTTTTCTGTCGACGGGGGGAAAATCATCATTGACGAAACCCGCTCTTGGGTGGAGCGGGAGACAGTGTCAGAGTCTTACTGACTGAAAACCCTGCGCCTTTCCTTCTAGCCTTCATACCGGGGCTCTAGTTTCCTTTCGGATAACCCCGACCCCGGTAGGCTTCGACCCAGATGGGCCCCTCCTAGAAACACCTGTGTTACAGGAATCAGTGTCTTCTCCCAAGTATCCCAAGTAGTGCAATAGTACTAAAATTTTCTTTAAAATTGACTACAGTACCTATATTTTTTTACAATAAATATTTAAATAGAAGTATTTGATTAGATCCTAATTAAAAATCGTAGTTTCGGTTGTACGTTGATATGTCAGTCAGTTTTTCTATTATATATATACATAGATAGAGAAGTTTTTTGTTCTGAATGTATTTAATATTATGTATAAAGCTTTATCGGTTTCTCTGCTCGTAAGAAGATTTTCTTCAATACAGTTATTATTACAATATTAGTCTCTCGTTACCGTCATTGTTTTGCTCGTAATTTTCCTCAATTATGCCTACCCTAATAACTTGGAGTGCCTATTGAGGAATTTTCGAGTAATAATAGATGTGGCTGTTTTCTTTGATGATATAATTGTTTGTTGTGGCTTTTGCTGGACAATAACCAAAGGCTGGTTCTTAATTTTTCTCTTGTTGGTGTATTTTTGACTAGAATGAAAAGAGAAAAATAAATATTGGTTTTTTTTGTTATTGCTAGATTCGCGTTTGAACGTTATCTTACCTCATGGTAAGCGATGATGTGGTCGATGAATTTACAAATTCTTTTTTTAATTGTTATAAACTAGTGCTTGACAGCGATCCCCCCTGATGGTAAGCAGTGATGCAATCTCTGATGGTTAGGTGCACTAGTTTATTAAAAGCCTATTCACTCTAGCTCTTGTCATTATCATCATCCAACCGAAAGTCATTCTCCTGGATCTAGGCTTCATTCAAGCGTTAATAGACTAGTTTCATGCTTCTGGCTGCCAGTGGACTTCTTCAGCGCTTACCAACCTGCACCACTACCATGCGATGCAATTTACGATATAAATTGACTGTTGGGATAGATCTAATTTTTTTATTGTAGATAGATTCGGGCTTGACGGCTGTCTCACTTGATGGAAAGCGATGATGTGGTCGTCAATTGAACACGCGTGCTTAGAAGTAACCTATTTATTATTAGGTTGTAGTAGCTATCAGGATACATAGACTCTGTTACGAAATTTCACTTCATGAATATCTCCGTTTCCTTGCCTGACATATAAAGCCTTTTGATGTTTAATATTCTATGTGCGTCCTTTGGTTTCTCAGAGCTAAAAGCCCGAGATAGGCTGCGTGTAGTCCAGTGAGCCGCGCGCTCAGCCGCTCACTTTTGCTTTTCAGTTTCAAACACACTTCGTGGACTATGGTCTGTAATTTTAGCAGAAAATGTTGTGGATTTAGCTTTGACTGAAATTCTGATTAGGTACCCTCAACTCTATAGAGAGGTTGGCATTGTAGATGGTTTCATATTCATTAGTTGTTCGTGAAACAAATTGCGATTTAAGTGTCGTATGATAATTTAGGATATAGACTGAACGCTGGAAGGAGTTGAGTGTACAAAATATGAGGACGCGAAGTCGAAGCGAGACATAAAGTAGCATATAATTATCTTTTCTCGGGGTTCAATCTTACTCCGTACACATCATCATCATCATATCAGCTGAAAAACGTCCACTGCTGGACATAGGCCTCCCCCAAGCGTCGCCACAACGACCAGTCCTGTGCGTCACGCATCCATCGGATTCCCGCGACACTGATTAGGTCATTGGTCCACCTTGTTGGAGGCCTTCCAACGCTGCGTCTTCCGGTACGTGTCGCCACTCCAGTACTCCGTACTAAATTATTAAAAACTAGCGGCTCGTCCCGGGTTTGCACGGGCATTACATATAGTCTATGTTACTCAGGGTGAATGTAGCTTTGCAACGGTGAAAGAATTGAAATTAGCAAAGTAGTTTTTGAGATTATTTATTACAAACATACACACAAAAATAAAAAAAAAAACCTTTATAATATTAGTGTAGATTGGTTTAAGTTTAACAGTAAAAGCATAACAAACAGACAACTTTTATATTTATAATATAAGTATGGATTAGCAATACATTTTAGATTCTTGTGACAAAATGGATGTCTTTATTAGATTTATTTACAAAATGTTGTGTTGACGCGCGTTTTATTACATTAAGGCTTTTGGAACCGCGTGATGGATGGCTGGCCTTGGCTTTGATCACATTTTTGACTGCCTACTCATTATTTTATTTGTGGATGTACAGCATCCCCTCTTAAAATGGGCTTTATCAATCTATAAACGTATTTACTTATTTCTCGGTATCCTATTCTTTAAATCGAGTCTAAAATGTGAGACTATAAACTATGCATATATTGTCTGTCTGTCACGCTTTTACGGTTAAACTTAATAACTAATCTTAACTTTTAATCGATTTTTATGGAATTTGGTACGGAGTAAGATAGATCCTTCCTTGAAGTTTAAGCTTACTTCGTTATATATTTCTTTTTATCTGGCTTCTTAGGTTTCGCGTCCGCAATAACTGAACTTTACGCGAACCAAGTCGCGGGAAAAAGTTAGCGTTTACGCAATTTTACAAATATCTTTAAAAATAAAATTGCTTATTTTCCGATTTACATTCAGAAAAGTATACATTTACTTTGACGCAAGAATAATAAAATTTATTTATTTTCCCGTCACAAAAGTTTGTTTATGCTATACTGTAAAAATAAGAATGAGATACTAGTTTTGCTAGACAAACCTTTTTTATTTGAAATTCTTTTTTGCCTCTTCAAATAAAATAGATAAAAGAATTGTACAAATAAATAGGTCTATCTGTACAATTCTTTTTTGCGTCTTCAAATACAAGATCGATAGATCTTCTTCCTGCCCTTGTCCCATCTTATTTGGGGTCGGCGCAATACGTTTTTTTCTTCCATTCTACCGTGTCACTCGTCATGCTATCACTAACTTCCTTTTCAATATCGCTCTTCACGCAATCTTTTCTTTATTCTTTCGATACCTATAGGTATAAAATTTATCAGTCCCTATCTTTCAATTCAACAATTTTAATTGAATTTGTACCTTTTTCAATCACAAAGGAAGATTCAAGAATACTTTTGACAAAGGTATCCAACGTTCAAAATTAGAATGGGTCTCACAAACTCAGACGCCCGAACATTTTACTTTGTGAATACTTACCTAATTTAAAAGAGGCACCCTCATTCTGTCTACTGTCGAATGAGACTCAGCCTTATGATTACGAAGGTAATCTAAAGGCTTTGTTCTTGATTTTAGTGTTTTTAACGCTTCATTACAAAGTGTTTTATGTCTCATTTGCAGATAAAAAGCATGAAATGTTGGTGTTATTAAAATGTTTGCCTTTTGTTTGCTGTTCATTAATTCTACGCTTTAATGATAATTAAGATTTGTTTCTCTTTTGGCAAGGATTTTTATTATAAAAGTCAAAGTCAAAGTCAAAGTCAAAATATTTTATTTCATATAGGCCTACAAGGGCACTTATAAAACGTCAGAAGCTAGTGCATGGTTAGATTTTGTTGACCGAAGATTTGGTTTTGGTTAGTTTTAGCCACAATATTGGTTTTGGTTAGAGTTCCGGTTTATGGAAGCTAACATTGAAGAAAAAAGATAAAAATACAGAAAGAATGAAAGAAAGAAATCCTGTTTATTTGGCACTCAATGAAAAAATAATTAACTGTAAACCAACTGTATTGTTTGTCTACATAAGTTATTATTTTTGTATAATCGTCGGTTTCCTCGTTTATTTTGTATTTTATAAAAGACTTAACTGCATTGAAATTTGGTTAGGAATAACTATATCGAAACATTATTTGTTTTATTTCAGTTTCTATTGCTACGCATGTTTCGGTTTCAATAATGGCCGAACCAGTAGAAAGGCCGAACGTTCGGTTACGGTTGTGGTTTCGGCTGCAAATCGATCGATCAAATCGGCTTTTGGCGGTGTGTTCTAGCCAGTTAAATTTTTTTATTAATCCACAATTGACGCTGAATTATTCAACTTTCTGTCTTTCTAATTTCTAATACATTTTCCGTCACTACCCACGGAAATATATACAGGATGAATTTCAAAATAAGAAAAGTTATACAATGTAGTCTATCTAGTTCAGGCAAGAAATAAATTCGGATAACCCAAGTCCCAGTAGGCTTCGACCCAGCTGGGCCCCTGCTATTGCTGACAACTCTTTGTGGCGCGCGGGAAAAGTGCGTGCCGTCGACGTCTTGGGCTCAATCCGGACGCGGAGTGCAGATTTGGAGCACTGTGATTGGCCAATTCACAACCCAGCTCCACGTCATTAGAAACGCACCCTAAAGGAAAAAAAACAAATGACGTTAGAAGTCCCACATTGGAACAAAAACATTCTAATTGTATTCAATCGCCCACGACCACCACAGGTGCCATCGAAATTAACTAAATATACGGTGACGCCCACAGCCCATAAAACCATTCATAGTGATTTTAATAGAACATGTGGGAGGCACATCCTATACCATTGATTAGTAAACAACTTGTCACTTCATGTCTCCCTAGGTTAACCGAGTGACGTCATAAGCTTGCCATTGAAACTACCCACAATGTAATCAATTATTAATAGCAACTTTAAGCACACATTATGTTAATATATTGATGAGGTTGATCGTTATTCAATCGAGAATAATTACGGGGTAAGATAATGTGAATATTTATAGAACTAGGGCGTCATTCGAGGTAAGTATTTCAAGGATAGTATGGTTTTTGAATTGGAAAATTTAGTTCATGTTCGAGATTAATTTACATGTATCCATGGTGCTGCTTATCAATGGTGCTGCTGAGTCTATCTAAAGAGTTTCGGATAGTTCAGTAACCGGGTTGTGGAGGTCTGATTAGGCAGTCTTTCCATGTGAAACCCGAGTATTTAGCCGTTTTCGGTTTGACTGGAAGCCAACTCCAAACTAGTTGATAGCAGATGATGATGGTGCTGCTAATGGAAAGTGGTTATACTGCAACGTCTTATACTTAGATAGGTAGGTATTCGTTTTCAACATTTGAGACTAAATCGAAAGGTTTCAGTACCTCTAATTTCACAAAGATTAACGAAATCACTAATGTTTATTTCAAATAGACCAATTACAGGCACTTTTGAATTGTCAAAATGTCGGTCATTCAAACAAACAAGTGAAGCTAAATTGCACTTTCCAAAGATCTCTATGGAGAAGAACGATGCGGGTAACCTGCGTAACATAAGTGAGTTTTGAGTTGCCGCACACTTTGTATAGTGAATCGTGGGTATGTTTACGAACATGTATGTAAACTCACATACACAAAATATCCAGACCCGGAACACTTATTTTTAGGCCATACAAATATTAACTTATTACAAGCTTTTATTTAGTTTCACCTGTCCCGATATTTATCTATAATCAAATCTTGTAAATTAAATTTGACCCACTTCCCGGTTACCGATTGAGCTGAAGTTTTGCTTGCATGTTATAATTAATACTCGTTCAGACGAATCATACGAGCCCAAACTCGATGGGGTTGTGTCGTTTAACTACCAAGTTCCCATAGCCACCTTCCGGTTGCATCATCTGATCAGCTCCGTGTCATAATAATTTTGCATTCATCTGATTTACACGTGCATGCAAAATATCAGCTTTTTTTTTTTTTTTTTCTCGACGGGGAAAATCATCTTTGACGAAACCCGCTCTTGGGTGGAGCGGGAGACAGTGTCAGACTCTTACTGACTAAAAACCCCGCGCCGTTCCTTCTAGCCTTCATACCGGGGCACGAGCTCCCTTTCGGACAACCCTGTCCCCAGTAGGCTTCGACCCAGCTGGGCCCCTCCTGCTGCTGACAACTCCTTGAGGCGCGCGGGAACAGTGCGCGCCGTCGACGTCTTGGGCTCGGTCCATTACCGGACGATCGGACAGCGAGCTACCCATGGCTCGCCGTCCACGAGCCCGCGTCTACGGTGGCCGGAAATCGGGATCGGAATCCCGGCGACGGCGGCGAGGGCGCCGTTGCCTGATGCGGTCGGCCTCCTCCTTTGCAAGCATTACTGCTTCGCAGAAGGAGGCGACCGCCTGCCATTCCTCCTCGCTCCGGACCATGACCTCGACCAGGGCCCGGCGCGAGAGGTCTCTGCCGCCGATCGCCCCCACGAGGGCACGGCGATGCTCCGCCCAGGCAGGGCACACCTCGACGGTGTGCTCCACCGTGTCCTCCGGGCGTTGCGCACAGTGGCGACACCCGGGCGTCTCTTCCGCTTGAATCCGATGCAGGAACCTCCCGAACTTGCCATGTCCGGTGAGGACCTGCGTCATGCGGAAGGTAAGGACGCCGTGAGGTCTTTCCAGCCACGCCTCAAAGAGGGGACTTACCGCCATAATCGTGGCGTGCCCAGCAAAATATCAGCTCAATCGGTAACGCGGAAATGGGTCAAATGTAATTTGCAAGATTTAATGGCAGACAAACATCGGGACAGGTGATACTAAATAAAAGCTTGTAATAATAAAAATAACTTGTAATAAATAAAACACTCATTATAGAGAAAAACCTTTTTATAAAAAAAAATAACCGACTTCACTAAAAAATTGAATTGATTTTGAGGAGTTCCCTCGATTTCGCCAAGATTCCATCATCAGATCCCAACTTGGTGACTATGGGTCCATTTGGGAAGTATAACCTTTCCAACAAAAAAAAAAAAATCAAATCGGTTGGCAAGCGACAAAGTTATGCGCGAACAAACATTAAAAAAAAAACATACAAACATTATCCTCCTTATTAAAAAGTCGGTTCATAAAAAACATACAAACATCCGAATTGAGAACCTCCTCCTTTTTAAGAAGTCGGTTAAATAACAGAAATCTTCACAGTTCTGTGGACTGGCCTACATTCGAGCCCCAGTTAGTGTCTGACACGCGACGTTGCTCTGTATTTAGGTCGCAGTTTCCATCAGCCGTCTTAATTGATTATCTTCTGAAGCTATTGTTATCAGCTGGTGTAACATATGGACAATTTACGATAAAATATAGCTAATTGATAATCTCTATTTCCCTCGGTAACTTTACCGATTACATTTTAGTTTTTGTTTAAATTTTATGTTATTGTTTTTATTAGGTTCGTTTGTCTTGGTATGGTCATGTTAAGCGGAGAGATGAAATGCATGTCACTAAAAGAGTTATGAGTATACACAATTACACATATATGGGTGGAGAGAGAGAGAGGCCAAAGAAAAGATGGATGGATTGCGTGAAGAGCGATATGAAAGAAAAGGAAGTTAGTGATAGCATGACGAGTGACACGGTAGAATGGAAGGAAAAAACGTGTTGCGCCGACCCCAAATAAGATGGGACAAGGGCATCCATTCACATTATACTCATAACTCTTTTAGCAACATGCGTTTCATCCCTTAACAAAAAAAAAGATATGGCTTTTATGTCGAAAAAACGTATAATACGACTTTCTCAAAGGAATCAAAATAATAAAAAACTGATTACAGAAGACCAAAGATTCCGTGACCTTGAAACATAAAGGTCAACTGAAGGACACAGGCGTGTTTTAGTCAATAAAAGACATTCCCTTTCGCTCCACCCTAGAGTGAGAAAGTCGTTGGATGATTTCCTATTTTAAAAAAAGGTTTTTTTTTAATTGTTATAAACTAATACTTGACTGCGATCCCACCTGATGGTAAGCAGCTAGTTTATTAAGAGCCTCTAACTCTTGCTTTGAAGATACTTAAATTATAATCGGACGGGAAGATCGCAGCAGGCAAATTGTTGCAGTCCCTGGATAATATATTTAATTATTTGCGTCTTTCACATGTGTGAAGCCACTAGCAAAAACTAGAGAAAAATTAATCATCATCATCATCATATCAGCTGAAAGACGTCCACTGCTGGACATAGGAGTCCCCACGTCAAGCGTCGCCACAACGACCGGTCTTATGCGTCACGCATCCATCGGATTCCCGCGATCCTGTCCAGAGAAAAAATAATGTTTGGTTATAAATGCAGCTGCATGAATATATTTTATCATGCACGAACCCAATCAAATATGGCTGCTTTAATGACTATGAACGGTTACAGAGTATCTGGGTCATCGTGGTTTTGCCATTTATAATCGTTAATTGGGTGTGCGGGCTTAAATACGATGATAGAATTTTAAACCTACAGCTGAAAATAGGTATTACTGTTAACAACTGGAAGGAGTGGAATTCCCTGCCGGAGTCTGTGTTTCCTGATAGCTACAACTTGGGGGCTTTAAGTCAAGAGTGAATAGGTAACTTCTAGGCAAGCGTGTTCCATCGTCGACCACATCGTCGCTTACCATCAGGTGAGATGGAAAAGCAAGACTATCAAGTTTGTTGCCAACATCAAATTAATCAATAGAATTTAAAAAAGAAACTCGTCATTTTAAATTAGCTACCTCTCACTAATTGGACCTTGAATCTTAATTGAAGTGAACTCGAGTGTAACAATTAGCTGATTTAACTGAATTCAGTTAATTAGAAAAGATCTAGTTAATGACATTAGATCCTCTGTGTATCCGAGATTTATCTAATTAACTCTTAGGGTTGAAACTCTCGGATTGTGGGGTCCATAGATCACTAAAATTTAACTGTGGTGTGGTGGGGTCCAAGTACTCGTCAGTTGTACAAATACCTCTTTAATCGTCTTGTTGACACTTTGTGTGACTTAAGGGCTGGTTTTTACCTCGGACAGAGGATAAGCATTGCCACACAGCGTGGCAATGCCGCCAGTTTTTTTGGGCACGTTACTATAACTGGCGGACACACGGGCGTCAAAAAAACGCCGCTTCAAGCTTCATTTTAAAGCGGCCTTTTTTGTGGCTCGTGTGCGGCGGTGTCGCCACAAAAAAAAAAAACGCTTGCAGCGGTTTCAAGCTTCACCGAAAACAAGAGGTGTCGCGCGTTTTAGCTGTTTTTTGCAGCCGCTTCCAGCATTTTCTTGTGGCCGCTTCAAGCGTTTTTTTGAGGCCCGTGTGTGGAGAAGTAATAGTAGATAGCCATGCGGATAAGGGAAGGAAAAGCACACAAGTGAGGTTTTGTCAGTTAAAGTTTGACACATCATATCCCTCCACTTTAGAGAGGGAGACGATATTTGATGATTTTTTATCCTTAAAAATGCCTCATCATCATCATTTCAGCCGATATACGTCCACTTTTGGACATAGGCCTCCCCCAAGCGTCGCCATAACGAACGTTCCTGTGCGTCTTGCATCCTTTGGTTTCCCGTAACCTTCAATATTTAAAAAATGTCTGTATTATCAATATTATCCAATATAATCAGAAACTGTAGAAGAAGTAGCTGCCACCCTGTGTCACCTTCTGCCACCCTGTGTCACCTTCTGCCACTGTGTCACCTTCTGCCTCCTGCGTCTTTGTTTACTGTTTTGTTACGGTAATAAAATATCTTGTTTGATCTACATTAACTATCTCAAGCATTAACAGCCTCTTATTTAGTGAAAATTTACTAACAATATCAACATTATTAACATTTCAATTTAAACACTGATTAGCAGATCCTTAATTCAATTTTATTTTTAACTATGTTTAAAGTAATTATAATCATCAACATTATAAAGGTAAGTTAGTTTTTATAAATAAGGCGGATTATATTAAAATATATGAGTATGACGGCACAGGATCAGACATATTATAAAATAAAACGATTTCTTTAAAGTTGAAATTAAGTTTATTTTAACTTCTATAATTGAATGATTTTAATCAGCTTCGGTATAAAAGTAATTTATTCGATAGTTAATTTAACACTATAAAATATCAAACAGGACATCCAGTAACACAGTCATACAAAAGAGCAACAATATAAAAAAAGCAGAGCAAATATAAAAATAAGGAACTATACAACCTGTGCACCCGGCCACGCTTAAAGTCAGAATGCCTTCTTGCCGCTGTGCGGCCTCTTTTATACGCTAACATCGGAGGTGGGGCAACGACTAACGACGTAGTGTGCTACGATGTAGCACGCTACGCCGTAGCACATCTCTGCTCCGCCTACAGCGCAATGGTGGGGAAATGTCGTAGCGCACTAGCTAGCTACCGCGTAGCCTGATGCACAAGTTGTTTACAATGCGACGCCGACACGGCCATACTGACGTGCGGACGTCCTCGTACGCTCAGCTTACAATCTTTTGTCTAAAATACAAAAAAATCTAATTAAGAAACCGTTTGGTCATCCTGCAGTTGTTTCTGGTCCGGTCTATTTAGACCCTTCAGATATTGAAGCACTTGGTCCAGTCAATTGACTCTACAAGGCTTTCCTCTTGGTCCGGTCAACCTCTGACCCTACAAGATTAGATCCCTGGTCCGGCAATTGTTTTTTTTTGCCCTTCAGGTATGTCCCTACAGTTAAACTGGACCGGACTCAACTAGACCGAACAAATATTGTTCCTTTAGCTTAACTAGACTTCGGTTGGTGTACAAGTGCTTCTGTTACAATATTAACTGATTCAGGGCCAATAGATTCTACTGAAACAGCAAGTAAACCATTATTTCTACAATTTGGGCTATTATGAGAATTGATAGATATAGGGTCACTTTTAGCAGACATGGTATCACTATTGGCAGATATAGTATCGCTATTTACAGACAAGGTATCGCTATTAACCGACAGAATGTCATCGTTGTCAACCGATTGACTAGTTTCGTGAACAAGAATCTCTGTGTTATTATTCGCCGACACGTCATCCTCATGATAATTTTCCGCGATTTCCGAAAAGAATGACTGACCACGGGGTACTTCTCGCAAGTTTTCGTGAGAGTACTTGTAGACTCGATTGTTCCCATTAATATGCTTTAACTCGTACCTATCATTTTCTAAAATAGCGATTACTCTAAAGGGGCCTTTGTATTTACGGTCTAGTTTCGTTTGGTGTCTTTCCTCACATTTAACAAAAACATAGTCACCTACTGAAAAAGGTTTGACTATTGCTTTACCCCTGTTAAACCGACCTGTATCATATTGAGCCAACCTTTTTATATTAGCAGAAGCATCGGATCGAATGGTTTCAAGGTTTAACCTATCTTCATCAGGAGGATTAGTAGATATTCTTGAAATTCCTAATGAGTTTCCTTTAATGCCAAACATTAGTTCTAAGGGTGTGAATCCTGTTACTCTACAACGAGTACTATTAAGAGCTAATTGAATATCGCCTAAATGATCTTGCCATAAGCTATCCGAATCTGTTTCAGCTATAGTGAGCATACTTTTTAATGTTCTCATGACACGCTCAACCTGGCCATTTGCCCTACTAGAACCAGTGGCTATCAAGTGTAAATCAATACTATTATCTTTGCAAAAATTTTTAAATTCAATATTGTCGTATGACCTACCACGATCTGCAATTATTCTTTTAGGAGCGCCAAATAAGTTTACTGCATTTTTAAGTGACTTGATAGCATCGGATGCATTTAGGGTTAAGGTATGCTCTAAAAAGACGAATTTTGTGAACGCATCTATGATTACAGAACAATATTCTTTACGCTCGCTTTTCCCACTAAGTTTACCCGTTAAATCTAAATGAATTGTATGCCAAGGAACAGCCAGTTTAGGGATCGGATTTAAACGAACCTGCTGGGCTCCCGAAGGACCTTTGGACGCTTTACATACGACGCAAGAATCTATAAATTTCTTAACAAGTTTGGACATATTTTGGAACCAGTACAGGTCATATAATTTATCTAGCGTTTTTTCATAACCAAGGTGTTTTATTTCGCTGTGTACATGATTAATCATTGACCAGGTTAAAGAGTGTGGCAATATTGGTAACCATTTAGTGGTTTTATTACGTTCGATTTTACGGTAAAGTATGCCCTGCCTAATGTCGTATGTGTGTGATATTTCAGACGGAAACTCATTTGAACGGAATTTGGAGATAATATCTGATATTTCAGAATCCCTATGTTGTTCCACAGATAACCAATTTTTCTCCAGTTCAGACAAATTTACAACCCTAACTGGTTTATTAGTAAAAGATGTGTCAGCGTGATTACGTGAAAGAAAGTCAGCATGTGCCATATTTTTTCCCTCCTTATAGATGATATTAAAGTCATATGACTGCAAAATTGCCCACCACCTATGTACTCTAGGCGTAAGGTCCTTTTTGGAATGAGAGGCCTTCAAGGCATTACAGTCGGTAAAAACTGTGAATTTACGACCATATAGGTAGTGTCGAAAATGCTCCACAGACTTAACTACGGCCAATGTTTCCAACTCATACGAATGATAACGACTTTCTGCACTTGTGGTTTTGCGGCTAAAATAAGCGACAACGTGAGGTAGATTATTATTTTTCTGTATAAGTATAGCCCCATATCCTTCACTGCTTGCATCAGTATGGAGTTCAATGGGTAAAGAAGGGTCAAAGATTTTCAAAACTGGCTCAGAAATGAGATAATTTACAATTTTCTTGTGTACATCATTATGTTCAGGGGTCCAATTAATTTTGCCCTTTTTGACCGCGGTTAAAGGATACAACGGTTTCATCAATTTTGAGAAATTTGGTATGAATTGTCGAAAATATGTGGCTAAGCCTATAAATTGTCGGACCTGAGTAGCAGTACATGGAGGGGGGATATTTTTTAGTGCTTCAATCTTATGGGGATTTGGTCTAATTTCTCCAGACGATATTATGAAACCCAAATATTCTATTTTTTTCTTCATAAATGAACATTTTTTAAAGTTAAAAGAAAATCCAGCTTTAGATAATATATCTAGCAACCTGTTTAAGCGAACTAACCCTTCTTGAACAGTTTTTGATGCAGAAAGTACGTCATCCATATACACCAAAATTCTATCGTCACTTAAAGGTTTAAGTGCAGTATTAATAGCTCTTTGAAAAACTTGTGGAGCATTTCGTAAACCAAATGGCATAGTTAGGTACTCATACTGACCCGATGGTGTAACAAATGCAGTTTTTTCTATAGAATCTTTATGGACGCAAATTTGGTGAAATCCTGAGGCCATGTCCAAACTAGAGAAGAAACAGGCTCCATGTAACTTATCGATTTGATCACTAATTAATGGTAAAGGGTAACTGTCGGGACGAGTATTGCTATTGAGTTCTCTGTAATCAACACACATACGGTCACTACCATCCTTCTTTTTTATTAATAATATAGGACTCGCGAAAGGTGAAGAACTTTCTCGAATAATGTTGGAATCTAGTAATTCTTGAACTTTCTCATTGACTATCTCTAATTCGCTGGGGGATAATCTATATGGTCGCCTATGTACAGTTTTATTCGGATCTATGAGATCGATTTTTAGTTCACCGGATTTAACGCGCGTAGTGGGAAGATTTTGTATAAAATTTGAAGAATATTTAGTTAGTATCTTAATCAAAAGTTCCTTTTCTGTACCAGTAAGATCTGTATCGATCAAATCAGTATCAAGAGATATTTCAAATTTAGAACTAAGATTAGAAATTTTATGTTTGGAAAAGGTTAATGTATCGGTATCAATTACAACGGATATTCCTTGATCTAAAATATCGCGACCTAATAGTATGTTTTCATTGAGACATTCATCCGGTAATACATGATATGTAACATCGAGAATACAGTTTTGTATCGTGGTTGGACATTTTATTTGGAGTGAGCAATTAACGTTATTAGAACCTACCCCCTTTAAAAGCACTTGTTCATGAAACTTTTCACCAGTAAGGAGATCACAATTACTTTGTTTCATAAGGCTACATTCAGATCCAGAATCAAATATAAAAGGAAATTGCATACCACTTATTTCTAGAACACCACGCGCCGCTCTGGAACACAGGTTCACTTGTTTGCTGGGGTTGCTCGGTGTGGAGTCTTCTTTCTTCTTCCAGCGTTTAGGGCATCCTGTGACTACGTGGCCAGCCTCGCCACATATGAAGCAGGCCACCCCGGGGTTCAGTTGTGTAGTTTTTGCTGAAACTGGCGTGCCTTTAGAAGCAATGTGTTGTCTTAGGCGGCATTCCTGCCCTCGATGACCAACCTTCCCGCAAAAATTGCATATTCCCCGAAATGGTGTAGAAAGACGGGGTTTTTTTGTCTCGGATTCTGGAGTGCTCGTCTCCTCATTTCTCCTCTTCAATGAGAAGCTACGCAGCGTGCGAAAGAGTTGATTCTTGTCGTTTATAACGACAGAATTCAGTTCACGGCGAATTTTATCATCGCACTGTGACAGGATAGATATGGCAAAACCAGTCACTACGCTCTCCGGTAAATTCGCGTCAGGAACCTTCTCAATAAGTTGCCATAATCGCATTCCTGCCTCAGCTGGGGTTTCTTTAATATCTATTTGAAATTTGATAATTAAATCAAAATGATCCTGCATTGTCATGGGTCTTGAAAATGTAGAAACCAATATTTCCTGAATAGCAGCCCATGAAATATTATCCGGCTTGATTTTAGTAAGACACATGGCGGCGCGGCCCTTGAGGGAGTGCGTGAGAGCTAAAATAAGGTCTACTCCTTCTAGCTTCTTACTGTCAATTACGATCCCACTTAACGCACACCAGTTCATAATGTCGGACTCAGGTGCATCGGGATCGAAAGGTACTAGCATTGACTGTATACTGGGCGTCACATGGCGAGGTGTCATACTGTCTGCTATTTTTTGGAAAATAGATTCCATGCTAGCCGAAAAATAAGACATTTGTTCCTGTATTAAATTGCCGGCAGTCCCAGATAAAGGTGGGAGTGGGTCTGATCCCACTTCTGATGACGGCACAGGATCAGACATATTATAAAATAAAACGATTTCTTTAAAGTTGAAATTAAGTTTATTTTAACTTCTATAATTGAATGATTTTAATCAGCTTCGGTATAAAAGTAATTTATTCGATAGTTAATTTAACACTATAAAATATCAAACAGGACATCCAGTAACACAGTCATACAAAAGAGCAACAATATAAAAAAAGCAGAGCAAATATAAAAATAAGGAACTATACAACCTGTGCACCCGGCCACGCTTAAAGTCAGAATGCCTTCTTGCCGCTGTGCGGCCTCTTTTATACGCTAACATCGGAGGTGGGGCAACGACTAACGACGTAGTGTGCTACGATGTAGCACGCTACGCCGTAGCACATCTCTGCTCCGCCTACAGCGCAATGGTGGGGAAATGTCGTAGCGCACTAGCTAGCTACCGCGTAGCCTGATGCACAAGTTGTTTACAATGCGACGCCGACAAGTATAAGTACAAGAAGTACTGATGGATAAAACATAAAAATTTACCACCTAGTCCCAAACTAAGCAAAGCAGTACTAGGCAGCTGATAAAAATACTTCTGTATTTCTAAATATAGGTACATATGTATTATAGATAAATTACACCCACAAATCGTCGCTTTCCATCAGGTAAGATAGCGGTCAAGCGCGAATCTATCAACAATAAAAAAAAAACGATGAGCACGTTTTTTTTTATTGTTGTACAAGCATTTATCTTGGGTGGGAATAAAACCCACGACCTGTGGCATAGTAGTCAGTCACTAACCACTATACCGACCGGCCAGTCAAATGATTTAATGATACAAGTTACCTTGCTATTTCATATTTTTTCTTTCGCTTGATTAGTGTAAAAATAGAACCACCTTTCATATTAAATAATGAAGTAATTCAGCAAAAAACATGATTACCTCCTTCAAAAGAGTAAATTTTTCCACAATACGAGTTCTCAATCCGATTACCTTAAGCCGGCTGATGAGACGTCTTATATTATCTCATTCCTCCAAAGAGCGTATATTCCCATCGGTATTAATATTACTTCTGCCTCCATAGTTCCAACGATATTATATTATGACAAGATCGTAATGCTTGCCGTAAATATTTATGGAGTATGCGTAGCAATGCTACGAATGCTACGCGGCTACGGCGTAGCGTTCGTAGCTATTGAATGAGCTACGAATTTTATTAATGGTTCGGTATTTTGTTCGTAAGACCTCCATAATTGCTATTTAATAAACTAGTGTTTAGGCCTTCAACAAGGTGGACCGACGACCTGGTCAGGGTCGCGGGAATCCGATGGATGCCGGTCGTTGTGGCGACGCTTGGGGGGACCTATGTCAAGCAGTGAACGTCTTTCAGCTGATATGATGATGATGAAACTAGTGTTTGACTGCGGGCCCACCTCATGGTAAGCAGTGATGTAATCATTGATGGTGAGGCGCACTAGTTTATTAAGAGGCTACCGGTGGCGCAACACCGTTGGCCGTATTTCAATACACTATCACAAATCTTTTGATAGCTCGTACCGATACCTATAAAACTTTCACCCACATCATCCTACCACCAGTAAAGTTGCCAACAAGACTATCTTTCACTTACTAACTCCTCATGTTAGTTTAGGGAGCGAATAAATTAATTGCCGCTAAGTTACTACAGGAGTTGTAAATGGATCTTTCCATTTATACCAGATAGATCAGTGGTTCCTAACCTTTTCGATCACCGCTATGATTTAGCTAGGGATACTGATTTACCTCCTTCCTCTTTTTCTTCACGTTACCAATGAATATAGTATACACTTCCGCGCGCCTCAAGGAGCTGTCAGCAACAGCAGGGGCCCAGCCAGGTCGAAGCCTACTGGGACCAGAGTTAACCGAAAGGGAGCTTTTTTTTTTTTTTCTCTCGACGGGGAAAATCATCATTGACGAAACCCGCTCTTGGGTGGAGCGGGAGACAGTGTCAGAGTCTTACTGACTAAAAACCCCGCGCCGTTCCTTCTAGCCTTCATACCGGGGCTCTAGTTTCCTTTCGGATAACCCCGACCCCGGTAGGCTTCGACCCAGATGGGCCCCTCCTGTTGCTGACAACTCCTTGAGGCGCGCGGGAACAGTGCGCGCCGTCGACGCCTTGGCTCGGTCCGGACAGTTACCGGACGATCGGACAGCGAGCTACCCATGGCTCGCCGTCCGCGAGCCCGCGTCTACGGTGGCCGGAAATCGGGATCGGAATCCCGGCGGCGGCGGCGGGGGCGCCGTTGCCTGATGCGGTCTGCCTCCTCCTTTGCTAGCATTACTGCTTCGCAGAAGGAGGCGACCGCCTGCCACTCCTCCTCGCTCCGGACCATGGCCTGAACCAAGGCCCGGCGCGAGAGGTCTCCGCCGCCGATCGCCCCCACGAGGACACGGCGTTGCTCCGCCCAAGCAGGGCACACCTCAACTGTGTGCTCCACCGTGTCCTCACCGAAAGGGAGCTCGAGCCCCAGTATGAAGGCTGGAAGGAACGGGGTGGGTTTTTAGTCAGTAAGAGTCTGACACTATCTCCCACTCCGCCCAAGACAACCCCCGCGGGTTGTCATTGGATGATTTTCCCCAACAAAAAAAAAAAAAGTAGTTAGTATTTTCTAGTAGCAATTGTAATAAATGATTGATTCTATTATGAATTTACCAATTATGACGAATTTTAATGGACAGTTTTGGGATTCCTTTTTTTTTTCACACACATGGTGAGACACATTGTTGTTGTTGTTTTTATATAATTTTACTTTTAATTTAAGTTTTTGATAGGTTTGTTCATTGTGTTCCAAATAGACTTGTTTTCTTTCTTTTTTTACATTTGAATACAAAAATATGATCGGTATCAAGAACGGATGGAGCTCCAATAAAAAAAAAAATATAGGGTAGCAATTTACTCGTACAATACGTAAGTTCTTTACGTGCGATATAATATTAGTGCAACTCCAACTTGTCCTCTGCCCCCCTAGCCAAGTTACAACCGTTTCGCTGGCGTTGAACGCTTCGAGTTGACCTTGCCACCTATTCTTTTGTTCTGACCACGTGACTGAGCGTTGAGACGACGTCGTTCCTGTACATTTGAATCTTTCTACTAGCGTTAACTATTGCAGATTAACAACTAGGGGTACTGATTACACAGATAGGGCATGAAATGAAATGCACTAGCCATCTAGATTAGGTTTCATTGGTCGGTTTTATCTTATTTTACCAGCTTGTTACCCTTTAGACTACTTTTACCCCTGCAGGGGTAATTACCCTTAGGTTAGGAACCGTGGAGATAGATAATAGGTACTCCCACAGAGCATCAAATCGTGTCATCGGGTCGTCTACTTCTGTGAAGCAAAAATGCTAACGAAGGAGATGGCCTCAACAGTAACAGCTCTTTCACATGGCAGTCCAGTTTTTTGCAGGATCCCGTTTTCTGCAGGATCCCGTTTGATCGCAAAAAAGATTATATGCTAGTATTCACACGAGCAAACCGCATGCAGGATCCTTTTCACACACATCCTCAAGCTCCTGCCGCCACCACAGGAGAAGTTCCGGGCATCGGGAGTCACAGAACGATCCCCGGCCACTATAGATGCGGATTTGCGGACGACGAGCAATGGACCGTCCTGGTAACCGTCCGGACCGGGTCCATTCGGCGCATTACAATAAATATTTGTATGAAAAGGACATTTTCGAAAGCTACGTGTACGGAGCAATGCGTGATGAAATCCGCACGATATTAAAAACACCCTTATTGTTAGCGGCTCCAGTTCCGTGCTCTATGGAGTTGATATTCCTAACTATACTTGTACCAAATAGGTAGATACTCTCGAGTGGTAGTTAGGTTAGTGTGATAATGAACTAGTCTTACTTTGAGAGTATGAAATTAGTATGACGTGTGAGAATTAGGGTTGAACGTAACTGTTTTGGGAATTAAGTTTAAGTCAAGCATTTTCGGGGATTTAATGCAATAAGGCATTCTTTACCAGTTAACCTTTTTGGCACAGTCCACTCATACCAATTGGATCCTTTTTTTGTTTTTATCGCAAAACACTGTATCTTAAGACACATGATACCCTGGTTTAAGCTTTCTAACTTTCTTTCGCTCCACTCACAGCGGGAGAAATATAATTTGATGGTTTTCCTCTAAAAAAAAATTTTTACCTTTGGCAGGCACTTTATTGACCTTATTCAGAGAAAAAACTGGGCATTAATAAGTAATAAATGAATAATATTAATAAAAAAAATTATTTCCGAAAAATACAGAGAATTTTAACTTACGTTTCATTTATTTTTATTTATGGTTGAGAAAAATTTACATAAACATTTACATACAATAGATTAAACTAAGTAATATCTATAAGTAAAAGTCTTTAGAGATAGTGTTTCTTTTGTTTTACAAAAATAATGTGTTTCAAAAAACAAAGAAAACTCAAGGCGAAGTTAAATGGTATTCACACGCCTGGGGTGGTCACAAAAACAAAAGTATACCACAGAAACGTGAAATATTCACGATACAATACTTTAGCTACAGTATCTTATTGTATCTCACCGACCTTTCACCGAAGTCTAGATATTTTTAACAGTGTTTATTTTCGTCTGGCAACCCTGGTGGCCAATATGGCGCGCATTCATTTCGTATTCATACGTATGTGCATATTTTATGACCTTCATTATTCAGTCACTGAGGAGCTTTTTGGTGAAAATGCAAATAGATTCAGAAGATAATATACTTAGAATATCGTTGCTAGAATAAACAGCTAGTCGGGGTCCGGTCTCCAAAGTTAAGCGACACTTACTGCGGTCGGTGTGTAGATGGGTGGCCGTCTTAACTTACCGAGCTCGAGTGCCTCGGTAACGCAGTCGATCCATGTAAAATTCTGGTATTCAGTTGCGGCTGGGTGAATTGGAAGCCGACCCCAGTATAGAAACGCGGGCTTGCGAACGGCGAGCCATGGGTAGCTCGCTGTCCGACCGTCCGGTAACTGTCCGGACCGAGCCCAAGACGTCAACAGCGCGCACTGTTCCCGCGCGCCTCAAGGCGTCAGCAACAGCAGGAGCCTAGCTGAGTCAAAGCCTAATACTGGGGCCAGGGTTGTCCGAAAGAGAGCTTGAGCCCTGGTATGAAGGCTAGAAGAAACGGGGTGGGTTTTTAGTCAGTGAGAGTCTGACACTATCTCCCGCTCCGCCCGAGCGGGAGTCATCTAGTCGTAGTTAAAGTATAGTTGGAAAAAGGCAAGGCAAAAATATTCATGGAATTTGGGACAGAAAATTAAGAGGTTCTTGCAAAAAGAATTTATTTCGAGAAGTCTCAAGTACCTAATAATTAGTTTTAAGAGTATTTCGTTTAGTTTCAAATACTATTATTACGTAAACGTCTTGAAACATTGTTTCTAGTTTCTACTTACTTTTTCATTAGCACTTAAATGTGTATACATAGGCATGCAATAAAATTTAATGTAATGGTTGTTTTTATGTTTACTAGCTACATGCCACAGTTTCGCACGAGTGTTACAAATATTTAAAATTTCACGGCATTTCAAAGAATTTTTCTACTTATTTGCTAGTTCAAAATAATCGGCCTCTGCATACAAAATTATAAACTTGATTGGGCAGTTCGTATGGAGAGGGTGATAATTATTTTTCATAACCGAAAAAAAAATCTTTTAAAAAGTTGTTCAGTTTCGTCAACTGAGCAAGACTAAAGTTTGCGGAGACCTGTCCCTTACACCCTTACTATTCCAATATTTATCTATACAGGGTTGTATAGATAAACATTCCTAGGAATACAAGAGCTAGTACTCACCTTGGCCAGAGATTGAGCTTTGCCATACAGTTTTTATTTTTGGCGGCCCTTTTTTGTGGTGGCGTTTTTTTTATAATAATGACGTCACCGCATGCCCTTCGCGTATATTTAATCCTTCTTCGTCAGAGTTCAATATGTTACTGCACACATGGCCAGAAGCTGACGCGCGCTTCAGCTTTTTTTTATGGCCGCTTCTACCTTTTTGTGGCGGCTTTTTTTTGAGGCCCGTGTGTGGAGACATTTAGTGCTCAATTACTTCTAGGCCCTGTAGTTTCGGCTGTGCTTTGAAATGTCAGTCAGTCGGTTTCTCCTTTTATATATATATATATATATTCTATAGGAAACGTACATTGCCTAGCCCTGTGTCTGTGTGTCGGATGCCAAGTTTGTCAGGCCGTGCGTGTGAAAAGAATTTATTATGGATGTTCCTTCAAGGCTGGGGCTGTAATTTAATATTAACGTGACGTCATAACGACTTGGCGCGAACTGCCACCTGCCCTGTCTTGAGAAGGATATATTCCGTGTAAATACTGGAGTAAGAGGATATTAGGATGTCAGGTGCGGAGGAATCTCAGTATCATTGGCGTAGCTACCGAGGAGCTAGACGGTGCCCCGGGGCCCCCAACCCCAAGAGGCCTCAATAGCAAACCTCTTAATGAACTGCCTAATAATATAGGTTACAACACAATTTTTTTTTTTGATAAACGTTGGGCCATTCTGCTCAGTCAATGTAGCCCTGGAACGCAAAGAGCAACTGACAAAATACAGACGTGAGTATTAGTCTGTAAAATTTCGAAATAAACGGTCTTTTCGCAAGTATTCCTAGAAATTCTAGATTCGTGATTTATTAATTTAATTTATTGTAATAATTTAATTGGTTTAATGTACATAATTGTAATTGTATTTTAGTTATGTATTAGTTTTCTATACTGGCAATTTCAATTTGGTATCCGATGGATGCGTGACGCCAAGACCGGTCGTTTTGGCGACGCTTGGAGGCCTATGTCCAACAGTGGACGTCTTTCGGCTGATAGATGATGATGATTAGTGGCAATTTGACTACTAATTTGCCTGTAAATCCGGTAGATTTTATCCGAATTAATTGTTATTATTATTTATTTATCTATCAGTCGACCTTATTTTACCCTTATATAATTTAACTGGATATATATTGCCCAAATTGTTGTATTAAACTATAAATTAGTTTCGGACTTCAGGCCTTCACAAAATTACTTCAATAGTTTTACTAACATCATAATAAACCAAATTAACGGAGTGATATAGTTTAAATTACTTATAACTTGATTTACTAAAGGCATCCAACACTTTTGTCCTATTTCGGAGTAATATAGCTTAACTTAAAAGCACTTACAACTAATTTATGGCGACAATTTACTAGACAAGATTCTTATTGTTCAAGTGAGAATGTTTTGACCTAGTTTGTACTTCAATTGAGTGTTTGCCTGTTTATTTTACAAACTTTTATTTAGTTTCACCTGTCCCGATGTTTGTCTGTATTCAAATCTTGTAAATTAAATTTGACCCACTGCCCGGTTATTTACCGATTGAGATGAATGTGTATATACGCATGCATGCAAAATTTCAGCTAATTAAGATGACAATGCAAAATTATGATGACAAGGAGCTGATCTGATGATGGAACCGGAAGGTGGCAGAAACTTGGTAGTTAAACGACATAACCCCAACGAGTTTGGGCTCGTATAATTCGTCTTGACGAATATCTATACTTATAATAAATCTGTAGAGAGTTCAATTCTGTACATGAAATATATTTCCAAAATAACTATCAGGGGGTGATTAGTG
Source organism: Mythimna lalbum (assembly GCA_949319445.1). Taxonomy (NCBI): domain Eukaryota; kingdom Metazoa; phylum Arthropoda; class Insecta; order Lepidoptera; family Noctuidae; genus Mythimna; species Mythimna lalbum. The sequence continues at coordinate 7,039,500 of OX439363.1, forward strand.
ATCGATACTGATGCTAAAAATGCAAACAGTAAAATTTTTGTCTGTCTGTCTGTCTGTCTGTCTGTATGTTCTTTATAGAAACAAAAACTACGCGATGGATTTTAACGAAACTTGGTACAATCATTCTTCATACTCCTGGGCAGGTTATAGTATACTTTTCATCACGCTACGATCAATAGGAGCAGAGCATGAGAGCAGTAAAGGGAAATGTTGGGGAAACGGGAGAAATTACTCCATTTTGTAAGCTTCCGTCGCGTTTGCAGCCTTAATGGTTAAAGCTACACAGAAATCATGTATCACGGAAATATTCTCCTTAAAATTATATAAAAAATATCCCACGACAGCATATGTCTATCTTTTATGGTTGACTCACAATAACACGTGTAACTCCCGATAGTTTAGCAGTGCGGAGCTTTCTGTTTATTTTTGTCTACTCTTACGTTTATAACACTCTCACTCATCCCTAATTTAAAAAAGTTAACATTATTATCTATTCAATAAAAAAGAATCATAGAAATCGGTATAGAAACACCAAAGTTATACATGAAATACGCTATTAAGCCATCGCGCGTGAATACTGAATCCAGTCCCCCGGCTCTTAGAATTCGATATCAGACGTTTCAGATCTTTGATTTTGACGACCCCGTTGTCGCTGGCATAAGCAACAGGATCCGCGTACGAAGTCGCTGGCAGAAGCTAGTTAATTATATATGTATACCGATCTATAAAAGCATGCTATGAAAAAAATATTTTACCACTAAGCTACTAGAACATATTACGCGCACTGTTTTTTCCATTTTGATCGTCATTTATTCATTCATAATCATAGCCTGTACAATATTTTCCTAAATTGGGTGACATTTTAGAATATAAACAAACGCTAATAGTTTTGCTGTTTATGAATATTATTTATTGAGACTTAACTCATATAAAAACAAGACCTTTTTTAGTAAGCCCTTTAAATATTTGTAGATACTAATTAAAAATTAGTGGTTATTATAAAATATATATATATATATATATATATATATATATATATATACGACACATGATGACAGTGATGCTCTTTCAAAAGTTTTTTTTTTTTTAAAAAGAATGGCTTTTTCTTGGTCGTTATCGCTAATAGAAATTTTCTTTGTTCAGGCCCTGGGAAAACTTCCTTTTGCCTGTTTTACATTACCATAGCACTTTAAACACTTTTCCAAAAGATCATTAGACCCTCCTCCGCGATTACCTGACAAACCCTACTCCAAATCACTCTAACGGCCCGTTCACAACCTTACCGCTGTGAGCGGTAGCTAAGCGTGGGGCGGTGAGTGGAAGATCAAAACTATGAAAATGTTTGAAGCACGCCGTGAGACTCTCACTCGCTCATAGCGAAAACGCGCGCGGTTACCGATGCTGTACCGCTCGCCGCGCCGCACGTCGCTATGACCCAAGTTGTGCCAAAGCCAAGTTGCTAATCTGTAATAGTTATCTGCGCTAGTAGAAAGCTTCAAATGTACGGGAAAGACGTCTCTCAACGCTCAGTCACGTGGTCAGAACAAAAGATTTTGCGGCAAGGTCCATTCGAAGCGTTCGGTGCAAGCGAAACGGTTGTAACTTGGCTAGGGGAGCTAGCCGTAAAGGTCAAAGGGTACATTCAAACTACGTTACATCTAGGTTAATGTTGCCGAGGCTAGGTATTTTGACATTGTTAGTACAATTAACCAACTACTTAGATTTAACGAAGTTTGCTTATATCTTGCTGATTGGTTAACGAGTGTAATATGGATAGCCTAGTTAGGGTAATTAAGACTGATGCTGGGTTCTCCAGATAGATGGGTTATGGTTTATGATGTAAGAGGGTTGTGCCCTAGGTTATCATTGAGTGTGGAGAGTTTAGGATTATGCAGTTTTATAATAGGTTTAAGTGTACGACCGCGCGACGACCTCGTCTTGGCAATTTTTGTCGATATTGTCTCCGCACTCCTGTTACTGTCTCCGCATACGGGCCTCAAAAAAACGCCGCCATAAAAAAAAAACTCGAAGCCGCCGCAAATTACAGCTGAAACGCGAGACAGCTTGAAGCTTGAAGTGGCTTCAAGCGTTTTTTTGTGGCGGTACCGCCGCACACGAGCCTCAAAAAAAGGCCGCTTCAAAATGAAGCTTGAAGCGGCGTTTTTTTTGAAGCCCCTGTGCAGACAGTGTGTGACAGTTACTGTCACCGCTTTTGTTGAAAAATTAAACAAACTTTTTACAAACTATGTTTGTATTTTAGGTCATAGTTACGGATTGATGATTTGGACAATGCAGTAAAAGATTGGTCGGCACAAACTGATCACATACATACCTATAGGTATTAGCGCAAACAACATAATAAATAGTGATAATTTTTCTTTCACCACTTTCCTATCGCCTTCTTTTATCGTTGAATAATGTAACCTTTTCCCAACCATCCCTTCACAAACTCCCCGTCCAAGTTAGAAATTAACAAAGTTTGTGGCGACACGAGCGCTGCATGTAAAGTAGTGTTGCCATATACAGCCGGTGAAACTTGGCTCTCTTATTAGCGTAAGTAAACCAAGAAAATAAATTGTATTCTGCCAAGAAACTGTCGAGGGATAAACTGCAAGGAGACTTTAATATATTGTGTGTTTTTGTAGGACTTTAGCGATTAGTTTTCGTGTGTTGATTTTTTAGTGAAGGCTATGGGTGTAGCCATGTTGGAATCGACATTTTTTGTATTTTTTTTTTTCTCTCTTTTATCCTCCATTTTTGAACTTTGTCAAATTATTGCCACAATTTTCATCTGATTCTAATGTTTTATGTTTCTAATAAACCTAAGTTTCTCTCTTGTCTATGGCCCCTCACCCTCGGCGACTTTTTGTAGCGATGCTGTAGTGCATTCGCATCGATACAGTCGCAATGCTGTAGCGCGTTGGTAGCGCGTTGGCATATTTTCTATAGCGCTTGCAAATGTAACTCTTACCTAAAATATGGCGTAAAAAATCCTCTGCATCGCTGTCGACTGGAAGTGTGCTCAAAAGATTGGCGACATTGCCACGTTGTATGGCAATACTTTTTACAAACACAAGTAGGTACATAAAGCGTACCGGCAACGAAAGGATGACCACCTCAGCATCAAATCCATTTGAGCGGAAAAGAGCAACAAACATATAACACTCATATGTACATACAAACTTTCGCCATAAAGAAATACCAATTACTATACAGCCTTATTCGGATTAATTACTTATTATTTTGATAATAAATATAAACAATAATCTTCTTATTTCAGAATTAAAGTCCATAATTATACTTTGTTAGTATCATAATGATTTATAAAACTATGTTAGTAAAAAAATAGAAATACCCAGATGTTAGAAGCAAAAAAACTTAACAACTATGTTAGTAGATAATTCAGTTTATTTAAAAATGTATTTCTTATTTATGTATCAAAATACTTATCTACCTAATATTATAAAAAAGTAAAGTTTGTTTTTTGTTAGTGAGAGGTAATCTCTGAAAGTACTGGTCTGAATGTTAAAATTTTTCACCAATAGAAATCTTCTTTATTCCTGTGTGACATAGGCTATATTTTATGTATGCGGGTGAAGCCGCGGGCAAAAACTAGTTCTATATTATTATTATAGCCTTTTATTCTTGAACATAGGGCTACAGGAGGTCTCTAAGTTCGGTGTGCCTTTTGGCATAGGCCTCCTCCAACTCCATCCAATGGGTCCTGTCCCTTGCTACTCTCAACCAGAATGGTACCATTCTGGTTGAGTTCTATATAAATAAACATAAAAAGTTCGTTATAATTGCTTTTGCATTCAGTACCACTATGCAATACTAAGAATAACCGGTCAAGTACACCCTCAAGTCACTTTATTACGTAGATTAACTCATTCCCAAGCAAGTCTTTGATGTTTGTCTCACGAGTCCTAGCGGGTAATAATTTCATTTATTTTGCGTCAGTGTCATACCAAAGGCTCTCTTTATAAAAACAGCTTTGAAAATTCTGTCCTCTTAAATATTCTGTCTGCATATTTCTTTACTAAGTAAAATGTTTCAAAGAACAGCTTTTTGACTCGATATAAAAGACATTTTGAACTTATTTTCAAAAGGAAATTCAGTTTTAGGAAAGGAATTTTCTTAAGGAAATTAGGTTTATAGGTTAGTTACTATTGTTAAAGTAAACTGCTTCAAAGAATAGGTTCAGATTATAACGTTTTAGGAATAAAAGTTCCTAATTTTCTGGCTGCTTTTTTGGTCGAAGAATGAGTAATTACCGTTAAACATGGCAACACTGTTGGCTTGTATGGTAATTCCCCGATTAATAGTGACGTATTTAAAAGTACCCACCAGTTTTTATATAATACTAGCAGTTGTCAGTGGCTTTGCCCGAGCGAACAGCTGCATGTGTCAAAAACTATCCTATGTGCTATTCTAGGACATGGTCTACTCGTGTGGCAAATTTCATTCAAATCCATTCAGCTGAGGCCAAAGTTTAAACATGAAGAATTATTAAACATACACATTACTTTATCTATACTTCTATACTAATATTATAAATGGGAAAGTGTGTGCGTCTGTTTGTCCGTCTTTCACGTCAAAACGGAGTGAAGAATTGACATGATTTTTTAAGTGGAGATAGATGAAGAGATGGAGAGTGACATAGGCTACTTTTTGTCTCTTTCTAACCCCCCACTTCCCAGGGAACCGTGTTAACACGAATTTTACGTGAGAGAAGGCGCGGGCAAAAGCTAGTCTTCTATAATTATTATATTCTGTACCTATTTTTGTTGTTAAAGATAATCATAGTAGTAGTATACTACTGTGATTATCTTTAGTTTTAGGAACCAAATTACATTGTAAGTAAAATAGATGTATCTTTTAGTTGCCCTTTTTATGAATACTATAACCTAACTTACGCTCATGTAGAGTTGTAACCGTACGCTCACAATTTGCCAATTATTTTGCAGTATTTGGTCGCTATTGGTCCCTTGAGAAGGGGTCGATCGCTTTTAGACATCCTCGTATTTTTAGCAGTTTATTTTGTATGGTTGTTTTTGTATAGGTATTCAAATCTGGCCATCTATGGAAGCCGAAGCCAGCCGCGTGTGGAAAAAGGAGAGGAAGGCCTTCGCCCAGCAGTGGGGCATTACAGGCTAATTAGATTAGCTTTTACAGGCTTTTGTATATCAAGGAGTTGGTTAGATAAATAGGAAGTTGCAGCGGCTAAACTTCTACATAATTAATTCGTTAGACAATAGATAGTATTGCTAATTTAAAAAAAATCTCTTTCGTGCATTTTGTTAAACAAAGAAAAAGAAAAGAAAGAAAAGAAAGAAAACATGTTTATTCTGCCCGTATAGACACACAAATAATTTTCAAAAAATAAAAACAAATTAAAACAAAAATTAGTTGCCCTATGAGATCACGTGTGAACCGGGCTTAACTTGCTTGAACCATAGACAACTCAGCTGTCTGGGTTGTCTATTAAAACAATATTTTTTTATAGTCTATGCGACACCGGCCGACACGTGCCTGACAGAGACAAACATACTAACATATCTTGTTAACATTGTTACTTTGTTATATCTTGATACGTAACATTAAATATTGTAACATAGTTCTCAGCTTTAAAGTGTTCTATAAAACAATCAAACAAAATAAAGATATTTATATAATATAAAAATAAAGAGGTAAAATTTGTATTCTTTATTTGGTAGGTAATCTGTGAAAAAACTGGTCCGATTACATTTTTTTTTCACCGATAGAAAGCTGCTTTATTCCTGAGGCTATATTTTTTGAACGCGGCTTTAGCCTTGGGCAAAAGCTAGTAAATTATAATTGTTTGAAATTACCGACCCTTTCGTTCGAGCACGTTCTGCGCTGTGTCGTATTTTCTTTGTATTATTGCCGTTGCATTGTATTGCAACTGCGTCGAATTAATTCTATTCTAAGTACCCAATATTTTCTCCTTTGTATAAAATATCAAAGTTATTCGCCTAACAGTCAATGATACAGTTGTTAGCTGGTTCAACACAGTTAACGGTTCCAAGAAGCTCGCACAAAACTTACAAACGAAGATAAAAGGTCTCACCTACCTCTGATTAAACTTACCAAGAAGTCCTACTTTAGTAGTTTTGCCACAGTTCTGTGATACATGTGATTCTTTTTATTATTTGATAAGGTCGCGCTTGACCACTAACTCATGCGACGATGTGCACTTCTGCCATTACCTCCTCATGTCATCCATGGGTTGTGCGAAAGTGAACCCTGCTGCCGTCCACTAACTAAAAGGCAGCTAAGTGCAAAAAGTATTTTTCGAGAAAACACAAAAATTGGGAATTGATGTCTCTTGAAAAGTATGCTACCTAGGAACAAGGTTACAAGTTATATAAGTAGGCATAGTCTTTGTGCACAATATGTGATATATTTTATTCATTTATATTTATTATATTTTATTTAAATTAATTTTCTAACTTTTAGCTACGCAATTAAACACAGACATTTTGATTTAATGTTCTGTATCTCAAAAACTATCAATCATAGAAAAATGAGTCTTAGACCAAAACATAGAGCATCGAAAGTTGTATAAGACTACATTAAAAAGTGAAAAACGACCAACTGTGGATTAACGGCCTTTTAGTTAGTGGACGGCAGCCTGGGCCCTGGAACGTAGGCAAAGAAGGAACAGATGTGGGTTTTAGTCAGTGAAAGTCTGATTTGAAAGATGATTTCCCACCTAAAAAAAATCTTACATGTCATACATATATTTTTTATGAACTAAAAATTGACTGCCTTTAAATTTTTAATTTATCGATAGATTCACAATTCAATTATAATAATGATTTAGAAAATGAACAATTTCCATAAAACCTTTTTGTCATACTAAACGATCTTGATACTAATAATGATCCAAAATTATTTTGGGACAATTTAAGTTCGAGTACAAGAAAAGCTCACAAAAAAACCTTTTTCCAGATATGTATCTGTCTGTTTAAAACGGGTGTCTACAGTTTGTATTTCTTATATTTCTATTTTTAATCTAATTTCTTATTGTAACTAATTGCATAATATTACCACTTATAAAATAACTAACTATAATTACAGTAAATTAAAAAAATCATCATCATTCATCATCATTTTAGCCGACAGACGTCCACTGTTGGACATAGGCCTCCCCTAAGTGTCGCCACAATGATCGATCCTGTGTCCTGTGTATGGCCGGTTGGCGTCTCATCGTCGAAAACGGCTGATGCTAAAAATCAGCGCTGTGGCTCTGTCCTGCACGAGCCCCAGAATTATGCTGAGCACTGGCCGTTTTGCGCTGATGTGACGCATATCCTATCTAGCTGATAGTTTTAAGTACGATATTGTTACTTGTTACATTTATTTATTTTTAGGATATGCGTCATGTTGAACGCCAATAAACTCTTTTTCTTCTTTCTTTCTTTCTGTGTGTCTCGCATCCATCGGGTTCCCGCAACCTTCACCAGCTCATCTGTCCACCTTGTAGGAGGCCTTCCGACGCTGCGTCTTCCAGTACGAGGTCGCCACTCCAGAACCTTTCGGGCCCAACGGCCATCTGTTCTGCGAGCAATGTGCCCTGCCCATTGCCACTTAAGTTTGGCGATTCTTCGTGCTATGTCGGCTTACCTTGGTTCTCCTGCGGAAATTTAAAAAATAATATCTATTAAATCTGTAATATGGAAATATTGTAACGTCAACCACTCTTTTTAAAAGAGTAACCATGGAGTTTCTTGCCGGTTCTTCTCCATAGGAAACGACAAATTCGGAACCGTGGACTAACTTCTCTTATAAGTGCCCATGTAAGCCTATCATCATCATCATCTTCCTGCCCTTGTCCCGTTTTATTTGGGGTCGGCGCAACACGTTTTTTTCTTCTATTCTGTCCTGTCACTTGTCACGCTATCACTAACTCCCTTTTCTTTCATATCACTTCTCACACAATCCATCCATCTTTTCTTTGGCCTCTCTCTCCCCCTCCATCCATCCAAATGTAAGCCTATGTGAAATCAAAATATTTCAATTTTGAATTTTTGCATAGAGAAATCTACTTTCAAGCGGGTGAAGCCGCTGGCAGAAGCTAGTTTAAATATAAACAAGGTCACAGTACAAATGACATCCGAATATATGACATAATACACATGTCATCTCTTTTGGGAGGCTGCGAGATCTCTTCACACGTCTCACAACATTGTAATTACGGAGTCATCTCTAAGGAAAAGATGAATAATTTCCATATTTCTCATCGACTTCATTTTTAGATGATTTGTGCGGAGTTACTTGGGAATATTTTTGAACTAAAAAGTCAAAGGTTAACGTTATATGTTTTGATTAAATGAGAAAAGAAAAAATATCGAATGAGATTTTTCTTTGAAAATGGCTTCATAATTTTACGATATAGGTAATCTGTGATATAAATATCTTAGCTTGAGTAAAAGTTAAGATCAAAGAAGGTTATTTAGGAAAGTATATGAGCACCCACTATAATTTAGTTATTCTACACAGTACCTAGGCAATGTAGTCTAGTCAAATTAGCAAAAAGATTGGACTTAATTCGTGTAGTTGTAATTTTTTGTGGAATCATTAGAAGACATGAATATAAGTCATCTCTGAGTTTGCACCATTCCTGTTGTGTACGGAACATCGTTTAATATTAGGTATTAACATTAAAGTACCAAAATTTTGAAATTTCATTAGTAACTAGTTGTGGTAAGTTTAAATATCTGTAGATACACTTTTGGTGTATAATTACTTTTTGTGAAAAAAGCTCAAGGGAAATTTTGCCTGTTGGTGCAAACTCATAATAAGCTTTTTAAAGCATCATAAACACCCAGTTATAATTGCACCCTTTTGCACCCCAGGGAAACCAGTATTTTAAAATATTTGTAAATTGTACTTCGGGGCAAATTAGTGTAGTCATGGATTTTTTTATATATAATGTATTCTAAATATTCTACATTTGCACTTAATAAAAATAAGAAATATATAACTGGAAGTTTATGTAGATTTAACGTGGATACATACTGCGCCACGTGACGTTCGCAGGGCGAACGCGGGGTCGAAGCAGCGGCGCGGGCGGCGGCGGGGCTCAGCAAGTTAGCTTAGCGTGCAAATTGTATGCGCTTAGATTCGGACTGTTGATATTTTTTAAATTAACGGACTGTCGATATATCGATATTTTTAAATATATCAATATAATCTATATTCTTTTTCAGTGATAAATAATTTATTTCTTTGTGTCCAAAAAATACTCAATTGGTACTTGACGATTATTACAGAAAATGAAACAAAATTTGAGTGTTCAGAGCCAGGATATTCTTAATTATCTAATAAACTAAGCGACTATTTTCTACGTTATACTTTTTTTTTACGGTGGGCTAAAATCATCTTATGACAGCCTCCGCTCTTGGGTGGAGCGGGAGATAGTGTCAGACTCTTACTGACTAAAAACGGGTTGGCCGTTCCTTCTAGCCTCTTCATACCGGGGCTCGAGTTTTCTTTCGGATAACCCAGGCTCCAGTAGGCTTCGACCCAGCTGGGCCCCTCCTGTTGCTGACAACTCCTTGAGGCGCGTGGGAACAGTGCGCGCCGTCGACGTCTTGGGCTCGAACCAGACAGTTGCCGGACGGTCGGACAGCGAGTACGGTCTACTTCAGCGTCCATCATGTCGATGTGGGCTAAGTCTACTAGTTGAGAGCTGGGCGAGCATTGGGATTCAAGGCTGTCGGCTACTCATTCCGCTTTTTCAGAGTCGTTGAAAGTGTGTTCTTAGTAAAGACAATTTATTAGTTTAGGATATTATTAAATTACTTACTAATTCTTTTTTTTTATTATGGATAGGCTAGCGTTTGACCACTACCTCACCTGATGGAAAGCGAAGATGTGGCTGACAATGGAGCACGCTTGCCTAGAAGCAACCATTCACTCTTGGCTTAAAGACCCCTAATTTGTAGGTATCAGGGAACACAGACTCCGGCAGAGAATTCCAATCCTTAGATGTACGCATGTGTTCCTAAAACGCTTTGTACGTATGGGTGGGATGGCCACCATGTACCAGTAGCGCAACGCCCGCGCCGACTTGGCGGATTTAAGTAAATTGTGCAATTGCAATACACAATACAGTCTCCAAAATGTAAACGATAGAAAACCGACAGGCTAGCAACTCGACATCGATGCTCTTGATGACGATGATGCCTTTGGAATTTTGACTTGACAAGTGTATCATTGCCTTGTGTGTGTTCTTGGATTGCTTCTCAATCGACTCTAGTGCATCAAGCTGGTGTTTGGGAGACCCATTCCAAAGATGAGAGCAGTATTCCATAAACTATCGAACTTGCGCTTGATAGAGATTGAGCAGCTGTTCCAGCGTAAAATACTGTCTCACCTTTGCTAAGATCCCCAATTTTTTGGCTGCCATTTGAGCTTTTGCCTCGATGTAGGAGCCGAAATTGAGAGTAGATGACAGCGTTACCCCAAGAAGATCAAAGTGGTCGGTAATCGACACGGTCACACCCCGGATAGATGGAGCCGGGTAGAATTGGCTCCGAACTGAATTGGCCGGAACTTATTAGTCTAAATACGAGTATAAGGCTAAATTGTAATAAAAACTAGGGTTCATCCTTTGGATGTACTCGAGGACTAGGGTAAAAAAAGAGGCTTTGAAAGCGACACTCTTATCGGGGCGGGGAGGTAAGTACAGAGGACTTTTCAATAGAACGTAACCTTAGAGTTATGAAGTTGCCAGAAAGTGACTGAGCGTCTTGTTTCAGCGAGCGGAACGCAGCACAGTCAAGCTTTATTCCTTCCTCTAGGGTTGGTGGTCTTGCTGTTAGCCCGCTAATAGAACGGAGTCACTCAAGCCAATGAGGGCAGTGAGTCCGCTGGTGAGAGCGAATTGTCTGGCATATGAGGCGAGAAAGAGGATGGCGGGTAGTAGGCGGAGATGACAGTGATCGACTGAAGACCAGTCATGCCTACTCGACAAGCCAAGTATTCATGGAGAGATAGTGGTGCGGGTGGAGCTAGAATAATACAGTACAGTTCCTTTCTGTAGTAAAGGAGGATGCCACCACCGTGACAGTGAGTCCTATCATTGTGAGTTACGCGATAGTTGGCAATTTTAAGATCTTTGCGGTGGGATTTGAGGAATGTTTCCTGGATGATGTCTTGTTTTGTTGTTGTTGTAATTGTCTCCAGGAGGATATCTTGCTGATGGTCGAGGAAAGTGACGATCTCAGCACGGTGGTTGGTGATGCCATTAGCATTAAAATAGTTTTAGAAGGATCGGGATTTGATACAACAAATTCTCTGTTGTTTGTTCCATGAAGTGTAGCTCGTAGACCAAGTTTCTGGCATTCTGCGTGATGAACATGACGTAGTTATCCAGAATGACCTGCCGCTAGCTGTTTCTGGATCTGTGGTATAGTCGTTACGTGCGATTGCGTAACTACAAATGGTGCGTGGGGTTGTAACATCGGGACAAATCGTGCACTGTGGACAGAGCTCCTGAAGAATCTCATGTCAATATAGGAACAGCGACTGTCGCAACCTAGCCCTGAGTACGCTGGGTACCACAATCTCGGCAGAATGCACTTACTGTCACAGTTTTGTGAGGAGTCTGAAACCTGGCTACAGAGGCGTCGGGCGTTCACGTTTTTCACTTGACACAGGTCCTCGACGGTCATAGGTGTTTCGGGAGGTAACTGTTTCTAATTTGGCAAGAAGAAACGCCCAGGTAACCATGCAGCCATGAACCATTAATGTAACCATAGTGCGGACTGTGTGCCGCGCTTGGGTGGAACACCGTCGTGTCCTTGTGGAAGCATTCGGCGGCGGCGATCTCGCACGCCGGGCCCTGGTTCAGGCCATGGTCCGGGGCCAGAGAAAATGGGATGCGGTCACCTCAGCCTGGAAGCAGTAATACTGGCGTAGAAGATGGCCGCAACCGGACATTACACTTTAGCAGCTGCCAGGAGACGCCCCGGAATTTAAGAGTCGCTGGACAATTTCTGGCCACAGTAGCACAGTGTCGCGGACAACGAACTATGGGTATCACACCGTCCGCTAGTCACTTAAGGACCAAGCCAGAGTCATCAAATGCGCGTGAAGATTTCGGACGCATGCCTCAAAGGGATGTCTGCAAAACAGTAGGGGCCTAGCAAGGCCGATGCCCGTTAGAGCCGCGGGGTATGCCTGAAAAGGAAACCCTTGATCCTGGTCCACACTAGTCTGACACACCTTCTTGCTCCACCCTAGAGTGGTAAAAGTCATTAGGTGTTCTTTCATAAAAAAACAGATACTTTTTCGTAAATACATGGATTGCTTCGATAATAGAATTATAAATCCCAATAAACAGACATCGACTTTCTGAGCGGCAGTAATTAAAAACGCGAGTGAAACCTCGGGTTTACCTAGTAGTTAATAAACCCTAGAGTTATTTTGTGTATTTTCGTACGAACATGAAATGCACGCGCGCAGTTCGCAGTGCGCCGCTCGCGAATGGCTTGCGAGCGGCGCATTCGCGAGATCTTCTGACGCACCGTTACAATGCCCCCTTCTTCCCATCCTGTCCATGTATTGCGTATCTTATCTTCTCTGTCGATCTGACTCTTGAAGCAGTGGAGATGGAGCCGATAGTAATTTTCATATATTTTATTGAGATTTTACTCCACATTTTTTTCTATAAAGTAAAATGTTTTATTTCTACCTTACTTGATGCTATATATAGCTCCAAAGACAATCGTAATATAATTAATTTAAGTATTTGAAATAAATAAAGGACATGCTTGGAAGACACTGACACCTTTTTTTTTCTTTTTTTGTATTATAAAAAAATAACTTTAGGTTTCTTTACTAAAACTTACTAACAGAGCATTCACAATCAGTGAGTACTCGTCAACACATCCCACAACGCGCATACGTGATGACGACGCTTAGCTCTTCTTGTCAGTTTATTATTCCGTGTCGCGCGCTTGTCACTTCCATGGCGTAGTAGCTCTTTGACAATTACTACAATACTAGAAAAATGAATGTTCCATATAAAAATTCTAATTTTTTATAGGGTGCAAATATAAAGGAAACCAAATGAATATGATTGTGATGATTTTCAAAACTACACTAATTTCCCCCGAAGTACAACAGCCAAAAATCGTGAAAAACTAATTTCCGTACGTCGCACTAGGGTGCAAAATCAATCATGTATTAGGTCAAAATGTATAAATCCTTTCCTCAGTTTGCAAAACTACACTATTTTCCCTAAAGCCGCAATGACCAAAAATAACATTTTTATTTATTTTATTTTTTATCTAACGCTGCTTTGGTCCGATTAAAATAAATAAAATGTAATAATGTAGATTGAGGTGTAATATACCATATAAAAAATTACGCTGAGCACACCTGTATTCTCTGGTTAATTATAACCAATTAACAGTTTTCACCCCCTTCCGTAGGGGTGCAAAATGATTTTTATTTTTTATATACCATTTTTCATTCCTACAAAACCATCAGAAACGTTTTTGCCTCTCCAGAGAATTTAATCCAATCTTTATAAAAAAATGACCTAATTTGACTATACTAATGTATAAAGCAGTGACGAAGGTTCCATACAACTCGATTCCCACCGGCTTCCCTTCAGATGTTTAGAACACAACCACTCTCTACCGTAATTGAGAAATGGCACAATCAGAAATTATAAAACTACAAAGCTAACATTACATAACGGCTACACTAAGTACGCTATGAACATTAAATCAACAAAATTTACTTTTCAACAACATGTAGCACTATAACATAAGCCGCAGGCGCAATCGGCTTTTTAGCGTTTAAATTTCTATACAAGAATACGTCATGACGTCACATAAATGTCGAATAACCTGCGCGCTCTAAAGCGCTCCGGCAAGCCGGTTTTTTTTTCGAGTTATTTGATAGAGTTTTATTGAATAGGCTTAAAAACTACTAGACTGTTTTTAAAAATTCTTTCACCACTCGAAAGCTACATTATCCACGAGTAACATAGGCTAAATTTTATTTTGGAAAAAAATAGGGTTCCGTAAGATATTTGGGTTTTTCGGACACAAGGTGTAAAAAATCAACCAGAAACATTACTTATTTTGCGTACGCTGCCTGAACTATTAAAGATAGAACCGTAAAATGTCCTAATTAATTGTAGATCTTACAAATATCTACAAAAAAGTCCGCGTAACAGTATACCTATCTAAGTCGAGTGAGGCACAACAACCATTTTTTTATCTAATAATCTTGATTTTTTTTTGGACTACATTTAAACGCATTTACTTTACTCATGCTATTAACCCTTATCAAAATAAATTATTTCATCACTAAGTACAGTTTATGTAGATAATATTTGGTCTTTGAATGATTAAAATTGGACGTTTGGTTTTGAAGTTATGGCGAAATTAAAATATTACGATTTATGCTGCAAGCGTCACCAAGGCGGGGCCCGGGAGTGCGCGTGCGGGAGGGGAGTTTAGATAGAGAGATAGATAGATTGTCCGGCTTTTCAGTTCCAGGACCTGGCAACCCTACTTGCAAGACACTGTTTCAATATCTCAGTGCTTACACGTATAGTAAAAGTGGACTGAAGATACATCTGCCTATACAAGACTGAAGCCAGGATGCCAATCACAGATTTTCGGTAAGGACTCTAGACTGCGTGCCCGCGCTCGGAGTAGGCAAGCATTTTTTTTTGCTCCGGCTTACCTCTCTCAATATTTCACGCTTCGCCACTGGTATAAAGTACCTGGGGCGTCGAGGTAATGTATGAAATAATATAAATATTAGTGCCCATTTTATACTTTGTCCCCGCACGCGAGTTTCAAAAAACGCCGCTTCAAGCTTCATTTTGAGGCGGCCTTTTTTTGTGGCTCGTGTGCGGCGGTACCGCCACAAAAAAACGCTTGAAGCGGCTTCAAGCTTCAAGCCAGCCACAAGCTGTCGCGCGCTTTAGCAATTTTTTGCGGCGGCGTTTTTTTGAGGCCTATGTGCGGGGACAGTAATATTCCACAACTATCACACAACGTCGTCTAGTCCCAAGCTAAGCAGAGCTTGTGTTATGAGTATTAGACAACTGATAAACATACTTATAACTAAATACATACATATTATAGCTAAATTACACCCAAACACAACAAATGATCGTGCACTCACTTAGACATTTGTCCTGGGTGGGAATCGAACCCGCGACCATTGCAGTTAGGATCACTAACCACTACACCAGCAGGCCAGTCAGAGTTTACCTAGGCTGTGTATAAAATAGAGCAGTGGTGGCCGAGTGGTAAAGGCCCCGACTTACGAATTGTCGGTCGCTGGTTCGAACCCCGCCAGACGCCTTTAACCTACTTTGTATAATTTCATCACCACTGCTTTCAAAACAGTGAAGAAAAACATCGTGAGGAAACCGGCATGTCCTAGAAGCTTATATAAATGTCTATTTTTGATTATATATTATTATTATAATAATATTTTTATAATTGTATGTTTGTTTTTTCTACTTTGTATGTTTAATTATTTTTTTTGCAGTAATGTTTGTTTTAGTTTCTTAACAAAATAATGTCATAATTAGCATGGTGTAAGCTGTGCATACCTGTAATAGGCATGCATACGAGTGCCTTGATTTTAATATTATTTTTTAATAAAAAAATCTGTATTTCATGCTGTTGGTTTGCCAATAAATAAATAAAACCAAAAATTCAAAGACATGATCATTCCCCAATCCGCACTGGGCCCGCGTGGTGAGTTACGGCTCATTCCCTTTCCTAGAGAGGAGGCCTGAGTCCCAGCAGTGGGAATATTAAAAAGGTTGATGATGATGATGTATAAAATAAATAGATTTTGGTCTATATTTATCAAAGTTAACCGATCAACCTAAATAATAATAGGCAATTGAAACAAAAGCCTCTCCAAATTACAAACACCTATTTCATACCAATCTATATCGACGATAACGATGCCATAATAATGGCATCAGTCTGTTGCACGTTCGAAATGTTTACGTACATGCAGATATGTATCGACAGGTCTGTTTGTCTGTCAATAAATGTAGCTAGCTGTATCTAGGTTGAAACTGCACGATTGTGGTCGGAAGCGTGCCTGATGCGATCGCGGTTGGCCTATTGAAATGGTTTGTGTGTTGTGTCTAGGGTTGCCTACCATCTACACTAATATTACAAAGAGGTTATTATTTTATTGTTTTGTTTGTTGAAGGTTTTTTTTTTGTCGATGGTGAAAATCATCTTATGACTCCGGAACATAGCCTGAACCAAGGCCCGGCGCGAGAGGTCTCCGCCGCCGTTGTTTGTTGGAGGTAATCTCTGAAAATACTAGTCCGACTGCTAAAATTTTTTTACCGATAGAAAGCTGCTTTACTCTTGAGTGGCCTAAAACGTTACTATAAATAAACGATAGTAACACTTTATTTATAGTCACGTATCTTACATTATGTTTGGTAAATAAATTTTATATCTATCTACTTTTGCATGAAAGTAAAGTATATGAAATATAATATACCTACTCTATTTTCAATCTTTAGTGTAATGCCTAAAATGAAACTCTAAGATGGGTTATTACTGATTTATTATGGTTACCTTGAAACAAAATTAAAATGAACACCTCTTGAAAAACTGTTAGTGTTTGCTAGAAGCTCATAAAGAATTGTCTTCAAGAGAAGAAACAAATCCTTTTTTATTCTTTAAAATACCTTATTCCAGACTAAAAAAATGTGATACGTTTTTTCGTTCAAAAACAGTTGGCAACCCTATTTGTGTCCGTATTGATAGATCGATATAGTTCGAATTAGGTATGTTCGTGTATTACTCGCTTTGATGTGGAAACTAATTACTTTACAGGTCTAGTTTATACAGCAATGTTTTGGAATATTGTTACGATGTGGAGTACTTTGTCTTTGACGGAGGCCTATGTCCAGCTGTGGAGGAATTTCGATTGACATGTTTTTTTTTTAAGGTGAGCAAAAATCATCTTATGACAACCCCCGCTCTTGGGTGGACCGGGAGATGAGATGAGATGAAGAGTGTCAGACTCTTACTAACTAAAAATCCACCCCGTTCCTTCTAGCCTTCAAACTAAGGCTTCCTTTCGGATAACCCTGGCCCCAGTAGGCTTCGACCCAGCTGGGCTCCTTCTGTTGCTGACAACTCCTTGAGGCGCGCGGGAACAGAGCGCGCCGTTGACGTTTTGGGCTCGGTCCGGACAGTTACCGGACGGTCGGACAGCGAGCTACCCATGGCTCGCCGTCCGCGAGCCCGCGTCTGCGGTGGCCATTTCGATTGACATGTGACCGCCCCAGCTTTGCACGGGTGAAACTATATCTTTGTATATCCTACTTCCTACTAATATTATAAATGCGAAAGTTTGTATGTGTGGATGGATGTATGGATGTTTGTTACTCTTTCACGCAAAAACTACTGAACGGATCTCGATGAAACTTGGTACACGAGTAGACCATATCCCAGAATAACACATGAGATACTTTTTATCCTGGGATTATGTACGCGGGTGAAGCCGCGGGCAAAAGCTGGTAGGTATATAATTCTTCAGTACTGTGTCAGCGTTGCCAGATTTTTTTTTGGAAAGTCAGTATTTAGAAACTTTTTTGAGTGATAAAAAGCGGGACTCTTTCTTCGAAAGCGAAACATAGTAAAAAAAACGTAAATAAATAAAAGTTTTTGAATATTTATGTCGGTGGGGACGAGCTCATACACATTTCCGCACTAATGCGGAAAAGTTAAAGCGGTAGGGATACGAGTGGGTTTTCGAGAAAGTGCATTGAATGTTTTATTTACTGAATGAAACTAGGTAAGTAAGTAATTTAATTTGAGAAGAATTACAAAAAGAGAATCTGTGCTTTTTTATTTTTATATTATATACCTAAAAAATCCAAGCTCGCCTTAAAAGCGTCGTTTATCAAACGCGAGGGATAAAAGGATATGTGTTTATGATAAGAGAGTGGTGTTTTATTGCACCCATATAATGCTCGGCTCCGATAAGTAAGAGTTGTGACGTCATCAATGACATCACTTTTAATCAGAATGTATCTCGTGTATGACGCACGGAGGACATAAAAAGAACATTTTGATAGAGTTTTTTTGCACTTATTTTCTTATCTTCTGCCTCATATTAGGGTTCACCTTCATGCTTGAGTTAATACCTATTCTTGAATTACTCCTTGATTCAGTTTGCCAGACTAAAAATGCTCTTTCAATACAGTAAATCAAAAAGCTGCTCTTATCCCACCGCTTTTAGGCACGCAATAGACTGTTTTCCGCACCAGTGCAGAAAAGTGCGCGTCCTCTCCCCGCCACAACTTTATTGCATTTATCGTATCGGATGGATTGTGTGAAGAGTGATATGAAAGAAAAGAAAGTTAGTGATAGCATGACGGGTGACAGGATAGAATGGAAGAAAATAACGTTTAGCACCGATCTCAAATGAAACACAGAAATAGAGCAGGAAAATGACTTCTCTATAAATACAACTTGTACTGACTAAAAATCAACCCATGTCTTTTAGTTCCCCTTTACATTTCAGGGCCAAGGTAACTCCTTAAAAAATCCCGTGGCCTCCGCGGGAAGTAAATAAGCCTGAGTAAACCTCTTGAATTATTCTGCTCGTCTTTATCGAATAAAACCTCCTGACCTTCAAGATGTCATTTATCTAAATTAACTGAGGAAGCTGCTCTCAAATATTAATGTTAAAATATTTCTGGACTAAATATAGACTTCCTTTAACATTTTCATAGACTTTAGATATTAAGTCAGTCTCAATTGAGAGAGGGTTTCTCGCAATGGCCAAATCCCATAAAACTGACAATATTAGTTGACAATTTTATGGGCTTTAAAAGTCTTTAGTATAAGCTCTACTTTGAATATTACAATACAACTTTATTACTACAAGCTTTAATTTAACCTGTCCCGATGTTTGTCTGTCATCAAATCTTGTAAATTAAATTTGACCCAATTCCCGGTTGCCGATTGAGCTGAAATTTTGCATGCACGTGTAAATCAGATGACAATGCTAAATTATTATGACATGTTGCTGATCTGATGGTGGAACCGGAAAGTGGCTATAGGAATTTGATAGTTAAACGACACAACCTCATCGATACGGGCTCGTATGATACGTCTTCATCATCATCATTTCAGCCGATACACGTCCACTGCTGGACATAGGCCTCCCCCAAGCGTCGCCACAACGAACGCTCCTGCGCGTCTCGCATCCATCGGCTTCCCGCAACCTTCACCAGGTCATCAGACCACCTTGTTGGAGGCCTTCCAACGTACGTGATACGTCTTGACGAGTATTAATTATACTTATATAGTATACAGAGCTATAAAAGCTTGCTATGCAAAATATGATTTCCATTAAAAGCTTGTTTTTAGTATATGCGAAACCTGAATATAGTTTGTTCAGAATCAGTAACTGAATCGATAATTTTTACACAATTTTATATTTTTTTCCAAGAATATACAACAAGTTCAACGTAGGTTATAGCAGGCATTAGGCGCCAGCTGGGAGCAAAACAGCCCCGTAGTCATCTAGATGGTTCGGTGACCATGTATTTGTGCGGACAATGGACAATCAGATCACATAACAAGCTTATACCTTTATGATTATTCACGAGACAGTTGTGAAATTTTGTCCATAGATTCTTAACATAGAAATACTAGACAAGTGTTTCGGGTTTCGCATATTAAAACTTAATGTTATTTATTTTATGGATGTTATTTTTATGTTCATAAAACCCCTTACGTCCAAAACGAGGTCATTTCCCAGCCTGTCTCCGATAAGTTCTGAAGCGGTTCGAACAAAGACTTGTCGACCAAACATCGGGAAACTCTTTGTGCACAACAAAGGAATAAGGCCTTTCTTTACACAAGGATTCTTATTTCACCAACGTCGAGATTTTCTAGATTAGAACAACCTGTTAAGTACTCTCAAAGTTTTTTTTTAATGGCTGCTGTAAGGTTGACTTTTGATTTAAAATGTCAAGTGTTTTTTTTTTATTGTTGATAGATTTGCGCTTGACCGCTACCTCAGCTGATGGAAAGCAAAGATGCGGTCGACGATGGAATGCGCTTACCTAGAAGAAACCTATTCACTCTGGGGCTACTTAAAGTTTTTAGGGTTTAATGGACTGAATATCGAGCCTTTATAGGAAGAATATAGTAAACGAAGGTTGGTGCTTTTTGCAGAAAGGGCTTTTTCTTTTCGTAATTAAGAAGTATTTGAGAAAGCTTAGTTTGGAGACCAGTATCTGCATCTTCTGCGATTACTATACCTATGTTTTAATGGACTTATAATTATTTTTGGTATCCATAAACTTACATTTTTTATTAACAAAAAAAGAGACGAAAATCCATAGTAAGTAGCCACATTCTCTTAATATCTGTGTATGTGGTTTAAGATAATATTTTAACAGAAACTATTCGAATAGATCAATAGTTGTATGAATAAAATTTCGGAAAATAGATTATTGTGATGTTATGTTACTCCAACAAAGATCGTAAAAACGAGTTCTTCAAAATACACACAGATACTGACTGTAGTTCAATATAACTAATATCAACAGATAGATGTAACAAGTTCCAACTACTGAGAACTAACCAAAACGATATATTTACTTCGAGCTCCATGTTAGCACAAAATACAGCCTCTAGCCTTAACCTTGAGAACAGGCAAATAGCCAGATACACGTGCTTGAATAATTAGCCGTTTCCAATGAAATATTCGAGGATTATGTCCTGAATTTGACTTGAGGGGGTTTACACGCACACGGCGTTATGAGGTCGAACAAGCCACATGTGTAACTTCTAGCTGGTGCAGCAGTCAAAATTGTATTCTTTAACTCTGTGCGGGTGACAGCTATGTTAACACTTTTATGGGTATAACAGAGAAAATAAATAAAATTGATTCTCTCACAAAGCGCTGCAGCACTGTTTTTAGAAACAAAATTTGGTGAGGCCGAAAAGGTCTCATACACACTGCAAAGAATTTCAACTTTGCCTCTAAAAGACCTCATACAAACTGACTGAAAGACCATGAAAAATGGATTCTCAGCGAACGTGTTGAGTACGTCATTTATTTATGTATCTCTGTTGAGAGACTTGGTGTCCTACCGTCAGGGAAGATACTACTAATTGAAGGATGTCTTTGGGTGCACTAGCAGAGCGCGTTCAGGGATAATCGTTGTCTAAAGAGCTTCTGTAAATTGGCTTTGGCTCCTCGTATGCCTTCTAAAATTCTGATGAAACAATACATGAAAATAGTAATAATCATCATCATCATCATTTCAGCCGAAAGACGTCAAAGTCAAAGTCAAAGTCAAATATATTTATTTGTTACACATAGGTTTACATGGTGTTAATTTAAAAAATAACGTCTCACTATGTGTTGCCTTACTGGGCATACAAATATTGTATAACATGGTTAATGTTGTAAGCATTATAAACATTCTTAAATGACTAATTAAAATTAAATCTTTAGCTATAAAATATACTTAACACAATAAAACAAAATAAAATTTTAAAATAAAACGAAAATATATCGCTAAAAAAATAAAATAAAAAAAAAGCTACTAAATAAATCGGATAATATGGAGTTAGGAATAGTTTGTTACTTATCTTCTAGATATTCATTAATACTATAATATGCTTTTTGTAGTAGGAATTTAAGGAGTGCATTTTTAAAGTATCTTAGATCTTTTGAAGTTGTTATGAATTTAGGTAGTTTATTGAATATTTTAGGTGCCATTCCTAAAAAACTTTATGAGAAAAGAGCAGCTTGGTGGGTTTTTGATTTGAGTGCACTGTGATGGCGTTTGGAGGATAGAGTTTCAAAAAGGTTAGGGTTATTTTTGATGAACATGGCAACTTCATAAATATATAAAGATGGAAGTGTCAATATTTTTAAATTGATAAAAAATGGTTTGCAGCTATCGTCGTACGTCCACTGCTGGACATAGTCCTCTCCTAAGTGCCACCACAATGAACACAGATGGTCGATGGGGACGAAAGGTTCTGGAGTGGCGACTACGTACCGGAAGACGCAGCGTTGGAAGGCGACAATACAAGCATTTTAATAAAAAAATAAATTCTACAAAATAATGGGTCTACAAAATAAATCTATGCATACAAGAAAAAAGAATTGTAACTTTTAAACTAAGACACCTGTTTCTTATCAGACATAAATTTAGATCAATATTTCAAAAGGTATTAGCCACAACCATTTTTATATACAGCTTTATATAAAGTGATCTTACTCTTATTCTCTTCTGAAACCAAAAACATTTAAAAAAGTAATACAAAAAAAGCACGATTCTCGTCCCTTTGATACAGTTACCAATAAAAACGATTGGCAAATATTTTAGGCCCGATCTCGTGTTTCGCAGTAGGCTTTCAGCTATCTTATTGATAATACAGCTTTATCTATTATGCAGACTGTACGAATGCGGGCATATAACGTTACTAATGCGGCTCAAAGGGTATGAAATAATCCGGGTGGTTGTGTGACCATATTTTCTATGTTTACTAGGACAATTTTGTTGTAAGGCTTTTTGTGGTGCTGAATGAGGAGAAGGTTTATTGTCAGAGGATAAGTTTATGTTGGCAAAAGCATGAAGAGCACTATTCAATACCATAGGTATCGCAGGTGTATTGCTATATTAATAAGAAAGCTTAAATCATCTTAAGCGTCAATTTCTGTCGATTCCGCGGCTCCATCACTTCTTGCCAATTCCTAGAGAAGACATCTAAGTCGTCCCGCAATTTCCCCGCTTGGTCTTGGACTTAGTCTTGGTTGGTAGTTTGGAGGTATGCGGAATAGAGTGTAAAACCTCTCGCGCCGGGCCCTGGTCGAGGCCATGGTCCGGAGCGAGGAGGAATGGCAGGCGGTCACCTCCTTCTGCGAAGCAGTAATGCTTGCAAAGGAGGAGGCCGACCGCATCAGGCAACGGCGCCCTCGCCGCCGTCGCCGGGATTCCGGCCACCGTAGACGCGGGCTCGCGGACGGCGAGCCATGGGTAGCTCGCTGTCCGATCGTCCGGTAATGGACCGAGTCCCAGACGTCGACGGCGCGCACTGTTCCCGCACGCCTCAAGGAGTTGTCAGCAGCAGGAGGGACCCAGATGGGTAGAAGCCAACTGGGGACAGGGTTGTCCGAAAGGGAGCTCGTGCCCCGGTATGAAGAAGACGAACAAGCCACTAAAATATTTACCTCTGTTGAAAAGGCACTATCCTCCAACCTGACGGATGTTTTGCCTGATTTGGGCCGAGAGATGATTTCGTGATGTTGTATATGTTCAAATCGCGCGGAGAACTCTAATAGCACGATGTAGGATTTCATAGTTTAGTAGTTTAGTTTATATGTGGTGTCTTAGATGTCGCTACAATAGGTTGTTTTGAGTAAGGCAGGAAAAAAAAACCAATGAAATTCCTAGCCTCCATTTTTGTGGTCCCAGTACCCTGTGTGGGCGGACGGGAACTCGCTGGTCCCGAGTCTCGGAATTATTTAAGCAACCCTCGCCAATGTCGGCTCATTTGTTATTTCCTACTTAATTCTAACAATGTTTTAACATTTTATTGTCCCGTGTCTCTTACTTAAGTGTGGTTACCGTTGTGTTTGTTTTGTAAATCGCGGTCTGCTAGTGTTTAGGTATATTGAGAAATAGGTTCATGTTTTGAGAAAAGATGTTTTATAAAGGACTTTTTTTGGTTTTTAAGTTTAAGTTCTTATTATAATAGTCTGTCGTAAGATTGTGTGGTTGTGTGCGAGACGCACAGGACCGTTCATTGTGGCGACACTTGGGGAGGTCTATGTCTGTGAAATGATGATGATGATGATGAAGGTTGTCTGGTAGATATCACTTGTCAGCAATAAGACCCCATTACCCAATAAGACAGATTTAAATTTTTGTATTCTTTTACTATTTTGGTACAATAAAGTTAGTAGTTATATTAAGAAAAGATGTTGGAAAGGCAAACATAATGTTTTTATTTCTTATGCTGCTGTACAATACTAATACTCATATTATAATTATTACAAATCTATTATATCTAGATTTATCTATATATTTATAAATCAATGCCACTTTTCGTTGTTATTTTATAACTTAAGAACGGGCTCACCTATCCAAACCAAATTTTTAGGCTTTGTTCGGACTATTTAGTAGATGGTTTATGTGAAGTTTGGTAGGGTAGAGTAGGGTACAGTAGAGTAGAGTAGGGTAGAGTAGTGTAGAGTAGTGTAGAGTAGGGTAGAGTAGGGTAGGGTAGAGTTGGGCATAGTAGGGTGGAGTAGGGAAGAGCGGGAGCGAAGCCGCGCGGGCAAAAGCTAGTAAAGTAGTAAAGTAATATTTAAAAGTATTGAAAAATGGATCAAAGAGCAAAATGTGACACAGAAAAATTAAACATCTGATTTTGATACTAGGTAAACCAATTAAGGTCATTAACGATGGCCTGAAACACAGGTTTAAATTAACCTAGTTCGGGCGGTCCACTAACAAGCATTGCAAATTAGAACCACGATTATTTGCATCTTTAATAATATTTTAGTTTTATACCTTATTGCTGTTGGTTTAACGTTAATTTTTTGTAAACGTTATTTGAATCTCGTAGCCCCAGAGATTGTCCAAGGTCATGTTTCTGACTCTTGATGGGGGACGAGGGCCTTGGCTTAACCGCCCGGGCCGCGAGGAAGACAACCTCTATAAAAAATTACCCCAAACCTCCAAGCGGCGGCGCACCGTGAGGGAGGTTGTTAGCTTGACTAATGGGTAGCTAAATTAGTCTCTAGTGCGAACCACGATCTTGAGCCAGTACACAAAGTTTTTTACTCGTGGGAACAGTCATGGATTTAAAAAAAAGCTTTTTCAAAAAACCTGATGAGAGTGACGCGCGGTCGGAGTTCGACGCGCGGTCCGAAAGGAGCTCGGAGGGCTCGGAGAATGAGGAGGTAGCGGGGACTTCGGGGAGAGGCTCAAATCTCTCCTTGAAGAAGCGCTCCGCTTCTTTCAGGAAGGAGGACGGATCGTCTTGCTCCGAGGGGGGGCCGAAGAAGATCCCTACCAGCAGTCGTGGCGCGGGCCGAGCTCGTGGGAAGGGGAGGGGCCTAACGGCCAAAAACTCCGCTGAGCGAGCCAACAGGCTTGCCGCGGAGGGGCGCCACCCCGGCGCGGCCGACTCTGGGAGGGACCTCTCGGAGCCGTCCGGAAGCGAGAGGCGCACCGAGGCGGAGTCAGGCGGGGAGGCGGCCATGCCCTTCAAGGAGCTGGCTGTCACCCTGCTTCGGGATATGGCCCGCCAAAGGGACAAGGCCACTCGCGAAAGGACGATCCGTCGTCACGCCAAATCCCTCCAGGAGGCTCTGGACGCCTCCATCGAGAAGAGGCTGGCGGAGCTCCGGGCGGAGCTCCAGGCCGAACTCCGGGCGGAGATCCGGGCGGAGCTCGCCAGAGCGCCGAACGGAGTCCGCCAGGAGCCGATGGAGGAGGGGCGCGAACAGGAGCAGGGGCAAAGTCCAGACGCCTCCTGCCGGAGGCTCTACGCGGGGATCGTTCGGTCCATGGCCCTCTACGGGGCGCCGGTGTGGGCGCCGTCGCTGGCAAAGCGACCGGCATCCATACTAAACGCCTGCCAGAGGGTCATGGCAATACGGATGGTGCGGGGTTATCGCACGATCTCCCGTGAAGCGGCGAGCCTTCTGGCTGGCTTACCACCGTGGGATCTGGAGGCAACAGTCCTTGCACACATGCACGACATGCGCGTGGAGATGCAACGCCGGGGTGAAAGTCCACTGCCGCAACATGTCAAGGCATGGCGGACAGAGCTCCGGCGGGATCTCATGGTGAAATGGCATCAACGGCTATCGCAACCCAGTGCTGGGCACGCCACGATTATGGCGGTAAGTCCCCTCTTTGAGGCGTGGCTGGAAAGACCTCACGGCGTCCTTACCTTCCGCATGACGCAGGTCCTCACCGGACATGGCAAGTTCGGGAGGTTCCTGCATCGGATTCAAGCGGAAGAGACGCCCGGGTGTCGCCACTGTGCGCAACGCCCGGAGGACACGGTGGAGCACACCGTCGAGGTGTGCCCTGCCTGGGCGGAGCATCGCCGTGCCCTCGTGGGGGCGATCGGCGGCGGAGACCTCTATTAGAATAGAATAGAATAGAAATACTTTTATTCGGTACAGAACAGACACAGCACAGCACAACGGATAATAGACAAAGTAAACAAAAACAAAAGTACAAAGTGCGCCGAGCGTGCCCGCACCGAAAGGGTGACCACCTCAGCATTTGCTGGGCGTTAGACACCCAGCGCTGATTTTCAGTTGGCACCCCGCAGTGACGCACGGACTAGGGTAAAGCATATATGTAATTACTCGTATGTGTAATTGAAATAAATATTGATGTTGTGTACCTACGGGTGTATAATTTTAATTGAATTGAAATACATAAATAACTGTTTTATAAATAAGAACGCAATATTATAATATAAAATTTGTGCCACATTGGATAAAAAGAAAAGAACCAATAAATAACTTAGTACCCACAATACCCCAATAAAAAATAAAAACACATCAGCCGACGCGCGGCGCGATGATCAACGCCATGACGTATAATCGAGTCACCGCTGCACCGGCCCGGTAATTAGCCGTCGCCCAGGACTTATACCATAACTAAAAATAAATACCCATACGAAACCAGCAAATCAAAAAGAAAAACATTTCCGTGAAATATTGACAAGTGCCACCAGTACAAAGTTACTATGAGATTTGTTTACTTTTTATTATTTAATTGCAATCGGAAACGAGTCAGACGGAAATAAACAAAAGTGAAGTAAAACCAAGAGCTCAGCAACGGGCTCATCGCATCAACCCTGTCTTTATAGACAAGAAAGGTACATAACGTGAAGGTGAGTTTTTAAATTACTCGGTAAAAATTTGTCGTTTAAAAAAAAATAAAAAATAAAAATAATAATTCAAAGAATGCATCATTAGATTGGTGATTAGATTAGATACAGTATTATATTCTTAAAATATATATATATATATATATATATTAGCATTACTATTGACTTATATAAAAGATTTATCAACATTAATTTCATTAAATTGTATTTGTGAACTTAAAATAAACTGTTTAAGTCTAGCCTTAAAACTACTCATACTTTTTAGGTCCCTAATGGGCGGGGGTATGTTATTCCAACATTTTGTGGCTGAGTACCGAAAACTACCTCGAAAAGCTGCAGTTCTGTGATGCGGAGTAGCTCTCTCTCGCCGCCGGGCCTCTCGCGCCGGGCCCTGGTCGAGGCCATGGTCCGGAGCGAGGAGGAATGGCAGGCGGTCGCCTCCTTCTGCGAAGCAGTAATGCTTGCAAAGGAGGAGGCCGACCGCATCAGGCAACGGCGCCCTCGCCGCCGTCGCCGGGATTCCGATCCCGATTTCCGGCCACCGTAGACGCGGGCTCGCGGACGGCGAGCCATGGGTAGCTCGCTGTCCGATCGTCCGGTAATGGACCGAGTCCAAGACGTCGACGGCGCGCACTGTTCCCGCGCGCCTCAAGGAGTTGTCAGCAGCAGGAGGGGCCCAGCTGGGTCGAAGCCTACTGGGGACAGGGTTGTCCGAAAGGGAGCTCGTGCCCCGGTATGAAGGCTAGAAGGAACGGCGCGGGGTTTTTAGTCAGTAAGAGTCTGACACTATCTCCCGCTCCACCCAATAGCGGGTCTTGTCATAAGATGATTTTCCCCATCGAAAAAAAAAAAAAAAACGTTATTTGAATAAATTTTTATTATTCATTGTGCGTACAGCTAAGTAGTGGAATTCCTTGCCGGGGTCTCTGTTTCCCAGACTTAAAGACCCTCAGGTTATTGATCGTGAGAGTCTTTATGTCAACAGTGAGGTTACGTCAAGAACGTGCTTCATCATCGACCATACCATTGCTTAACTTTAGATGAGATATTAGTCAAGCGTGAGCCTATCAATAATCAATACAGTTTGCGAATACTAGACCAGCTCCCCTAGCCAAGCTACAATCGTTTCGCTTCCGTCGAACGCTTCGAGTTGACCTTGCCGCCAATTCTTTTGTTCTGACCACGTGACTGAGCGTTGAGACGACGTTATTCCCGTACATTTGAAGCTTTATACAACCGTTAACTATTGCAGATTAGCAACTTGGCTAGGGGTACAGTAGGGTATTCAGGCATTAATAAAGGCAGTTATTTCGTAAAAAACCTTAAATTATCAAGTTGCGCAACTGAATAACATAGTAGCAACTCGATATTGCAATTTTATTGGTTTTTAACTCCATCCAGTACGCATAACGGCTATAAAACCCGTTTTATAGTCAATTTTCATCAAGCGCGTTCTCATCTGTTATCGAAAACGGTAATGGACTTTGTTTTTTGATTTGAAATGCAATACGGAATATAGGCTCGCTGATTACTTTTGTTTTCCAATATCCTTCAGCAGATCTAGTGAAAAGCTGCTATTCTATAAGAAAACAGCCTTTTGCGTAGCGCTGGTCGCACCGACGAAATCCAAATAGGTACTTACGCTTTCTATCTGCCTGATACCTTAAAAAAAAAAATTGCTTGAATCCTGCGGCGCGGCGCCAAACCAAACCCTTGTAGTTTTCGTACCGAGTGCAAGCAAAAATTACCTTAGCGGTGGAAGTGTCTTTGGTGGTACCTATTTGGATTTCGTCGATGAGGTGAGTGCTGCGATCAAGGCTGTTTTCTTAGAGAATAGCACGGCAGGACCAAGTCCAGGACCTCAAATCTGCTATTACAATAGTGTCATTGACTTCATAATTGTTGATTTTGTCAAGTTTTGGTAATCTACTAATATAATGGCGTTACAATGACTTTCCAATGGTCAACCACTGACACGCCATTGAAAGAAGTGGCATAAAATGGTAATCTCGTACATAGTGACAAATTAATATCTGACGTATGCAGTAGGTACATAATTTGCAAAACATATGACAGTTGTTTTGATCAGTGACCTACCATTAGAACGTTATTGTGCAGTTATTGGTTTTAATAAGCTCGATATTGTCATTCTACCACCACTCTATTACGAGACCATTGACCGATCAATGATCGATCTTTATGATTTAGCAGATTACGAACTTTTAGCAAAATGACAATGGGATCGTGTTGGAATGACAAATTTATAAAAATAGCACACAAGGGCCACTGGACGACGGCACGTTGTGTTGACAAATGACAATAAAATTGAAATACCAAAATTGACAGTGTCTCTCGAGACAATGCTTGCCAGCATTGCGGGATTGTTCCAAAGAGTTACCATGGCTCCGGAACGTAGAAAACTGAAAGAAACACAGGTGGGTTTTATTCAGTAACGGGCACTGACACATGCCTCTACAAATTTATCTATGAAAATAGTTCAATTCCCTTAAAGAAAAAAAAAATGGCCTTTGAGCGTGTCGAACGAAATACATATTTTTTTTGCGACATAAACAGCCGTATCTTTTTTTTATGGTGGGAAAATCATCGAATGACAATTCCCACTCTTGGGCGGAGCGGGAGATAGTGTCAGACTTTTACTGACTAAAAACCTACCCCGTTCCTTCGTGCCTTCATACCGGGGCTGAGCTTTCTTTCAAATTTACTTTGAAAGAAAGCTGCCCTGGCCCCAGTAGGCTTCGACCCGGCTGGGCCCCTGCTGCTGACAACCCCTTGAGGCACGCGGGAACAGTGCGCGCCGTCGACGACTTGGGCTCGGTCCGGACAGTTACCAGATGGTCGGACAGCGAGCTACCCATTGCTCGCTGTCCGCAAACCCGCGCCTGCGGTGGCCGAAAACCGTTTTTTCCTTTTACCGTAGTACGGAACTCTAAAAACCAACAAAAGGATTGTAGCTAGGTGCTCTTTGTTTTCACCTTACACTTGTTTGAAAAACCCGTGATAACATCCGTACTAATATTATAAAAGCGAAAGTGAGTTTGTTTGTTACGTCTTCACGCCTAAATAGTAAAACCGATTTTGATGAAACTTGGTACACGGCTAGACCATGTCCTGGAATAGGACATAGGATACTTTTTATCCCGGAAGTAAGTTCCCTAGGGATAATTTTCTGCTATCACGCGGGCGAAGCCGCTGGCAGAAGCTAGTATACATATAAATGTTTCATCAACCGGCTTCCACATCCGCCATTAAAAATGGTAGGTACTGAAGTATTTTTTCATTCGGAATCAAATAGGTTTGGGGATTGCCTTCGCTTCCAATTTCGCTCAGCTTTTATTTACCCAAATTGAAAACCAGATAGTGTGCCAGCCGATATGAAGCCGTGTATGAGCCTGGAGTTATTATGTGAAATAATGTTTTCTGGCAATTTCAATTTGGGGTTTTTCCGTGTTCTCTGAATTGGATTTTGTGGTGTACCTTTGATTGCTTTCGAAGAATTATTTAAACAAGACAAGACTTGAATGTTAATATGTTAAATAAGAGATCGGTCTAAAACATATGTCATGGGATAAAATTATATAATTTTGGAGGTACACAGAACATATACAGACTAGCTTCCAAAATGGGTGTATCAATACGAACTTTGGAGCCTCGTTTCATCCCCTTACTGTTACGCACACGAGCCACAAAAAAAGCGGCTTCAAGCTTCTTTTTGAGAGGGCGTTTTTTTTTTCACAAAAAAACGCTTGAAGCCGCTACAACTGTTCTTTGCGGTGGCTTATAGCTTTTTTTTGTGGCCGCTTCTAGCGTTTTTTTGTGGCGGCGTTTTTTTGACGCCCGTGTGCGGTGACAGTTCCCATCAGTCCTGTCAGTGCTCGCCTACGTCACAAAAAGAAATCTTGTGCAAAATTTCATAGGCTTAGTTCCATTAGTTTTAGCTGTGCATTGATATGTCAGTCGGTCAGTCTCTCCTTTATATCAGAAGTGTATAGAAGATGGTCACCCATCATAAAAGCTGCTTAACCTTGAAAATCGCCCCATGTGACTGTTATTATTATTACATACACGATAACTTCGCAGCTGATCCTACTTCATTATAATATTAATAACTCGCAGCTAATGCTAAGAAGGCTATCAAGAAACACATATAATATTTAATTCTTCTCTTGAGAGAATACAGTTGAGATAAATATTCTGTAGGAGATAAATATTGTAAGTATACTCGGTTCCGTTACGTTATCTTAAAGCTGCCTGTATATCGGAGCGGAGTGAGGCAGCGGAGTGGAGAAAAGGAGTAATGCGGAGTGGAGTTGCGGACTCTGTCTATTCACCAGAGTGGAGCGAGGCTGGGGAGCGGAGTGAGAAAGTAACGCGGAGCGGAGTTGCAGACTGTTTTATCTATAGTTTAGTTACAGCGCCCGCGCACTCGTTTCTCCTCTCCGATTTCCTCTTTGCTTCCCCGCAACGCTGCCTCACTCCTATGCCCTGCTCCGCTTCCCGGTTATGTATGATTTTTTAAACTAGTTCGTACTCCCTGTGCACTGAATAAGAGCGGAGATTTTATGCAATTCTATTGGTTAGTATTTCTCCGTTTCTCCGCTCCGCAGCCTTGCTCCGCTCCGGTGGACAGACGGCCTTAGAAGATTTTCTTCTTAGTGCTCGGGAGATAATATTTCCACGTATAATAAAGGTGGAATATTAATATCACAAGGCATTAATTACAGGATCCACGAGTAATTACGTTTTTAACAAAGACAGATTTTGCTACTAGGTACCTATCCAAGTATAAATCTGTCATGTGTCATGTCAGTTTTGACTGGCCTGTTGGTTGCTGGCTAGTGGTTAGTGGCCCTGACTGCTATGCCGGAGGTCGTACGTTCAATTCCCACCCAGGACAAATGTTTTGTGATGCGCATGATCATTTGTTCTGTGTCTGGGTGTAATTTATGTATAATATGTATGTTTTTAGAAATATTTAAGTATGTTTATCAGTTGTCTACGTCTAGTACCTACTCATAACACAAGCTCTGCTTAGCTTGGGAATAGACGGCGTTGTGTGATAGTTGTGGAATATTATGTCAGTTTTATAGTTCACAATAGTGTTGTAAGTACATATACTTACTAAATAATTACGGATTAAAAAAATACGGGTTAACCGACAGTTTCATATTAGAGGGTCGGCCATTAAAACTGTGCTAGCCAAAGTGCTCTCGTATCTCGGGCACAAAATATATAGGTACAGAAGTCAATCTACATACAATGCGCGTTCAAGCAACGCACACATAGACACCGCTCACGGATACGATATCTCAGAGCGCTTCGGCCTGCTCGTCGAACAGTTCCGGCTCAAACACTCATTAGCGTGCGTCCACCGAGCGTTGGTATAAAAAGTGAAGTACATACATAAGATTGTCTTCTGTACCTATCTATTTTGTGTCTCGGGTCCCAGCCTCTTTTATATGTCTCTATCCTCGAGACGTGACGTCACGGCGTTACACCCTTTGGTAGATACCATAATAATAACTTAACAAAGACTCTGCAGTTAAATCTCGTTCTACACGATATACATATATATATTAGAGCAAGGGTATGTTCAAATATCATTATACTTAATAGCTGCTAAGACGTTACGTTACAAAGGTTACGTAAGTTATTTAATATTATATAATATCTTGATTAATGCTAATGGTAATATTGATTCTGTGTGTGTGTCGTGAGGCTTTTGTTCCTAATTATGTTAAATGGTATAAGGGAATATAATATATTATAATAATATTTCACAACTATCACACAACGCCGTCTAGTCCCAAGCTAAGCAGAGCTTGTGTTATGGGTACTAAACAACTGATAAACATACTTATATATTTCTAAATACATACATATTATAGATAAATTACACTCAGACACAGAACAAATGATTAAGCTCATCTCTTGTTCAGTGTCTGGGTAGTTTTTTTCTCTGAAAGTACGGGTCCAATTTCTAAACTATTTTACTGATAGAAAATTGCTTTATTTCTGAGTGACATAGGCTATATTTTATGTACGGCAAAAGTTATCTATGATATTTCACTAATGTGAGACTTCACAGAATCGGAAACTAAAAGAGCAAAACAAAGAAACCTCAACAAACAGAATGAAAATTCACTTGAATACCCATCCGCCATCCTTCTCTAGAAAGTTACAAGAACCTCGATGGTCACCGTGCTCACACAGCACGAAGTTGTGCAGGGTACACTAGGGAACAGTTGAGGTTCGCTTGAGAACTTGAAGATGTGTTCAATTTAGTATTATTTATGCGATGTACATCTTTGTGACTGTTTAGTGAGACGTTTGTCTTTTTTGAAGCCCTTGGCTATAACAATACTAACAACTTTTGTTACCTCACATATTAAAAAGCGTTCTCAGTGTGAGTGCGGTGCTACTGATCGTCTGGTCAGCAGCATCGGAATCACAAAAGTGTGGAGAACACAAGAGACACAAGAGTGCGAACCTGCATCTGCAATTCTGCACTTTGAAGAACTTTAAAAAAAACTAATTACGGCGCTATACTTAATCATGGCTACCTACATGGACCCAAATACTTTAAGAGAATAGAAATCCATCGATTCGAAAATAAGAAAAAAGTGTTTAAATGATTAAAAAATACTCAATGACTTCGGAAATAGGAGTCTATATTCATGAATTAAGGACTATTGCAGTACACGTATTCTTTAAATCAAAAGTTACGATCATTGCAAAACAGACTTCTTTTCTTTTCTGATATAAACTGAAAATCAATGTTAATTAGCCAGTTGGAAAGTTTGAAATTTTTAGACCTTTCGCGGATCATATTTTTGCTCTTGAAAACCATCATTATTTATGGAACCATCCGTAAAGAATAATACATACAGGAAATCAGGAAATGCCATCCAGCGTGGCAATGCTGCCAGCGTTCTGGGCACATTTCCCATTGACATCGATGTGGACGAATTTTTTGACGCCCTATAAGTTCCTTTTGTTTTTTACCCGTTTGTACATATTATTACTTTAAGTTTGTATATATACCTATTAGTTTATAATATTTAACAATTAAGATGTATATATGTATGTTAATAAAAAATAAGGAAATAAACAATATAACAGGAAATGAATTGGATATTCCACACTACGTAAAAAATAATCTGTAATGACAGGTTAGTCTATCTGCAGAGCTGATATGATACCACACAGATATAATACACACCTGTTGCTATAGGGTTCTGTACCTCATTAGGGAAAAAACTGAAATAGCATAATTTTGTTACTAGTCTGTGTGTCTGTAAAGACACTATCTCGGGAACTCGTGGAGGTATCCAGTTAAAATTAACAACATTTAAATCAAAATTCTAAGGTCAACGAAAAAGAAAGATACGGCCGTTTATGTCGCAAGAAAGCCTATATTGCGACACTGTCAAGGAAATCAAAATTCATAGGGTACTTCCCATTGAGCCAGAATCCTGAAATTTGATATAAAGTGAATTCTATGGCACTGGTATAAGAGTAAATGTGAAAACAGTAGTTTGATAGTTACGTCGTATAAAAAAATTGCGATTCGGAAAAAATTTCGTAACTCAATTCGGGAATTGTAAATGTACCTTCTTAATGTGGATTAAAAGAGACTGGACATCACAACACAGGGAATCTTAGTGGGAGGTTCAGGGCTTATCTACATTTCGCTCATTTGGTGCAACAACGGCATAATTACACTTTTTTCAAAACAAGTTTTATAATGTAAAAATGTGCGGAAAGACTTTACATCGGGAGAAACATCATTTACGTTGATTTTATTCAATAAGACGACCCACTGATCAACGATTAGAATCGTAATAAGTTTCGCTAAAATGCCATACCATTAATATTAATCTTTGACTGCATCAGCTGTAAAATTTCTAAAAGTGTAATTACGCCATTGTTGCACCAAATGAGCGATTTGTAAACTCATTCATTCATTCATTCATTCATTTTTATTTTATTTTAATTAAACTGTTTTCATAGGATAGTTTATACAGAACCCTAAGTGAACGAGTCCGACTCGCACTTACAGATTGTTTTTATATTTCTATGGATAACACCGGTATACGTACAAATGAGTCTCATATCAGATACCACCCACATTCATTCTGATGAACTTATGCGACGTACATTATTATCACCTTATCACTCGGCTCTGCATATTTATAGTTTTTGTTTTTATTACCATGCAATAGATAGTTTTATAGATGTTTTAAAGGATAAAGATAACGCAGTAAACACATATTAAAAAACACCATTTGTGTAAAGAAAGAAAGAAAGAAAGAAAGA
Source organism: Mythimna lalbum (assembly GCA_949319445.1). Classification (NCBI taxonomy): domain Eukaryota; kingdom Metazoa; phylum Arthropoda; class Insecta; order Lepidoptera; family Noctuidae; genus Mythimna; species Mythimna lalbum. Next base: position 7,074,794 of record OX439363.1, read on the forward strand.
AAGAAAAAGATTTTATTTGCGTCAAACACCGTAAACGTAAACTGCAAACGTAGGGGCCCAGCATTGTCGAAGCCTCCTGGGGCCATGGGTGATGCGAAAGAGAAATCTTCGGCCCTGGAACGAGGGCAAAGAAGGAACGAGTTAGTGTTAGTCAGTAAAAGTCTGACACGCACTCTTGCTCCATTCTAGATCGGGAGAAGTCATTGGATGATTTGTCACCTCAAAAAAATACTATTAGTTACCTATGTAGATTACTTAGGTAGTCTGCAACTACGTAAATATTACAAAGTAATATTAATGTAGTTTAATGGCAACTAAATATTACAAACCGAACAAAACATCCATTACTTTGCGAGATTTGTTGGCAACAATAAACGTTGAACTTCCTTTGAAGATACCGGCGCGTCTTCAAACGGATGCCGACGTCAAATGCCAAGCGTTTGGCGCAGACTGTGTTGATAACAACGTCTTGGGTCGTTCTAGAGCAGGGGTCTGCATGTAGCTGAAAGTGAGTTCCGGATACCTATATTGTTATAAGTAAACCCAGTACCTCTAGCCAAGTTGATAATCTGCAACCGTTAACGCTAGTAGAAAACTTCTATTGTACGGGAATGACATCATCTCAACGCTCAGTCACGTGGCGAGAACAAAAGAATAGGAGGCGTGGCCAATTCGATGCAAGCGAAAAGGTTGTAACTTAGCTAGGAGGGTAGGAACAGCAAATGCGAGATGTGTCTTCAATGATAACGTGCGTAAATCTCAAAGGATCGGAAGGCAACGCAAAAAAAGAGAGATAACGCCTGAAAACTCTGTTAGTATTCGGTAATTCCGAGATTTACTCGAACATTTCATAAAACTTGCTCCAGGAAATAGCTGTTTTTTTTAAACTTTTAAAAGTTGTCGTCATTTAGAATCTTAATAAAGTTTGCAAGGCTCCTATAGTTTTAATTTTTTTACTTTTTTAATTTTTAGGCAAATTATGTCAAACTTCATACAAAATATTAGATATTCAGAGGTTTTTATTGGATTAGTTTTACACAAATTTAGAAATTGATTTAATAAAAAGCCTAAATAATATCAACAAGATACTGTGTTTCCAAAATATCTAATGAAAAATGTGTAATAACGTCATAATCAGTTATGAGCGGTTGTATGAAAAACAGTGAAAATATGAGTCGTGATGCACCACCTTAAAAGAATATTCTTCAGCAAAACCTACTGCAACTTGTAATAGTAGAAGCATTGTTGGTGCACACAAAACCTTTTGACTAAGTGCAGCATAACCAGCGCTAATTAGCAATTAGTCACTCATTCAAGTTAATGTAATGCGCAGTAAACCGAGTCAATGCCAGCAATAGCTAGTACCAATACGGTAGTAGTAGCAATACGGGCTTTCTTTCATGGATAACAGATCTAATTATGTATATAGGCTAGCTTAACTTGGGTTAAGTTAAAAATCATCCAAATGTCATACCCCGTTTGTTGTTAACCCTTCAGATACCGTCAATTAGAGACACAATAGTAAGACAATAGATGCGCGGCCACCGGTGGTCGCTTGGGGATTCATGAATTAAATCTAAATTTTAGAAATAATTACGTTCATACAATCGTAATCTTGTTATGTCGCCGCCGGGATTCCGATCCCGATTTCCGGCTACCGTAGGCGCGGGCTTGCGGACGGCAAGCAATGGGTAGCTCGCTGTACGACCGTCCGATAACTATCCGGATCGAGCCCAAGTTGTCGATGGCGCGCCCTGTTTCCGCGCGCCTCCAGGAGTTGTCAGCAACAGCAGGGGTCTAGTTGGGTCGAAGCCTACCGAGGCCAGGGTTAGTTTCGAAAGCTAGATCAGCCCCGGTATGAAGGCATGAAGGAACGCGACGGGTTTTTAGTCAGTAAAAGTCTGACATTATCTCGCGTTCCGCCTAAGAGCGGGGGATATCATTGAAAGACTTTCTTACCAAAAAAAAGGCATATTTCAAATGTCTTCTTGATTCTAACAGACATACAATATGACGCCATGACGACTCAACATAGGATATAGCATCCTATGTACTCTAAAACTTTAAAAAGGCTTCCATATTGTCAAAATACTGTTCAAATACATTTAGCTCGCTGCTCTATCGGATTGTCTCACTAAATGAATTACTACATAGTGCACAATGCACAATGGCGCTCAAATTAGATTTTTTCATGACAACACAGCTGAACAGAAGACCAAGTTAGACACGAGCAGTTTCATTCAATTTGTGCTATCCAGTGTGAATGGTCTTTTTAGCTTTAACGAGGTATATGACTTTAATGATGGAGGGAATGCCTCGACCACTTCTTTTTATAAATTGTCAAAATACTTTTTGGTATATGTGTGGATGAAAATTTTCGATTGAAGGAGATTTGTTTGAAATGTGAAATCATCTAATGACTTCTCCCATTCTAGGGTGGAGTGGGAGGGCGTTTCAGACTTTTACTGACTAAAACCACACCTATATTACTTTAGTTACCCTTTGCGTTTTAAGATCACGAGTTTCCATTTCGGAAGATTTTCGATGGCCCCAGAATGCTGGACCCTTTTAGATTTTTACTAACAAATCACACATTTTTTAAATTGCCCCTTGCTTTATGGGACCTCGAATTTCCTTTTCAGAAGTTTTCCCATGGCCCCAGTAGACATCGGCCATGCTGGGCCCCTATTGTTTTGCTCCTACATTAAAAAAAAACTTTTGACTCGGTTTTTTTAAATTAAAAAGCCAAATCAGATTCTTAAAAGCAAACATACCTAGAAGATCACGCAGGTGGTTTTTGTGTGGTGGGTAGTCATCTTTCCTGTTTCTCATTTCCCAAAATGGTATCCATGTTTTTAGGTATTTACAAAAAGGGTTTGCCATTCCACTAAAACTGTGTTAACGAACTTTCCCATTCATCAAAAGTTGCCGTTTCAGGATTATCAGTTCAGTAAATTAAGGGAGACTGAACCAAGTACAACTTTAATTAAGTTGTTGCAACAGTTCCTGATTGCCGTATTCAGAGAGACCTTATGTGCATACGTGCTTAACATCGTATTCAACCAGTAACTGGAATAATGCACACCTTTATACACCCGATGGATGCGTGACGCACAGGACCGGTCGTTGTGGCGACCCTTGGGGAGGCCTATGTCCAACAGTGGACGTCTTTCGGCTGATATGATGATGATGATGACGATACACCCCATTTAGAAAATGGTACATTTATATGCAAATTAGTGTCAAAAAGTAATAAATATTAGGTATTTACATGTCGCAGGCTGTCGAAATGACATATCTCTGACTTTATATTAGCATTTTGCTATATCACTAGATACTTTTAATATGAAAACGTAATAAACAGAAATATTAGACATTTGCCGGGATTTCGTGTTATCCCTAGGGATTTCATGAAATCCCTGATATCCTCATTTCCATACATAGACATACACCAACTAAAAATAAGAATATTTACAAACGAGTAGAAAAAGAAATGATTGGGCATAAAAAAATCATCCACATCACATCAATGGGAAAAATGCACAGAACGCAATTTAGAAAATAACCTATAGAAAGCTGCTTTATTCCTGAGTCACAGGCTATTTTTTTTCCCACTATTATCACATAACGCCGTCTAGTCCCAAGCTAAGCAGAGCTTGTGTTATGGGTACTAGACAACTGATAAACATACTTATATATTTCTAAATACATACATATTATAGATAAATAAATTCCACAACTCTCACAAAACGCCGTCTAGTCCCAACCTAAGCAGAGCTTGTGTTATGGGTACTAGACAACACCCAAACACAGAACAAATGATCATGCTCATCAGCATTTGTTCTGGGTGGGAATCGAACCCACGACCACCGGCATAGCAGTCAGGGCTACCAACCATTAGACCAACAAACCGGCCAAAAATAAACAACATAATATAAATAATACCCAAATCAAAGAATACTGAAAAATCTCGTAGGTAAGTTTGCTCCCACGCAGACAACGCCGTGGAACATTCTAGTCAAGAAAAAATGTGTCGCATGAACGAAGCCGAAGTTGTCATAACAGGTTGGAGCAATTTTCGTGAGGAAGATTGAGTGAACATAATATAACATTACCCATTACGAGCCGGGGGATTACTCGAGCTTTCATATTATCTCTGACCTTGTTCAGCAGATTTAATGTCTACTTTACATGTTTTATTATCTATCTAGTTTTGGTGCTAAATTATGTAAATGGCCGTAAAAAACTAGGTTTTTTATTATTATTTATAGACTCGCGCTTGGTCACTATTTACCTCGTAAGCGGTACCGTAGGCTTGCGGACGTTGAGCAATAGGTAGGTCGCCGTCCGGCCATCCGGTTATCCGGACCGAGCCACTCGGGTCTAGTGTCAGCAAATCCGTAGGGGCTCAGCAGGTCCAAAGCCTACTGGGGTCATAGGTTGACTTCTGAAAGGGAAAACCGTAGTCCTGGAACGCAAGAGCAAAACAGGAATGTATGTGTAGTTTTAGTCAGAAAAGTTCTGACATACCCGCTCCGTCTTAGAACGGGAAAAGTCATTGGATAATTTTTCAACTACAGCGATGATCAGGTCAATGATGGAGTACGCTTACTTAAGAAGTAGCTTATGCACTCTTGACTTAATGACCCTCACATTCTATCTACCAGGGAAAACATACTCTGGCAGCAAATTACACTCCTTAGTTGGTTTTGTTAATTTTAAAAACAAAAAATAATTACTATAAAAGAGAAAAGCTTTTTCAATTTAGTATCTCATCTCATCCAATTCAATCTATTTCTCATTATCAACGAGATTCAACAATAATAAAAACTGCTGGATGCGGAAAAATCCCAATTGATTAAAAAGAAGAAAACGTTGAAAGAAAATAAAACAATATTGTCTCTCGACTTCCACAGATAACTAAAGTAAAGAACAACGGTGAGAGAATTGTTGATGAAATTATTAAGAGTCTACATTATGTCATCATGACATATACCGGCAATTTATTTTACTAAGTTTTATCAAAGCAAGCTAATGACCAGTCTTCCCGTCAGATTATAATTTAGGTGTCTTCAAAGCAAGAGTGAACGGGCTCTTAATAAACTAGTGCGCCTCACCTTGAACGATTGCATCACTGCTTACCATCAGGTGGGATCGCAATCAAGCACTACTTTATATCAATTTAAAAAAAAGAGTCTATATTTTGCAAAAAAAATATAATTGGTTACTGAATTGATTAGATTTTTTACGATAGTAAATAATTACCCGAGCTTACACGAAGCTTAGTTTTTTTTTCCAGGCTTTGCTTCATGACTTTTGGGTAAACTGATTTTTTGTTGTTGCTATTAATATAAATCTTGGTCAAGTAACTTATGAAATGAAAAATGAAATACATATACTTTTACTACCATGCGCTAAAAAAATATGCCAGCAAAATTTTGTTCGGGAGTTTCCCATAATCCTCTAACAGAACGATTTGTTCTATTTACTTTTCAAATGTCCACAAACGGTTGCAGTATTTAAATCCATTCGAACATGTTCGAAACAGTTTGTTAGTTCGAAAACAAAAGCACAGCGTTTATATTTTTACGATTGTCTAGATGTATAGTGTTAAAATTAAGTTAACACATGTTTGTTAGGCGTATAAACTTTATAGTAGCCGTTAACTTTATACCCGCTCTGTTTAATACAACATGTTACAATGTACTTTGTTTGTAGTGGGTAGGAAAAGTTTTAAGAGCAACTAAACTTGTTAATAGGAAACTACTTTCGTTCAAAGACTTTGAATGAAATATTCATTAGCGTTTATAAAGCTTTTATGGTTGTCTAGTTTTGTATATAGCAAAATAATTTAAGAGCTGGTAATAGGAAACTACATACTTTAATTCAAAGACTTTGAATGCAATATCCATTAAGCCTTTTTTTGATGTCTAGTTAGTAAAGAGAAAACTAATGTAATGTGTGACATAGTAAAGTCTCTTTAGAGGAAAGTAAAAAATTACACGGAGATTATCCTCGTTTCAAGGAAAAGGTAAGTGAGCAATTTCCTTACAAATTGGTTTGAAGACGTGAGGTTTAACATGAGTAGAATATGAGAGTCTTTGAACGAAACCTATCGTTTCTAAAAGATCTTTGCTAAAAGGATAAAAATATGTGTAATGGCGTATAGACAAAAGATATGATAAATATATAATATGTTTTGTTTATTTCGCCTTTTTCGAGTAGTAAAAGATACCACACAACGTTTTGTGAACACATCATTGTGTGTATAGCTAAAGAATGGAATTCCCTGCCAGTGTGTATTTCAAATAATATACTTTAAAAAAACGGTTGTTTCAAATAAACCTTTTCATTTCTTTCTTTCACTATGTATTACTCCTGTGTGGGTGTATTACTAGTACATAATCAGCCTTTTAAATATTTCCACTGCTGAGACTTAGGCTGTCTTTCTAGGAGAGGGAATGAGCCATAATCCATCACAGCAGTGGTGATGAAATACATTACACAAAGTAATGTGTCTGACTGGGTTTGAACCCGCGCCCTACAACTCGTAAGTCGGGGTTGTTACGACTCGGCCACCACTGCTCTTCGGGTGCAATCACAAACATGTAAAATCACACACACAAAACCCCCGGAACCACTGTAGGCCTTCCAACAATATGTTTTCCTCAAAAACTGCGCCAACCTTGGCATCAAAATTATAGGGTAGCTGCGACCCTGGCTCCAATTGAATTTGAAGCCTCTGAAGTTTAAAAGTTCTACGAGTCAGTAAGTAAATATAAGAACGACCTTATGAGCCCTTTGCGTTGGTATTTTGCTCTCGACTTTTTCTGTTCCAATTATTTTCGTCAGGTTGTCATTTGGTTCGCGCAAAATATAACCATAGACATAAAAACAACTCGAGAATTCAAAACTTTTACAAAGAAAAAAAGAAAAAAGACATCTCGTAAGTCATAGCTCTACATACTAGACTCTCGTCTGTGTAGTCGTATGGATATTTAATGTTTTTATAATATTTATGTATTTTTATTGGTTTCAGTCCCAGTCATTAACTTGAAGTTTTGAAGAATTGTATTTCTACACTTACTGTTCCTTTCCATTATTCATACACTTCTTTTCCAATTTAATTTAGGCATTACCAGAATAGTTGGCTATCATTAACAAAAAAATAAAAGAATAAAAGATGGAAGCATACTGAAGAATAAAAATTGCTTCTCAAAGATCTTAACTGCTCTAAAAGACCTAATTGTTTTCTGATAAAGACGGTATTTACCGGTTAGGAAATGCTAAAAACTTTTATCTTAATATAAAACAGTCCATTAATCAGGAATTCTTCGAATAATTAGGTCTATCGGCAGTAATTACTGCCAATGGACCTAATTATTCGAAGATTCGCCGCTATATTTCGCGAAGCTTCATTTATTATCTGAGCATAATGAAAAGACCGTAGTTATTAAGAACAAATGAATGGCCGTTGTAAGACCGTTGAATAATAGGAACCGTGCTGTTATTTTTATTTAGGTTACCAAGCTATTGTGGCAATCAGAAAAAAATAAGACTTTTACAAATTAATTTACCCCTACCAATCACTTTCTGTAATAAATATAGTTTAAAAAAAACCTTAAAAAAACACGCTAAATAATAATATTGAACGAAAAATATTATTGTGATAAAAGCGTGGGGCGCTTTGTGCCATATTTTTCGTAAATCGAGCACTCCACGCTTTTTTTTACCATAATGTTTTTCGTTCATAATTATTATTTAGCGTGTTCTTTTAGTTTTTTTAAACTCTGTTTATTTTTCACTTTTAAGTGAATAGTTCTAATCAGGGTGATCGAACATTTTAATCGGATTATTGTATTGTCATCGGTAATTGATGGGTGTGCAAAGTTTAAAGAAAATCCGATTACCCAAAGTTGTGCAAAATCGAGCTCAAAGGCGGTGATTACAAGCAAACAAACAAGCACGCAAACATACAGGTGAAGCTAATAAAAGCGTGTTGAAAATCCTTACTAATATTATAACAGCGAAAGTGAGTTTGTTTGTTACGTCTTCACGCCTAAATGGTAAAACCGATTTTGATGAAACTTGGTACACGGATAGACCATGTCCTGGAATAGAACATAGGATACTTTTTATCCCGGAAGTATGTTCCCTTGGGATAATTTTCTGCTATCACGCGGGCGAAGCCACTGGGAGCAGTTAGTTATAATAGTACATTTTGATAAGATATTTAATCCAAGGGTGGGAATGGAACCCATACACTCCGGCATGACCAACAGGCCAGTCATCCAAAACCTATATCCGATAGGTATCATTTACTTTTTATGTTAGTATAAAAAATTTTACCTGTTTTTAATCTTAATTTAAATGATAACAGACTTCAAAGTCTTTGATCGAAACTCTTATTAGCATTTCAGAGATTTAATAAACACTGAAAAAATATAATCATGATCCATTATTCTTCGTTATTTGCTTATGATATTATTTTTCCCGGTTCGGACGTCCAATATGATAGCCTCGTGTACAGACTTATTTTGTTGTTTATGACCCAGGACGTTGTGTGACGTAACTAAGCTGTTATAAGACCCAGATCACTGAGACGACTCAGAAATGGCATCGTAGAATCTTTCTTTGCAAACTAAGCGTGATTCAAGATTAACTCTACAATATTTTTTTTCTCAAAATTCTGAAAATGGCTATAATTAAAGTCGAGGGTGCTCATCGTCAAACTTTAGTGGTATATTGTTCGTAGAACGGATGGTAAAAGGGACTGAAAGGTATGGCGACCGCGCACAGGAAGGCGCAGCTTTGGTAGGCCTCTCACAAGATGGACCGATGACTTGATGAAAGTAGCAAGAATTGTGGCGAAAATTCGGAAAGAACAATTTTCCTGCTGCGGTCTTCCCGTCCGATTATAATTGCGTCTTAGGGAACTTAATAAACTAGTGCGCCTCACCATCAACGATTGCATCACTGCTTACCATCAAGTAGGGTCTCAATCAAAAAACCAATGGTAATGAGACGCACAGGACCAGCAATTGTGGTGACACTTGGGGGAAGCCTATGTCCAACAGACCCAATAGTGGACATCTTTCAGTTGATGTGATGAAAAAAAGGAGATTTTTTTTTTCTATTTGTGCGAGAAATATTATTAGTATAGTAATTTCTAGTCGCTTCCAGAGCTCAGTGAAATTGTGCTCTATGTATAAGACTACAAAACAATATGGCCGCTTGACGCGACGTTTTGCCCTGAACTTGACATCGCGTCGAGGCGAGGGAGCAAATTCGTGCCACGAGTTGCTTATTATAGGAATCATTTGAATAATTTTACTTGTATATGTCAGTTTCTAAGAATATCTTACAAGAGATTAGATTTTATATTTAGTTACGGAGGGCGCTGCTAATATTCTGTACACTATTTTAGGAGTTCTTGAAATTGTATATGATACACTAGCTTCTGGAAGCAGCTTCGCCCGCTTAAAATTGGGTTTATTCATATAAACTGTAATAGGCAGCCCCTGAGTCGCCGGATGGCCCGATGACCATGTATTTGTACGGTCTTTGTCGGCTTATAACTTTGTGATTTTTCATGATACTGTTATGAAATTTTGTACATAGATTCTTTACATAAAAATACTAGACACAGGTTTTGGGTTTCGCATATACTAAAACTGTATGTATATACAGATTTTAGTAGTAAGATTTAATTAAGAATTTGAAACGCTTTAATTAAAGGATACTCTTTCGTCTTTCCAAGAACAGGATCGCAAATCTTAAGTATTTCTCTGACAATCTCTTAGAAAACCGTCGTAAAGTGAAGTTCTAAATACGTGTAACAAATTAGAGGTTTCAGGTGTCCGTAATTTGTATTTGAAGCTGAGGGTTTGTTCTTAATGAGTTGAAGGCATCAGGCGTTCGTTAGGGGATGCCCTTTGATTTACTAACAGGTAATGGGTTACTTAATCAAGTTTTGTTGTGGGTTCGATCATGAGTAGAGATGTGCCGTTACCGGCAATATTGCCACCAATATTCATACTTCGGGCAATATTTCCACCAATATTCCTACTTCACGGCAATATTGCCGGCAACGGCACTTCATTAACGTGAGGCTCTTTGTTCCCAACTTTGGTCACTTTTTTTTTTTGAGTAGTATTTTGGGACCTGTAAAGAAGGCATTATAATTTAGTTACCAAAAAAACCTGTATTTATTATTATGGTCCCAAAATACTACAAATATAAAAAAAAAATCGAGGTGGATTTTGAGACCGGTGGTCCTATTTTTCCGGTCCAAATTACCCCATCATTCACTGAATAAAATAGTTATAGTGGTGTATTTTTCACTGGTAGGATAAACAACAGGTTCTTTAGACAGTGATTTTCTATCAGTGTTTACGATTTTCGGAAGTTCACAATGCTTAGGATTGATAAGTTGATATTTCGGTATTGTATGTCCATCTCCTTTACTATTGTGGTCCCCGTTAGCCAGGGCTATATTAATCCAATGTGAGGCCTGTAGCAAATTCTATCAAGCCACGCTCCTCCCTGCAAAATTTTTATATATATCCATTGATCCAGTGCTTCTGTAAGCCCCTAAGAAAAAAGTTTTTCATAAAGACAATGTCTATATAATTTTGTAAATTTGTATGGCACAGGTAAACAATTTCGTGTTCATCTTCATCATCATTTCAGCAAAAAGACGTCAGCTGCCGAACATTAAGCCTGTCCCAAGCTTCGCCACCACGACCGATCTAATGCGTCTCACGTAGAGATGTGCCGTTGCCGACAATATTGCCGTGAAGTGGGAATATTGGTGGGAATATTGCCCGATGTATGAATATTGGTGGCAATTTGCCAGCAGATTGCCGGCAACGGCATATCTCTAGTCTCGCGTGCACATTTCCCACAAATTATATTTTTTTAATTATTGTCACTTTCAATTTTCAAATAAACATGGGACAAGGGCAGTAGATGATGATGATTTTAATTTTGTTTAAGTGAATTTTGGAAAGAATGTTCGGTTTTATCTTCACCCTTGTGGAGGAGTGTAACTTATATTACGCTTGTTATTTCTAGGCTATGCCAAAAACCAGCAACAGTAAAAAACTAACTTATGAAAGTGACACAGACATTGCAAACGAACCTAATCAAAGAGAGTAGTGCAGTCCTACATCTTGACAACCAATCCAATTTTCTTTGACGTTTGTTCGTTATATCGCGAGGTGTTCGCGAGCCGCTAGCGAACTGCGCGTGTACATTTCACGTTCGTACGATGCGCGTGTGGCGCAGGGGCTTCGTACGAATGGGCCGTGCACGAAATGCACGCGCGTCGCCATTCGCAAGCCGCTCGCGAGCGGTTCGCGGGCGGCTCGCGAGCAGCTGAGTCCCATTAGTAGGAACATTATAAGGCTAATATAAGAGTCCAGTAGTCCAAACCAAAACCAATAGCTTGTATCGTATGCGTAATATTGGGCAAAGCTCAATCACACTAATACTATAAAGGCGAAGGTTTGTGAGTGTGTATATTTGGTACTTTTCACAATCCAACGGCTGAACTAATTTGGATGAAGTTTGGCATATGGGTAGACTAGGACATCGGATAGTTTTTATTCCGTAATTAGATATGGTCCATTTACGCGACAAAGCTGTTAGTTCATAAATAAACCCTAGGTTGACTGGCAGAGAATGCCTAAGGCATTAAGTCCGCCTATGTACTTTGTGTTGCATGAAGATTAAATAAATAAAATAAATAAACTGTCAAATAAAACATTTGGGTGAGGAAAAGGTGTAGGCCTCGGTGGGGTATTTCTATGCTAGTAGGTTTGGTCCTATAAAAAGCCGAGTTAGAGCTGCTAGCGTACGTCCAGAAGTGCAGAGCTGGGCTATCAGACGCGCACCTTAAAGTCCTATCTTACACGTTCTCGCCACCACTACGATAGAGCGGTGGACTTACGTCTTGTGGGTCGTCCCGCACCCCGGGCAATGTCCTGGCCTAATAATGGGCTCTGCACATTCACACCTATCTCGTAGCTTTGATAGCAAAGTATAAACACCATCATTAATAACCTAATAAAAAGATACCTACACCACCTACACCAATCGGCCCCTTGATGCAGGTCAGGTAGCCTGACCTTTTTAAAAAGGGTGTCAGGTCAGACCTAGCACTACCTGCACCTAGCTAGCTTTTACCTAATCGAATGCCGCCGAGTTAATTGCATAAGTGTTGGTTAATGCATGAGTTGATGAAGCTACAAGTTGTTGTGTTTGAAGTAACGTTATTAGGTAATGTGCGTGTTTTTGGTAGAGTGGTTGATAGGAGTGTGATGTCATAGTGTCTTTTGTGAGTTGGGTCGTTATTCAAGGTTAAGCAACGCTTGCCCCGGTCTGTCCATGGATGGGTAACCGTCTATCAGAAGTCGAATTTATTCTGTCCATTGGTTCTAGGAAATACCGGTTTCCTCACGATGTTTTCCTTCATCGTGTTGAGAGCAGTGGTGATGAAGTTAATTACCCAAAGTAATGCACCTGGCTGGGTTTGAACTCACGACCTACAACTTGTAAGTCAGAGCTGCTACCACTTTCATTTATTTATTTTATTTTATTTATTCCATTTTATAGAAGGCTTACAGACTAACAAAATAATTGATATACATAGTGTGATATTTTCAAATTGCTAATTACAAGCCTCCACACGTAGAAACACTTTCTCTCGTATAAGTCGTATACAAATACCACGTTCCAATCACTGAAATTACCGCTAAATTGAGAGTCCAGCAAAATATAAACAAATGTGGGTAGACAGGAAAACCAATGGACGTCACTTCCTGTGAACCGGAAGTAGGTATCCTTTGCGGTGCCGTGTTTCAAACAGGCTTGTTTCCTGAAACTGGTTATAAAAAGTAGGACAAAAGGATTGTTGAGTTTTTTGTTGTTTTACTTTGAGAGGTATAATTTGTTAGGGGTCTAGATTAATCTTTTGAATACCGTAGTTAATTAACCCTTCTGATACCGTCAATTAGAGACACAATAGTAAGACAATAGATGCGCGGCCACCGGTGGTCGCTTGGGGATTCATGAATTAAAGAAACAAAGCTCTGGAATGTGCTTCCCCTAGATATCAAAAAGGCCGAGAGTAAATTTTCCTTTAACCGTAAAATTCGGAACTACTACTTGAAGTCTTCTCAACCTTAGTTTGGTCTTCGTCAGAATTACGATTAAGTTCTCTTAATGATTTGTTATTTTTTATTATTTTAGTATATACATTTATGTATTTTATGTATTTATGTATTTTATTTTATATAATTTACTTTTTTTCCATTTAAAGTATTTGTTTTTTGTTTATTGTGCAAACCTACCACAGTGTTGTCTTTTTAACCCAAAGGTTGACTGGGAGAGAATGCCTTGTTGCATTAAGTCCGCCTATGTACCACTACTGTACATGAAGTTTAAATAAATAAATGAGAGAGCGAACACCAGCGTTCGCTTGGGGTTTAATGAATTAAATAGATTGCATGGCCCGGTTAGCGCAACGCTTGAGCAATAGGCTGTTGTGTTGCGAGTCACTGGAACGATTCCCGTACGAAACAAATATTTGAATGGCTTACAGATAAGTTGTCGGATATATCCGACGTCAGCGGTAAAAGGGTTAACATAAGCCTCTAATTAATTCTACCCACAATAAATAATTTGCTTTTAAACAAATAATTAACTTAGTTAAACATTTTAGCTGAACCAAAATTTACTTACAAGTTATCTTTCTGAAATAACAAAGTAAGTAATCATGAGTTACGGAAGCAAGAAAGATATTTATCTTGAATTTCAGACAACAAACAGATGTTATCAAAACCGCGGAATTTTCGTTAGGTTCGACTTAATAATAGATATCAGGGTTTAATCTGTTTCACTTTAGTTTTTAAAACTGTATATTGTTCACATAATTCCAGTTACATGTAATAAATATTCTTACACATACACTCACTGTAAATATATTTTTAAACATGTACAATCAAGACACTTTGAAGTAACGCTTTCGCCTTCCAGTACTCGACTGACTCGAGTGAGCGCGCGCGCAACCTTATATCTGTTCGGTCTCCCCACTACCGACCACTAGGTAATCAAATCAAGTACTAGAATATTGCGTGCGCGCTCTTCCGATTTTTATACAGAATTAAAACGTTTACGATTTAATCATTTGATTTAATAAAAGTAAAATAAATAAATTACATTGTAAAAATTAAATAACATTGTTAAATACAATAATGTACAATATCAAATAATTACAATATTAACTATTCTATACCATAATTCATTTCTAACATTCGGCCCTTCCTGATACAAAGTTTGTCCTCAAACTTATGAGCATGCAAAATCATTTACAATATTATCTAATAACATATTGCAAGGAGTGGTTCTATCAACACTCACAAGGTTAGCAAATGTCGCAAGTGGTTCTCTCAACACTTGCATACGCGTATCAGACTATGCTTGTGGATCTATCAACACTTCTCATAGCCGTATCTAAACCTTGGTTTGAGTGGTTCTATCAACACTCTTAGCCATAACAGAGACCTTGAGTGGTTCTATCAACACTCATAACCATAACAGAGACCTTGAGTGGTTCTATCAACACTCATAACCATAACAGAGACCTTGAGTGGTTCTATCAACACTCATAACCATAACTGAGACCTTGAGTGGTTCTATCAACACTCACAAGGTTACCAAATCTCGCAAGTGGTTCTATCAACACTCAGTTGCCAATACAAAGGTTTGCGAGTGGATCTTTCAACACTCACAAACTATTCAACTATACTAATTTTGAAATTGGATCTATTAAACTCACTTATTTATAAATAACTAACATTATCAAAATTTTACATAAAACTGCACATGGCCTCATTATTGTATCTATATAATGATATATATATATATTTATTTTTATGTTTTATTCGCTACCAGAGTCATTAGTACTCGGGTCACTTTCGGAATCGTTTTGATTACCGATTCTAATCCACGGTTGTATACGATCAGCGGCCCATATATTACAATACTTTTTCTGAGAAACTTTAGTACCTTCTATACTTGATACCTCATATCTGTCGTTTTCAAGAACTTTAGATATTTTAAAGGGTCCAGTATATTTAGGCAGTAATTTTTTACTTTTTCCATCATTGTTAGGGACCGGTTTTAATAATTTTACTAAATCACCTACTGTGTAAGTTCTAGCTTTCATTCTCTTTTTGTCAAACCTCAATTTTTGCTTTTCCTGATCCTTACTAATGTGTTGACTTATCTGTTCTCTAATTTCTTGAATAGAACCCGGCTGACGTACATTACTTAATATTTCCGAAAACATGTTATCTCCTTTGCTATTCATTTGTATCCCAAATAAAGCTTCTGATGGTGTTTTCCCTATCCCTTTATTAATAGTATTATTTAGACCCCATTGCAATTTTCCTAAAACGGCGTCCCAGAGCCTTTCACCTAATTTATCTGTATATGCTGTTAAAGCATCTAACACTGTCCTATTATACCTTTCCACTTGTCCATTGGATCTAGGGGATGCTACGGCATTTAGAATGTGCTTAATATTTGATTCTGTACAGAATTTTTCGAAAACCCTAGATGTAAAGGAAGACCCTCTGTCTGATATTATTCTATTAGGGTAACCAAAAATCGAGAATATGTCTTCTAGAGCACGTATTGTAGGTGTAGATTTTATGTTTCTTAAAGGTTTTATTAAGCAAAACTTTGTAAACCCGTCTACTAACACAAGCAAATAGCAATTTCCCTTCGAACTTTTTATAAAGGGTCCCAGATGGTCGATATGTACTGTATCAAATGGTTTATCAACCTTATGTATCGGATGAAGAAGTCCTTCTTTGGGACCTGCTGGCTCTTTGCTATATGCACATTCGAGACAAGATTTTACATATTTACTTACAAAACGTTTCATTTTTGGAAACCAGAAGTCTTTGGTTATTTTGTCTAAAGTTTTCTCAATACTGAAATGGCCAATATCATCGTGATTTAACTTGCATAACTGAAATCGGGCGCATTTGGGCACTACCCATTTTAACTCATTGTTTACTTTTCGAAATAGCGTATTATTCTTTACGGCGTAATTATTTTTAATGTCAATATATTCTTCATTTTCTAACATTTTACGAATGCGCTGGGTTTCAGAATCATTTAGCTGTAAACTTAGTAGCCAGTCTTCCTTACTGATTCTGAATACGGATGGTACAACATCTTGACAAATATCTGATACATTTGGTTGGGGATTTCTACTCAAGGCATCGACATGTGACATTGAATGTCCTGGTCTATACTGAACCTCAAAGTTAAATTCTTGCATTGCTATCCACCAACGTGCTATTCTAGGTACCAAATCTCTTTTTGTGAATGTTGCGCGTATGGCATTACAGTCAGTTACTAGTGTAAATTTTAAACCTAGGAGATATACACGGAATCTTTGTAGTGATGCTACGACAGCTAAGGTTTCTAACTCGTAAGCGTGATATTTCTGTTCATCTAAACTAGTTTTTCTACTAAAATATGCAATAGGTTTAGTGGTTCCTGTTTCAGTTTTCTGAATTAGTATTCCGGCTAAACCATATTTACTAGCATCGGTATGAAGAGAAGTTTCGTTTTTAGGACCATATATTCCTAACAGCGGGCGTTTAATGAGAGCATCCTTAAGATGAGCAAAAGATTTTTCCTGCTCTGTCCCCCAATGCCAAGAACAGTTTTTTCTAGTCAAGTCAGTTAAGGGACGCGCTATAGATGCAAAATTTTTGATAAATTTTCTAAAGTAACTTGCTAATCCTACAAATTGCCTAACTTCATGAACATTTCGTGGTGTAGGGAACCGTTCAACTGCAGTGGTCTTTGCACGCCCTGGTCTAACCCCATTTTCGCTTACCTCATAACCAAGATATTCGAGTTCAGTCTTAAAAAAGTTACATTTTTTTAAATTTAGTGTTAAACCGGCTTCCTTCAAAAGTTTTAGAACTTCTTCTAAACGGTCAAATTCTTCATTAAAATTCTTACCTGGTATTAAAATGTCATCCATATAAGCAAGAGCAGAGTTAAATCTAGTGTTTCCTAAGACTCTATTTATAGTCCTCTGGAATACTGCTGGAGAATTGACCAAACCAAAAGGCATTTTTTTAAATTGATATAATCCATCGGGAGTAATAAACGCTGTGAGATGCCTACAATCTTTGCGTATCGGAATCTGATAATAACCACTAGCTAAATCTAAACTAGAGAAATATTTATTACCATTGAGCATATCCAATTGATCATCAATACGAGGCATAGGAAAATGATCTTTCTTTGTTTTACGATTAAGGGCCCTGAAGTCCACACAAAGCCTATACCCCCCAGTCTTTTTAGATACCAATATGATAGGACTCGCATAGGATGAATTTGAGTCTTCAACAATATCATTGTCTAAAAGTTCACTGACCATCTCACGCACAACGTTTCTTTCCACATAACTAAGCCGATAAGGTCTGTGTACAACAGGAGTTTTATCATCTAATTCAATATTCATTTCTGATAAACTAGTACAACCTAATTCAGACATGTTCTGAGCGAAACATACTCTATATTTATTAATGAGTGCTATAATTAAATTAATTTGTTCATCAGAAAGATCAGGATTAATATTGACGTCGTTCCGATTTATCGGTTCTAAATAAGCAGTATCTATGATTCGATTACAATTAATAGCGTTATTTGTATAACTGTGAGTTATCACATTCGCTCTAGTTAGCACTGTACCTTCTTGAAATTCAATAAATTTTGGCGATAAGTTTTTAACACCAACCCTACATTTTCCTTCACGTAGATTGTATACTCCCCCTAATACCCAATAGTTTAGAGGACCTATATTTCTAACACAATGGTCAAGAAAGAAATCACAAGTTGTGTTGTTATCATTTGTGCAGTCAATAAACTCAAAATCTTCCACAGAAGTGTTTGCTGAAATGCGTAACACTACCCTTTCTTGATTATTTACTTCGACCGGTAAACAGGTTAACTCCGATAAATCCCTGCGTTTTAAAATGTCTAATTTATCATTTGTTTTAATTACTAATACTTCTGGTAGCTCTGTAAAGTTTTGACCCACAAGTAAAGGCTCTATTAAAACAGATGGTTCTACTATAAACGCATCTATTTCAGCGGTAATTTCTCCTAAAGATAATTTAATATTAGTTTTACCCAAAGGTGTATATGAACTATTTCCAAATCCACGTATTGCCGGTAAATCTTTCTCAGATTTTGGCAACCCATTCTTATCGACAACTTCTTGGCTAATGAGTGTGCAGTCACTACCAAAATCTACAAAACAATCACAAGGAATGGTATCATTAATCATCACTGGTTTACGAAATTTATCATCTGTTTTATTAGATCGAGTTAACATCGTCTTTTTCTCTGGGAGCCGAGTTTTGGCATTGTTATTAGACGTGTTAAAGTAACAATCGCTAGTTTTGTGCCCGAACCGATTGCAGGTATCACATTTAATTTTAGGCTTTGTACAAGTGTTGGTTTTGTGACCTTTTTCTTTACAATTAAAGCATACTATGTCTGCTATGGTACTACGGCAATGTGCACTACGATGTCCAGGTTTATTACATTTATGACAGATTAAATCGGCCTTATTATTATTGTTACGTATATTAGATTCTTTACCCAAATCTTTTAAGAACTTGAGTAATTCTTCTGGATCAGTTAATCTAGCAGAAGAAGCACTGGCCTTAACCATCCTATCGTCTATTCCGAATATTAAACAATCAACAGCCTTTTTCCCATGAATATCACAAGCATTTAAAAGAGTTATTTTATCAAAATAATAGTCATCAATGGGTTCACCTGATTTCATTCGTCTTTCTAGCATTTCTGTTAATAAAGCACCGTAATTATTTTCAGAGGGGAAAGCTCTAATCAAACGATCTTGCCATTCGGTCCAAGTCAAAAGAATAGTTTGAAGACCCTCGTACCATTTTTTAGCATGGCCAGTAAGTTTTGGAAGGGCAAAGTGAGTAGTTTGTTCGTCAGTCCAGTTGTAAATTTTTGCGCATTCATTAACTTTTGCTATCCAGTGCTCAATTCTCTGATTTTTCTGAACCGGATCAAAATTTGGTATAATATTTTTATCATAGGAGATACTATTAGCAGCAGGTTTTAAAAGTTTTTGTAGCAGTAAGGCAAAATCATGACTTGTTATATTAATACTTGCATTCTCACCATTCTGCAGCTGTGTTACTGCTGGAGTTGATTCACGAACATACTTGTCGTGGGACGGCGCTAAGTCCCTGGTTCCAGATGTACCCGCAACTAATTCTTGATCACTTTGTTTTCTATTGGGTTTTCTGTGCTGCATGGTATTGGTTCCCAAAATTATACTTGTATCTTGGCGAGAATGTGATCTTTTTTTGCGTCGCGATTCCCGTTCCGACTCGGAAGAACTATTTCGACGAGTACGGGATCTTTTTCTACGTCGGGATCTACGTTTCGATTCAGAAGAACTATCACGTCGAGTACACGATTTTTTCAAATGTCGGGATCTACGCCTTGATTCCAAGGAACTATCACGTCGATTGCGGTCTTCATATCTACGCCTGGAACTACGTTCAGTTTCACGGTCACTTTCCATTGTTGCGTAGTTTTATCCCACTTCTGATAATAGATATCAGGGTTTAATCTGTTTCACTTTAGTTTTTAAAACTGTATATTGTTCACATAATTCCAGTTACATGTAATAAATATTCTTACACATACACTCACTGTAAATATATTTTTAAACATGTACAATCAAGACACTTTGAAGTAACGCTTTCGCCTTCCAGTACTCGACTGACTCGAGTGAGCGCGCGCGCAACCTTATATCTGTTCGGTCTCCCCACTACCGACCACTAGGTAATCAAATCAAGTACTAGAATATTGCGTGCGCGCTCTTCCGATTTTTATACAGAATTAAAACGTTTACGATTTAATCATTTGATTTAATAAAAGTAAAATAAATAAATTACATTGTAAAAATTAAATAACATTGTTAAATACAATAATGTACAATATCAAATAATTACAATATTAACTATTCTATACCATAATTCATTTCTAACATTAATTTTAAAATTAAATCAAGTGATTAGCTACAACATTATTTTCAGTATCTATATACGAAACCCGAAACCACGTGTCTAGTATTTTTATGTAAAGAATCTACGAGTCATCATCATCATCATCTTCCTGCCCTTATCCCGTTTTATTTGGGGTCGGCGCAACACGTTTTTTTCGAGTATGTACAAAATTTCATAACTGTATCATGAAAAAACACAAAGTTATAAACTTGTTATGTCAGCAAAAATACATAGTCACCGGGCCATCCAGACGACTGAGGGGTTATTTTGCACTTTCATCCAGTTGTCTGCTAGCGGCTAATGCTCGCTATGACCTGCCGTGACCTGTTATACTTAGTGTCCGTGGTGTCCAATTTGTGACTTTTTAAAATATTTTTGGGTAAAAAATATATATAACAAGGTGCAAAAACTATTGGAATCCATTCAGTTACTGATTCTGAACAAACTATATTCAGGTTTCGTATAAACTAAAAATTATGTTGTCTATGGTGTATCGCTCCATCCCTCTTTCTCGCTCGTACGCTTGACATTTTAAGATGTCATAGTAAGGCCCCTGAACTTTTGCCTATAAGTAGTTGTTTGGAGATATTAAATCAACTTTCCACCTTTTCTGGTGCGATGTTTGTTTTGGTCAAGCATTTTTTTTTACCGCAATGTTTTTACAACCTTTTTTTATTATTGATGGGCTCGCGTTTGACCACCATCTCACCTGATGGTAAGCGATGATGTGGACGACGATGGAGCACGAACCTTTGCCTGTTTTGGTGTGCTAACGACTTAAAACTTCTATAAACGAATAAAAAATATCTTAATTTACAAAGTTACTAGCTTTTACCCGCGGCTTCGCCCGCGTTTATTAATATACTTTACTCTTTCTCCTCCTTTTCTCTTTTTTTTTAATTAGCCTATGTCCGTGTCTAGGGTGTCAACTATCTCTGTACCAAAATTCATCAAAATCGGTTTTGCCATTTAGGCGTGAGGACGTAACAAACAAACAAATAAACAAACTCACTTTCGCTTTTATATTTTTTTTTTATAAGGATATTATTATAAAAAACTCTGAACAAGTCGTTGATCAGGATCATATATGCAATTTTTTATTTACACTTATATATAAATATTTGCTTCCCATCAAGGAGCTAAATAAATTAACTCTCATTAAAAACTCTCAATTAATGCAAAAATAAATACATACATATGGCAACATTTATCACAAAACTCTATAGCTTAGCTTTATGGCTTAGAACGCCAACATTAAAAAGAAAAAAAAAAGAAAAACAAAACACGTGACACGCGTTGTGTAACACAGCAAAGGCATTCAACCATGAAGCTAAAGGTCACATTTGATATTTGTATTCAGACTGGGGCGGAAGAAAGTATTTACATAATCAAGACGCGTTTCCACACGAAGCGGGACTTTTCAAAACATCTGTTGTTGATGGCTTTATGAGCATTGTGATGTTTTGAACGATGAAACAAACAGCACTATTATGAAATGGTTTTTGAAATTCGAATGAGTGTTCATTTTTTTTTTCGTAATGTTTATGGTTTCACCGTTAGAATAATAATAATAAAAACGTTGATTTATACCCAAAAAATTACAAAACAGTTTAGGTTGACAAGACAGAAGGTAATTTGTGAGATCTGAAGTCCAAACTAAGCCTAGGCCTGTATTTTAGCGCTCCAGAAAATTTTGGATGTCAACACACCTTAGTGGTAGGTATTTGTTAGCAAATGTATCAAGTTAACTTTCTAGGTAAGCTTCGCTGTGGTACCTAGTCAATACTACAATAATTCCCGATTACATTTTACTGAAATCGTACCAGTTTCAATAATTTCACATATTGTCCAACTCCACAATATTCACTAGGAATCAATTTGCGATTATTTAAACAAGCCGCTGAACTTCACTTGAAAAATCCCGCCAAAATTTTGAAAGTGGAATATTTTCTTTTTTAAATGTGGTTATGCCACAATGTTAACCGGTTTATAATTTGCTTTTTTCTGAATTATTTATTTTGCAGAACAGTTATTTTGTCACGAATATGGTAGGATTTAGGAATCAATTAGAATATTGAAAGAGAAACATGACCGTTTTGAATATGGATTAGAATAATTTATTCATTTACCTAGAAGTTTTGAATTTATTGGATTAAATATTCATCAAGGCTGTTTCTAGGCTTACAACTGCAAATTATAAATACACTATAGTTTTTTTGTCGTAAGAAGAGTTCCTTGACAGTTCTTGTTTAACAATTATAGTGATTTGACCTAACGAAATTGAATCGATTTTTTTGTAATATCGAATCAGTTGGCAAAGAAAATTAAATCGGATTACCGATTTTAGATCCTACAAATATTATAAATGTGACAGTTTGTATGAGTGTGTGTGTGGATATTTGTTACTCTTTCACGCAAAAACTACAGTACGGATTTTGATGAAACACGCAGAGCAGACTTAACGCAAACACAAACAGCATACAAGGCAGACGCACTCGTACTGATGCGACGCGGTCGCGATTACAACAAGATGGCCGCTCCGATTTTGTCGATTAGTGTGTCTACGAGTAGTGTCAATCTCTATTGGCAGAAGTTCCGTTCCACGCATTACACTTTTTTAAGATTTATACTTTGTTATTTTATTTACTTAATTTAATAACCTAATTTATAACCACAATTATTTACTTAGTAATATACGAAAGGAAATATTTTTTTTATCACTTAATTTTTATTTTTTTTTGCCAGTTTATTTTTTATTACTCTAAAGTAGTATGCATGTCACGGAAAAAAATTAAGTGTCAGGGAACTCTTCTTATGGCAAAAAAACTATAGTGCGCCACTGGATCTACAAAGGCTGTGCCAATATTGACGGTTTGGTAAATTCTTTTGGTAGGTCTCCGAAAATTAATCTGTAGGACGGTCCTGTGAAGTCATAATCCGGATTTGGCACGTCAGATCTTTTGAATTTAGAACTTGTAAAATCTTGGTAAATCGCACCAAGTTTTCGAAAATTCTATGTAAAAATACAATCCCACCAAAAACGTTCCATGTAAAATGTTGCCAAGACGACCACATAATGTTTGCCCTGTGAAAAAGATATCAGATCTCAAGTAGAGCCAAGCTTCTGAATCTACACGACCAAACTCTACCGACCCTAACTTCACAAATTGTACATATCAGTAAAAATGTATGGCTTGGCTGTTTCGTTACTTATTTCGGACGGACGGAAGATGAAGAGAAGACAAATTACACAATTTAAGAATTATAGTAATTTTAGAAATTAAGGGTCATCACACAAACATTTGTCCTGGGTGGGGGGACACCGGGGATCGAACCCACGACCTCCAGCATAGCAGTCAGGGCCACTAACTACTAGACCAACAGGCCAGTCAATAGAAGTTGTATTCTCCGATAAAATATTGCTGTAAAGAATTCTCGATGGAGACTTATCTTTTTGTATTCAGATACGCTTGTTTAGCCCGGAGCGAAGAAACTTTATAACAAGTTAGTCTGAATAACAACAGTTTATGCATACTTAAAGCGTTTGTAGGCTTGTTTGTACGAACCGATGTTAAAGTAACATTAATATTAATACACTAGCTTTTGCCCGCGCGGCTTCGCTCCCGCTCTTCCCTACTCCACCCTACTATACCCAACTCTACCCTACTCTACCCTACCCTACTCTAACCTACTCTACTCTACTCTACCCTACTCTACCCTACTCTACCCTACTCTACCCTACTCTACCCTACTCTACCCTACTCTACCCTACTCTACCCTACTCTACCCTACTCTACCCTACTCTACCCTACTCTACCCTACTCTACCCTACTCTACCCTAATCTACCCTACTCTACCCTACTCGACTCTACCCTACACTACCCTAATTTTATTTCTTTTCCATAAGAACCTTATCCTCACAATAACAATCACAACAAAAAAAGAATTAGCGAAATCGGCCTCGGCGTTGTTGAGTTATGCGCTTACCAACACATTTTACGATTCATTTTTATATTATAGATATTGGTATGTGTTAAACTATGTAAACAAAATATAATGCTAAAACATTCAACAATATTTTTTGGTTGCTGACTCTTTTTCGATACATATACTTGAAAATCTGCCTCTTATCTCTACCGCTTTTAGGCACGTAATTTACTGTTTTTCGCACTAGTGTAGAAAATTGAGTGATTTCGCCCACGCCGCAATTTATCGCAAATCCCACTAGTCACGCGTCAACTCCTGTTTATTTACATCTTAGTAAATGCTTTCTGAAATGTATTTTGTGTGTTTGGCGACGCTTGGGGGAGGCCTATGTCCAACAGTGGGCTCATATCGGCTGAAATGATGATGATGGAAATGTATTGAAAAACGTCGTTAGATACATATAGAAATGTGTTCCATCACACCCGGTACGGCTCGGACGAATTTCGTCTGTGTCATAATGACAAACTTTCTCCTCTTCTTTCAAAATATACTACTTTTAAACAATAGTCGATGCCCTAAATTAGGAATTACTTCTGTAGGTATCGCTAAAAAAAGTGACTGAATCGCTATCTCAAAATTATGCTAATCGTGGTTTTCTTGGTTCGGCACCTATTAACATTGTACCTAGTAACCATTTTTTAATAAACTATTTCTATTCTAGTCGTGTATCTATACCTAGTTACCACTTTTTAATTAAACTACGAGTATTTCTATTTTAGACAAGTTTACCAGCTCGGGAATATCAAAAGGTACCTGTCTACGCCTTTTCTATGTTCGAATTGAATTGTTTTTTTTTTTTTAATGAAAAATGTCTACGTACCTTCAATTTAAACTTTTGTATGAATCCTTCTTCTACGCGTATTACTGCCTGCGCACTCTTGTGACAAAACAGTCTTAGACAGACTTATTTCGCATAAACGAGTCTGTCTTTAATTTGAGAAACATGTCTAATGTGGGCTTTACACGAATGACTAAAGCCGCACGATATTTGCCGCTCGACTAAAGTTGGATGCTACCCAACTTTGGGACTAGCGGCTTTAGTCATTTGCGACGTAGCCGAATAGCCACTTAGACGGTCGATTTACGCGGCGCGGTAAAAATCGTGCGGCTTTAGGCACCCGTGTAAATCCCACATAAGACTGTCTTGTCTCAAGTGTGGCCCTCAAACTGTTTCTATTCTTGCTGCGCTGAAAGGGCTTCGAGCCACTAGACGTCTAATAAGAGGCGACGCATGTCTGTCAACACATATGACTTATAGATCAGATGTCCGACCAATCAGAACGCAGTACCCTCCTTCCTCTCTGAAAAAAAACTCTTATAACTGTTAAAATAATTTATTGGAGATCGCGGAATGTGATAAGGCCGCCCATGGCATGTAGGTGTTTTAGTTTTTTTTTTTTCGGTGAGCAAAAATCATCTAATGACAACCCCCGGTCTTGGGTGGAGCCACCCCGTTCCTACTAGCCCTCATACCAGGGCACGAGCTCCCTTTCGGATAACCCTGGCCCCAGTTGGCTTCGTCCCAGCTGGGCCTCTGCTGTTGCTGACAACT
The DNA here is from genome assembly GCA_949319445.1 of Mythimna lalbum. Taxonomy (NCBI): domain Eukaryota; kingdom Metazoa; phylum Arthropoda; class Insecta; order Lepidoptera; family Noctuidae; genus Mythimna; species Mythimna lalbum. Next base: position 7,100,489 of record OX439363.1, read on the forward strand.
CCTTGAGGCGCGCGGGAACAGTGCGCGCCGTCGACGACTTGGGGTCGGTCCGGACGGTTACTGGACGATCGGACAGCGAGCTACCCATGGCTCGCCGTCCGCGAGCCCTATGTGTTTTAGTTTCCTTTTGTATGTGTAATGGTGTACAATAAAGTATACTAAATAAATAAATAGTTAAGTAGGATGATTGTAAGTGGTAACCTAATAGAGTGAAACTGCTTATGTATTCTAAGTTCATGTCGGCGAGAGGCGCAGTAATTTGTAACCCTTGGTTAACTTTTACGACGTGAGTGAGGAAGTAGGCTGGAAAAATACTATGTTGTAGCTATCAACAATGCGTACCTACAAGGTATTGTCTATCATCATTGGTGTCACAAAATAGATAGGTACAGAAGACAATCTTATGTTTGTACTTCACGTTTTATACCTACGCTCGGTGGACGCACTGTAATGAGCGTTTGAGCCGGAACTATTCGACGAGCGGGCCGAGGCGCTCCGAGGTATCGTGTCCGTGAGCGGTGTCTATGTGTGCGTTGCTCGAGCGCGTTTTGTATGTAGATTGACTTCTGTACCTAGATTGTTTTAACTAATTAGTGCTCTTACTGAAACCTACCGGTGTTCCTTTAGTCGTCCTTTGTGTGCAATGTTCTTCTGCTACCTTTGGCCTCATCACTACCCTGCAGGTCTAGCTAAGTTATGACCGTTTCGTGTCGAATATCTTTCTACAATTAGTAACACCTCGGTGCATAACCGGTTTTAGAAAACGATAGTTTTTTACTGGCGTTGACGATTGTATTATCGACTTAGCTGAGCCTGCTGGAGTGCTAGAGTTTTCGTCACGCTTTCCCTCCCGAGGTGTTGAACTAGTTTGTTATTTCTTTCAGAAGGACTTTAGATATAGAACTTCGACTTGGATAAAATAAAATCGACACCGATCGATTCGTAGGACACTATAAAATGTACATGCATATAGGTGGCAGATGATTGCATGTGACGTCATTATTCTATATTTATACCTTCTTAAATGTCAAGGCTGGCAGGTTAATATCATTATACCTATGTCAAATGTCATAGATAACATGTATGCGCGGTCCCTCACGTTTTGTTTATCACAGTTCACGATATAATTCTTTACGTAAGTGACAGGAACAACAAAGAAACAGTTTTTTTTTTGAGTTGCAAAATTATCAAATAACATCCATCGTCAAAGATAGCTTTGGGCGGGACATTGTTTTGACCTCTGAGTGAGACGAAATGTGTGTACGCCGTGGCGCCTCTCCCACTCCTCAAAGCTCTTTTGGGGGTAGGCGGAACAGAGAACCAGGAAAGGTTCTTCATGGCTCTTCATATGACTGGCCGAAGGTGCTGTGTGCTAAGCCAAGGTCGCTGGTGCGGCTGAGGTGATGACCAGGCATACTAGTGGTCAGGTTACCCTTAGCCGTGGGTGCTGGCTCTATGACTCGTTGCTCGAAAGCTTGAGGATGTGATGATGACGTCACGAAGTAGTAGCTGCACGAAGGCTGCGCTGACGTTCTTTGTCGAGGGTCACCAGTTTGGAGGTATGTGGAACAGAGAGTAAAGTCCCGCAAACCTCTATTGAAAAGGGAGGATCCTCCGGCCAGACCGGATGTTATGGTCTGGTGGGCGACTGCCCGATAGTTGATGTTAAGCTGTCGTATATGTTCAAATCGAGCGGAGAACTTTGATTGCGCGATGCAGGATTTCGTATTTTCTTCGTAGTTCTTATGTGGCGTCATAGATGTCGCTACACTCTTTATCGCCGCTATTACGGTGTGCTTAGCGCTGGGTTGTGACAGCCACTGCCTTGGCATCCATGCATCCATATCGCGTTGCTCGGATGTGGGTGTAAGAAGTGGTCACCGTGTGCCTAGGTCTTGGTAGTTTTGTTATTGACACCCAAGAATTTGTGATACCAAAGTGTACTTAGTCTGAGGGGCAATCTGTAAAGTCGTATATTTTCAAAGACGTCACCTCTAACCTTACCTTGCCTTTACATTTAAACATTTTTAAATATTTATTGCGGCTGGGATTTGTGACTCGATTTCGCGTTTTTTGAGTACGACATTTGGCTTTCAGATATAAAATTTAAAAGCCGATTTTCAGACTTTCCTTTGTAGTCTGATATTCCACATATTCTGAGCTCCCGACATGTTTGTAATCGTAGAGTGCTCGAGCCGCGCCGCTAGAACACCAATTAACCTTTTCACCTCAATATTATTACACTTATACGTGAAAACAACGCACAATTGGCGTCCTATTGCCAATAAAACGTTATAGCCGCTTGGACTTTATTCTCTAAGCAATAAAGCTGGTTTTCATTTACGCCCCAGTCGCTGGGCGTTAAGCCATTTTGCGTCACTAATAAATCCAGGCAAATTACTTCGATGTACTATACAAGGAATCGTAATATTATAAACTAGCTTTTGCCCACGGCTTCGCTCGCGTTCATAAAAGCTAAATTAAAAAGGCAATCGGACCGGTACTTCTAGAGATTACCTCCGAAAAAATAAAAATTAGTTCTTTATTATATTAGTGTATCTACACTAATATAATAAAGAATATTCTATTATATTATAATTTATTATTTATTATATTTCAAGAGACTTAAACTGAAATTGATTTCCAAGAACTTATTTTGTCAGAAATCTTTACTTTTAATTGAACCGAGACGGCCAAATCGAATATTATTTATGAATAAAGGGTTCCAAATTTGAATTTGATGAAAAGGAGACTAATTTGGTTTCTAATATTTTACTACGGCTCCGCGAGTCTATCTTGTCTTTGTTGCCATTTTATTACAAGCATTTTTTTTTAATTATAAGCTTTTATTTAGTTTCACCTGTTCTGATGTTTGTCTGTAATCAAATCTTGCAATTTAAATTTGACCCACTTCCCGGTTACCGATTGAGCTGAAATTTTGCATGCACGTGTAAATCAGACGATAATGCAAATTTATTATGTCATGGAGCTGATCTGATGATGGAACGGGAAGATGGCTAAAGGAACTTCGTAGTGAAACGACACAACCCCATCGAGTTTGGGCTCGTATGATCCGTCTTGACGTGTATTAACTATATAGGTATACCGTGCTATAAAAGCTTGCTATGAAAAAGTTCATTAAAAGCTTGTTTTATTTCTGAAAATTGTTTTCAGACAAAATCCAACAATAGTGTTCTACTCTAAGGTAAAGGAAATTAAATTCGGAACTTTCTTCGTAAACTATCTATGTTACTGTGTACTCTGAAAGGTATCATTGTTTTCAGTCAGTAGAAGTTGTTCCAACTTTAATTAAGTGTGGCAACACAAATGTTTGGCGGGAAAGCTGTGTGGCTTGAAAACACTGAGTTTGAAACTCGAATGCGACGGTCTTTAATCCTCTGTAATTAAAACGCTTTTTCTTTAGGTTTTAACTGGAATTAATTTTTTTAATGGAAGGCTCGCTTACAGAGTTTAGTGAGAGTTTTGCTAACTTTTATGATTAGAAAGTTGTGATGGTTAATTTATTATGAGTTCACCAAAGTACTAATTAAACTTTTAAATCTGCTTATAATAACATCGAGTATTTAATAATCATATCTAAGTATTGAAGTTATTTCGCATGGTATTTTATCCTACTGTTATACGTCTCCTATAAATCAGTTATTGCTCTTTTCAATGAAAACGTGTTTATAACCCGGATACCGAATATGTAGGTCATATTAAGATAACATATTATATATAGTATGCTATGTCTTTCTAATCCTAGTGGTAGACAAAAAAATATCATCATCACGAAGAAACAGGAGCTTTAAATGTCCTGGAGGAGGGCTTTAAATGTCTTTTTCGGCCAACCCATGGGTCCGCACAACCCATGGAAAGGAACTTAGGTGGGTTCTGTATAAGTCTGATACGCCTCCTCGCTCTACTCTAAAGGGAGAGATGTCTCTCAAACAAACCTCTCTAGTCTCCCAGTGTTCTTATTAAATGAAAAAAAAAAAAAAAGGTTTTTCAAAATATTTATGAATGTACGGCATAACTTTGACAACATAATATATTTTGTTACATATAAAGTAGAGGTAGGTACGATGTTATTAGCCTTAATTCATGAATCCCCAAGCGACCACCGGTGGCCGCGCATCTATTGTCTTACTATTGTGTCTCTAATTGACGGTATCTGAAGGGTTAATAAGCTTAGTGCTTCGGACCTTTTACCGCCAAGAGTAAATAAATAATGAGGAATGAGGATAATAACTTTGTATCCCTCTTTTTCTTATTACGCACATAAAATATGAAAATGGTATGAGGATTTGTTTATTTCCGTGTACCTAAAGTTAGCTCTCTAATTGGCTGCGGGCTCGCGGACAGCGAGCCATGGGTAGCTTGCTGTCCGACAGTCTGGTAACTGTCCGGACCGAGCCTAAGACGTCTACGGCGCGCACTGTTCCCGCGCGCCTCAAGGAGTTGTCAGCGACAGGAGGGGCCCGGATGGGTCGAAGCCTACTGGGGCTAGGGTTATCTGAAAGGAAACTCGAGCCACGGTATGAAGGCTAGAAGAAACGGAGTGGGGTTTTTAGTCAGTAAGAGCTTGACACTATCTTCCGCTCCACCCAAGACCGGGGGTTGTCATAAGATGATTTTTCCCATCGAAAAAAAAAGCTCTCTAATTAGCTATCATGCGAAAAAAAAGGACGTGCTAAGTAGTAGGTCGTGAATAGGATCATACTAAACTTCATGAGCATGCATGCAATGTCTCGCGGATGGTAACACATGTTATTGGGTCATCCAGTTCCCTTTAATATAGTTGAGCTGAGTGGGGCTGATGCACGCGTCATGCTCGTGAACGGGCGCCTTCAGTTGAGACTGGTCATCTTTTAGCTGCAATTTCAATTTTTTTGTATTATTATTATTTCTTCTTGCTTCAAAGATTCTAAAATTGAAACGCTGTATTTTCTCTCACATTTTCAACGTGCTAAGGCGAACGCAGCCAAATATATGAAATTCGCGCCAACACACAATATATTCTCCAATAGCCGATGTCACCTCGGAATGTAAACATTGATTCCCGCCATATTTGCGCTCCGTTTCTCCGCCATTTTGGTTTTATTGCTCGGTATATAAACGAAGGGAAAAGATCGCGGGATTTGCTTTACTGCCGCGGAGTGCCGCCATTCCGATCTGATTGATATACACATTTCTTGTCAATGGAAATGTTTGGAAAGTAGTTTCGAGGACAATAAAAAGCAGCCAATTGCGAGTCGGACTCGTGCACGAAGAGTTCCGTACCTTTCTCTATAAAAACGGCAAAAAATCATGTCGTGCATTTTATATGGGAGTGCCACTAAAATATTTATTTTACTCTTTTTTAGTATTTGTTGTTATGGCAGCAACAGAACATGATCTGCGAAAATTTCAACTGCCTAACTTTCAAGGTTTATTAGATACAGCCCCGAGATAGATGGACAGACGACGGACAGCGGAATCTTAGTAATAGAGTCCCGTTTTACCCTTTGGGTATGGAAACCTAAATAATAGGTCTTTTATCTATAATATACTAGCGATCCGCCCCGGCTTCGCTCGGGTGCAATATTATACATATAAACCTTCCTCTTGAATCACTCTATCTATTAAAAAAAACCACATCAAAATCCGTTGCGTAGTTTTAAATATTTAAGCGTACATAGGGATATAGGGACAGAAAAAGCGACTTTGTTTTATACTATGTAGTGATATACTAAAGTGAGTGTGATCTTTGGATTGAGTTATAATATTATAAGTTCAAATACAGGTACGTTATTCTTTTTTAGAATTTAGGTATTTATTGGTTTCTTTGGGTTTTATATTTTTTGTAATATCGCAGTACGTGTAACCATTTTTTATGAAATCTAAGAAAACTCGCATTATTTTGTAATATGAGTTCTACCGTGTAAACTATGTGTCTTAAGCGGTATGCAATATTGATGATGTATACGGACTTAAATCTGCTATTATTGATTAACTTGGGTTACTGTAAATAAGCTAAGTTTCTAGTAGGTATATGGCCCCAAGGACATACAAACGAATTTCCCACTTTTTATCCGCTTAAAAAGAATATTTACAAAAATGCCTTCATTTTGCTCGCCTACATCATAAATCCTTGTGCAAAATTTCATATTTCTAGTCCCAATAGTTTCGTTTGTGCACTTCTCCTTTTATATACAGGGTTATTTGTAAAAAACTGGCAACCTCTCGGGTCTATATTAAGAACATCATAAACCACAATTTTTTTTTATCACAACAAGGTTTATCAGATTTTCATACAAAAATAAAAATATTTAAATTGAACGTTCTAAAGGTTACGAAGTCTATTTGAAGCAAGCGTAGTACTATAGTGGAGGGGCCGGGAACTTGCGTGGGAGGCGTAAGTGGGTACAGCAAAATATAGAATTAAAATAAGTTAGATAGAACAGCAAAATCTTGAAATTTTGTTTTTGGTAAATGAATTTTGTGAAAAGTCATAGAACAAAAGTTGTTGTTTATGATGTAAGTAGTACAGTCCTGCAAGGTTATTAGTGGTTTACAAATAACCCTGTATAGACTATAGTGATATAAATGGAATAGGGTAACATTAAAAAATAGAACAGAGTTTCAGAAAATAGTTTCCAGAAAGCTAATGAGTGTTGTTTTCTGTTTCAAAATAGTTTTTGTTAAAAGAACTTTCTTGACAGAGAAATATAAATTGTCTTAGAGTTAGAAAAGAACAATAGAAAGCACTTGGTCTTTGTTGATCTTTAATTAAAGCGTTTTCTTTGGTGCTAATGACACTCGAGCAGTTGCGAAGGTAGGTTTGTTGCGAGTAAACAATGAGAGGTAAAGATTAAATGACAAGCAAGGAGAGTCTATTGAAATAATTTCTATGATGTGTTGTTACAATGACTTGATGTTTGACGGCACGTTTGGCGCAGTGGTTGGTCGATTTGCTGCTGTGCTACGTGCTGTGGGTTTGATTCTCGCATGGAGAAAATATTGGTATAACCTATAGATAGTAGTGTAGGTATGTGAGTTTAGGCACGTTTGTGAACGCACACACGATGCAGGAGTAATTACCTATATAAATAATTATAAATCATTCTCATCTTTTCAGCGGAAAGAAATGCACTTTGGACATAGGTCTTCCGCTTACGTTGCCGCAACGACCTGTCCTGTTCTGTCCTGGCCTGGTGTAGACTCCAGAGGCCCTCACGCGGCCCATTTTACGATCTAAACTGTTAAAAGAATGAAGCTATATAGGGTGTATAGCCATCACTCTTGTGTGTATAGCGATCTCACAAATTACAAATTCATAAATTTTTTTGCTAACGTTTTTCTACCAAATAATAATGTACCTACTGGATGTTTAACATTTTTTTTTTAATTTGTTAAGGCGTGATAGATTTACGAATAAAAAAATAAACTAAACATATTCCATTGACTAATAAAGCATCTCTTCTTCCTCAGGTACTCGGCTCTGACACAGAATGGCATTTCGCGCACCGGGGCCTGCCCCACGCGCGCCCGCGCCGCTCCATCGCACACACGCGCATACTCAAGCAACACCCACTTGTAAGTACTCCTCATCATCGTGATCATCATCATTACTTCTGCCTAAAAGCATCTACTGCTGGATATAAGGCTCCTTTAACCTTTACCTACGTAATGTGATGCATATCTTCCCTATCCATTGATATGTTTGGTAAATAGTTTTATGATTGCGTCATTTCGCGTAAATAAACATTTTTATTTTTTTACGTACCCAACAAACCCTTTCGCAATTATTCCACCAGGGTCGCACATCCACGACTAAATACTCAATCTCGTCAGCTTTTCTATCACCTATGGGGATTGTAGAACTAAATAAGATTGAGTACCCAGTCGCATACTTATGACCCTGGCGAATAGGACACGAAAATATTCGGACCAATTTGACGCAAGTAGTTAAATGGTTAAACGTGGTCGATTTCATCATTCCCGCAGCCTTTTGCAAACTAGTTTGCAGCCAGTCTTACCAGTACCCCTAGCCAAGTTGCTGACGTCTATCGACGCTCAGTCACGTGGTCAGAACCAAAGAATTAGCGGCGCGGCCAACTCGAAGCGTTTAGCGCAAGCGAAACGGTTGTAACTTGACTAGGGGGGCAGATGCGGCTGAAAACCCGTGTTTTACATGGAGCGACAGCCTATCGGACCTCCACAACCCAATGACTAGATAACACGACACTCCTTAGATAGACTGGTGGTCAGACTTTCTGGCGTCCGACTATGGTACTTACGTGGGAGGCCGGTGCTCTAACTACTAGGCTATTGGGCCCATTAGGCTGAGACACCGGGTATTTAGGCGCATCCAGTTCGACCCTAAACCGACCCGCTTCAAGCTAGCTAGGAAATAGCTAGGGAGATGATGACCGCATAGCATAAGCATAGCACTGCTGGGACTCGGGGCTCCTATATCTAGGAAATGGGAATGGGCCGTAATCTACCACGCGAGCCCAGTGCGGGTTGGTGAATGTCACGTCTTCGAATTTTGTGGTTCTAGGATATGCCGGTTACCTCACGATGTTTTCCTTTACCGTTTTGAAAGATGATGAACGCATGTGGTTATTAATGAATTCAGCTACGGCTTCACGAGCCCCGCTACAGATGACAGCAGAATATGCAATTCGAATTTATATTCAAAATACATCCCCACTCGAAAATCTGGTTTCGAATTTAAAGCGACACGTGGAACTCAGTTAATACGGGTCTAATTATCTGCAAAGCGGAGCGCGGTGACTGATCTCATTTACCGAAGCGAGAACGCATCGACCGAGCAATTTAAGGCGTATAGTCCCTTGAACATCTGGCCGGAGTTACATGCACACATACTCGTACTCACATTGGGCTCATTGCTCGTAGAACAGATGGCCGTTGGGGCCGAAAGGTTCTGGAGTGGCGACCGCTTACTGGAAGACGCAGCTTCGGAAGGCCTCTTACAGGTGAACCGATGACCTGGTGAAGGTTGCGGGAATCCGATGGATGCGGGACACACAGGATCGATCATTGTGGCGACGCTTGGGGGAGGCCTATGTCCAACAGTGGACGTCTGTCGGCTGAAATGACTGATGACTAGACTTGTACTACCGCTTGCATACGTATAGAGCCCCGCTGACCTTTTAAACCATTTTCTTTGCGAAATATTGAATGATTTACATATGTTATAGACATGATGAAGAGTGTTCTTTATACCAGTTTTTTTTTTGTGTACCTAAACATTGTTATAGAGATCAAAACTGTTTGAAAGGAGTAGGGAAAACAAGCAAAAAAATATTATGTCCTTAAATCGGGGGGCACGGTGCCCCGGCCAGGTCGAGCGCGAAGCAAACACTGCCGTATCATCTTTTACTGGAACCATTTCACCGCATTTTCAGGCACCTATTTGAGAATTTTTATTTTCTGGCAAAAGAGTCATATGAAAAAATCATATAATTATTGATAACTTACTTGAATTTATAATAAACATTTTTTTTCCAAACCTATTGACCTAGCCGTTACAGAGGAGTAAGCTTCAGAAAATCACTGTTTTATGTCACAGCTCGGGAGCTAGGGCCTTAACTACATTACAAATTACTTTACAGTCGATTGCACTGCATGGCTCACTAGCCAAAACGTTTAGTAGTAAATAGCAGTTCATGTGTAGTAAAACGAAAATACTATAAACGTACTAGCCGGGGGATACTTACGTAAATATGGTTTCAAGTTTTGTTCAGAAGGAGAAGCTCGTAAAAGCGAATTGTAGATTGCGGGCGTGATTGTACGCTTTTCAATAAGTATTGAAGTTTATTTTTATTTGGCTTCGCACGCGAGGAAGTGGAGAAATCCGTGTAGATCCATTTGCCATCATCAGAAATGAAGATATCCGCAAGAGAACCAAGGTTACCGACATAGCTCGAAGAATCGCCGAACTTAAGTGGCAATGGGCAGGGCACATTGCACGCAGAACAGATGGTCGATGGGGACGAAAGGTTCTGGAGTGGCGACTACGTTCCGGAAGACGTAGCGTTGGAAGGCCTCCAACAAGATGGACCGATGACCTGGTCAGGGTCGCGAGAATCCGATGGATGCGTGACGCACAGGACCGGTCGTTGTGGCGACGCTTGGGGGAGGCCTATGTCCAGCAGTGGACGTGTTTCGGCTGATATGATGATGATGATGATTCAAATCGACGTCATAATATTAGTGTAACTATACCAATTTAAATTGTTTTTATGACTTTTTTTGGCCGGGAAAATCGTTTGATAACATCCCCCGCTCTTGGACGCAGCGGGAAATAGTGTCAGATTTTTACTGACTAAAAACCTAGTCCTGTTTCTTCTTGCCTTTCGTACTTGGACCGAGCTTCTCTTTCGGATAACCCTGGCCCCAGTAGGCTTCGACCCGGCTGGGCCACTGCTACTGCTAACAGCACCTTGACTTGGGCTCGGTCCGGACAGTTACCGGACGGTCGGATACCGAGCTACCCATTGCTCGCTGCCCGCGTTGTTCTCATGACTACATTCCCGTGGTTAATCCCGCAAGAAATGTTCATGTCTCTAGCCTAAAAACTGGTCTATAATTCTGGACGAACGAATTCAGCCGAAAGGTGTCCACTGCAGGACTAACGCCTGGGCCGAAGCGTACTGGGGTCATGGGTTGGCCACTGAGAGGGAAACTCGGGGTCCTGGAGCGCAAGGGAAACAAGGAATATAGGTGTGGGTTGTAGTCGGTAAGGGTCTTTCGAATAATCCTGTAGTTATAGAACATTGTATTCAGTTTATGCAAAACCTGAATATAGTTTGTTTCGAAAAAAATAGTTTTTACACCATGTTATATATTTTCCAAAAAAAAAATTATAAATGTCACAAGTAGGCACCGGCACTAAGTACAACACAGGTCACGGGAGGCCATGGCGGGTATTAGACGCAAATAAACAGCTGGGTATAAGTACAAAACAAACCCTCAGCCGCCTGGATGGTCCGGTGACTATGTATTTTTGCTGACATAACAAGCTTATAACTTTGTGATTTTTTATGATACAGGTATGAAATTTTGTACATGTGTTTTGGGTTTTGCATTACTAAAACTAATGATGTATAATAACTATAATAACTCTTTAATATTACATAATACCTAATAAACATTTTCAGACATTTTTATCCCACTATCGTATTAAAAATATCTAATCTTGAAAGCTCTTTAATACAATATGAGGTCGTCCAAGCTAATAGAGTGGAAAAGTACTAGAATGAAAAAAGTCCATAAAACGACATCGGCCGGTGACATAATCCGGTCAGCCATGTCATTTGTGCTTCATTACCTCTTAAGATTTGATGAAGTCTTAAGAAAATGGGTCATTATAATAAGTAGAATCTAGAGAGAGTTTGTGTTGCTAAGAGTACTTTGGTAATATGCCTGTTTAAATATTTGGTGACTTTAAAATACTTGGTGACTTCAAAATACTTAGTGAATTTAATACTTGATGACTTTAAAATACTTGGTGACTACAATATGATTGGTGACTTAAATACTTGGTCACTTCAAAATACTTAGTGACTTTAATACTTGGTGACTTTTAAATACTTAGATGACTTCAATATGATTGGTGACTTAAATACTTGATGACTTTAAAATACTTCGTGTTTTTAAATACTTGGTGACTTCAACAATTAATAGTATAGATTATTGCTTACGAAATTACGTTTTCACATCAAAAATAAATTTAAAAAAATACTTGCAACTTTCGGCCTGATAGCTTTAATAATTTCTATTTGACAGTATTCTTCTTTATTTTGACATGGACCTGATTTGATGATGAAACCGGAAGGACAGGAGCTCGGTAGTTACCTATTCGAGACGACCTCATCGAGTTTGGGCTTGTATGATTCGTCTTGACGAGTATTTATTATATAAGTATTGCACCGTGCTATAAAAGCTTGCTATAAAAAAAATATTTTCATTAAAAACTTGTTTCACTGTTGATTTCATAATAAAACTTTTCGTTGTTATAAAACTAAGTATATGGTATTCCGGAGCCCTTTCATTCTGCAAAATATGGCCAACCTTTAAAAATAAACATTTACATTTTTGACAATTCCTTTTCTGATCTAGTGGTTCTGAGGCCTATTAACCATTGAGTCCACTTTTCCGAGAGTACAATATGAAAATTGGTCCTTTCCGTACCCGAAGACCGAGTTGAGCAAAATATACGCATACTAAAATAGGTACGAACTCCGAATATAAGACATTTTCTTTTGTATAAATCGAGATAAAAATTCTCTCTTCTAGACAGTTGTATATTGTTCTCTTACGTTTTCGATGAATGGGGGTATTTTTAGAAAAAATATGGGTTGAGTGCGATTGAGTTTGAATCCTTTATTGTAGAGTATAGACGATCTCTTGAGCTTTGTACCGATTTAGTTTATGTAGGATTTTATCTTCGAGAACTTTATATGCACGACTATTGTGGATGCTTTATTTATTATTAGCTGTATGAGCGACTTCGTTCGCGTGGAGCTTAAAAACATTACTCTCCTTTTTGAGACCATTTTTTTTATTATTTTTTATAACATGATACATCTGTTAGAGAAAGAGTGATAAAGAAACAGACAGACAGACAAAAATTGTAGGTAACAAATAAACTTTCATATGCAGTTAGTAAAAAATGTTAGTTCTTATATTGTAAACATACAATATATATACATATAAAAAATATTTATTGACTACTAGCTTTCCGCCCGCGGCTTCGCCCGCGTGGACTACAGTTTATATCGCGCGGGCAGAGACCCGTGCTCAGCAGTGGAATTATAGGTAGCCTATGTGTTATTCCAGTGTCTCTTCTACCTACCTACCAAATTTGATCTAAATCCGTTCAGTAGTTTTTGCGTGAAAGCGTAACAGACAGGCAGACAGAGTTACTTTCGCATTTATAATATTAGTAGGGATTACTAGTACATGGCTTAGCATAGCATAGTCGGCCTTATAATGTTCCCACTGTTGGGGCTCACGCTTTCTCTCTAGGAGAGGGAATGGGCCGTAATCCATCACGCGGGCCCAGTGCGTTTTGGTGAACGTCACATGTCTGCGAATTTTGGGTTCTAGGACATGCCGGTTTCCTCACGATGTTTTCCTTTACTGTTTTGAGAGCAGTGGTGATGAAATAAATTACACAAAGTAATGCGGCTAGCTGGGTTTGAACCCGCGACCTACAACTCGTAAGTCGAGGCCGGTACCACTTGGCCACCACTGTTCTCAAGTACATAGCTTACACGCGCAGAAATATATTTATCAAAACTTTTGTTAAAAAAAGTTACTAAGCTCTATTAACTTTCACGAGAAAATACGACTTGACTTCCAAAGTTTTTGGGAATACTGAATACGAAAATAACATATTTTTGACGAGGACGTAGGTATATTCTGATCACATTGAAGTATTCCGAACTTAATAGTGAGTATGAATTTGGTAATGTTATAATGGAATACCTATAATAATAAAGATGAAGTTTTAGTTTTTTATATATATCTTTTTTATCAAACTTTTTTTTTTACGGAGGGCAAAAATCAACTTATGACAACCTCTGCTCTTGGGCGAAGCGGGATATAGTGTCAGACTCTTACTGACTAAAAACCCACCCCATTCCTTCTAGCCTTCAAACCAAGGCTCGAGCTTCCTTTCGGATAACCCTGGCCCTATCAAACTTCATTTATGTTTGTGTTAGAAAAAGGGACTTTCAACAGCTGAGAGTTTTTGTATTACACTATCATGTACTATCGGCATTTTCTGTCATGCTGTGATGGTATTCTTATTTTTTATTTTGTTTTAATATATTTGAGTTCTTGTAATAATAATGAAATGTTTGATTTTTTTTTTACTTGCATTACCATGATATTTTTTAACGGAAACCTGGCTAAGTTTAGGTTATTTATTTATAAAAAACACACACACTATCCTTACAGGCTGGATCCAATACAACAGTGGTTTCAACGTGTGGAACACATAAATTATTATCTTATCTGTAACACTTATCTAAAACGATAAAAATCTTAAACAACCATAAATACAATAATAATTATATAACCTTAACCTACATGTAAGTAAATAAAATCAACGTTAACTACTACAAACAAACTTTAATAAAACTCTTGCGAATTCGGTCTCGTGGCTTGAAAATAGGTCAATCCTCTCATGCACATCATTTAGCACGCGTATTGTGCGGGTGAGGGTAGCTTTTGACAGCAGGTTGGTTCTAGCAGCAGGCACGGCCAGCAATGTTAATATGTATTGCTAGACATGTACCACCTATTCTGTTCCATTCCTATGGGACAGAATACGTGGACTCTCCACTCCCTCTATCTTTCACTAGCTTGCGTCTTCTTCTTCTAATTCTGGTGAAAACTGCCCAGCAAGCCACATGATCTGTTACGCCACATGTCACGTGACTTCTACGCATGTAATGTCTTTGCCGTACATTTTGTACTAAGCATGGGCACGGTAACAAAAAAAAAATTAAACCTACAGTTCGTACCGCCATATCCTTCGTGGTCCACTGCAAAATTTCAACATACTGTATGATCTTAATTTTTGTTTACGAGACAAGAAAATATACAAAGTGTAACGTTAAATGCGCAAAACCTCAGATACCCCAAATGATTTTTAATTCGATTGACATAATTATGTGAGAAAAAAAATCATAAAAAAAAAAATTAATGAGCAGATTTAGTTTGTTTAAAATTCATATCTGCATTGAAATAAGTGTTTGCTTACCTATTTGCGTACGTGATGGCTTGATCTATTCTTATAGACAGGTCGAAATTTTTAATGAAGTTTTTTTTGAAAAATGTAACCTATATTAAAAAGTGGTTTAATTGATTCTGCTCGTTATTCTGAACAAACTAATTTCAGGTTTTGCGCATTTAACGTTACACCTTGTATGTTTTTATTTGATGCATGGTTTTTAGTCACCATATTGCTTATTGTTACTCGTATTACCAGAATACACGTACTCAGTTCCAACAGAATGTTTAGTGATCAAAGTACATCCTTTTACAATATTAATTAAAATTTCTCAATGGTAGAGGTAAAATATAAATACCACTTCGACAGAGAGGTAATTAAGCCATGTTTATTACCAATTACTTTCGTTTGCCGTAGTTAAACAAAAGGAATAATTAATCCTTTGTAAGCCCAGCTGTTAAAGCACCTCTTCGCATAAAATAACTATTGCGTAAAAGCTGAGGTAATTTTATGAATGTAGTTCGTTATTCATGATTCTGTCTTTATTATCTATTTTGTGCTTTGTCGTTTTCTTGTATTAAAATTATTACGAATAGCCTGTTGGTTTAGTGGTAAGTGGCCCTGACTGCTATAAAGGTCGTGGGTTCGATTCCCATCTAAAACAAATGTTTGTGTGATAAGCACGATCATTTTGTTCGGTGTCTAAATGTAATTGATCTACAGGTAGTACTCGTATGTATGTATTTAGAAATATATAAGTATGTTTATCGGTTGTCTAGAACACGCACAAGCTCTACTTAGTTTTGGTTTTGTGTGAAAGTTGTGGAATATTTATATGATATTATTGTATTGTATAACATAGACCAGCGGGACAATTTTTAAGGCGAGGTTCTACTCATTTGCGCCTCCATAGTCGACCACATCATCGCTTACCATCAGGTGAGATAGTGGCCAAACGTGAGCCTGTTAATAATAATAATAATAAGTAGTAAGAAAACTCCTTCGGTTCGATTCAGGGTTATATCTTTTAGTCGTGGGAAGTTCCTGGTAGATGTTCAGCGGATGTTAGATTGTAATTGGATTGCTTTGGGCGAATGTTTTTTTTACAACAGGAGAAATTATGGATATAGTGGGTTTACTACCCGCGCGGTTGTTGAAGAAACATGTCATGTTTTTTTAGCTGGCTGTGGTTTACTGCGCGCTGGTTTATTATTATTATTATTATTATTATTGATATAATACACTTATTATTCGCTATAAAACCGTTTGGGGATTTATTTTAACTAGTGATCTCACTATAAAGAGCTAAACACAACTGGCAAATTGTGGGTGTGTTTAGTCTGATCTTCATTCTGACCCTAACTTAACGTCACGTTGTGACAAACGCACTGACGGTCCGTACAAACTAACAAGACTTTTCGGAATCGCAAAAATGGTTATATTTAGTGACGTAACCACAAAACAGTTTTCAGGTTTTCCACCAGAATTTCAGGATTCTAGGTCAACGCGAAAGTACCCTATGAATTTTGATTCCCTTGAGAGTTCCGAAATATGCGATTTTTGCGACATAAACCACCGCATCTTTATTTTTCGTTAACTCAGAAGTTTGATTTTTTTACAGTTTAAAGGGATCGTAGACCTGTGTATATGGTTTTAATTTCATTTCGGTACCACGCGTTCCCGAGATAAAGGGTCTTGACAGACAGACGAAGTGATCCTATAAGAGTTCCGTTTTATGCCTTTTGACGAACCCTAAAAAAACATTTAAATCACAAAGTAAGGTCATAATTACAAAACACGTTAACTGGGATTACTACTTTACATTATTTTATTACGAACTACGGCCAACGGTCGTGTAAAACCCGCAGTTTCACGTATTCATTATTTATTCACTTTGTACCGCTACTTTGACCTTTCCATTACACAAAACGAAATTTTCGCATACCTTTGTTCGCAAACATTTGTAGAAAATACTTTAAATGTGCAGAAGTTCCCAAAATTGTGATCCGTGTCACTAGTTTGAGCTAGGAACATATTTATTACTCGGAGATTTCAAAACCAATTCTCACACTAAAAAAAGTATAAATTCAAGTTCCCAATTTCATCTGTGCGACCGTCAATGTCGAAGTCGATGTCGAGTCAGCGATCAAGATTGGAATGTTTTTTTAAAGTACGAGAATTGTCGCAGCATAGCTTTTATAGCTTAGTATACCTATATAATTAATTCACGTCAAGACGAACCATACGAGCCCGAACTCGATGGGGTTGTGTCGTTTAACTACAAAGTTCCAATAGCCACCTTTCGGTTCCATCAGCAGATCAGCTCCATGTCATAATAATTTGGCATTGTCATCTGATTTACACATGCATGCAAAATTTTAGCCCAATCGGTAACCGGGAAGTGGCTCAAATTTAATTTGCAAGATTTGATGACAGGCAAACATCGGAACAAATGAAACTAAATCAAAGCTTGTAAAAAGTGACAGAGGTTCGTATATTTTAAATAAAGAATATCTCTCTAATGAAAGCTGGCTTAGTTAGTACACTGTCCTATTGGAAACTGGTTAAAAAATAGTTATACTCAATAGCTTTCACCTCTAAAGCAATGTAAATTCAAAATGTCGTAACTAGCTTTTATACGCCCGGTGGGAGCTTCTATAACGCGCCCCTTGAAAAAAGTATAATACAAGCAAAAAAGACTAGATATAAAGTTTTTGGGTCCCTCCAGGGACTTCAAATAACAGGGGACAATTGCTGGAAGATGATGGTTCCTCCAGTACCTCTAGCCAAGTTGATAATCTGTAATAGTTAACGCTAGTAGAATATTCCAAATGTACGGGAATGACGTCATCTCAACGCTCAGTCACGTGGTCAGAACAAAAGAATTGGTGGTGTGGCCAACTCGAGTTGTTCGACGCTAGAGAAACAGTTGTAACTTGGCTAGGGGGGCAGGGACTCCAACCTTTGCCTGGGCACCGTTAGCACCGCCTTAGTTACGGCACTGTATGTCACCTAGAAGATTCAATGGCATGAAGAATGAAACTAAGTTCTTGTCCAGTTTCTGAGTCAATTCACGCCGCGACCGTCATCCATCACTTAGATAATCCCATCGTAGATTAGCATGACACTTGGCGACATCTAATATTAGATTTATTGTTCATAGGATTATGTCAATTTAAAGCTCATCCAATTTCGTAGGCCTTTCGTATATCTTATACCATCTCATCGTCTCACTTATTACACAAAATAGATAGGTACAGAAGTCAATCTCATGTATGTACTTCACGTTTTCTACCTACGCTCGGTGGACTAACAATAATGAGCGATTGAGTCGCAACTGTTCGACGAGCGGGCCGAGGTGCTCCGAGATATCGTGTCCGTGAGCGGTGTCTATGTGTGCGTTGCTCGAGCGCGTTTTGTATGAAGATTGACTTCTGCCCCTATATGTTTTGTGCTAATATTAACATTATATTTACTAGGTTAGGTTAGGTTAGGTACACACTGTTACAATAATTTATTATGTTAAGTAAAATTGTCTGGAAGATATCGCTTTCAGCGATAAGACCGCCATTGTACCCATTAATTTAATTTTATGTATAAGCTGTGTTACTTTTTGGTGTACAATAAAGTTTATTCTATTCTATTCCACGTCTATCATTCCCGAACTCATTTAATTGGCAGGATCATCCAAGCCACATAAAATGCTCGTCAGAATCCAGACGAATATTTTTTTAATAACTTTTTCCACAAATTCGGACAGTACGAGAAACTTTGCAGCATTCATTTTCGCTTGTAACTGTTTTTTTCGGCATTCACTCGAAACTTTGCTCGTTTCAGTTTGAAGAGCGCCTGAAATTCATTATAACTAATTTTTTGGGAATTCCGGAGATATAAGCAGATGGAAATTAATTTTTACAATTTCGTGAATTTAATTTCACGTTTAACGAAGATTGTTTTTGTTGTATTTTGATGATGCTGATATTAATAACGATTATATATACAGGTATATATATTTTATTTCTCTTTATTTTTTAGGGACTTTAATCTCAATGAGCATGTCAGCCCCATCGTAATCTAAGTTATTTATATATTATTATCCTATATTAATTAAAACAAAGTCTCCCACCACATCTGTCTGTCTTTTCGCAATAAGCACAAAAGCTTTTGAACGGATTTTCGATCGGTTTGAAGTCAGGCTACTTGTCCCACTCTAGGCTGGAACGAGAGGGCATATCAGACTTACTGATTAAAACTACACCTATGTTTCCTCGAAGGCTTGCGTTCCAGGACCATGGGTTTCCCTTTCGGAAGTTAACCCATGACCTCTAGTAGGCTTCGGCCTAACTGAGGCCCTACGTTTTGCTGACATCTTTTGAGGCATGCGTGGAACACTATGCGACGTTGACGACTCGGGCTCGGTCCGGACGGTTACCGTACGGTTACCGGACAGCCGGGCGGTGAACTCTACTGCAATCAACCTAATTGTTCCACTTAGCAAAAGGTGGCTAGCGAGAAATACACTAATGTGCACATTAACCTACCTTACACTGCTAGCCAGATTTATCCATCATCATCTTCCTGCACCAGTTCAATTTCAGTTGAAGTCAGCGCAATATTTTTTTTTTTTTTTCTATCCTATCATATCACCCGTTACACTAATATCACTCCTCATACAATCCCCCTTGGTTCTCTATCCATCCACAAGTAAAACCAATAACTCTTTAGCTAGGAAGATTTATTAAAAAACTTTACACATTTATACAGAACCTTGTTAAATAAACAATGTTTAAAGCTCCGACACCTCTGAGAAAACAGTAAAAAATAAACGAGTTATTATACTCTCTCCGAGGTAGGAAAATGGAATTACCTCCAATCTAGCTCAATTACGAGAAGTGGAGGGTACTTTCATATTTTACTACTGTAAGATTGCTCAAGTACACGGAAAACGCTTTTAAAAAAATATTACGTGCGAGATTTTTTTAAACGAAATAACGAGTTTTTCATCTGACAATATGATTTTAAAAACGTGATTTTATTAAACGTTTCCTTGTTTTACATCCGGTTTGCTCAGCGGAAGGGGTCAGTAATTTTTGACAAGGTCATGTTTAATTTGTTGGTGAAACTTCACAAGCGTCAAGAAACTCAGATCTTGATATAAAGCTTGATATAAAAAAAAAAACACCAAGTGTACAATAACTTTGATTTTTTTGAAGTCGGATTTAATTTAAAGTTCTTATTTTTATTTTACACTTTTTCAGTTGTGGTACTTTACAGCTAATGCTAAATGGTATGCAAGATCTAATGCCACATGGATACCATCATCAGAATTGCATTTTGGTTCATTATTACCAAAACCCAATCTAGAAATAGATTCTTTCAAGTAAATATACATAACTAGCAGCTCCCAGCGGCTTCGCCCGCGTGATAGCAGAAAATTACCCTAAGGGAACTTACTTCCGGGATAAAAAGTATTCTATGTCCTATTCCAGGACATGGTCTATCCGTGTACCAAGTTTCATCAAAATCAGTTTTGCCATTTAGGCGTGAAGACGTAACAAACAAACGAACAAACTCACTTTCGCTTTTATAATATTAGTAAGGAGTAGGATTGTGCGAGCTGCGAAGTGTTCACGTGTGAAGTTAAATGGAGTTTAGATTTAGGGCACGTCGTGTCACGAACAGATGGTCAATTATCTATAGCTGTACACATCTTGAAACTATTTTGGGGCTGGGTTTTCCAAGTACCTCATAATCATCATCTTTCAGCTGATATACGTCCAATGTTCCTGTGTGGCCTCCCCAAGTGTCCTGTGTGATCTTGTGCGTCTCGCATCCATCAGTTTCTCGCAAACTTCACCAGGTCAACTTCACAGATGCACTCTCTGTTTTTTTCATCATCATATCAGCCGAAAGACGTCCACTGTTGGACATATACTTCCCCCAAGCGTCGCCACATCGACCAGCCCTGTCAGCGTCTGTCCAGAAAGAGAAGTGATAACTTGAAAAATTTACTTCTGACAGGGAAAATAGATGGGAAAAGACCAAGGGGCAGGAGTCCATTACGTTGGTCAGACTAAATCCGTGTTACACTGGAGACCACAGTTTGCGACGCCATCCACATCACCGAAGACAACATGGCGAAATATAGTCCACAAGAAAATTATTCGTCACCGTGAGGGTGCAGCGGCCTCAGCATTGAGGATAAACGACGCAAGGAGGTGGTGCAGCGGTGCTGCCACAAAGAAACGTTTGAAGCGGCTTCAAGCTTCTCCGGACACAAGCTGTCGCGCGCTTCAGCTAGCTGTTTTTTCTGTTCGCTTCTAGCTTTTTTTTTGTGGCGGCGTTTTTTTGAGGCTCGTGTGCGACGCTAACCGGCTTCTTAATCAAACGCGTCCCAATTCAATCACGTACTTAATAGGTACGGAGACGTTCCGTGCCAAACATTTGAGTATTCGAATACAAAGCACTCTTTAGAAGTTCGTATATACGTTTCTTGTGTATGGATTCTATTTATTTGGTGAATTGCTTCTTTTGTTACACGTAAGTTAATGGCACATTTCAACCTTTGACGAATACCTATATAGTTTTCGTATACATTTTGTTTTTAGGTGGGAAATCATACATTCGCTCTAGGTGGAACGAGAAAGAGTGTGACTTTATTGATTATAAGCTACCTGCGTTCCTTGAGGGAATGGGATGCGGTCTTTTTTTTTTCGGTGGGCAAAAATCATCTTATGACAGCCCCCGCTCTTGGGTAGAGCAGGAGATACTGTCAGACTCTTACTGTTTGCAAGTCTCTGTGTACAAGTTTGATTTTTTACAGCTTCAAGAGTCCGTAGACTTGAGTATATATGGTTTTAATTTCAACTCAATTCCTCCATTTGTTCCCGAGATAATTGGTCTAGACAGACGGACGGACGGACAACAAAGCGATCCTATAAGGGTTCCGTTTTTTCCTTTTGAGGTACGGAACCCTAAATATTTGGTTACTCCCTGTTAACTCAAGCTTTCAATGAAAATATGCTTCATGTTTTTGTAACTCAAAGAAAATATGCTTTATGGTTTTGTAACTCAAAGAAAATATGCTTCATCTTTTCTTAACTCAAAGTACAGACAATACAAAAAGAATTTCATGAAAATTTATGAACTAACTTAGAAACTTTCTTCACAAATGCAGTAAAGAAAACAAGTGGGGTTGTAATTTATGTTTAAAATGAGATGGTACTTGAAAGTTTAAGCTCTGTAGTTAGAAGGGTCTCATAGAAATAGTTGATGGAAGTTATACAAAGTTTAAGCAAAGTTGTATCTATACATAACCTTCTCGACCAAATTCCAATCACAGTGGTCAATCTTATCATAGCCTGAGGTTAATTAGTGGAACAGTGCGCGCCGTCGACGACGTGGGCTCGTTCCAGACAGTTACCGGACAGTTGGACAGCGAGCTACCCATTGCTCACCGTCCGCAAGCCCGCGCCTACGGTAGCCAGAAATCGAAATCGGAATCCCGGCGGTGGATGGGGCGCTTGCTGTGAGCGCCGTTGCCTGATACGGTCAGCCTCCTGCGACCGCCTGCCACTCCTCCTCGCTCAGGCACATCTATACTGTGTGCTCCACCGTGTCTTCCGGGCGTCACTTCCGCACGAATTTGGTGCAGGAACCTCCCGAACTTACCATGTCCGGTAAGAACCTACGTCATGCGGAAGGTGAGGATGCCGTGAGGTCTTTCCAGCCATGCCTAAAAGAAGGGACTTATCGAAGGTGGACCTATGACCTGGTCAGGGTCGCGAGCATCCGATGGATGTGACCGGTCGTTTTGGCGACGTTTGGGGGAGACCTAAGCCCAACAGTGTTCGTCTTTCAGCTGAAATAATGAAGATGATGATTAAGTAAACCAAACTCACGATTTTAACTAGGCAATAAGGAAGTAAAGACAAGCTAATGAAATTCACAACAATAAAAAGGCATTTAGATATGGCTTCCAGTACAGCATAAACCGAACCTTTGCATCATAAAGAAGTCGTTACTTACAAGCTATAACACATGTTTTATGGCTTTATTCATGGCGGCACCGCCTTGGAATATCAACGAGGTGATTTTAAACGCAAAGTCGTGAACGTTGACAATTTTCTGACGACGTTATAAGGTTCTATTGAACGCGTAAAAACGGCGACATTTCGCGTCCGCCAGCAGAATGGCAAGCGACGGTATTGCGTTAGAATCTCGTATAAGATTTTCGTAGGATTTCCTTATAGTGGATTTTATTTTAGATATTATTTTGTGTATAAGGCGTTTGCACTTAAGTAAAGGATTTTTTTTTGAAGTGGGTTATCATCAAACGGGAGAAAAGTCTTCAGTAGGTCTGAGATTTGGCTACTATCTATTTTCCATACCCCTAAGTGATAAGGGTTGTTCACACTTAATTTTTTTTTTTTGGACGAAATTTTTTGTTTTTAATTTTTTTATAATGTGGCATTAAAAAATACATACAACCCCTAAATTTTTACTTTTTTATCACCAACCCCTATTTTTTTTATAGTAAAAAATAATTTATAAGGCAAAACAACGTCTCCTCTCCATTCCTCTCAATTTCCAGTACCTAATTAGGTCAAGCATTGTCAAGCATTATGCATTCATGGGTTTTGTTAAAGCTGACTAAGGGATTCCCTCAGGAGGGAGGGCAGAAGTACCCTCCAGTTTGTGAATACCTCATAAGTACCATGACACACAAGAGGCATGGTTCTATGCTAAACGGGATTATATTAATAATAATAATATTCCACAGCTGTCACACAACGTCGTCTAGTCTCAAGCTAAGCAGAGCTTGTGTTATGGTACTAGACAACTGATAAACATATTTTTAAATACATACATAAGCGTAAGCATAATCAGCCGTTTTAATGTTCTCACTGCTGGGACTCAGGCTTCCTCTCTAGGAGAGGGA
The DNA here is from genome assembly GCA_949319445.1 of Mythimna lalbum. NCBI lineage: Eukaryota > Metazoa > Arthropoda > Insecta > Lepidoptera > Noctuidae > Mythimna > Mythimna lalbum. The sequence goes on from OX439363.1 coordinate 7,124,185, forward strand.
ATGGGCTGTAATCCATGCGGGCCCAGTGTGGGTTGGTGAATGTCACAAATTTTATGTTATTATGTTAAATTATGTTAAATTTTGTGTTTTATTAATTACACCTAGACTCAGAACAAATGATCGTGCTCATCCAGCTCAGCACACAAACATTTTTCCTGAGTGGGAATTGGACCCACGACCTCCGGTATAGCAGTCAGGGCTACTAACCACTACAACAATAGGCCAGTCAATTAAATTAATAAAATGACTGTTTATAACTACTGAAAGCCAGTGGTTTTTCCCAATGCGTTTCATTGTGCATATAGCTAAATAAATATAGATTTCTTTCTATAAAAATTGGTGTATTTCTTATGTAAGCGAAATTCCAGCGCTTTTGCTTACGTGACAAAATAAAAAATTAAAATATCTTTTTTGTTCAAACAACCTAAAAAAACCAATAATAATAGGACAGCTAATTTACACAGGCGAGTTTAACCCACTATTGATTTTTGTTAGAGCAAATCTATAAATTAGAGATTTATTTGGTAATTTTATTATTTAGATATTTTTTTAGGCATTTACCCTAAAACGATGAAGTATTTCCAGGGATACAGAGTTTAAAATACTTTGTTTAAATACAGCCAATCAATATAGCCTATACTTTCATGCATACTAATGACTACACTGTAAGTTACTTTAATTTGATTGATGACATTTAATTATTGTCAAAATGAGGCCGCTTCACGTCATGAATGATTAACAAGGATATTTTATTTTGACAGACGATTTTAATAATAGAGGACATAGCCTTAAGGCTGCCGTCTTTTAAAAATTCACCCGCGGCAAATTATTAGCGCATCTTTGTATGCTTTTTTGAACAAAATAATGAAACAACTTGAAATATTATTATAGCACATATTTAACCATAGTATGAGTAGTAGCCGGTTATTTTTTTTAAGTCAATTTGGGTGTATTATGTTTGGTAAATCAAGCGTTAAACAGAGCTCTTTCGTGCCAACATCATTTCGAGCTTTCGAGCTCTTATGTTTGTGAGCTTCGTTAATGGCATAATATAACGAATTTACAAATCTTACGAATGGAAACTAAGTGCAACATTATCATCTTTGAAATGCATTCATGGCTAGTTCTAATTATGTTTTATTCTCTTATTTCAGAAGTTACAATTTCATCAAAATTCTCAACATTTGGCTCTTATTAAATGTTTTTTTTTTCACAATAACTAAGCATCGTAGTTACATCATAATTTGATTATTTTAATGCCAAAAGTTCAATAAAGCAAAAAATATATATTGATTTTGAAAGATGTCCAAAAAATGTGTATAAATTATTAGTATTTGTACACATTTTTTGGACATCTTTTAAAGGTGGTGGTGCATCATGACTCACATTTTCACTGTTTTTCATACAACCGCTCATAACTGATTTTGACGTTATTACACATTTTTCATTAGATATTTTGGAAACACAGTATCTTGTGGATATTATCTAGGTTTCTAAAGAAACCAATTTCTAAATTTGTGTAAAACTAGTAAAAACCAGTAAAAACCTCTGAAAATGTCCTATTTTGTATGAACTTTGACACTTCATAATTTGCCTAAAAATCAAAAAAGTCAAAAAAGTAATCCTCTAGAGACCTTGCAAATTTTATTAAGATTCTAAATGATGACAACTTTTTCCAAAAACATTTAAGGGTTTAAAAAAAACAGCTATTTCCTGGAGCAAGTTTTGTGAAATTTTCGAATAAATCTCGGAATTACCGAATACTAACAGAGTTTCCAGGCGTTATCTCTCTTTTTTTGCGTTGCCTTTTCGTCAAACATCGCGTTGGATTGCATTAAATGAAGTAACAAGCTTTTAAACCATTTTCGATGTTTGCGATAAGCGAGTGGAGAAGGACCCTCTTAACCTGTTCAATTATAAAAGTAATGAATTCCATTAATACCTAGCCGCCGGCAAAGTTTTATTTGGGTTTTTTATTTATTTACTAGCTTTTACTCGCGGCTTCACAAAATATATAGCTTATATCACTCAGGAATAAAGCAGCTTTCTGTTGGTGAAATAAAATTTACCAATCGGACCAGTACTTTCAGATTACAAACAAAAAAATATAAAAACAAACTTTACCTCTTTATAATATTAGATAGAACTAGATAATAATATTATAAATATAAGTACAAATAAACTGCTTATTTCTGTTAAATATCTTCCACTAGACCTGCGAAATGACAAATAAAAAGTTATTCAGAAGATAGTGCGCCGAGTGTACTCGAATCGAAAGGGTTACCTGTTAAAAACCAAAAACAAATAAACCTACACATATAATTTAAATATGTGTAAATATTTTTATAATTGTATATCTATTACATACTAGCTTTTGCCCGCGCGGCTTCGCTCCCGCTCTTCCCTACTCTACCCTACTCTACCCTACTCTACCCTACTCTACCCTACTCTACCCTACTCTACCCTACTCTACCCTACTCTACCCTACTCTACCCTACTCTACCCTACTCTACTCTACTCTACTCTACCCTACTCTACCCTACTCTACCCTACTCTACCCTACTCTACCCTACTCTACCCTACTCCACCCTACTTTACCCTACTCTACCGTATCCTATGTCGGTCACCTGGCTCTAAGCTACCTACCCACCAATTTTCAGAAATTTCTGTACAGCCATTCTTGAGTTATAAGTGTTGTAACAAACACGACTTTCTTTTATACATTCAGTCAAAAAAGTATCGGGAAGGATGATTTGTTTATGGTTCCAAAGTCAAATTTTTATTTTTTTGTAGTTGTTAGATTGGCACAACTGTTTTCCATTTTGGCGCGGAGTTTGAGTTGCATCTGTTATTTATATTAAATACAGTGCTGGCTTTAGTAATATCATATATAGTGTGTGTTGCAAGTTAGGAATGATTTGGTTAACAAAGCATTTGCAAAAGTTTTAACATACTTAGAAACTATTATAGTTTTAGGAGAGAGTTTTATTTTTGTAACAAGTTACTTTTTTTATTTATTTCTTGGCACACCAACAGCATTAAATACAGGATTTTTGATAAAAATTAAAATTGAAAGTAGACTAAAATAAAAAATGAATTATTAAAAAAATAGAGGATAGAGTATATTACATTACAATTACTATAATAATAAATTACAATATTTCACAACTATTACACATCGCCGTCTAGTTCCAAGTTAAGCAGAGCTTGTGTTATGAGTACTAGACAACTGATAAACATAGGTACTTACATATTTCTAAACACATACATATATAGATTAATTACACCCAGACACAGAACAAATGATCATGCTCGTCACACAAACATTTGTCCTGGGTGGAAATCGAACCCACGACCTCAAGCATAGCAGTCAGGGGTTACTAACCAACAGTCAATAAAAAGCCAGTGAAATATAATATATATACCAACAATACAGACTCCAATATTCTTAGAAACGTGCGAAACAGATGATGATGAAGAACATAAACCTCCTTTTTGTTAGAGTTTCAAGTCATCAAGTTATTTATCTCACTCTGGGGTGTTTTTTTAGGTAGGAAATCATCCAATGATTCTCCTACTCTTGAGTTTGTATGTAGGAACAGAAAGAAGGAAAAGAAGGATCTTTCCCTTGAGTTCCAGGCCCCCAGGTTTTCTTTTCAGAGGTGAACCCATGGTCCCAGTAGGCTTCGACCCTGCTGGACCTTTTTCTCTTACTCTGGGTAGAGCTAGGAGTGTCAGAATTTTACTGACTAAAACCTGTATTCCTTCAATTGCCCTTTTCGTTCTAGACAGAACATTTTCATAGAAAGTAAAAAAAAATCTTCGATACACATACATGTATTCGATATTGTCGAACAGTGTTCATGTCTAAAAGTGTTATTTCTAAGCAAATAACTATCATTTATCTTTTGTATGTTTTAGGTCGAAGTGTACATATACTGACTATTGCGATGTCTACGGCCGTCAATAACCATTAACTTACCATAACTTATGTTTTCAGTCTATTTATGAACCAATTTTATAAAAGTAGATAATGATAATAAGACAAACGTTTATTTCAAATTTACCATTTACAGGCATTTGTTGAAATGTCGGTTAGTAAAAAAAGTGAAGTTATATTGTACGTTCCAAAGCGTAGATCTCTATGGGGAAGAACGAGTAAGAAACTCCATAAAAAGTTCTTTATGAACTTTAAATTTCTTAAATGCACAAACTACGAAGCCAAAAGGAAAAAAAAACTTATCAACCTCAAAAAGAGATTCTGAAGTAAAGTAATCTTTTATATCTCGGTATACCTATATAATTAATACTCGTCAATGGACGAATTATACGAGCTCTGTTGGGTCAGTTTCGTTTAACTACCAAGTTCCTATAGCCACCTTGCGGTTCCATCATCAGATCAGCTCCTTGTCATAAGAATTTTGCATTGTCATCTGATTTACACATGCTTGCAAAATTTCAGCTCAATCGGTAACAGGGAAAGTGGATCAAATTTTATTTGCAAGATTCGATTACAGACAAACATCGGGACAAGTGAAACTAAATAAAAGCTTGTAAAATAGCAGTTTCTACAAAAAGCTATCAATCATTTCTTTGATTGATAACACTTGTTTTTATATAGGGCAAAGTAAATAGACAAAAGAAAAAGATATCTGAAGGACCTAGAAAAATAGTTTGTTAAAATTAAACATTAAGACAAACCTTATTACTGTCCGTTCAACTAATTTTGACTTCTATTGCGTATACATAAAGATGGCATGAAAAGCAAAAAAGTGATTACAATACCAACTATTTACTGCATCCGCCATTTGTCATGTCATCAACGCAATAAAGGTCAAAATTGGATGAACGGACGATAAAAAAGGTTTGCTTAAATGTCAAAGCATAATGCGAATAGAGTATAAATACTATTAACTTACACTCTAAACGAAAGACAAAAGACTTAGACTCTAAACGAAAAATAGTAGTAGTCACCGAGGCGGAATTCGCACGATCCGTAGGCGAGTGTGTTATGGAGCCAAGGGCTCAAACGACTTTTTTCAACACAATTACGAAAAAAAAAAACGGGGGTTGACCGGCAACTCGTGGGGGTCGACGCGCGCCTGATATGATAAATTTAATAAAATTGTGGCGGGGGAGAGCACGCGCACTAGTCTGCACTAGTGCGGAAAACAGTCTATTGCGTTGCTAAAAGCGGTGTATTGAAAAGGACATAACTAGCTCAAAAAGGTCATCAATACATCCCTTCAATACAGATTTTCTTATCGGGCACAGTAAATAGACAAAACAAAAAGATATCTGAAACATCTAACTACTGTATATCATAATTACAAGATTATATTCATAGGCACGCCCCTGTTAACATTCAGGTCAAGTTTAGGGCACATTAATCAGTTTTTCGGAAACCCATTTATCCCGGGGCCTAGTGCTGACGGAATACTAATCGGTAAGAACCTTTTGGGAACTGTAGCGATTTAGAGGCAGGAGTTGTGTTTGGAAGATAGATCGTCTTGTTGAATAGGGCTTAGGTTTAGGTGATTGTCACACGCCTCCACCACCTTCCTACGGTTTTTAGCCATGAAATCCGATTTGTATTGTTAAAACCGCCTTAGAGAGAGAGGGAAAGGATATCTTCACATACCAGTCATCGTTACAACAGACCATGTCCCACCTTCCGTCCTGCATCACGTGCCCTGTTACCTGTTCACGTTGGGACCTACTGACAGCATTAGCGGACGGCTTTGGCGTGGCTAAATCCAGAAGCAAGGCAAGGAATTTAACTAGTTTTGCCGTTGATACGCTAAGAAGAAGAGATCTGCCTCTTCGGGCGTCGTGAGTCGCAGGCTGACAGCAAGCAATGGGTCGGCGTCCGACCGTTCAGCAAAAACCAAGCCCGTGTCGACAGCAAAGTGTGTTCCATGCGCGCTTCAAAGAGATCTCAGCTAAATGGATGGGGCGCACTAGGTCGATATCTGCTAGGTCTGCAGAAATGTTCGAAAGATTTACCGTGGCCCTAGAAAGCAAAGGGCAACTGAAGGACCACAAATGGGTTGTAGTCAGTAAAAGTCTGACATTTCCTCTCAACCCGCCCAAAGCAGTTGGCTTACTAGTTGTAAGAGTGACCTTGAGTCCAATGCCAATGTCAAAGACAAAGACCTCCATCTTTGTCTGACATCGCTTTATAGAAATGCCGACCCTAAGGCTGCCTGTCCACAGGGGCGGAGCGAGGCTGCGGAGCGGAGAAATAGAGAAATATTAACTAATAGGATTGCACAAAGTCAGGGGAGCGGAGATAGGTAGCCTGTTTACGACTCCGGTCTAAGCGACGAGCGGCGTGACGCGCGGCGTCGGTAAGCAGGCGCGTGTTGCTATGAGCGGCGCCTCGTACCGTGCTTCATTTTCATGTTTTTGATCTTGCCGCTCGCCACCCCACGCTTAGCTCCCGCTCACAGGCAGTGGCGAGGTCGTGAATGAGCCTTAAATTAACATAGGACTTTAACATAATATTATTCGCAAAGAATGAGTGTTAATGACATCTCTGTTTGCATCTCGGGGGAATAAAAACGTAATATTACGGCTATGTTGTATTGTCACAGGATTTTGACCTTTAAAACGTGCTCACTTGAGCTTATCTGTCTCTTGACATTACTTAAACCCTTTGTTTATCTACACAAATCTTACATATGGGAACGTTGACTGATTTTATTTTAATGTAGCAATAATATCTTGTAAGTAGTAAAAGATGAACTATTAAACGCGCGAAGATTAAAACATCTTCGTAGATTTCTGAAATTTTATAAATTTTCTTTTTGGTTCGGCTTTTTTTTTTGGTTCCTTAGCACCCTCACCTGCTGCTCGCTTCCCGACTACCGTATCCTGCGCTGGAAGTGACGAAGTTTCTCGACTTGTATTAAAATAAACTGTTTATTGTATATGTAAATTATATCATACAAGCGGCTCCCGGCTTCGCACGGGCAATAAATATAGCCTATGTTACTCAGGGTGAATGTAGTTTTCCAATGGTGAAAGAATGTTTGAAGTCGGCACAGTAGTTTTTGAGTTTATTCATTACAAACACACACACACACACAAATACAAATTTTCCTTCTTTATAATATTAGTGTAGACAAACATAATCTGTACACTAAACTGTTACATGACGATACATATTTTCATTCACATTACATTTCGCTGAAATCGTCCTTTCGCGCAAAAACACAATAAAGTTCATCCCCCATTACCAGAGGTTCCCCGAAAAAGCACTTTCAGACTTTTTGCCTCACAACCTCGCTGTAAAACTGGATTTTCAGCTTCGAACAGTTTTAATCCCTCGGGAATATTTACTGCGAGTAGTGGACTACTAACTACCCTACTAGTAGTTAATATCGGGTTAGGGAGCTGTTTAAAAACGATTATGGTTGAACTAGCTTATGCCCGCGGTTTCGCTCGCTTTAAATTCGGGGTAACACGGTTCCTCTTTCTTCATTTAGAATACTGGAGAGATCTCGGAACAAAATATTATTTTTATACGCTCGTGCAAAAAGTCCCATATAAAATTTCACCCCCTCGTTTTAAGGGCTTAGGGGTAAATTTCCAAAAAAAATGATGCACGATTTTTTTATTAGTCACAAATAGTTTGCATGCCAATTTTTAGCTTTCTACCTTGAAAATTGCGGAATGCTCCATACAAACTTCCACCCCCTATTTTAGGGAAGTGGGTAATTAGAAAGAGTCAACAAAAAGTAGCCTATGTCACTCTCCATTCCTTCAACTACCACCTAAAAAATCACATCAATTAGTTGCTCCGTTTTGCCGTGAAAGACGGACAAACAGAAACACACACTTTCCCGCATATTAGTATGGATTTAAAATGTTCGCATTGTATTCAGCTTCTTTTGTGGCAAGTTGCTGGAGGAAAGTTCAAGTTCAATTAGTATAATTATGACGACCGTTTAACGCTCCCGCAATCTTGCCTTGACCACAGGCCTTGGTAATGCGATTGTCGTAAAGATGTATACAACGTGTAACGTTAAATGCGCAAAACCTGAGTAAAGTTTGATCAGAATAACGAGCAGAATCAATTAAACCACTTTTTAATATAGGCCACATTTTTCAAAAAATCTTCATTAAAAATGTCGCCCTGTCTATTTATGAATAGGTCAAGCCATCACATGTGCAAATCTGCCCAAATAGGTAAACAAACACAAATAGTTGTAGTCCAATCAAATTTTCTCATACTCGGGATAATAAAAGTTCTTATTTCAATGCAGATATTAATTTTAAACAAACTGAAAACTACTAATTAAAATTAAAAATATGTGTACACTTAAGGCAAAGACTTCTAACTCAAATATGACGTAAAAAAAATCATCCGCATCGCTGAAGTGTGCCCAAGAAACTGTTGGCATGTTACGTTTTATGGCAATGCTTAATCTCTGTCCATGGTAAAAGCCAGCCCTTGTGTCACGCTGTCTACTAGGCATTTGTTGTTACTAAAAAAAATACAGTTTTAGAAATAATTATGTTCACTCAATCGTAATCTTGTTATGTCGCCGCCGGGATTCCGATCCTGATTTCCGGAAACCGTAGGCGCAGACTTACGGACGTCGAGTAATGGGTAGCTCGCTGTCCGATCGTCCGGTAACTGTCCGGACCGTGCTCAAGTCGTCGACGGTGCGCACTGTTTCCGCGCTCCTCAAGGAGTTGTCAGCAACAGCCGGGGCCTAGCTGGGTCGAAGCCTACTGGGGCCAGGGTAAGCTCCAAAAGGTAGCTCAGCCCTGGTGTGAAAGGCACGAAGGAACGGGTGGGTTTTTTGGTCAGTAAGAGTTTGACACTATCTCCCGCTCCACTCAAGAGTTGTGGATGTCATTTGGTTGCTTTTTACCCACCAAAAATAAAAATAAATAATTGTATGTTAACGTAACAAGCTTAGCAGAAGAACTTGTTCGTTGCAGATTTGGAATAGCTCATTATTTATGGGAAGCTTCAAGTTTCTAGTAAAAATGGTAAAGCTCCACATCGTTGTCAGTGCGGCAAAGCAGTCGACCGCCTCGGACACCATGGCCTATCCTGCAGTAGAAGCGCCGGTCGGATAGCACGACATGCCAGTATTAATGACATCATCCGTCGAGCTCTTGTCGCCGCCGGGGTGCCTGCTGTTTTAGAACCCAATGGCTTGGCACGCGACGATGAGAAGAGGCCAGACGGGATGACCATAGATAATGCCTTGGAAGTTGGGTAGGCCTTTGGTGTGGGATGCAACATGTGTCGACACCCTTGCGCCATCCCATCTTCTTAGTACGGCGGGCTGTGCTGGTGCGGCTGCTGCAGGTGCAGAAAACCTCAAACGGCGTAAATATAATAACCTCATCGGAAGTTATATGTTTGAGCCGTATGGGGTTGAAATACTAGGGCCATGGGGTCCGAGCGCTCATCGAGTTGTTCGAGATATTAGCAAACAGTTGGTTGACTCTTCGCGTGACCAGAGGGCTGGGCTTTTCTTCGGTCAACGAATCAGCATTGCCATCCAGCGTGGCAATGCTGCCAGCGTTCTGGGCACATTTCCCATTGACATCGATGTGGACGAATTTTTTGATGCCCTATAAGTTCCTCTTGTTTTTTACTCGTTTGTATATATTTTTTCTTTAAGTTTGCATATATACCTATTAGTTTATAATATTTAATAATTAAGATGTATATATGTATGTTAATAAAAAAAGAAGGACATTTAAACAAAATGGTTTTAAGTTTGTACTATCATCGACTACTATCGCTGCTAGCCTTTATGACCCAGCCACAACGCGAGCCTGTCAATTAAGTATTTTAAGAAGAAGCTCTTTTACTTTTACCTAAATACGTCATCACACACTTCTCTTGTCCCCAGGTCCACACAGCAGTCCAACAAACCGGCTTTAAAAGGGTAAAGAGGGGATTTCGCCCCCTCAGGCTTCCAGAGCCTGCGCCCGCGCCGGCGGCAGAGCCCCGTGACCCCTACTTCCCCCTGCAATGGTACTTGAAGAATACAGGACAGAACGGGGGGAAACCTAAGCTGGATTTAAATGTGGAGGCGGCTTGGGCGCTGGGGTATACTGGGATCAATGTAACAACTGCGATTATGGATGACGGTTAGTATCTTTATCGAAATGTTTTGGATGTCATTAAATAGACATGTGATTGTAAAAGTGAAACTGTTTCGAGAAAAGGATGGTACGGCCGCGCCGCTTTTCTGCTCGCCTTGGCTAGCACTGCCGTGCCCTTAGATACATTCTACCCTCGTAAAATAAGAAATAGTAACTTTAGGAAGATGCTCGACGATATAACGCGAAATTCAATTTAAAAAAAGGTATCGTTTAGATTTTAATATACAATTAAATTGGATTTATATAAAATGAAATTAAAAAAATATGCCTTGGACTAAGCATACAGACTTACTTGTATTATCCAAAAACGTGAAAAATAGGTCCCTACGTTATTTTTTCCTGGTCCTGGGAATTTTTGAAATCACAAAGTAAAGTGTATAGTCATCACAAGACCAATTCTTATCCAATTTTAATTTTATTAAATAGAAACAAGGTCCCAAGTAAAAATAACAAAATTTCTTATCTCTTATAACATTCTACAGAAACTTTGCTACTTTTTTTAATGAATATTAGTTAGGAAAACATAATTACGTCCTATGAGAGGATAATAATGAATCTAATATCAAACTCAAAGTGACTTCATTTGATATGTTTTTTAATAAAAGTATTTCAGATTATTATTGCCTCTGACATTATAAGGGAAAATATAATTTGTTTTTCATAAAGCTCATCCGTCTTAAAAAAAGTAATTTCGTATTTTCGTGGAATATAATTTGATTGTAGACAGTAATATACCTCACACACTAATTTCTTGCTTGGGATACATTTGTACGGAAAGTTTTGTTTTTTTTTTTGGGAATTTTCTATGACACTTTGAAGATCGTCTAAAAAATAGAACCGATATCTGTTGTATACAAAACTTATGTTTTTTTATGCGTTAGGCATTAAATATACAAGGTGTAAATTGTCCAAACAAGTTTATCATTTGTATGGTGAGCCTGATTTGTTTATTCGTTTCCTGAAAAAAAATCATGTAGTAGGTTGTTCAGTTTCAGTGAAAAAGATGGATGAAAAAAGATTACATGTAGCAGAGATGTGAATGTTAAGATGAATATGTGGTGTGACAAGAATGGATAAAGTAAGAAATGAGTATATTAGGGGAAGTTTGAAAGTGGCGCCAGTGACTGAAAAGTTGAAAGGAAATCGTTTGTCTTGGTATGTTCATGTGAAAAGGAGGGACGAAACGCATGTTGCTAAAAAAGTTATTAGTTTACATGTGGATGGATGGAGGGGGAGAGGGAGGCCAAAGAAAAGATGGATGGATTGTGTGAGAAGTGATATGAAAGAAAAGGAAGTTAGTGATAGCGTGACGAGTGACAGGATAGAATGGAAGAAAAAAACGTGTTGCGCCGACCCCAAATAAAACGGGACAAGGGCAGGAAGATGATGAGTAGGTTGTTCAGTTTCGTCTACTTAGGAAGCTCTTAAAGTTTGCGGAGGGCTGTCCCTTACACCTTGTATATAGTTTCTAAATAAATAAAAAGTATCGCGTCTTCCTGTAGTACGAACTACATATTAGGCAGAACGTGCCACAGGCGAAAAATTTATACACCTTCTCTAAAGTTCTGCCCACCTCTTCAAAGATTAAAAAATAATTCGAAAAATTTGTTGCAGGTGTCGACTACATGCATCCAGACTTGAAGTACAATTATGTAAGTATTGAAATTAATTAATTACTGTTTTATTAGTTATAAGTGAAAAAAATATGGGACCACCTTGTGTTATCTAATAAACAGAAAAAAATACACGGTTATCTATAGCTGAACACAAAGTTAACTTAATACAATGTAAACATACAGACAAGCTTAGATTGATAGATATACTCTTTATTAAATAAATAAATTAAACACCACTAATAAAATTACAATAGGAACTTAAAATTAATAGGGTGTCACAATAAGCGGCTTTATCGCTAAAAAGCGCCACCCATCCTTCGTTTTTTAAAGTCAGTTAAAAATAGTATTTGAAATTCTATTTCTCTTTTTAAAATATAGCATTTTTCCATAAAACAAAGACAAGTTTAAATCAAGCACAAAAAGTGTTTCAAGAGCACTTCTCCCCTCCCTACCATTTAAAAAAGGAAGAGCCTTCCCTAATTCAAAGTACACGTTAAATTAAACAAAGATTCGGTTATTCTTAATAAAAAGTATACCGTTTTATCACCCTGTTCCACGAAATAAGAAGTAAGATTTGTTCCACGGTTGAATTTTAAATGAGTACCTTCACGGCTACTGAACATCTTCAAATATTTAAAGCCGGCGCTAAATAATACTTTCGTGTAAATAGGCGCTTTTCTTTGCTGAGTAATATCAGTCGTAGTCAATGAGAACTAGGGCGCGCTTTATTTACAAAGTTGGAGGTATTATTTTGAATTTGGAATCGTGGTTGTTTTGTTTTTTGATTTATCTAATTAAAAAGATATTGCTTTGTTGCGGTATACATGAAAAAATGTTAAACTATTTAAAAAATTGTTTTATGCAAAGAAAGTTTTCTTTTGTTTCAATTAAAAAAAATGTAATCGAGTAACTTCCATTTTTGTGATAATAACAATACATTATAATTAAGGCCAAAACAAAAGTCACATTGAATCTTATTTCTTCAATGTTAGTGTTTTAATTTGAGTATTCTTCTCTATTTGAATAGTGAAAAACAATGTCACGCATGAAGGCATTGTAAACATTTTTTAATGATGTCGTTTACTTAAAAATGATAACTGTTTATTATGTTTAAACGAAACTTACTCGAGAGCAGTGGTGGCCGAGTGGTAATGGCCCCGACTTACGAGTTGTAGGTCGCGGGTTCGAACCCAGCCAGGCACATTACTTTGTGTAATTTATTTCATCACCACTGCTCTCAAAACGGTGAAGGAAAACATCGTGAGGAAACCGGCATGTCCTAGAACCAAAAATTAGAAGCCATGTGACATTCACCAACCCGCACTAGGCCCGCGTGGTGGATAACGGCCCATTCTGTCTCCTAGAGAGGAGGCCTGAGTCCCAGCAGTGGGAACATTTGAAAGGCTAATGATGATGATGATGAAACTTACTAAGTGTAATGTGGAATTAAGAGAGTTATAGATTTGGATTATTATAGTTCCTACTAGAAGAATGATAAATATTGTGTAGGTACCTATTGGACATTGGGTGCAAACAATGTAAAAATTTGCACTCTATCTCCATTTATCGATCCTAAAGAGCTATTTTCATAATAAGATTTTTCGTCTCGCACTTATATAAAAATCTTTAAGCAAAATTCTATTTAGAAACAATAGACGTGAAGTCTCGTTTAATATAGTTCCTGTAGGCACTTTTATTTTATTTAGGTAACCCAAAAATTCGATTATGTTTACAAAAAATCTGTACTTGAATTTTATAAACTTATCATATTTCTTTACGGCTAAAAGAGTTACTCTAACAAGGTGGCGAGTCACAATAGATCTTTTAGGTCGCAGTGACTACATCTCCTATACTATGGGAGATGCATAGCCCCTTTTCTTCAAAAATAATAATAATAATAATATTTCTTTATAAACTTATCATTTGAATTTAATTTCAAACTTATTTCACGAATATTTTTAGCCATTGTGCTGTATGTTTTTTAAGAAACTTCGAGTCCTGACAAAATTGAATTTCTTTTAACTTTTAATTAAGTTATCGCCCTAAAATAATTCTCTGTTGTTTTTCGTTTAGTTTGAGAGCAACGCGAGTGTTTTTGTGGCTAATGGCGTCGATAAAGTTTGGAAAGTTAGGATAGGATGAGTGATTAGCTTTTATTGATCGGAATTTCAATTTACTTCTAACAAAATAAATATAACAAGTTAACTTAAGATCCACAAAGCAAAAACATCAATTATTATTATTATTATGAGCCCGTTGTGTCCCACTGCAGGGCCTCCCTTCCGTTATTCCATTCTTTTCTGTCCTTAGCCACTTCTGGCCAATCCTTAAGGTAGGAGTCCAAATCGTCAGGCCATCTCCTTCTGGCCCTACCGCGTCGCCGGTTCCTGCTGTTTGGAATCCAGTCAGTAGTCGCTTTAGCCCAATTCTGTTGCGACATGCGGCAGATGTGACCTGCCCAGTTCCACTTTAGTTTGGCGGCTGAGTTACCTACGTCTGCGATTTGTGTTTTGGAACGAAGTATACTGTTCCTTATGCGATCGGTTCTTTTGACCCCGAGAATACTTCGTTCCATTGCTCGCTGGCAGACCCGGAGTGCGGACTTTTGACGTTTTGTTAATGACCACGTTTGCGCTCCGTAGGTGAGAGTGGGAAGGATGCACATGTCCATGAGTTTTCTTTTAAGGGAAAAACATCAAAATAAAATAAATTATTCACTTACCAAACTAAAATGGAACTGGGCAGGTCACATCTGCCGCATGTCGCAACAAAATTGGGCGAAAGCAACTACTTACTGGATACCGAACAGCAAGAGCCACGCAAACGCAGCTTTCAACTGTAAATTCTCAATTTTGACAATTGTTTTCGAATAGCGTTTTCAATTGTCAAAGGTTTTATTGTATCGCCTTGACTCTGGTTTCGGTAATTACAAAGTTAATTAATCTTTATTCTGCCCTAATTCTGAGTTTAACTGTGCATGCAAATTCATTAGGATTAAGCGGGGATTTCGCACAATTACCATTAGTTGCTCAATTTGCTTAAACTCAGAGCTCGAGGTTACTTCTAAGTGAAGTTTTTCGTGTATTTCAATAGTGATTATGGCAATGTACCCTGGGAAACTGTCCCTGGGCTTATTTCTATAATGGTTCATTGAACCTGTAGTAGTTTATTCTGAAGGTATAGCACGGATTTATTTTTGACTAGCTGTCTTTTGCGGTTTTACTTACATCTTTTTAGGGCTCCATTAATTGTCACGCCTTGTTGTGCTTGGGAAATTAAACACTACTAAAATTACAAAAAAAATCGAATAAGCATAAATGAAGAGCAAACTCACAACATTCGAAATCCCTACTAATATTATAAATGCGAAAGTAACTCTGTCTGTCTGTCTGTTACGTTTTCACGCAAAAACTACTGAACGGATTTAGATCAAATTTGGTAGGTAGGTAGAAGAGACACTGGAATAACACATAGGCTACCTATAATTTCAATGCTGAGCACGGGTCGCTGCCCGCGCGATATAAACTGTAGTCCACGCGGGCGAAGCCGCGGGCGGAAAGCTAGTTCAAATTAAAAAGTGAAAGAGTAATCGACTGAAGGATCGATTAAAATTTATCAGAATCGAAAGTATATTTAGATTCAGATTCAGATTTACATAAACATTTGTTGAAAATATACATGGTAAGAGGCTTATTATAGATGTTACATAATATTTTTTGGCTCAACATGTTTGACCAAGGCTGGTGTGCAAATTTGGTGAAAAGACAATAAGATTTTGAAAGTACAAAAACCAGCAATAAACAAAAATTAAACACACGGTAAATAACAACAATTATTATTATTGTGGCAACACTTGGGGGAGGCCTATGTCCAGCAGTGGACGTCTGTCGGCTGGAATGATGATGATGATGATTATTAATATTAAATTTAAAATTTAGTTCAATAGTTATGCGGTACAAAATAAATAGAATATTATTCAGCCAGTAACTTTAGGGCGAAATCGCTCAATCATTTAGATCATTTAGAGCGATATATCATCATTGGGAAGTTGCAAACTTTCCCACCACCACCACTCCACTTCCACTTTTACGTACTTTTTCGCAACTCCATAACATCTCTACTTCGAACATTGATCTAAGGTTGTCCAGAAACGACACTATAAAAGTCAAGGCAACGAGTATAACCTTTAATTTTATACGTCAACAGAATCTCGTAGGATTTTATTGAAATTGAAAACGGACTCTTTTCAAACAACTTCAGTGGTTATAAAACAAAACGGTTGAATAAGCTTTTGTAATTCGTCCCACACTCTGCCCGGGCAGCAACAATAATAACCGGGTAAAGTATAAAATACTTTGTTTGTATGAATTTTAAATGGTAGCTATTTTTCGAGCTTATTTTTATTATCTGTTTTTCATATACATATATTACCATGTTGATATTTCAGTGTTGTTTGATAAGCATAATTGTGTATGTTTAAAATATATGAACAAACATTTGCCGGCGTTGTTAGCTGCGGGATTTGGTTTTGAAACATAACATAGCAGCGTCATATACTTACTATGTTTGTTAAATTATTAGAATTTTAATCTCAATGGGATTATTATAAATTTTGAATATTCTTTTGTGTAACAAGTGGGAGAAGTCTCCCGCTCTGGGTAGAGTGAGAGATAATGTCAAACTTTTACTGACTAAAACCTAATGTTCTTTTAATTGCCCTTTGCTTTCTAGGTCTATGGAGACTCTTTTGAATAACCCTGTAGCCCTTGGAAGGTAGATGACATTTCTTAAGATAGCAAAGAAGAAAAGAGAAAGAAAGAAAATAGATTGGGCATACAAACACTGGTTAAAAAACCAGCGTCAGGCACTAGTTCTCTAGTGTTTACGCTGAATTGAACTTATTTTGGAGCCATGAGAGTCTAACTGCCGCACTCAGAGACGCCCATTAACGCTAATCTCTGATTTACTAATTTTGTCATTGAATAATAGTCTATATCTTTATGATGTTAAGTACCTTAGGTTTTGCTTTAATTGACATTAAAGTAAAATGACGTCTCTGAGTGCGGCAGTAAGACACACTATTTTATTTATTTTTTGCTTTTTTATTTTTGTTAGCCTGTTCTGTACCTGGGCAAAGACCTCCCTCCACTTCTTCCATCTTTCTTATAATATTTGTATATATAAAATCAAAGTTTTAGTAACTAATGTAATAAGTCCAGTGTGATAAATAGGCGTAAGATAAAGTATGTGTTTTTCAGTGTAGTGTGAAAAAAAAAAACAAAATACTAATTATAATTAATTTCCTTTTAACAAGTACTAATTAAATTATAAAATAAACTTAAAAATAATATATACACTAAAGGCCTAGCTAAATATGATGTCAAAAAACTCCTCCGCATCGCTGTCGACTGGAAGTGTGCCGATGTTATTTTATTTAACAAGTTAAATAAAATACAACATCTACATCAAGGGATTGAAGTGATCTTAAAAACAAAAATTGCCTGTGTTAAGTTACCTGGTGTACGAACAATTTTTAACCTTAAAAATGGCTTACTTAATGTTGTAATTTGTTTGTCGTAGAATGCAGAGGCTTCGTACGACTTCAGCAGTAACGACCCGTTTCCCTACCCGAGATACACAGACGACTGGTTTAACAGGTAACTAACTCTTTTATGTATTCACTTTATATACGTGTACATATTTGAATGTCGAACAGTAACTGTCCCCACACACGGGCCTCAAAAAAACGCCGCCACAAATAAACGCTACAAGCGTCCACGCAAAAAAGCTAGAAGCCGCCGCAAAAACAGCTGAAGCGCGACAGCTTCTGGCCGGAGAAGCTTGAAGCGGCTTCAAGTGTTTTTTTTTTCTGGCGGCACAGCCGCACACAAAAAAAACGTCGGACGTCGGACAAAATTTGAGTCTAATCGACA
Source organism: Mythimna lalbum (assembly GCA_949319445.1). Classification (NCBI taxonomy): domain Eukaryota; kingdom Metazoa; phylum Arthropoda; class Insecta; order Lepidoptera; family Noctuidae; genus Mythimna; species Mythimna lalbum. The sequence continues at coordinate 7,141,874 of OX439363.1, forward strand.
CGAGAAGAGAAAGAATACAATTTCAATTCTTTTTACCAACAGCGCAATTCGCCACGCAGCAAAAGATCCATACAGCAGTGTGTAATCTAGATAAAAGGTGTTATAGTTATGTTGCTAATCCATTGTTTCATTCCATCACCCACTACCGGTAACCTTCCAATGGCTATTTGCGAATTGGACGAGTAAACCCGTAGGTATCAATTGTATCAATTTTATGCCGACATCGACGCAGAGTGAATGAAAAAAAAACACACATTTAAGTAAGAATAGAATAGAATAAACTTTATAAGTAACAATTTCACAGAAACTTAAATCTATGGGTAAATTGGCGGTCTTATCGCTGATATCGATATCTTCCAGACAACTTTGGCATGAAATATAAGAACTTAAACTAAAAAAGGGGGTAATCTGCGGTGTACTGCAAGCAATATTAATCAACTGAATAAAGGGAAATAAATAATAATAATAATATATGGGTACATATGTATATATAAATATGTAATGAAATGACATTTCATTAATTCAAATTTGCCATCATTTGAGGTTATCATCGTGAACTCAAATTGTAACCGGTCCATCTTTTTCTAGTTGACGAAAATGTCGTTTTATAGGCAAATTTGAATTAATGAAATGGCATTTCATTACAAATATACACAGTATATATTATGTATTACACATATAAATGAAAGCGAAAAAGAAAAGAAGAGAATAAAGGTTAGCGATGGGAGAAATTAAATTAGGTAGAACTAGGTAATATTAGAGAGAAAGGTAATGTTCTTTGATGAGGTTTTTAAAAGAACCTAGCAACTGGGTTTGCCTACTTGAGATCGGAAAAGTATTCCATAATCGCACCGCCTAGACCGTAAACGATTTGTCGCAGAATTTAGTAGAATGCGAGGGCATCAAACGTTTCAAGTAAGCGTTTTAGTAGTTGCATATAGGGTTGCCAAGTCTTGAAACCAAAAGCCGGACAGACTATCCTATTTAACTGGACATTTGGTCAAAAATAACGTTTTTTTTTTTTAAGTTTAACATGATTTTTTTATAACAAGAAAATCCATTCTTTTTAATTTAATCAAAAAACAATAAAATTAAGTGATATAATTGCTAGTCTAATTGCATGTCCACTCTGCTTGTAATAGCGATACAAGGTAATTCTAAACAAAACGGTCAAATTTAAAAAGCCTTACAAAAGCCAGATGGGCCGGACTGCGCCTTATTTGACCGGACACTCAACTAAAAAGCCTGACCATGTCCAGCTTTATCTGGACGCCCGCGTCTGCCAGCTCTAGTTACATAGTATTCTTGAAAACAAAGATATTTCGTCTGTGGTTGAAAGATTCATTCGCCGCAGGTCGATCATCTATCAGTTTCGGGCATTTAACTCAATACATACAAACTTAAAAACAGTTTATCAGTTTTAAACGTACCTTATCCGTACATAACAAGCTGTTGTCAGCGGTTTCGTCCACATGGTCCTTGCTAGATGGACGGACCGCGAGTTACACATTGCTCGTCGTCTCTTTCTCGTGGCGGCTGGAGTCTTAGGATGTCTTGCAGCCATCTCCTTCGCTAGCATTACTGTTTCGCTGAAGGAGGCAACCGCATTCCATTCCCTCTTACTCCGGACCATGGTATGAACCAGGGTATGGCGCGTGAGATCATTTTTTTAGGTTTAAAAAAAGGTTGTGGTGCTCCCATAAGCTTCGTCTAATCCCCAAAATATACACGTATCCTGTCCTGTGAAATTAGTGACAAGAATAAAGCCGTGAGATTAGGTGCCCGAAGTGAGTTTTAGGTATTTCTCACGGTTCATTAGGACATACATCACACACATCACATTTAGTGAAATAACTTAGTAAATTAACTACAGGGTGTTTTTTTTTTAATCTCTCTTTTCGATATATACCAACGGTATAATGATTTTTAAATCTAAACCAGCCAAGGTCGTCTGCGACATTAAATAAAATATAAACTCCATTATAAATTAATATTTCACTTTATATTTAATGAAAATGGTGTAATTACTTAGGACTTAGTACCCAAATTAATTAATACTTAGTACTTCGCTATGTACTCCTAATGTAGATTTAATAGTTGTTAGTTTAGGCACTTTGTAGATGTAAGGGTTAAAACTTAGCGTTTAATTTCTGGGTGGAAATTAAATTCGACGGGTTAGTTCAGTGAGTAGAGTAGCAAAATTAGAAAAGTTATGAATTCTTTACATATCGCGAAGTTCATTGAAAATAGATCTTTTATGAATGTTTGAGTAGCATAAACCTCAAGATAGTCTTTATTATAGCTAGTCCGTATGGCCTCCCTCCATTCCTTCCAATGATCATGACTCCTCACCGTTGGCGCTCGATGTCTTCCTTAATAATCGGAAAGAGAATTGCCAATTCTTCAGGTCCAGACCAAGACGTCCAGTTATTATAAGAACTGGTTGAAACAACGACGTTTGGTCGCAGAATGGAAAGCTGTTGTTACGTTTCAGAACAAAAAATGGTCTTTGAAAACTGTTAATTGTTTAACTTCAGCCATAGGTTGACATTCAAAAGAGAAACCCGAAGGCAAAAAAAAACACAAGTGTAGTTTATTCGGTAAAAGTCTGACACGCTCTCCTGCTACACCCTAGAGCAAGAGACGTCGTTAGATGATTTACCAACTCAAAAAAAAGTCTGACTTCAAAACGTCTAAGGTTGTCAAACCAACTCCAAGACCATATCTGCCAAAACCATTTTGGTTCACAATTCCCTAAAACTTTGCTCGCCATTTATATAACTCACAAATACGCTAACATATATTGACACAAATAATGCTGAAACCTCCACAATATTACGTTTTCCCAAGAATGCTGTCAGCTGTCGAACACTACACGAGTTTGCGACTTTTCCACTTAAGCAGCTGTCTCTGATGAGTTCCAGTTGTCAGGTTACGTCTTCACACTTCGAGTGAGGTTGTGCTGAAATATTGTAGAAGTAATTCGTACCTACGAATGCGATAAGGCCGCCAATTGTACCTATGTTTTTAGTGTTGGGTTTCTTTTTTTGTAATAATTCTTAAAGTAGTGCTTCAAATTGAATGTTTGTTTATTCCGTATTTATATAATGCCTGCTTGTTTATCGAAATTTCAGGCTTCAGTTTTATAAACAACGATGTTATAGGGGGTCGAAAATGGCCTGACTGTTTCGAGAAAAGGATGGTAATTTTGAAAAATAATGTCTTTTGCTTAATCTAACTTAAGATTTACCAAGAAAATCTAAAAACATTTTATCAGTAAGTTCTAATAAATATTCATATTTATTCAGTACTTTAACATTTTTATGGAGAGAAAACATACCTGCCTATGAGAAAAACGCTTAGTTTTACATCTCACTTTTGTAGCGGTGATATTGGATTATTTATGAAACATCGACTCGGTTAGTCTAACAACAAATATCTATATAGTAGAGATATTTGTCTTTCATCCAATGACTTCTACTTAAGACGACACGAGAGATTTTATCAGACTTTTAGTTACTAGAACCCATCTGTCCCGAAGTCCTAGCAGTTGTGGCTCTACTAGGCCCCTTCAATTTTGCTGACGTCTCTTTGTGCCCCGCTTGGAACACAGTGCGCCGTCGACTCGGACCTTTTCCTTATCTAGGCTGATTTATGCGACATCCATTAAATAATTGATTTCTGTGTACAGCCACGGAACCCGCTGTGCTGGAGAAGTGGCCGCAGCCAGAGACAACGGCGTCTGTGGCGTGGGCGTGGCGTATCACTCCAAAGTTGCTGGTAAGTCGACGTTTCACTACATAGCATTTTAATTTTGGTTCCGATAGTAGTCAATGTGTTTTTTTTATGATTCATGCTACAAAAACAGTGATCGTGTTGAAATAAAGTCTATGGAAATCGTTAATGTGGTTTAACTGACTTGAAATTTTCTTTTCTTATTAAGTAAAAGCAAAAAAAAAAATAGTACCTACGCTTAAAATAAGGTCGATGCTAAAATCATTAAATAAGTTTATTCTTTTCTAGAAAATAGTTTAGTCCATTATCAAGAAAACATTAAATTCAATTTCTCTTCATTAAATCAATACGACCATCCACTAAAACCAATAACAATAAAAATACCCATTTAAATCTACACGCGTACATCAAAGAAAAATAACTACTGAAATGAAACTCGTAGCTCTCGGCTACGTCGTAGCACCGTAGCGGTGACGTCACGAACTTCGTAGCGGTTGCGTAGCCATTTTATTTACTCTATAAAAACTCGTAAGCTTGTTATATCAGACTGTGACCTACATAAAGAATTTTCTTCAGGCTATAAAGAATAATTCCTCAGAGATTGGTGATCGGAATACGTAATTTTCTTTGTAATAAATCTTGACTTTCTGCTTTGAAATCGGTGGTTGCCATATTGTTGTCGAAAGTTGTTCTTGATTTTTCTATAGATACAGTCTTCAAAGTAATTTGCAATGAGAACATTTACAAATCTTAAAGAAAGACTTCACAAAAAGACTTACAAAATTGATGTTATGGCGACTATGATACGCGCGCTCTGAAAAAAAAAACATGGTACTCATTCCTGATGTGTTGCAATATTTATGAAAAACCTACCAACAGGTTCCGTACTGTATTAAAAAACAAAAAAAACACAGCGGCAACTTAAATACATCTGTAATTTGAATTTTGAAATTCCTACTGTCTAGCTGTCATAGTTCATGAGATTCAGCCTGGTGACAGACAGACGGACAGTTTTAGTAATAAAAAATCATGTTATTGACTGATGATAATCTTTGATGATAGTCATTCATTGGAGTTATATTTATTGAAAGAAAAAAATGCTGATGATAATCTTTCATGATAGTCATTCATTGAGGTTATATTGATTGAAAGAATAAAATAGCCCAGCAGGTCAGGTTATTTCTTTGTAATTATCTCAACAGCCACCCTGGTTGGATCACAGCACGATGTTATTAGTTTCCCCCTCTTCCCCCCTTCCCCCCTTCCCCCCTTCCCCCAGATATATGAGATCATCTAATTTGTAACTAGAAACTGGACCGTATCGGTTACTCTACTATATTGGTGATAATTATTAGGTATCCAGTGGCGGAGGGTTTTGTTTATGAAACATAATATTAGGTGGTGCATCATGACTCACATTTTCACTGTTTTTCATACAACCGCTCATAACTGATTATGACGTTATTACACATTTTACATTAGATATTTTGGAAACACAGTATCTTGTGGATATTATCTAGGTTTCTAAAGAAGCCAATTTCTAAATTTGTGTAAAACTAATGCAGTAAAAACCTCTGAAAATGTCCTATTTTGTATGAACTTATACACTCCATAATATGCCTAAAAATTAAAAAAGTCAAAAAAGTAATCCTCTAGAGACCTTGCAAATTTTATTAAGATTCTAAATGACGACAACTTTTTCCAAAAACATTTAAGGGTTTAAAAAAAACAGCTATTTCCTGGAGCAAGTTTTGTGAAATTTTCGAGTAAATCTCGGAATTACCGAATACTAACAGAGTTTCCAGGCGTTATCTTTATTTTTTTGCGTTGCCTTTTCGTCAAACATTGCGTTGGAATGCATTAAATGAAGTAACAAGCTTTTAAACCATTTTCGATGTTTACGATAAGCGAGTGGAGAAGGACCCTCTTAAGGATATTGGTTTATAGTGTTTTGTTTTGAATTCGATCGTTTGTTGTTTGTTGACACAAACTTACTACAGACATATTCTTAAGGTGAGTATAGACTACAACATTTCCTAGAGCATTTCTGTGTAATGTAACGTTCTTACGAATAGTACAATACAGGCAAAAGCTCAGTTTCCAAAGCATTTCCATGTAATGTAACGTTCCTGCGAATGCTCTGCGTTATGCTACGGGTAAATGCTCACAGCGAGTGTGCATTTACCATTCGTTGTACCTTGCGTTCATTCTTTTTTGAAATGTCACCCCGCAACCGCGCATCGCCCGCACTCGTGGCTCGACGAAATGTTACACCAATATGTTCGTTGGTTTGTTACAAAGAGGCGAGCGTGCTTGACGTTTAGTTCGTAAAAGGATGATACACTAGAACATATCATAGAGCGGCTCGTTGTTCTGTTACAAGTAAATGTTGTAGTCTATACTGACCTTTAGGAACTGTTTCTGAATTGAGTACATTGAATTAAGAACATGCCAAATCTCAGCTGGGTCGAAGCCTACTGGGGCCAGGGTTAGCTCCGAAAGGGAAGCACGGCCCCGGTATGAAAGGCAAGGAGGAACGGGGTGGGTTTTTTAGTCAGTAAGAGTCTGACACTATCTCCCGCTCCGCCCAAGGGTGGGGAATGATTTTTATCCAACAAAAAATCTCACGTTTATACCTAATCATCATCATCATTTCAGCCGATACACGTCCACTGTTGGACATAGGCCTCCCCCAAGCGTCGCCACAACGAACGTTCCTGTGTGTCTCGCATCTATCGGTTTCCCGCAACCTTCACCAGGTCATCGGTGCACCTTGTTGGAGGCCTTCCAACGTTGCGTCTTCCGGTACGCGTACGCCACTCCATCAAATGATAGGTGTTAATGCTAAAGAAGAGTTTGACGAACTCAAGGCATTTGAGTAACTTTTGAATTGTGAAAGTCGGTCAGTTAAAAAAAGTAATTAAGGTTTTTTCTCAGAGGGATGACTAATAAGTCATGAAGAAGAATATGATAGATATTCAATAAACATTCCTATAGTGAAGCACCAAGTCGGGGTATACACTTCCTCGCACTTCCACGGATTTATTCTCTGCGAGACTGCGTGTATCTCTGTCACATGGTTATTATTATTATTATATCTAGCTCATACTGTCCCACTGCTGTGCAAAGGCCTCCCTCCATTCTTTTCAATGTTCCCGGTTTTGAGTAACTTGTTTCCAATTCCCAAGGCAGACATCTAAGTCCTCCCGCCATCGGAGACTGCCGCGGTAAAGCTATTGCATAGCATTTTTTTTTATCAACTTATGCAATTAAATTGTGATTGAAGTTGACAAGTTGCCATGACAACCATTTAGTGGGGGTGTTAGGTTTTTTTCGTTACGGAATTTCTGGATTCGGTCTCCACGCTCAAGGCCCGTGATAGAAGCTATGCAATAGCTTAAAAAATCTATGCTATGATATATCTGCGCAGTAAGTGCGACATTCTAATTTCATCTAAAACAAAATCATTCTCTCAACCAATTAACACCACACGTCTCTCATTTGCATCAACTTAATTAACTATTAACTGGAGCTATTTATATCGAGCTATAAAAGGCTCCAGTGCCTCCATTAGTCGTCGGCCATTGCTCGTCCGTCACCCGACGCGCTGCAAGGGCAAACTGACAGTTATATAGATGTTGCCAGATTAAAATAGAGAAAAAATAAATGAGGACTGCGGTATTTTAAATTGAATTAAGAACAGAGTTATTTTAGAGCTATAGTCTGTATAAAAAGTCAAACGATTTGAAAATTATTGAAAGAAATAAAAAATCTGTTGTTGACAACGTGAATTTTAGTTGTCATTCACTTGTTTCTCCAGATGATGATAGTTCTACAAGAAATGTTGATCGTAATATGGCTAGTGATTATGAATAAAAGTTAGTTAGATTTATGTCCCACTGCTGGGCGATGGCCTCCCTCTCCCTTTTCCACACACGTATGTCTTCGGCCATTGCAGGCCAGTCCCTCCGGTATTTATCAAGTTCATCCCTCCACCTTCGCCTTGGTCTGCCGCGATGTCACCTTGCGTTCAATGGGACCCAATAAGTGGCTCTTTTAGCCCACAGTTTATCCGACATGCGGCAAACATGTCCGACCTAATCCCACTTTAAAGTGGCAGCTTATGAATAAAAGTGGAGTAGAATATTTAGAATCAGATTTCTTTTACTGTTCCAGATTTATGTTATTACTTTATACTGACTTATGGTACTATTATATCTTTGCAAATGTATCCTACTTTTGTTATAAGAATATAATTAAAGAGACTGAAATAGTTAGGTATATTCTAAACGAAAATCTTTTGTTATTGTTATTGTTAAAAAGTCCCTTAATAATATTAAATCACTTAAAATACTTATATTCGATACTTTTTATAACGTTCTTCTATTAGTAAACAATGATCAAGATCTCTTTGAACCAGTGTTGACTACATCAGATTTAATTTTACCCTAATAATTACCCGAATTGTTTGACTTTTTAGACAGACTATAGTATTTTTTTTTAATGACCTTGCTTTCTATCTTTTCATTGTTTTCATGGTGCACGTAAGATATGTTGACAATGTTTTCTAAAATATCATCGATCTATACTTTTTTTAAGGTGGGAAATCCAATGACTTCTCACGCTTTAGAGGCGGAGCTAGAGGGCGTCAGAATTTTACTGATTAAATCCGCACTTGTTTTTCCTTTGCCTTGCGTTCTAGCACCCTGGGTTTTACTTTGAGATGTCAACTCATGGCCTCAATAGGCTTTGGCGTTGCTGGGCCCCAATCCGGTAAGCGCCCAGTGAATATTCGGACCGAACCCGTGTCGTCGACGGAGCGTAGTGTTCTATGCGCGTCTCAAAGAGATCTCAACAAAACCATAGAGCTACTGTGCCTCTATTACTGTGCCTCTATGGTGTTGTTATATGGGTCGACTTGTGAAAAAGCTACCCGTGGACCGTGGTCCTAGAAAATATAGGTTCAGTTTTAATCAGTAAAAGTCTGACAGTCATTTTCGTTCCGACCTACAGCAGGAGAAGACCTTTCGAATACCGTAATAAGAGACACATTAGAAAGACGATGAGAGAGCTAACGCTGGCGTCCGTTTAGGGTTTAATGAATTGAATGACTTAAAAAAGGTTTCTAGGCAATCTATTAAAACTAAGTGCACTTAACTAAGTGGTTAATAAATTGTGTGTGTTATAATCTACTTTAACCATAATTTAAACTGTGTAAGTAGGATTGTCGTGGGCGTAGTTTTCGGGCTGCGTCGTCATTTCTAACGCCTGCTTCGGTTTCGCGTGTCTATGCATTAATTAATGTTTGTTTCGGCCACTTTAGTCTAAATCTCGCCCTTCTGTTAGTTTGTCCTAAATTTAATATGATTTTGCACACATTTTTAAGGTTCCGTACTTCAAAAAGAAAAAGCGAAACCCTTTTCACTTTGTTGTCCGTCTGTCTGTCTGTCAAGACCCTTTATTTCGGTAATGTGTGAAGGTATCGAGTTGAAATTACCATATACCGCTTCAAAGAACCGCAGACCCAAGTCTGCAGTTCTTTGAAGCTGTGATAAAAATCAAACATCTGAGCTGAAGGGAAAAGAAAAAAAAAACGCCCGATTATGTCGCAAAAATGTATTATTTCAACACTCTCCCTTGAGAGTGTTGAAATATACGTTTTTAAACACTCCTCTCCCCTCTCCTTCCCTTCCCTTGAATCAAAATTCATAGGGTACTTCCCGTTGACGTAGAATCCTGAAATTTGGCAAAGCAAGGTCTCATAGTACACATATAAGAAAATTCTGAAAACTATAAAGTTGTAGTTACGTCACAAAAACCAACTTATTTGCGATTCGGAAAATGCTTTGTAACTCAATTCGGGAATTAAACTGTTTTTAAAGGCAAAGTTTTTTACGGAAACCTCAGAAAGCGACTTCGAATCGCACTTGCCCAGTTTTTCTCATCTGCCTACCAACTTAGGGGCAATCAGCATAAAAATAGAAGGAAGTTGTTCAAACTCAAAAACTTTGACAGGTCTTCAAAACTTTCGACGGTCACTCCTACTTGTCCCAGCGGTAGTCCAATCAAATTAATAGAAATAAATACATATAACTGGTCGAATAAAATTCAGGAAGCAATCTGGTTTAGCAAAAATTCATTTACCTATCGCAGCCGACCGCGACACAAAAATGACAAAATAAAATCAACCGCGAAATTCTTGGAAATTGAATTCGCATCCGGAGTTCGTAAGTAGGTTTCCGGGAATTCTGTTTCGATTTTTTTATTGCTTTAGCCTTGTTTCTATTATGGCACAAAATAGATAGGTACAGAAGACAATCTCATGTATGTACTTCACTTTTTATACCGACGCTCGGTGGACGCACACTAATGAGCGTTTGAGCCGGAAATGTACGTCGAGCGGGCCGATGCGCTCCGAGATATTGTGCCCGTGGCCGGTGTCTATGTGTGCGTTGCTCGAGCGCGCTTTGTATGTAGATTGACTTCTGTACCAATATATTTTGTGATTATGGTTACAAGCGTGCTAAGAGTGGAGTATCGTGTTCACTTAAACAATATAAACAACAACAAAAAAAGCAATATTGTTTAAGTATGTATTTTATTATTATAAGCAACTTTTTTTATCTGATACCTGCTTTTGCCCGCAGCTTCGCCTGCGTACATAAAATGCTTTATAGCTTATGTCACTCAGGAATAAAGCAGCTTTCTATCGGTGAAAACATTTTAGCAGTCGGACCACTACTTCCAGAGATTACCTCCTACAAACAAAGAAAAACAAACTTTACCTCTTTATTAAAAAACTAATACCAAACAGCGATCCCACCTGATGGTCAGCAGGGATGCAATCGTTAATGGTGAATCGCACTAGTTTATTAAGAGCCTATTCACTCTAGCCTTGAAGACACCAAAATATAATCTGACGGGGAGACCGCAGCGGGGAAATTGTGCCAATTCTTCAATGTACGCGGTATAAACGACTAGGTGAAATGCTTAGTCGAGTCTTCTGAACGGGCCGTAAGGGTGGACACTTGCACTAGAATCAAGTCATATTCAAGTCCTATTGGTCGTAATGTGATGCTGTATAACCTTTCTTGATAAATGCGGTTTCCAACACTATTATTTTTCAATTAGAACCAGCAGTTTCTGAGATTAGCACGTTCAATCAAACAAACAAACTCTTCAGCTTTATAATATACTTGGTTGGATATGAGTGTCTATTCTTATTTGTTCTTTTCTTTTTTAAGTGTTTGTGGTACATAAATAAATAAATAAATAAATAGTTTGGCGCTGCTATATTCCATTTATTGCCCTATCTCAATAGTGTGGTAACTAAATCGCTTATCCCTATTAACAATGTCGGATGTGAAAATTGGCAACTTTACACGAGAGCGAGTCAAAGTTTGACATACGTCTTTGTTAACTGGCGAATGGGCCACATCTGACAATGTTAACGTGGCCCATTTTAAAAACTACACGTAATTTATTTTTTCTTTTTGCTACTATTAAAAAAGGGACTTTTTGAGAGTGATTCGTGAAATAAAAAGAAAATGGCAAAAAAACATATCCAATATGTTAATAGGGACAATCGAAATAATTCATAGACTATCTACAGCTCTTGAATACGCTGTATTGACACATTCGCTGCCATAGAGATGTAGCACGTCCATTGTAACGTAAAAGGGTTCTGTTTGCGATATCGTTTTGTTTGTAATAGGACTTATATGGAGGTCGGCATGGTTCTACACTGAATGTATGAATGATCTTTATATTTTAGCCGATTGTAAATTACGACCAACGCTTAATTGTCGTTTTGTACACACGTTTGTACGAATTTTTTTTGGCCAAACATTTTGGTATCTATTTTTAATTTTTTCTAAAACAATCGAGAAAAAGTTAATAATACCCTTCCTCGCGCGAGGGAATAAAGGTGATGGATGGAGAGGCTTTTGCCCAGGAGTCGTAGATGTTTCTTTAACACCATACTTCATTCGTGCAAATATTAAGCCAAATAAAACGACTTATGCAACAAAAAAAGACTTATGCCAAATACTACAGATCGTATATAAATTAGATAAGGCGTATAACATAAAATTCAAATAAGAATTAAAATAATAAAGTGACATTAAAATGACTAGTTCTAGTTATTAAAAGCAAACATTATCAATTTATTTTTGGTCAAATATATATATATTGTTTTGATTAGTTGTATTTTTATTTTCTTTGTTTTACTTAAAATAAAATTACTTTTTTATACTAATATTAAAAGCGGAAATATGTACGAAATAAAAAAAAAACAATAAATCAAAAGCATCACGTTTTATATGAATTAACAATTTTATTAAAATCTAATAATATAATACCTATTTCATGAAAAAAGTGGTTTCATGCACTTGATATTTTAATTTAGAAACTGAGTCAAAATGGAAAATTGAATCAACTAGACTCAATTTTGACTGATCCATACGACTAATGGCAATAGTTTATGTTCTAACCTGACATTAAACATTCTTCAATTTACTATACATTTAAATCGGCTTCATCATATCAGCCGAAAGACGTCCACTGTTAGGCCTCTCCCAAAGCGTCGCCACAACGACCGGTCCTGTGCGTCACGCATCCATCGACTTACCCTTTCTAAAAATATTGTTTTAAAATTATCCATTCCACAGTCATAACAAAACAAAAATATGATTAACTTTTAACAATTGACCTGACAATCCCTGGACGATTTACCAGCAGTATTTATGACGTCAAACCGACGTGTCCCTCCCAGACATGAGGCGCGCTTCGCTGGACCGCGTAATTACACATTTTGAAACCCGGTCCTTTCAGACCACCCTCCGCACTGGCCGTTATCTGTTCGAGATTTAATTTTAAAAAGCTGGATTAGATTTTTGGTTTGGAATTCTATTTATAAAAGTTGGCTGTGGCGTCGGTTGTGTCGTTATTTTGTTGAGGACGATTATAAAAAAATGAAATACTTTACATTTTAGCATTTTGTTGTTTACTTGTAAGAAATGTAAGTAGATGATATATATAAGCATTAACTATATCATAAGCGTTTATGACTCTTTGTGAACCCATTAATTCATGAATCCCCAAGCGACCACCGGTGTCCGCGCATCTATTGTCTTACTATTGTGTCTCTAATTGACGGTATCTGAAGGGTTAAATGTGGATAAATGTGGTTTTACGAGCCGTAGGCAAAATAATATGTAGCGACATCTATGAAGCCACATACGAACTACGAAGAAAATACGAAATCCTGCATCGCGCAAATCAAAGTTCTCCGCGCGATTTGAACATATACGACAGCCCGACATCAACTATCGGGCAGTCGCCTACCAGACTATAACATCGTGTCTGGTCGGAGGTCCCACATACCTCCTTTGAAAAGGGAGGTTCCCTTTTCAAAGGAGGTATGTGGGACTTTACTCTCTGTTCCGCATACCTCCAAAAATATTTTATTTCAATTAAGGTCTGTTAATCCCTATTTGCCAGGCATACACGCTAGGGTATACTTTACAGGTTTGAGTTTGGGACATTGTGGTGAAAGGATTAGTCAGCTAGACTCTGCGTTACCGAGTGCTAGCTGTCCAGGGTTTTTGTTCCGGTGGGCAAAAATCATCTTATGACAACCCCCGCTCTTGGGTGGAGCGGGAGATAGTGTCAGACTCTTAGGCTTCCTGCTCCTGGCCCCAGTAGGGTTCGACCCATCCGGGCCCCTCCTGTTAGTTGTCCAGGGTTTTTTTTTTTTTTTTTTTTTTTTCCCGATGGGGAAAATCATCTTATGACAAAACCCGCTCTTGGGCGGAGCGGGAGATAGTGTCAGACTCTTACTGACTAAAAACCCCATCCCGTTCCTTCTAGCCTTCATACCGGGGCACGAGCTCCCTTTCGGACAACCCTGTCCCCAGTAGGCTTCGGCCAAGCTGGGCCCCTCCTGCTGCTGACAACTTCTTGAGGCGCGCGGGAACAGTGCGCGCCGTCGACGTCTTGGACTCGGTCCATTACCGGACGATCGGACAGCGAGCTACCCATGGCTCGCCGTCCGCGAGCCCCCGTCTACGGTGGCCGGAAATCGGGATCGGAATCCCGACGGCGGCGGCGAGGGCGCCTTTGCCTGATGCGGTCGGCCTCCTCCTTTGCTAGCATCACTGCTTCGCAGAAGGAGGCGACCGCCTGCCACTCATCCTCGCTCCGGACCATGGCCTCAACCAAGGCTCGGCGCGAGAGGTCTCCGCCGCCGATCGCCCCCACGAGGGCACGGCGTTGCTCCGCCCAAGCAGGGCATACCTCTACTGTGTGCTCCACCGTGTCCTCCGGGCGTTCCGCACAGTGGCGGCACTAGTTGTCCAGGGTGCGCAGGGCGTTTAGAATCGCTGTACGTTATTTTTAACGCCGCTTGGGGAGGCTCCTTTCATGCACCCCACATGCTCCTCTCTAACACAGTGCCAGTGTAGAGCGTCGCCACAGGACATGCGCCATCGGCTATGCTGTTCATCCTGCGTAATGACCTGCAGTTTTCAGGATCTATGCGAGGCGAACATTAGAGCTGTACAGGTTGCCAAATACTGGTCAGAAATAGTATAGTTTGAGAGCATCGACACGAAAAGAAAAAGAAGACCTGACTGGTTTGCCTGTACAGGTGAGTTTTATAGCTATGTTGCACAACTGTGCAGTTTTCTGTACAAGCTCACCTGACAGGTATATAACTGAGCAGGCAAATCTGTATGATATACCCTAGCGTGTATTACTGGCTACCTTTACGTAGGGCTTTTTAAACTCTCAAAATCTATTCCAACTATTCATTCTATTAATTTCTATCAACTGGTACTACTATTCGAAAATAATTAACAGAAAATTTAACCCGTAGTGAAAATAAAACTCACTTCTCCGTAAGACTTCACTGGTTTACGTTTCCTAATTATGGAACCGTACCGTTCTTCAAAGTAATAACTGCGCGATGCTATTAATTTTTTAAACGATTTTCAATAATTAACTTACAGTACGTAATAAAACACAGGTGCTTGTAGCTTGTTTACATTATATTATTATTTTGAAGATAAAGGGCTATGCATCTCCCGTAGTGTAGGAAATGTAGTCACTGCGACCTAAAAGATCTATTGTGACTCGCCACCTTGTTAGAGTAACTCTTTTAGCCGGGAGGCTTCCAGGAAGTCTAGAATACTCCTAGCTTTAAGAGTTTTAATTTCCTCCGGGCGAATAATGTGTCGGCCCAAATGGATACTCCGTTTGTGGATAAGGGGCCCGCATTCACACAATAGGTGCTTAGGCGTCTCCCTCTCCTGATTACAGTACCGGCAAACATAAGTGTCACTCTTGTTTACATGCATAAATCTTTATATGTATATGTTTATCACCTAAATCTTCGTAGATATTTTGAGTGATTTAATAGCCCCGACTTACGAGTTGTAGCTCGCGGGTTCGAACCCAGCCAGGCGCATTACTTTGTGTAATTTATTTCATCACTACTGATCTCAAAACGGTGAAGAAAAACATCGCGAGCATGTCCTAGAACCAAAAAATCGAAGACATGTGACTTTCACCCACCCGCACCGGGTTCGCGTGTTGGATTACGGCCCATTCCCTCTTTTAGAGAGGCCTGAGTCCCAGCAGTGGGAACATTAAAGAAGGCTGATGATGATGATGAATTGAACCGGTGGCGCTGTAATCAGGTTCTCAGTTTTCTTTTTCTGCCAGGACCGCTAGTTGTTTACACTTTTTTAGAAATATGAACGTAGAAATAAAGAGGTTTATATTCAGTAGGTATATGTCAAAGCTTTTACAAAGATAGAGTTATTTTCGAACTCTAAAGCGCTCTTTTAAAAAGGATGACTATTTTCTCTTGACATTTTTCTCATCCACGTTCGAGAGATATTTGCAAACCCTCACAGCATTTCAACGCTTTTGTGTTTGTTTTAAGAATCGCGACCTTTACTTTGCCATTGAGGAACGTAAAATGTTGCCGGAGAATTATTTGAGTGGTTGAGAAGCATCGTTCACCAGCCTTATGTTTTTCCAATATTTACTTTTGCTCAATTTTTATTTTGGTCCATCGTGACTTGAGATGGATAGCTTTTTAAGACTTTTTGTAGCACTTATTTGAAAACCCATTTAGAGTTTTTTTATTGATAAAAACATACACACATGTCGGAAAGTGATGATGTTGTCGATTACGCTCGTCTAGAGATAACCTATTCACTCTTGACTTAACCTTTTCAACGCCCATTTATATAATTCGCGATGTGTCCTCCAGCGCCACGCAACAAATGCAAAAAAAAATTCTGGCGTTTTTGTTTCTATTGAATAAAAAACAAACAAGAACTTATTATGTGTGAAAAAGTAAAAAATATGGCTTATAACAGGGAAATTTTTCATAAAAACAAAATAAAAGGTCTTGTAAAAGTCGTTAATTTATTTTATACTATTATTACTTCTAATCAAGTAGTGGCGCTGAGGGCAAATCTCGAACTTGTATACAAGTAATTGGCGTTCAAAAGGTTAAAGACTGTAACTATCATGAAAGACAAACTCTGGGAGACTTGCAACCGGAAAGAAATTTGCAAAATCTTACTTGGTAGTACATTTTTGCATATTTATGATGGAAAACTGTTACATATAAGAATAGTGACACTATGCTTATGCTTATGAGTTATGAGTAACACTTTTCCACCATAGGCGTGGGCTTGCGGACGATTGCTCGCCGTCCGGCCGTCCAGTAACCATCCGGGCAGAGCTCTAGTCGTCGGTCAGCAAAACCGTGAGGCTCAGCTGGACCGACACCTACTAGGGCCCAGGGCTGACTTCCGAAAGGGAAAACCCTGGAATGTAAAGCTTTTTCTAGCATGGGTGTGGCTTTAAAATTCCGACACCCCTTTCCACTCCACCCTAGAGCAGGAAAAGTCATTGGATGAATTTCCACCTTAAAAAAAAGAAAAACGAAGAACATTTTTACTATCTATTTAAATAAAGCCTGTTATAAACAGGGCGCTAAATATAAAATGCTCCGTGACCGTTTTATTGTCTCGTATATCCATCCTTTCCGTAATATATCTCTTTGCCGACCCACATTAACATATGTTACTCAGTCGGTAGGTCTTAGGGTTTTCTGTTACTGAGAATAACATGTTTTGTTTCGCTGAATTAAGTTTTTATTGCGACTAGGATATTAAACCGGCTGTTGAGGACAAGTCACAGGTCATCGTCATCATCAAATCGACGCCGATGTGAACCCCTCTTACCGTTTTTTAGATTCCCGATGGTTTTTTTTTTACG
The DNA here is from genome assembly GCA_949319445.1 of Mythimna lalbum. Classification (NCBI taxonomy): domain Eukaryota; kingdom Metazoa; phylum Arthropoda; class Insecta; order Lepidoptera; family Noctuidae; genus Mythimna; species Mythimna lalbum. The sequence goes on from OX439363.1 coordinate 7,158,908, forward strand.
GTGGGCAAAAATCATCTAATTACAAACCACGCTCTTGGGTGGAGCGGGAGATAGTGTCAGACTCTTACTGACTCCAAATTTTGAACATGAGCAAGATAATGACGAAGAATTTGTATTTTCAAAAGTTTCCTTAAAATAAAGTTATTTGTATTGTCTTTAAATAAAATCACCAATTCAAAATATCAAGGTAAGTTTACGAATAGCGATTGAAAACATGACCCCCCCTCAAATATACTTCCTGGTAACACAAGCTGAGTTCTCAATAACAAAAGTGAAATATTTGCAAACATATCGCGTGGCACACAAGAAAACCGTCGACGCTGAAAATGACGGCCCATTTCAATTTAGTTCTCATGTTCACACTATTATTTTGTTTTATTTGTATTGACTATATGTATGTAGTTTGTTTTAAAACGCCTTTCTTACAGCAATAGAAGTTTTAAACAGATTACCTGTTTGTTTAGTTTAGAGGTAAGTGGAACAGAGAGTAAAGTCCCACATACCTCCGTTGAAAAGGGAGGATCCTCCGACCAGACAGGGTGTTATAGTCTGGTGGGCGACTGCCCGATAGTTGATGTCGGGCTGTCGTATATGTTCAAATCAGGAGGAGAACTTTGATGGCGCGATGCAGGATTTCGTATTTTCTTCGTAGTTCTTACGTGCCGTCATAGAAGAGCTCTTTAAAACATTTAGATACGCAAACTCATGAAATTTATCTAGTAAGTCTTTTTTATAGGAAGTCATCAAATAGTTTTTTCCGCTCTAAATGCGGTGAGAAGTAGGATTTATTGACTAAAACTCACCTATATCCTTCAGTTGCCGTTTGCGTTATTGGGCCACGGTAACTCTTTCGAACAATCCTGCAATTCTTTTGATCTGACCACGTGACTGAGCGTTGAGATGAACCGGGCTGGGGCTGCTCTCAAGCGGCTCCTGCCCAACCTTGGGGGTCCAGACGCCTCCTGCCGGAGGCTCTACGCGGGGATGGTTCGGTCCATGGGAGACGCGGAGCTCGTGCCCCGGTATGAAGGCTAGAAGGAACGGCGCGGGGTTTTTAGTCAGTAAGAGTCTGACACCCCGCCCACCCAAGAGCGGGTTTCGTCAAAGATGATTTTCCCCGTCGACAAAAAAAAAGCCTTGAGATGAAATCATTCCCGTACATTTAAAGCTTTCTACTAGCAGATTAGCAACTTGGCTAGGGGTGCAGGACTTATAAGTCCTATAAGCATGAAAGGATGAATGTATTTTTATTTCTTACTTTTATCCTATATGTACAAAAATAGTGCAATAAATAATTATATACGGTACAAGGAAACTGAAGGAAGAAGCTAGAGTATGAGTGTTTTTCATAGCTACAATTTAAGGGTTATTAAGAGGACTACAAAAGCTAATCGCGAGTTTTATAATGCTCAAAAATCCAAAGCAGATTAAACAAAATCAGAGAAATACTACTCTGTCAAGAAATTACCGCGAAAAGATCAATAATACACAAAATGTCTGTTATTCATCCAAATTTATTTTATCACCTTCAAAGTATGCTCCTTTAGAAACGATACACTTGCGCCAACGAATAATCCATTCATCAAAACATTTTTTAAAAGCTGCTTCCTGAATTGAGTTCAGTTCTCGCCGCGAATTCTCCTTTATGTCTTCTATCGATTGAAAACGGGTGCCACGAAGTGGTAATTTGAGTTTAGGAAAAAGAAAAAAGTCAGCAGGAGCCATATCTGGTTAATATGGTGATTGCTGGATGGTATTTGTTGAGTGTTTGGTCAAAAATTCGTTCACAATGATAGCCTTGTGCGAAGGCGCATTGTCGTGGTGCAAAATCCAAGAATTTTCTTTCCACAAATCTGGCCTTTTTCGTCGAATTTGCTCTCTTAAACGCCGCATAACGCTCAAATAATATTCTTTATTTACCGTTAGACCTTCCGGTAAGAATTCAGAGTGCACAACACCGCGATAGTCACAGAAAACAGTCAACATGACTTTGACTTTTGATCGACTTTGGCGTGGATTTTTCGGTATCGGATCAGTTGGAAGGCGCCACTCCGAAGCTTGTTGACTAGTTTGCATGTCAAACTCGTAAACCCACGTCTCGTCACCAGTAACAATGCGTTTCATGAATGTTGGGTCCGAACTGACTCGTTCTAGCATGTCCTCAGCGACTTTCATGCGATTGAGTTTTTGGAGAAAATTCAGATCTTTTGGGACTAGCCGAGCAGCAACATGATTCATACCCAAATGATTAGGTAAAATGGTACGGATCGACTCGTGAGATACAGAAAGTTCGGCGGCTATCTCTCTCAGAGTTGAATGGGGATTTTCAGTCACTATTGCGATGTTAACTTCAGTTGCAGACGTTGACGGCCTACCAGAGCGAGGCAAATCTTCCATCACATCTCGACCGCTTTTGAACGCTTTGAACCACTCATAAGCACGAGTTTTTGATAAAGTCGATTCACCGTAAGCCTTCTGTAACATTTTCAGTGACTCCGAACACGAAATTCCATTGGCGATGCAAAATTTAAGACAAACTCTTTGTTCGATATTTTTGTCCATTATGAAATTCGCAATACACACTATATATGATATTACTAAAACCAGCAGTGTATTTAATATAAATAACAGATGCAAGTCAAACTCCGCGCCAAAACGGAAAACAGTTGTGCCAATCTAACCATACCAAACCAACCATAAACAAATCATCCATTCCCGATACTTTTTTGACTGAATGTATATGTTGTTCTTTAGGATAAATGCTAGAAGTGTTAAAACCATAATACAGCAAATTTTGTACAAAAATGCCTCATACTCAACTCTGACCTCCACCTTAATCGATGACAACACTAGTGACAAATAGCTCTTAAATTACACAAAGCCTTGAGTGTAAGCCACAGTATAACGAGTGTGTACGTGAGTCCTAAGGGCGCTTACAATTTATGCGTTTTTTGACGGTATGATGTGGTGTCGTACCGCGTACGGACGATCGTATTTTTAATAGAAAGCGCTCGGTGCAGCAACCGTGCGGTGACCGATCAACTACAAAACGCTTATCCCTATTAAAAATGTCGGATGTGAAAATTGGCAACTTTACACGAGAGCGAGTCAAAGTTTGACATACGTCATTGTTAACTGCCGAATGGGCCACATCTGACAATGTTAACGTGGCCCATTTTAAAAACTACACGTAATTTATTTTTTCTTTTTGCTGCTATTAAAAAAAGGGACCTTTTGAGAGTGATTCGTGAAATAAAAAGAAAATGGCAAAAAAACATATCCGACATTGTTAACAAGCGAAAAGCGCAAAGTCACTAGCACCATGTTTTCAATTCGGTGTTAAATAGCGCATGACTGGCATACAAACGCATGGCAGCCAGATACGTTTTCAATTTCGGATTGGAGCTGTCACTCCTACATACAAGTTATACTATAACCTAGTTAGGAGATCAGAACTGCACCCACTAAAATAATTTAGATAATAAAGTAATTTAACATGTTAAAATCAAATACTCACTAATACTACTACTGCAATAACTTCATTTATTACACTACACTTGTAAATGATCAATAAAGATTATTATTATTATTATAATTTAGACGTTTATTGTTGTGTTGGACTGCTAACGTACTGCAACCGGCCGGCTGCAACAGGGTACAAGTTTTTTTTTTCCTCCGAAGGGGAAAATCATCATTGACGAAACCCGCTCTTGGGTGGAGCGGGAGACAGTGTCAGAGTCTTACTGACTAAAAACCCCGCGCCGTTCCTTCTAGCCCATGGTAGACGTGCTGCAGTGGCCCAACATGGAACGTCTAAATTGGAAGCGCCCTAAAGGCGATGACAATACAAGGATGACAAATAGCAGGCTCATTACACAAAGTCTTGAATGTAAGTCACACCGTAACGAGTGTATACGTAAGTCCTATGTCCCCTGAGTGAAGCCGAGGCTCAGAGTGATGCTATTTAAAGCCCTTCTCCAGATTAGAACGGCTCTTATTATGTTTGCTTATGTGGATAAGAAAATAATCTTAAAGGGAAACTGGGTTGGTCTCGTAAAAGCTTAAGTTTGGATCGGAACAGCTGTTCTTGTCGTAAAATGAAGACAATATTTTATGCTTTTAAAAGAATAACAGTGAAGGTACGATTTCTGTCATGTATATAAAATGAACTAATAATTTGATCAAAAAATTATTTTAAATTAGTTTTTGCGGATTTTGGATCTGCGAAAGATTTTTTTCGGCATTAAAATCCTGTAATAATAATACTTTTTTATTATTAGACAACTAAGCCACGTCATGATGTATAACGTATCTAGAAAGTTCTTTATTTTCATTCACTATGATATTTCTCTTTTTTAATTGGTAAAACTGTTACAGTTTAAACAATATTTCTGATGGCAATTGTAGTATACAGCTTAAAAAAATAAAAATAAAAAAAAAACGCTAAATATTGTACTTGAAAACCGAAAAAGCGAATATTGTAAAATATCATCTGAGTGCTAAATATCTTGAAATCGAAATCATTTTATAACAAGGAAGAGATGAACTGAAGTGTGACGTCACGGGCACTCTCGATCTGTTCCCAAGAACCACTAACGGACTAGACGTCATTCTCGAGTTGTGCCTGCTTACTGATAATTTGGTTGTTCAATCAATCTTTTCCAATTTGGTACGGTTTTTATACATTTTCCGCAGACCAATATTTTAGCTCTTGTGGACCACTGGTGGTCTAGGGACGACAGATTGAGAACCACCGGCTTAGGTAATCTAAAATTATTTTTCAGTACACTTGCCCGAAAACCCGCTCTTATCCCTACCGTTTTTTACTGTTTTTCGCACCAGTGAGTTCTGAGCCAATGGATAGGACGATGAAAATTAATTGTCTATTAAGTGAATATTTAAGCCATTAAACGAATACTATACTCTGTTCAAAATCACTTTAGACATTTATGAAAACCTTTTGACAAATGGCGGCTGCATTAAATAGTTGGTATATTATTGTAACCATTTTTTTTTGCTTTTAACGCCATCCTTATGCCGAAGAAATAGAAGCTAAAATCGGTTGAACAGACGGTGAAAACGGTTTCTGTCTAAACTTTACGCGAATGGAGTATAGATCTGTTCTCCTAGTTTGAACTAGTCGGAGATACTTGCTGATCTAAGTATGCGCCCTAGTTCGGTGTTCGAGAGGTTGTCAAAGACAAGCTCGGTGCAACTTCTCATTTCCTGATGTCATCTCGAACTAAATTGAAGTTAAAACTGAATGCAAAACGAACGTGAAGTTTGAACGACTGATTTAGTTGGAATATATTCAAAAGACTTCTTTGAATTTTCAACATGACGAACAACCAACAGAATAAGTAAGAATGACATTTCGAAAAGGTGACAATTACAATTTTCTAACGACTGTTGAAGATAAAAAAATAGTGAATAATGATAAAAGTATGTAATGTTGGTGTTTACCGTTGAGGCTTTATTTAGACTCAAGCGAGGTTTTTAAGAGAGCCGAGGATGGTAATCATCAATATTCACGTGTTTCATACAACGTTTTTCAACACACTTGTGAAGAAATCTTGTATGACCGATTTGTTTGTTCTAAAAGTTAAAATGGTTTATTTAAACGCGAAATTGCATGTAATAAGCAAGTAAGATATTAAACGCAGTAGCCAAATAGGTTTTTTTTCATATTTTTTAATTTTAAAGTTCGAAAATTACCTTACTTTAACGCTCCTCTTAAATAATAAAACACCTGCTTGAATGTTATTTCATTTATCGAATTTGTAGTTCTGAGTAATAGTTTGAGACTCTGAATAATGTTTCACTGTTTTCATTTCATCCTTTTCGAATTTAATATTCTGAATTGAAAGTCTGTGTTTGTTTGAAATTGAAATTTTAATAACCTTTAAACAAAAGTGTTTCATTCTAAATGGATAAACATAAAACTTAATGCAAACGAGAATGAGATGTGATAGAGTTTTGAAATAAAAGTAGATTATTGAATTTAAAATAGAGAGATAGTCAGTATTGGTATAAAATAAAAATAAAATTGTTTTGCAATGTGCTTTACAAAAATACCTCTAAAAGGAAAACTCAAGTAAAATAAAAAATTACCAACCACTTCGTTTGAAAAAGAAAACGGAATTTCAAATGAAACAGCGACAAGGACAACATCGCGACTCGGTTTTGTATCTAAATATTTGCCGCCGCGGTTTCAAGCACTTGCAAAAACTAATATTACATTTATGGCTGTGCATAAAGCCGCCTTTAAGTACTGAAATCAGATAAACGGGAAAATTACCCTTATCTGTTAGGCTTCGTGGAACAAGAAGAGTAGCGTGGCATTACGGCAGCATTACCGAGCTTTTGACGCATAGACCGGGGATTTGCGACCTCGCCAGCTGATTGCAGGCTTAATCCTCAATTTAGTTCACAAAGGTCCCTTTGTAAACTAAATTGGGATAAACCTGTCCAATAATAATTCTAGTTTTAGATTGCCGCTCTCAGAATAATTGGATTTGAATTTGCGTTCCAAAATTAAAATTCACCCAGTGACATTGATGTGGAAGCCATTTTGAATATTTGAATTAGTCTATTAGAGTTGTCAAAAAATAAAAAACCCGTTTTGACATTTTTATTTTTAATAACTAGCGGCTTGTCCGTTGTTGTATAGCTAATACTAAAATAGCTACTACAACACCGAATCCCTAATTATTATTTTAATTTTTCTTTCAGTTTCGTTCCAAGTTACTTATATTGTAGATTTTTTTTCAAATGTCAAAACGGGCCTTTTATTTTTTAACGAGTTTAGTTCAATTTTTTTTTAAATTGTCTTTAGTTCAAAGTTGTTTCTTTGTCTGATCACCCTAATGATCAGACAAAGAAACAACAAAGTTTTGAAAAAAATCGTAACTTTGTAATAATTACAAAGTAACGAATTATTATGATTGGACAGGTTTGTCCAATCATAACTTTAGTTTTAGACTGCCGCTTTCAAATGATTGAATTTGAATTCGTATTCCAAAATTAAAACCGTTCACGCAGTGACAGTTTAACTTTTGAAGTGGAAGCCATTTTGAATATTTGAGTTTGTCTATTAGTTCTATTCGTTTTTTTTAAAATTGCCTTTTAGACATAGACATTTTTTTTTTAATTACCTACACTAGTTTTGAATAACTTCGTTACTAATAAAGTTTTAGTTTAACAAGTTTTATTCAATTGTTTTATTCAGATACTTTTTTTTTTAAATGCAGTAAGATTATTTAAGGGCAGAAAAAATATTCTAACAGCTTCATTGGTCTTCATTGTCGTCGTAACTGCGGAACGTGGGGGCAGGCGTTTGATTTAGAGGTCGGGCAAAAAAACCTTTTTTTGTGTTTTTTTACTTGAAAATTTGTAGTAACATTAACCCTTCAGATACCGTCAATTAGAGACACAATAGTAAGACAATAGATGCGCGGCCACCGGTGGTCGCTTGGGGATTTATGAATTAAAACCTGTAGTTCTAAGCCTCCGCTTTGGTTGCACCACCCTATCGGACTAGAAACTAGTGCTGCCGTGACACTACTGGTCCCCATACAATTTCTATAAGCTTATATGAGATTACATTTCGAGCTAGGCAACAATGTCGCGGCAGCAATGTAGGCAGTGTGGCAATGTGTGGCAGCACTGCGACGACAACACTGCTGCTTGATGCCGAGCTCGGAATCATACCTTAAAGGAACAGAGTGTATTAGGTATAACATTTCTTGCGTATTTGGCTCACTGCCAACGAAATAAGCTTTCATGACTGAAATTCAATCGGGAGGATTATACCAATTCGTTTAATTAAAAACTTTTCAGTTAGAACCTAACCAAGAAAGATTCAATTATGTGATAAATCTAATCTTTTTACCATTTAAATATCATTGCCATTTTAATTAACTCTTTTGAAATTGAAATTTACTCTCCATAACATTAAAATATTCAACCATTCAATATTCGTCTCATAAGTATACTAGCTGTTGTCAGTGGCTTGGCCCGCATGAAAGTAGAAAGCTGTCCCAGGGAAACATACGCCCAGGAAAAAAATCCTGTCTTATTTCAGGACATCTACTGATAAAATTACGCAGTAGCCCGTGCGTGATTAAGATTGCGAAGCGGTCTGACGCGGTTTATCCGCATTCAACGCGACGCGGCAATTTTTTCACCACACGCGTGAAGTCACCACTTCAGCCGCAATTTATTTTAAACATAGAATAATCACTCACGGGATAATGCAGTGCGGTGGACCGCTAGAGTTTGCGCGAAAATATGAAACCAACTGCGCTTTGTTTGATGCCGCATCGCACCTACGTGCGTGTGGTCATGTAGGCTACCACAATAGAATATCAACTATTTATTACTAGCTGCTCCAGCGGCTTTGCCCGCGTGATAGCAGAAAATTATCCTAAGGCAACATACTTCCGGGATAAAAAGTATCTAATGTTCTATTCCAGGACATGGTCTATCCGTGTACCAAGTTTCGTCAAAATCGGTTTTATCATTTAGGCGTGAAGACGTAACAAACAAACAAACTCACTTTCACTTTTTTAATATTAATAATATAGTAAGGATATCGCGATTGCGTTGCATTGCCTACCTGAGACACCGCATTATACTAAAGGAATCGAACCTCCGCTGTAGGCTGCCGCGGATGCAGGCAGCTGCTGCACAAAGCTGGCTGCGGCTGCATGACTGGTTTTCTGTGTAGTAGTATGAATTTCTGTAAAAATATACCGTGCTGCCGCGGATGCACCTGCATCCTGCATCCTGCAGCCGAGGTTCGAATAGCACCTTTACATGTGCCTCTTGTCTAAAATAACTCTTTGATTTTCGCCCCACAGGTATAAGAATGCTGGACCAGCCCTACATGACGGACCTGATTGAGGCCAACTCGATGGGCCACGAGCCCCACAAGATCCATATCTACAGCGCGTCGTGGGGGCCCACTGATGACGGCAGGACCGTTGATGGCCCACGGAATGCCACCATGAGGGCCATCGTCAGGGGAGTTAATGAGGTAAGAGTATGGAATAGAATGTACTTACAATCATAAAATATTATCTAGATTCACGCAATAACTCTTACCTAAAATATGGCATCAAAAAATTCCTCCGAATCGCTATCGACTGGAAGTGTGCCCAAAAGACTGGCGGCATTGCTATGTTGTGTGGCAATGCTTAATCTCTGACTAAGGTAAAATCCAACTCTTGGGTCACGCGAAGTGTCAATAAGTGTCAACTTCTGAAATTGTTTAGAAATACTTACATTTCGGCAAAGCGAAGGTGAGTGATGAACGCCATTGACATTTAATGCCTAGACCTCTCCAGTCCAGAATGGCAAAATGACTTCTCCGTGCCTTACACCCCTCTGCAGAAGAATAGGTTTCGAGGTCCTTTCCTGAAGTCAGACTGACATTGTGTCGTTCTTGGACAAACACTTCAGCACTTCGATGTACCAATAGTCAATCTGGCACCGTTAGAGAGACTGCAGTCTGTCAGTACAGCCCTAGTTTCGTTCGTAACAAAACGTAAACGCAAACGCAAAACATAAAACGCAAAACGTGTCGCTACTTGACATTAAACCAAACATAGATCTAAGTACCAACATAGTCACAAGTCAGTAACGAAATCCAGCCAGTGTCAGATTTTCAGAGCTTCTGTTCCACCCGGAAATAGAAACTGTCATGTACGTGTATTTTAACAAGCTGCCGGACCGAACCGGACCGGATCGGAAATAGAAAATACACGTGTTGCCACTCACGTTATTTTATTTGCATCTATTTTCATTTTGAACTTTATTCGTCCTGCGTGCTTCATGCTTGCTTAAAGAGCTATTGTATTTATTTCTGTAAATCAGTTGTCATCTAATGAATGACAAAAAAAAGTTCTAATACTAGATTATGATTCTTTTTTTCGGTGGGAATAATCACCCAATGACCACCCCCGCTCTAGGGTGGAGCGGGAGATGGTGTCAGACTCTTACTGACTAAAAACCCACCCCGTTCCTTCTAGCCTCTTCATACCGGGGGTCGAGCTTCCTTTCGGATAACCCTGGCCCCAGTAGGCTTCGACCCGGCTGGGCCCTTCCTGTTGCTGAAAACTCCTTGAGGCGCGCGGGAACAGTGCGCGCCGTCGACGTTTTGAGACTAGATTATGATCGGTATTTCTTACCGTGAAGAACCTGCCTAGAGACAGACACACCTCAATCGTGGCAATACGTTCCTTCTTGAAGGAGTGGTTAGAGAGACCACGGTGTCTTCACTTTCTACCTCATGTAAGTCCTCATCAGACATGGTTGTTTTAAGAGGTTCCAGTTTCTGATTCAGTGGTAAGAAACGTCGGTCCAGGTTTTAGCAGTAGGGGGATCACTCGAAGGTGTACCAAAGCCAACAAAACCAAACAAAACATGCAGCAATAAAAACATGTTGTCTAACGTTCCCTTGATACAATAACGCGTTGTCATGAGCCAAGTATAATGTACCGCCTTATCGCTAAAAGATATGTCTCTTCACCAAACTGCAACTAGTTTATGAAACATAAACTTAGTATTAGATTTAGCATATGAGTTGTTACGTGTCTAATGTGTGGTTGCCTAGCAACGGACCTTGTTTGTGCCACTCATTCAAAATTATATTTCATTACTAGCTTCTGCCCGCGACTTCGTCCGCGGAAAATTTCTTGTTTTAAAATAAGATTACACTCGATTAGACGCTGCGCACGTTCAGCGCTAGATTCCTGAACACGGGCCTGCGATGTTATGGCATTTTGCCTAGCGAGCCGCTCCGAGCGCTCAGCGCTAGTCTCCCTATCCCTTGTTTCAGAGACATGCTGCCTTAAATGAGATAGACGCTGCGCATGTTCAGCGCTAGATTCCCGAGCACGGGCCTGCGATGTTATGACATTTTGCCTACCAAGCCGCTGCGAGCGCTTAGCGCTAGTCTCCCTATCCCTTGTCTCAGAGACATGCTGCCTTAACTCAGATAGACGGTGCGCACGTTCAGCGCTAGTTTCTCGAGCACGGGCCCGCGACGTCCTCACATTTTGGCTAGCGAGGCGCTGTGAGCGCTCGGAGCTAGATTCTCTAGCGCGTGCTTGCGAAATATATTCTCTATTTCTCGAGAGGCGCTGCTCATTTTCAGGGGCAGATTCTTCCGTACGGCGTACTCGAGCGGCTCTTGTCTATGATGTCTGCCGGGACAGTTGAGATTTCCTTTTAGACATGCTCTCAACAAACTACGCACAGACTTGAAAATAATTATGAACAAAGGGGAGAGCGACTCGAACACCGTCCGCCTTTACAAAACAAAACAATCGTAATATCGAAAAACTCGTATCGATTATTACGATAGAACGAAGTACGAAACTACGAACATACAAAACAAACGTACAACGAAATTACGATATTTTCGATTATGAGGTATCTATCAACAACAACAACCATACAAACGAAACAACCGAACCCAATAAGCAACTGACAGAAGAACTCCAACTAACGACAACGTGGGCATAATAATTCGAGAGGGTCATCAATCCACAGAAAGTCTTAACACCGCGATTCAGAAAAATTACGTAATTGCAGAACGCCATCTATGGGCAAATAGGTAAAACGTTGGGAACGCCACAATTATGGCGGTAAGTCCCCTCTTTGAGGCGTGGCTGGAAAGGCCTTACGGCGTCCTTACCTTCCGCATGACACAGGTCCTCACCGGACATGGCAAGTTCGGGAGGTTCCTGCACCGAATTAAAGCGGAAGAGACACCCGAGTGTCACCACTGTGCGGAACGCCCGGAGGACACTGTGGAGCACACAGTCGAGGTGTGCCCTGTCTGGGCAGACCATCGCCGTGCCCTCGGGAGGGCGATCAGCGGCGGAGACCTCTCGCGCCGGGCTCTGGTTGAGGCGATGGTCCTTAGCGAGGAGGAATGGCAGGCGGTCGCCTCCTTCTGCGAAGCAGTAATGCTAGAAAAGGAGGAGGCAGACCGCATCAGGCAACGGCGCCCCCGCCGCCGCCGCCGGGATTCCGATCCCGATTTCCGGCCACCGTAGACGCGGGCTCGCGGACGGCGAGCCATGGGTAGTTTGCTGTTCGATCATCCGGTAATGAACCAAGCCCAAGACGTCGACGGCGCGCACTGTTCCCGCGCGCCTCAAGAAGTTGTCAGCAACAGCAGAGGCCCAGCTGGGTCGAAACCTACCGGGTCCAGGGTTATCCGAAGGGAACTCGTGCCCTGATTTGAAGGCTAGAAGGAACGGGGTGAGTTTTTAGTCAGTAAGAGTCTGACACTATCTCCCGCTCCACCCAAGGGCGGGGGTTGTCATCAGATGATTTTTGCCCACCATAAAAAAAAAATAGGTAAAACGTCTGCACAATTAAAGTTATGCTAGGGGTATTTTGCGTTTTAGTAATTTTATATTTTCTCCGAAACTGTATGACCAATTGATATGCTGTAAATGGCAAATCTTATCTGTGTAATGTTCTTGTGATACTGAAATAATTTATTGTCATAAGAATTAATATTTTGTTGCTCAAATAATCAAACAAACGTAAGTATGCCGAAAAAAAATATTTTTAGTGCAATAAAAGAAGTATAAAAGGTAAAATATAAAAGATAGAGATATGGTATCGCGGACTTTTTTGTAGAAATAATTAAGACGAACCAGGTAGCCATACATTGTTTTTAATTTTAAGCAACTGTTTAGGCAGCGCACGCAAATAATTCTGTTTTATGAGGTATTTTTTTCCGACTTGCTAGACAAAAGTTGTGATAGCTCGGTTAATATACATGCTATAGAAACAATTTATAGCCTTTAGAAAATTTTTCCAAAATTAGAATTGTTTTATTAGTTCCAGAGATAACCCCCTACATACAAACTTACAAACTTACAAACTTACAAACTTACAAACTTACAAATTTTACCTCTTTATAATATTAGTATAGATAATATCAACAAAATATGAATATTCAAGTTTTCCAGATCTGTCAAGTCATTCATATTAACATCCATTTTTGACAATTTTTATATGAATTAACATACAAAATCAAATCGAATATTAGTATCGAAGTTGGTAACATAGTTAAACTAAGGGTTTCGGCTTTCTATCTTTACAACCATAGAAAGTTCAGAAACTAGTGATAAACAACATTTTTTTATACCTAAATTCCAATTTCAAAACTTACCTTTGGTCTTAATAATCCAGGAACTACACGACATTTAGATCGCGTTTTGAAATAAGGCGGTAAAAGTCAAAACATCTAACATCAACCTAACGATTAAAATCACTCAACTCACAACCTAGACCGGTTACATTAAAAGCAGACATCAAAACCTCTTAGGGAGGGATTACTTTCAACCCAGGTGGTCGGGAGGGGTGGATGAAAGGGAGGGTCATCTGAGCAAATACTTGCGACAACCCTCCTGTCGGCTTTGATATTATTTCTGTCACTTGCCCTAATGGAAGTTCCTTTTCACTGGATGTAACATTACCTCTCGCTTGTGTTTTCTGAAGGGTTAGCAAGCGTTGCCTACAACCACGGTAATAGTATTGTAACTCGGCCGTATTTTTGAAATAAATGCCTACAGCCGCGCGGTACGTAAACATGCGATAGGGCTGCCCGCCTCCAGCAATCTAATTACGTTTGCCTAGTTTGCTTCCGTTTATTTTTGTGATTGTAAATATACTTACTTTTTTATATAAACAAAATACTTTGTGGATTGAATAGGAAGTGTTCAATATAAATGCGTGTTTTTTGATTGGTAGATTTAAATAAAATGCTTTCTTTTGTATTATTCATACACATAGTACAATAAACGACTATTATTAATAATAAAATACCACGTCTTTACTTTGAGTTATCCAAACTAACAATAATCGCGCGATAATTGTTAAAAAAAACCGTCGTGTCCGTTCGTCACTGCGGCACAGTTGCGACGGCCGCGACTGTTTCTTCTGTTCTACATGCCGAACGCATGCCAAAACCGAGGCGCGTAGGTATAGCTCGCGTTTCGTCCGTTCGTATGAAGTTGGAATACTGTATGATATTATTACCGTGCTACAACGCTACAGGCATGTACCCATACTTAATTATTAAGTAACTATACTTGTCTGTTAGGGCTGCGGAAATGTTAGAAAGAGAGAACGTGACCGTAGAACGCAAAGGGCTACTAAGATGCGTTGATTTCTCCCGCTCTAGGATGGAGCGTTAGGGCGTATCAGACTTTTACTGACTAAAACGAAGGAGCGTTTTAGTTAGTAAAAGTCTGACATGCCCTAGTTGTTCCTTCTTTGCCTTGCGGTCCAAGACTCCTAACAGGAGGGTCCAGCTGGGTCGAAGCCTACTGGGGTCAGGGTTATCCGAAAGGAAATCGAGCCCCGGTATGAAGGCTAGAAGGAACGGGGTGGGTTTTAAGTAAGATTCTGACACTATCTCCCGCTCCACCTAAGGGCGGGGGTTGTCATTGGATGATATTTGCCCACTAAAAAAAAAAATTGCCTTTCGGACGTCTCATGACCCCAGTAGGTTTTGTGGACATATTTCTGTGTCCAAGTGCCGTCTACGACTCGGGTTAGGTCCGGACCATAGATCCTTAGATCCTTATTCTGTCCGGAAGGTCCACGCCGTCCCACTCGGCTCTGGATCGGGAGAAGTTATTTATTATATTATATTTCACTTTGGAAAAAAAAAAATACAATTGAACTGATATGCTTAAATTTTCTGTCTTAAATATGGGATGAGCATTCTCCCATGAATCGGGTTTAAATCCATACTTTAAATCAGATTATTACTATCTATACTAATATTATAAAGAGGTAAAATTTTTAAGTTTGTATGTAGGGGGTAATCTCTGGAAGTACTGGTCCGATTGCTAACATTTTTCACCGATAGAAAGCTGCTTTATTCCTGAGTGACATAGGCTATATTTAATGTACGCGGGCGAAGCCGCGAGCAAACGCTAGTTAATAATAATAATATAATATTCCACAACTATTATGACAATCAGACTAACATGATTAAATTCAGTGTCTCAAATAAACCGCAAACATTCTCCCATCAACTCAAATCCAGACTGTACTTAATTATGCGGAAAAAATTGTGACAAATAAACTTAAAACTTCATAGTAATACTACCTCGAAAGTCTACTCAAGTTTATAAGTAAACCAACACTTACCTGAGGATTTTATAAGGGTATTTGTGTCAATAGTGGATAGGTAAGCTTCCTGCCTCAGAATTTAGGCCGAATCGGCTTTTGGGTGTGTGAATGAAATAAAATTTTGGGTATCGGATCGCTTAAAACAGTTTCATGTTGGACTATTGGAGTACATAGCTGTGGCTTTGGTGGCGTGGCCAGCTAATATAGACTAGAACAGAGGATTAGGGAAGCAACTGATTATTGTGACGACACTCGGGGAAGACCTATGTCCAGCACTGAACGTCTTTTATCCAGACCGAGCCCGTTTACTTCGTTTACTTATAAAAGAAGCTCGAGCCCCGCTATGAAGAGGCTAGAAGGAACGGGGTGGGTTTTTAGTCAGTAAGAGTCTGACACTATCTTCTGCTCCACCCAAGAGCGGGGGTTGTCATAATATGATTTTTGCCCACCGAAAAAAAAATGTCACAGATGTTCATTTGTTTAATCTTTATGTCATCTTTCTTCCACTTTTTTATGATCGTTAGAGTAGTAGGTATTGCATGATTGAAAGTAAAATATTTTAAAGATAAGTAATACTGTGCTTGAAATAATATTTGGAGCAATTTCTAAGTATGATAGCCAGTAAGGATGACAATCGGAGGTATGCAATTTATTAAAACTCATTTTTATCTATTTTTTGAGATATTTTTCTCAGCTGTCGGACGTGGGGTAATTTTCTATGGAAGTTGCAACTTCTCCTTTGAAACCTTAAAAGTTTTTGGAAAAAGTTTTCGTTATTCAGAATCTCGATTAAATAGGCAAGGTTCCTATAGATATACTTTTAATTTATGAGTACATTATGAAGGAGCATATAATAGCAAATTTTTAGAGTTTTGATTTCAATAGAAACCTAGATAATATTCACAAGATATCTGTATCTCCAAATTATCTAGAGAAAGATGTGTATTATCCTACTATTCACGTAAGAGTGATCGTATGAAAGTGTCCCTCGGGAAGGACGCTATTAAACTACTCGAACATTTTATCAAAGCTGCTATCTACTGTTAAGCTACTTCATTTCCTCACCGCTCGTCGTCATTTCCGTCACTAGAACTGAAGTGGAACGTTTGAAAAAGGAACACGGCAACTATTCCGGTTTTTAACTAGAAGGGACTAGCAGCTATTTAAGTTAAAAAGGAGTTTAATCTAGTTTGAACCAGATCTAGTTATGTCTGTGTTTCAAAGCGTAAACTGTTCTTTTGAAAGGATAAAAGTTTTAAGTTATGCGGTGATCTTGAAGGATGTCTATAAGTTATAACGAAAAATAAAAGTTGTGATAGGTAAAAAATGGACTACGCTAAAAGACGGCTACCATAGACGTAGGAAAAAAGACTGCAGGCTAAAATGGGATTGAACGGGACACATCAGTCGCATGCAGTCTGACCGTTGGGCAAGAGTTTCCACAAAGTGGGTACCTGAAAATGGACGACGCCGCCGAGGTCGACCTAGGGGCTAGGAAGAGATGGCGAGACGACCTGGATGCCAACCGCGGGGACTGGTTTGAGGTAGCTCAAGAAAAGAATATTTAGAAGGAGTTGGGGGAGGTCTTTGCCCAGCATTGGGACAGTATAGGCTATTAAAAAAAAGTGAAAAATAGGTGATTTGTTTTATGTGAAAAATATGTGGTTACTACAACATATCTCACACAAACAGTAAAAACTAGCATAGACTTAGGCATTGTTACTTATACAAAAGATCTCGAAAATTTTAATGTCGTTAAACCAAAACGCGCCATCCGTGCCAAAACCTATCATAATATTAAAAAGAGGAAAGATTTGGGTTTTTATTTGTAATGAAACTTAATAACACCCTCTTTTACGTCGGGGGTTAAAAAACTACTCACCAATAGGATGCGGGCAAAGCCGTCAATAAAAGATAGTTTACAATAAAACAGACAGACACACACTCGTTTAATTCACATAACGTAACGTCAACATAGATTTATTTTTATTTTTATTGTTGATAGTTTCGCGCTTGACCGCTATCTCACCTGATGGAAAGCGACGATACGGTCGACGCACTTACCTAGAAGAAACCTATTCACTCTCGACTTAAAGATTCCCGGGTTGTAGCTATTAGGAAACACAGATTATCTATAATAGTTTTACAGGTATCACGTTCAATTCCGATTCCACATTATATATCCCCCTTTTATATATCGCTCAAATGGCCGCCATTCCTTTTACTCTTCTCCGTTTTTATGTCCACAAGATAATCGATTCACAGTTCTATTAGCTAGCAGCATAGACCTTGGAATGGATAGAATAACCTTTACTGTACCCCAAAATATAAACAAAACTTTTAAAGTACGAGTATCTAACTTAAATCTATAAACATAGCTACAGCCTAAAGATTCTTTAAAAAGTCCATTTTACTTTAAGGGTAAGAATTATTAGGTTAATTCTAAGGAAGCGTGCTCCATCGTCGACAACATCGTCCCTTACCATTAGGTGATATAATGGTCAAGCGCGAACCTATTAATAATAATTAAAAAACGACCAACCACATTTTTGCTTAAACTTACCCTTTTCTGACCATGTTAACTAGATAGCCAGACAAGAAACACTTAGTCCTATTTCCTATGTTTATGAAGAAAACAGTAACAATGATACGCTATGTTTGAAGCCGTCTCTAGACGTTTCATTACTCTATGGTTAGCAAGTATTATTCCAGCCCACACAAGAGATGTTTATTTTAAGACCAGTTTTTGCGGCTTCCCGACTTAAATCTTCCAACTTTGATTACATGTCGGCGTGGGTATGACTCAGGAGGCATAAGTCATCGGCGTAATCTAGGTCCTCCAAGACGTTGCATAATCCCTACTCAATCCCACGGCGTCTGTTTTCCAAAATGCGAAGCATTATTCCGTCAAGAACCACAAGAAAGAGAAGTGGCGAAAGTAGGCACCCCTGGCGGACACCAGCATGCACTGCGATGTCATCAGAGACAAGACCATCGTGCGTAACCTTACAAGAGTACTTTCTGTAAATAGCCTCCAGAAGACGGATAATTTTTGGTGGTACGCCAATGCTCAATAGGCGAGACCAAATGCTGGACCACTTCAGCGTATCAAAGGCTTTTTCGAAATCGACAAAAGTTAAGTGGATCTCCCTCTGCCATTCTGATGCCTGTTCAAGTATGATACGAAGAGTGTTGATCTGATCCGTAATCCGTAAAATAAACATCCGGAAGACACAGGAGATGAGAGCGGGTGTGAGGAATCCCTCACCGCTGATGTTGAACTCAGAGGTAGTGGAACGCGTACACAAGTTTACCTATCTAGGAAGCGTCGTTTCAGAAACCGGGGGTAGTGAAGAGAACATCACTTCACGGATCGCCAAAGCCCGAGCAACTTTCGCCCAGCTGAGACCTGTTTGGCAGTCGCGGAAACTGACCCGAAGAATAAAACTTAAAATCTTCGGGTCCAATGTCAAATCTGTGCTGCTCTACGGGTGCGAAACGTGGAAGGTCACAAAGGACATCTCACGCCAAATCCAAGTTTTCGTCAACCGCTGCCTGCGTCGCATCCTCGGAATTTACTGGCCCGAGACAATATCCAACGTTGGAAAAATGCCACGAGAGCCCGATCGACCGCCAGATCAAGCGTCGCAAGTGGAGATGGATTGGCCACACGCTCCGAAGGAATGCCGATCACATACCCAAGCAAGCGTTGGACTGGAACCCGCAAGGAAAAAGAAAGCGTGGCCGTCCCCGCCAAACCTGGCGTCGCACCGTGTTGGCAGAGGCGGCGGGCAGCGGAATGTCGTGGAGCGAGGTGAAGCGTGAAGCTCAGGACCGTTCGCGATGGAGGATTACTGTGGACGCCCTCTGCCCCATCTAGGGGACATAGGACATTAAGTCACACAAGAGATCTTTGACAAACAAAAGAGGATTCTCGCTGAAATAAATTGTGCTCCTTCGATATTCTTATTTTTATGAGTATTTCAGAAACTTTTCGTGGAAAATTCCTTCTTTGAAGTTTGTTTGTATCGAGTTCGTGTAAAAAGAGTCATAGGTGTAAGAAATATGTGTTTAAGATTTTTCGAAGTATTTTTGTCGAAATTGTAAATATTTTATTAATATCATAACTGATGCTTGCGACTTTTTTCGCATCAAACTCTTAAAACCAGCACAAAACCTTGCAGTAAAACCATTACTTGGAATAATTAGTTAAAGCCATAGATTACACTGAAACGTGGCACGTTGCAAATACCTAAATCAACAAATATCAAATGGAGAGAAAATTTGCCGCAAAATAGACAAACTCTGTAGGCAGATAAATATGTTTCTACACAGTAAATACACACACACCCATACAGGAATATACTTTGAAAATTATAACAAGTTGGTAAAAGCCACCACATTAACATATTCCTGACATTAACAACGTATCAAAGACTTGCCTGACTTGCCAAATTACAGAATGTTCGTAATTCCGGCCACATTCGGTGACGAGGCTCAAAGTCAGGAAGTTGAAACATTTCGGGACTAAATGTAAAGGGATCTCGTGTACCCTACGGTTATTATATGGTATTAGTAGGTACCTACTCTGAAAACATGTGTTGGGTGTAATTAAACAAATGTGTTTAGATTTATTCAGTCCTAACTTCTGACAACGGTTGCTATTTATTTATTATATTTATATATTATATTGTAGTTATTGTACACCACATAAATAGAAATATAGGACAAACATTATCCTTATTAATATTATAAAAGCGAAAGTAAGTTTGTTTGTTTGTTGTCTTCACGCCTAAATGGCAAAACCGATTTTGATGACACTTGGCACACGGATAGACCATGTCTTGGAATAGGGCATAAAATACTTTTTATCCCGGAAGTATGTTCCCTTGGGATAATTTTCTGCTATCACGTGGGCGAAGCCGCTGGGAGCAGCTAGTTAAAAATAAGTGTGTAATGGGTGGTCTTATCGTTCAGGGTAATTTCTTACAACCTTTGGTGGACCTCAGTCCATCAAAGGTTGTCTTCTACCAACGGCTTCGCCCGTATAGCGATAGCAGAAGATTATTTCAAGAGAGCATAAGTACTCCTGGGATAAAAAGTATTTTATGTACTATTCTAACCTAACCGTGTACCACACACGAACACGCGTACATAATATAAATATACACAGACACAAACTATCGTTAATGGAATTGAAGCAATATGCCTGCCTTCTTCTTCTCACGTTTTTTTCTTCCATTCTGTTCTGTCACACGTCAGACTTTCACTAACTCCCTTTTCCTTTCATATCACTCCTCACACAATCCATCCATCTTATCTTCAGCCTTCCTTTCTCTCTCCATCCATCTACATGTATACTCAGAACTCTTTTAGTAATATGCGCTTCATCCCTCCTCTTTACATGACCATACCAAGACAAACGATTACCTTTCAACTTTTCAGTCACTGGCGCTACTTTCAAACTGAATTAATTAAATTAAATTAAAATTCATTTATTTCGGGAATCTAAGTCCATACATAGAATATAAAGATTAATAAGTTTTCTATTCATGATAGTTTTATCTTGTTGTGCCAGGGACGCAACGGTTTGGGCAACATCTACGTGTGGGCGAGCGGCGACGGCGGTGAAGATGACGACTGCAACTGCGACGGGTACGCAGCCTCCATGTGGACCGTCTCCATCAACAGGTGGGTGCACTTACAGAGGAAGAACTTACTGAAAAAATTACAGCAAAAATTAATTATAGACATATTGCCTTATTTTTAGCACTTTTAACGAATGATGATAATAAAAATATCATAATCCGCAAAGCGGCAAACTCTGATGATGCAAAATGATATTTTTATTAAGTTCTTCGATTATTAAGAAATTACAAAATTCTAGATGACTTTCTTCACCCTGCATTAGTATATAGTACACCTATGATATCACTCAGGCCAATGACTGCCCTCAATTTTATCCATTAACTTTTTCATTTCCATATTGTACATAATATGGGAATGGTTAAAGAAAGCTTTCGCTTAGAAAAGCAAATTGGGCCAGCCAATGTTCCATGTCAGGAAAACAACATGAAGAAATTCTGAAGTTTTTTACAGATCAGTCAGGATTGCACAACGTAATTCCAACAGATGAACTTCCGACGTATGCTTTATTGACTTCGAGTGATGATGGCTCTCATAGTCAATACGGGGCTGTGGGTTCATAACAAAGAGTAAATATAGGGTTCAAACCAAGCCAGAACATTTAATTACAAAGTATAGGAAAACATCATGAGGAAACCGGTTTAACCGATAAATTCTAGAAGAAAAAAATCGAAGATGTGATATCCCGCACTGGCCCATCATATGGATTACTGCCCATTTCCTCTTCTAGAGAAAATACTTGAGTCACAGCAATGGGAGCATTAGAAAGGCTGATTATCTACACTAATCTACATCTGCATTAATATAATAATTATTATAAAGAGGTAAAATTTGTTATTTTTTGCTTGTCGGAGGTAGGTAATCTCTGAAAGTACCTACTGGTCCGATTGCTAAAATTTTTACACAGCTGTTTTATTCTTGAGTGACATAGGCTATATTGTATGTGCGCGAGCGAAGCCGCGGGCAACAGATAGTGCTATATATTTATCTTACAAATTCAACGGAAAATTAATAAAGTATACCAAACGACTTAGATTACTTTCAATATAATCCGGAGATCATTTGTCAGGATTGACCTAGTTTAAAAACTTTTTAATACTTCCCCTGTGAGTGATTATCTGTCTCTTCTAACTGACAGTTAATTATTCAACTTAGCTTGATAGATTATGAGTAAGGTTAGTTTTTTAAGGGACGCTTTTATTCTCTTTTTTATTTATTTATTTATTTATTAAAACTTCATGCAACATTAATTCATGAATCCCCAAGCGACCACCGGTGGCCGCGCATCTATTGTCTTACTATTGTGTCTCTAATTGACGGTATCTGAAGGGTTAAAGTACAAAGGCGGACTTAATGCCTTAGGCATTCTCTACCAGTCTACCTAGGGTGGTAAAGAGAAAAACATGGCAGGTGCATAAAAAATAAGTCAAAATAAAAGTTTACTAATAAAACAAAGAGCTTAAAATTATGTACAAATACATAATAACCTTAAATACAAAATAAACATACGTATATAATTTTTTTTGGTGGGGTTAAAATCATCCAAATAACATCCCCTTGAGTGGAGCGGGAGATAGTGTCACACTCTTACTGACAAGATAACCGACCCTGTTCTTTCTTGCTTTTCATACCGGGGCCGAGCTACTTTTCGGATTACCCTGAAACAGCTGAGGCCCTATCAATCTCTTAAGGTTTAAAGAATTTATTCTCATAAGAACAATTACAGTTCAGTTAAAATGAGATACAAATAGCTTATAAGTATTGTAATATTCACATCTGGTATGTTGGTGACGTCATAGTTTGTATACATGTTTTTTTTTATTTAGCTTTAAACATATTCATATTTTCACATTTCTTTAATACTTCGGGTTAATCGTTAAACAGCCGTGCTCCCTCAAACAGTATTGTTTTTTTGAAGTTATTAGTTGAAACTTGTGTTTACTTCTAGTATTGTATGTTGTTGTCTTTTTACGTAGTTGTATTAACATGATCGATTTGAGGATTGAAACAGCAGGCCTAGTCAGTAAGAGTCTGACACTATCTCCCGCTCCGCCCAAGAGCGGGGGTTGTCATTGGATGATTTTCTCCACCGTAAAAAAGGGCCTCAGCTGTTTAAGTTCAAATAGCTGTTTGAAGTGATAAAATAATTGTTCTCGCACGACTCTGGAACACAGGTGGGTTTTAGCCGGGCGCTCGGCGGCAGCAATGCAACAGATTGGAATGCCGGGCTTTTGTACAGGACATGGTCCGTAACGAGGAGGAGTGCGGGTACATCTTCTGCGAAGTAGTAATGCTAGCAAAGGAGGCGGCCGCACGATGCAACGCGCCCCAACCGCTGAGATTCCGATCCCGATTTCCGGCCACCGCAGGCGCGGGCTTGCGGGCAGTGAGCAATGGGTAGCTCGCCGTCCAGCCGTTCGGCAACCGTCTGGACCGAGCCCAAATCGTTGACGGCTCGTAGTCTTCCACGTGCGCCTCAAGGAGTTATCAGCAACCGTCGGGGCCTGGCAGGGTCGAAGTCTCCTGGGGCCAAGAGTGATGCGAAAGCAATCCCCGAGGCCCTGGAACAATGGCAAAGAAGGAACAGGACTGTGTTTTTAATCAGTAAAAGTCTGACAGTATCTCCCGCTCCTCCCAAGAGTGGAAGATGTCATTAGATAATTTTCCCACCCAAAAAAAGGTGGGTGCAGTCATTAAAAGTCTGACACCCCTTCTCGCTCCACCCAGAGCGAGACAAGTTAGTTTATTTGAGGATGACCTCAAATAACCTCCTCGTGGAAAATCCCACCCCAAAAAAGGGTAAAAAGTTTAGTTAAGTCAGAGTAACAACATTTTCTTTATTGTATTATCCCTTATAAACTGGACCGAATTTTCAGGCTTCGTTAATCCCAAAGTAGTACCTTACTATACCTACAAATACAATTCTGCCGTTTTTTGTCGAAAAACTTCTAAAAAATGTTATTTTTGGCGGTACTACTCTACGAAGGTGTTATTATCATTAAAATCTGGGACGCTGTCTCTAAGAATTTGAATTGCCGTATTTAAGATAGAAAAACGCTGATTTGCAAGATTATCTTACATTTAATTAATCAACCATTAAAACACAATTAGTACTTAATGGTGTAAAGTAAATTGATTGTTTGATTGATTGGTTTGATTGGTTGGTTGATAATTGATTGATTGGTTGTTACGTTTGAACTATATTTTCGTCACCTATCGTTTGATTTCTAATAGTTTAAATGTACACTAATATAATATAGAGGTAAAGTTTTTTTTTTTTTTGTTTGTAGGAAGGAATCTGAAACTACTGGTTCGATTGATAAAATTTTTTCACCGATTGAAAGCTAATTTAGTAGACTATATTTAACAAAAACTAGTTAACTAATAAAGGTCCATTTTCTGTGGAGAGGTAAATATAACTATTTAATAATTTTAATCTCGGAAGTCGGTGTTTCTATAATAGTTTTGTCTCTTGGTTATTTAACACTGATTTCTGTAATTAAAATTATTTTGCACTTTTCAGTTGTTGTTCACAGTTCATTTTACGTTGAAGTCGGTTGTATTTCTTTTTGTATTTTTTTTTTACGCTTTTTAGTTATGGTACCACCACGAAAAAGTCCCCTCAGTCAAAATTTAATACGGTATAGACAAAGTGCATCTCATAACAATTGTAATAATCCCAAACACGGTTAGAATACATTAATTTACCTTCCGGCTTCATTATTAGATCAGTTCGATCCCCCTTTTTTTCAGTCGGTTATCGAATACACTTATAAACAAAGCAATTTTACTTGTTACGACAGTTCCGCTGTGATTCTATGAGGAGTTCTGTTCCATACCTTCGAGGTTCATGATCAGATCATAACAATATTTCTATGGAACCAACTTGGACGCATAACCAAAGATTTAAAAAATCGGAATTTTTCAAAATCGGTCTACAATTGACCGAGATATCGGTGAACATACATAAAAAATACAATCAGCCGAACATAGAACCTCCTCCTTTTTGAATTCGGTTAAAAATTATACTGCTTTACGCAACAACATAGCAGTTTTATGCCAAGGTAATTTCAGGCGTAGCCTAATTTTCTGAAAGTTAATTTTGCTTTAGCTTTATTCTATTTTTAGCAGTCTCGAATAAGTACACACTAACATGTAATCTGTGTAATATCTCACACAAACATTTAGATTTAGCTTTCTTTTTTCGTGTGAAAAATAGTAGACTACCAGCTTCTCTTAATCAGCGCGCCCATTTTTCTCAAAATGTTTAGTGTTCAGTACTGCTAAAGTACCTTTTAAGGACACCATTTATTTGTTGACTTAGAATCTTTTATTTGCTTTAAAAGGGTCTTTATTAAAATTAATAGGCTCTACAGGCTCTCAGACGACTTCGATTCCAGATGTTCTTGAGACCTGACCTCTATAGACTGACTTTTATTTAATTGATTGTTTGTGGGGGTTAATAGTTCTTATACTTCTTATGAAAAGGGTATGCCCATCATGGCTGACCCGTTTTGACCATTTCGACTGGCCCGTTGATCTAGTGGTTAGTAACCCTGACTGCTACGCCGGAGGTCGTGGTTTCGATTCCCACCCAGGACAAATGTTTGTGTGATGAGCACAATCAATTGGTCTGTATCTGGGTGTAATTTATCTATAGTATGTATGTATTTAGAAATTAATTTTTCACAACTATCACACAATACCGTCTAGTCCCAAGCTAAGCAGAGCTTGTGTTACGGGTACTAGACAACTGATAAACATACTTATATATTTCTAAATACATACATTTTATAGATAAATTACACTCAAACACAGAACAAATGATTATGCTCATCACACAAACGTTTGTCCTGGGTGGGATTCGAATCCACGACATCCGTCATAGCAGTCAAGGCCACTAACCACTAGACCAACAGGCCAGTCAGACATAGGAGTGGGTTTTATTCAGTAAAAGCCTAATACCCTGCTCTAAACCCGGAGAAAGCATAAAAAAACCCTATGTCCCCCTTCATCATTAATTTTTATTGTGTCGTTCATTAACATAACATAATGGATATTGTTTTTTCTGTGTTATCCTTGATAGTTTAATCTCTCTACACGTGCGAGGCTAATCAAATCGTACCTATAGTAACACCCACAGTTTCTCGGAAGCCTGGTCAAGTGTGATCTGCCTACAAAATTCATCGAAACCGATATGATTGTTTTATCTAAACGAGAGCAAAGTACAAGATAGTTTCACCTATTACGAACAGAGTCTGATTCGCTTCGCAAAATTCGGACAGAAATACGGTGTTACGATAATCTTTTACATTTAAAGTCAAAGATCAAAGTCAAAATATTTTATTTCACATAGGCACTTATAAAACGTCAGAAGCTAGTGCACTGGCGTAATGACTGGGAAGTGTGCGTAATTTTTGAATAACTAAATCAGCCCAATTCGTTGTACTAGTATCATTGGACTGCCAGACTATATATCTGGATCCAGAATGGATATCCCACCCATACGTGCTTGAGCGTACAGCCTTGGAGTAGAATCCCCTGCCGGAGTCTGTATTTCCTGACAGTTACAACCTAGGGGTCTTTAAATCAAGAGTGAGCTTAGTTCTAAGCAAGCGCGCACTAACTTCTTCTCCATAGAGATCTATGCTTTGGAATGTGCAATTTAGCTTCACTTTTCTTGGACTGACCGACATTTGACTATTCAAAAGTGCCTACATTTGGTCTATTTGAAATAAATGATTTTGATTTTGACTATCGTCGACCACATCATCGCGTACCATCAGGAGCTTCTGATCAGGAGAGATAGTGAACGAGCGCGAGCCTATCAATTAAAAAAATATAGTAAACAAAAGACTTCTGAAGAAAAGAAGATCTTTGAAATATCTACCGCTTTTCTAAGCTCAAGTAACAAACATACACAGCAGTTTCCTTTTTGAGAATATTTGTTACTGATTAGCACAGACACACAGTGGCAGCCAGTCGTAATGGTTTACGAGTTGTAGGTTGTTGGTTCAAACCTAGGAAGGCATTTTATTTTATGTAGTTTATTTTATCACCACTGCTTTACAACGGTGAAATAAAACATTGTGAGGAAACCGGCAAGTTGTACAACTAAAAATTCAAAGACATGTGAGATCGGTCAACCTGCACTAGCTAGACCCACGTGTTGGAGTACGGCCCATTCTCTTGTGAGAGATCGGAGTAGAAAAATTGTACGACTGATTAAAATCGACACTTGATGTGCCCAGAGGATAGACATGACCTTTTTTTAAAGAATTAATGTTACCTACTGTTCTACGTGGCAATGCTACAAACTTGAGCTCATTTTGAGATGACAGCAAGTTGAATAGTGCGCTATCTTATGTGTAGCCACGCGGTGGCTATATCTATATGTATTTAATCTAACCGTTTCGCCAAACTTAAGTGGCAGGGCACATTGCTCGCAGAACAGATGGCCATTGGGGCCAAAAGGTTCTGGAGTGGCGACCTCGTACTGGAAGCCGCAGCGTCCGAAGGCCTCCTACAAGGTGGACCGATGACCTGGTGAAGTTTGCGGGAATCCGATGGATGCGAGACGCACAGGATCGATCATTGTGGCGACACTTAGGGGAGGCATATGTCCAACAGTGGACGTCTGTCGGCTGAAATGATGATGATGATGATTTAATCTAAGGTTGGCACAGTGGTTGAGCGATTGGCTGCTGTCCTATGGGTCGCAAGTTCGTTCCCCGCATGGGACAAATATTTGTATAGCCTTGAGATAGGTGTTCCGGGTCTGGGTATCTTGTGTATGCGAGTTTACATGTCTGTGAGCGCACTCAAGATATAAGAGTAATTTTCAGTGTGGAGAAACGTTAAAAAAAAATTGTAGTGGAGTATTTTAAGCCTAATGTAATTCATGCCAGCACATAATCAAATAACAAAAATCTTAATTTACAGTGCCATAAACGACGGTCAGAACGCACACTACGACGAGTCCTGCTCATCCACCCTCGCGAGTACATTCAGCAATGGCGCTCGAGATCCCAGCACTGGAGTAGCAACTACGGACTTATATGGAAAGTGTACTGCCACGCATTCAGGAACCTCGGCGGCTGCACCTGAGGCGGCTGGAGTGTTTGCTCTGGCTTTGCATGCTAAGTAAGTTCCTCACCTGTTAAGGCACACTTTCAACTACGTTATGTTGAGCTGTTGTTGAAACATAAACGCTGGTAACGCAACTAGCGACCTGTTTGGAAAGTGTACTTCTATACTCTCTGGAACATCTTCTGTGGCACCTGAGACGGCTGGAGTGTTTGCTCTGACTTTGTACGCCAAGTAAAATATTCCCCTCATAATACACCTTCTGCAGCTACAGTATTTTCATCTATTGTTGGAACATTAGCTGATATAGCATCTACTAACCTGTATAGAAAGTGTAGGCACTCCCACGCTCTCTGGGCAACTTCTGCGGAGTCTGAGGTGGCTGGAAGGTTAGAATCCTAAGTAAATTCTCCCTAAGCTGTCTTTCTTTAAAGTTGACTTAATTTGATCTATTTAGTCTCAAAACTAGAGTCCATAAGTATGTAGATTAATGTAAAGGTGTTTGATACGTCTTCACACCTAAGCCACTAAACAGATCTTAATAGAATTCAACTAGGAACATAGTCTAGGACATGGACAAGAACTTGAGATACATTTTTATCAAAATACCAACTTGGTGAAACCGTGGACGGAAACTGATAAAGATGACGGCAATCTACCTTTACGAAATATTTTTTTCTAGATACATTAATTCTGCCCCCGTTAGTAAAAAAGACGTATCTAACATTTTTTCCAGATTTGTGTTAAATACATTGCCGGAATCAGAAAAAAAAGGCGCATCTGCCTGTATTTTTTATATTTTGCTAACTTTCTCCAATGCGGTTTTAACACAAGGAAGAAAGGCCCGATTTCCCGTTTCATTCATTAAAATATTTTTTTATCCGTTTTTACTTTTTGTTAGATACGTCTTTTTAACTATCAGGGGCAGAATTGAGTTACCGCTTTTTGGCTTAGTTTAGCAAAAAACTACAACTACGCTGTTTGTAATGGAGCGATTAGCATTCGCCGTGCGTTTCAAAGAAAATACCTACGCTTCATTAAAACACCTCACGCGCGAACATTTTCAAAAGAAAAACCCACCTCCATTATAACAAGTGTGTGCTACAAAGCGATTTTATTTTTCTTCTTATAGGTGACTCTTTGTTCACAGTCCCAGTTTAACGTGGCGAGATATTCAACACTTGACTGTACTGACTTCAAAGAGGAACTCGCTCTACGATGCTAAGGTATGTACGCGTTATATTTTTAACCGACTTCAAAAAGGAGGAGGTTCTTTATTCGTCGGAATTCGTCTTTCTGATTACTCATACACGCCTGGTTCGATTTGGAAACTTCTTGCTTTATTTCATAGCGTATACTTCCCATCCAGGTGGACCCATATACCTATGGTCAGGATGTGATAATATGATCTTGGAGCCATTGCCGTGGCCGAATTCTGGGCCATGCAAAGAATTTAACTAGTTTTGCCATCGATACTCTAAGAAGGTCTTGGAGAATGAGGGAACTCTTTATATTTTATAGGCATACAAGTGTGTGAGATCTTGTAATGGTTAAATTTCTACAGGTAACTTACTAACTTGCTCACTTAAGCTTTAGTTTAATTTAATTTAAGTAAAGAGCGTAAAATAAACAACTTTTTGAATAAAATACTACCAGTTGGTTAGGTATAAAATACATCGAGCCATGGGTAGCTTGCTGTCCGACCGTCCGATTACTGTCCGGACCGAGCCCAAGACGTCGACGGCGCGCACTGTTCCCGCGCGCCTCAAGGATTTATCAGCAACAGGAGGAGCCCAGCTAGGTCGAAGCCTAAGGGAGCCAGGGTTATCCGAAAGTAAAACTCGAGCCCCGGTATGAAGAGGCTAGAAGGAACGGGGTGGGTTTTCAATCAGTAAGAGTCTGACACTATCTCCCGCTCCACCCAAGAGCGAGGGTTGTCATAAGATGATTTTTGCCCACCGTAAAAAAAAGGTATAAAATACATGATGAAGTGTATTTGTGTATATTTGTTACTTCTTCACGCTCAAACAGCTGAAGGGATTTCAATGGGCACAAAGTAAGGCAAAATTCAGAAATAGAAAATATAAGAAACTTTTTGCTCCATCAGTATGGAACCATCGGATAACTTTCTACTACCACTCGGGCGAAGTCGCCGTCAGAACCTAGTAGTTCCTTAATTAGGTAGACTTTTATTTCCTTGATGTCGTAAAAAGTGGCTTGAGACATCAAACGAATGGACAGCTGTACAGTTTTATGTGGTTAAAACAAAAAGCTATAAAAATTCGTTGGCCAAGTGTATCTTGTGCGATGTTTTACGCCAGCATGTTGTGGATAAAAGTGGTTTATAACTTCTGAAGCTATTAAACGAAACATGTTTCTTTTTTAAGGTGGGAAATTATATAATTATTTCTCCCACTCTAGGGCGAAGCGGACTCAGATCAGACTTTTATTGACTAAACTACAACTGTTTTCCTTCAGTTGCCTTTTAGGTCCCAGAACCACGAGTTACCTTTTTAGAAGTTGCCCTTGGCTCTAGTAGGTTTCGGCCCCACTGGGCAGGGGCCTAAGAGATTTCAGTATAACCGTAGAGACGGTTTTACTGAAATCTCTTGAGGCGCGCTATGCACGGGTAACCGCCTTACGGGTTCCTCCTTTGGTTACAAACGGCCGAAAGGCGGCGGCGATGACCTACCTATGGTTCGTCATCCGCAAGCCCACGCCTACGGTGTCTTGGCGGCTGGAGCGTGAGGATGTCCTTTCCCTCACGCGTGCAGCCATCTTCTTCGCTAGCATAACTGTCACCCCTGACATGATGATGATGCCATCTAGCTGATTTTGGCCATAGCGATAACATTCTTTGACTCAGTGGTGCTGCTCTGTTATGCCATGTAACTTGCATATTCAACTTAGGCCAAAAAACTCCGAGCACAGAGCGGACATGTCATAAAACCATTATCGACATGATAAATTCTGTTGGTGGTTATGGAGAGAGAGCGTTTACGGTCCAATTCCAACCTCCTTCTATCTTTAAAGGCTTGCACGTGCTCCTGCACACAACGTCTTCATTCTAGCCGATCTTGACCCTGTGTCTTCTAAGCCGTGAGGTCAATGTCGCATCTCTTCATGTGTCTATTCTGAACAAAGATGTTCACCTTCATGAATAAGTCTAATACCTTTATTAATACAATTCTTCTGTACGTGTATTTGTCACCTAACTCTTTCTAAACGGTTTGACGGATTTGGATGATACTTTGTATGCATATTTTAGTGGGTCTGTAGATGGTTCAAGCTTAGAAACTGTCCACTACGATTTTGTTTTCCTTGCTGGAGTTCAAAATAGAAACAAAAGACATAAGAACCAACGTTGTCTTTTAAATAAAATTATTGTTATGGGTCAGTATATCTTATCTTTTACGAAGACGTGCAAAGAGTCGCAGAGGCCCCTTAACGCTTTTATGAGAACGTGGTACCAACCGATGATTAACCTTGTACGCGCTATGCTAGTGCACCCAAGGACAACCCAGTTGGTGGGAAACTATTGTGGTTTTTGTTTTTGAAGTCTTAAGTGGACTGATTACTAGAAACTATGTTAAGACTATGGACCCTGCCTGAACAATGTTATTAATATCCATCGATACTCATAAAAGGCAGAATTATTAATATACGTATCTACCATTCAAACAAGTAGGTAGTTGTTATTATACATGAGAACGTGACGCCTCAGGCACAAAATAGATATGTACAGAAGACAATCTCATGTATGTACTTCACTTTTTAAACCTACGCTCGGTGGACGCACACTAATGAGCGTTAGAGCCGGAACTGTTCGACGAGCGGGCCGATGCGCTACGAGATATTGTGTTCGTGAGCGGTGTCTATGTGTGCGTTGCTCGAGCGCGCTTTGTATGTAGATTGACTTCCTCAGGTTCTATAAACTTTTGTATTCTTCAAGTTTAAATGTCAAGGTAACGAAGACTCAAAAGCCATGGTTTCCAAGTTCACTGTTGAACTTGGTTCTGTTTTATTATTCTTTCCGCTTTGTTTTAGTATTGTGCTTTTGTTAGCAAGACTTGGCGTGGGTGAAAATTTCTCGATAAAGCAAAATCTTATTCAGAAATTATTTAGCAAACTGAAAAGGCCTTTTAGAGAAATTAATGGAAATCAATTTGTATTACGCCTTAGGGATTTGTTTCTGAAGTCATTATTATAATTATTTGAGTTTCATTGTTATTTCTAAGAACTTGAAGTTATTATTTATAATTGATTCGAAGCTTTATGAATCTTAAAGTATTGAATCATTATTGTCGATTTGTAACTCAGACAAGATATTTTTTTTTGTTATTTATTTAAAGAAAATCTTCAATCTCTAATTTTAGAAATTTACGAAAACAAAACTTACCAAAAACAGAAAGTTTAGTTCTTTAAAATTCCAAATTTACTTCTACTTCCTCTTTCCTCTCTTTGCAATTTTGATGTAAATGAGCAAAGTTTCTGAAGCGAAATACACGCCCAAGCCACAAAATAGATAGGTACAGAAGACAATCTCATGTATGTACTTCACTTTTTATACCTACGCTCGGTGGACGCACACTGATGGGCGATTGAGCCGGAACTGGTCGACAAGCGGGCCGAGGCGCTCCGAGATATCGTATCCGTGAGCGATATCTATGTATGCGTTGCTCGAGCGCGCTTTATATGTAGATTCACTTCTGTACCTATATATGTTGTGCCCGAGCCGAAGGTCGATTTACATACAAATCTTTAATGAGGTACCTACACAGTGATTTGACGATTCGTGTACAAAGGCGAGCTTAATTCCACAACATACTAATACGTACTAATGCGTACTAATACGTACTAATACGTACTAATACGTACTAATACGTACTAATACGTACTAATACGTACTAATACGTACTAATACGTACTAATACGTACTAATACGTACTAATACGTACTAATACGTACTAATACGTACTAATACGTACTAATACGTACTAATACGTACTAATACATACCAATATATACCAACGTTATGTCAATTATGACAGTAATCAGGAGTACAACTCAATGATTGTTTTTCTACTTCTACTAATTGTATCGTTTCGTATCCACAGGGTCGGTTCCACTGGACGATGAACGGCGTAGGACTGGAATTCAACCACCTGTTCGGGTTTGGCGTGCTGGACGCGGGAGCCATGACGGCCCTCGCGGCCAACTGGCGGTCCGTACCACCGCGGTACCACTGTGAGGCTGGATCGGTTAATACACATACGTGAGTACTCTCCCAACTACTTCTTATTTACAGGGTCATCGAATTTAAAGAAGAAAACACGTTTATTAGGCACAAACTCTAAGGCCCACAATAAGTTTTCCGGCTCTTTACCATGACCTGTTAAAATGATACTCGAAGCGAGAAAGAGGAATCAAGCTATTATAGGTTAAGGCTGAGTGCCAAGAACACCGCCCCAGGACCCGACGGCTTGCCAGGGAAAGCCTGGGTCCTGGCTATGGAGGCTCTCGGGCCTCGACTAAGAG
Organism: Mythimna lalbum; assembly: GCA_949319445.1. Lineage (NCBI taxonomy): Eukaryota > Metazoa > Arthropoda > Insecta > Lepidoptera > Noctuidae > Mythimna > Mythimna lalbum. The sequence continues at coordinate 7,192,349 of OX439363.1, forward strand.
GGCTCTTCAGCGCATGTATGGAGAGGGGCCAGTTTCCACTTCGCTGGAAGACGGGGAAACTGGTCCTCATCGCGAAGCCAGGGCGCCCTGCGGACTCTCCGTCCGCGTACCGGCCCATTGTGCTGCTCGACGAGGTGGGCAAGCTCTTTGAAAGAGTCATTGCAAACCGCCTCGTCGCGCGGCTAACACGGGTGGGGCCGGACTTGTCGGACGGACAGTTCGGCTTTCGCAGGGCGCGCTCTACGGTGGACGCCATCATGCGCGTGCGAGCCCTCACGACAGGGGTTGCGGTGTCCCGGGGCAGGAGTGTCGTGGCAGTGTCCTTGGACATTGCCAACGCGTTCAACTCCCTGCCCTGGAGTACGATCCGGAGGGCACTCCGGTACCACCGGGTGCCCGAATACCTCTGTCGAGTGGTCGAGGCTTACCTGTCGGACAGGTCCATTATCCACCCCGGTCACCAGGGAGACTGGAAACGTCGAAACATGTCGTGCGGTGTTCCGCAGGGGTCGGTTCTAGGCCCACCCTTGTGGAACATCGGCTACGACTACGTGCTGCGCGGCGACCTCCCTGACGGGGTCAGCGTGGTCTGCTACGCAGACGACACGCTGGTTCTAGCGTAGGGAGAGTCGCACCAGGCGGCGGTCGCTTTAGCGACACGCGGGGTTGCGATAGTCGTTGGTAGGATCCAGGAGTTGGGACTCGAGGTGGCGCTGCACAAATCCGAGGCCATGTTTTTCCACGGCCCTCGGAATGCGCCACCATCAGACTCCCAACTTACGGTAGGAGGAGTTCGCATCGGCGTCGGGTCGACGATGAAGTACCTGGGACTCGTTCTCGACAGCCGATGGAATTTCGGAGAACACTTCCGACGTTTGGCTCCCAAACTCAACCGGGCCGGGGCTGCTCTTAAGCGGCTCCTGCCCAACCTTGGGGGTCCAGACGCCTCCTGCCGGAGGCTCTACGCGGGGATCGTTCGGTCCATGGCCCTCTACGGGGCGCCGGTGTGGGCGCCATCGCTGGCAAAGCGACCGGCGTCCATACTGAACGCCTGCCAGAGGGTCATGGCAATACGGATGGTGCGGGGTTACCGCACGATCTCCCGCGAAGCGGCGAGCCTTCTGGCTGGCCTACCACCGTGGGATCTGGAGGCAACAGTCCTTGCACACATGCACGATAAGCGCGTGGAGATGCAACGCCGGGGTGAAAGTCCACTACCGCGACAGGTCGAGGTATGGCGGACAGAGCTCCGGCGGGATCTCACGGTGAAATGGCGTCAGCGACTATCGCAACCCAGTGCTGGGCACGCCACAATTATGGCGGTAAGTCCCCTCTTTGAGGCGTGGCTGGAAAGACCTCACGGCGTCCTTACCTTCCGCATGACGCAGGTCCTCACCGGACATGGCAAGTTCGGGAGGTTCCTGCATCGGATTCGAGCGGAAGAGACGCCCGGGTGCCGCCACTGTGCGGAACGCCCGGAGGACACGGTGGAGCACACAGTTGAGGTGTGCCCTGCTTGGGCGGAGCAACGCCGTGTCCTCGTGGGGGTAATCGGCGGCGGAGACCTCTCGCGCCGGGCCTTGGTTCAGGCCATGGTCCGGAGCGAGGAGGAGTGGCAGGCGGTCGCCTCCTTCTGCGAAGCAGTAATGCTAGCAAAGGCGGAGGCAGACCGCATCAGGCAACGGCGCCCCCACCGCCGCCGCCGGGATTCCGATCCCGATTTCCAGCCACCGTAGACGCGGGCTCGCGGACGGCGAGCCATGGGTAGCTCGCTGTCCGATCGTCCGGTAACTGTCCGGACCGAGCCAAGGCGTCGACGGCGCGCACTGTTCCCGCGCGCCTCAAGGAGTTGTCAGCAACAGGAGGGGCCCATCGGGGTCGAAGCCTACCGGGGTCGGGGTTATCCGAAAGGAAACTAGAGCCCCGGTATGAAGGCTAGAAGGAACGGCGCGGGGTTTTTAGTCAGTAAGACTCTGACACTGTCTCCCGCTCCACCCAAGAGCGGGTTTCGTCAATGATGATTTTCCCCGTCGACAGAAAAAAAAGAGCTATTATAGGTTCATCCTTTTAACAGTTCAGTTTAGGTCGTAAAATGCATCTCATTAAGAGCTCGTGGTAGAACTTCAAGACAAAAGAATGGTACCTACTAAAACAGAAAAGAAAAAAAAAACAAATTCAATCCAAAAGCGTAGAAAGCAATTTAATTATTACACCATAAAAATAATTTAATAATACACTTATAAAATAAAACAAATAAAAATTCTATTACGGAACATGTCAACTGCAAAACCCATTAAATAAATAATTTATTGATTGAGTGATTTATTGATTAAATAATTGAATTGATTTGATTTAAAGACATACCTAAACCTATCCTTAATGACTAACTAATATTTTGATTAACTTAAAGATTGAAAAATTTAACATGGTTGATTACTTCATTTGTACCTGTTTGCTTAATTAGAAATGTAATTAATTGAGTGAGCTTTGGCACCCATATGCGATGGATGCGTGACGCACAGGACCGGACGTTGTCGCGACGCTTGGGGGAGGCCTATGTCCAGCAGTGGACGTCTTTCGGCTGATATGATGATGATGATGATGATGATGATGGCACCCATAATACAAGTTTACCTTACTTTGGGTACCAGCAAAAGCAATTATGCAGTTTTAATAGAAACGATGCCGCGGCATGTTAAACCTAATTTGTATAAAATTGTACATTTAATTAGAAAAGTAATTAAATCATTATTATTATATAGATATTAAATAATTTACTGGTAATGACTTGTAAAGCAGCTACATAATGTAGTTTCCAATTTCCTAGCTCAAAAATAAAACCCTTGATAACTAGACTACAGAAAGGTCTATAGATATTTCATCAATTCACAAAAAGCAGCCGGAAAATGAAAAGAATGTATCTTTAGCCTTTTCTTATTTATTGCGATACAACAAAGTATTTAGTAAAGGAAGCCATAGTACCCTTTTAAGCCGATAGAATTTATTTGGGCTCAAGCTAAATGCCTCGCAACCGTTTAAAGCCTGATTAGAATACTTTACCTTAGCAACAAGTCAACAACTGGGGCCTTACTATGACGAGGGAGAATGTCAGGCGCGCGAGCATTACGGCGTGCCTAGCACTGGGTTGCGTTGCGATAGTCGTTGTCACCATTCCATCATGAGATTCTGCTGGAAATCTGTCCGCCATGTCGCGACTTGTCGCGGCAGTGGTATTTCGGCGTTGCATCTCTGCGCGCAAATCGTGCATGCATGCTAGGACTGTTGCTTCCAGATCCCATGGTGGCTGGCCAGTAAGGAGGCTCGCCACTTCGCGGGATATCGAGTGGTATCCGCGCCATATGGATGGCCATGACCCTCTAGCATGCTTTCATCTTGGCCGCCGGTCGCTTTCATAGCAACGGTACAAGAACCCTTGTGTTTCTACAGTTGCAAGCAATCCTACAGCTCTGGCATGAATTAGTAGCCAACTGGATATTTTACATAGTGGTGTTAGAGAATTTTTTGCACAATACGGTTTCCGGATTAGGTTTCCCAATCAGGAATTCAGATTCGGAAACCATTTAGGTTTCCGAATCTCTTCTTTCATACCAAATGTTCGGAATAAGTAAGAAAATACTTTCTTACTTATTGCGAACGGAAAAAACCTGACATCCGTCTCGAAATTTTCTTCGTGCGTCTCTCACGGAATCCCGAATGAATACCTGATCGGAAAACATAATCCGGAAACCGAATGTGTGCGTCCGGCCTTAGTCCCTTTATTTTATTTTTTGTATTCGAAAATTTGGAATTTGGAAATTTTGGCTATTAAAAATAAGATTAAGCCGGCAAGAAGAATTGCAGAATTTCAAGAATAGAGGTTTTTATGCAGATTAACACTGCAACAAGTACTACACAACATTGACTTTAGTTGATCACATTCTGTCTTTGTATTTCCAGTGAAATCCAATCCGAAGGGATGCTAACAATGAAGATCCAGACATCGGCATGTGCCGGCACACCCAGTGAGGTGCGCTACCTGGAGCACGTGCAAGCGGTCGTCAGTGCTAACGCCAGCAGACGCGGAGACCTCGAGCTGTTCCTCACCAGTCCCATGGGCACCAGGTAGGAACCCTTCGTAATCAGACGTCTCATTCGTAACCTCATGCAGTAAGTTACCAGTCCTATATTCATTAATATAAATCAAACCGACTAACCTTTAAAACATGCAAATTGCAATTGGATTTGGGAAATTTTGGGAAGATTCTCGGATAGGTATTAATACTTATAGTACAATAAATTCACAGTGTCCTATAAATCCAGTTCGAGAGTGACTATTTTTACCCTTTGTAAATAATTCGGTCATCATGATGATTAATGGGTCATTATGATGCCCTGAATTATCATTTCTCGGCAATTCAGGATAAGCAAGGACAATAGATTGTCAAGAAAATTTTTGATTCATCCATCACTTGTTGATGGAATAACAAACTTATTCGCTCATCCAGTGGATATCTTTCTTCTGCTGACACAGTTCTAAATTGGATTTTGCTATTTATCTTCTCTACATCATTTATTTGAAAAGCAATTTCATATCAATTCCAGATCAATGATCCTGAGCAGGCGCGCCAATGACGATGACTCCCGCGACGGCTTCACCAAGTGGCCGTTCATGACCACTCACACATGGGGAGAGTACCCGCAGGGCACGTGGATATTGGAGGTTAGTAATCTTACTTATGAAACTAGCTTTTTGGTAACAAAAAATTAGGTCAAGTACACACTGAAAACTTACATCGTTCGCATTGTTCCGAAAAAACTAGAATAGCCTTTGAACCGCACTGGGATAGAACCGTTTGATAAGCAAGTATAATAATACCCATAGAGCCGAACTACCAGAAGCCGGAAGCTTTAAAAATATTAGATACCTAATGAAAGTAGTAATAATAAGTAACCCCTAAGCTATTCGGAAAGTAAACAAGTTAGTTGATATGCTGTCAGAGGTTCGATGAAAACTAATAAAAAATTCATACAGAATGCTGTTCTTTTCAATTAAAAATTTCTCAAATTCATAAATATTATGAACCGAAATCTCGAAATCTCTTTTTTATTTCTGACACTGTATCTATAATTTTCACGTGTTCCAGGCGCGCTACAATGGTGGTCCAAACGGCAACCCCAGCGACTGGTCGGGTTTCTTCCGCGGCTGGTCTCTCGTGCTCCACGGCACTAGGGCTCCGCCCTACGCGCAGCTGCAGCCACAGGACCCCCACTCCAAGCTAGCCGTCGTCAAGAAGGCCCATGAAGATAACGCGATCAACTAATAGACCAAATCCTCCAGGTTTTATCAACTGATCATGTTTGGTTTGAAGGGTAATGATTCTTGAACAGTATTATGATTAAATTGACTATCAATGAAGTTTGGTAAGGCTTACAATCGGGAAAAATGCAATATTCAATAACGTTAGAACAAAAAGCCAATAACAACAAAAGTTAATTAATGTTACCCTTATCGAGTTGACGATTATTACCCTACCATAAGATGTTGGTTATAACCCTAACTCATCACTATTGCTAAAGATAAAAAAATACGATCGAAGATAATAAGAATACAGTAAAAAACAGTTTGAGTTAAAGAAAAAAAATTGCAGAGTGAATTCAATCAGCCATGATCAGCGAATTAAAACCTGGACATTAAAATTGTAGGCGTAACATAAGACAACCTAGTGACGACAAAGAATTAATTGAACTTAGCTTTTATAATAATAATATCCCCATCTACCATTACATACTTTCTTCTAAATCTGTTAGAACTCCTGAGTCGTGACTCGTTGCTCGTGTTATGCCTACCGAGTACTAATGTCTGTAAAAACTTATGTATTTTTGTACATAGCTTTCACAGAAGCCATAGGCATCTTATTTTAAATTATTGTTACAAATTTTTATTTCTATATTTAATAAACGGTAACTGCACAAGTTTTAAGAATTTTTAGATTAATGTTTTTAGAACCATGTTATTTATTTATATAATACTATATTATTGAATTTATTATTATTATTATTTGGATAATTATCGTTTGCTGTTACCGTTTGTTACAAAATATAAAAAGCAACAATAAAAATGGTGGGTATTATTATATTTTTTTTTTTAATATAAAAATGGGAATTGATTGGTTGGATTGATTCCTTGCGGTATTTTGTTTGGAAACATATGTATTTATCTCATTTTTTTCACACAAAATAGCTGCCATTTTTATTGAAACCGGTCAAAGATGGATAACTACTACTCTCATTGTTATGTTTAACTTCTTTGACTGTCTTCTGAATTATTTTGTTTAAAATATTTTTTTAATCTTTCCTATTGAACTAGTCATGATTTTAAAACGTTATTATTTGGAAAGCTATTCTAGTCACTTAATATTATTAATTTATTGAATCTTGGTGTATATTGTAATGGAATTAAAAATACCCTTTTTGGAAAACAGTCATGAACAACAAAACTTGAATCTTGGATTATTATGAAAAATAATAACTTACATAGAAGAATAGTAATGGTTAAAACTCGAGAGAACATTTATTTTCCGATATTGGAATTCAAAGGACATTATTTTTATAACAAACATCGTCGTAGAATAGAAATGTACTTATTTATTTTCTATGAATTTGGTTCATCTTCTTAATAAATCTAAAATAAGTTACAAAGTCAGACGGACATATCAGGTAGCGTCGTAATGTGCCGAACTTTACATACACAAATATCATCCATTTATTTTAAAATCGAAGATGAACAAAATTTATTATAATATACTTTTTATCAATATTTATTTGTGTTTAATATGTTGACCAAACCATTTGTAGAATGGATAGTTCAATTTCAGTTTTTGTTCTATCATTGTTTGTTAGGTTTTATTAAATTCAAATGGCCTTTATTTAACCCAGCTAAATAAAAGCTCATTTGAATATTTTTGTGTTAAATAATACTATGCGTCGAAAGATGCGTATGTTAGAATATTTACAAAGAATATATTAGAAAATTATCGTTATCAAGTAAGATATAATAAAACTATTTATATAACATGATTAAACTTCCTTTTGGGGCTCACTAACACTGAATATGGTTATTTATCAACAGCCTCTTTGCATCTATTTTCTTAAAGAATAAAATTTATTATTAAAATAAAGTTTCAAGCATTTTCACTTCCATATTAACCAAGTAACATTATGTATTTTACAGTAATTATGGGCATAACAGTAGGTTTTATTACAAAATCGTTAGGATAATGGTTAATAAATTTAAAAATCATATAAAGAAAAAATATATAATGTACTACTATTATAGAAATATAATGTGATTTGGTGTTGTATTTGAATTAAATGACGTTTTTGTAATTGATACTCCTTTCCCTTTTTATAGAGATTATTTGTGGGTTTCTCTGATTGATGTTATCTAAATTCTTACTTAACAACATACTTCTTACTCAACATTTTTTCATCTTTGTCTTTTTAGAAAAGTACGTGGGAATAATGTAATCTATACTATATTTTTTTTGGTTACCCTATCAGTATGCTTCACGCTTAATTAGTAATTCTAATGGTTAAAAACAGTAGCGTTTGATTGAAAATTAAACTCAGCAGTATGTTTTAACATTTAATTTTCATTAACAAATGTAGCAATACCTGCATTTTGTTTAACTTATAATAATAACTATACACAAGTGTAGCGGAATTAAGTATAAAACTATTTATTACACTATATACAATTTTATTATGGAATATATTCTTGTCATGCCAAACCGTCGTGAAAATAACTACAACAGGGAATGTAAAATTCTACTGTAAAAGAAATTAAGTAGTTCGTAGAAGGCCATTCTCAAATATACTATAATCCTTCCGATCTAATTTTGATCATGGTTTCCGCCCATTCTCAATGGAGATTAGACACATCAGCAAAACATTTTATAGTGTAGGTGATATGAAGTGTACATGTAAACATGTACAGTGTAGATGTACTGTCTTTTCCTTTAATGAGAACAGAAACAGAAGAAACTACGACTTTACTTGCTTTTCGTGGCACGGGGTGTTACACCATTTTTTTTTTATTAAGCTCTGGGCTGCAACTGAATCAATCCTAATTGGAAAAATCCAAGATGACACTTTTCACCCGATTCGAGAATCTAACCAGTAACTGATCAACAAACGCACTTGCGACCACGAGACCGACAAAACAATTGTCTAAACCTAGAATTTACATAGGTTTAACTCAAAAACTACTGTAGAGCTTTTCTTTCTAATAGATCTTTTATTCGTTAACATGATATTGTTTTGCACATCTCAGTTAGGGTAAAATACAATCATATATTTTTACTTTACGTCACTTTTAATAGTTGTATTTATAGTAGTGGCGTTTGGTTAAAATTTAAGCACGACGTATTAGCTTATACATAAAATACAGGTAGTCAATCGGTATAGATTGGAGCCTGAAAATATATACGTACAAGAATATGTGTAAAACCAAGTTAAAACAGATATCGAAAGTCAACATTGATCTAAATACAATAATTTGAAAAGCAACAAGTGACAAAGCTTATCTTTTTAATGGATATCACATCAGGTATTAATTTTAAATATTTTTTTTTAATTATTTAATGAAAAAAAAACTAACCTAATGCATTTTTATGTTGGAACAACGTATCATTTCAACAGTTTTGTCCATAATTTTATAATAATCTTTGAATCGTAAGAGGTATTAATGACTAGTCATTGATACCGCTTAAATCCAAGAAGTCATAGATGTATTACCTTACTTTATGATTAAATTAAGGTACAGAAAACTTAAAATAAAGTAAAAAATACATACATACACTAACGTTTGTCACCGTTTCACTTATTCACAGTTTATTTTGGTACAGTCACACTCATTTATGCATAGTTTCATACTTCTTTGTGTTGTATGACTTATTCACTTTACTAGCAGTACAATTCAAATCGTACGCTTCTGAATGCATTTCAGTGCCACTTGAATGTGTATGGTTCTCATACATCCATTTTGTAAAGTTCATGTCTTTTAATGATTTTGAAAACGGATTCGGTTGTTAAACCCGTTTGGTTGGTTGTATGGGCTCATACACCCATCTCGTTGTATGGCCTGCCGTTGTGCATGTCTACATCAACGCCGCGCTCCGAGATCCCGTTAAGCCCATTAGCGTGCCCACGGGAACTTAACTGTCAGAGATCTGCAAATAAGAATTTATATTAAGCATAATCCTACAATTATTTGCTAGGGTAAAACTGGTTAACCATAGATTTTGTTAGGGTAAACCCCGTTAATTCGAAGGACCTGGAACTTACCCATGGTTTCCTGCTGTAACTCTAGTTTGTACGCTGGGTTATCGTACGGCGGGAGAGAAGACTCTCGGGGGGCGGATGGCACAGCTGTCAACATAAAAGTAAATTGTTATAACTTTTCAGATATTTATGCAATAGCCATTTGGTCACCTTTTTTATAAACAGCATTTTAACATTTAATAAAGAAGATAATCCATTTTTTAAATAAATTACTGGCCACTCCTTTTTCCCAACCTGCTAACCATAGCTTTTGCATCAGAATATTGACTAAGATGATACTAGGTGACAACCAACCTAATGGGTCACCTAGTTTAAGTTTACTATAGCTCAAAGGCCTGTAACATTCAGCTCGGATGCATCCTTGGCTTGGAGCGTTCAAAGCTTTGTAGGGCTTACTAACTACTGACGCGTAGCTTCATAGATGCATATTCGTATTTATACGCTTGGTGTACGCCATTGTGAAGCTTACGTATAAAATTATGAAACTGTCGACAAGGCGGCAACGACTACTGATGATGCTTCTATCTGTGCTAGGCCGGCTACTTACTGGTGATGGGCACAGAACGCGGCCGATGTCTCCGCAGCAGCACTAGCAGCAGCAGCAGTGACGTCAGAGCGCCCAGCGCCGCCACTGCGCCCACGCCCACCAGCGCGCCGTAGTAGTCGCCGCGGTGCCGCCCGGCTACTGATGATGCTTCTATCTCGTCTGGAAGGGATATAATTATGAATCAATCATGTTTACGGTCGTTTGAGTCCCAATAACTAAAAAAAAGACACACACACACTCAGAAAATTGTAGTAAAGGCATTGAAGGATATGTTGACACAAAAAGGAAAGCACTTCTAGAGATTATTGAAAATAAAACCAATTACAATTAGAATCTTCCTTAAATAAAAATAAAATTTCATAAAAAAAATATCCTGGTCCAAAATTTTGGTTGATAGGTCGAGAAAATAATAATCTGTAGGGATATATTCAACAGTCATAAAAGAAAGTGATACAACTCGCATTACTGAAACAATATCCGTACCTAACCTAAGTGAGTAGGTGGGTTTGAATAAATACTCACTGTCAACTGGTTCCGGAGAGTCCTCCGATTTTGTGTTGATTTCCAATACGTTGCTAGTCTTGACTTTTCCGTTCGTTAGGAACATTTCCAGCCAGACACGACATCTGAAAAATACAATTATTATCGAATTAGCAATTTCTTAACCTTTTCGACGCTCATCTATATAATACGCGATGTGTCCTCCAGCGCCACGCAACAAATGTAAAAAAATATATTTTCTGGCGTTTTTGTTTCTATTGAATATAAAACAAACAAGAACTTATTATGTGTGAAAAAGTTAAAAATATGGCTTATAACAATTTTCCATAAAAACAAAATAAAAGGTCTTGTAAAAGTCGTAAATTTATTTTATACTTTTATTACTTCTAATCAAGTAGTGGCGCTGAGGGCACGAAAAGGTTAAATATAGCAAGTTGCAGTGGGTGGCGTCTAAAATACACACTCCAGGGGCAAACTCCCCTTGTTAACAAACTGAGAAGTCGATGTGACCAGTAAGTTGAGTTCTTATGTCTGATGTGTGCTAGGTGGATTAATCCTTTTTAAGATACAGGTACCGGTGGACATAGCCCAAAGGAAATTTAACAAGTCACTATTTACCCTTGTAAGTTAGAGTTTGGAGCCCTGATCATCTACTGATGCGACAATCCAGGCAGGGCATTTATAACACTTACTTGGTGTTAGGCTGCAAGCCAGTGAGCGTAATAGCGGGCGGCAGGTCCCGTGTGGCGAGGCGGAACTCGTCCCGCTCGGGTCGCGCCGTGCATTCGTGCGCGCCGCGGTACACGCGCACCCAGCGCTCGGCGGGCGCGGGGACGCCGCGCCAGCGCAGCTCCGCCGCCGACGCGCCCACGGAGCGAGCCTCGATGATCACCGTCCAGTTGTATGGGTCTATAGGACAAAAAAACGTAAAATGAACAAAAAGTGGTCTACTATAAAACAAACTATGTTTTAAATCGATTGAAACAGAAAGGCAGTGGCTTCGTGTTAAATATTGGTATTTAATACAGATATACTAGTATTGTATTTGATTCTGACGTTAATAACCACTCTGCTACCCCGTGTCAAAATTGAAAAAATTTCGAAATTCTTTAACACCATGCCTAATAGCGTACTCTGTTTTAGTTCTTAGATGTTTTTTTTTAGTCTATTCACGATAAGAAAATAGTGACTCATCGTTATCACTCAGTCATGAGTCACGTCCCTTGCTTGACCAATCAGATCACAGCAAATTAGAAAGCCGTGTTGAAATTTAAAAAATAAATACCTCAGCTATTCGTAAAAATAAAAGTGAAAATTCTAAATAATATTTGAAGACACTGATGTAAAATAATGTAACGAAAAGTATTCTTTACTACTAATGGTTTTATTTATACCCCAGTATGAATAGGCTTTTACTTTATATACAACGTGTAACGTTAAATGCGCAAAACCTAAAAATAGTTTGATCAGAATAAGGGGCAGAATCAATTCAACCACTTTTTAATATTGGTTACATTTTTCAAATAAAATCTTCATTAAAAATGTCGCCCTGTCTATTTATGAATAGTTCAAGCCATCACGTGAGCAAACCTGCCCAAATAGGTAAGCAAACATAAATAGTTATAGTCCAATCAAATTTTCTCATACGCGGGATAATAAAAGTTCTTATTTCAATGCAGATATTAATTTTAAACAAACTAAAACTGTACATAAAACCTTTAATTTTTTATAAATATTTTTTTTTCTCACATTATTAGGTCAATTAAAATAATAATCATTTGGGGTGTCTGAGGTTTTGCGCATTTAACGTTACATGTTGTATATAGTAGCACTGATGCGTCACTATCTTCTTGTCACAAAAGGACTGTAGTCTATAGTGGAAAAGCTGTGATGATGATGATAAAAAGTTAGCAAGTTACAAACGTGATTACTGAGCGTGGTAAATGATCTGGATTTCTAAGAAAACTCTTCAATAGAAGGCGTCTCTTAGCTGAATGTTGATGATAATCTACTTACCAACATAAGGAGCAGTATTGAACTCGATCCTGCCCGGATCAGTCAGTTCGGTGGTAGCTTTGGGAGGTGGAACCAGGACGAGAGACGCCTCGTATCTGCTGCCAGGACGAAGGTCGTGCAGTTCGGCAGAGGAGCGGCTGTGATGCAGGAGTTCAGTCATGCTGTAGATCGGAGTACCCACTGGACGATATCTGGGGAGGAGATGGTTTGGAGTTAATAAAGTTAAGCCATTATTATTATTATTATCAGACTGTTGCATCACACTGCAGGGCAAAGGTCTCCCTTCCACTCTTCTCTGTCCTTAGCTACTTCTAGCTAATCCTTTAGGTAGGATCTCAACTCAATAGCATCAACACCCGTTAGCCATCTCGTTCTGGGCCTACCGCGTCGCCGGTTCCTGCTGTTCGGGATCCTGTCAGCCCAATTCCGTTGCGACTAGCAGCAGATATAGCCTGCCCAGTTCCATTTTAGTTTGGTGGCGGCAAAATCGTTAACAATCCAGTAAAAAAAAGAAACATCTTGTTAAAAACTTGATGGAAACCTAAAAACTATGTTCAGACAACATCTCCAATAATTTCAGTCTTACCTGACTTGTATAGCATCGATGAACTGCAGCTCATCCTCACCGAACCTCCTCCACGTGACGTGAGCTGCGGTGTCGTTCACGTCCATGATCGTAAGACGACTGTCGATCTCTTTACGTTTCTCTTCTAATGTTGGCGTTGGCTGCGGAAGAAAAAATAGCAATTGAGAATTGGTTTTAAATTAAAGAAAACCACTGTTTTAGATAAATTTTAGACTTTTATCGAAACAATACATTCACCAAAAATAAAACTTCAAGATGGTATCAAGCACCTCTGCCGTCCGATCCCCGCTCCCCTCAGCTATTGTTCTATCGCTTGCTACGCGTAGACTTCGTAATATGTGGAACGTTCGATTTAAATATTTTTATTTTTGTATGAAAATCTGATGAACTAAATATGATAAATTTTTAAAAATCTTAGAACAAAAGTTGTTGTTTATGATGTTAGTAACATAGTCCTAAGAGGTTGCCGGTGTTTTACAAATAACGCTGTATTCTTTATTGTGCATCATAAATAGTAGGAGCTTAATAGTTTAAATGGTGTTGAAAATTGTCATAGATCAATATGACCTCTGTCGGGTATAGCAAAATTAGGAGAGAGGTTTACAGTACAGCCCTCCTAGCCAACTTACAACCGTTTTTATTCTATTCTCTTGTGTCGAACGCACCGAGTTGGCCACGCCTGTGACTCTGTGTCACCGATTGCTAGCTAACTAGGGTGGGCCGGGCGGAATTGCAGAACAATATAATGTCACTCGTGGAAGCTACTTTCATGCACCCCAAGGCAGACAGTGAGACAGTGAGTCTGACAGGCACTCTCGTTCCGCCTTAGAGCGGAAGAAGTCATTCGATAACTCATTTATTTTTAAGGTGGCGTTTATCAGAACGACGAGTTACTTATTGCTCGTCGCCCCCAAGCCAATCAAATTACATATAAGATCTGGATCAATTACCTAACTAAAAAAAACCGCATCAAAATGGGTCCATTCGCTTAGGAGCTACGATGCCACGGACATACATACAACCACATACACACATAGACACACCTCAAACTTAAAACAGCCCTCTTTTCCATCAGGGGTTAAAAAAGTGGTATTTTTAAACATACCGGTTTCATATCCAGCGTCCGCACAGTATAGATCTCGCTCTCAGGCTCCACGGGCAGGTTGTGGAGGTACAGCTTCCCCCTGATCTTGTACGTGGTAGCTGGAGTTAGGCCGGTCAGGCGGAACTCCAGGCGAGGAGTCGTGAGGACCTCGTCAGCAGGCGCGAAGACTTGGGAGTACCAGTGGGATACATCCTCATCGCTGAGATGAAGAAGATGAACAAAAACTTTATTATACTTTCAGGTCATTGTGGCCACGAGAACTTTTTAACCCTTCAGATACCGTCAATTAGAGACACAATAGTAAGACAATAGATGCGCGGCCACCGGGTGTCGCTTGGGGATTCATGAATTAATAGAGATATTGTGGTTCTGCACTGCAAAGGTTAACTGGAGGACACAGACAGGTTTTAGTGAATAAAAGTTTAAATCGCCTTCTTTCTTCACGCTAGAGTGAAAAGTTATTTGAGGATTTCCCACCTCAAAAAATGAATGGCTCTTAGAATATCAAAATGAAAAAGTGTCTTCAACATCATTATCATTTCAGCCGAAAGACATCCACTTCTGAACATAGGCCTCCCTACAGTGTCTTCACGACGACCGGTGATGTGCGTCTCGCATCCATCGGATTTCCGTGACCCTCACTGAGTCATCGATCCACCTTGTAGAAGGTCAAAACTGTCAAGGATTCTTTAAAATTGGTCAGTAGTGTTTTAGCAAAACCGTTTGTTAATAACTGTTTTAAGACTATATATCAAAGCCGCCTTCTAGTCTCACCGAATGCAACTAAACCAGTACTGTGAACAACTGAGCATCTAATTACAAAAAAAAAAACAGAAATTTTTCTAGCTGCCCCCAGCGGCTTCGCCCGCGTGATAGCAGTAAATTATCCCAAGGGAACATACTTCCGGGATAAAAAGTATTCCATATCCTATTCCAGGACATTGTCTATCCGTGTACGAAGTTTCATTAAAATCGGTTTTGCCATTCAGGCGTGAAGACGTAACAAACAAACTCACTTTCGCTTTTATAATATTAGTAAGGAAGTAAGGATTCGCAGCTAAAAAACTATCCTACCGTGTTGACCGATCTGTCAAGATTGAAGTATAACTCAATACTTACGCCTTATCAGTATATCTCAGGTCCACGCTACCCCTCAATCCGACCAGCACAGCTGGAAGACCAAACAGCATCTTCACACTCGTCGGTGAATCCGCTTGAAGGGAGATCACAGTCAACTTCTTATTCATGTCTCCATACCCTGCAGGTAAGGTCAGCCCTGGTGGTAGACCAGCTAGTGCTGGCGGGTCCGCGTTGTGTTGAGGTCGATGGATATTGTTCTGGTCGTAATCAGGGATGTTCTCGTCTTGAGGGAAGTGAATTTCCGGTGGGATTGTTGGAAGGAATGACTGATTAGGAGGTTCGCCTGGTATCGGGTGACCTGGAAAATTAAATAGAGTTTTGGTACTGATGAAATTATATATAGGATACAATTACAGAAAACAACATGTATAGAGTCATTTGTTGAGATGATGTTTAAGAGATGTCTCAAAAAGGATTTTCACTTCCGATAAGAAGTTTTCATTGATAATGTCTCCTGCAGAATAAAATAAAGAGTTTTTTTTTTTTAAATTTTGTGGGTTAGTACAATGAAATGACATGATGAATGATAAGCGATTGTGGTATTCATGATTGAAGTATACATTTATATAGTTAAGATAGTCAGTCATGCAGAGTACATTTGAAGTGGCGTGTCTTCAGCATCTTTCTGAAGATAACAACCGCGTATCTCCCTAAAATTGCTGCAAGATAATTGGGACAGAAAAAGGCCAGAAAGTCAGTCAAAGTTGGGAGTCAGTCGTTAATACATCAAGGAGACACATGAAACTAACAGCAAGGCGAGGCAACAAACCTGCCGCGTCTCCAAGGTCTTTGTCTGCTGACCGTCCCAGGTTCTTATTCACAACAGACTCCACCTCCATTTGATTGAGCAAATGCTCCAGATCCATTGTTGAGTATGATTTACCAGGCATTCTTGCCCTCGAATTCTGCATGTACGATGAAGGAACGTCAGGTTTAGCGTTAGCTACGGGTCTTAGTAATACAGTCTCGTAAGGGTTAGGTTCTTTAGTCAATACATGATGCGCCTTCGAGTCGTCCTGCCATAACACCTGATGATATCTCTCAGTCGGTCTTGGGCTCTTCAAATCCTTAGTATTCATTATAGTCACGGTTTTCCTATACTGTGACGGTTCTCGGGAACTAGTCTTGGCAAGGATTACTTTAGGAACGTGGTAGTCAGCGGAATCGTTCTTTACAGAAGGCTCAAAAAATTTTTGGTCACGTTTCGGAAACTCTAGCATGGCATTAGATTTACGATCGTTGTGAGTTTTGGAAAAAGAAGATTCAGAAATGGGTAGGTTTTCTAGTGAAGGTATGAAGTAATTTGGGTTTTCTACTTTTGAGATTGGTGTTTTTTGGACCTTTTCATACACTGATTTTACTGGAATCTTTTGAGAGTTCATGGACTGTGGTGTTTGTGATAAGGTTGGTTGTCTATAATGGTAGTCATACATTTTGGCATCTGCGTTCACAACATTAATGTGTCCAGCATGCATATGCGGAGGTTGATCGTAAGATGGATGCATTTTTCTGAAAGTGTCTGTTAGGTGTGGTCGTTTAGGTTTGTGGGGCTGTCCGTGCCAGTTATCTTGGGAGACAGTCAAAGGTGGTTCGGGATGTAGTGTTTTGAACGGTGAATCGATATCGTCTAAAGTGAAAACTGTGATATTATCTCCACGAGGATAAGAGGGAATGAGGGGTGCTTCCGTCGGGTGTTGCGGTGAAGTTGTGACGGGGAATACAGATTTGAAGAATAAAGGGAAGGATTTGACAGGGCTCAAGTGTTTGTAGAAGTCTATAGAGTCAGTGGGTAGAGGTGGCATAGGCATGACGGGCGCTGACGTCGGTCCATCAGGGGCTAGAGGCGTGACATAGTTCATGACTTCACCAAGTACCGGCATGCTGTAAGGCTTAACAGATGATCCATTTGCAGCTGCAAGCAATAATGTGTATGAGTGATAAGCATGTGATACTGTGAGATGTGATTAATGATCTTAGTATACGTCATTTTAGTGGTAGCAATCATGGATTTGATGAATTATTGAACAAAAATTGTAATTATGTGGAGAATATGGTTTCAGTCAGTTTTTTTATATATGCTTAAATCTATTCCTTACCAGTATTAGGCAAACATCCCCAGTGCTTGCAACAATCATCGTCAGAGATATTGACGGCGGCCGGTCTATGGTTCGGAGGACACCGCAGCGTCTGAGGAGGTATGGCGGGAAGGGGCGAGCAGACCTCTTGACAGTCCAGCTCACCATTCTCGCAGAAACAGCGTTGTTCACAACCAGTTAGGGCTATTGGAACTTCACTCCAATTTGGCACACTGTAAAGATATGGTCAGGGTTAAAATAGGACTGCAGATGATGCAGTCGACATGTAGCCTGCATGATACCGATGTACTGACAGACGGGCTCTGTTCTGTCTTGTCATTGGACAAGTGGTGTCATTTTTGTGTAGAAAATCAAGTAATGAAGAAGAAGTAATCAGGGTTACTACCCTTAGTTTCACCCTTATAACGGCTGGTTCCATCATCCAGACAGCTGGCGGAACAGGAGCAGCAGTGCAGGAGAGCATATGTGACGGAAACAAGGAGGGGGAGGGCTGCAGAAAGATCCCTTCGACACCAGCTTCAGCCCCACGTAAGAGGTCCCTCTCTCACGTTCATCGATTCACACATGTTCGTCCGGATTCTCGATGTGGATCTTTAACTAAATTAGATGTAGTATGTGATCTACTTACGCAACACCCTTATAATGGCACGTCCCATCGCTTAGACACCTGGCGGTCCTTGGACAGCAGTTCGGTGGAGAAGCCGGTGGGGAGGGGGCCCATCGCACGCAGCCCTTGGACACCAGCTCCAGTCCCACGTGAGAGGGACATACTAGTGCGGCACACTCGTGTTCATCGGGACCTGTGCACTCGCAGAGCTCTGAGCAGCCGATGTGGAACTCTTCACCTAGGTGGAAGAAATAGAACATTTTGATACAAGTGCAGAAAGTTTGTCTTTGTGACCGAGGCCGAATTTGCAGGAGTCGTAGGCGAGTGTGTTATAGAGCCGAAGGCTGCACTGGCAATGTTGCACGTACCTATATCAAAAGACTTTTTTCAATACACTTACAAGGAAATGATTACACCACCCCCGTTGGTTGACGGGCGACACGTGGGGTCGACGCGCGCCCAGCTTGATACGATACATGTAATAAAATTGTGGCGGGGACAGCTTGCGCACTTTTCTGCACTAGTGCGAAAAACAGTCTATTGCGTGTCTAAAAGCAGTGGGATAAGAGCGGGTTTTCGAGTAAGCGTATTGAAAAAGTAGGTTTCTGTCGATTATTATTTAAAATTATTTACCAAATAGTTTACAAGACCTCCACCACTGGCAATGTTTAAATATTTTTTTTTTATATTTTACTATTTAAAAAATATTATACTGTTAAGGACTGTTTAGAAGACAAATCAATAGAACCTGTAATTTGCAAGTTACAGTCATTACTCTAACTTGCAAATCACACGTCCATTGACGTCACTGACTGTGAACATATTTGCACGCCATGTTATGGATATGCCGAAACAAATTTCCTTTAACACCTTATGTACCACATTTAGGAAGAGACTCTGGCTTAAATATTAAACTAAACCAGATACAGTAATTCGTGGTGGAACTGGTGGTCTACCTTATGGTAGAGCTAAATCATAGAATAAATTGATTACTGTAGACTTTCACAAGAAAAAGAAATTATGAATGCCAAAACTATTGGGTGTTTGCCAACACAATAAAATTGCCACTATAAACTGTAATCTACATTAATATTATAAAGAGGTAAAGTTGGTTTTTTATTGTTTGTAGGAGGTATTCTATGAAAAAAACTGGTCTGATTGTTAAATTTTTTTCACCGATAGAACTAGTAACTGATAATAATAAACTAAGAGCTAATTAAAAAATTAATTGTGCACTGGATCCTATACTCTATTGCGATCTCTCTCTATTACGCAACGGTTTACGGGAAGAATACTAAACTTTAAGTATTTAACTTCAAGTACTAGTTTATATCAGATTAAAAAAAAAACTTTGAAAAGCGAGCTTATCGCTTACTTGTACATCACGAACTCTGTTATCCACATACATATAAAAAGTTACAATATACAGGGTGTAAGGGACAGGTCCCCGGAAACTGTAAGGGTTTGCTCAGTAGACGAAACTAAATTACCTTTCACAAGATGTTTTTTCTGGTAATAATAAAAAATAAAATCGGCCTCCCCATTGAAATTTGTAGACTTGATTATACAGTTGGTATGGAGAGGCCGACATATTTTTTCGTTTCCTGAAAAAAAAAATCTTTTGGATGGTTATTTAGTTTCATCTACTGAGCAAGTCTTTAAAGTTTGCGGGGACCTGTCCATTACACCCTGTATATTATAACTTTTTATGGTGTACAATATAATCAAGAAACAAATGAACAACTAATTACCAAAAAGGAATAAATTGCCTTAAATTGAAAGTATTTTTTTTTTAACTTACTGTCGCCGCACACGAGCCACAAAAAAGGCCGCCTCAAAAAGAAGCTTGAAGCGGCGTTCACTTTTAAGTTGAAGTCGCTCTGAAGTTAACACAGGTCAAAGTGACCCAGTTTATAAAAAAGCTACTTCATAGGTACAGATAAAAAAAAAACAAGAAAACCAGAGTCCATTGCAAAAATACGGTTGTGCTCAAGGTTGCGTCTATCTAATAAACTAGGGGTACATAAATTACTTGAGAATAGATCAATGTAAGTTTTAAAATTCACGGGAGCATTTTCCTAATACTGATTTGTGATAAATTATGCATGATGGAACCAGGATGCTCTGCGTCAGTTACGTGTGCCTCATCAATATCATTATAAAAATACCTACAGAACAGAATAATTTTATCTTTTATTATTTTTTTGTTCTAATAAATATTTCTCCACATTATGTATTACTACTGCTGTATCGTGATCATACAAGCGAGTAGCGACAACACACCCAGGCCTGGAACGCGATCGACACGTCTATTGCATTCGACGCTCTGAATGGCCCACTCCGAGCTCTTAACCAATCAGAGAGCTAAACGCGATAAACGTTTCTATCGCGGAAAGTAAAAATACTCAGCGCTCAGTAAGCTATACAAGATTTATTCTGTGCTCTTCCGTGAATCGACTGCGCTATATGCAGTACAGCAGGCAACCGTTCAGCTACTTTGGCATCATACCGTCAACTTCTAACTAACTTGAAGATATCCTCAGGAGAACCAAGATTACTGACATAGCTCGGGGAATTGCTAAACTTAAGTGGCAATAGGCAGGGCATTGCGCGCGGAACAGATGGTCGATGGGGACGAAAGGTTCTGGAGTGGCGACCACGTACCGGAAGACGCAGCGTTGGAAGGCCTCCAACAAGGTGGACCGATGACCTGGTCAAGGTAACTGGAATCCGATGGATGCGTGACGCACAGGACCGGTCGTTATGGCGACGCTTGGGGGAGGTCTATGTCCAACAGTAGACGTCTTTCGACCGATATATTTTTTTTTTTACAATGGCCAAAAATCATCTTATGACAACCCCCGCTCCTGGGTGGAGCGGGAGATAGTGTTTGCCTCTTACTGACTAAAAACCTACCCTGTTCCTTCTAGCCTTCAAACCAAGGCTTGAGCTTCCTTTCGAAAAACCCTGGCCCATGGGCTTCGACCCAGCTGGGCTGTTCTGTTGCTGACAACTCCTTGAGGCGCGCGGGAACAGTGCGCGCCGTGCCGATATGATGATGATGATGATGATACCGTCAACTTAAAAACATCCTTCAGTTTCTAGCTAAACATTTTAATTTCTTTAAAAAATACTCACCAATAGCATAAAAGTGTCCATCGTGGTAGCATCCGACCTTCGAAACATTATGTATATCCTCATTCGGAACCTCGTTCAGCCCCACACCATCCGTAGTCGTGATAGTAAAATTAAACCTAGTTCCAGTCTCCTTAGTCTTTAGGATATAGTCTTTTCCACCTTCCAAGTTGAGTATCAAGTTGGAGTATTTCAATTCTACATCGCGGAAGGATCTGCCTCCATCGTTGCTGAGGAGAAGGTGGATAGGGTCCTGGCTGTCGTTCAGATGCATCAGGTTGACTTGGACGGAGTTGTTCTGGAGCACTTTCACGGAGCCTATGGGCTCGGTCAGTACTAAGGGTCTGGTTTGTATGTGTTCAGCTTGGTCATCATAGTCTTCGAAGCCTTTCAACATCTGCTGAGAGGATAAAATAACAAATTAATACGTTGGGAAGCAATTATTTGAATCTAAACTAATATACAAAACTGAGGAGTATTTATTTATTTATTTATGTACACACAAACACTTAAAAAATAAAAGAACAAATAAGAATAGAAGAGTACAAAGGATCTGCTTATCTCTAACGAAATTTCTTCCAGCAGACCTGTGACAGGACAGTTGGATAAGAAACGTATGTATGTTCGTTTGATTGAACGTTCTAATCTCAAACTGTTTCGAATTGAAAAAATATTTTATTGTTGGATAGCCCATTTATCGAGGAAGGCAATAGGCTATATCTAATATAATAACATATTCCACAACTATCAGACAACGCCGTCTAGTCCCAAGCTAAGCAGAGCTTGTGTTATGGGTACTAGACAACTGATAAACATACTTATATATTTCTAAATACATACATATTATAGATAAATTACACCCAGACACAAAACAAATTATTATGCTCATCACACAAATATTTGTCCTGAGTGGGAATCGAACCCACGACCTCCGGCATAG
Organism: Mythimna lalbum; assembly: GCA_949319445.1. Taxonomy (NCBI): domain Eukaryota; kingdom Metazoa; phylum Arthropoda; class Insecta; order Lepidoptera; family Noctuidae; genus Mythimna; species Mythimna lalbum. The sequence continues at coordinate 7,214,364 of OX439363.1, forward strand.
CAGTCAGGGCCACTAACCACTAGACCAACAAGCCTGTCGAAATATAACATTACGCTACGGCATAAGGAGCATTTTCCAAAGAAGCGAGTGAAACCGCAGTGGACAACGATTAATACGTTAAATCCTCGGTTCAACAAAAACATACTTAAGTCCGCGCATCTTTTGGGTGACTCTCAGCGAAGGGACGCAATCGAAATGAAACTAGAGATGATTGAAAGACAAATGGGCGACACGAGAAACGCGCACATCGAGGAAATGAATACATTAGAAAATAATATAACTTCAGCAGAATTGAAGCCTAGTAAAAATATTAAAAATTTATTAAAAGTTACCTCATTATAAAACAAAACAAGGAGATATAACTTAAAAAAAAAACGAATAAAAAATGGCAAAATATATGGTGATTTAACATGTCACGTTTCTGAAATATTGTATTGAGGGAGATTCATCGTAAAAAACGTGACGGACATTGTAGAAAATACAGAATTTGTAGACTATATTAGCTTCCATAATCGAGCAGTGGTGGCCGAGTGGTAACCGCCCCGATTTTTACCCGAGTTTTAGGTCACGGGTTCAAACCCAGCCAGGCGCATTACTTTCTGTAATTTATTTCATCACCACTGCTCTCAAAACGGTGAAGGAAAACATAGTGAGGAAACCGGCATGTCCTAGAACCAAAAATTCGGAGACATGTGATATTCATCATCCCGCATTGGGCCCGCGTGGTGGATTACAACCCATTCCCTCTCCTAGAGAGGAGGAGGTGTCGTTGGAATCCTGTACGTTGATGCCCTTGAATTACATCGGTAGAGGGTTGCATTAGTTGAAAACTTACCTCAGAAGTAATAGAAGAAACTGCATCAAAGTTTTATGGTTCTTTATGGACGTCATAGTTGATATCACAGAACTTCAGGTCGCAGCAGGCGTTGTTGGAATCCTGTACCTTGATGCATATGCAAAATATCTACAGTGACAACTGTTAAAAACTTACCTCAGTAGTGGTGGTAGTGGAGGTGGTAGAGTTGTCTGGTTCTTCATGAACGTCATGGCTGACGTCACAGACTTGCACCTCGCAGCAGGCGTCGTTGGGATCCTGCACGTTGATGCACTTGTCTGATACCGGTAGGGGGTTACATCTGTGGAAAGAGCGGAAGTAGAGAAAGTCAGTGTAATCAGTGCTAGTAGATATTTGAATTTTTAATCATGATACTGTACGAATTTATCCACAACTAGCATATGCGCGCGATTCCGCTCGCTTGAAACTTCTGAAATTCGAAACATCCGTTCTATTTACATCTTAAAAACAACACCTATGAAAATTTTGCTTTCTAAGTCCAAGGGCAGAGCATTGATGGATCAGTGAGTCGGACCTTCTCTTACATTACAGATCAAAAGAGAATTGTGTAAGCAGTCTAGTCTATATTTAACGCGATCATACTTTGACCATAGATATTGCTGGATCCGTGCTATAGTATCAAAAAAATATATATATTGAAGAATTAAAACGACAGATGGATTATGTAAAATATTATTATAACTTTAAAAAGTGTAACTTCATGATAATGGCTAATTTAAAATAGAATAAAAAACTGTTTTACAAAAAAAAATTAATCCGACTTCAAAAAGTGCAAAATAATTTTAATTTCGGAAGTCGGTGTTTCTATAATAGATACCTAATTTTGTCTCTTCGTTATTTAACACCGACTTCCGAAATTAAAATTATTTTGTACTTTATGAAGTCGGTTTAATTTTTTTTTTGTAAAAAGTTTTTTATTTTTCACTTTTTAGTTATGGTAGCACCACTAAAAAGTACCTACCCTTCAGCTAAAAATAAATTACCTTATAGCCAGAGTGCATCTCATAACGATTGTAATAATCCGAAATACGGTTATATTACATGAATTTACCTTCCAGCATTATCACCAGATCAGTTCGATACATCCACCCCCCCTTTTCTTTCAGTCAGTCATCGACTACACGTATAAACAAAGCAATTTTACTTGTTACGACAATTCTGCTATGATTCTATGAGGAGTTCTGTTCCATATCTTCGAAGTTCATGATCAGATCATAACAATATTTCTATGGGACTGGACTTGGAAGCATACCCGTCCAATCAAAAAAAAAAAATTTTCAAAATCGGTCCACAATTGACCGAAATATCGGTGAACATACATACAAAAAAAAAAACAAACATTCAGCCGAACATAGAACCTCCTCCTTTTCGAAGTCGGTTAAAAAGACATGGTTCACCAGCTCTTAATACTGGCATAAGAATGAGAGCATAATAATAATTGGGAATCAAAGCAGTATAAAATTCTCTTACCTGGGTTTACAAGTCACAATGGACTTAGGTTCACAAGAGCAGGTCTGCTCACAGCCGATGTGCCATGTGCTGCCAACTGGGTGTGACTCGTTCCCATACCGACACATTTCTATCTTTGATATCTTCGGATCTGAAAACAATCAGGATTAACCCTTCAGATACCGTCAATTAGAGACACAATAGTAAGACAATAGATGCGCGGCCACCGGGTGTCGCTTGGGGATTCATGAATTAAGCACCATTGGACTTATCAAAACTACTGATTCAAGTAAAGATTTGTAAAATCATTTTACAGGATCACCTCATAGGGTATTTGATATCCTTGTACAAAACATTACTAGAACTGGAAAACGATTGATACGTATAATACACCAAATAGACAATCACCTGTCATGTTGAAATCAGTGATAAGACCGCCATTGTATAAATTCTAATGCTGCATAGCAAATTAGCAATATTTAATAGCACAGCATAATCAGCCTTTTTAATGTTTCCATTGCTGGGACTTAGGCCTCCTCTATTAGGAGAGGGAATGGGTTGTAATCCACCACGCGGGCTCAGTAATATATAACGTTCTGCTTCAATTCTAATAAACTAACACCTTACCAGTCCATCTCATCCAGTGCACTCAGTCCTGCTTACACACAACAGTACCCCATATTAGTAGGAGGATTTCTTTCTTACCAGCATTATTAGTAGCACAAGCTATAATAGAGCAGCACTCGTCAACCGGAGACTCGAAGCAAAGAGGATCGTTCAGTCTTCTGCCTCGACGGATGTAGGGATGCTTGCAGCGAGGGGAACAGTCGAAGACCCCACTGCTGCTGCACTCGCAAGTCTCTTCACAGCCACGGTCCATTCGTTCGCCGATCTGATGAGGAAAGCTAATGTTACCAACTAGTTTTTTCTCTCGGCTACAGTCTGTTTGTCCACAATAGCTCTGATTCGAAAAGCTGAAAGTCATGGAGAAAGGCATCTCCCTAGACAAGACAGTGGTCAATGAATGAGTATGGTGTGAGTTTACAAGGTATCCCGTTAAAATCACCGTCAATTTGTACTAACACAGATAAGCATCGTCTGGTGATAATAATGGGATACTTCATTTTTCTTTACGATTTGACTTATGCAATTGTTTACGCGATCGAGTTAGTTAAAAAAATGGCAGCCCTAAATCAATACTTTTGCGGCTGTTATAAAAACTGAGTATTTTGCTATCGATGCAGTGATTGTGAAGTTTTCTAACAGTAAAAAATTGTCGAAATCAATGCGCTGAGTGCGAGTTGTTTTTAAGTTAATACGATCGAAATGTTTACTGCGTTTGGCTTTCTGATTGGTTAAGAGCTCGAAGCGGGCCAATCGAAGCGCTAATCGTTAACGTAAAACAAACTCGTACTAGGCACTTTGATCTAAACTTCCAGAGAGGCACCTTTTATAATATAAAATATATGATAGACAAACAAATCTCTTTACAATATTCGTTCCGATTGAAATAGAAAGTACTTTACTATGTGTTTAATTCATGAATCCCCAAGCGACCACCGGTGGCCGCGCATCTATTGTATTACTATTGTGTCTCTAATTGACGGTATCTGAAGGGTTAATGAGTATAATAAATATAGGATCGTAAACGAAACGTTACATCTTAAACACTTGCACTTTTCTATATAGAGATTTCCGGATACTTTCTAATATATCATTAGCAATACCGTTTAATTAGTTGCGAGAATTTAACTTATATTGTCGAAACAACTGAGTGGTGCCTTTTAAATTTTTTCCACTAAATCTTCAATTTGTCTGAAAGTTACTCATTCTAGTTTTAACACAGATGCCTTGTCGGTTCATTTCATCTAATGATACTTAAATAATTTTATGGAAATTAAATGAATGCGGGAATCCGATGGATGCGAGATGCACAGGACCGTTCATTGTGGCGGCACTTGGGAGAGGCCTATGTCCAACACTGGACGTCTTTCGGCTGAAATGATGATGATAATGAAATGTTATAGAGTATGGACTAAATTATTTACTAACCTTATAAGAAATTTCATTTTCTTTACACTCGACCTCCTCCGATCCTACCCTATCAACCGACATCAACGGATGAAATGGAGCCTGTAAGTTAGCATAAAACTTATCAGGTATATCCTTATGCTTATGATCCACTGTTATCAACCTCGGCTCATCATCCTCATCCACATCTAAATTGACGTCACTCAAATCTGACATTTGTTTTTTTTGACCCTTTGCATTTGTATCATTGTGTAGTGCAATGGCAAAGTTTTGTAGTTCATCTACATTTAAGTTTAGTAGTCTGGGTCTAGGTTTTATTGTTTCTTGGGTTGGCATAGGTAGCTCTCCCACTTCTGGAGGAGTTGTTTGGTCTGATTCTTCATCTGGTTTTTGTTCTACAGCTGCCTCTGTGGTAGTAGTTGATGTTATCGTTGTGGCAGCGGTTGTTTGAGGTTGCAGCGATTCTGTTGTCTGATCTCGATATGGTACGGTCTGTGATCGAACTTCATCTTCTTCACCTGTTATTTTACCTGAAACAGAAAAATATTTTTTGTTAGATTTTGTATACGTTTAAAAATTATTATATAGGCAATTCTTCTCATTTTCAAAAATATATTTATGCCTAGACAATTAAATAAAATTAATTTTTCGTTTGTTGCATATCTCTTTTTATTTAAGCACGAAATATCCACGCATGAAACAAATTATAATGTCAGAAAAATAATGAACTGAAACCGCGGGGTAACTGTATTCTAAGATTATGTTCATAATAACGTTATCCAAAGCTATTTCACGATGGACGGAGGTTAATCTCAAGCAGGAAACGCTTGTCTCAGCAAAAACGTAACATAACTGGTCTCAAAACTGGGGCAGGGTCAGTAGGCGATACTGGTCATGTACCATTAGACTCACTCTTTACTCGCTAAACAATTATAATTCTTATTACAGCAAGATAAGGTCTATAATAAAATAAGCTAGGTAATGAAATTGGAACTACTCGTAAACGACCTGTCGATCGAAATCATTGTAACTGTCAACCAACATCGATTACGATGAAACAATTTATCGTGCTCACAAATTCTGATAAGCTATTGTTAACCTTACAACTGTACAGTATAGAGTACATTTTGCTTCTTTCATTACCAAGGAAAAAATGTGATGAATTTAGGACGATACGGAACTTAAGACAATGATTGTAAAACGTGAGAAAGTTGGACGTGAATGGTATTATAACAAATGATGATTGTGTTTAGTTCCTATAAATTGTCGAAAGCAAAATGTGAGTCCATATTGGAATCATGGTTGACCTTGACTTCACACGTTTCGTCTCATCTTTCCATTGTTAATCGATAAGTGCTTCGATCGAACTTTCTTAACAAAATAAGTGTAATTTTCGAAACATTAGCTGGCGTTATCCAGCTAAAGAATTGATCGATTTTACTACGTGTCAAATTGATAAAGATCTTCTTGGCGCTAATTCCATAAAGAAGGCTATCATTTTATAACAAAAAGATTAAGATGAAAATAACTTTGAAAAGTCTCGGTATCCAAAAGCTTGTGTAGGATTATTTGAAAGAGATACTGGGGCAGTGGAACGCAAAGGGTAACAGGAGGAAGGGTTCTAGTCATTAATATTGTGATACTCTATCTTGCTCCACCCAGCAGGAGCAGTTATTTGGTGATTTCCTGCCTCAAAGAAAAACATATCTAAAAGCTACTTGTTGCAACAGTTCCATCGTTTAATTAAAAAGTTTTGTCTATAGCAAAATCAAAAAAAAACCAAATCGTCGGTATCTATAAGCTTGAAGTTAATTAGCTAACAGAACTTTTCTTACCTTACTTTATAATCATATGTATGTGAAAATTTTGACAACATTTTTAATGATATAAACTAGTGGTTGACTGCAATCCCACCTGATAGTAAGCAGTGATGGAATCGTTAATGGTGAAGCGCACTAGTTTATTAAGAGCCTATTCACTTCTAGCCTTGAAGAAGCCTAAATTATAATCAAAATGGAAAGGCTGCAGCAAGTAAATTATTCCAGTCCTTAAAAGTAAAAGATGACGCGAAACGCTTAGTCTAGACCGTTTTTACACACAATCTATTCAATTATAAGTCGCACCCATGAGATTAGCCTGTTCTAAATCCTGTTGTTACTCTACAAAATGTCAAACAGTAAATAAATGATATGTAATGTGAAGGTAATGACTTCGTATGCACCTGCGGGCGACATTAGCATTCTACTGGCCGTGTATGGCCCAACATCTAGCTATGTGTATCAATCATTTGTGTAGCGTATTATGATTGCACTTAAGTGTAGCATAAACGGTAATGATTTTAAGTTAGGGTTTGCATGAGTGTGCTACTTTTGGAGTTTAGTTCTACTTCAGAATACTGACCTTCCTTTCATTATATTTTATCTTTTTCTTCTTTTCTCCTTTCTGCCAATATTTCAAAGGTTGACTCTCCAATATAATGGATACTTATGCCTATTATGACTGAGCTTCTATGAAACTTAATCTCATATTGAGGAATCTCTTTATATGCATAGCGTCCGAAATGAAAATACCTTCATCAGGTAGTTGCCTGGAAACCTAAGAAAGGTTACGGAGGTACCTTTCCTAGATAAACTTAGAAAAGTACAAATGAAATGGTTTATAAGCTTGTTGTGCCACATGGTCATCGGGCAATCCGGGTGACTAAGGGGTTGTTTTCTCTCGTTTGGTTCCTGATTCCCGCTATGACCTGCCGTGACCTGTGTTATATGAAATTTATATTGGTGCTTGCCCATGCATGCTGGCTGAGCCATCTCAATAGGCGAAAATTGAAAACACACGAACCACCTAATATAATCAATCAGAAGCAAAAAGTAGAGATGGAAGGTTACGTATACCTATTGTAGGCACTATACTAAGCCCTCTTAAAATCCGCTATCAATAACCAAATCTATAAATCTGATCTCAATCAATACCTAACGGATATCCTTATATAAGTGAATGATGGCCGCCAGTCGACCTCAACTGATGTAGGTTACTCAGAGAGCGTGGTGGAGCGCCGGACCGGTTGTATGCGCGTGCGCAAAACGTGGAGCTAGGCTGTCTGAGGAGTGTTGTTTATGTTGGGACTCGAAGGTAGTATGCTAATGAGGATTTTAATGTTGTAATTGTATCAGTTGGTGGTTTAATTATAATTGTGTTATGATTGGTATTCATTCTTCGTCCGTCCCTGCTCCAATTACCTGGGGTCGGGTCTCCTCAGTCCTCATCAGTGGCGTAGCTAAGGCGTAGGCAAAGTTAGCCCTAAATATAAAGAAAAAATATAATAAAAAGCGAGGGCTCTTTAAGAACGAGGGTTGTTTTATAATTGATAGGTTCGCGTTTGATCACTATTTCACCCGATGGCAAAAGGACGATGAAGTCGAACACTCGACAGACGCTGTCTCGTCTTCGAATTTATGAAAAAAGCTTCGCTGATGCGCCTTCGCCCACGTCTAAATTAGGCCACGCTACGCCTCTGCTCCTCACGATTCTGCGCCAAGATAGTCTGTCCTGGGTTGTTGATTTTGGTAATGGAGCTTTCTTGAGGTCTCTCTCGATGTAAAATTGCCAGTCGAATATGTTTCCTGATAGTTACAGTCCCCTAGGTAGTAGCTATGTATCTAGTCAAGAGTAAATAAATAACTTCTAAACAAGCGTGCTCCATAGCAGACCACATCATTACTTACCATCAAGTAAGAAGTGTACAGTGAGTAGTGACAGAATTTTTGAAAATTCAAAATTTTTTGTGGTCGCCTACGTCACAAAAGGACCTTATGCAAAATTTCACGTTCCAGGGCCTGTAATTTCGGCTGTGAGTTGATATATCAGTCAGTCAGTTTCTCCTTTTATATACCTACCTATATAGATTTTAAGGTCTAGACTAGACCAGCCTGTGTTATCCATAATACATGAGAACAAATGAAGCGCGACCTACTCGTGGGTAGTCACACCCACAGAAACAACCAAAGCTGCATGACCTTAATAGTATAGAAATAACTTTGTTAAGACATACAGTCATTTACAATTGTATACACGTCGGCCATATATTACTATAAGTTTATTCCGTTCTCACACAGCTTATGTTATAGCCCTATAATAGGTATTGTTGGTTTACTCAGAACTTAAGCAAACCTTTTATATTAAAAAGAGTAAATAAAAATATATGTACATAGAAAATAAACTTAAATATTAATTACCTAAATATATGTATATATATTGGAACTAAAGCTCACTACGTACATAATTATGCGACTACAATGTACATTCAGGTGTTGAATTATGTACTCCTCCATATCGCTGTAATTTGGAAACGTGCTCAGGAGACTGGTAGCATAGCATAGCCACGTTTACTGACAATACTAATTCATTGGGCTGATTGAGCTAGCAAAGCTTACATTCAGAATCATGTAGGTATGTGAATCTGACTAGGTCGTCCAGCCACATCCTGCGAGGTCTGCCGCGACTCTGTCTCATCACAAAATAGATAGGTCTCATTGTCTCAGAGCACCAATTTCGGCCCAGAGCAATAAATATATACATACTTGCTTTTTAAATATAAAACTATTAAAAATAATAAATACCTAGTAGCACGCTAATATCATAAACAGAATTCAAGCTACCGAACGATGAAGGGGTCCAGAAAAAGGAACCTTCTGTGGATACGGACAGTGCCCAGGAGCACTCTTTCTGAACCAAGTCCAAGCTGTCTAAGGAGAACCACCTCAAGAGCTGATCGAGTCTCATTTCCATTTGACGTAGACTAATGATTTAAGAGAACCAGTAGCAAAATTATACTTTGTATTATAAAATTTTCACCCATTCAGTAGTCACGTCAATTATTAACACTAATTACTAATTAAGAACTCCGTGGAGGAACGAATAAATCTTTTGTTTCACAGTATTTTCACTTTGTCGTGTGCTCTTTCTTTTTATTAGTTCTGATGGGAAACGCTTTCTTTGTACACTTCGTAGGTAATTGAAGTATCGTCATTATTTTTTTAATTAGATTAAGTTGTATTTTACAATAAATAAGCATATTACACCATTTTTTTTTGGAATCATTTCAGGTACTTACAGTTTTTGATTATAGACGGGAGTAATAATAAGTTTTTTTTTCTTAGCCTGTTCTTTACCTCTGCTGGGTAAAGTCCAAAATAAGATTATTGAAACTTATTGGAACAACTATTTTATTTAAATAATATAATTTTACCCTATGTTCACAAAATTTATAGAGGTAAATGAACGAATAATTTTTTATTTCTCATTTCTCATTTTTCCCTCTCCTAGAGAGAAGGCCTGAGTCACAGCAGTGGGAACATTAAAAAGGCTGATGATGATGAAATGAATGAATGAATAAAATATTTTTGCACGCTGAATTATTCCTGTATCGTGTGTGCGTTAACAAACATGTAGGTAATGTTACATACACAAGACACCTAGACGCGGAGACGAACAACTAACGTACGGGAATCGAATCTGCGACACACAGCGTAACAGCCAATCGCTCAACCACTGCTTGAACCGTACCGTCAAATTTATCGACAACATAAATTAACAACATAAAGATTCATTCTTATTGTATTTTAACAAACACCTGTGTTCTTTGAAAAGTGAATAGCGTTTTTCTCCCGCATAAGAACAAGACTGGCTTTTTAATTTTGTAACCTTCCCAATAACACCCAATATAGCAACACAACATGCTACCGTTATCATCTTGAACTTGTACGAAAATTCGCTTACAGTTACCATGAAAGTGGGCCACGCTACACCACGCATATCCAAAATGCACCTCACAAAATTCCAGTGACTTAAGTCGCACAAGTGTGGCGTATGGCCCATACAGATACATGTTGCGTAAATCGCGTCGAGCATCCGCCTCGCTAAGGGCGATGACACACGGACGCGACAATACGACAGATTACGCGACAATGTGAGACAATGTCACGGACGCCGCGCTTTGACTAGTAATTTCGCAACGGAATCTACAATTTAGGATCTGCATCATGGAATATGTATTAATCGGGGTGTTTTAATATCGTGTGATTTTGATCAGGCATGCGGGATTGCTCCGCATACGTAACCCCGTAACCCCCGCAAATGTCATTTTCATACAAGTATTTATTGTAATGTAGGCAATACGCACGCAGGACGATTTTTTTTTTGCCTTTTGAAATTTCACATCTACATGTGATGAAATCTGCATGATATTAAAAACGCCCTTAGTAATAAATAAAGTGCCCGCTTAAACCTACGGCTTTGCCCGCGTATATGTCGTCGAGTATCTCACGAATAACAATACCGATTAGTAGAATAAATACCTATGAATACTATTCATATATACAGGGTTATTTGTGAAACACTAACAACCTTGCAGGGCTGTATTACAAACATCATTAACAACAACTTTTGTTCTATGACTATTTACAAAACATATTTACAATACATTTACTGCAAACAAACATTCAAGATTTCGTTGTTCTATCTGACAGATTATAACTCTGTATTTTGTTGTGCCTACACATACGCCTCTCGTGCACTGTTCTCGTATTGCCCGCTCCCCTCCACTATTGTACTATCGCTTGCTTCGCAAAGACTTCGTAACATTTAGAATGTTCAATTTAAATATTTTTATTTTTGTTTGAAAATTTGATGAACTATATGATAAATTCTTGACTGAAATCCATTCCTATGTTACTTCTTCTTGAACGAAGGCAACTTCGTTCTAGGACCCCGGGGTTATCTTTCGCAAAACTCATGGCCCCAGTAGGTTTCAATCCTGCTGGGATAGCTCGGGCTCGATCCGGACGGTTACCGGATGGCCGCACTGCGAGCTACCTATTGCTCGCTGTCCGCAAGACTATACATGTGGGAAATCATCAAGTAACTAATCTCGCTTTGTGTCCAGTGAGAGGTATTGACGAACTTCTACAGACTAAAATCCCCTTGTTCCTTATATTACCTTTTGAGTTCGACCACGTTGCTGTCGAACAACCTCGAAAATCAAGAGTCTGATCTTCTGATCAACACCAGATGTTTACTGCTAGTCCTTTCCGTTAACTACTAAACTAAGTTTACCGCGTACCTTGTCAAGGTCGTTATTTCAAAATAACAGAAATATTTAATAAGATATTCCCGATCAAATGCTACACGACTCACCTTAAGCTTCGACGTGTATGATGGATTTACTCACGACTTGGCTCGTCACTGCATGGTGGTTACTTTATGAAGGGCAGCATTTGTCACGACTGTAGGTTTAACAATAATGTACGTTTGTAAACCGGGGTTAAAGTGTCACCTGCCATAGCCGCGGGATTTTTCGAAAGAGCCACTACGACCTTGGTACGAAAAAGGTAACCGAAGAAACAGGCTGACGCTCCTGCCAGACCATCGTCGGCGTGGCATGCAATGGGTAGCTCGCTGTCCGGTCGTCCGGTACCTGTCCGGACTGAGCCCAAGTCATCGACGGCATTGGCCCAGCTGGGTCGAAGCCTACTGGGGCCAGGGTTAGCTCCGAAAGGTAACTGAGCCTTCGGTACAAAAGGCAACACTGGAGTGGGTTTTTAGTCAGTAAAAGTCTGACACTATTGCCCGCTCCACCCAACAGCGGGGGTTGTCATTAGACGATTTTGCCATAAAAAAAACGCTCCTCCTAGATCGGCAAAAGTTATTGGATGGATTTTCCAGCCAAACGAAGGGATTAAAGTACCGTTTTTGGAACTGAATACCTATTTTTTTAACAAAGTATACCAGTAGACGCCATTGGTATTAAGAACGAGTAACAGGCAAAAGATATAGCGTTAGAAACTTCTTCTAGATGGACCGATGACTTGGTGAAGCGAGACGCAAAGGACCGGTCGTTATGGCTATAGGGAGAGGTTTAAGTTCATCTTTAAGGGATGTGTCCTTAAACTGGAATGATGATGATGAAGTATCAAACCTATAGAGCTTGTCAGGCTTAAAATAGGATCCAACATGGGATAACATACGAAAGCTACATTTCGATATCGTACATTATTATTTTTTTTCGGCAGTGTTTGTGGCAAAAATCATTCTGTTCATTATAACCCATATTCGACTGCAAACGAGTACCATAACTCACCTTTCATCTTGGATTGCATGCCATCACCTGAATACTTGAAGACTAATTGCATCAGCACCACACGCACTACAGTAACGGTACGGTATATTTATGAACGACGCAATTTTTTGTTTGTTTGTTGGAAATCCATCCAATGACATCTCCGCACCCTTGAGCGGAGCGGGAGATAGTGTCAGACTTTTATTGACTGAATACTCACTCCTGTCCCTTCGTTACCTTTTGTTCCGGGGCCAAATCTTCCTTTCAGAAGCAGACCCTAAGCGTCTCCGCACACGGGACTCAAAAAACGCCGCCACAAAAAAAAACGCTAGAAGCAGTACCAAAAAAAAGCAAGAAGCGGCTGCAATAAACAGCTGAAGCGCGCGACACCTTGTCCGGAGAAGCTTGAAGCCACTTCAAGCGGTTTTTTTGTGGCAGCACCGCCGCACACGACCCACAAAAAAGGCTGCCTCAAAAAGAAGCTTGAAGCTGCGTTTTCGATGACCAATTAGATGCTTCTGAAATATTTAATACAAAAAACTGTTAACGGCAAGTCTCGCCACCATTATGTGTGAACCCTTAATGCACGCGTCCAAGCGGATACTTTATTTATCCGCACAATACATCGCGTTTCAAGGAAATCCGACATCTCATGCCTGAATGGTATCACCTGTTCTACACGATCGACTAATTATTATGTATCGGAAGTTCCGAACTGTTTGAAAACATCCGTTCACGTTCATTGAACAACATGATTTGGTTTAACAAGTTTAAAATGAGATAATAGTTACTGTATTTTAACAAGAAGTTGTCGGTAAGTAGCATTTTATAAGGTTTAATTAAACATGGAAGCATTGAGATTAAGTGTAAAGATTTGTAGGTGTAAACAAATCCACTACTTTCATCCAGAAATTTTTTGTTTGAGGTGGGAAATCATCGAGTTTCTTTGTCTCTAGCGGGTTACACCCCTGTTGGGCCCCTATGGTATTTATAACCAGCCTCCTTAGCGAGGTTTCAACCGTTTCGTTTGCGGCAAATGCTTCGAGTTGACCTTGCCGCCAAATCTTTTGTTCTGACCACGTGACTGAGCGTTGAGATGACGTCGTTCCCTTACATTTGAAACTTTCTACTAGCGTTAACTATTGCAGATTAGCAACTTGGCTAAGGGTACAGCTGTATTTGTTTTTTGAGTTGGTAATGCTTTTGCCGGAGCGAGGCTGAGTATCAGACTTTTTTGACTGACACCTGCGTTCTTTCAGTACTGTTTTGGGCAAGTTCAAGGGCTACTGTAACTCTTTCAAACAACCTCACACATCACAAACCCACTACATACAGTTTTCTCAATTTAAACATAAAGGATGTATATTCTATTAGGTTGAGAGGGTAAAATACTGTTGAAAACAACAATCTATTGCATCAGAAATAGTAAACGTGAGATCTTTTTGACAGAAGGCTTTGACATACGTACAATATGTTTTTATTTTTAAGTCTCCAAATATGTTTTGGCTTTAATATGTCCTCAATCAAAAGGAAGAGAAGGGAGCTGATGTTGTCGTTGACCAAATCAAAGGTGAACTAGGTGCACTTAATGCTCTGCGGAATCGCCAAGGTCGATCAAACTCCAAGAGCTTAAAGTAGATGTTTAAGGCCGATCTTTATTTGGGACAGTCATAAATTCTACTGTCAATAGCACCTAAGGTCGTATAGAAGCTTTTGGCGGATACAATTTATAAAAAGTTCGTTGTAATAACTTGATGAAGAGTTGTTTCTTGGGATGAGAACTATGATGATGACATCATCATCTTCCTGCCCTTGTCCCGTTTTATTTGGGGTCGGCGCAACACGTTTTTTTCTTCCATTCTGCCCTGTCGCTCGTCACGCTATCACTAACTCCCTTTTCGTTCATATCACTTCTCACACCATCCATCCATCTTTTCTTTGGCCTCTCTCCCTCGAACTATAATGCCCCTAGAACTATGATGATGATGGATAAAATTAATATCTTAACTTTATCAATCTTAAAATGTTCTCACTGGCCAAACGCTAGAAGCGGCCACATAAAAAAAGCTAGAATCAGCCGCAAAAAACCGCTGAAGCGCGCTACAGCTTGTGGCCGAAGAAGCTAGAAGTGGCTTCAAGTGTTTGGTTGTGGCTCGTATGCGGTGGTGCCACCACAAAAAAAAAACGCTTGAAGCGGCTTCAAGCTTCTCCGGCCACAAGCTGTCGCACGCTTCAGCTGTTTTTAACGGCTGCGTCTAGCTTTTTTTATATGGCCGCTTCTAGCGTTTTTTGTGGCGGCGTTTATTTGAGGCCCCTGTGGGGGGACACCTACCGGACGTAGAGCTACCCATTTTTCGCTGTCAGAAAGTCCGCGCCTACGAAGGCGGCAATCGTGAGAACAGATAGCTACTCAAACTGGAAAATTTTGGTTGTAACGGATTTGGTTTTATTTATATGCAACTTTAGTTCGTAACCTAATTCCAAGTCCAAGGTCGAACGGAAACTCGTCGAAATCTGAGCCGGATTTCGTAAACAGGTGTGTGTTCTGCATTAACAGAAATACCGGTATTTTAAGAGTAGCTGTAGAGTGGGGTGACATAAAAAGTCATTAAGTAGTTATGGACCCATGGGCAAATATACATATAAAAACTCGAATCCCGAAACATGTGTCTAGTATTTTTTATGTAAAGCAACTTCGTACAAAATTTCATAACTGTATCATGAAAAATCACAAAGTTATGTTACCTGGTCGTCCACACAAATACATGATCACCGGCAGTCCGGGCATTGTACGCAACGGGTGTTGTACTTAGGGTTCAATGGTGTCCAACTCCACTAGACTCATAGCAAGGTTCAGTTGAAAACCAGCGTCAGGCAACTGCTACGTAGTGGCCTGGCATCATGCTGAACTGGACCTGTTTGGCGCAGCCATGAGACATACAAGATGATTCTAGGTTTAAGTTTGTATACCATATTTATAGTGTTATCTCATTGTGTGTACCTGTGTGCCAAATAAACTTGTTTTCTTTCTTTCTTTCAACTTGTGATTTTTTTAAATATTTTTGAGAAAAAATATAACATGGTGTAATTAAATTATTGGAATCGATTCAGTTACTGATTTTGAATATTTTAATTCTTTTCAGGTTTCGCATAATTATACTCTAAATAATTTTGTATTAAATTTACGTCAACGTATTTTATTAAAATAGGTCGCGGGGCCCTAAGGTGTTCGTAAGCAGGGTATGGGCTCCATTGCCGTTACAGCAATCCAGAAGTCATTAAAATTCATGAAGGCACAGGTATCTTGACTTGTTTTTATACGTCCAAGCGGGGGGCCTCCATAAAGCGAGGAGCCCGTATTTGCTACTCTAGCTACACCTGTCGAAAACCGTCTCGTGGGAAACTCCCAAAAACATAACTCTTCTCCACATTTTTATACCATCATCAAAACTAACTTCACAAATTCACATCCTTACACTGGAGTTATCTACATAATTTTATTATAATTTTATTATTACCACAAGCCGTACGGCAATGCGCCATCTATACGTACAAAGCGTTTTGGGAACACATTCATTATGCGTACAGCTAAGGAATGGAATTCCCTGCCGGAGTCTGAGTTTCCTGATAGCTATAACCTAGGGGTCTTTAAGTCAAGAGTGAATAGTTTGCTTCTAGGCAAGCGTGTGCACATCATCGCTTACCATCAGGTGAGGTAGTGGTCAAACGCGAGACTATGCATAATAAGAAAAAAAAACCTCCACGCACTTCAAAGTTATCTCAATCACGGATGCGACAGCTGTTCGTCATATCAAAAGTCGGACATCCTCTTTCAACGTGTGTGTAATTGGAAATCGGTAGCAATGTGTCATCTTTAACGGTCGAACACTTTCACTAAGTCTTGCTTATATACCAGCACGTATGTATGTACTTATGAATGGTATATAACTGGGACAAGGTCAGTAAAACAATAGACATTCAATCACTTCTATCATTTATGGCTTAATGATTGGTGAATAAAGATTTTTTACGAAGATTAAGGATAGTGCTTTTATTTGTTATACCTAAACTAGTGCTGGACTGCGATCCTACCTGATGGTAAGCAGTGATGCAATCGTTGATAGTGAAGCGCATTGTTCACTACCGTCAAGTCTGACACACCCTCCCGGGATGTCATTAAATGATTTTCCGACCGAAAAAAAAAACAAAAAGTGTACAATGGACATTCTTATCGCCTAGAGCAATCTCTTACAGACAACCTTAGGATAGACTGAACGAACCATCTCTGAGTGTTTTATGTAATTTTAAACTACATTTTAATAAAAATAATATTTATTTATTTAACAATTCATGTACACACTGAACTTATAAAAGAAAACAAGACAGAAAACGAAAAATGGGTACCTACATAGATGATGCTTGTTTCTAAAGAAATCCCTTCCAGCATACCTGCGAACCGTGCGTAAAAGGGATAATGAATCAAACAAAACAATTATAATTAGAATATACCTACTTTATAAATATATACATACGTATAGTAGAATAAATATCGCAAAAAAATACACACTGACACATATTATATAATTATAAATACATAACAATAAGCAACTATGACGAAATAGAAAGATGTGTTCTTTCACTCCTTTTAAAAAAATTGGAATAGTTATAGTGTTAGTAGTTAGTTGTGTGGTATATTTGAAGCGATACTGTCGGTTTACTCTACTGTTATTTAGACACCATTAAATAAAACGTAAATATACCATGTAAAACCTATTACAAACATAAAAATTACAAACGTAAAATATGTGTCACATTCTTATGTAAATTCGTGGATCGTATAATACATACAGTAACCAACATACTATTCCGTGAAGCGTGAAGTGTATTAGTCACGGGAGACCGTAACAGAGTAACAGCCTCCAATTCAAAATCTTTACAATTACTCATAAGCCAATAATGCGACTAACTATTAAAGATCTCTCTTAAAAAATGTCACAACAACTAAGGTTGTTAACACAGCATGAAGAATCGCCCAACTTAAGTGGCAATGGGCAGGGCACATTGCTCGCAGAACTGATGGCCGTTGGGGCCGAATGATTCTGGAAGACGCAGCGTTGGAAGGCGTGGTGGACCGATTACCTGGTGAACATTGTGGGAATCCGATGGATGAGGAACGCACAGAATCGTTCATTGTGGCGACACTTGGGGGAGGCCTTTGTCCAACAGTGGACGTCTATCAGCTTAAATGATTGATGATGATGAACCAAACACGGACAAAACAATTTCGCAAACAGGCAAACCCACAGACATTTCTTTAGCTGTCTAAACAACTTTTTGCTAATGTGACACAAATATTGCATCACGCAAAAATTATCACACAATGTGACAACTCAATTAATCCCACGCCCGTCTCTATTGTTTGAGGAATAAGGTTGATTATCGCGTGTTTTTGTTTCGGGCAGACTTTCCCGCGCGAACAATGCTGCGCGGGCGCACGATGCGGTCTCGCGTGGCAGAAGCGTGTTCGTTATGTCAACGTTACGTGTCTTCCGATGCACTGCCGACTTGGTAATTGACTGTGCGGTTTTAATTGATTTTGTAGGTTTCTATACATAACTAGCTCCTCATATCTGTTACAAATCTTTGAAATTCTCGGCTAGATTAAACTTTTTCATGAATCACTCACTCTGTTACCTTTCGGTGCGGTACCGCTCGGCACACTTTGTACTTTTGTTATTTTTTTTGTTTTATGGTTACAACTGTTGTGCTGTATGGAGAGGGAGAGGGAGGCCAAAGAAAAGATGGATGGATTGTGTGAGAAGTGATAGCGTGACGAGCGACAGGACAGAATGGAAGAAAAAAACGTGTTGCGCCGACCCCAAATAAAACGGGACAAGGGCAGGAAGATGATGATGAATGTTGTGCTGTGTCTGTTCTGAATAAAAGTATTTCTATTCTATACTATTTTCTTCTATTAGTAAAAACTATTTGAAAATCAGCCAGGGTTATCCGAAAGGGAGCTTGTGCCCTGGTATGAAGGGTTGAAGGATCGGGATGAGGTTTTTAGCCAGTAAGAGTCTGACACTATATCCCGCTCCACCCAAGAGTGGGTTTTGTCATAAGATGATTTCCCCAACGACAAAAAAAAATGTATGTCAGGGGTCAATTCTCCCCCCTAAAAATAACCCTAGATACGCCAATGTACCCTTGTATGCATAGTTCATTCCATCATAAAAATATTCGTAGTAAATTCGTAAATACGTGTCGTAGAAATACCTCTCTCAATCTTGAGAGAAAAGAGTAGGTTCTAATGCCTTTAATCTTAATCAAATAGGTTATAATCACCATCATAAATATCTCCAATCCACCAACGTTTATATTATTCGCCGAGATTTTATTGAAACACAGACTGGCCACAATTAGCGACTCCAATTTACGGCGCCATTACAGAAGGTGTGAAAACCCATTGAACCCTTTTATGGGTTTGATTATGGGATGGCAGTCTATGCCTACAATGGATAGTTTTTAGCACCCACTCGATATGCTGGGCGTTAATCAGACCTGCAGGACTGAGGGTCGAAGACAATAGCCTGGGGAGACGGCACGTGCATATTGGTAAGAGAAATGGTCAATAAGGTTTATTCTGCACTAGCGCAGGGCATATAAAAGAAAGATCCTAAATCTAGACTAATATTATAAAGAGGGAAAGGTTTTTTTTTGTAGGAAGTAATCTCGAAAAGTATAGGTCAAATAGCTGAATTTTTAAGAAAGGTGCTATATTCCTGAGTGACATAGGTAATATTTTACGTACGCCAAGGTTTTGTTTCTGAAAGGAAAATTCAGCCCTGGTACGAAAGACAGTGAAAGAACAGGAGTGGGTTTTTAGTCAGTAAAAGTCTGACACACCCTCCGCTCCGCTCAAGAGCGAGAGATTTCATTTTACGATTGACCCACCTAAAAAAACCCTACAAAGGGTACCCATTCCCCAAAGAAACTCTTTAACTTTAAAAGAAAATTTTCCATCAAATTGACCTTAAATTATTATTGTTTACGATATTAACCAGTATTTTTATTAAGATAAATAAACCTTGGAAAAGTTGGTCTCCAAAATTACTGATTAAAGTGTTGTTTACTGACGGAAGTCCGGAAAACAGCAATAAAATAATTGTAGCGTGAAATAATTAATTGCTTTGAACACTTGTTTTATTGGTCTCAACAAAATGTCTGATTTTTGATGATGCCTTGAAGCCAGTTGGGGCTAAAGAGACCAACGATTGTTATATGAACGTTTATTACAACAACTAGATTTCCGCCCACGGCTTCGCCCGCGTGGACTACAGTTTATATCGCGCGGAATTATAAGTAGCCTATGTGTTATTCCAGTGTCTCTTCTACCTACCTACCAAATTTGATCTAAATCCGTTCAGTAGTTTTTGCGTGAAAGCGTAACAGAAAGACAGACAGAGTTACTTTCGCATTTATAATATTATATTATATACTATATATAGTAGGGATAGTAGAGATTTTAAGCATAGTATAGCATAGTCGGCATTATAATGTTCCGACTGTTGGGACTCAGACATCCTCTCTGGGAGAGGGAATGTGCCGTAATCCACCATCGGGACCTAGTAAATTACACAAAGTAATACGTCTGGCTGGATTTGAACCCGAGACCTACCACTCGTAAATCGGGGCCGTTACCACTCGGCCACCACTGCTCTTATAATCATTACTAATAGTTCATTGTGGCGACACTTGGGGGATGCCTATGTGCAACAGTGGACGTATGTCGGCTGAATCTCTGATCTAAATGAAAAACGGTCCTATGGATGAATGGACATAGATTTAAAAAAAAGATGAATGGATTGTGTAAGAAGTAAATAGGTTCATAAACTAGTGCGCCTCACCATCAGAAATTGCATCACTGCTTACCATCAGGTGGGATCGTAGTCAAGCTCTAGTTTATATTAATTAAAAAAAAGGAATATGTTAGAAAAGGGCGATCAAGTGATATCGAGATGGTTTATAAAATAAAACGGATGAAAAATAAGTGTCTTGCCACTATGTAATAGTCAGGAAACGATAAAAATATACCTACCTAAATGTTATTACCAAAGAGATCATATAATCTACGGTAGAAATCTGAAAAACGATTAAATCGTAGAACAAAAAGAATAAATAATCCAAACCAGATTATGGCTTTCGTCTCAAATAATAACATAACCAAAACGAATAATATCAAGCACGATTTGACAAACAAGAGTACAACAAAAACATGATTGTAACATTTTATAATAACGTTCTTTTGTTTCATATCTCGGGATGCCGAGCGCTTAGTTCACGGAGACCACAGAGCTAGGAATATCAGACTATATAATAGAGACGCCATTACTACTTCATATATTTATCTATAATATGTATGTATTTAATTCGAAGACATGTGACATTCACCGACCCGCACTGGGCTCGCGTGGTGGATTACAATTAGTGCCTCTCCTAGAGAGGAGGCCTGAATCCCAGCAGTGGGAACATTAAAAAAAGGCTGATGATGATGATGTATGTATTTAAAAAAATTATAGGTATGTTTATGAGTTGTTTAGCATAAGCATAGCATACTCGTAGCTCTGCTTAGTTAGGCACTAAATGGCGTTGTGGAATATTATTATTATTACAAATCTAGACGTAGAATTATTTAAAAAAAATAACAGAGCAAGGTTCAAGTGTAAATGTAAATATATATTTCATCATCATCATCATCATTAGCCTTTTTAATGCCGGCAATTAAGGCCTCTCTAGGATAGGGAATGGGCCGTAATCCACCACGCGGGCCCAGTGCGGGTTGGCGAATGTCACATGTCTTCGAATATATTAATTATAACGTAATTACAAACTACTCACATATGAATTTATATACATACAAGTACCAGAAATATCAGAATTAAGTTCTTTTGAGCAAGCAAGCATACGAATTGCGCAGCAGAAGAAATATACAGAACAGCGAGACTAACTACTTTAGTCCAATTAAGTCTTACTTATTTGTTGTGCAGTTTAAATATAAAATTGGTACTAGTGCGATTGAATAAAGGGTCGTTGACTTGCGTGCTTATGAAATTTCAGCCAGTAGATCGTACTTATAACTACTGGGACGCTATCAGATTTTAAACAAAAATTAACTAAATTATTTTGGCCGCCGCATCTAGAAGGCTATAGGATTGATCGAAAGATTCATTGCGGCCCTGGAACGCAAACGGCAACTGAAGGAGTGTTCCTTCAGTGAGTTTTAATTAGTAAAAGTTTAACAATTTCTCGAAGACTCTCGCTCCAATTAGAGCGGGAGAAGTTAATTGATGAATTACTACACCAAAAAAGATGTCTCATAATTTTTAAGTTAGTTTATTATTAACAAAACTTTTTTTTGCATTGCCCAAAGAATCGTCTCGTCGTTCTGTGGCACATCACCATGTATTTTTTATACTAGTTATTACTTCACAGTCTTTTATTTCTAGAACAAATAAAAACAAATGAATCCGATTAGTCAACTTTTCACAATTTTACAAATTTACACAATTTTGCTTGCCTACCAAGGTAAGACACAATTAACTACTAGCACTCAACTGTCATCTAGAAATGTATTATTTATTGTATTGTGTTCTGCAATAAAATTTTGAATTTGAATTCAAGAATTCAAAACTCAAAACAACAAAATAACTAAGAGTGTGTTGCACCACGAGATACGTACGTTACAATTTCCGTCAAAGATATAACTGTTTTATTCATTATAATGGTTACGATAACAATAACCGCTGAATTTTACATGTAAACCATCGTGTAAAACGTTAAATTTCTTACAAAATCGTCATTATTCGCTTTAATCGTAATTTTAGCCCATAACCGCCCGAATTTCATCGGTTAATTTCGTTATTGTATCGTCAATTTAGCCATTGCTAAACTGGTGCAACCGGTATTTCGCCTAACCAGAGATTTAACGGCCGATGAGGCATTAGTTATAGTTAAAGTTAGTTGGTGCAACTCACTTTAAATATTGAGTTTTTTTACAGAAGATTCTAAGATCAATGACTCGGAGAACTTAAAATTAAACTTTTAAATACTTAAACAAATACTTTACGGAAATGTTTAATTTAAAACATAGATTTGCTTTTAGTTAAAGTGATACTCGTGTTATTTTTACGCATCAAGGGTTTTACATTGCAACTAATTATGTTGTTAGTATAAATTAGGATGCCGACAGTTTGAACACGCCGAAAGAGCCAGTTACGGTCTAACAATTCAAGTAAGTATAGCATTTTTTGTTTTTACTAAAGAGGTTTTTTTTGGCTTCTATAGTATCACTACATAGTATAAAACAAAGTGGCTTTTTCTGTCGCTATATCCCTATGTGCGCTTAAATCTTTAAAACTACGCAACGGTTTTTGGTGTGGTTTTTTAATATATAGAGTCAAAAGTCAAAAACGTTTATTTCAAATAGACCAATTACAGGCACTTTTGAATTGTCAAAATGTTGGTCAGTCAAACAAACAAGTGAAGCTAAAATGCACTGATTCAAAAGGAATGTTTGATTGAGAGAAAATAAGTGATTCAAGAGGAATGTTTATATGTATGTATTGCACCCGAGCGAAGCCGGGGCGGGTCGCTAGTTTACCTATAAATCAGTCTATATACCTAGGTATTGATTGGCCCTTGTTTATTTATTTACTAGCATCAGCCCGTGGTTTCGCCCCCATGAAAGTCAAAAATTCATCGCATGGAAACACACAATCTCTTTTTTGTGTTGGGAAATAAAAAAAAAACTTCTCCCCTCCTTATCTAGGGTGGGTACGAGAGGGCGTGCTAAAATATTACTGACGTATAAGAAGGTAATGCACCTGAATAGTATGAATAAGGCTTTTAATTTTTACGGAGCTCTGGATGGAGCGTAAAAACCAGGCCAATTCATTGAAATGGGCTGGTTTTTAGGCCATGGACTTTTACTGGCTATAAACCATTTCATCATCTTCCTGCCCTTGTCCCGTTTTATTTGGGGTCGGCGCAAAACGTTTTTTTCTTCCATTCTGTCCTGTCACTCACTCCCTTTTCTTTCATATCACTTCTCACACAATCCATCCATCTTTTCTTTGGCCTTCCTCTCCCCCTCCATCCATCCACATGTAAACTGCTCTGGAATGTGCTTCCCCTAGACATCAAAAAGGCCGAGAGTAAATTTTCCTTCAAGCGTAAAATTCGGAACTACTACATGAAGTCTTCTCAACCTTAGTTTGGTCTTCGTCAGAATTACTATTAAGTTCTCTTAATTATTTGTTATTTTTCATAGTATTTATTAGTTTATTATTTTAACATATATATGTATTTTATTTTATATAATTTGCTTTTTGTTTTCATTTACAGTATTTGTTATTTGTTTATTGTGCAAACCTACCACAGTGTTGTCTTTTTAACCCAAAGGTTGACTGGGAGAGAATACCTTGTTGCATTAAGTCCGCCTATGTACCACTACTGTACATGAAGTTTAAATAAATAAATAAACTCATAACTTTTTTAGCAACATGCGTTTTGTCCCTCCTTTTGACATGACCATACCAGGACAAACGATTCCCTTTCAACTTTAGTCACTGGCGCCACTTTCAAACTTCCCCTAATATACTCATTTCTCACTTTATCCATTCTTGTCACACCACACATCCATCTTAACATTACCACCAACCAACCAACCCACTTATGCTCCTACAATTACCTTTAGCGTTCAAGGCCATATTAAATCTTTCGAATAATCTCTCAGCCCAAAAAAAAAGAAACCGTTCTAAATACAAAAATCTCTCACAAAAACTATCAAAAGAAAATATAACTTCACACAAAAAGACAATTGATCTCTCAACTACCGAATTCGCAGTAAAAACTGGAGAGTCCATCGTCATCGTCACAGCCACCTGATATGAGGTACGTTGACATCGAATCTGTACAATCATCTCACAAAACGAGCCTGATTAGAAAAAGAGCAAGAGGCTGAGAATGCGTTGGTAGAGTTGTGACAGTATCAATACCTGACTTGAGTATAGTATCGATAAATCTATTATGATAAATTAGGGTTTTTTTTACGGTGGGAAAAAATCATCCAATGACAACCCCCGCTCTTGGGTGGAGCGGGAGATAGTGTCAGACTCTTACTGACTAAAAACCCACCCCGTTCCTTCTAGCCTCTTCATACCGGGGCTCAAGTTTCCTTTCGGATAACCCTAGCCCCAGTAGGCTTCGACCCAGCTGGGCCTCTCATGTTGCTGACAACTCCTTGAGGCGCGCGGGAACAGTGCGCGCCGTCGACGTCTTGGGCTCGGTCCGGACAGTTACCGGACGGTCGGATAGCGAGCTACCCATGGCTTGCTGACGATAAATTAGGGTTACTTAAGAGATTTACTGAAAATTTATTCGTTTTTAATAAATCATATTTTATTGGACATAGAACAGGTTCAGGATACTGAACTGCAGAATGAAAAATCCTTCAAGCAGCCTCAAAAAGTCTGGATATTTGCTATCAATCACGCTTCAACGGCTGAACAGAACCGGACGACACATGGATAGACCACACAGAAATTTTAATAATAAGGCATTGCATTATTTCTGTAGTAGGAAATAGAATATTTTTTATTAGCTAGTATGTTTCCGAGTTTAATACTTTGCTTTCTAAAGAACTGTACAAGTATCGATAGTTTTGTTACGACATCACATCCCTATATGTCGGGTTCCGAAAAAGGCGTTCGGAGTCACGACTATCCACCGCCGCCCGCGCCGCGCCGCCATACTTTTAGATGAGCGTTACCAATTGGGAGGGCATGCCTCGAGGCCTAACTAATGCCCACCTGAGTCACAAATAGTTGAAATATTTGGAACTCATCGACTAAGACTCATTTAAGCTAGAACTACACTGCACACACGTGTGCCACACACGCCGATCTGAGCGCGTCGGTCTCCTCCATACATTTTATATGGAAACTAGACTTGTAGAGCTACACTTGATCCACGCCACGCGACGTCGTTCTAGGTACTAATCAGGCGTGCTATACGTGTGCATCGGTCTAATGTAGTCCTAGCATACTTTATGATTCCTATTTAGGCTTTTGAAATAGGTGGACATGATGACACGTATGTGTAGGTACATGTAGGTACGTATATTTTAAACTATGAAGCCTGTGTATTGAAGTGTATTGGAGGAAAATCTATTTAACAACCAGTTTTTATTACGATGAATTCTCATTATGTATTTAATTATTTGTTTTACCATCGATCACCACCTGGTTTATAACAGCTAGCTGTATTTATGATATCTTCAATGTTATTTCTCTGAGTACCTAACAGTTTTTTTTGGGTAGGATATCATCGAATTACTTTTTCCGACCCAGGGAGGAGTGAGAACGAGTATCAGGCTTTTTCTAAAACCCACCAGTGTTCCTTCAGTTGCCTTGTGACTTTTTCGATCAACCGTTTTGCGCGGATGAGACGCATATCTTTCCTATCGACTGATGTTGTGTTGTGTTTGTTATTTAGCTTTAAGTGTGCGTCTTATTTCGCGTGAATAAAATATTTTTCTTTCTTTCTTTCTTCAACTCCGCCCATCCGCTGCATTGTTATTTTTCGTTGCATTTTCCGAAAAGGCCAACCCATTCATAATATTCAACACGTGAGGGAATGGCCCTCACTCTCCAGCCGCCGAGATCCCAACCTCGATTGCCTGCCACCATAGGCA
The DNA here is from genome assembly GCA_949319445.1 of Mythimna lalbum. NCBI lineage: Eukaryota > Metazoa > Arthropoda > Insecta > Lepidoptera > Noctuidae > Mythimna > Mythimna lalbum. Next base: position 7,240,569 of record OX439363.1, read on the forward strand.
TGGGCTTGCGAAAGGGAGGAGTTATTGGATGAACATTCATAATTTGCAAAATCACTACATAGTATAAAACAAAGTCGCTTTTTCTGCCCCTATATCTCTATGTGCGCTTAAATCTTTAAAATTACGCAACGTATTTTGATGCGTTTTTTTTAATAGATAGAGTGATTCAATAGGAAGGTTTATATGTACAATATTGCATCCGAGCGAAGTCGGGGCGGGTCGCTAGTACAAGTATAAAATAAAGTTGTCTTTAGAAATCCTCAGACAGACCTATTACAACATTTTTCCTGTTATAATATATGAGTCAGTCGTTTTAATAAATATGTTTTGTAATAATTTATATGTTTATGGTGTAAATACATCGCGTAACGGACAAAACCGGTTGTTCTTATTAGTTTTATATCCGTAAAGGCTGTGGGACCTCGAATAGATTATGTTTGAGCATTTTACGGGTTTAACCGTGACGTTAATATTACGTGAATATTTAGAGAAACTAAGATTTTTGGGTGAATTAAGAAATGATGTAAGATTTTAGTGTTTGTTCCGCTATAGTGGTGTCGAGTTATTTGGAAATGCCTCAGCGAATTTTGAACTAACCAATTATGTCTTCCGTTATTCTTTTTTTTTGTATGAGTATACATGTGGATGGGTGGAGAGGGAGAGAGAGGCTAAAGAAAAGATGGATGGATTGCGATATGAAAGAAAAGGAAATTAGTGATAGCGTGACGAGCGACAGGACAGAATGGAAGAAAAAAACGTGTTGCGCCGACCCCAAATAACATGGGACAAGGGCAGGAAAAAGAATGAATATATTTTTTTTCTTTTCAAAATTATGTTTTTTTTAGGTGGGAAATCATCTAATTACTGCTCCCATCTTTGGGCGGAGCGAGAGGAAGTGTCTGACTTTTACTGATTAAAACCTATCCATGTTCCATCAGTTGCCCCACCATCCGTGCCTTACCTGACGGCCGGACGGCGAGCTACCCATTGATCGCCGTCCGCAAATACGGACGGCGATCAATGGGTAGCTCGCCGTCCGCAAAAACGGGGGTAATGTTCCTACGGGGTTCAAATATGCGGTACATTTTAAACCCGAATTGCAAAAATTCAATTCATATTAACCAAATGCTTTGCAAACTGAAGTACATTTTAATAATGTGGTTAAAATCAAACACAGACTCATCGACCAAAAATGTAGATACCTAATTGCTAAATATTTATAAAAACATAAAAAATAACATAAAAAAGACATACGACCAACTTTGGAGTATATCTACTCACATAGATTAGTCTATCTACTACATCCATATTTCCGTACTAATAACATAAATCTGTTAGTATGTACATCTATCTATTAAGGTGGTGCATCACGACTCACATTTTCACTGTTTTTCATACAATCGCTCATAACTGATTATGACGTTATTACACACTTTTCATTAGATATTTTGGAAACACAGTATCTTGTGGATATTATCTTGGTTTCTAAAGAAACCAATTTCTAAATTTGTGTAAAACTAATCCAGTAAAAACCTCTGAAAATGTCCTATTTTGTATGAACTTTGACACTTCATAATTTGTCTAAAAATCAAAAAAGTCAAAAAAGTAATCCTCTAGAGACCTTGCAAATTTTATTAAGATTCTAAATGATGACAGCTTTTTCCAAAAACTTTTAAGGGTTTAAAAAAAACAGCTATTTCCTGGAGCAAGTTTTGTGAAATTTTCGAGTAAATCTCGGAATTACCGAATACTAACAGAGTTTCCAGGCGTTATTATTATTATATTATATCTAGCCCATATTGTCCCACTGCTGGGCAAAGGCCTCCCTCCACTCCTTCCAATGCTCCCGGTTTTGAGCTACTTCTTTCCAATTCCCAAGGAAGACATCCAAGTCGTCCCGCCATCTCCTTCTTGGTCTGCCGCGACCCCGACGTGCGATTTCAGGGCACCAATTTTGCGTTTTTCTGGCCCACCGCTCGATCGGCATGCGACAGACATGTCCAGCCCAGTCCCACTTAAGCTGGGCAGCCTTCTGAACTACGTCAATGATTTGCGTTTTGGAGCGCAGTGTAGTGTTTCGAACGCGATCCGTTATTTTAACACCTAGTATGCTGCGCTCCATAGCACGTTGGCAAACCAGGCGTTATCTCTCTTTTTTTGCGTTGCCTTTTCGTCAAACATCGCGTTGGATTGCATTAAATGAAGTAACAAGCTTTTAAACCATTTTCGATGTTTACGATAAGCGAGTGGAGAAGGACCCTCTTAAGTACGTTTTGACTACCGAGTACCTAGTCATCATCATCATCATCAGCCATTTTAATGTTCCCACTGCTGGGACTCAGGCCTCCTCTCTAAGAGAGGGAATGGACCGTATTCCACCACGCGGGCCCAGTGCGGGTTGGTGACTGTCACATGTCTTTGAATTTTTTTCTAGGACATACCGGTTTCTTCATGATGTTTTCCTTCACCGTTTTGAGAGCTGTGGTGATGAAATAAATTATACCAAGTAATGCACCTGGCTGGGATTGAACCCGCGACCTACAAATCGTAACCACACACACACACATACAAATCGTTCCACTGAGTAGTGCGAGTTTGTTTTACGTTAACGCGATAGACACGTTTATGACGTACGGTGCTCCGAATGGTTCGCTTCGAGCTCTTAACCAATCAGAGAGCCAAACGTGATAAACGTTTCGATCGTGTCAAAGTAAAGTAAAACCACTAGCAATGAGCGCACTGAATTGATTTGCTAAAACTGACCACACAGAGAAGGAAAGAGTGGGATACCTATTAGCAGGATATAGGTAACTAGGTTCACCGTGGTCCTGAATGCAAAGGGCAATTGAAGGGACTTAGGAGTGGTTTTAGTCAGTAAAAGTCTGACACGCCCTACTGTTTGGCCCTTTAGGGGGAGAAGTCAATAGATCCTTCGAACAATCCGCAGCAGACATCAGCCCAAATTCATCATCATCATATCAGCCGAAAAACGTTCATTGTTGGACATAGGAATCCCCCAACAGTCGCCACAACGACCGGTCCAAATAGGACCCAACAATTTTGCTAACATCTCTTTCTGGATTTGGCCCTGACCCCACAACCGGACGGCGAGCTGCTCCTAGCTTACCGTCCGCAAACCCGCCCCGTGGAGGCCGGTACTTATACTGCGACTGCCGAGGCCGGAGCGCCTCCAGCGAGTCGATTACCCCACTGGATTAAGTTATAGCATACATACTTTGTAAGTTTCCTTGAGGTCATAAAACTCGCTTCACGCAGGCGAATCCACGGTCGGCAGCTAGTAGGTATATTAATCATATTTTTTTGTTAGACCACACTTACTTTTTGCGAGCTTCTTTAGAACTTTTTGTGCTAATAAACACAGGTACGAAGTGTTTTATTTATTTGTCTGTTGAACTGTAGAGTTGTGTTCTCAATACTAATGATAGTAATAAAAATAATAAATAGGCGTGTATATCGAATAAATGTATTATAGCTTCTGACAGTGGGTTCGCAAAAAAATGTCCTAAGGAAACATACTCTCTAGACAAATCTATCTTATGAGCTATTTTAGGACTGTGTCTACTCATGTGCCTAATTACATACAAATCCGGTCAGCCGTTTCAGTGTAAACGAGTAACAAACATACATACAAACTTTTGCCTTTATAATATTTATTTGATCAAGTGATTAAACCACCAACACTGTGTTCTGACACAAACCACAAAACACAGCTATACATATTATTTTTATAATTTCAAGATACATATGATTTCTACTAATCTTAGAGAGGAGTCCTGAATCCCAGCAGTAAGGCTGATTATAATTTTAAGTTTATGCTAGCCTTACATAGATTTTACTTATTAATCCTCCTCCTCCTCCTAGTCGTTCACTCTTAACAGACTGGTCGTGGTCATTTTCATTGCACGCTTGCAAAACTTATGATTGCACAGATCTCGAAAGAACTCGATTCTGCTTGGAGCCTGTCCAGTACCTTTTTTTCAGACATTCGGAGTATGACGACTCGAAATATCTCGTTAATCTGGTTTTTCATACCGATCGGAAATTGAAAAATTGCAATGATAAATAACTTCACTGGGCCCGGCTTATTTGGTGGCCGCAGTCAGAAATGAATTGATTAAGCTTGAGCTGGCTTGGTATGTTGGTGGTGGTTGGTTGGTTACTGTTGGCTTGGTTTTGGCTCGATTTGTTTGTCCATTTGTTGTTCAGTTGGTTGGTTTCTTAGCCAGCTCCATTAAGTAAGAAAACTGTTCATGATTGCTGTTTTTTATAATTTGATGTTCAGTTTTCTTTTTTTTGTTTAACTATAGGCATTATTCCTTGCGTCACTGCGGGGTGCCAACTGAACACCAGCACTGGTTGTCTTTTTACGTGGGAAATCATCAAATAACTTCTCCCGATCAGGGTGGAGTGGGAGGGTATGTCAGACTTTTACTGACTACAGCTACACGGTGCTTCTTCAGTTATTTTTTATTACGAGAGCTCTGGTAAGTCCTTCCAACATTCAAATGTTGAAGTGGTTTTAAAACAAAACACTTTCGGTACGGACACGAAATGAAGAGGCTAAGATGGGCGGGGGGTGTGACTAGACTTGACAGAGTGCGAAATGAACACATTCGGTTAAGCTTCAAAGTCGCACCCATCTCCGATAAGAAGACAGAGAATCGCCTTCGTTGATATGGAGGGACCAGGGAAGGAAGGAGACTTTCAGTACGGACACGCTCAGCGCCTTCTGTAATTTTCTTCTATTTTACTGTGAGACTACACTTGCATAGGGCCCGATCTAAGGGGAGCAAGTCGAGCATTTGCCCAGAGCGGCAAAAAATGAGGGGCGGCAAAATTTACTTATTAGGTACTTAGCCATCCACACGTAAGTTGACAGGTTGAGATTTTTATATGCTACCTTTCAACCTACTTCAGGTTGGATAGTGGAGATATTTAAGACTTAGGACTCATGACTTATATGTCTGAGGCTAAAAAGCTAGATCGGCACTATTGCACTTACAAACAACTCACTACTAAAGCCTATGTAATTCTCATTGACTAAAACTCTATAAATCAAACCGTTTTATTGCTCATTTCACAAACTAATGAAATTATTCGCACCACTTAATTTATTAGATCGTAACTTCACGCTAATAAAGTATAAGTAGGTAAGGTAGGTGCCAATTAAATGTGGAATAACGATCACTGACCCTCCTACATTCTTAATTTCAAAAACAGAAATCCTTACATAAAAACTTATTATATTATTACTTATTATAAAAGCGAAAGTGTGTTTGTTTGTTTTTTACATCTTCACGCCTAAATGGCAAAACCGATTTTGATGAAACTTGGTACACGGATAGAACATGTCCTGGAATAGGACATAGGATACTTTTTATCCCGGAAGTATGTTCCTTAGGATAATTTTCTACTATCACGCGGGCAAAGCCGCTGGGAGCAGCTAGTAAAGACATAAAGCTGTCTTGAATTGACATGTATCGTGATCCTTTATATGATCTAGTAATGAAAAGCAGTTCATTGTTTATTTTTCGGGTACCTACGCAGAGATATTAGGAAAAGGTCAATGTCCTTTATTCCACGGTTATCTGGCGTCTTCTATAGTTAGTCAAAGTAACGGACAGACTCAATACTGTTGAGTATTAACCCTTCAATCATTAATCAAAATAATTATATTTAATGTAAACTATTTTGTAATCTATAAATTGGTCATTTGTAATTTTTTATACTACGTATGTATTTTTTTGTTTTTTTTTTTTAGACGCACAAGATCGGTCGTTGTGGCGACGCTTGGGGGAGGATGTCCAACAGTAGACTTCTTACGGCTGAAATAATGATGATTTTGTATTTTGTAATCTTTGATACGTCTTTGGTACGTTTGATACGTTGTTATTTTGGTTATAGGATTTCTGAAAAAACGGACGAGTACGTATGAAACAATGACCGTGGCCCTAAAACGTAAAGGGTAACTGAAGGACACAGGTGAGTTTTAGTCAGTAAAAGTGTGTCACACCTCTTCGTTCCACGGTAGAGTGAAAAAGTCATTGCATGATTTACCACCTCGAACCTATTGTAGATACCATAATAGTACCTACTCCTTAGATTAAATATTAACGACATAACTCGGTCTTTTGCTCGCCGTCCGCAAGCCCATGCCTAAGGTGGCTGGAAATGGGGGTCAGAAGACTCCGAATCCCGGCGGCAGGGGCATGTGGCAGGGGTGTATGAAGGCTAGAAGGAACAGGATGGGGTTTTTAGCCAGTAAAAGTCTGACACAGACACAGTCTCCCGCTTCACCCAAGAGCGGGTTTTGGTCATAAGGTGATTTTCCCCAACGAAAAAAAAGGGTGTGGGGACCGTTTCTTCACGCGTGGACATAACACGATCTAATAATTCAATTCTAATCTGTAGATACTCGTATAGGTAGAAACAGACAAATATTTATTGTAATCTACCCGAGATTTTATCGCGTACTATTATAATCCTATCGTGGACAAAAAACATATTAGTATGTATGGCGATGACCTCCTGAACCATCTCGATAACTGATATTTGACACCGGCAACTAAGTAGACAGTCTTGTGGCAATATTTATTAGCCACCGTTATCGCATTGATTAACCGCCAAATACATGACATGGGAATACGTAGGTGGTTACTATATTTCTGTATTATTATAATATGTCCACACTATTGTTACAAATCTGTAGAGTTTGTTTGTGTGGTACCTCAAAAGGAAAACTTAATAGGATCAGTTTGTTGTCCGTCCGTCTGTCTATCGGTGTATCTATCTGTCTCAAAAATCTGAAAACTGTATATATTAGTAGTTACGTTACATTTTTTTTTGCCATTTGGTAAAATCTTCGAGACTCCAATCAGGAATTGACCTCTTTACATAGGTAAGTTTGTACGAAACCCTCTGGGCGCGAGTCCGAATCGCACTTGCCCAGTTTTTTTGTATAAGATAGCTCATTTATTGAGAAAAGCACGTCACGGTCACGTCAAAACGCTAAGATCTACAGGGGCGGAGCAGCTAGTTTTTTTTTTTATAAATTGGTTGATTTAGTACGAGTAATACATATTGTCAGCGTCTAGTTTGAATATTTTTTTTGTAAACATCTATCAAAAATGCTTAGCAGAAAATTTTTGCTATGCCCAAAAAAAAATCCTTACTAATATTATAAAAACGAAAGTGAGTTTGTTTGTTACGTCTTCACGCCTAAATAGCAAAATCGATTTTGATGAAACTTGGTACACGGATAGAACATGTCCTGAAATAGGACATAGGATACTTTTTATCCCTGAAGTATGTTACCTTGGGATAATTTTCTGCTATCACGCGGGCGAAACCGCTGGGAGCAGCTTCACTACATATTATAAAACAAAGTCGCTTTTTCTGTCCCTATATCCCTCTGTGCGCTTAAATCTTTAAAACTAAGCAACGGATTTTGATGCGGTTTTTTTTAATAGATAGAGTGATTCAAGAGGAAGGTTTATGTGTATAATATTGCACCCGAGCGAAGCCGGCGCGGGTCGCTAGTAAGTTTATAAGTAACAGACCTTGCTCGTTGATTAAAACATAACTACAATAGTTTTAGCCTCTGAGGTCATGATATTTGTATATTATATAATTCTATTAATATGTAGAGTTTTGTTAATAATTGTCATATATTTTTTTTTACTTTTCCTGAAATCCTTGCTCTGAATACAAAAATATGCATCAAAAATAATGAGAATATTAAAATATAACCTTTACAAATAGAGACATTAAAAGAATATAAACTTGATATACCTATTAACAATATTATTTAATTATTCAATGTTACTTTTTACGGAGGCAATGTAAATAAGTGATAAGTTTGAAAGTTCCACAAAAGCTTTTATTTTAAGTTTTAACCAAAGTTAATATTACCGAAAATATCCGTAAAAAATCTATTATTTAACAAAATCAAGGATTTAACGAGTCAAATTGTTATTTAATTTGTTGTAACTTCTATAATAAATAACCAAATCAGGATCTACTAATGATATAGGAATATAATAAATGCGAAAGTATATATGTGTATGTGTGTATTTATGTTATTCCTTCACGCTCATACAACATTAACGAATTGGACTTAGACTGCTGACATTTTTGACTTTGACTGCCGAAATTTTGGACCAAAACTGCTGAAATTTTGGACCTTTTTTTTTGGTTGGTTAAAATCATCCAATGACAACCCCCGCTCTTGGGTGGAACGGGAGATAGTGTCAGACTTTTACTGACTAAAAACCCGCCCCGTTCCTTCTAGCCTTCATACCGGGGCTCCAGCTTCCTTTCGGATAACCCTGGAAAAGTGACTGCTGAAATTTTAGTATTAGACTGCTGAAATTTTTGTATTAGACTGCTGAAATTTTTGGACCTAGACTGCTGAAATCTTGGACCTAGGCTGCTGAAATTTTGGACCTAGACTGCTGAAATTTTGAACCTAGACTGCTGAAATTTTGGACCTAGACTGCTGAAATTTTGGACCTAGACTACTGGAATTTTGCACAGAGGTGCTTTTTATGATGTATATAAAGAATAAGCAAGGTTTTTTTCTAAAATTCACCCATAAGAGGACGATGTCACCCCCTTAAGGGGGTCTAAAGTTAGCATGAAGAAACCAACACGCAGGCGGAGCCGCTAGCAGAAGCTAGTACATTACAAGTTCGCCAAAGTATTCAAGTACCGCTATAGATTCAATACTAAGATAAATAGTTCGACTACTTACAACAAATATTAATTAAACAGGCTTTATTATCAGATTGATGGATTTGTTAAGTTCAATGACTTTTAAATGTATGCACGTATGTGGATGGAATTTGATGTATGTGAAGCTCAAATAGGTTTTATTTATTTTATGTTTTTTTATTTTATTTAGCCGACTAATTGCCATTAGCTTTGCTCGCGTAAAGATGCAAAATTATTCCAAGAGTACATACTCCCGGAATAATAAACATTATGTATTCTATTCCATGACATGTGTACTCGTGCGCCAAATTTTATCCAAATGCGTTGAGTCGTTTCAGCGTGAAACAGTAACAAACATACACACAATCATATTTTGAATGGCTTGTTGGTCTAGTAGTTAGTGGCCCTGACTGCTATGCCGGAGGTCGTGGGTTCGATTCCCACCCAGGACAAATGTTTGTGCGATGAGTATGATCATTTGTTCTGTGTCTGGGTGTAATTTATCTATAATATGTATACATTTAGAAATATATAAGTACGTTTATCAGTTGTCTAGTACTCATAACACAAGTACTGCTTAGCTTGGGACTAGACGGCGTTGTGTGATACGAGTAGTTGTAGAATATTATTATCATATACACAAACTCACCCGTATAAAATTAGTGTGAATTTGACTCAATCTCGAGCAAATGAGATTTTAGATGGCAAGACAGATAACCTCTATCTACACATACAGAATAATCAGCTTTATAATGCCCCACTGCTGGGGCTTAGGCTTCCTGTCTTTGAAAGGAAATGGGCCGACATCCAAAGCGGCCCAAAGCGGACTCAAGACTAGGAGATTGACTCGAAATATTTGCTGACAAACTGCAAAACCTTAGAATATCTTACGTTCGCAATCTAATGAAAAACAAAGTGACATTATAGTCTGTATCAAAACCTAAATACGTTCTGAACATAACACGGGCCACATGCACAAATCGTGCAAATCGAAAAGAAAAAAACAATATCCACAGACAAAAAAAAGTCCTAGAATAAAACCTCTATGATAAACTTAACAGATAATACCATACAAAGTTGCGCACATGTGTGGTCCTTTTGTTTAGGTAGTCGTTCGATAGCCTGTTGTGCATTATGAGGACCGGTTATGACGTCATAGGTTAGACCTTAGGTCACGACGTAGCCTGGCCTTCTAGGAACCCTTGCTGAGTCACTTTTGGTTCAGTTGTTTTGTTTTAGTAATGCTGATAAATGTGTTGATATTTTTTGTTCTATTTTGCTCAAGAATCATTTGGAAACTCTCGCCTAAAGACAGTAAACCTAGGTATTTAATTATAGAACCTAAGACTAACTTAAGACTAACCTGATCATAACATGTACTAGTACGCCTCTTTATTATTTTTCACGCGCTGGTGCTCCATAGCTCCACTGCGCCCGTGCTCTTCTTGTGTCAGAAATAAACAAAAGAATTACGCCTTCAGCTCGGTATCCCCATTCCTTTCCTGAGTCCGTCCACCAGCAGTCTTCAGCTAACCCCAAAATAAAAATCAATGTACCATCCGACTCCCTAGCTGCCCTCCCCTCAGTGACAACCTCAGTCGTAGTTTCTACCCCACAAAGGCGACACCCTCTCTAAGTTGCAGATTTTTTAGAAATCCTAGCTGGAGAATTAAATTTTACACACAAGTTCGTTTAAGCACACGATAATCTTGTAGGTGTCCACCGGCGCGCAGCATAGCGCTATTGCATCCGCGCTCATCCTGTATCAGAGATATACAAGAGAGCTACTCACTCAGCTCAGTATCACAGTCGGTATACTCGTGGTTGCAGTCGACGGTATAGGCGGCGGCGCGCACGCTCACTGCGACCACCAGCGCGCACCACAGCGCCACTGCGCCCGCGCTCATCTTTGGTCACCGTAGCGCCATCTAGAGGAACAAATGGTTTGAAATTAGCATTTAATTCAGACAAATAGGTTTTACACTAGGAATTAAAAAATGACTAATTTAACAAGTCGATAAAATATAGGGTATAGATTAAATGTTTATAGGGCAATTGGGTGCCATGACCTAGAACAGCACAAGGTCTGAATCGCAACTGGGGCCAAGCTCGAGCCCCGGTATGAAGGCTAAAAGGAACGGGGTGGTTTTTTTTATAATTCCCTATGATATTTATCATAATCGAATAACAGATGGAGGGAAGAGATTTCTTCTACGGATCTCGTACTACCTGCAGTCGCCTGGATGGCCCGGTGACTATGTATTTTTGCTGACATAACAAGCTTATAACTTTGTGATTTTTCATGATTCAGTTATGTAATTTTGTACATAGATTCATAAAAATACTAGACACGTTTTTCGGGTTTCGCATATACTAAAACTAATCTACATCTACACGTATAATATAATAAAGAGGTCAAGTTTGTTTTTTTTTATTTTTTTGTTTGTTTGTTTGTAGGAGGTAATCTCTGGAAATACTGGTCCGATTCCTAAAATTTTTTCACTGATAGAAAGCTGCTTTATTCCTGAGTGACATAGGCTATAGTTTATGTACGCGGGCGAAGCTGCAGGCAAAAGCTAGTGTTGTATAAATTACTTTTAATTTTGATATCTACGCCTAATACACCACCAAACACATAGGTACACATACACACGATAGACCAAAGAGACATCAGTTAAACGGTATTATCATCAGCTGAGTCAGCACCTTTAAAGTAGATTAACAGCTGTGCATCAGATACAGCACTACAGCAGAGATATTAAGGTCGCGTCCCCATTGGCGCGGCCACAACTATCGCGAGAACTTATGAATTTTGCAACACCGTGTTTTCTAAATCGCGAATGCGATCAGGGTGTCCGGTGTTGGAAACTATTGGCGATTTTCTTTTTAATGGTGTTGCATCTGGAAAGTGTAAACAAGGCCCTTTTTTGAGGTGGATAATCATCAAATAACTTGTCAAACACCCTGAGTGGTGCCAGACTTTTACTGACTAAAATCCACCTGTATTCCTTCAGTTACTCTTTGCGTTCTAGAGCCACCGTATCTATTATGAACATCCCTACAGTCTTAGCAGGCACCAGGCACCAACCCGCCCAGTAGGGTTGGTTGCCCTTTAGTTTTGCTGACATCTCTTTGAGGCACACGCAACTTATCGGACGAGCGAGCTACCCGTTGCTCAATGTCCGTAAGCCCGGGCCTTCGGTGGCCGAGCATCACCCTGCGATTCCAGATGCCCATCGCGTCTCTTGCAGAGGTGGCTAGGGCGTGAGAGTGACCTCACCCTCTCAGTTACGGCCACCTCCTTAGTCAAAAAACTTGATGGCATCTAATAATACATTTTTCTAAATAAAAATAAAGAAACATAGGACACATACCAAACAAATAGTTAACTCTACTGATTAAAAGTCATAAGCTCCTTTACAAAACCACTTATTTAGAAAGAATTACGGTAGTTACAAAGTATTTGTAATTGTTTTAGTCGAGGTCTTTAAAGCCCCATTGTTTTAAAATAATCTGATCTTTAGTTAGCGTGTATTGTATTGTATTGTACCGTTACTTGAGACCGACTCCGCACCTGTAAGTAGATATCGAATGGTGACCGAAGTCGGGGCAAACGCGAGTTGTGGTCGCATCTGCGGTTGAAATTAGGTGAGATATATATATTTATTTATGCCCTTATTCGCATTTGGAGTAGGCAATCATAATACGAGTGTATACGTGCGTTTGAGATTAGTTCAAGCCGTGGTCAATAAATCAATTTCCATATTTTTGTTTTGGCGAATCCCTTTCTCAACTGAACAGGCATAATGTCAGTGATATATTTCATCTATCAACATTTTTGATAATAATAAAGACCTCTAATCCGAAATAATATCTAACGTTTTTCCTTTAATTCATGAATCCCCAAGCGACACCCGGTGACCGCGCATCTATTGTCTTACTATTGTGTCTCTAATTGACGGTATCTGAAGGGTTAAACTCCAAAAATAAAAAGTTTTATAGTTTTGTGTGTGCTTATCTATAACAGTCACAGGAGGGTTTTAGTCAGTAATAATCTGGCATCCCTTCTCGCTCGACCTAGTGGGAGAAGTTGTTTGACGAGTTCTTACCCAAAATGAAAATAAATTATTTTTCCTGTGGCCTGTCAAACCCTTCTCCTTTTTGATCCTGCTCTCAATTTTATTTTGTCTTCCCATTTTATGTGTTCCTTTCCTGGTCTTCAATTGCCGACCTCGGTGCAACATCTGTGATTCTCTTGCTCCACTTCTTCGCTTTATCCGCACGTCATATGATCAACAGAAGTGGAGGTGGGCAGGTCTTTCTACATAGTCACCTTCAACTTAATGATGAGTGTAGGTGGTACCGTAACAATTAATATAATTAATTGATCTGATTAATACTCAAGGCAGATTAAAAATTGGTAGGTACCTAAAATAGTAGATATTACATAACCTCGTACTAGATATTATGCTTATACTTTTGCTCACAAAGAAAATTATTCTGATACAAAGTCTTTAAGCTCAAATAAATGAAAACTATATAATTATACACTAAAGGCACTAAAATATGGCGTCAAAAAATTCCTCCGCATCGCTGTCAGCTGGAAGTGTGCCTAAAAAACTGTCAGTTGCCAGGTTCTATGGCAAAGCTTAATCTCTTGCCGAGGTAAAGCTAGCCCTTGGGTCACGTGAACTCTCAACAAGGCGTTTGGAAAATAAAAACAGAGTTGCATTTAAAATGTGTTAGAGCAGTGGTGGGCTAGTGGTAACAACCCCAACTTACGAGTTGTAGGTCGCGGATTCAAACCCAGCCAGACATTACTTTGTTTAATTTATCTCTCAAAACGGTGAAGAAAAACATCGTGAGGAAACAGGCATGACCTAGAATCAAAAATTCGAAATTATATATGACATTTACCAACCCACACTTGGCCGGCGAGGTGGATTACGGCTCATTCCTTCTCCTAAGAGGAGGCCTGAGTCCCAGCAGTGGGAACATTAAAAGGCTGATTATACTTATGCTATGCTATGCATTTAAAAATTGCATAAGCCCATTTTAAATGTTAATCAATTCAACAAGCTACCGTAATCTCTATATAAACCAGTATTATTTATTATGTTATGACGTCATAAAGATTCACTGACGCCCACTTGTACTCAAAGAACACCATTGTTCGGCTGTTGTGGTGTTAAATAATTGTATTAAAATTAGTTTTCCCTTTCGCACGAGGTCGAGTCACAAAAAATAATTAGGACATCGATCGGAGTGTGAGCATTGTTATCCTTTGGGTGAAGGTCGAAGTCTAAAAATCATAATTTGGGTTACGTCAAAGTGAAAGAGTAACCATGCTGTTTCTTGCCGGTTCTTCCTAAATGTAAATAAAATTAAAGTGTATGTTTGTAAAAGGGCAATGTAAAGGGCTATGCTCTGAGTTTCCTTGCGTGATCGAATCAGAAATGAAGATATCCGCAGGAGAACCAAGGTTGCCGACATAGCACAAAGAATCGCCAAACTTAAGTGGCAATGGGCACAGAACATTGCTCGCAGAACAGATGGCCGTTGGGGCCGAAAGGTTCTGGAGTGGCGAACGTGTACTAGAAGACGCAGCGTCGGAGGGCCTCCTACAGGGTGGACCGATGACCTGGTGAAGGTTGCGAGAATCCGATGGATGCGGGACGCACAGGATCGTTCATTGTTACGACACTTGGGTGAGGCCTATGTCCAATAGTGAACGTCTGTCGGCTGAAATGATGATGATGATGATGTTTGTAATTACATTTTGTTTTATTAAATGCATATGAAAGTTCACTAAATGTATTCCATATGCATAACCTATAACAAAAAACGCAATTTTAAATTTTTTGTCTGATAGTCTGTCCTTTTCTTTCGGCTGATCTCCGAAACGGCTGGACGGGCTGGCCCGATTTAACGGAATCTTTACTGATAGATAGCTGGTGTTTTATGAAATGTTTCAATTTAGGCTACCTATTTTTTATTTTAGAACAGAATCAGTGTTCGGCGCAAAAAATACTTCTTTTTTTATTAAATACTAGCTTTTGCCAGCGGCTTCGCCCGCGTACATGAAATATAGCCTATGTCACTCAGGAATAAAGCAGCTTTCTATCGGTGAAAAAATTTTAGCAATCGGACCAGTACTTCCAGAGATTACCCCTACATACAAACTTACAAATTTTACCTCTTTATAATATTAGTATAGATAAAATGTAGCGCAGATGAAGTCGCAGGCATAACAGTTAGTACACTACAATTCTTATTTTCTCTTTTCATAAAAAAAAATTTAACTAACCATTTCAAAGCACCCACATCTACCATATCCATTTATTTGCATAATAAAACATTTATTCATTCACTATTTACTTATGTAAATACAACACAAATACATATTTGGTACGATTGGCGTTCCGACTGTAATAAGGTCACTTTCTTCTGAGGTTCACAGGCCCTACGATGAAGTTTTAATGCCATTCATTTGACGACCTAAACTGGATGGTTATAGCGATAGAGCTGTACACCAGTAAGTTTTAATAAGTACAAATACTTAAAGGGCTTATTAGAAAAGGTCTTGTTATTATTTAAGTAGTCTCAATAAATAATATTCAGAAACAGCAAAGTTATTAGCGTTTGTTTTAATAGCTCTTAATAAACTAGTGCACCTCACCATCAGACTGCATCACTGCTTACCATCAGGTGGGATCGCAAAAAAGCACTAGTTTATATCAATTAAAATATATATATTAATATAATACTAGCTGCTCCCAGCGGCTTCGCCCACGTGATAGCAGAAAATTATCCCAAGGAAACATACTTCCGGGATAAAAAGTATCCTTTGTTATTATTTAAATTGTCTCAATAAATAATATTCAGAAACAACAAAGTCTTTAGCGTTTGTTTTAATAGCTCTTAATAAACTAGTGCACCTCACCATCAGACTGCATCACTGCTTACCATCAGGTGGGATCGTAAAAAAGCGCTAGTTTATATCAGTTAAAAAATATATATATTTATATAATACTAGCTGCTCCCAGCGGCTTCGCCCGCGTGATAGCAGAAAATTATCTCCGGAATAAAAATTATCCTATGTCCTATTTCAGGACATGGTCTATCCGTGTACCAAGTTTCATCAAAATCGGTTTTGCCATTTAGGCGTGAAGACGTAACAAACAAACAAACTCACTTTCGCTTTTATAATATTGATATAAGAGAAGAAAACATTTTCGTTGTAAGACCTATTTCTCGGAAGTCCAACAACCTCAGTTTTAATAATAGCCATATTTATAGTAGTGTGTATGTGTAAGTCTCCTGTAAGGTTTCGGGCACAAATCAGAGTACCTAGTGCATGACGTTCAGCGCTCCCATTGGTCAGTTCCAAACTCTCAAACAATCAGAGAACCAAATACGGTAAACGATGACGTAAAAACCACTCGCTCTCAGCGCACTGGACTTCAGACTGGTATGAAGCATTTCGCATTTGAAAACCTAATGACACAGCCAGCCCATATAAGACACAAGCTACGATTATGTAAACTGAATATAATCCTACAACTGGCAAGTCTATTGTTTAGAAACGCAATAAAAGGAAAGACTACAATCCCTATTTTGTATGCCAACAACCGCCATTAAGACTCATCATCAACTTCCTGCCCTTGTCCCGTGTTATTTGGGGTCAGCGCATCACGTTTTTTTCGTCCATCCTATCATGTCAATCGTCATGCTATCACTAACTTCCTTTTCTTTCATATCACTCTTCACACAATCCATCCATCTATTCTTTGGCCTCCCTCTCCCTCTCCACCCATCCACATTATACTCATAATTATTTTAATAACCTCCATGAAGACTAATTTAAAAAAAAACTTCGCCAAATTCTCCCATTATGAACCAGTCTTGATCATATTGTAATAATAATAATAATAATAAGACCAGATATAACTTTACAAGATAAAATTAATAAAATCACTTACCTAATTGATATAGCTGTCCCTAATACACATAATTTACAAAAAACGATAAGCGAGAAAATTAGTAAATATGCTGAATTAAAAGAAGAAGTGACTAGAATTTGGAGGCAAGAAAAAGTGTACGTAGTGCCCATTGTTGTCTCCACTACAGGTGTCATACCTCATCATCTCCACCACAGCCTCAAAGTACTCGATCTGAAAGACTCAACTTACATTACCCTCCAAAAAGCTGCAATTTTAAACACTTGCAGAATAGTAAGAAAATTCATGCAAATCGAGGAAAATGAAATTTCTCCACATAATACTCATTTTACTCACAACACGCTACATTGACTTGGCTTAGCCCGTTAATGTAGCTTAAAAAACTAGCTCAGAGCTAAGAAACTCTTAACGTTTTCCCAGATAATAATAATAATAATATTCCACAACTATCACACAACGCCGTCTAGGCCCAAGCTAAGCAGAGCTTGTGTTATGGGTACTAGACAACTGATAAACATACTTATATATTTCTAAATACATACATATTATAGATAAATAACACCCAGACACAGAACAAATGATTATGCTCATCACACAAACATTTGTCCTGGGTGGGAATCGAACCCACGACCTCCGGCATAGCAGTCAGGGTCACTAACCACTAGACCAACAGGCCAGTCAATCGGCCAGTCAATTGTGCTTAGTTGAAGCCCCATTAGCATTGTGAAGCAACTCATAATAATGCTATTAAGGTGAAAGAAAGTATGTTTCTTTTGACTACTAGAAAATATTCTTGTATTAGCTTCTGCCAGCGGGTTCGGTCGAGGGAAAGGAAAAAAAAAATCCAAAGGGTATCTACTCTTGGGATGACAGGGTGCCTTATGTGCTATTCCAAGAGATAGTCTACTTGTGTGCAAAATTTCATGTAAATTCGTTCAACCATTTGAGCGTGAAAGAGTAACAAACACACACATACATATTTAGAGGTATGCGGAACAATCTAAAGTGCCGCAAACTCCTTTGAAAAGGGAGGATCCTTACACTAAACGGGTGTTATGTCTGATCCGTATGTTTTAGTTGTCGCTACACATATACAATGTATAGGTATACTTTCACTTTTATACTAAACTAGCTTTTGCCAGCGGCTTCACCCGCGTACATAATCCCAAGATAAAAAGTATCCTATGTGTTATTCTGGGATATGGTCTACTAGTGTACAAGTTTAATCGAGATCCGTTCAGTAGTTTTTGCGTGAGAAAGAGTAACAAACATCCATACATCCATCCATCCATACATCCATCCATACATCGATCCATACATCGATCCATACATCCATCCATACATAGATCCATACATCGGTCCATACATCCATCCATACATCCATCCATACATCCATCCATACATCGATCCATACATCCATCCATACATACAAACTTTCGCATTTATAATATTAGTAGGATAGTGTGATTTTGTTTCTGTAGTACGATGGTATGTTTTAATAGAGAGACCCGTGAGACAAAGAACCAACCCTTGATCTTAGGAAAGTAAGTAAACAAGGCGACTCAAAGACAAATTGTAAAGGAAGTTTGTGAGAGTTATTTCTTGGCTGAACGGTAAATCCGAATCAATGCCAGCAGCATAGCTTTTGACCGAAAGAGTTAAGTACTGTGGTCTTATAATGCAAAGGGTAACTGAAGAACTTAGCTGGGTTTTAGTTAGCCTGTCACATCCTTTCGCTTCACCAGAGCGGAAGGAGTCTTCAAGATTTGATCATCATCCCGCAGAAAAATAATAATTATTATTACAAGCATTTTCTTCACTATACTTAACATCAACAAACTACTATTGAACTGCTTTACAATCAGGCTGAAGTATGCTTTTTGGTGTAAATACTAATAAACGTAAAAAACGATGTTGCCATACTAATAAAGGCTTTTTTATTTTTTTAAATACTTACTTTAACTACCTCAGAATAAAACATGAAGCTTTTTTTGGTAGCATATTTGCATGCTTTTTCTCTCAGTTTCAGTCCACTATTATTTTTTATTATTATTCATTTATTTCAGACTTAGTCCATATATTGCATACAATAATTTTCCTTCTTTTTCTTTTACATTATAAGAGCTAACTAGAACCTAAAGAATCTCGCATTTAATTTCACAATAACGACATAAGCATAATTTTGTAACTATTTATTGATTCAAGAGTATCCTTGGAGTTTCTTGTACGATCTTCTCCTTAGAGATGTATGCTTTGGAATAAGTAATTAAGTGATTGTCAATTACTGTCAATTCATTTTGCTTTTGAACAGTCAAGGTTAGTCCTTGACTAGTCAAAAGCATCTGTAATTGGCTTCATTTAACTAAATGCTTTGAATTTGAGTTTAAGTTAACCTTATTTATGAGGTAATGACTTCTATAATATAGTCACATCATCATCATCTTCCTGCCCTGGTCACGTTTTATTTGGGGTCGGCGCAACACGTTTTTTTTCTTCCATTCTGTCCTGTCACTCGTCACGCTAACATTAACTCCCTTTTCTTTCATATCACTTCTCACACAATCCATCCATCTTTTCTTTGGCCTCCCTTTCCCCCTCTATCCATTCACATGTAAATTTCCCTTTTGACTTTTCAGTCACTGGCGCCACTTTCAAACTTCCCCTAATATAGTCATCATCATCATCATCATCATCATATCAGCCCAAAGACGTCCACTGCTGGACATAGGCCTCCCCCAAGCGTCGCCACAACGACCGGTCATGTGCGTCACGCATCCATCGGATTCCCGCGACCCTGACCAGGTCGTCGGTCCACCTTGTTGGAGGCCTTCCAACGCTGCGTCTTCCGGTACGTGGTCGCCACTCCAGAACCTTTCGTCCCCATCGACCATCTGTTCTGCGTGCGATGTGCCCTGCCCATTGCCACTTAAGTTTGGCGACTCTTCGAGCTACGTCGGCAACCTTGGTTCTCCTGCGGATATCTTCATTTCTGATGCGATTACGCAGGGAAACTCCGAGCATAGCCCTTTCCATCGCCCTTTGGGTGACTTTGAGTCTTTTTATAAGGCCCATTGTAAGCGACCACGTTTCGGAGCCATAAGTCATCACTGGCAACACGCACTGGTCATAGACTTTCGTCTTGAGACACTGTGGTATATTAGACGTGAAGACACCGTGCAACTTCCCAAACGCTGCCCAGCCGAGTCGGATTCGACGATTGACCTCTTTCTCGAAGTTAGACCTACCCAACTGGACCGTCTGTCCCAGGTAAACATAATCGTCCACAACTTCGAGAGTAGAGTCTCCGATCTTAATAGGAGTGGGTGCTACATGGATGTTAACCATAACTTTGGTTTTGTCCATGTTCATTTTAAGACCCACTCTTTCGGAAGCTCTACTGAGGTCACCGAGCATTGTACTGAGTTCTTCCGTAGTCTCAGCCATGACTACTATGGTAGCTGTACGGATACGTATATATGTGTAATATATAAATAAATAAAAACCATAAAACAGACAAATAAAATTATTTCTATAATTAATTAAAAACGCTACCTACCTCTAACATCATCGCCAATTTTTAAACCCACGTCCAAACGTTGAAAGGTCATACACATTTTACAAATGTCTACAAAAACAACTTTATTTGAAACATTTTTATCGTTTTTCTCTTAAAATTATAATCATTGCCATCGGTAGTACGTAGGAAAGAAATGACTTGTGGTTTCAAACCTGTTTATCGCAGTGTGATAACCTTAGATTTATCCTTCTTCCGTGAGACGTAGACAAACCTCCCACCCCAGCTACTGCGCAAGTCGCAAAGTGTTTTCCGGCCGCCATAGGCGCTGACTTCAGACGGCGAGCAATGTGGAACTCGCTATCCTACCGTTCAATAAAAACCCAACCCTGAGTCGACAGCATGTTGTGTTCAACGCGCACCTGAAGAGATGTTAGTAAAATTGGCGGCCAATTAGAGCTGATGCCGTCCAGGGTTGTAGGTTATTCGAAAAGATTATCGTGGCAATCGTAATGAAACTACACTAAGGGTTTTAGACAGTAAAAGTCTATCATTCCCTTTCGCCCAGGAGGTCCGTGCTGCTATACAGCAGCACGGACCTCCTGTTTACCTGTGTGTGTATGAAGGGGTGGGTATGCGGGTATCCAGGTTTTCTACAACCGATGTCATCATTCGAGATTTTCTGATCCGAGGCTGTTAGAGAAATGTCTTGGCAGCCCGATAGAATGCCAGATTAAGCATCGCAAGAGGGGATGGATTACTTACACGCTTCGAGGGCATTCCAATCGCATATCTAATCAGGCATGATAATCCTCAAGAGAATAGAAAGCATAGCCATCCTCTTAGTTCAGCAGTTCAGGTGTTTCTGATTCAAGGAACTACAAACAGACACACAGACAAACATGCAACGTTTCGTATTTATAATATTAGTATGATGAATGAATGCTGTACTCAACTCAGCACAGTTTAGTAAAACAAACTGCCAAAATCCACTGCATTATTCTAAGAGTGGCTTCCATAAAACACAAACATTGTCTTTGCTCTCAACTAAAAAGGCATATTTACATTGCAATACAGCACAGCACATCGATATTGCAACCGGCATGACACCGTGGGTAGATCGCGAGATGATGGTACTGTGCACAGAGTACGGAAGCCTCGGCGACCTCTAGACACGGCTCTGACAACGTTCCACAAAAAGCAGACGAGAGTGCGAGACACCTATTACTGATAATAACACTAGTAAACAATTTTTAAAAATAATTGGGATCAAGGAGGATGCCATGTGATTATATTTATAAGATTCCCATGGCATCCTTCTTGCTTCTTGTAGTTTTTTTTTTTTTCAGATTAAATCTATTGTGACCAGTTCTATACATTTATTTTAGGACAATAATTAAACAAATTAAATTATAAAATAATTAAAAATAATATTATTTAAATAACCGGTATTGACATATCATAGGTATTTATAATTTTTATGAAAAAAGAGATTTTTTTTTTCTTTCCATTGGTATTGCTTGCTACAGTATGCTTTTGAAATGCAATTTAGGCATTGATGGATTTATTTCGTTAGTGTGGACCAGTCCTGGCTCTGATCCTCATCCAGTAGTATTTGTCTAGGTCTGTCCTAATGTGATATCAAAACGTTAAATGAATTTAAAAGAAAAGAGCAACCTCTCTAGATTTTTAAGTCTAAAAAATTTTTCGCTATTTTTTTTAACTTTGCCCCATACTTCTGTAACCTTAAGAAACATATAAAATCACTTAGACAAAACACCCACACCCGAAGCAGCTATCTGTCAAATATTTATTCCGCGCGGTAAAGGAAACCCTGACACGCAGTACAATAGCCAATCACTCAACTACCGCGCCAACAATGCCGCGGAAAAATTATCTCGGCTATACTTAATCCATAATCAGTACTGTGCATTCCAAATGAGAATAGGATCGATTGCCATGTTGTGACGTCACGTCGCACAGTCAAATCGAAGAAATTTTGGCAAAATTGAAGATCGCAGAGTTTAGTAAATTGAAGAATTGGATTCTGATTAAACTTTTTTCGTTCACAGTTTGTAAATAAAGTAAATTTTTCGGAAATGAGTTAAAGTTTAAAAATTTCTTTCCTCGATTTGACAACAAATCGTGACGTCACAACATGGCAATCGATCCTATTCTCAATTGAAATGCATTGTAACAAGTTACTTATCAAAATGTGGAAAAGTTCTTGCAAATACAGGAATTTCCTCTCTGATCATCTCAACTGTATAATTGTGGTAGTAATACCGTGGCATAGCCAGTTGTTGTCGATTCCGTGATCTGTGTTACTATGGTACACAGGCGCTTGCGTCATATTCAGGTCGCAGTGTGGCGCATCGCACTCTCATCGCTTGCGCACTTTGATTTACTTGAGAATGTACTATGTAGGTTATGTAGTTACGAGTATGTACATAGGTTATGTAGTTACGAGTATGTACACGTAATAGTTCTAATGTTTCACACAGATGTTAGTTTAGTGATAGGACCGTCGAGCGTTTAAAATGAAAAGGTCAGTACCCCTAGCCAAGTTGCTAAACTGCAATAGTTAACGCTAGTAGAAAGCTTCAAATGTACGGGAACGACGTCGTCTCAACGCTCAGTCACGTGGTTAGAACAAAAGAATTGGCGGCAAGGTTAACTCAAAGCGTTCGACGCAAGCGAAACGGTTGTAATTTGGCTATGGGGGCAGGTTATGAATGGTAGAAGGTTCTAACATCCATGGTTTCTAGATAATAAAGACGATATTGAGCTGGCATCGAGTTTCCATTCAAAAAATGTTTTTCTTTTTAGAATGAAAGTGTTAAACGCTACAAAAAATTTTGGAAATTGTAACTTTTGAAGTCATCAGTGATTTTTTCGCTAAGATACGAAAGTGTGCAGAAAATGATGCATTTCTTTCCCTAATATACTGGGAGATTTACTCTAGTTGATTTGGTACCAATCATGCATATCAATAAATATGAAATATTTCATACTGGTTTTTGCCCGCAGCTTTGCTCGCGTACGTATAATATAGCGAATGTCACTCAGGAATAAAGCAGCTTTCTATCAGTGAAAAAGTTTATAATATTAGTGTAGTAGATAAATAATACTGTGTAAAATCTAACTTTTTTTTTATGTGCGAAATTATCAAATAACTTATAAACTTCGCTCTGAATAACGACTTTTACTGACTAAACCACCTGAGTTCCTTCAGTTGGCCTTTACCTTCCAGGGAATCTTTCGAACAATCCCGCGCAATCATGATGACACAGTATCAATTAATATGCAAAACTCGAACCTAGTTAAGAAACCCATTCATTTCTAAAAGTCCACAAAGGGCTTCCCTAATTGCTCACACATTGTTCTCTAAAAGAAAAACTAAAAATACTTTGTCTCCAATCATTGTTAGTATAGATCTACTATCCACGTGTGATCTCGTGAAAGGACGCAGGCGCATCGAACCGGCCCGATTTCTTCACAAGCGTCTTCCCATAGACTAGATAGAGGCGTGACACACGAAACTGTGCCATTGTCTGCCATGCCATAGACAAGACATTTACAAAGTGCCAATAAGCACCGACGTTGAAGCAACAAGATTTATCGGGACTATTAATAATATAAATTGTCTGACACTTCATTTTTGTAATTGGACAATTTATTTGAAAGAAATAGTAAAGTAATTAAAATACTGGTTAGACTCTGTTACAGTGACGAAGGTTCCATATAACTCGATTCCCACCGGCTTCCCTTCAGAAGTTTAGAACACAACCACTCTCTACCGTAATTGAGAAATGGCTCAATCAGTAATTATAAAACTACAAAGCTAACATTACAAAACGCCTACACTAAGTACACTATGGACATTAAATCAACACACGCACAACATGTAGCACTATAAGGTAAGCCGCAGGCGCAATCGGCTTTTTAGCGTTTAAATTTCTATACAAGAATACGTCATGACGTCACATAACCTGCCCGCGATTATAGCGCTCCGGCAAGCCGGTTTTTTTTCGAGTTATTTGATAGAGTTTTATTGAATAGGCTTAAAAACTACTAGACTGTTTTTAAAAATTCTTTCACCACTCGAAAGCTACATTATCCACGAGTAACATAGGCTAAATTTTATTTTGGAAAAAAATATGGTTCCGTAACATATTTGGGTTTTTCGGACACAAGGTGTAAAAAATCAACCAGAAACGTTACTTATTTTGCGTACGCTGCCTAAACTCTTAAAGATAGAACCGTAAAATGTTCTAATTAATTGTAGATCTTATAAATATCTACAAAAAAGTCCGCGTAACAGTATACCTATCTATGTCGAGTGAGGCACAACAACCATTTTTTTATCTAATAATCTTGATTTTTTTTGGACTACATTTAAACGCATTTATTTTACTCATGCTATTAACCCTTATCAAAATAAATTATTTCATCACTAAGTACAGTTTATGTAGATAATATGTGGTCTTTGAATGATTAAAATTGGACATTTGGTTTTGAAGTTATGGCGAAATTAAAATATTACGATTTATGCTGCACGACCCAAGCGTCACCAAGGCGGGGCCCGGGAGTGCGCGTGCGGGAGGAGTTTATATCTATGAGAAAGGTCGTGCGCGAAGTCTAATAATTTTCGTGCGATTTTTTTTAGATTTCGTTCATAAAACTACACCTACGCAAAAGTTCTTCTCAGAGCTGGTTTTTTTAAACATTTTAATATATGCCTTTACAATAAATATCAACATGCGCAATGCTCAAAAACAAGAACGATTATCTGATCTAGTCATTCTTTCTATAGAAAAACGTTCTTTACTAAAAATTAAGAAACTTCCCGGCTTTAATGATAATGTCTTAGCGCACTTTGTAAGAAAGAATAGACGAATAGCTTTAGAGTATAAGTAGTATTATTAGTACTTAGTCGATTAAGTTTTGTTTAATTTACATCATATCATCATTTCACCACAAACGGCTTTTATCAAAGCCACTTCTATTATGCTTGTAAGTAGCGTTGCCAGGCGTCCGGATAAAGCCGGACATAGTCAGGCTTTTAAGTGGCGTGTCGGGCCAAATTTGAGCATTTTTGGCTTTTGTTAGGCTTTTTAAAGACCATTTTGTTTAGAATTGTCATTAGAGTTTTGCCTTACCTTGTATCGCTGCTTGTGCTACAAGCAGAGTGGATATGGAATAGTGTAGCAATAATATCACTTAATCTTATGGTATTTTCATTAGAATTTAAAAAGATTTCATGAATTTTATTAGCCTAAAAAAATAATGTCGGCCTTTTTGACCAAACATCCGGCTAAATAGGATAGATTTTCCGGCTTTTCAGTTCCAGGACCTGGCAACCCTACTTGCAAGACACTGTTTCAATATCTCAGTGCTTACACGTATAGTAAAAGTGGACTGAAGATACATCTGCCAATACAAGACTAAAGCCAGGATGCCAATCACAGATTTTCGGTAAGGACTCAAGACTGCGTGCCCGCGCTCGGAGTAGGCAAGCATTTTTTTTGCTCCGGCTTACCTCTCTCAATATTTCACGCTTCGCCACTGACTCTGTTAATTATATTTTAATTGTTAATCAGCCAGAGAAATCTTACTAAAATCTTTATAATATCAAATATTTCATTCTCAAAGAATCTATTTGTCTTACAAAGACAATAATTATAAACGGTTTTAAAGTACAATGCGTTAAAGTCTCACCGTTTGCGTTCAAATTCTTTAGTTAACGTTTAAGTTAAGAGTTAATAATTACAAGTTGACGCAATAGTAGTTAATAAGGAATTCGTTGCTTACAGTAATCATGAGCTACTGTGCATGGGGACTAGGGCGCCTTCACAAGTAAGTATGAGGTTTACCACACGGACACAGATGTACTTGCAGCCATGGTAAAAGGAACTTTATGGCTCTAACAGTATCAAATTAAAGTCATGGACAAATGTGCTGGCCTAGTGGTAACAGCCCTGACTTATCAGTTGTAGGTCATGGGTTTAAACCCAGCCAGGTGCATTGCTTACTTTGTGTAATTTATTTCATTACCACTGAAGGGTCTGTTTTAGTCAGTAAAAGTTTGACACTCATTTAATGATTTTCCACGTGATTGCACATCCTCTGAGCCGTCATTTAATTCTTCTTCTCCATTGACAGTCTTATACTTTCTTTCAGTAAAAACACGAAATTGCTTTCGGAAAACATAGCAATTATCACGAAGTAAACAAATAGGATTTAAATTTAGTCACGACAGAATTGTAGTTAATTCTTTCCATAGTTTTCCTTATTTTTTTCACCGCTAGACGTGTTTATCAACTTGCTAATTAGCAACAGCAAATTGACGTGAAGTAAGATCTATGAGCACTCGGTAGGGACATCAACTCGTGTTTTCTAAATAGTCTAGAACCATCTAGAACTTATATAATTTGATAGCCTCGCTAATAAAAGACAGACTTCAAAAATCATTCATGGAATTACATGACTTAATTCCGCCATCAACTTTCTATAATCGGAGTCATTATACACGCTAAGATATACCTGACAGGTTTGTCTATACAGTTATTCTGTCAGGTTAGGTATTGTTGTATGGAAACCTGCACAGTTGTGTACCGGAGGTAGAGAGAGGTAGATATACCGGAGCGTGTATTTCAGGAGCTACACAGGTGTATAGCTCAACTGTACAGGCAAACCCGTCAGATATACTCTAGCGTGTATAGCGGGCATTACGTTGTTAACACCTCGTCCCAGACTGAGCGTTTGTCCTCGTTTTCATACAGCGTACATCGAAAGACTGCAACAATTTGCCTGCAGCGGTCTACCCGCCAGGCTCTTAATAAACTAGTGAGATTCAGCATCATCGATTACTTCACTGCTTACTGCTTATTTTGGGACGCCCATGTCCAACAATAGACGTGTTTCGGCTGATATGATGATAATGATGATTGAAAATCGGTCTCTTGTTGATAAGTCTGAGAAAACATAGACGTGGTGACCATCACGTACGCAGATTCTAACGGATGTCCTTTCTCTTCTATAATTACTAACATTTATATATGGTCTCCTGTGACTGCTCTATCATTATCATTTCTCTAAGAACGATAACTATCATTAATCTTTCTCCAGTAGACGGACAACTCTCGGTTTGAGGGGTATGTTAGATCTGGCATGACAGCATGCATGTGCCTAGTAGTCATTTTCTAGTTCAATGGCCTTCGAACTAGAAAACTACCAATACATGCATAGCAATCTGGTTTGCAAATGCAAGACTTAGTTTTTTTTAATGTATGCTGCAATTGCGTTGGAAGGCCTCCCAAGAGGTGGAATGACGACCTGGTGAGAGTCGCCGGAATGCGGTGGATGCCAGACGCTCAGGATCGGTCGTTGTGGCGATGCTTGGGGGAAGTCTATGTCCAATGGTGGACGTCTTTCGGCTGAAATGATGATAATGATTTTATAGTCTACTCTATTCGTTGGCAAACATTAACTTTAGACTTCTGGATGTTAGCCAAAGGACGGGAAGAAAACAGATCTCCAAGAGTTTTCGTCTTAGTGCCATAGGCTCTCATAACTCTGTTTTGAATAAGTCTTTCATGGATCAGTCTTCCAGGTGTTTTCAGTTCGTCTTGCGATTTCTTCGTCTTACCTCAACGAAGCACCAAAAACATAAATGTTGACAAGGTGTTAGTAAAACATGTCCAGGAATAACTGTTAGGAGACCCTGACATAGTTGGGTAAAGACAGATCACCTGCTAAGTGATGACATGATTGGCTGCAGAACTACAATCACAGTTGTCAAATAGCCAGATTGCGTGCAAAACCGTCATTCTAACTGCACCCTTACTTGCATTGCCACACCTCTGATTCCCACGTACGATAGAACAATAGTTTTACTACACGAACCTTTTTCTCGCCTAATCGGCCACTGGTTTCGTAACTTATTGTGAGCATATGTAAGTTTTCTTGTAAGGAAACTGCATTGTTTAATCACCAACATTGTATTTATAATATATGCGTATGGCGAATTGGTATTTAATAGTCTGTAAAATCTGACACCAGTCTTGCCAAGGAACCATCATCTTTGGCAGTCATTACAGAAGTATCGTGCTGCCCAGTAACTAGGTTGTGGAGGTCAGATAAGTAGTCACCATTAAAAAAGACTATGTTGAAGACACGCTTGTTTGGCAATGATTGCTTCTGCATATTTTATGTGGCCCCCTTGTAATCCATAACATTGTGTAAATGTGTCTATTAACTCCTATATGTTGTAATTTGTAATATATACTGTTTTCTTCTAACACATTGTTTTTGCAATATTTTTTATATTATTAGGCCCCAACCACCGTAAATTCGTTAGTAATTCATTTTGTTAACGTCTCATTTATTGATAGTTGTATTTTTTTATATAGTCCAATTCTACTGATTTGGGACTGGACTAGCTTCTGACGATTTATAAGTGCCCATGTAGGCCTATGTGAAATAAAAACTTTTAAATTTGTTTTTTTTAATACTGGCATCCAGCTGCGTCCTATTAGACTGGATGCCGACCCCAAATTATTGGGAAACGGTTAGACATCAAGGGTTTTGTTACCTTCTGCTAAATTCATAGGTTAATATTATAGTGATTCTTTTGAATAGGAAGGTCATTGGTTAACATGCTGTACGAATCAAAGCACTTGTCATATTTGGTAATAGATACCCACACGAGGTTACGGAACCCATATATTATTACTGTATATTATAGGTACAAGACAAGTGTTTCCTTGAGGACTTCCTTGTAAAGTAATTATCGATTTAGAGGAAGTTATTCTGCGACACCATCCACATCGCCGAAAAAAGGACAGTTTGGCGAAATATTGTCCACAATCAAGTTATTCGTCGACGTAGTCAGCATTGAGGGCACCGAACGCAAGAAGGAACAAGTTGAAACTGAAATTCTGGTGGTTATTGACTGTCGAATGGCTCTGGAATGGCGACCAAGAACCAGAAGACGCAGTGTTGAAAAACCTCCTACAAGATGGACCGTCGACCTAGTGAGGGTTCCGGGAATCTGATGGATGCGAGACGCATAGGATCGATTGTACTCACAAACGAGTTTGTTTAGGTTAGCGTTAGGCCATTGATGGATAGTATTAGTAGACAAAAAAAAGTTGTCTATTATAATTAGTATCTCTAGCAACGTACGGTAGGAACACATATTCTTTTAATATTGTGAGTGTGGGCCCACATAACATCACATTTGCACAATCCATCAAATTCCCGCATGACGTCAGGGAAAGTGAATAGCACGTTCGAAAAGTGTTACGTTACTATGTAAAATGCGCATACGCACTTCTAATTGGGTGGGCGTTCGTAAATACGTAAGTATCTACACATTAATCGATAAATGTTCCGTAATATCCACGTTGGAAATAGAAATAGTATATTTGGCACAGGAAGCTACAAACGATTGCGAGGTAAATATGACAACATAGCTGAAATGAACAGTGGCTCTACCACAAGCTTCTAACGCGATCCATTTTACGATCTAAACTGAACTGTTACAATGATTTATTTATTTATTTGCATAGGCACACCAACGACTTATTTACAATATAATTCAAAACAATTTATCACAAAAATATGAGATGATCCTGTGTAAAAAAGTCACTTACAGGTACGCACAACATTTACAAAAGGTCTCAATTATTAAATAGTTTAAAAACGACAAATAATAACAATTAACATTTAAAATAGATTTTAAAACAAATGTCCGAAATTAAAATAACTTATATAAAAATTAAAATCACATTATTACTCGTATTAAATTACAATTAAAACTTAAATTAAATTACATTATTATGTTAATTACTTTATTATTAAATTAAATGACATTATAAAAAAAATATTATTCAATCACTATTAAATTAAATGAAAATATCATTAAATTACAATTATATAGAAGAATTACATAATTAGATTTTTTGCAATATCATAATTATGAGAACGACATCCACAAATAAGGAAAGGTAAGTAAGTCGGATGATCACAAGTCAAGTTGAAAGATTTTGGCTCTAAATTTCTGCAGACTATCAAAGTAGAAAAATGATAGAGCTATATAGCGTGTATAAAGTTAAAGTTGCTGACATAGCACAAAGAATTGCCAAACTTAAGTGGCAATGGGCAGAGCAAATTCCTTGCAGAACAGATGGTCGATGGGGACGAAAGTTTCTGGAGTGGCGGCCGCGTACCGGAAGATGCAGCGTTGGATGGCCTCTTGCAAGGTGGACCGATGACCTGGTGAAGGTTGCGGGAAACCGATGGATGCGAGACGCACGTGATCGTTCGTTGTGGTGACACTTGGAGGAGGCCTATGTCCAACAGTGGACGTATATCGGCTGAAATGATGATGATAATGAGCGTGTATAACTCCATCCCCGTTTCTCACTCGCACGACTGATATTTAAAACGTCATGGTAAATCTGCCTCTGTTTTTGACGCAGTCAAGAGGAACATATTATTATTTTTATTTTATTCCTTCCTTTGTATTTAGTTTAGTCTTTGGCTTCACATATAATGGGTAACATTTATGTTTTAAAGGAAGTTGTAAATTAGAACGATTCTCGTAATTTATATTTTCCTGGTTTAATTTAATTGTAATCTCAACTGCCGGAAGACGTCCATAGCTGGAGAATTGTTGCTACCTTAGCTAGGAGACTTTTAACCCACTACGTGCAGACAAACTTCCATGTTTTTTCAATTACACGATACCACTGTTGGGACTCAAGCACGGAGTTAAACTCCGTGGACTCAAGTCACGCGGGCCCTGTGCAGGTTGATAGATGTCACGTCTATGAATTTTTGATTCTAGAATGTTCCTACAGGTTACCTCACGATGTTTTCCTAAACTGTTTTGAGTATAGTGGTAATGAAATAAATTACACAAAGTAAAGCACCTAGGTTTTCTTTATATGGGAAAACTAGCTTCTGCCAGCGACTTCGTACGCGGATCCTGTTGCGTATTCCGTCGAGTAATTTCTCCCGTTTCCCCAACATTTCCCTTCACTGCTCTGCTCCTATTGATCGTAGCGTGATGAAAAAAAAGTATACTATAACCTGCCCAGGAGTATGAAGAATGATTGTACCAAGTTTCGTTAAAATCCATCGAGTAGTTTTTGTTTCTATAAAGAACATACAGACACACAGACAGACAGACAGACAGACAGACAGACAGACAGACAGACAGACAGACAGACAAAAATTGTACTGTTTGCATTTTTGGCATCAGTATCGATCACTAATCACCCCCTGATAGTTATTTTGGAAATATATTTCATGTACAGAATTGACCTCTCTACAGATTTATTATAAGTATAGATTATCTAAATGACATTTCCCCTGTTGGGTGGAGCGGGTCGTAGTATCAGACTTTTATTGATTAAAAACTCACCCTGTTCCTTCTTTGGCAATGTTCCAGGGCCCCGGGTATCTGTTTCGCATCCCCCATGGCCCCAGTAGTCCTCGACACTGCGCCCCTCTACGGTTTGCTGACAACTCCTTGAAGCGCGTGTGGCACACAGCATACTACGCGTCGACGACTCGTTTAGGTTTGAACCCAAGTCGTACAAGTATAACTCATAAGTCGGGGCAGTTCCCATAAGGCTACCACTGCTCTTCAAAACCTCTACTCTCTTATAAACGGAATTATTTATCTTTCATGCCTAAGCGTTACGAGTTAACGGCAAATGTCTTGTAATAAATAACTACGGTTAAATAATCACTCGCCGTGTTAATTGAGCTAACAATCACGGTAACACACCGCTATGTTTGAGTACGGGATAGTTATTATCTTACCGGCGATATTTTTCTTAATAATTTCAACTTTAAATATCGTTGGTCTACTTAATAGATGTAAGAATTATGTGAAATTATTGATAAACTCAGTGCGGATTGGTGGATGTCAAACAAACCACTGACTGACTGGGCCTGCGTGGTGGATTACGGCCCATTCTCTCCTAGAGAGTAGGCCTGAGTCCCAGCTGTGGGAACATTCAAAAGGCTGATGATGAGTGAGTGATTGATAAACTGTTGTTTATAGGTAGGTATGTTGTTGTCGAATATAAACAACCGAACGTAGTACCTCCTCCTTTTTGGGAAGTCGGTAAAAAGTATAATTTAATGAAGGGTCTAACATTACACACTTAAACAAACTTTTTACTGTCCGATCAACCGATTTAGACTTTTATTGCGTTAGTGGCATGACAAATTGCAAAAATAATTGATATTGTAACCACTTTTTTGCTTTTGGTGCTTTCCTTATACCTACGGAATAGAAGTCAAAATCTATTGAACGAACAGTATAGAGGTTTGTTTAAATATCAAATCGTATTGTGAATGGAGTATTCTTCTTCTTCCTGTCCTTATCCCATATTACATGGGATCGGCGAAAAACGTTTGTGTTTTTCTTTCTGTCCTGTCACCCGTCGCACTATTGTTCAGCCATGGTCCGGAGCGAGGAGAAGTGGCAGGAGGTCGCCTCCTTCTGCAGTAATGCTAGCAAAGGAGAAGGCCGACCGCATCAGGCAACGGCGCCCTTGCCACCGCTGCCGGGATTTCAATCCCGATTTCCAGCCACCGTAGACGCGGGCTCGCGGACGGCGAGCCATGGGTAGCTCGCTGTCCGATCGTCCGGTAACTGTCCGGGCCGAGCCATGACGTCAACGGCGCGCACTGTTCCCGCGCGCCTCAAGGAGTTGTCAGCAACAGGAGGGGCCCAGCTGGGTTGAAGACACTATCCCCCGCTCCACCCAAGAGCGGGTTTTGTCATAAGATGATTTTCCCCATCGACAAAAAATAACCCGTCACACTATCATTCCCTTTTCTATAATCAATATATTATTGCACCTTCTTCTTTAAAGAGGTCTACGTTTGTTCGTTTTGGAATGTGCAAATAGCATATTATTTTATAGGTTGTATACTATGAAACAAAAACCGAGGCCGAACCGCTCCGAAGTTTACCGAAGCTTATGGTCGGCTCATACTCGGCTGACCTATCCTATAACACATGCGCAGGTGACAGGAAGAGGATCTATCCAAGGATAAGGCTAACGGGAATCACGTCGGTAGTCACAGGACTTCCAACCCATATAGATAACCAGCCCATTCCTTATATTGACATCATTAATTTCTTCACGTGGACTTCAATAGAAGGAATCACTGTTGTTATTAAAAAACCACAAATAGTACATTTTAATACAAGTGGAGAAAGTTTATCTTTGCGACCGTGGCGGAATACGCCCGAGCCGCAGGTGACGTGTTATGGAGCCGAGTGCTGCTGTAACCCATGTGTAACAAACAACGTTTTCCAAAATTTACGGAGAAATAAATAAACGGAGGTTGATGTGCGACTCGTGAGGTCACCTAGCAAATGAATACGATAAATACAAACAATTGTGACGGGGGCAAGCTTGCGGAATTTTCCGCACTAGTGCGCAAAACAGTAAATTACGTGCCTAAAAGCGGTACGGATAAGAAAGTGTTTTCAAGTAAATATATTGAAAACTAATAGGTTATAAAAATTCCTTATTCAAATATTACAACTTTAACACAATCGCCATTGTTTCACCCACGATTCGCGCCAAAAAACCTTCAACTCTATTTTTACTAGAACGTACAGCCAGGCAAAGGTATGCACATAATGCCAGATATGTCAAAAACGTCAAGATCTCTTATCTTTGAAGCGAGGGAGGATAAACGGAGCGCAACCAGTACTCCGCTATTTGCGAAATCATCTTATCGCCGAGTGGAATTCTCCTTATGAGACTTATTCTTTTTCTTTTAATTCGTGTTCTCGACCCTTTTATATCAACCTTTTGAACGCTAATCACTTGTATACAAGTTCGAGATTTTCGTGCCCTCAGCGCCACTACTTGATTAGAAGTAATCCTAAACTAATATTATAAATGCGAAAGTAACTCTGTCTGTCTGTTTGTCTGTTACGCTTTCACGAAAAAACTACTGAACGGATTTAGATCAAATTTGGTAGGTAGGTAGAAGAGACACTGGAATAACACATAGGCTACCTATAATTCCACTACTGAGCAGGGGTCTCTGCCCACGCGATATAAACTGTAGTCCACGCGGGCGAAGCCGCGGGTAGAAAGCTAGTAATAGTATAAAATAAATTTTTACAAGAACTTTTTCCCACATAATAAGTATTTGTCGATAGGACATTAATCCCGTCCCTACGTTTTACTATAGATACGTTATACATTTGTTGCGTGGCGCTGGAGGACACATCGCCTATTATATAGATGGGCGTCGAAAAGGTTAAAGCTGAATCATTGCAGTGTAAGGCAACAACAATAATCAGTAAACCCCAAACGAACGCTAGCGATCAGTCTCTCATTGTCTTTCTATTGTGTTTCTAATAACGGTATTCAAAACGTTAGTCTGGAAACATTACAAACAAAATCATCAAATATCTTCTTCCGCTCTGGATGGCAGGAGCATGTGTCAGACTTTTACCGAATAAAACCCAGTGAAAGACAGTGTTCCATTAGTTATCCTTTACTGTGAGGGCTGCACATCGTCCCTTTTCATCAGATGAGAAGCGGTAAGCGCTTCTCATCATCTTCGTACCCTTGTCGCATCTTATTTGGAGTCGCAACACGTTTTTTTCTTCCATTCTATCCTGTCACCCGTCATGCTATCACTAACTTCCTTTTCTGTCATATCACTCTTCACACAATCCATCCATCTTTCCTTTGGCCTCCCTCTTCCTTTCCAGCCATCTACATGTATACTCATAACTCTTTTAGTAAAATGCATTTCATACCTCCCCAGGCTTTAGCCTCTCAACAGTAAAAAAACTGAGCAAGCACGAGTTGGACTCGCGCACTTATGGTTCCGTGCAAACTACGATTCCCGAATGGAGTCTCGAAATTTTTTCCGAATAGCAATTTTTTTTTTTTGTGACTTATGTAAAAACAAATTTACTGTTTTCAGATTAATTCCTATACCTGTGTAGGCCTTGCTTTGTGCCAAATTTCAGGATTCTGGGTCAACGGGAAGAACCCTATGAATTTCAATCTTTGAGAGTATCAAAATATACGTTTTTTGCGACTTAAACGGCCGTATCTTTTTTATCCCTTAACTGAGATGTTAGACTGTTTTCAGCTAGAAGAGACTGCTGACTCGAGTATATGGTTTTAATTTCAACTCGATATCTCTACGCGTTCTCGAGACAAAGGGTCTTGACAGACAGACAGACGGTTGGACAACAAAGTGATCCTATATTCTATTCCGTTTTTTCTTTTTGAGGTACAGAACCCTAAAAACACCAAGCTAAGTTACTCGGGCATGTTATTACAATGGAAATTCTCGTTATAAAAATCGGAACCATAACCATTTTAAGAATTATTAAGTAGCATTACATTCCCGATTTATCAAAGCGTTTGTTCTGTGAATTGTAATTGAATGGTCGATTATATAGAGGTTCCCATCGCATTGCGCAAGTGACCTTGTGGACTGGGCTTTGAGTCGCACGCGGGGTCATGTTCACAGCTTGGGAGCTTTTGGCGGGTCATTAAGGTAAAAACTCGGCTCTCGAAACGTGTTTTGTTATAAAAAAAAAACGCGTTTTATACTCCTTTAGGCAGTTCAATCACACTTTTAGCATTAACCCTTTGAATGGCAACTATGTAACTCATTTTATGGCATCACAGATATTTTTTTTTTGGTAGGGAAATCATTCAATGACTTCTCCCAAAGTAGGGCGAAGTGGAAGGGAGCAGGCATGCTAGATTTTTTATTTTTTTATTCCTTATTGTTAAGTGGGTTTTATCCACACGGATCCGTCAACTCCATTTTACCTTATAGTCTATTTACACACATACCTTATCATAAACATATTCTTCTTCTTCTTCGTGCCCTTATCACATATAACTTGGGGTCGGCGCAACACGTTTTTTTCTTCCATTCTGTCCTGTCACCCGTCAAACTATCACTAACTCCCTTTTCTTTCATATCACTCCTCACACAATCTATCCATCTTTTCTTCGGCCTTCCTCTCCCTCTCCATCATTCTACACGTATACTCAGTACTCTTTTATAGA
This sequence comes from Mythimna lalbum, assembly GCA_949319445.1. NCBI lineage: Eukaryota > Metazoa > Arthropoda > Insecta > Lepidoptera > Noctuidae > Mythimna > Mythimna lalbum. Next base: position 7,276,877 of record OX439363.1, read on the forward strand.
AAATAGAAAAAATTATATAAAATAGAAAAAAAAATCTTCTGAATTAACCCATACATTATGCGTTAAGATTAAACTCCCTAGCCAGAGATTCCCTTTCATCTTTGTTCCTAGCATAATACCATCAGCCAATGTTTACATCTACAATTTTATTGCATACCTCATAATTAGGCGATGCTCCTTCCGAGACTTTTATTCAATAAAACCTCACCAATGTTCCTTCTTTACCTAGCGTTCCAGAACCCCGGGTTTCCCTTTTGAAATCCAACCCAATACCCTAGTAGGCTACAGCCATGATGGGCCGGGGCCCCATAGTAAGGTCAGCAACTCGAAGAAAATTGATGTCAGTGGTACTTATCCACGCAATTTATAGTTTCTTCTTCTTCGTGCCCTTATCACATATTACTTGGGGTCGGCGCAACACGTTTTTTTCTTCCATTCTGTCCTGTCACCCGTCAAACTATCACTAACTCCCTTTTCTTTCATATCACTCCTCACACAATCTATCCATCTTTTCTTCAGCCTTCCTCTCCCTCTCCATCCATCTACATGTATACTCAGAACTCTTATTATTTCTAAACATGTTGCTAGGGATTTGGCAATTATTTTATAGTCGGCCGCCTGCCTGACCCTAACCCTCCTTGGGGATGCTGTTGCTGGTGGTTTACCCACCCGGTTTACGCACGGTCTCAAAAATATCCCTTAGTCGCCTCTTACGACACCCACGGGAAGTAATAGGATGGTGTTATTGTTTACGTCCAAACACCATACGGTACATCCTTCTATAAATTTGTATCCGAGATGCCGTGCTGTGATGAACTACGAAGTATTTTGTAGTAGGTCATTTAGTTGCCACATTGTTATTTCACGGTTAACGTCGGTTTATACGACCGAATTTTTATAGTTTCTCCTGTACATCAGCAAAAAATAACTGATAATTTGTAAATGCACCTGATTACCGTTCATACCAACGATAACGCTAAAATAATAGTTCTGTTCATGATTTACGATTCAAAAACTCGTTTTTATAACCTGTATCAGTAATTAATCAGCGATTTAGAAATTAATGGACGTTTCAGACATTTTCCTCGTACCGAAGCATATCGTTTATATGCAAAGTGAAAGTATTTAGACAATTTTTTTATGCTATGACACACAAATTTGGGATATATAAGTGAATTAAACTTGACATAGAGTCATAAAATTTACGTTTTCATTGTGGAAAAAGATGAATAAAAAGAGAAAGCATTTTTATAGACCTATTGTTCTTACTGTTGTTAGGAACTAATTAGTTAGGCTTGCGTTTGCAGGAAACATCAATAAATCTTTACTTTAATTCAGTTGTCTGCGAAAATTATCGAGATATCTATGCTATACTAATAAATACTTGTATCATACTAATAATATGAAGGTAAAATTTTGTATAAGTTTGTTTGTTACTTTTTCACACCTGTCAATGTGTACCTAGTGTTGTCAAAATGTCTGTACGGATTTGAACGAAATTTAATACGTGAATATGCCGTATTCTGGGATGAGACATAGGATACTTCTTGTCACAGCAATATGTTCAGCCAGAGGAACCCGCTGGTAGAAGCTAGTCTATTACAAAAGCAAACGTTCCTCTGTCTAGTTGTCGGTTTGTCATCTCTTGACGTCTTAATGGCTGAACGAAAATTCCAGAAACATGTTCCCTTGGGATATATTTTTTACATTCACGTGGACGAAGTCGCCGACAGAAGCTAGTTTATCTTTATTTCCCACAAGATGTCCTAGGTTTAAGGTACCTATCGGCAACTTTGGTTCTCCCACGGATATCGTCATCGGGTAATAAAGTTGCGAATGTGAATAATTACAAATTTTACAGGAGAGCAAAATACTCCATTTTCTTTTTTTTTATAAAGAAAGCGGTTTAATAAAATTTGTTCTCTGTCTCTCTCTCTCCTGTAAAATTTGTTATTCCGGACATTCGCAACTTTACTGTACAGGTGACGATATCTTTATTCCTGATGCAATCACGCAAGGAAACTCCGATTATTGCTTTTTCCATTAGTGCAATGGATTGGACTGGATGACTTAAAGCCTTCTGTGATGAGGCCCATGTAAGTTTTTAATTAACAGAGATTACCAATTAGTAGATTACGACTCAGGGTACACTAAGTACCGTTTCGGAGAAAACTACGAAACTAGAGCATTGAGAATGCGGCCGATTGCAATAATAGTTGCTTGTTATTTCAGCTGGCAGATATTTAAGTTTTTCTAAGAGAATTTATATTCCAGAGTGGGGATATGTATACCTGCGTCACCCTGCGTACTGGATAAATGTATATGTATTATTATTTTTATTTAATTGATATAAACTAGCGCTTGACTGCGATCCCACCTGACGGTAAGCAGTGATGCAATCTCTGATAGTGAGACGCACTAGTTTATGAGCCTATTCACTCTTGCCTTGAAGATACTCAAATTATAATCGGACGCGAAGGCCATAGCAGGCAGATTGTTCCAGTCCTCCGACGTACGCGGTATAAAAGACGAGGCAAAACGCTTAGTTCGGACCGTAGAGGCTTCAAAAACGTACGGGATACTCGTCGTACGTCGGGTTGTCCGATGGTAGAAATGAGATTGCGGAATAAAGTCATACAATTCCTGGACACACTCTCCAAAATGGCCAGTCCATATAGTATAACCGGGTTTTGTAAAACCCAGGATTTGACAGTTATCAGAGAGCACACGATAGGAAACCTACAAGGTGGACCGATGACCTGGTGAAGGTTGTGGGAAACCGATGGATGCGAGACTCACAGGATCGATCATTGTGGCGACACTTAGGGGAGGCCTATGTCCAACAGTGGACGTCTGTCGGCTGAAATGATGATGATGATGACACGATAGGAAGGAGAACTAGCGTAGTGACAGTGTACACTGGACACAATGACATCAGTGTCACCGGACACAGTGACAAAGACTGTAAAGTGTAAACATATCAATATTATAAAGACGAAACTTTACAACATGTGTGTTTGTTTTAGAGCCACATACCTCCGTCGAAAAGGGAGAATCAACCGACTACCAGGCGCGGACGGCAAGCCATGGGTAGTTCGCTGTCCGATCGGATCGTCCGGTAACCGTCCGGACCGAGCCTAAGTCGTCGACGGCGCGCACTGTTCCCGCACGCCTCAAGGAGTTGTCAGCAACAGGAGGCCCAGCTGGGTCGAAGCCTACTGGGGCCGGGGTTATCTGAAAAGAAACTCGAGCCCCGGTATGAAGGTTAGAAGGAACGGGGTGGGGTTTTTAGTCAGTAAGAGTCTGACACTATCTCCCGCTCCACCCAAGAGCGGGTTTTGTCATAAGATGATTTTCCCCATGGAAAAAAAAAGTAGGTATTGACCAACACAATACTCCTTGGATATAATTTTTGGCGTATGTAAATAAATATTATTTTAAAATTGTAAAGATTGCAGCTGAGAAGCCACGATTCACAAAACCGATTAAATTGCAAAGCCTACCACACCTTATGGAAACCTAAATGCCTAGCCATTGGCAGAAACACCACTTTATATGTAGTTTCCACTTAATAGCAAAAAGCCGTAGGTTGACCAACACCAGGTCACCTATTTAACCTATTATAGTGAAGCATACATTAACTGACCAGTTTAAAAAATCTTAAGCGCGTCGATTATATGCCCACTTCATTCTAACTGTTTAAAAGAAAAAAATATAATAATATTCCACAACTATCACACAACGCCGTCTAGTCCCAAGCTAAGCAGAGCTTGTGTTATGGGTACTAGACAACTGATAAACATACTTATATATTTCTAAATACATACAATAGATAAATTACACCCAGACACAGAACAAATGATAATGCTCATCACACAAACATTTGTCCTGAATGGGAATCGAACCCACGACCTCCGGCATAGCAGTCAGGGTCACTAACCACTAGACCAACAGGCCAGTCAAAAATTGCGTCTTCTTAATGGAAATGCTTGAAGAAAACTATTCACAGTCATCCCAAGCCGTATTAAAAATAATTTAAAAAAAATACCGGATTTAAAAACAAAGGCTGGCCCCTACCTGAGTTATGATGGCCTTTCGACCCTCCAGGCCACATAGCCGTAACCTTGACAGGGCAACGTTAAAGCAGATGTGTGGTTGGCCTTCAAAAGTGACCGGCCATATTTAGATGGCCATATAAACAGCCACTTAAAATAACTGCTTTTAACCAATTGGCATTTTAATATCGTTCATTTGTTATTTAATTTTAAAATGAAAAATTTAGAAATAGTACATTGTTACACTAGGGGTGAAAGTTACTTATTTCGTCCCGAGAAGGAGTTTCGAGGGACTAAATAAGTAACTTTAACCCCGAGGTAAGCACTGTGCTTTTCATTACGAATACAAGAAGATAGACCTAGTTTTTTTTTTTAATAATTTGACAGCTGGTTGAAAGTAAAACTCCTTAGGGATGAAAAGTGTGATACTTTTCAGCCCGCTCCTCAGGCAACTTCAGACCTACTTTCAGAATATGAGTACCTAAAGAAAAATATTCTTTAACTAGCAGACCTGGAGAACTTCGTACCACAGTAGTATATCTTTCGATATAGTCAACCGATTGCAATGAAACAAAGCCTAATATATTAAGTTATACACAATTTTAACTTATAAAAGCTTTAACGTATAAGGCTCACCCACGTCCGATAATCGGAGGCCGATTTTTTGTAGCAGAAAAATAGAACACACTTATAGCAATAGCGCAACGCACACGTTCTACAAAAAGTTGGCCAGAAATACAGAACAATGTCACAAATATACAAAATCGGGCCGATTATCTGTCCTACATAAAGACAGACGTGGGCGAGCAGCGTTAAACATCGATTTTGTATATTTTACGTGATGCGCGCACAACTAAAAACTTCTACAGTCTTATTATATCGAGGGTATAGTCATCATCTTCCTGCCCTTATCCTGTTGTATTTGGGGTCGGCGCAAACGCACGTTTTTTTCTTCCATTCTGTCCTGTCGCTCGTCACGCTATCACTAACTCCCTTTTCATTCATATCACTTCTTACACAATCCATCCATCTTATGTATAACTTCCATTTATCGACCAGATGTCATCTTCTTGCACTTTATTCATTTTTTTTACTTGAGGTCGACCAGAACACATCTCTGTCTTCCATTCTGTCCTCTCAACCGTCAACTATCTCTTACTCCCTTTTCTTTCATATCACTCTTCACACAATTTATCTTTATCTTCTTTGACCTCCTGCCTCTCTACCCATCTATGTATACTCACAACTCTTTTAGTAAAATGCGTTTGATTCCTCCTCTTCACACGACTAAACCAAGACCAACGATTCCTTTACTACTTTTTAGTTTTTTTGGTAACAGTACCAATGTTAAACGCGAAAAATATTCGATTCTTCGTAAAGAAGCTATGATTTGGGATCATAAAAATGTTTAAAAAAGTTAAGCAATGGTTGACTTCAAATCCTATTATATGGTCGTTGACCCCAATGTTCTTTTTAGTACTTTTAAAAGAATTCTAAACGGCTTAGATTTCCTTTATAGGCGAAGATGAAATTTTTCACGAATTACTAAATCACGATTTAATGCTTGACTTGAACTAGTCGCTCGCCTAAATTGTGTCTAATGAAAAATATTATAGTATCTATACTTTTAAGAATGGTTTATTTTGGTATCCAGGATATTCTGTTTCAAATTCTATAGCATTTCTGTTTATAACTTCAACAAGTTAGGTCAAACAAGACCACTTGGTCCTTCCAGCCGTATGCTTGTATTGGACGCAATTTCGCGGCCACTACATTTGCATGTAAATTCGTCGCAAGCGCAAGGAACCGTCGTCGCATGCTAGTAGAATATTGATGTAATGGAGTTGAGTAGGGCTGAAGACTGGCTAAAGTTTTGAAAGTCAAAAAACTACTGTTTTATTAAAAAAATAAATATTGCTAAGGTTTAAATTTGGCAACAGCCGAGAACAAAAGAAAGAAAATGATTTTTCTTACTTAACTTAGTTCTCACATAATGTTAACGACAAGGAACATGTTACCGAGATTTGTAACATATAACATAATTAAAAAGTGTCCATGGAGTTTCTTGCACATTCTTCTCCATAGAGATTTACGCTTTGGAATGTGCGATTAGCATCATTTTTCTAAGTAACTGACTTCCTTACATTTCAAAAGTGCATGGTTTATTTGAAATAAAATGCTTTAAATATTTGACGGCACTATTATTGCATATGGACGTAGAGTTACATCGCATATTATATCTCACATACGTTCCGGCTCTCTGTGCGCCAAAACCTGTAGTTAATACGGTATATGTGCTGATACTAATACACGAGACTGCGATAGTTAATACACTGCAATAAACTTAATCCAGCGTTAGAAAAACATGTCAGCAACAGGAGGGACCCAGCTGGGTCGAAGCCTACTGGGGCCAGGGTTATCCCGAAACCCGTTATGAAGAGGCTAGAAGGAACCGGGTGGGTTTCTAGTCAAGAGTCTGACACTATCTCCCGTTCCACTCAAGAGCGGGGGTTGTCATAAGATGATTTTTGCTTACCGAAAAAAAAGCGTTAGAAAGACAGGGTTTTAAATAATTACAGAATGTGATGTCTGTTTTAATCGTCTCCCTACTTGATAGCTTGCAGTAACTTCTAACACGATACAATTCTTAGTAACACATTTCTCAGTAAGTCACATAATAACCACATAAATATAATCATGGCTTACATAAACTCCGGTGCCAACCCTAGCGTGCCAATCGACCGGTACATATAACGCGATAGCATTTCTCTCACGTTATGCGCAGGCGCCACTATACGGCCACTTGTAAAACAATCCCACTTCTGCTACATAACCTATACTTACTTCTGTATTCTTTACCTTTTTGCCAACTTTGTAATGAGAATGCTAACCCGATGTAGAAAAAAAGAAGGTTGCGTTTATAGCCACAATACGAGTATAAACAAATGGAAAACACTTAACAGAGAAAATAACAATACTGTGCAATTCAGCATTAAAAAACCGGCATCACTATACTACCTTCCTAACGCTGATCCTCTACAGAAAATGACCTACATGCTGGAGTGGACAAAATGACCAAATTGCACTTTTGAAGTCCTAATAAAGGCCACTTCTTCTCAGGATGCCCACCGCGGGGACTGGCTCTAGATGGTTCAAGAAAAGAACACCTGGAAGAAGTTGAGGGAGGTCTTTGATCAGCAGTGGGACAGTATAGGCTATTAAAAAAAATAAGGGCCACTGATGCTACTATTAACGTGGTTATCTTCTGAACTCTAATTATATAAAAATATATGCATAAACTTGAAAAAAGAAGAATGAGAATGTTTCACATACATGGCTAAAGGGTTAACTCTGAATAGACCGCTAAACAATGCCCAGAATTGAACAGAACATTTTTATTACAGTGTAAAATTTGACACGTTTTGTCTAAAACAAAATGTATGAATTGGTTTTATCGCTTTGTCAGATCTTTTTTAGAGCACCTATGTGTGAACTGGAATAGTAGAACAGAAATGTTCTTGTTCGCAATACTTGGTTAATTAGTTGACGTTACTTGACGTTTTATAAGTGCCCTTGTAGGCCTATATGAAATAAAATATTTTGACTTTGACTTTGACGGTACTATTTTTAGCAAAAAAAGAAGAAAATTGGACATTATTTTTGAGTTAATTGATTCATCAATATCGCCAAATTAAAGTGGCAGTGGACAGAACACATTGCTCATAGAACGGTTGGTCGATGGGGCTGAAAGGTTCTAGAGTGGCGAACGGGAACCGGAAAACGCAGCTTGGTAGGCCTCCCACAAGGTGGACCGACAACCTGGTGAGAATCGCGGGACTGCGGTGGATGAGAGACGCACAGGTTCGGTCGTTATGGCGAAGCTTGCTGGAGGCCTATGTGGAACAGTAGACGTCTATCGGCTGAAAAGATGATGATGATGATGATGATGATAACATATTATCTAAATGAAAAACGGTCCTCGATTCATCAACCACAGAAAGCGTAGGGTTAGCTTAGATACTCTATCGGTAACCTACAAGGAATCCCGCTCAATAAGCTAACCTGTGGCCATGTATTTACGTCTATGTTCCTTCGTCTTGTACATTATGTAAACGCGACTCGTAAAAACTGTTCGTGTTAATAGATTCGCGGGTTAACGTACCTTAATAGGAAATAAAAAAAAATAATGCATTGTGTGTGCATTACAAGTATCGGAGCCGACAATGATGTTATTCTCCACATTTTGAGGCGGCTTTCGCTTTTTTGCTGGTTGTAACCAAGTAGGTTAAGAGTTCTCTATGATTTTAATATTAGAATGTTTTGTGGGAAAATAGTTTTTCCTTGATCGACGCACTCGTTGATGTCTATTGTATAGAGATCTATGGTTCTCCTAATTTCCGAAAGAATTCTTGAAATTATGAAAATCTTTAGAAATTTAATTTTCAAAGACCCAAATCATTTGGAATCATGCAATTAAAGACAAATGTAAAATCATTATAATGTTAACAAAAACCGACAAATCATCGCGTCAAAAAGCTCATTAAATTCCACATTACTTCTGACCGCTACAAGAATACGCACAATTTCTTAGGAAGTGGAAAGTTTCTTATGTTTGTAACCATTTTGTAAACGCTTAGACTCTAAGATGCGGCAGTGAGAGGCTTCGACCCAAACACGGCCCGTGCGTTGACGGCGATGCGTCCCTAAATAATACCGCTATTATACGCTTAAAACTTCAAACAACATACCGGTGGACTATAGAAAAACACTCCAGGCAGGTAGAAACACTTTCTAACAAATAAAAAATAAAACAGTCCATTCACATTCACTATGCACAACACTGGGTCAAAAAACTTTGAGAAGAATAGTTCTATATTTAAAGGATTTGTAAAGAAATGTTTGTGATGACACGAGAAGGTGTTTGGCGTGCGCGTGCGCAAGTCGCGTGCGTGGTGGAGTGTTGACGCGGTGCGCGGGACTGACGCGAGGCGCGGGCGCCGCCGACCGGGCGAGATTTCTCCCCGTAAACAACGAAAGCGAGCCTCCGAGCCTTTCTTCGAGTCGTGGTGAAACGAGAAAGAGCCCCTACTAGTGGTTCTCGAATACTCGAAAGTACGAGAGTGTTCTACATTGCCTTTTATAGACATTCTGGAAATTAACCCTTCAGATACCGTCAATTAGAGACACAATAGTAAGACAATAGATGCGCGGCTACCGGTGGTCGCTTGGGGATTCATGAATTAATTTAAAAAATTTTAGTTATTTTTGTTTGTACCTTTTTTACTTATGAAATCAGATAGAATCGTGGATAGAATCTAATAAACGAGGTGGACAATATTGTTCAACTCACGTGTTGGCTGTATATTTTGAATTTATTTTTGTCTTTTGAACTTAGAACGTTCTGCCGGTTTATGTTTATTTGGAGAGCAGTCAGCCCAGTGGTAACTTCAACTTATGAGTTGTAGATCGCGGGTTCAAACCTAGACAGGCACAGAGCTTGTGTAATTTATTTCATCACCACTGCTCTCAAAACGGTGAAGGAAAACATCGTGAGGAAGCCGGCATGTCCTAAAACCAAAGTTTTGGAGAAATGTGACATCCACCAACCCGCATTAGGCCGGCGGGGTGAATTAGGGCCTTTCCATCCCTGAAGAAAAGGTTTGAGTCCCCGTACTGGTAATATTACAAGGCTATAAAATAGCAAGCATTATTGAGCTTAACCTTCGGTGTGGTAGTTTTAAAACTATAAATTATCTTCAAACTAAATCTGTCAATCACCTAAATGTTTTTTTTTCTCTTTCATCTATCTGTCTACTATATAAAGGTAAGGTCCACCTTCTCTAGGTCAGCCATGAGCATGACGCTACGGTTTATCCAAGGAGTTTCATCACATCACCCATTTACACCATCATACTACGTGCTCATGCGCTTATGCAATATTACAACCTACTTCGGTAAGTACCTACTCGCTTTGACGGATCTTCCCATACCAAACCAGTAGTAGAGGTCACGCTAAGGCTTTCAATCGAGGCGTTGAGTCACAACATTCGATGACGAGACTTAATGCAGTCAGGATCCACATATTCGGTCAAGGTGGAGACGACACAAGACTAAAAATATGCAAATTTTAATATTACAACACCTACACTCGTCGAAGTTTTAACATTTTGCGAATCAAGTTTTCGAGATGAAAAGGATAAAATTGGAGTTTTTATTGAATCATTCGAAGCGACATTTTAAGAGGTTCTGTTGATAATATTTTGTAATCATATCGCTTTAGGATAACGTTGAGAATGCATTCTTGTCAAAAAGAATGGACATCTTGAATCCGGCTCGAAGGACCAATAATTTTGCATGAAGTTGCGGATGGGATCTCAATATAACAAAATTTAAAAGTTCCACGCATATTTGAACTCAGAATTCGAGATAATTATCAAATTTTGGAACAACAACAAGACAACGGAATTATCTCGAATTACATATGTATACAAATATAGCTAAGAAAAAGCAAGTATAAATAAAAATCTGGATAAAGTCAAGTCTTTGGCTTTTTAGGTGGGGTTTTCAACAAATAACTTTTTTCGTCGTGGGTGGAACGAGAGAAAATGTTAGACTTTTACAGACTAAAATCCACCTGTGTTCCTTCAGTTGTCCTTCGCATTCCAGGGCCACGGACACTATTGAACAAGCTTGATCTTTGAGTTATTCCAACCGACATCTATAACTGTCTAGTAGTAGGTGTTTATTGTTATTGACTTGATCGATCGGTCTGCCATTGACCTTAATGGAATCATAATTATGTTGGTACATTATGTACATACATAAATATACTACATTGTATCGTACACGATGTTTCAAGTATATTTATACCTACTAATGAATTTATTAAACCACGATAGTATCATACTGATCGATCAACTGAAAATCAGCGCTGGGTGTCTCATCATCATCATTTCAGCCGATACACGTCCACTGCTGGACATAGGCCTCCCCCAAGCGTCGCCACAACGAACTCTCCTGCGCGTCTCGCATCCATCGGCTTCCCGCAACCTTCACTAGGTCATCAGACCACCTTGTTGGAGGCCTCCCAATGTTGCGTCTTCCGGTACGCGGTCGCCACTCCAGAACCTTTCGGCCCCAACGGCCATCTGTTCTAACGCTGGGTGTCTAACGCCCAGCAAATGCTGAGGTGGCCACCCTTTGGCCGTTTGTCCACCACCGCCGTCACGGGGACGTCACCGAGAACGAGATGACGGCCGATTTAGCGATACATACATTTTTATGGCCATGTGTCCACCGCACGCCCGTCACCCGAGCGCATCTTAAACCTAACTCGGCCAGAAATAATCTCGTTCTCGGTGACGGCGGCGGTGGACAGACGGCCTTTCGGTCCGGGCACACTCGGCGTATTTTATTCTTGTTTAGGTACTTGGTTTATTTGGTTTGTGTATACATAGAACCGTTGTGCTGTACCGAATAAAAGTATTTCTATTCTATCGACATCAGTTAAATCTATTAGTTTTTGTTATATTTGCACTGGCAGACAGTCCAAATCCAAATAACTCAGCCATTAACATTTTAGCCGCTATGTCGGATCGGTCCGAGAAATGGACCATGGAGTTTCTTGCCGGTTCTTCTCTTTGGAGAAGAAACGGCAAGAAAACAACTATTTGGGGCCTTGCACTAGCTTCTGACGTTTTGTAAATATCCATATGAGATCCATGTGTCTAAGTGAAATAAAAACCATATGAATTTTGAATTTTTAAGTGGTTTGCGTCATTTGTCCTATTCGCCAGCGTGGTGTGTTTGCGACTGGGTACTCCATCTCGTATAGCTTTTCAATCCCATAGGTGACCAAAGAGCTGAAGAGATGGAGAATTTTGGTCGTGGATACGCGATCCTGGCGGAATAAACGGGAGGTTTGTTGGATATATTCGACGTAACCGACCTGTTAACCTACATGGTTTTTATATGTATATAGGGACTATAGGGTGTAACCGACAAGAGTAATCATATTTTAGATGCTGCTTCTCCCCATGGATATGAAAAACTATTTTCAAGGTCATAGTAAAATTGGCCATTCCGTATATAGTTATCAGGTGATCAAAATTTGTAAGGCAGAACCAAATTTTATTTTTGGAATTGTCTTGAAAAAAGTTATGAAGAAGCAAGCAGTATTTTTTTTTTTAATTTCTTCTATTATTGATAGGAACGTGCTTGACCATTATTCACCTGATGGTAAGTGATGATGTGGTCGATGATGGATGCTTGCCTAGAAATACCTAGGACTTCTCCCGCTCTTGGGCGGAGCAGGAGAGCATGTCAGACTTTTACTGACTAAAACCTTCTCATTTTTTTCTTCTTTGCCTTGCGTTACAGAGCCCCGGGTTCGTAGCCCCAGTAAGCTTGAACCCTGCTGGGTCCCTACGATTGCTGACATCGCCTTTAGGGGTGCATGGAACACTATGTGCCGTCGACAACTTTGGCTCGGGCCAGACGACTTACGACTACGGTGATTCCGGTGCCCGGGGCGTGAGGCCCGATCTAGCGCTTACGGCCGCTTTTACTGCTTCGCAGGAGGCGACTGCCTGCCATTCCTCCTCACTCTGGACCATGACCTTTATCGAGGGCCCGGTAGAAAATTAGATAAAGATTAGATTAGACTTAGAAACTAATGAGAAATCGTAATTACTAGGCGGCTTACTGTTATGTATAGCTTAGGACTTGTTCACATTATTATTTCTATTAAAATAAAAACCGGTATTACTATCTGTACTAATACCGTAGTTATTTAGTTTTATAACGCACAACTTTCTAAACTTTCGAGCTAATAGTTATCAATTTGATGAATGGGCAGACGTTCCAAGTTCATTGACCGAGTCACGATAGTTTTTGTCCACATTATGCCAAAAATGATTTGCTTAATGTAGGTAGGTAATCGAAAGGTGAAGGCAGTATAATTGTAGCTCAATAACATTACTAAGATAAATAATTTAATTAGTCTAGCCTAAAGTCTGACCTTCATCATCATCATTTCAGTCGAAATTTTTTTTAAATTCCTATAAACTAGTGCTTGACTGCGATCCCACCTGATGGCAAGCAAATCAAATCAAAGCATTTATTTCAAATAGACCATTTGCAGGCACTTTTGAATAGTCAAATGTCGGTTAGTCCAAGAAAAGTGAAGCTAAATTGCACGTTCCAAAGCGTAGATCTCTATGGAGAAGAACGTGTTAGAAACTCCATGGACAGTCTCTTTTAAATCATATTATGTGTTACATATTATAACGCTATTACCCTTGGTTATATATTTCTTGTTACTTCTATTATGTGAGCCCAATGTAGATAAAAAAATAAAAATTAAAAAATAATTAAAAGATAGAAACTAAATTAAACGACTGGCAGCTAAGAGATGACCAGTCTCATCTGACAGTGATGTAATCTCTGATGGTGAGGCGCACTACTTTATTAAGAGCCTATTCACTCTAGCTTTGAAGACACCTAAATTATAATCGGACGGGAAGATCGCAGCACTGTGTCTCGCATCCATCGGTTTCCCGCAACCTTCACCAGGTCATCGGCCCACCTTGTAAGAGCCCTTCCAACGCTGCGTCTTCCGCTACGCGTTCGCCACTCCAGAACCTTTCTCTTTTTTCTTCAGAAATCTGACCTTGGCAAAATGAAAAATGGACTGGTATTTGCTGGGTTTATCTGCAACCTCATGAGTGAGAGTCAGGTGCCTAAACCATTTAAAAAAGTCTAACACCTTGTTGTTGCACCCTAAAGCGGGAGACGTCATTTGATGAATATCTCACTTTAAAAAGAAATGGGTTGCATTAGCTATGATGACTCAGAAAAACGGTAACGTAGACTACCATTACTTATCGAATCCTTTTATTCATCATCATCATCAACAGCCTTTTTAATGTTCCCACTGCTGGGACTCAGGCCTCCTCTCTAGGAGAGGGAATGGGCCGTAATCCACCACGCGGGCCCAATGCGGGTTGGTGAATGTCACATGTCTTCGAACTTTTGGTTCTAGGACATGCCGGTTTCCTCACGATGTTTTCCTTCACCGTTTTTGAGAGCAGTGGTAATGAAATAATGAACAAAGTAATGCGCCTGGCAGGGTTTGAGCCTGCGACTTACAACTCTTAAGTCGGGGCCACTGTCACTCGGCCAACACTGTTCTCACTCGGTCACCACTGCTCTTTTTTTATTAGTGTTCAAAAATCATCTCTAAAAGAATATATGTAATCCTTACTTACTTACTAATATTATAAAAGCGAAAGTGAGTTTGCTTGTTTGTTACCTACGTCTTCACGCCTAAATGGCAAAACCGATTTAGATGAAACTTGGTACACGGATAGACCATGTCCTGGAATAGGACATAGGATACTTTTTATCCGAAAGTATGTTCCCTAGGGATAATTTTCTGCTATCACGCGGGCGAAGCCGCTGGGAGCAGTTAGTACTTAATAACATACCAACATAATGAGTGGCTCATAACAAGACATTGTCAGTGCTCCTCCATACACAACGAAATTCTTACCGAACACAATAGTCGGAAATAATCAAAATCTCATCATTCCTAGAAATCAAATAAAACTGTTTACAAACATATTTACAATTTCGTTGACGGACAAAACAATGAACGTTGAGATGAAGACAATGTAACGGGGTGCTTTTTTTTTCGGTGGGCAAAAATCGTCTTATGACAACCCCAGCTGTTCGGTGGAGCGGGAGATAGTGTCAGACTCTTACTGACTAAAAACCCCACCCCGTTCCTTCTAGCCATCATACCGGGGCTAGAGTTCCTTTCGGATAACCCTGGCCCCAGTAGGCTTCGACCTATCTGAACCCCTTCTGTCGCTGACAACGCCTTGAGGCGCGCGGGAACAGTGCGCGCCGTCGACGTCTTGGGCTCGGTCCGGACAGCGAGCTGCCCATGGCTCGCCGTCCGCGAGCGAGCCCGCGTCTACGGTGGCCGGAAATCGGGATCGGAATCCCGGCGGCGGCGGCGAGGACACCGTTGCCTGATGCGGTCGGCCTACTCCTTAGGTGCTTATAAGCGGTCATCCATTGAAGTACTTACTGCGAGCTACGTTGAATATCTTCAGCAACTACGCAAAAATCGATATGAAGCGTTAACGATCGAAAAGAATAAATTTTAATACAAGTTTTCAATGTTTTTCCATACCTCTTGTGTACTTGGCAAATCTCTATTGAGATTGGCCACCATGATCGGAAAACGGTCGAAAGGATTTTTCAATAGCAGCTAACAACTTCTTTCTTTCCTTCTTAAAGATCTGTACCCCTAGCCAAGTTGGTAATCTGCAAAAGGTAACGCTAGTAGAAAGCTTCAAATGTACGGGAATGACGTCGCCTCAACCAACAGTCAGTCACGTGGTCAGAACAAAAGAATTGGCGGCAAGGTCAACTCGAAGCGTTCGACGCAAGCGAAACTTGGCTAGGGGGGGGGGCTGGCTTATTTTACATTCTAGTTAGACTTACTACATACTAGGAAAAGGACATTACTAATAGAAGAAAAAATTAAGGAATTGGTTCATGGGGCCCCGAGTGCGCGTGTCCTTTTCAATGATATTTCACGCCGACTGATCGGTACTTTACGTGACCAGAGGGCTGGCTCGTTCTTTGCCCAAAGAATTAGCATTGCCAGTCTTCTCGGCACATTTCCGGATGACAGCGATGTGGAGGAGTGGTTTTACGCCTGAGCGTACTTAGTCATTTTGTAATATATTTATGTACATAGTTAGGTTTTAGTATAAATAGTTTATTTAGTATTTAAGTTTTTTTAATGTACATATGTATTAAAACAAATTAAATAAAGGCTAATAAAGGAAAAAAAAAAACAATAATATTACAAATCATATAATAAATATTTATTCGGAGCTCTACTCCATCAATTTATAAAACAAAATGTTATCATCAGACTGGATTTCATTCACGCTAAATTTTAATGGCGATCGTAAAAATCCAGCCTTATAAAATAATAGTTTTAAATTACATGTCAATACATTTTACTCCTAATTTAGTTTACAATAGAGATATTGAGGAGCTATGAGTAAATGAATATTAATATAGGGGCACTTCAATTTCGCATTATTGTATAAGTACTAAAATTAAAATTTAATAATTAGTTACTTGCTATTTTTATAAGTCCAGGAATATATTTCAGTCTGAAAAAGAAGAAAATGGTTCTTATTAGTTAATCGATTCTTATTATTTGTTTTCAACATTCAAATGTTTTTATTTCACATTATATTTTTATATATTTGCATATTTATTGAACATCATCATCATGTTGGACATAGGCCTCCCCCAAGTGTCACCACAATGAACGGTCCTGTGCGTCTCGCATCCATCGGATTCCCGCAACCCTTACCAGGTCATCGGTCCACCTTGTGGAAGGCCTTCCAACACTACGTGTTTCGGTACGTGGTCGCCACTCCAGAACCTTTCGGCCCCAACGGCCATCTGTTCTGCGAGCAATGTGCCCTCCCCATTGCCACTTAAGTTAGGCGATAGTATTTATTGCACAATCCCTACTAATATTATAAATGCGAAAGTAACTCTGTCTGTCTGTCTGTCTAGTCTGTTACGCTTTCACGCAAAAACTACTGTACGGATTTAGATCAAATTTGGTAGGTAGGTAGAAGAGACACTGGAATAACACATAGGCTACCTATAATTCCACTGCTGAGCACGGGTCTCTGCCCGCGCGATATAAACTGTAGTCCACGCGGGCGAAGCCGCGGGCGGAAAGCTAGTTCTTCTATAAACAAAATTAATTATATACTAAAATTCCATACAATTATGTCAACATTATGTATAATTGTTGTTTTCACAATTCTGTGTTAATTAGTGTAAGTGGATATGTACCGTTTTAATTAGCTGTAAATAAATCCTTTTAAAAAAATAAACTTTTCTTTATCCTTCCACCTTTTTTATCGAACAATAAAATAAAAATATATTTAATTTCCCTAATGATCTCATTAGGGTTATTAATTAAATATATGTTTACACAATTTACTAATTAAAACCACTCACAACATTATTAACACAACTCTCTAACTTAGAGAAGAGATAACGTGTGCCAATTTAATAAAAACTTGATGTTTTACGTTGTTTCTGAACCTAAATGTTAGCATAGCATAATCAGCCTTTTAATGTTCCCATTGCTGGGACTCAGGCCTCCTCTGACTCCTATGTCTAGGAGAAGGAATGGGCCGTAATACTCCACGCGGGCCCTGTGCGGTTTGGTGGATGTCTTCGAATTTTTGGTTTTAAGACATGCCGGTTTCCTTCACAGCTTTGAGAGCAGTGGTAATGAAATAAATTACACAAAGTAATGCGCCTGGCTGGGCTCGAACCCACGACCGTAAGTCAAAGTCAAAGTCAAAATATTTTATTTCACATAGGCCTACATGGGCACTTATAAAACGTCAGAAGCTAGTGCATGGTTCCAAATTGGTCGTTTCCTATGGAGAAGAACCGGCAAGAAACTCCATGGTTACTCTTTTTAAAAAAAGTGGTAGGTGTTACAATATGATAGTATGTAAGAACAGTGTATATCAATACTGTACACAAAAGCAAAAAATAAAAAAAAGTAATTCAAATAAAAAAGTAATTTAAATAGGAAGTAATCTAAAGGTTTGTAAGGTATACAGTGTTCTCACATTCACATTACAAAACGAAAAAGAGACTATATAAAAAAAAAGCAATAGAAATATACCTAGATAATTGCAACTATCAATAAATTGTTAACAAAATAAATTATCAACGAGTTTAAGGTAGTTGAAGTCTCAAAAATTAAAAAAAAAAAAAAGTACTTATTGCAAAAGCAATGTCGAGAAAAAAAAATACAAATAAAAAATGTATATATATTAAAACAGAGGTGGAGCAGTTAACAGACACAATATTGGTGAGTTACCAGTCGGGGCCATAACTACTCGGCCACCACTGTTCTCAACCTACATGATATTACCGAAAATACATATAACAGTTACAGTGCGTTTCACTTAAGAAGTTCTTTCGCCGTACTGTTGGCTCCCCTGTCTGTTTACAGAAAAAAGAAGGGGAAAAAAGAAAAGAGTTGCCTACTCTACCAAAATTGTTGCCCGAAATGCGAAACGAAATCGATTTTAACGGTAGTTGCAACACTTTTTGAAGAATTATGACGGCGATGGGATTTTATTTAAAAAAAGCTGGTCTAAAAGGAAGTTGTCAATGGAGAGGTTCAATATTGAGGCGTGGCCTTTTCGGTATTTGAATGAATTGCAATTAAAAATTATAGTTTCCAAAAGAAAAAGAAAACAAAATAATAAGGCAATTGTAAAAAGAATCGAAATATCAGTTAATCTCCCTAATATTAAGTAATTTCATTGCTAAAAATATTGCAACACTGTTTTTCCGTATTGCCAACATTACGGCGAAGGAACTTCTTAAGTAAAACGCACTATACCATACTATCCAAACACTGAGCTGATGAAAATTAGAAAAACTTTCAAAAAATTTAATTTTGAGGACTAACCTGGGCAAATAAGCATGGCTATCTATTTATTTTCGACTAAATAAGGCAGTGAATGGGATAAAAAGCAGTATAAACATCGTATAAATTACCTTTCATTGCTTCGAGACGCCATTTCCCTGATCATGTGGGAAAAAGTAGCTCTTCTTCTTTTTAACGTACGTAGCATCAAGGTGTCCTCTGTAAACAAAATAATTAGTTAATTAAAACAACAACAAAGGCTACATTGGATTAACAATCCAGCGTACCTATACATTAGATTGTTAATTCAATGTGCTGCGCTCTCGACTCGTCGCTGCAGCCAGCGCTGCGCTCAAGGCTGTCCTATTAGATAATAGCACCGCTGGAATAGCTCATAGGTTACCTTCACCCGGGCAAAGTCACCGGCATCAACTAGTGATAAATAAACCTCACTAATATTGAACACTGTACTACGCCCAAAAAAAACAGCCCGCTGTACAGAAGGCTGCTTAGTTTTTAAATGAGACTGGGCTGAACTGGATGTTTAGTGCATGTCGATCGAACGGTGGGACCGTAAAATACAAAATTGGTGTCCTGAAATCGCGAAACGGGATCGCGGCAAGGCACGAAAGCAATGAAAGGAATGTAGGAAGGCCTGTGCCTAGCAGTAGCACATTACAGGCAAGATATAATAAACTAGCTTTTACCCGCGGCTTCGCCCGCGTGATATCAGAAAATTATCCCAAGGGAACATACTTCCGGGATAAAAAGTGTCCTATTCCAGGACATGGTCTATCCGTGTACCAAGTTTCATTAAAATCGGTTTCGCCATTTAAGCGTGGAGACTTAACAAACAAACAAACAAACTCACTTTGGCTTTTATAATATTAGTAAGGATACACCTTATTGAATAGGCGTTAGACCGTCGATTTAAAGTGTAAATAATATATCGTTTTTCTTGTCATCATGGTTAAAACTTATTGATGATGAAACAAATATTTTGCATAGCAATAAATAACTAAGTTTGCGCCTCTGAACATCCTTATCTTTACTAATATTATAAAAGCGAAAGTTTGTTTGTTTGTTACGTCTTTATGCCTAAATGGCAAAACCAATTTTGATGAATTTTGGTACAGAGATAGTTGGGACCCTGGAGACGGACATAATTTTTTTTTTAAAGTGATTAAAGGAGGAGAAACAGGGAAGTCAAGTACAAATATTATTATTAAATTAAAATATGTTAAAAAACGCGGGCGAAGCCACGGTTAAAAGCTAGTGGGGATATAATTTCGTTATCAGTGTTATCGAACAGTTATTGCAAGTACATAGTTCTGCAAGACAAAAAAGAAAAAAAATCATACATTCTAATGACTAAAACTATACACAGTTAAAATGTTTTCTAAATACCCGCAAAAGCGTTTAAAACACTACGAATTTCATACAAGACGACTATACTATCAAATCATGATTTCTACTGTTTTCGAAGTATAAAACTAATTAATAATATCTACACATTGCAGAACTATGCACTTACGTAGAAAGACTTGTCTCATATTGTATCCGTCTTCTTAAAAATGTGCCAAATTCCGGACAGGTTTTTATAAAATGAATACTTCTTTGGGTGCCTTCGGAAACAAGAAAAAAGTTTTGTATAGCTACTTTTGTAAGAGCATAGTCCGCAATCTTATGGTTAAGGATTTTTTTACGTGGGTACTATGACCTGGCGTATTGGTATCGAACAATGTGATTTGATTAGTTATTATAGAAATAAAAGAACGGTTTCTATTGGTCGATTTATCAACTAAAATACAATCTTTGTCATACGTCTTTTGTAGAAAGGATTGAAGGGATCTTTAGATTTTTTTATTATTATTATTGATAGGCTCGCGTTTGACCACCATCTCACCTGATGGTAAGCGATGATGTGGTCGACGATGGAGCACGCTTGCCTAGAAGTAACCTATTCACTCTTGACTTAAAGACCCCCAAGTTGTAGCTATCGGGAAACACAGACTTCGGCAGGGAATTCCACTTCTTGGCTGTACGCATAATAAATGTGTTCCCAAAACGTTTTGTGCGTATGGGTTGTCAACCATGTACCGTTAGCGCAACGCCTTACGTTTCAAGTTTTATAATTTCTTCACTTCAAATCGACCGATAGAACACCTTTTAAATTCCACAAACGAAACACCAAAAAATAAACACGCCACGTCAAAATCCAATCAAATGTAACCTTAACAAGTAACCTCTCTCATCAAGTACTTCAAGACGTTAGATATCACGTTATACTTCGCTACGTCCATGCCGTACTGGAGTATATTGTTCGCGCAGTACTCAGACATCGGGGCAACACAACTATTGTATACCAGTAACGCATACATCCATTTCTGAGTCGAATTGCTTGTTATAGGGCGCAATGGTCGCGGTTGACGGACTGGTGCGACCTTTTTTGCTGAATCGGGAAGGTTAGGTTCTGTTGCTGTATCTTTAGAGGTGTCTTTCTCAGTTTCTTCAGTTATTGAGTGTAGTTCTTCGGATGTTTCGAATCTGAAGAGGGAAGGGAGGTATAGAGGATAGGGTTTTGTAGGGATGAGTAGGTGAGCGGACTTACCGTTTGTCGAAATATGATGGCGGCGTCGTGTCGAGTGATAACTCGGTGCTCGATGGCTGTAACAAATAATGTACTTATTATTTTTTTGTTACTATTGGCATGTAACTGGTTCATAAACATGACGAAAATAACACATGGCTTGTTCTGATTGCACATTTGCAACACCATTTTATTATTTACAAGCAGTTGTCAGCGGCTTCGCCAGCGTACGTAAAATATAGCCTATGTCACTCAGGAATAAAACCGCTTTCGCTGGGTGAAAAAATTTTAGCAATCGGACAAGTACTTTCTGAAATTTATTTTTGTACAAACACACATTTTTTCAGCTTACAGTTTTAATAAAAGCATCCTCATACCAAGCTGTGCCTATTCTAAAGGACAAAAAAACTTGAACTAACATTCACCTTGAGCTGAGGTTCGTACCCACAAGATGAAATGGAACTCCCATTAGCATGTGGTCATACTTGGTGAAATCCTCCTAGCAGGATGCTAAATTAATTTAGGCAGTAATATGAAGCTGGCTCACTTATATGCCAGTTACAGGCAAGTGTATCGCCAACTTTGAGAGCTATATTTCACCGAGGACACCATGGCGGAACGACTAGTCGCCGCTACCAACAAAATGTATACAGCTCTATAGAGAGTTACTCACCTGGTGTCCGTTAAGTTGCGAAGCCAATTTGTTAGTGCGACCAGCTCTGTGGCAAATCTGGGGTCTGTATGGTGTCTAGATTGGTAGCTTAGGACTATATTTCACCAAAACATCATGGCGGCGCAACTGGTCTCGCCACTATGGTGTCCCGGTGAAATATAGCTGTTAAAGATATGTGAACTCACGTTATTCTCCTTGTCCTCGCTGTCGGAAGACACGCGCCTGTTCTTGCAGACGTGCGGCGGACAGCGGCAGCTGGCCCCGCAGCCCTTGTCGGACTTCTGGCAGCCGCAGATCTTGGTGGAGCACGAGCCCTTGCACACGCAGTGCGGGGAGCCGTCCGAGCCGCGCTTGGCGGCGCGCGCCGACGTGTCCGGCAGGGACATGTCCGCCTGCGTGAAGTTCATCGTGAGGCGGGAGCGTTGGGCCTGGGAACCAAATTATCCATCAACATCATCATCATTTCAGCCGCTTGGGGGACCAAGCGCCCCAAGGTCGGCGCCACAACAACCGATCCTGGGCGACTCTCATCCACCGCGTCCGCACGACTCTCACCAGGTCGTCGGTCTACATTGTGGGAGGCCTTTCAAAGCTTTTTTTTATATAAATTATCCATAATAATATTAATATAATACATATGAAGTATCTGTCTGTCCGTTATGTTTTCACAGTTACAACTACAGAACCTATTTTGATAAAATTTGATATGGGGTAAGCTTGAATCCCAAGAAAGGATATCTACAAGTTAATTTTTGTTTGTATTTGACTTAAGACTTCACATCTAAGAAATTCGAAAGATAGATGTAGCTTCTTCCAGCGGCTTCGCTCACGTAAAAGTAAAAAATATGTAGCCTATGTTACTCAGTGAAAGTAACATTCTACTAATAAAAAATGTTTAAATTCAATTTAGTAAATACCAACAAAAATACAAATCTTTCCTCTGTATAGTATTAATAATAACTCAAAAACTGTTTTTGTGATAGCAGACCTCCATATGTTTAGAGAGAATCTTCGCTCTAATACCGATTACCGTAATTAGAGACACAATAGAAAGACAATAAGAGAGCGAACGCCCGGCGGGCATTCGTTTGGGGTTTAATGAATTAATATAGAAATGGATTATTTTTGTTTGTAAAGACTAAACTCAAAAACCGTGTTTGTGATAGCTGACCTGTATACGTTTAAAGAGTGGCGTGGCTCTCCAGTCAGGATCCTTGTCCCTGTCTTCAAACTCGTCGTCTTCCTCATCAGTGGGCTCCACATACTCCACTTTGGGCTCCACCTTGGGTTCCACTTCCTCTTTCTTAGGCTTCCTCTTCACTTTCTTGCCTGCTGACCGCAGTTGTTCTAACTCATCTACTAGTTTTTTCTGTTGAGAGATTTATATGTGTTACACAATTGTTTGTACTCCCTTGAACGTTAAAAGCTACTGCCAAAAAGAGATTTATGTAAACTAGTTTATACTTTAGCTATAAGAAATAAGCATCTCACTGAGAACAGTAAGTCTATAATGTATTTTTCCTACACTTTCTTGATAAACCAGTAGCATAGCAAGCATAATATAATCAGCATTAAATTTTTCCTACTGCTGGGAATCGGACCTCATCTCTAGTAGAGGGAATGAGCATGTAATCCACTATATGGAGACTCCAGAGTCCAGTTTAGTGGATGTGACAAGTCTTCGAATTATTGGTTCTAGGACATGCCAGTTTCATCACAATGTTTTCCTTCACTGTTTTGAGAACAGTGATGATAAAATAAATTACACAAAGTAACGAGCCTGGCTGGGTTTGAACCCGCGACCTACAACTTGTAACTCGTAAACCAGCACTGTTAATTAAATAATGTCTTTTTTTTACAGTGGGCAAAAATCATCTTATGACAACCCCCGCTCTTGGGTGGAGCGGGAGATGGTGTCAGACTCTTACTGACTAAAAACTCACTCCATTCCTTCTAGCCTCTTCATACCGGGGCTCGAGTTTCCTTTCGGATAACCCTGGCCCCAGTAGGCTTCGACCCAGCTGGGCCCCTCCTGTTGCTGACAACTCTTTGAGATTAAATAATGTCTAAATTGTCCCAAAAATTTCTTTTGTCTAATCTTTTAATCTTCAACCCGACATACCTAAATTTCACAAACAAGTTCCCATACATTCCCTTACTCTTTCTGTCGTAAGCTCCCTACATAATCTAACTACGACATAAAACGCGCATGTCATAATCTAAACCGACTTTAATGCTAAAGCAATAGGGTTCACAATCATACATTCTCCTCCTCGACTTGTTCCAACTTCTCCTGCTGGTACTGTATCACGTTCTGTAGATGTTTGCATGCTTCGCTTTTGTCGCCTTTGCCGACTACGCCGCGTTGTAGTGCCACTAAGGCCGACAACTAGAAAAAAAAAAAAGAGACAAAATGTAGTTCCAATAATTTTTTAGAGCAATTAAGCTTCACTTTTTTGAACTGACCATTATTTGACTATTCAAAAGTGCCTGCAAATGGTCTATCTATATATATAAAAATGACCCCCGTTTTCCGTTGTCACGACTTGGCATGAAAACGGCTTGACCGATTTGGCTGATTTTTTTTTTTGTTGTGATCGTTATTGTGAGGAGAAGGTTCTTATGGAAAAAAAAAATAGGGTAGTGTAGGGTAGAGTAGGGTAGAGTAGGGTAGGGTAGGGTAGGGTAGAGTAGGGTAGAGTAGTAGGGTAGAGTAGAGTAGAGTAGGGTAGAGTAGAGTAGAGTAGGGTAGAGTAGGGTAGAGTAGGGTAGAGTAGGGTAGAGTAGGGTAGAGTAGGGTAGAGTAGGGTAGAGTAGGGTAGAGTAGGGTAGAGTAGGGTAGAGTAGGGTAGAGTAGGGTGGAGTAGGGAAGAGCGGGAGCGAAGCCGCGCGGGCAAAGCTAGTTTGAAATAAATGCTTTGATTTATTTTATAGACCAAACATTTTCTGGGGAGTCATTTATGAACCTATCACCAGTTTTACCTTCTGTCGTACTAAAAATATGTTTCGAACCTCAAAATGAGTTCATAGGCAGCCAAAGAGGCTACATCTGAAAATGAGCTAAAAGTGCCAAAAATTAAAGGATCAAATAAGCATTCTTTAGTCAAAAGTAACAACAATTATGTAGGAGCTATATCAGACCGAAGCAAAGGTGGGCGACGCCTGAGTTGCACGTAGTGTCGCCACGTGGCGTGGGTCTAATGCAGCTCTACAAGTCTAGTTACCATATAAAATGTATGGAGAACGACTCGCTTAAATCGGTGTACGTGACGGACGTGGGCCCAATGTATTACTAGAGGACATTTACTGATCTACGAAGCTTGGTTTATCCCTTTAGGTCAATAAAATCTATATAACTGCTACGAAGCCAGGTGGGTCGCTACAGGTACAAAATACTCAGATGGGGTTGTAGCGATACCTATGGGGTCACATAAGTACTCCTGCATCGCACAAATGAAGTTCTCCGCGCAAGCCTTACTAATACTATAAAAGCGAAAGTGAGTTTGTTTGTTTGTTACGTCTTCACGCCTAAATAGCAAAACCGATTTTGATGAAACTTGGTACACGGATAGACCATGTCTTGGAATAGGACATAGGATACTTTTTACCCCGGAAGTATGTTCCCTTGGGATAAAATTCTGCTATCACGCGGGTGAAGCCGCTGGGAGCAGCTAGTTTTGAAATATTTAATATAACCAGCCCGAAATAATCTGCCCACCAGACATACCACCCATCCGGTCGGAGGATCCGCCCTATTCAACGGAGGTTTGCGGGACTTTATTCTCTGTTCCGCATACCTCCGGGATACTCCAATGAGCCATCAATCTAATGAGAGTGCGATTGCAGAGCTAGGGCCAAAATATTGCCTACACATACAAATCTATATGAGGCAAATGCTAACTGTGGCTGTGTATGTTATGTGACAAATTTTTGGTGTAGACATCTTAATTTGGAATCATCGATAAGGGTGACGATACAGGTCTTTCGGACCCGTTATATCGGTATGGGCCGGTACAGATGGGTACCGGTATAACCACATATACAACGTGTAACGTTAAATACGCAAAACCTCAGACACCATTTATGTGCAGTTTTTCTGCATTGAAATAAGAACTTTTATTATCTCTTGTGTGAGAAAATTTGATTGAACTACAACCATTTGTGTTTGTTTACTTATTTCGGCGGGTTTGCGCACGTGATGGCTTGAACTATTCGTAAATAGACAGGGCGACATTTTTAATGATGTTTTTTTTTTTTAAATGTAACCTATATTACAAAGCGGCTTAATTGATTCTGCTCTTTATTCTAATCAAACTAATTTCAGGTTTTGCGCATTTAAAGTTACACGTTGTATAAACATGTATGTGTAAAGTACTACACTGGCAAATGCTTAAACCCATATGACTCGGTCCAGGCAGTTGGTACCGACAAGTATAAACCTGTTTAGTCTGTGAGAATTATACCTGTACCGATTGATACCGACCCACACAGACTCGTCTGGACCGGTAACCTGTTTCTTTATGTTTGCACTGTTCGAAAAAAAAGGAGCAAGACACAACAGGACTGATACAAGCTTATCGCACCTCCGCTCAAATAGTGTCACACCTCAAAAATCAAATTATGGAAAAATGGACTTTAAATTGTAATAAATTTAGGGATAAAGAATCATGACCATCAACGGTACTGCTTTTTCTCATGCATCAAGATAAAAATTATATTACAATTATTTTCTTTATTTTTTAAGTGATTCTGCAATTAGAATGCCAATTTTGTATAGGGGTTTATTTTATAAACTTAATAAGTTTTGAAATTGTTTCGATAAAATGAATTACCTATTGCCGGCTATTCTTACGTTAAAGTGTTGCCATAATCAAAATAAGTAAATATATTGACAACTCCTAATCGATTTTTTTTGTATACGATTAAAAATTAATATAAATGTAAAGTCATTGGAAAGGTAAATCGCGGGGTTTTTATAAATAATAAAGCGAGATGATACTACTGTAGTGTGAAATAATTAGTATTTCACACACAGTAGTCGTATTATTTTGCTTTCAAAACTTTTTAAAGCAATTTCACTTTGTTGGCAAACGATACATATGAATGATTGCATAGATTTTTTTTAATTATCTTGCTTCTGTCTGATATAAATCGAACCTTTTTAATAAATTAATGATTATAGAACTAAATCAGTCGAAATAATTATGTGTCGAGTGTATTTATTCGAGTAATCAATTTTTATTTAAAATCTAAAGTGGCAACATTGGTGTTGGTGTGTCAAATTGAATTGTCATTGTCTTGTCAAAAAGTGCAATGTCAATTGCGCGTGGTGCATGCTACGTTTGTTCATTGCCATTTAAATATTACAGTTTTTTTTTGTGTTGATCGAGTCCTACTCTCCACAGTAATTGTGATATTCATTGTAACTATTTGTTTATGTCTTGTTTTCAATCACTATCGCTAACTTTAATGTGAAATTGTGAATCTTACGCCAGGACGTTTTTACGCCGGGAAGTTTTCACTTTGTTTGAAGTTTGTGTGTGATTCGTATTTTGTTGTACTGTACTGTACTACTTAGTGACTACTAAAAATGTCGACCACTTCGCGTGAGGTACCGACAACAAGAACAATCGACCGGCGAAACCGGTGTATCAATTGTTTTTTTGCAATCCTAAGAAATCAACGCAGGTATGCTTTGGAACAAGCTACTCCTCAGATGATCAATGTGTTACAGTCATGGATAACTCCTACTCAGGTAAGCACATTCTATTGACGTTTTCATGCCTATCAGTCTATTTCTTGATTTCTCAGACAGTTTAAACCTATCCAGTCATTCTCTCGTTTTTATATTTTAATTTTTGCTTTTTATAAATCACATATTAAAATCTAGACAAATTATAGCATAAAATCAATGTCACAATGCTGAAATTGGAAGCACTCCGTGCTGTAAGCACAATATATAATTATGTTGTGCGGCCCATTCAGTTGGGCTTGAAGTTGGTGATTGTGACATTCCCTTGCTCATTCTATTATACTATATTCTAATGACCTTTTTTATATTTATATTTCTTTGATTGCAGCTGTCTCCAGGAAGTATAATTTGTTCAGAGTGTTTTGGACTGCTTCAAAATCGAGTTAATACAATGTCCGAAGGAAGTGCTCTGCCTTTGCCTGCTCTTGGACATAGAAGAATCTGCTTTCCTTGTGGAAATTCTATTTTACGAGCACCAAGAACATACCCTGTGCGACATGATCGACAAGAAAGAAACATTTTAATGAGACTGGTTCCACTGCACTTGGTAAATATTTATTAGTATCTTATTGAGAATATGGAGTGTCTAATACAGAATCTGTCTACTTGGGTAACAGAAAAAATATTTAAGCACCTTATTTTTTTTAGGTTTCCAGAATGGAACGTGTATGTGCTGCATGTTGGAGATCAGCTACAAGAGAAGTACAGAGGCAACAGCAGCATGATTCAAATCGTCCTACTGTAGCACATGCTGTGTCAAGTGATGATTTCAATATTCCTGAGCCACCTCCTCTTCCATCTTCAAAGCCAGTAACAGTTCAATTAGCGGCACCAAAAATCACATCATCTTTATATAGACGTGCTGCAAACACATCTGGCTACTGCATATTCGTTAATTGTTTTGAAAATGAACGTCTACTTGTACCATGTGCTATAAAAGATTTATTATTGTATCATTATAAATTCTATGTACCATCTGGTGCACGTGTTTGTCGTCACCACTTGGATCACGGTTCTTGGAATGAATTAACCTCCCAGTTGAGGGATTTTACTGGTAGTCAATTTGATAATATTATGACTATGATGCAGCGAGCAGCTAATAACAGATTTGATTTTTCAAATATTAGGATGATGCCTCCACATTTATGTCATTATTGGCTTGGATTCAATAATAATAATAATAAATCATTTATTATCAGGCATCTAGGCCCATAGACATATACCTTACAGACTAACATATATATAGAGTAATCACATCTTGTCGTTAGTAAATAAGACTTAAATCTATGTTAGTAACACTTCACATTGCACTAAGTTCAGTTCGTGCTGTTCTGTGGCACCTGTCCGCGGAAGCGACGGAACACCACGCCCTGCGGCCAAAACTCTTCCTTCAACATGTGGGGCAGAAAAGTGTTCGGGACTCGCACCACAAACGCTTTGAAATTGACATTATGGTGCGACTCCAGCAACTGCACCCTCAGTGTGTACTTCAACTTTTGGCGCACATACTCGACGATGTCCTCCACCTTTGTGGTGTAATGCAGGCGGGAGATATACACCGGCGTGTTCGGCTGAGCGGCACGCACACTCGCACTAGGTGTAACTGGTGCTTTGCCGCAGAGGTTTCGGTTGGCTTGCTTTCGGTGCTTCTTCCTTTGCACCGTAACGAAGCCATCGTCGTTACCAGCCTTGTTCAGTGCCTTATCAGGCAAAGGCTTCAATAAAGGAGCGGCAGAGGCGCTCGCGGTGACGCTGGCGAAATCCAGATGACGCGGATTCGCTGGGGCTACGTGTACAGGCAGCGGGGCGGGGCGAAGGGGTCGGGCGGCGGCACATGGAGGAGCCGCGGTGATCGGCACG
The DNA here is from genome assembly GCA_949319445.1 of Mythimna lalbum. Lineage (NCBI taxonomy): Eukaryota > Metazoa > Arthropoda > Insecta > Lepidoptera > Noctuidae > Mythimna > Mythimna lalbum. The sequence continues at coordinate 7,306,319 of OX439363.1, forward strand.
GAGCCGCAGGGCGCCCGGCGTGAGCACTCTGCAACCTCAGCAAACGACGGACGTACTGGCGACGAAACTGCTGACACGGAGTTTTGCGACAATAAATCGAGGCTAGCTCCATGACGCATGTTTACATTAGACGCATCGGCTGATGACCTAGTTACCGCCGCTGTGTTGCGAAATTCACCAAACTCTTGGCGTAAATCGGCGACGGTTTTCTGGGATGCATCTAACTTCGCTTGTACATCCGCAAGACTGGCCTTCAGAAAAACAATGTCCTTCAACAGGCTAGTGACGTCGACGTGGTCGAAGGTGACTGGAGGAAGCTTGTGCAGATCCTTCGCCACAAACGTGGGCACGTCGTCAGGGTCGGTCTCCTTGAACAGCGTGATGATATCTTGCAGGCTTTTCTTAGTCCCGTCACGCCGGCGGGATGGCATCTGGTCGCGCTTATTCAGCACGCTGAACAGCAATAGCTTCGCAGCAGCTATCTCTTCCTCGCTGAAGTTCGTTGCGCAGATCTGGATTGCGGACACCTCGTCCATAACATCCAGCTTCTGCTGCAGGAACGCCAACAGCTCGTTCGCCACAAGATTTTCAGTCATGACGAGTACTTACTAGCGACAGCTTGCGCTGCGCTAATCGGTATAATTATAAGGTAAATAACACGTCTGCATCGGAACGCAGCACAAGTGAGACTGCTGACCAGTTTTATGATTTACTTAACAGTATCCCAAATCTAGCAGAACAGGTACCAAATGCTTCTATAGCCTTATGCATATATTTAGTTAAGGTAAGAACTGGTGACAGCAATGAAAGGTTGGCTACTCTTTTTAATAAACCTCGAACCACTTTAGAACGGTGGATGTCAAAAGCAAGAAATTGTTTAATGAGTGATTTTGTCCCCTTTCACTTAGGATTTAATCATCTTACTGTACAAGATGTTGCTTCTCGAAATAAGATTATACCAGAAGGACTGTTTAGTAATCCTGATTTGCCACCAGATGTTAAACCTGCAATAGTTATATGTGATGCTACCTATGTTTTTGTGCAAAGTAGTTCAAATTATTTGTTTCAGAAACAAACCTACAGTTTACAAAAACTAGACAACCTAGTTAAACCATTTTTGATTGTGTGTTGCGATGGCCACATTGTGGAATGTCTTGGTCCATACAAAGCCACTCTTAATGATGCTACAATCACAAGTTTAAACTTAAATAATGAGGGATCTTGTATAAGATCATTTTTTAGAAGAGGTGATATTTTTCTTCTTGATAGAGGATTTCGAGATGTTATAAATGAACTCCAAGAACACGGTTTTGTCACCCACATGCCAGAGTCTCTCTTAGAAAATGAACACCAATTAACAACCCAGCAGGCAAATCGGTCTCGTCTAGTAACCATGTGTCGCTGGGTTGTAGAAATAGTCAATGGTAGGATAAAAAGAGACTATAGACTATTCCGTCATGTATTCAATAATAGAGCTGCTATGCACCTCAATGATGATTTTAGGATTTGTTGTGCCTTATTAAATAAGTTTCATGTTGCCATAGATGACCCACCGGAGGCTTTGGAATATGTTACAATAGCTAAAAGTAGACTTTTTCTAGTAAACCATCTGGCAACATATGTAGAGCAAGAAAATCTTAACAGAAGGAGAGCTAGCTTCCAAACAATTGATGGCAATCATCCTCATTTGGATAGATTCCCACAACTCACAATTACTGACCTTAAGCGGTTTGCTCTAGGTACATATCAATTAAAACAGGCCAGATCTTATTTTGGGGAACATGTTCGTCAGTCTGGAATATATTCAGTGGAAGTGAATACTGAAATTGATGAGGATATTCCTCTGATTTTAGGCCTAAATAATTATTTGTTAAGAGGTAGGATTAAATCCAGGCATGTGAACAGTCGTACATATTACACGTATTTATTAATAAGCAGAGATGATGCTGTAGCAAATACATTACAAGCCATAGTAGGTTATTGTTGCAACTGCCTTGTTGGTAAGCGAACTGTTGGCTGCTGTGCTCACATAATGACTGGTGTGGTTTTTGAGTTGGGCTCGATACAATGATATCACTGCTCCAGCATCTTATTTAGATGATTTTTTTAATGAAAATGATGAATGACGTCATTCGCTGTTTCTATATGTATAGGTACCTACCTACTTACTGTAAGGGTTAGATATACTATGATTGATTATATACCTACCTATATGTTTAAAGTGCTACCAATGTCACTGGAACAAATTAAAGATCTCTTTGAATTCTATTGTTTTTTTTAGTGCTCTCCTTTTTTTGTATTTGTAACTGTTTTAACAGAAAATATAAAGGCAAGGTACTGATTTATTTAAGTCTCTATCCCATCAGATATGCTAATTAATCTGCTCTCCAAACTACTACCTATAAACTTACCTCTATACACGACGGATATTTCTATTTTGAGGTTAAGTTACGTTTTCTAAAAAATCTTGGAAATGCGGGTTTTGATTCCAAAATGGCAATCGTAGATGGTTATTTGGTTAATTTATAAACCATCTAAAACAACTTTGGAATTGACGCAACTCTGTACCGTGGTCCATATTGGCGTGGTCATTCTTCTTTAGGCAAAAAACATTTTTTGAGGTGTGACACTATTTGAGCGGAGGTGCGTTATGGTAAAACAAAATTGTAAACTAATATCAAATCTACACTAATTCTTATAACAGAATTGTTTCTTACCTTCTGTTCGCTCTGCAATTTCACCATAGCCAACTGCCTTTCAAACTCTGCCTTGCTATTCTCAAACTCCATAGCGAGCCTATCGTGTGCTTCCTTGACCTCCTCGTATCTTGCTTGGAAGCCGTTCTCGCTCTGATTGGTCAGCTCTCTTTTAGCGTCCACTAGCAACTCAAAGAGGCATTTCAGGGCTACTTTAGCTTCTAGCATGGATTGAATGTTGTCCCATTGCGTGCGGGATTTGTTTTCTGTAAAATGATAATAATAATTTTATGTTACAGGTACAGAAAGGAGTGCAGGATTGTTCGAAAGAGTTACCGTTGTTTCTGAATCTGGGTAAATATGCCACCATATTCCAAGCGGAGGTATACGCCATTATAGAATGTGCGGAAGCCAACCGTCAACGAAACTACATAAATCAATTAATTCTGATTTACTCAGATAGCCAGGCAGCTCTTAACGCCTTGAACTCGAATACAATAAATTCGAAACTGGTAAAAGACTGCGTTAACAAACTAAATGACCTGGGGCAAAGGAATAAAGTTATTCTGAGATGGGTACCGGGTCATTCTGGAATTACTGGCAATGAAAAAGCCGACGAACTTGCAAGGACTGGGGCTCAGGGTCATCAGATAGGACCAGAACCTTTCTGTGGTATCTCAAAGAACCAGGCCATGCAGACCCTTAAGGGCAACCTATTTGGCGATTCAAAAAAGCACTGGTTGTTACAACCAGGACTGCTACACGCCAAATCTCTAATAGAAGGCTACTCACAAAAACGAACTGCCGAGCTTCTTGAGCTTAGCAGGACGAACATTTGTGCGATAGCCCGCGCCTTAACCGGGCACTGCAAATTAAACAGGCACCAATTTCACATGAAACTGAGTGACACTGATGTTTGCAGGTACTGTAATCAGGAGAGGGAGACGCCTAAGCACCTGTTGTGTGAATGTGGGCCCCTTATCCACAAACGGAGTATCCATCTGGGTCGACACATTATTCGCCCGGAGGAGATTAAAACTCTCAAAGCTAGGAGTATTCTAGACTTCCTGGAAGCCTCCCGGCTAAAAGAGTTACTCTAACAAGGTGGCGAGTCACAATAGATCTTTTAGGTCGCAGTGACTACATCTCCTACACTATGGGAGATGCATAGCCCCTTTTCTTCAAAAATAATAATAATAAATACCGTTGTTTTGGAACGCAAGGAGCAAATGAAGGAACACGGTTTTTTTTAAGGTGGCTCAGTTTTATTAGGACAAGCGGACTGCGAGCCACCCATTGCTCATCGTCCGCAAGCGCGGGGCGTCTTCAGTCATGCAGTTGTGGCGTAAGGATGTACGTTCCCTCACTCTTGCAGCTAGCATTCATCATCATTTCAGCCGATATAATCCGCCGCTGAACATAGGCCTTTCCAAAGTGTCGCCACAATGTATGATCCTGTGCGTCTCGCATCCATCGGTTTCTCGCAACCTTCACCGGGTCATCGCTAGCATTACTGCTTCGCAATAGGGTGGTACTGCTTCTCTCTCGCTCCGGACCATGGCCTGAACCAGGGCCTGGCGCGGGAGGTCTCTGCTGCTGATCACCACCGCGTCCTCCGGGCGGTCCGCGCAAAAGTGGTTCAGTTCCCGAACTTATCATGTCCGGTGAGGACCAAGGTACACAGGTGGGTTTAGTCATCAAAAGTCGGAGATTCTGACACGAGTTTTGTGTAATCGACTGTACCTGCTGATGATGACTTTCGGCTCAGATATATATTTTAAATTCGAAGTATAAAGAGAGCTTCTTCTCTCTCTCTCTTTCATCTTGCTTGTTTAAAATTCCTTTTCAAACAAACTTTTATAGATAAGGGAATAGGCTAGTTGCCGTAAAAAAATTAATTAGTCCGTCTTTTAGATTATTCATAAATAAGGGTATTTTTATATTTGTAAATTATACCAAAAATTACAAAGATATAGCCCATTAAAGTTACGTGTAACATCACGCCGTGCTGCATTTTTTGGCACGGGGTGATGTCACACGTATATAGGTTATATCTTTGTTATTTTTTATGTAATCGAAAAAAGAAAAAAATGCGTGTCCAATATCATAAAATGTAGTTATTTTGACCCTGGAAACTACTCTATTGTTCTTGAAATAATATGTTCCAAACATAATTGTTGAAAAGAGGATAATGTCCGCCCTTTTCGTCAACAAACCTTGATCAGCCGTCAATATCTTCTGCTGCAGGTCCGAAATCTGCGCTTTTCGCAGTGCGAGGTCATCTTCTAGTTCTGCTATCTTCTTCCTGTTGGCTTCGTCGTTTGTGCTGTTACGTAGATTCTCTATCTGCTCGGTTATCCAGGCCCTGTAGACAACGTTACGAGACGTTAGCAGTTAGAGGAGTAGCATGAACTAAAGCCACATCAGCAACGCCTTTATCTTTCATAAATTCTAAAACGAAACAGCGACTATCGCAACCACAGAAAAGATGAAAGAGATTAGAAAGGAAATACTTTCCGATTTGTACTACAACGAGTGTCGCCGCTTGTCTCCCACCCTTTAACTCCACTACGGGCAGTAAACCAATACGAACGCGCATTACGCAACTAACAAGCCACGCACACTTAGATCGCAAGTTTGCTATTGGTTGTATCAATTATTCTGAGCATGATCATATTTCGGGGCACGCCTGCTCCGCCCACAAGGCCATTCTAACCTCTTTCATCTTTTCTGTGGTGGCAACCTAGTGTTCGACCACATCGTCGCTTACCATCAGGTGAAATAGTGGTCATACGCAAAAAGGCGCTGAAATTAACATTTTTAGTTTAAAACGGAACAAATTAAAATGAAACGGAAAAAATTTAACGTCGACATAGATACTTGGGCAATTAGCAATCGTGAATACACGCAATATAGTTTATTGATTTTGTTTTGTAACGCATTGCTGATCCGTAGTTCCGTGTGTTATGTTCATGCAAGACTAGCTGTTACCCACAACTTCGTTCACGAGGAGTTTTGCGACTCATCATCATCAACATCATCTTCCTGCCCTTGTCCCGTTTTATTTGGGGTTTGGCGCAACACGTTTTTTTTTCCATTCTGTCCTGTCACTCGTCATGCTATCACTAACTCCCTTTGCTTTCATATCACTTCTTTCACACAATCCGTCCATCTTTTCTTTGGCCTCCCTCTCCCCCTTTCTTTGCGACTATGACTCGCAAAGACTTACAAACCGCCATTGATTGGTGGATTGATTTTAAAAGATCCTTATTTTCATAATATTTTATGAAATGTAAGATTAAGATCTTATTGGAAATTGCATACAATAAGATCATATTATAGTTTTTAGGTTAATTTTATTTATCTTTACAAACATTTCAGTGACATTATTGGCACAAAATATATAGGTATTATTAGTGGCTATTGTGTTATAAGTTCCTTACTAATATTATAAAAGCGAAAATGAGTTTCTTTGTTTATTTGTTACGTCTTTACTCCTAAATGGCAAAACCGATTTTGATGAATTTTAGTACAGAGATAGTTGGGACCCTGGAGATAGACATAGGCTAATGAAAAAAAATTTCAAATATTATTATTAAAATAAAGTATATTAATAAATGCAGACGAAGCCGCGGATAAAAATGAGTAAGTTCATAAAGAATTGAGTATTAAATTTCGAGGTACAAAAAAGCAGGCTAAAAATATATATTACTAACCGGTAAATTAACTTTATTAGTTTTAAATTGTGGGTAATTGGTTTTTGTAATAGTTACAGCAACCCGCCATTAGTATTGATTCCACCTCTGCCTTTTAATTCTTTAATGCAAGCAACTTAAAATCTTACCTGTATTCCATCAACTCTTCAAGCGACTTCTCAGCCTCGACAATACTGAGGTGGACTTCCAACTCCTGCTCGATATATTGCTGCACAGCGCCGGCCTTCACGTTGCCTTTAGCACTACGCTTCATTTGAGAGAACTTCTGACGTTCTAGGGCTTCCTGTAGTGAAGATTACGATTGATAAAGAAAGAAAGAAAAACAACTCTATACATTCCCCTCTTACTACTCAAACGCCTTCCAATGGAAAGCGTACGAGACCCTTTGGACACTTTTAATGGAACGCGATACCAAACACAACAACAACAAGAGGGTAACTATATATCCTGAGGTGCTTAAGGAGTGGAGAGGTATACCAAGTCTGTCAGAACAATCCCGGAAGAGCGGTCAAGATCCCTACCAGCATCTTATTTGATTATGCATTCTTCTCCTGAGGACGTTTGCTCTTGCGAATCTCCACTGTGACTTGAGTGGAGATAAAACCAGGAGAGAGGTGCAAGCTTATTATAATAGAACCTTGAGCCTCTTGTTGACGGCGACGGCCTCCTCCATCTTGCGCTTGAGCACGTTCTGCTGCTTGGCGTGCAAGTTCTCCATCTTGGCCATGGCGGTGGCGCGCTTGCGGTCCTCGTTGCGCAGGCGCAGCATGGCGCGCTCGTTGTCTGCCTTCCACTTGCGGAACTTCTCGCTCTCTTCGCGCATTTGTTTTATTATTTTCACCTGGGGAATTAAAACTTATTTTATTTATATCGTGCATTTATATATATATATATATATATATATATGTTTAATAAGAACGTCAACAATTTTGTTAGCATAATAAGCATAGCATAATACTTTTTAATGTTTCCACTGCTGGGACTCAGGCCTCCTCTCTAGGAGAGGGAATGGACCGTAATCCACCACGCGGGCCCAGTGCGGGTTGGTGAATGTCACATGTCTTCGAATTTTTAGTTCTAGGACATGCCGGTTTCCTTACGATTTCCTTGACCGTTTTAAGAGCAGTGGTGATAAATAAATTACACAAATTAATGCGCCTGGCTGGGTTTGACCGCGACCTTACCACTCGTAAGTCGGGATTACCATTATTTCAATGGCCATTATCCATAATTTTATCTGGCGCGCCCACCTTAGCAGCAAATAGCAGAACATACCTTAGTTGCCTTCATCGCCTGTAACTCAGCATTCAACGACGCGATCTTGGCTTCATTCTTCTCCTTAGTCTTGATGATGTGAGCCTGTTGTTGGCAAGTCTTCTTGAGGTCAGATATCTGTTGTTCAAGACTTGAAACTTTCGTGCGACGTTCCTCGTGAGATGGGTCTTTACTCTAGGGAGGAAATGGGTTATTGATATAATTGGTTTTATTTATTTCACTAGTAAAAAAATTCTGCACAAAGGCTGACTTTGCGGAATTGTTCGAAATAGTTACCGTGGCCTTAGAAAGCAAAAGGCAATGAAAGAACACAGAAGAGTTCTAGTCAATAAAAGTTCTAGTCAGTAGAAACTCGCTCTCGCTCTATCTAGAGCAGGCAATTTGATGACTTTCTCACTACAAAAAAAATGCTTTATATAGAAAAAACCTCATCATCTCCGCGCCCTTGGGCGGAGCGGGTGATAATGTCCGGCTTTTACTGACTAAAAACCCACTCCTATTTTCTTCGTTGCCTTTCGTACCGGATTGAATCTTCCTTTAAGAAGCAGACCCTTGGCCCCAGGGCTTCGACTGTTGGGCCCCTACAAATGTAAAGGCTATCGCGAAATCCTTACCTTACTCTGCTTCAACTGCTGCAGCAACTCATCTCTCTCCTTCTCCAGGTGCGCGATCTTCTCCTCATTGTCTCGCAGATTCTTGTGGCTCTCCAGCATGTCCTTGTTGTTGGCAAGGATCGCTTGCACCACGGATGCTTTGATCGCCATCGCGCGGTTCAGTTCTTGAAGCTCTTGGTTTAGAGCCACCTGGAGATAGGGAAATTGGGTTTAAATCATGTTAAACCTGTTTTTGGCTATGTAACTGCCTATGATCTGACAAACACTCTCGCGTTTATTCCGCCAGAGTCGCACAGACAATAACAAATACTCCATCTCGTCAGCTCATCATCATCAGAAAGAGGGATGGAGTAATACACCCTATATAGCTCCATCACTTTAAAAATTCAGTTTAGATCGTAAAATGGCTCGCATTAAGAGTTTGTGTTAGGGCTTCAGGTTTGTCATGCTGAAGGCGCAATGGAAAAGTGAGGCACAATATAAATTTTCCTTTAGAATGAAGTCAATTTATTGGGCTATTTCTATGAGTTATTAAACGCCTAACCAACCCTTATAAAACGAAAATTAAGATATTTAACACTATCTAGATTTTTTTGTTATCATTTATTCAATATTTAAGAACCCCTACACACCAAAGTCCGGCCGGCTTCGGTGAGTAGAGGCCTTAAGTGTGGAGGGGGAGGCCTTTCCCACCCACTGGACTAAGAAAAACTACCATACCTGTCCCATTGCTCTCTTCTCCTCTTCTAGCACAGCTTGGTCCTCATTCATCGGCATCTCATCATCACCCTTCTCATGATCACCATCACTAACAAATGACAACTTAATCTCATGATCTATCAACTCTTCATTGCTCTTCAAGTTAACTGACTGTAGATCTTCTAAACGAGTCTTTATTTCTTTCAAATAGTCCACAACCGTTGTCTTTTGATGCTCATCATCTTTGTCTGTGGTATTCAAATTCTCTATGGTCTGATTACACTGTTCTGTCAGTTCGTTTAACTTCCGTTCTATCTTGTCTTTGGCTGCTTCAGCGAGTAACGCCTTTTCACACAAATTCGTGTTTTCTATCAACATATTACTCAAATGTTCTGTAACTTGTTTGTGTTTTTTTAATAATTCGGAGTATCGACCTCTTTCTCTTTCTAATTCTTCTTGGAGCTGTTCATTGTTCTGTTCGGAGACGGTCGGCATTTTGCCGATGAGTTGTAGCCTTAGTTCGTTTACTAAGTTGTTCAACCTGAATAGGGAAATAGACCTGTTAGTGAGAATCTTATTTCTGTTGACTATAGAACATACATGAGCCACGCTGCAGGTAAAAGCAGCCCCCCCAGCAGCTTTCCCTAGCATTTTTATCTTAATAACTAGCGTTTCCGACAGACATTTTCAAGATGCTGGCTTTTCTTCAGAAAAAAATTTGAAAACCCGATTGCAGCGCCAATTACCGGGTCCTGGTGTATTTTCAAACCATCCAGGGACCCACTCAAATATACACACAAAATGTCACCTAAATCGGTCAAACCTTTAGGAGACGTGACAAACACATAAAAAAGAATTACATATAAAGAAGATATTGCAGTAGCTTCACTTTTATTCATTTATTTATTAATGCTTATTGCACATAAACTGTACAAAGGCGGACTTAATGCCTTAGGCATTATCTACCAGTCGACCTTAGGTGGTGCAGAAACATCATGGTAGGTGCGAACTTTAAAGCAAACAAACTTAAAGAAAAATAGAATCAAAATAAATACATAATTATAAAAATAAATATTTATATAAAAACATACAAATAAACAAAAATATTATGAGAAATGAGTATCAATCACAACTACTACAACTAGTTTTGGTCGAACCTGAATATTCGGCCCATTTTTGGCCGAAACTGAACCTTCGTAGTTGTTTATAGAACGACTACGAAACGGAGTAATTCATGTGAGCTTTATAAAAATCTACACCAAGGACCCGAGTAGGTACTATTCTTTCTACATCATGGTATTCAATTGACTTACCTAACAATCTCAGCAGCTTTAACATCCTGGTTGATGATAGGTTTGTTACGTATCCTCCTCGCTCGGTCTGCGTACCGCAGCGTAGACACTGTCTCGTCCAAGTTGTAATCGGCTGGGCTTACACAGGCTACCATCAGGGTAAGAGAGTTGCCACCTAAACTGTCTGGAAGAACAAAGAAGATTGTTTGGTATTCAAATTGTAGAGGCTCCTTTTCTACTTGGCTATCGTCAACATCGAAAATGGTTTAACCTTTTGAACGCCAATCACTTGTATACAAGTTTGAGATTTTCGTGCCCTCAGAGCCACTAGTTGATTAGAAGTAATATAGTATAAAATAAATTTACGACTTTTACAAGACCTTTTATTTTGTTTTTATGGAAAATTGCCCTGTTATAAGCCATATTTTTAACTTTTTCACACATATTAAAATCTTGTTTGTTTTATAATCAATATATTCAAAGAAACAAAAACGCCAGAAAATATTTTTTTAAATTTTGTTGCGTGGCGCTGGAGGACACATCGCGTATTATATAGATGGGCGTCGAAAAGGTTAAAAGCTTGTTACCTCATCTAACGCAATCAACGCGATGTTCGACGAAAAGGCAACGCAAAAAAAGAGAGATAACGCCTGAAAACTCTGTTAGTATTCGGTAATTCTGAGATTTTCTTAAATATTTTACTAAACTTGCTCCAAGAAATAGATGTTTTATTAAACTCTTAAAAGTTTTTGAAAAAAGTTGTCATTTACAATCTTAATAAAAGTTAAAAGGTTTTACTTTTTAAATATTTAGGCAAATTATGAAGTGTTAAATTTCATAAGGAGATTTTCAGAGGTCTTTAATGGATTAGTTTTAAACAAATTTAGAAATTCAATAGAAGCCTAGATAATATTCACAAGATACTGTTTTCAAAATATATCTAATGAAAAATGTGTAATAACGTCATAATCGGTTATGAGCGGTTGTACGAAAAACAGTGAAAATGTGTGTCGAAATGCATCACCTTAAAGAAAATATATGAATGAATGAAAATCGCGCACTGAAGGTGCCGTACAAACTTACCTACGTAAATAGTTCAATTCCTGAATGAAGTCTCAAAGATTTTTTCGAATCGCAAAAATATTTTTTGTGACGTAACTTTTGTTTACAGATTTATTCCTAGTTGTATACTATAAGACATTCCTTCACGCCAAATTTCAGGTTACTGAGCCAATGGGAAGTACCCTATGAATTTTGTTTCTTTTGAGAGTGTAGAAATGTACTGTAAATTTTTGGTTTGGTGTTAACTTCAACTCGGTACCTCCACGCATTTCCGAGATAGAAAGGGTCTTGACAGACAGACAGACGGACAACCAAGTGATACTACAATGGTACCGGTTTTTTCTTTTTGAGGTACGGAACCCTAAAAAATGCCGAAGACTTCGACGTCGGACGGTGACACTGTGTCTTCTTCCTCCATTGTTCGCGCTTGTTCCGCAGTACAGACACACTAGCGCTTCGCGCACCTGTGCCGCGCAAACTGCACGCCCGATCGTTGTGCGCACGAGTTGAAATGCGCTGTTCGCATGATATAATATGCAAATTATTTCATTGCGTGTTACATCGTTACAGCAGTCTGTACACTCCTTAAAACAAAGCATTCATGCCTAAGACAAAACTGCAGTTTTTATTTTTTACTAGCGACCCGCCAAGGCATCGCTCGGGTGCAATATATACCTTCCTCTTGAATCACTCTATCTATTAAAAAAAACCGCATCAAAATCCGTTTCGTAGTTTTAAAGATTTAAGCGCACATAAGGATATAGAGACAGAAGCGACTTTGTTTTATACTATGTAGTGTTTTTTTTTTTTTTATCTATCTGTTTGATCTGGTAAATCTCCGAAGTGGTTGAACCGATTTTGACAGGATGCTCAGAACTACATAAATAATGTTATTAGGAGGAATTTAATTTTAGATAAAGAATGAAGTATCCCACGCAAAAACAAAAAAAATACTTGGAAATCTAGACTAATGTGACAAAATGGTATTGTGCTGTCTGCCTAGACTGACGTGAATGAATTCGTTTGCTCGCGGTGCCTGCGATTTATAAGTCCTACTTCTTTCCTTTAAGCTAGTCTAGCCTATGTAAAGTGTCTTACTCTTGCGACCTTCTTTCAAGCCAATGCTTCTTGCTTTTTATTTGTTGCGAAATCTTCTTAGTTCGTGCGTGATCTGCCACAAAATCGTGGCCGAAGTGTTTTTTATTGATATCAAATATAGAGTTAGAATAGAATAGAAATACTTTTATTCGGTACAGAACAGACACAGCAAAGCACAACGGTTATATACACAAAAATAAAAGTACAAAGTTGTTAACTTGTTAAGTTGTTAAATGCGATCCCACCTGATGGTAAGCAGATTCGTTTCCACATACAATAATTATTTAATTGAGAGTTGAGCTATTTACCTCAACTCTCCCTTCCCACACACACAACCAACCACCACTACCACCACGGAATAAAGAAAACTAGAGGAAGTGCCTCTTAGGTATCGCCCGTGTGTCAACAGTAGACTAAATTCGCCTATTACATATTATATACTAGTGCAGGTGAATATGGCATCTATTTCAAAGGCACTAGCGTTCTGAATAGAATAAATTGGTTACAGCGCCATCTAGCGTTGAGTAGGCGAACTCGTTGTAAATTGGTTAAAACTTCTTTATTGTTCGTGTCATGTCAAATAATAACAACTTTCTTACGTTGTAATAAGACCTAATTTATGAAAGCAATAAGAATATGAATTGTAAAAGTTAAGTTTGTAATTCGTAGCTTCGTAGCCAATCATATTACTGTTTTTTATGTGTGTAATGTACAATTTGATACGCAAATGTGTGAGTTTGGCGACACTGGTTCCCGTGCTTAGCCACGTTAGGGGCATTTCTACCTATATTTTCTGTTCTGTGACTACCACCAACAATCGCATCACTGCTTACCATCCAGTGATTAATATCATTAAAAAAAAACAACTAACCTTGCAAGAGCCTAGTAAGCTTGCTATCTCTGTAGCTGATAAAACTTCTATTAGTTCCATCTCCCAATGCTGAGATCACATTGCCGAGTGCCAGTAGACCCTGGTTGATCTTGACGCCTTCCTTCAAACGTTCACCACTCGCTTTCGTCTTCTTTATACGCTCAGAACCTGCTAAGTCGACTAAGTGGAACTTTGATGTTGTTGCTATGTTTCTGTGGATGAAACAGTTAATTTTAAAATTTCGTAATTTTAAAATAGAGAACAGCGTAAATAAACAGGGTTATTTGGAAAACACTGACAACCACACCTTTTGGTCTCTGATTTTTTTTTAAATTTATCATATTTAGTTCATCAGATTTTCATACAAAAATAAAAATATTTAAATTGAATGTTTTAAATATTACGAAGTATATGCGAGGCAAGCGATAGTACAGTAACGGAGGGGAGGGGGTCGGGCGGTGGGGGTGCTTGATGTTCCTGCGTCGCGTCATACAGACGTAGATAGGTATAGCAAGATAAAGAGTTGAAATGTGTTAGATAGAACTTCTAAAACTTGAAGGTTTTGTTTTAGGTAAGTAAATGAATTGTTTACTAAAAAATTATAAAACAATAGTTGTTGTTTATAATATTAGTAATACAGTCTTGCAAGGTTGTTAGTGTTATACAAATAAACCTGCATGAATAATGGCATAATCAGCTTTTAACACATCCATAATGTTCCCACTACTGGGACCCAAACCTCCTTTTTTAAAGAAGTAATGAGTCAAAATCTACCATGCAAGCTTTGTGCAGGTTGGTTTTTTTTTTTTTAGGTTGGTAGGATGTGACATATGTATGTTAAAATTTATGGTTTTAGGATAATTATAGTAGTTTTCTCACAAACTTTTCCTTCACCGTTTTAAAGGAAAAACAAAATCTGTGAAACCCTAAACTTAAAAATAAAATTGCCACATCCTCGCTAAAACTCAAAAACGAATATATATTACTCACTTGTCAGTCCTGCTCTCCTTATAGATAACGATAGTGAAGACAGCATGGCTCCGACTGGAAGCCTGGTTCATGGCTGTAGAGCCTGTCACTCTGCCTGATGACCCTCGCTCGAGGACCATCATGGTATCCATGGTTGATGTCACTGGTAGCTCTGTTATGCCTGGAAGTAAAGAGTCTATTTGTCAATTTCTATCAGATGTGGGAAGTTGTTCAAGATATTTATGGAGAAATCAGACAAAACAGCATTTTACGCCTTTATTAACAGGATGGGGGGGAGGTCAACCAGGAAGATGGCAGGACACCTTAGATGTCTTCCTTAGAAATTGGCAAGAAGTAGCCCAGTGAACTTTGCCCAACAATGACCAAAGTTGCCCAGCATAATTTATTAACAAAGATAATTCCAAGTTTGAAATTAAAGTACAAGCATTAGATCTAATCTGATTAGCCTTTGCCAGAGCTAAGTAAAGGTTTCCCTCTTCCTTCTACACCCATTGGTCCATTGTCTGTCTGTCAATCAAAACATAAGATAACTTTATCTCTATGTTAGACAGAACAGCTGAATAAAATCGTGAATATGAAAATATTACATGAAAGAGCATCCAAAACAAATGTACAGAAAATAGTCAGGTCAATAACACAAAATCAAGTGTTTAAACACAATTTTCAAGATGTCTGCTTCCACTAAAAAACAGCATAAAATAAGCAAAAATATTTACCTGGTAAAATAACTCCCTTATTAATATCTTCCCTAATCTCTATAATACTGTGTCCCCTCTCCTTACCGGAGAGTAAATCGTAGCACTGTTCCTGATAAAGCTCCATGAACGAAACAGTAACTTTGAATACGAACTTATCCTCATGTGTCTCTATAAAGTCAAATATGTCTGCTACAGCCTGGGGTATTACACCTGGAAAACAAATGAGATAGATAATGCAAAGCAAAGATGCAGGTGAAACCAAAGTGGACAGTTATTTCCTCCTACTTCCTGATATAGCATAGCATAGCATAGTCAGCCTTCTAATGTTCCCACTGTTGGGACTCAGGCCTCCTCTCTAGGAGAGGGAATGGGCTGTAATCCATCATGCAGACCCAGTGCAGGTTGGTGGATGTCAGATGTCTTCGATTGTTTTTTGTTCTAGGACATGCCGGTTTCCTCACGATGATTTCCTTCACCGTTTTGACAGCAGTGTTGATGAAATAAATTACACAATGTAATGCCCCCGGCTGGGGTTGAACCCGCATTCTACAACGTAAGTCGGGGGCTGTTACCATTCGGCCACCACTGTTCTTCCTCATATCCTACTTCTGATCTGACTTAAGTGTCTATAAAGTTCAAGACTGGCAGCCACATATTGAAAGCACAAAGGTTTGATACTGTTAATACGGCAGTGTTGTCCTTTAATATAAATATGTATATGCAAATAAAATTGGATAATGTTCGTTTATACTCCATGCCAATAGACAATTATACAAACCTATTTTAATGATGTTCCGTTACCACCATTAAATCGGTAGATTTTGACTTTTATTTCGTTGGCATGACAAATGGCAGCTGCAGTAAATAGTTGGTATTGTAACCACTTTTTAATTTTTGATTCTTTATTGTACACAAAAACATAAAATTGTATAAGGTGATACAGACAGTTCATGTACTAACTCGGCAATAGGTTTTCTCTCAGCAAACCTTTAAGTATCATAGAGATAACATATTCGTCCAATTAAGTTCATATTATTTTTTGTTTATAATACCATCCACCTACAGAATGGAAGTCAAAATCGATTGAATGCATATTAACAAAGGTTTATTGAAATGTTTCAATCTTACTGGAATCAAGTGGAGTTCCTACTTATGGTCCATTATAAATCCTAATTAAAAATTCATCTCTGAGACGCATGCTTGAATTACGAATAAGTAAATTTATTTCATTTCAATCAAATAAAGATACACATATTGCATACCCAGTTTAGTGGAGTCACCATCAGATCCAGAATAGTTGGTCCCCATTGTGTAGGTCTTGCCAGATCCAGTCTGACCATATGCCAATATTGTTACATTGTACCCTGAAAATAAGAATATTTAAATAAGGTGGGGCACAGCAGAACTGATGGCTGTCAAGGCCGAAAGGTTCTGGAGTGGCGACCGCATACCAAAAGACGCATTGTTGGTAGGCCTCCTTACAAGGTGGACCGATGACCTGGTAAAGGTTGCGGTAATCCTTGGATGCGAGATACACAGGATCGTTAATTGTGGAAACACTTGGGTGAAGCCTATGAGGCCAATCATCCTAGGTGTCCTATGATAATTAAATTTTTTGTAACTGTTACAGTTTAATCTATGGATATAAGTTGGGCTGGTGTTTTGTTTCAAACGACTAACAAAAAATAGAACAAAAAAAATTTGAAAATATCTTATTACATTCTCCATTTGAAAATTCATGGAAAATTACTTCAAGAAGTTTTGTTTAAGTTACTAGCTTTTGCCCGCACGGCTTCGTTTCCGCTCTTCCCTACTCTACCCTACTATACCCCACTCTATCCTACTCTACCTTACACTACTCTACACTAATCTATCCTACTCTACCCTACTATACCCTAATCTACCCTACCAAACTTCACATAAACCATTTACTAAATAGTCCGAACAAAGCCTACAAATTTTATTCTAAGAGTTATAAAATAACAACGAAAAGTGGCATTGATTTTTATATATATAGATGTACAAACATGATCAGATTTCAAAAATTAACTTTATCAAAAATCATAATTGAAAGAATTTTTAAATCTATATATATAAAAATGACCCCCGTTTTCCGTTGTCACGACTTGGCATGAAAACGGCTTGACCGATTTGGCTGTTTTTTTTTTTGTTGTGATTGTTATTGTGAGGAGAAGGTTCTTATGGAAAAAAAATTAGGGTAGTGTAGGGTAGAGTAGGGTAGAGTAGGGTAGGGTAGGGTAGGGTAGGGTAGAGTAGGGTAGAGTAGGGTAGAGTAGGGTAGAGTAGGGTAGAGTAGGGTAGAGTAGGGTAGAGTAGGGTAGAGTAGGGTAGAGAAGGGTAGAGTAGGGTAGAGTAGGGTAGAGTAGGGTAGAGTAGGGTAGAGTAGGGTAGGGTAGGGTAGGGTAGAGTAGGGTAGAGTAGGGTAGAGTAGGGTAGAGTAGGGTAGAGTAGGGTAGAGTAGGGTAGAGTAGGGTAGAGTAGGGTAGAGTAGGGTAGAGTAGGGTAGAGTAGGGTAGAGTAGGGTAGAGTAGGGTAGAATAGGGTAGAGTAGGGTAGAGTAGGGTAGAGTTGGGTATAGTAGAGTGGAGTAGGGAAGAGCGGGAGCGAAGCCGCGCGGGCAAAGCTAGTTTAGTTCAAAATTAAGTAAATTAAAAGTCTGTTACAAATCATATTTTAATATATGAATAAAACCTGACACTGGCCTGTAAAATGCATTTAACACTCAAGGAAAAATTGTATTTTGGGAGCTCCTAGGGACTTTCACTTTAATATTATTTCATTCATTAATTCATGAATCCCCAAGCGACCACCGGTGGCCGCGCATCTATTGTCTTACTATTGTGTCTCTAATTGACGGTATCTGAAGGGTTAAGCCCCAAGCAAACATTGGCGTTCACTCTAATTATAATAACAACATAATAATAATGATATTCCACAACTATCACACAACGCCGTGTAGTCTCAAGCTAAGCAGAGCTTGTGTTATAAGTACTAGACAACTGATAAACATACTTATATATTTCTAAATACATACATATTATAGATAAATTACACCCAGACACAGAACAAATAATTATGCTCATCACACAAACATTTGTCCTAGTTGGGAATCGAACCCATCACCACCGGCATAGCTGTCAGGGCCACTAACCACTATACCAACAAGCCAGTCTGTCATTATCTTTCTATTGTGACTGTAATTATGGTATTTGAAAGGTTAACCACACATCAGCTTACCTTGAAAGAGCTTCCCAATGAGACTTTTAACTGCAGTATCATAGAACTCTTGCTGAGTTATGTGCTGCGGAAACACATGATTGTATGTGAACGCCAAGTCTTTTATTTGGACCTGAGGCTGTCCAGGAACAACTTCAATACACTCATCACATCCTCTATCCGTCTCCAGTTGCATCAACGGCCTAATTCGAAGTGCTACTTGCACTGTGTCAATGGTACCCTTGTTGTCCGACTCTACCATCTTGAAATCAATTGTTTTTCTATAAAAAAAACACCTCTCCTCTTCTATATCAACAACAAATCTCGCATGTCCCTCGTTTTCTTGCTTTTCAGAATGACCAGGGAACAGTCAGTTGTCAGATTTTATATTTTTATGTCCAGTTTGTGGCTTCCAGTTTCATCAGGCCTGACATTGGTGTCAATTTCTGTAAAGAGGTTTGCTATAATCTTTATTATGATCATAAATCAGTTAAAACGTAATAAACATCATGAAATATTAATAAATATGGCTTTAAACTATATTTTTTTGGGTGTTTTATTAACAGATCCCAAAAAGTTTCTTGAAAGCGATGAAAACTTTGTAAAATGCAAGGGTCATCTAAACGATATCTTACCATAAAACTAAACAAAGCCAAATACAAGAACAATAAAAGTCAACACACAAAACGGTTATTTCAGTGAATCTAATTAACTTTTTTACTTTCAAACATTATAGCAATCACGACATCGACAATAAACGTTCAAAACTTCAAAAATACAACGGTTCAGGATCAACGACATATTCAAATTTATGGTTACCACACATAAAAATCATCAGGATCAAAAAACCAAACAGTCAACTTTTTAAGTTGTCTATGCCAAAGAGTTTTTAGAAATAGTGGACCTATAGTTATAGCTCGATCGTTTCGTATATAGCAATCGATACAATAATCTTTTATTTTTGTAGGCAAGTTTATTTGGGGTTTAAAACCGCAACATTTTGGTTTAAAATAATTTAAATCGGTTGATTTACATCTATAAGTACGACAAACTGCTGTATGTTTTAGAGACATGCACTACTAATATTCCTTTAGTTACCGCCATTTTTAACTATCCTTCAAATAAAATACATATTATATATTCGCTAGGATTAAGAAGAGAAAATCATTTATCCAGTGTGCTAAAATACACATTCTTGTAAACTTTTTTTATGGCGTTACACTGTTTTTAGAAAATCAATTCGCAGTTCTTCTCTCTGCAAAATTGTGATTGAAGGTGCTTGCAACTTTGAAAAATGCCATCCCTAAAAAAATAAGACGAATTTTGTCTATGACTCAATTCCAGTTGTCAAAATAAACTGTCAAAAAAACGAGCGAAAACAGAAAGTTCCACAGTCCACACATTGCGCCACTTATTTTGTGTGTTGTGTTTTTTAGTTAATGTGTGTGATTTTTATCAAAAACCGTGTGTTAAGAAAAAACGTTATTCACAAAATATCTTACAGCCGTGTAAAAGTGCCGTAAATCCATCTTGAATGTTTGTTTTTACATAGCGTCATGCCCCCGCGACTTAGAACGCGAGCTTCCAAAGCTTTGAAGGAAAATATAGACGTAACTGTAAACAAATCAAAACTAGGAAAGAATGCAACTAAAGCTCCAAGAAAAGCTTTAGCAGACAAGACAAACTCTGCATCTGATGACACGTCTTTAGAAATCCCGACTAAAATTTTGAAAACAATCACAAAAACTTCGAAGACAGGTTCAAACAAGAATGGAGAACAGAAACAAACTGTGGAAACAAAAAGGTCTAAACAGAAAACTACTAAGCCTCAATCACCAGCCAAAAAGAAACTGTCCCCGGTGAATCAAGCTCAATCAATAAGGAAATTTCTGACACCAGTCAGCAGATTTTCATCATTAGCTAACCAAAGCCAATCACAATCACCTATAAAAAAAGTAAGCCCTAAGAAGGCTACTAATACCAGGAAATCAGACCGGAATCTATCATTCAAATTACTGGGAAGCAAGAAAACTTTAAAAGAAAGTGAAAATAATGAGCCGAGAGATGATATCTACGAGTTCACGTTTGATCCAAATGAGGAACCAAAACCTCAGAAAAAGAAACGTAAAAGAACAGTTACTAAGAAACCAACTCCCGATCCTATCGCTAAGCCTCAAAAGGTATATAAGAGCAGTTATGATCAGAACATTTCTAAAGCATTAGCAGCATTAAAAAAAGCTGTCAAACCAGGCAAATCTGCACAAGCTGCAAAACTTACTCAAATTGCTGAAATCAGTGATGACGAAGAAGAAAATGTTGTTCAAAACAATGTAGCTAATAAAATAAATGCTGTCCAAACTACTGTTACAAAAGAAAATAATATGGCTTTCAATGACACTGGTAAAAACTCGGTACATGAATGTAATTACCCTTCAATAAGAGTAGAAGATATTGCTGCTGATATAGAACCAAGTATAGATCATGATGATGATATAAACTATTCACCTGTTAACTCACCAATGCCCCATGGGTTTAAGACTCCTAATGCTCATGCATCTGTGAATCATAAAGAAACTCCAGAAAGATCTGTACATAATAATGATCCTCTTAACTTGTTAGAAGAACTCAGTTTCTTTGATGAACAGCCTATAGCCAGTAGTAGTATGAATGTGTCTGTAAGACACCCCTTGGCCAGTCCATGGAGAGTAGAATTTGGTAGCTTACCAATAAAATGGCCTAACAATGCTTATGTAAAGGCTAATATGACCCCAGCAGTTGAGACATCCTTCATAAATCCTGAGGATTCAAGTAATAAAAAGAAGCATGTGTACACAAACATGTTGGCACAAAATGATGAAATGTTTACAGATGTAGGTGATAATACACCAAATCTTAAACAGCCTAGTATAATATCATTTATTAAAGAAATGGCAGAGAAAAGTGCTAAAAAGAAACGAGGCAGGTCTGTTTCT
The DNA here is from genome assembly GCA_949319445.1 of Mythimna lalbum. Lineage (NCBI taxonomy): Eukaryota > Metazoa > Arthropoda > Insecta > Lepidoptera > Noctuidae > Mythimna > Mythimna lalbum. The sequence goes on from OX439363.1 coordinate 7,327,539, forward strand.
CCAACTAAAGCTATTTATCAGGTTGGTGTTAATAGTGAAGCAAATGATAAGTCTGCTAAGAAAGGATCTGAGAATACAGCAGATACAGTTGCCCCTCCTAGCAATAATTCTTCTGAAGAGACAAGGCCACCACCTCCAAACCACCACTCCACTCCACTCCGCCCCCACAAACACCATTCCTCTACTTCCACTGACAAGGAAAACTTAAATGACAAAAGACAAACTAGAAAGCGAAAGAACAAAGAAAACCTATGTAATATACCAGCGAAATCACCTCGAAAGCAGAAAGACAAAGATTGCACTTTCTTTGGCTTTGATGAAAGTGAGGAACAAGATGAGAATATATCTCCAGTTAAAATTAATAAAAATCCCGTAAGAGGGAGATCTTTAAGGCCCAGATCTAAGGCTGTCCTTCAAGAAATCAATGGACCTACAAGAGCAGTGTTGCCCGTTGCTGCTAAAACCAAAATAGTTACTAGCTCTGAAGCAGTTAATGAGGTTTATGAGGGGTTGAAGTCAGGTGCTGAAGCACCAGAATTCCCTGAAAAGAATGTGGAAGACATTGTAACTAATATTGAGGAGCTAGACAACAATGATGATTCTCAATCTGTACATTTGTTTGAAGATATAGAAGTTGTACATCATGTGAAGGTAACTATTTTAAAGTTGACTAATAAATGCTTAATCTTTTTTCTAGTTACCAATTTTAACTTGACAATTCAAGTTCCACACAATATCTAACTTCAATTTGCTTTATTTTCTACTAGCTTTTCCCAGCGGCTTCGCCCGCGTGATAGTAGTTTTTTTTATTTATCCCAAGGGAACATACTTCCGGGATAAAAAGTATCCTATGTCCTGTTCCTGGACACAAACAAACAAACATACTCACTTTCGCTTTTATAATATTAGTAAGGATGTATATGCTGTGGCCTGATTTTAGAAATTGATCTGAAAATTGATATGGCCAACTAAAACTGGCCAGATTGTTTTAAACATTAAAGTTTGATGATATTTCAATCTTCATTTAGCCTACATTTTTTAGACTTTTTAACTGTACTCTGTGGTCATATTCGAAAGGTTAGGTTAGTTAGTTAAAATTAGAGACAATAGAAAGACGGTGAGCGAACGCCAGCATTCTCTTGGGGTTATGAATTACACAATCTGGCCAGTTTTAATTGACCATATCATGAAGCGATCACTTCTATAATCAGGTCACAATATAATACACAAAACAAAAAGGCTGCTTTTCCACCAAAGATGTGCTATGCAGCTATGCTGTGAGGATGTAATAGCTAAGCCGTGAAATTGTATGACCACTTCCATTGATGCTAAGCGGTGGTGCGAGTAAGATGTGCTATGAAGATGTGCCGCCACAAAGTAGATGCGCGAGAAAGATGCATCATATTGCGAAGCAATATGATGCATCGATAGTAGGGAAGCTTGGCATAGCACACATCCATAGCATGCATCCTTCCATATAAAAAACATATCTTAGTTGAATCGGTTTCCACCACTGCTAAGCTATGTGCACCAATGCATATGTTTATAGGATATCAAACACATCTATAGCAACATAGCATAGCACATCTCTGGTGGAAAAGCACCCTTACAGTCCAGAAATTAAAAAGATACAAAGACTGATGTACGTACCTCCCATGTTTTTTCTTAAAATTAATAATTATTCTTCCATATTTCCAGCCAACACGTAAAAGCTATGGCAAAGCCAAGAAGGTGACATTCCGACAACATTCCTCAACAGACAGTGATGCCCAAGAACCTGTTGCAGTTGACCAGAATGATTCAAGTGACTATGATGACTTGGGAGACCTTACATTTGAGGTTCCTGATGTAAAAGAAAAGAAGTTCACTAAGAAAAAGAAGCCTAAGAAGTTGAGATCTAAGAAGGAGGTAAATATCAATATGAAGGTAGAACAACACTGCGCATACGTGTGCCACACACCGATCTGGGCGTGTCGTCCTCCCTCCATATGTTTTATATTGAAACTAGACTCGTATAGCTTGGTTCACGCTACACGATGCCACGCGACGTCGTTCTACGTACAAATTAGGCGTGTTACACTTGTGCGTCGGTCTAATGTAGTGCTAGCTTGATGCATTTTTATCATGGCAACTAGCAAACTACACTACACACGTGTGCCACACACGCCGATCTGGTCGCATCGGTCTCCATACATTTTAGGAAACTAGACTTTTAGATCTACATTTGATCCATGCAACGCGACGCCGACATTGTTCTACGTACAAATCATGCGTGTTACACGTGTGCGTCGGGCTAACTTAGTTCTAGCGTTAAGTTCGCATTCAGTTAACGCCTTTTATATTTACTAAATGGCTCCATTCCAATCAATTAGACGACCAAATAATATTCAGCCATTCAATCAGACAGGTATTGCAAATAATTTGGATACATAAATAATGTTTAATGTATTGTCTAGTACCAGATTTTTGAGAGAGGCTGTGGCAAGTCATATAAAATTCAGCCGTCAATGTGCTGATGAGAATCGTAAGTGACATAAGCTGATAAAATAGTATGGCATGTAGTGATAAACTAGGCCGTTCTCTGTTTGCAAGGAATCTAAAATAAAGACAGAGAACCTAAAATAATGAATGCTTGCTCACTTATGTCTAATCTGTCCATATTGGGCTAATTTGGTTTTTTGTGCCTCCTGAAAAGTTATGTATTTCACAGTTACGAGGTAGTTATTCACTCTAAGGGCCAGTCCACACGGCGCGTTGCGTCGACGCAACGCAAATATTTCGACGAATTGGCGGGCCGTACGAGCAGGGTGGCGTCACTCGTCTGCCCGCCGATTCGTCAAAATATTTGCGGTGCGGCACCGCAACGCATCGTGTGGCCTAGCTCTTAGCCGTAGCAATAGAGAACAATAAAAAAATAGAATAATAATAATAGAAATACTTCATTTGAATGGTTCTCGTGTCATCATCATTAACAAAAACAATCAACAACACAACAACAACAATCAACAACAATCTCGTGTACTAATAAATTAATCAACTTATTTTAAATTACAGGAAAAAGAGGCAGAAGCATGGGCAGCAAACTTCAATTCAATGTGTGAGGATATAGAGGAGTTCCCCCTACTTGTTGAGTAAAATCAATATTTACTCATTATTTTAATTTGGTAATTATGTTATTAAATCTTACGTTTTACTAATAACCCTTTAATCACTGGCGACGGAATTGGTCCGGCCATTGCTTACGTGCCCTATTCGCCAAGGTCGTGTGTTCGCGACTGGGTACTCCAACTCGTTTAGCTCTTCAATCCCCATTGGTGACAGAAGAGCTGACAAAATGGACGACCCTGGCGGAATAAACACGCGAGCGTTTGTCGAATATATCCGACGTACCCAGGCGATTAAAAGGATAAAATACTCATTTAATGAGAACAGTGCAATTTTTGGGCACACAAAATGGTATCTCTCTAAAAACATGGACACAAAATAACTTTATTATGTATTTATGTAAGTAATTAATAATAATTCTTTGTATTTCTTATGTAAATAATTTGAATTTAATTTATATCAAAGGTAATGATAATTCTGGTTAATTATGAGATAAGTGTATCTAGTACCTCAAGAATTAAAATTTAATCAAGAGTCTTATATTGTGGCCATTAAGTAATTGCCATTTTAGTTTATCAAGTGTGACTTTTACATTTTTAGTAGAATTTAAGTTAATAAGAATAATGATTTAATTTATAAACAGTTTTGATTGTGAACAAGTATGATTTAAACACTTAAAAAAATCCTATACACCGCAAAATTTTGATCGTTTAAATCCCGTGGAGGGTCGATCCGGTACTTGGAACACTATCGATTTGTAACGATAAAATAAAAATAAAAGATACCTTTTTTAAAAAAAATCGTATTAATTTACGTATGTACGAAATTAATGTGTTTAAGAAAACGACAGCTGAGAGAGTCCAATGACCTGTAGGTACTAGGTAGTAGTCGGTGTTGCGTACTGAAATTAATTTCGTATATGCGTAAATTAATACTAGTTTTAAAAAAAAGGTACTTTATTTTTCAATTTTAATGTTACAATTCGATAGTGTTCCATGTACCGGATCGACCCTTCACGAGATTAAAAGTATCAAAATTTTGCGGTATATACTAGGTTTCTTTGGGATTTTTCACATTAATGTTCACAAAATCGTAATTATTTGCAATTAAAAATTTAATATTACATAGAAGTACAATAATTAAGTAACGTTCTTAATTTTAAGACAAGTTTTTACCTCAAATTAATATTGAAATCCTATTTATAAGAGGTTTAGTAATAAAAAGCAAAACTGGATCTATGATTCTACTGTAGTCTGATAAGAATTGTCAATACTTAATTTTTGGTTTTAATCTCTTGGACATTTTATGTTAATATTATTTTTATGAGCGAATACTTTTTTGTTCTTTGTCATCGTTTCGTGTTGTTCAGATTTTCGTTTTATTTTCGTGAGAAATCGAGATGTAAAGCTGGTTTTTTTCGCGTCTCTAGTTTTATGTTTGCAAGACAACTAATTTTTAATAAAATGTTTCTAACATTTCTTGTTTCATTTTCATAATTCCATGATGAATTCGCTTCTGGCAATATTACTGTAACGGATTTTTGATACTGCTAGTTTCAAGTAATTCAAGATAGATGGCGTGGTGCTCAATCGTGTGACAGGCGTGAGTTAGTGATAATCGTTATCACTAGATGGCGTTAGTGATACCTACTGTGTTATAAACTGAAGGATTCGTCGATGTCTTTCTCTCGAATACGTTGTTGGTTTATAGCTTTGTTGTAATTCAAACAATTTTTCTTTTTTATGCTTTTTATTTTAGTTGTTTTATTCCATGAAGTTGTTCTAAGGTCTCGAAGACTGATTTTTCTATTAAAACTTAGCTACTTGCCGCATTCGATTTTTAAGAAACGGTATCAGTATTCTTCACACATACCTATTACACTTTCTTCTGTTGGTCCTTATGTATTAGACATATTTTTTAACTCTTGTCTACAAAAACTTCGTGCTCTCTATTTTTCATCGACCTAGAAATGGCTGATTCATAAAAAAGTCTTTAGGGAAAGCCGCCGCTGCGGACCTTATCCACTGTTTCTAGGTAGGTACTATCCAACTTGTTAATACCTAGTTTCAGCTAAGGATCCAAGTATGTTGGAATCTTGGTATGATACTTATGGCTATCCTATTTACGTACCGAGGTTCTCAAGTCATAGTTTTGGTTTGAAGCTAAGACGACCCTAACATTTACTGATGTTCTCCAGTCATAGTTTTGGTATGAAGCCAAGACGACCCTAACGTTTACTGATGTTCTCCAGTCATAGTTAGGGTATGAAGCTAAGATAGACACCCCTATTTTAGTTTAAGCGTTCACCGTCCTAGTTTTACTTAAATTAGTAGTCTATCAGTGAACCCAAACCCACCCTTGGTCCAGTTCAAACAACAACAGACCCAAAGCAAAGAAAATATCACAAGCCATAATATAAAAAAATGTAAAATTAATTAATTCAACAAAGTAAGTATCCACTCAGCCCTAATGTGATGCCTGACGATATTAAAATGATTGCTCTTTGGCAAATATGGCGGCTGGCTGAATTATACAGCGGAAGCAAATATTACCCTCGCAAACATACGTCCCGAGAGAGCGAGCTAGTTCGCGCACTCAAAATTAAAAGCACACAATGAAAATACAGTACCGAGGGCCCCTACTCGGATACCTATGTCGCGAAAAGTAAGTGCGTACTCCGCTACTCCGACCATAGCTCTTAACACTACGCGTGGAGTGGCCCACGCATTGTTGTCAATGAAAACAGTCGCCGCCAGAGTGTTTTTTTGTTTATAGACTCTTCGATGTTGCCACTCGAAAATAAATAGCCGCGCGGTAACGAGCAATATGGGCCTAACAAGCTGTAACGATGTTTTGTCTTTACAATCGATTCGCGATTGTTTGTTATTGTTCCATCTCGCCTCGATAACAACTGAGTTTCGCGTTGAATCGCGAGCCAATTTGAAAACAACGAGGTTATTTGATTGTTAATGAATAAAGAGATGATTATGCTGGTGGGTAGTTAACTTGTTATGCTGGGGTCACAGGGAAGTTTGGTGATGTTAGAGATCTATAAGAAGGTTGGCAGAAGACTATCGAATTATTGTCGAAATATATAAATTAGTTACGTAGCTGATACGTAACTTATTTCTCGATTATGTACTAGTTTGGTTGGGAGGTACCTATAGAAACTCTTTAAAAAACCTGAATTGTTAAACTTAGAAAAATTATTTTCTTGTGTCCAAATTGTTTGAGATATCTATAGGTAAAACAAAATAGGTAGGTACTGGGATAAGCCAACCAATCACGCTGTAGTAACAATTAATAATTGAGCACCTAATAATATCTACCCCGAGAGTAGACTTAATAAATTAACAATTGGACTATTTCTGTCATTTAATTAAAGGGTGGCCGCGCACACCCGGGTTGTTCGGGTCGGGAATATTAACCGCAATTCTCGGTCAACATTCACAAAATTGACACGTCAAATATTTGTAACTTCGTCCTGGGACCACGTTAGACGGCAAACAGAATCGTGTCTGGTCCTCCCTTAATTTCCGATGTTTCTACACCATCGGGCCATTGTCCCAAAATGGTTCTAAGTGATCTGTTCTTACGGTTAACTTTGGAGTGTGTCTCATTCGTCGAGATAGCCGCTTGTGAAAACAAAATGGCGCTGACTGTGTTTGAATTGGGCCGTATCAGTCGCTAGCGGAGATTCATTTTGTCGCGTTGCTTAAGATCGGAGAATCTCCTACATATTGTCTCAGTACACAAGGTGAGTGTGTGCCCGCGTGTTAGGCTTGCATTTAAAGCTAGCTACAAATTTGTTGTTTCAGTACAAATACTACGATGATATTGTTTGCAGTTTGACTTTGCGTTCGATCGAGGAGTTTGTTTGGCAGCCTAGTGCCGACGTCGTAATAAGTCAACACTTGTATATTGATTATGATGATCGTTGTGCTACTGTCTGCTTTTACCGCTGGTAGCTACTCAATTAGGTATGTGTTTCTTTATAGAGATGTAAAAGCTGCAACTTTTAAGATATCATACTGGATTCTTTTAAAATTAGAAATTACAGTCTTCATTAAGGACTCCTGCTGTCTAAAGAACAGATTGTAAAAGTACCTGGGTACTTAGTCATGTCTATAAATTAGCACTCATAACAAAAGATTAACTTACAAAAACTGGGTTAAATATAAATAAATAAAACAAGTGAGCCAACTGCTTAGAATCCAATAAGCAAAATGGAATACTTAAACAATTAAATCTCACCTATGTTTAGTCTTCAAATTTACCAATGATTAAAAACCACATGTAAGGAGCAAACACTAACTTTCAAAAGAGGAGTATACTTAACAAATATTATATTGTAAACTTTACATTGACATAGTAAATATTAAATAATATGTGTACAGGTAAATAATATTGTCGCTAGCCGAGTCTACCTGCTCTTGGTGTTGCCATTATCATAAACCAAACACGTCAATATTTACCCACACAAACAAGGGCGTAATTTTTAAATAAATTGTGGCATTTCGCGAAATTGCTTCCGCAAATAGAATTGTGGACAAGAGCCGGCGCGAATGTGTGCGAAACTTTTTTCGGCCCGTTATTTGACCATGAGCTTTGTCGCTTAATGAGACGCTCAGCGTAATTTTGGAGGCTGTAAAACATAATTATCCTTCTGCAAAGCTTTGGCCATAAACAGATAGGAGTTAAGATATTGTGTATGACACAGTGCTTGATGATCCTTCAGTCAATATTGTTGAGTTACCGAAGATAGATGGCGCTACCTGTAGTTTTTTTTTAACCATAATGCAAGAGCGAGTCAGTGGATTGATTCAGGATCGTATTGTTCAATCAATCAAAATCAGATATTTGTTTATTAAGAGGCACATTTTGTGGTGTCATTATCTCGTAATTTAACAGGTCTTTAAATTACCTAAGGAGGAGTTCGTGTGAGTAGGTAAAAAAGTTAAGTAAACGTAGACCAGCAGGATGCCTGAAAAATCTGAAATAAATAGGTGACTATCTCAAATTGTTCAAGATTCTTTCAAACCTATAGGTATTTACTTAGTTGAGTACAACATGCGTGCTCCAATTATCCACCATTTTAAGATAATAAAAACACCATTAAAGTAGGGCTAAGTGTATTAATGGAAGCAATATCTTAAATGAGCGGGCTTGGCGGCCATCTTGTGTCGTTTTTCCCGCCATTAAACTGGGGTAGCGTTCGGAGAGCGGCAAGAAAGATAATCCTTGGATTGGTCAGACTAAACGCGGACCAACGTGGGGTGTAGATGGAAGAGATCCAATTTCGTACGGCTACTTACGTGCGGGACTTAAATTGAACATTATTCAGTAGTGTTGATGGAAATATGGAAGTTACATAGGTAGGTAGGTGAATTGTTTGGCACTAAGTTCAACAAAAATCTTAATTAAATAATCCTTATAGGTAGACCTGCAGATACATACCTAGATGTACTTATCGCTTTTTTCTTTACCTTATAATAATAATGAATTAGGTATTACCTACATCAAAGTTATTCAGCGATGCCGCCTTTGTACTATCTATTTAAGTTTGTGTAAAAGTTATATTAAGTAGGTACTGATGACTATGTCGTACAATTTTATTATAAATAATTACTTACAATATAGATTATTCTTAAATCTATTAGGAAAGTAACCAGCCACTAACCCAGTGATTTTAATGACTAATCGCATATAATATCTAAGTACTAAAGAAATATTTTGCATATGGTTCTAAAACGTGGTCGCTCACATCATCAGCCTTATCAGAAGGCTTAAAGTTACCCAAATGGTGGTCGGAGTTTCCTTGCGTGTTCGCATCCGAAATGAAGATATCCGAAGGCAAACCAAGGTTAGGCTGTATCGCTAACTTAGGTTTTCTAGCAGAAATATCGCCAGACTTAAGTGGCAATGAGCAGGGCTCATTGCTCGCAGAACAGATATTGAAAGCATGCTCATCACAACCATTTTGAAGGGAACTGAATGATCTAACACAGATATTCAAGTAGTATGGCCTACTTTTCTACCTTCCCAAATCTTTCTTAGTCCGACGGAATAAAAAGAAATGCGATATTAATGAAAATTATTTGACTAAGATAGGAATACACTTCTTCCGAGAAATCTTCGAGTTCCTAAAGCAGGATAACAGTTTTTTTTATCTTATTCAGTTATTATTTACCCCGCTGCGACAGTTACGTAGGTTTGCTTAACTAGGCACCGTCCGGATTTTCCCTAATCATAAAATATCTTGTAAGTGATCTAGGTATTCCAATAATTCCTTGAATCGATCTGTAAACATCCTCCGGTGGATAAATTGTTTACGTAAAAAGCTATATTAAGTAGCTATCTAGGTTCTTCAAATAAGTACCAAAATATATAGGTACTCCTTATTTTTTTAGAAAAGATCAAATTTTGTAAACAGATTTTTTTTTAAGTCTCTACGGAAACATCAAATTCTTGGTAGGTATGTCTAATTTCTTCTTGCTTTTAAGAACCTGAGTATCTACCAAAAGGTTTGCTCTTGACTTCAATTTCGCTGGAAAAATCCCCTTGGAAAATGCCTCAATAAAATTATAAAATTACACCAATACCATTTGAACTACTAAGCCTCCCCCACACGGGCTTCTAAAAAACGCCGCGTCAAGCTTCATTTTGAGGCGGCCGTTTTTTGTGGCTCGTGTGCGGGGTGCCGCCACAAAAAAACCGCTTGAAGCCGCTTCAAGCTTCTCTGGCCATAAGCTGTCGCGCGCTTCAGCTGTTTTTTGCGGTGCCTTCTAGCTTTTTTTGTGGCCGCTTCTAGTGTTTTTTTGTGGCCGCTTCTAGTGTTTTTTTGTGGCAGAGTTTTTTTGAGGCCCGTGTTGGCAGTAAGTTGGGTACATTCATTTAACACTGAACGAAAGTAAAACATCGTTCCATTTCTGTCATTCGAATGATGCTTTTAATAATTTTAGTAGGTATTAAATGCCTTGGAGCCGTTTGGATTAACCATTGTGGTTAAAGGATCGTTCAGCTAGACTGCGTGACCGAATTGTAACGGTCAAGGGTGCGCCGGATGTTAGGAATCTCGAATCGGGTAGCTTTATCTTAAAAACGTCTCTGAATCCGCTATGAACACACCTATTAGGCCCAAATACTTTGAGGGAAAGAAAACCATCGAAAAATATTTGAGAAGGAAAAGAATAAGGAGCATTTAGCAATTTCTGGTGTAAATGGACCCCAGTGTTTAGTTACCAACTTTTATGAGATACTAGCTTTTGCCCGCGGCTTCTCCCGTTTACATAAAGATAGCCTATGTCACTTAGGAATAAACCAGCTTCCATTAGGAGACAGTGCTCTCGGCCGAATACTCGGTACGTATAAACAAAGCGCCGAGTGCTCTCCCGAGCGCTTATCTCTACAACTCGCTTACATCACTGTCTCGGCCGAGCAACATTTTACTGTCTAGCCCTTTTACTCGGTACGTGTGAGAAAGGCATTATTCTCCAAAACAATGTAGGTTTCAGTTTGAATGCGGAAAGTTTGAAAGAGTAACTTAGTCTCAAAAAGCAAATAGCATCCGAAGGAACATTCTGGGTTTTAATCTGTAAAAGACTGAACAGGGCAGTGTAAGACTAGACTAAAATCTCTCGCGTCACCTAGAGCAGAAGAAGTCATTTGATGATATTCCCACGTAAAAAAAAAACTTCAATCGAAACGGTACCAAGTAATATCTATCAAGAATTATCCTGCCGTAGCAACAGGGAATTTCGTTCGATAGATTATATAGGTAGGGGCCGTATAGAGGCAGATGCATTCAAGTTTCTATATTTACTTAGGCTACGTGGCTCGCTTTATCAGAGCTATGCATGTCTGGGGGAATCGTTTGATCGTGCACGCCTGACAGAATAATTGAAAGCTCAATGTGCACGTAAATATATTGATGGGACTTCATAAATAACGGAGTTTAAGGATTACTGATTTTTCGCTTGTAATCTAGAGGATTTTTTGTAATCCTTTTTTTTATTATAGACTAGTTTTTGCCCGCAGCTTCACCTGCGTACGTAAAATTATGACCTATGATGTCACTCAGGAATAAAGCAGCTTTCTATTGGTGAAAGCAGTGGTTGAGAGCAGTGGTGGCCGAGTGGTAACGGCCCCGGCTTACGAGTTGTAGGTGGCGGGTTCAAACCCAGCCAGACATATTACTTTGTGTAATTTATTTCATCACCATTCCTCTCAAAACAGTGAAGGAAAACATCGTGAGGAAACCGGCATGTCCTAGAACCACAAAATTCGAAGACATGTGACATCCACCAACCCGCACTGGGCCCGCGTGGTGGATTACGGCCCATTTCCTCTCCTAGAGAGGAGGCCTGAGTCCCAACAGTGGGAACATTATAAGGCCGACTATGCTATGCTATGGGAGAAAAAATGTTAGCAATCGGACCAATAGATACTTTCAGAGCCTCTTACAAATAAAAAGAACAAACTTTACCTACCTCTTAATTCATGAATCCCCAAGCGACCACCGGTGGCCGCGCATCTATTGTCTTACTATTGTGTTTCTAATTGACGGTATCTGAAGGGTTAATAACATTAGTGTACCCCTATCTCATCTGATGGTAAGCGATGATGTGGCCGAAGATGGAACACGCTTGCCTAAAAGTAACCTAATCACCCTTGACTTAAAGACCCTTAGATCGTAGCTATCAGAAAATACAGCTTTAGGCAGAATCATCTTGAAGACATCTCGTGTGTCCAATAATAGGTAAAGCATCACCTTTATTATTTCCTATCCTGATTTTATTTAAAGGTATTATTATCTCGAAAAATAAGTAAGCTTTTCATTAGAACCTATTTATTCGTTAGATATTATTTATCAAGAAAGCAAGACAATACAAAACAAAATTCAAAGTGAACAAATTCTAATTTATGACATTACTTAAGTTCCAAGTACATCTGAGCCTGCACGATTTCATTAATTTTCGAAACTTAAGTAAGTCGCAAGGCCTTAAGCACCGAATCTACAATTTATGTAAAACGGGCCCGCCGATGTGCAAACACACTACTCGGTAATACTTGGTAACTGTTCACTGTACTAAGTAGATTAAGTATGTAAGTACTTACTTTGGTTGCCGACTTTGTAACACCACCATGCTTTGTTGTTAACAATACAATTTAACAGCGATAGTGCTTCAATTCTGTCTTTGTTAACTCCTTTCTTAGGTGACAAGTCATTAATTAACCTCTCCGGAGTTTTAGACTCTTCGTAACTAAAACCTACCCATCTATATTTCTCCAGTTGTCCTAAGCTTTGCTTTCTAGGGCCGCGGTAACTCTTTAAAAATCCCGCAAGTCTTTGTTAGCCCTGCATTTTATACAGTGAATGTCTAGAAATCTTATTATGTCTAGACTTATTTAAGAGAGTATCTATATCATAAGCTAAATACATTAATCAATCATTTATCCCCAAAACAACCCCATAACTTCTAATCAACATCAAATACGGTTAAAAGAAAAATCGCAGCTAATACCTCGGCTATATTACTCGTACACCAGCGAATTAATTCCCGAGCGTTCCCACCGGCCATAAATAAAGGCCTCGCGTCTGCAAACACACGGAAAGTGCGCAAACAACATAAAACACGGAATGATTGCAATTAAAAACGCATTGCGGGGTCACGTGACCCGGCGGCCATCTTGTAACCGCGCGCCTACGATGCTTCGACCGTTAATTATGAATTAGGCACGGAAAGTGGACAGTTTATTGTTTGTTGATCAGGTGAGGGCTGTGTTGGTACTTGGTTGGTGTGCAAATAATGGTAGTTTAAGTTTCTATTCAAAATTTAAAACAGTATAAATATCTACCTATTGCTGTGTTTTAGAAGAAGTGCGTAAATCGTTGTTGGAACTGCTGATGTTAGTTGGCTTTCTAGCAATGTGGATGTGTACTATGTGTTTGGCTTAGTATATTCACATAATTCAGTTTCTCGTAGATACATATTTAAAAGATTGGCCCATAATATCATTAGGTCGAAAAAAGTGGAAAGAAGGAAGCACTACAGGGTAAAGGCTGGGGTCCTTTACCCTGTAGTAAGTCAAAATAGGCATATCTTTAAAAATGGTTAGGTATAGCTCATTGACATTTAGCAAAAAGTGTATTTAATTAGAGCATTAGGTACGACAATAAACCAGTCGTATTACAAAGTAATACACAGTAAAACACAAATTGCAAATCAAAGATCCGCCAAAAAAAAAAAATTGGGAACTAGACCGGATATCAGGGAATTGCCTGCGAGCGATGTTTGCGAACGAACTAGCGATTAAAGTAAATAGAGATGGGGAGCATCGAATGCATGACGGCAGCCGAAGAGTGATGCCAATAGATTTCATATAGTCGGTCTGTACCAGTAGGTCGCGCTGAAACTTTTTGACCCAGAATTCTGGCTTCAATCTGCTCTTTTTATTGGTTTAGATTGATCTCGATTTGGGAGGCTGTTTCAGCTGTTTGTCCTAGATAATATTCGTAGTTACGAATATATTGCACGTTTTATGGGTTATTCTTTCAGCGATTTATGGATATTTTGCTTCATGAAGACGCTGAAGTCCTGGATACGTGCATATTATTTCTGTGTGCTTAAGTACAGTTCTTTGACATATAGAAAAAAGAGTGTACATGAACCTACACAGATACATCCAGAATTTAACAACGGTTTAGCTACGGTTGTCTTAGGTTAATTTTCTGCTTCTAATTATATCTATAACATTTTCTTCGTTGGTTGTTTCCTCAACTATTATGGTGATAAAGCCGGGTTATCGTACACCATTTGACACCAAGTACTCTTATTTGCGCATGTAGAAAAAATAGTGTACCTATGTGAACCTACACATGCAAGCTCAACCCGCGTTGATGAAGAAGTATAGTATAACTACTTTACCCTATACGTACCACCATTGGTTGTATTTCCTCAGTTATTCTGGTGATAATCCTCTAAGCTGGTTCTTGGTTTTGGTGTCGTTTTCGTCATTGTTTTAGGGAACCTTGTTTAACCTACTTTTGAGTCCAGGGTACCTTTTTTTGTGCTGTCTACGTTTTACTAACCTTCAAAAGTTCAAGGTTTCTTAATGATATTGAAATATAGCTAAACTATAATAATAATACTAATAATTAATGATTAAACGAACTTACCTGTACGTGAAGTTCTATCATAATTATACGAGCGCCGAGTCCGAAGAGATTAGTAATGTACACATGTAGTTACGCTAGTTTTCACCACTCATGCACTTAGTTGAGAAATAGGTATTTTATAAAAAAATTCTTTATCTATGGCAATTTAATTTGACATACCCGCAATACAATTTTTTTTTTTTTTTCATTTTTGTGTAGGTACCTGGTCCAGCTCCGCTCTCAGGCGACTATCGACAATCATTTAGTTTAGAATAAGGATCCTGATGTTCATTGATGTATTTCCGAGACACTGTATTATTTGGGGTGTGCATCTAGAGCACTGGGAGGGTGGGATTACTAATCTCTTCGGACTCGGCGCTCGTATAATTATGATAGAACTTCACGTACAGGTAAGTTCGTTTAATCATTAATTATACTCGCGCCTCGTCCTCGAGATTAGTAATGTACACATGTAGACTTTGAGAGTATTTTAGGAATATCATCAATGAAAAATAATGTTTGTAAATATCCAAAATATATATATTTTTGTTACAATACATAGGTGAACAGAAATAACAACTTAGTACTTCTAGGATTAACAATAATTAGAAAATTTATTTGAGTATGTACTTACTCAAGAAGAAAATAAATCAAAGGGGAATGAATTTAATTAACTAAGGTATAACTATTCTTATAATAGCTATCATAGTTAATAGAAAATATATGAAATCTGCTCTGTATCTGATTTTGACCGATCTTAATATGTTGTGATATAAGTTATGATGAACATTGATTAATTATTGATTCTGCTAAGGTAGTACTATCGTCATCGAGCACAGCTCTGTGATAGAATTTTGCAAAAACTGTGGAATTCCTACTCCAACCTGCCGTTTTACGGATAGTATCTAGGCTGACGCCCAGCGAGTGCGCGCGCGACGACGCTGCACGTCTCGTGCTGTGTGCACTGAACATGCTTGTGTCGATCCCACATTCACCGAGTGTTTGCTTAATCCAGCGGCTAAGCGTTTGTGTTCCTACTGGCTTATGAGGTTTCCTAACTCCAATAAATAATTCGTCAGACGTCCGTATTAATGAGGTTCGTTCTACATAACACAGTAGTGTAGTGGCTGGGCAAATAGCTGTTTTTTCATTAAAAAAGGGTAAATTAATAATAGGTTGTTGAAATCCTGGTCGAGAAGTCTTTATAATGTCAGGAATTTTAATAGTGACACGCTGCGAAAGGTTCTGAACATTGCTAACTTTAATTTTCGAGAGAGTTTGAACCCTGTGTGCAGTCGACAGGGCCAGTAAAGTGACGGTTTTATTTGATAACTTATCTAATGTTAATCCCTCATTGGGATACCATAAAAATAATTTATCCAAAACTAGGTTGGTGTCACAAGTAATGTCATATTTAGGTCTTGGTGGCTTTAGTCTAAAAACTCCTTTGAGGAATCTTTTTATTCTATCATCATTAATTAGTACTGGGCTCAGCACTAGGGAAAGAGCAGATCTGCATGAATTAAGTGTACCATATTGGCAACCTTCATTAAAAAGCTGGGTTAAAAAGGAAATTATTGTGGGAACTGAGGCCCCATAAACATTCAACGAATTAATTTTACAGAAATCCCACCATTTCTTCAAGTAAACGTCATATTGTTTCATAGAGTTAGACGCTAATGATGCTAACATTATATCTAGTGATGATTCCGGTATATTTTTTCTTGAAAATGACTCCCGGATAATATGCCTGCCACCAGGGTAATCGACTCGTGTATCCGGCGGGAGCTGGAATGAGACAGTAAGGCATGGCTATTAGGAGGAAATGTAACAGTGTCCGAAATAAGGAGGGATCTGAACACAGGGTACCATGGCTGTGTTGGCCAAAAAGGTACGATCATGATACCCTGTGCCTTGTCTGTTATTATTTTCCTAAGAGTTTTAAGTATGACTGAAAATGGCGGGAATGCATAGAAATTGTAATTTGTCCACGAGACTGTAAACGAGTCTATCGCGAATGCGTCAGGATCCCGGTGCCAAGATATATATGTGGCACATTTGGTATTTATGCGACTTGCAAACAAATCAATTTCTGTATGGCCGAATGCGCGGGTGAGAGTGCTAAATGCCCAATCGGCCAGCCCCCATTCTATGTCCGGATGAATTCTTCGTGATTCGTAATCTGCAATTATATTATCACTAGATTTTATATAAGAGGCAAAGACGAAAAGCTTTTTGCTTTCGCACCAGTTCCAAATATCACGAGTTATTTGTGTGAGATGAGGGTGTTGTATACCTCCCATTTTATTTATATAGGCTACTGCTGTTGAATTGTCAACGCGTAGTAATATCTGACAATTAAAAAGATGTTTAGCAAAAACTTTTAAGGCAATAAATGCGGCAAGCAACTCTAAATAATTTATGTGTTGTTCTCGTTCGGTGTTTGACCATTGTCCGCTCGCAGATCTACCTTCACAGGCGCCCCCCCACCCCGTCGTTGAGGCGTCAGAAAATATCTCAACTTCGTAAATGTCAATTTTAATTCGATGAACAGAATGTTCTATTTTATTGAGCCACCAGTCGAAGTCAGTTTGTAATGATTTTGGCAGATTCATAGATTTGTTATAATCATCATGACCTTTCAAGTTGAGATATTTACAACTTTCCATTTCTTTAGTGTGCAGCCATCCGTATTCGATAGCTGGACAAGAAGAAACTAATAAGCCTAGCAGCTGAGCGAACATTCTAATTTTACAACGCATTAATTTGGAAAATGTTAACAGTTGCGTTCTTATTCTTAGCCTTTTATCCGTTGGCAAACTGATCTGAAAATCGTGTGAATCTATAATCATGCCTAAGAATCTGCATTTGGTTGACGGGGAAAGTGCGCTTTTTTCAACATTAACAATGAAGCCAAGTGAAGTTAATAAACTTTTAGTTACATCTATGTTTGTTAGGCATTCCATACGGGAATATCCAAACAATAGCCAATCGTCTAAATAAACTGTTGACAGGAAGCCGGCAGAGCGCAATAATTTAGCTATAGGTTTACATATTTTTGTGAAAACATATGGGGCCGTACTTAATTCATGAATCCCCAAGCGACCACCGGTGGCCGCGCATCTATTGTCTTACTATTGTGTCTCTAATTGACGGTATCTGAAGGGTTAATCCAAATGGCAAAACATTAAATTCGAAAAGTTTACCCTCAAAACAAAATCTTAGATATTTTCGTGAGTCTTTATGCATTTTAATTAAGAAATGTGCATCTTTGAGATCAATTGTTGCCATATGACAATTATAAGTTACCATTTTTACTGCTGTTCTCAAATCCTCTAACTTAAAGTGATCTGTTTTAACAAACTTGTTTAGATTTTTTAGGTTTAAAATAAAGCGCATCTGACCGTTTGGTTTGGGTACCAAGAAAATACTCGAGACAAATTGGTTTTCACATGGAGAACATTCTGAGACTGCGCCTATTTTGAGTAGGTTACTAATGGCTTCTAAAAAATGTGTTCTTTCACTAACCGAGTAAGTCGGTCTTGCGGGAAGTGAATGTTGTACGACGGGTGATGTAAAAGGTATACTATAACCTTTTATCCAAGCTAGTATAGACTGATCGTTAGTGATCGTAGCCCACTGTAGATAGAATTTAGATAAGCGGCCTGCGTACTTAACTGTATTTAGAAGCGGCGACGAGGGTACGTCGACTGATGGCCCCGCGATGACGTCTTGGATGATTGCGCGTGCCGCGGCATGTACTGTGTCTGCGGCGGGGGATACGGCGTGCGCGACGCGGCAGGCTCGCGGCTCCTCGGCGCTTGCGCCGGCCCCGCAGGCGGCCTGCGCGCCTGGGGGGGAGCTCTGCGGTTTAAAGCTCTCGATGCTGGTCCTTTATAGTTGGTATTTACAGTCTTGTTGCTAAATTCTGCCTTCAGCTCAATCCCTGATTTATTTACAGCCTTTGCTGCTTTTAAAGTCTCTGCTAGATTTTCACCGAACAGACACGTGTCTATCTTAGTGTCCTTAAGGTGTTCCTTCAAATCATTTTTGAGGGTAAATAAAATGAAATTTCTACGTGTGATAGAATCTGCGTGTTGTAAATCGCATAGAATTCTGCTTATGTCCATTAATTTTTGCAACACGTCATTGGTTAAAGTTTTTGAATTAAATTGGGAATTTATTATGTCGACCAAACAAGCAATTGCGCTAGACATTTGTTTCTGTTTGTTTTCTATACCTTTATCGCGTTTAGATGCGGTATCAGTGATTGCCGCTTTAATTTCCAAATTGGTTTTAGGGGCATCTAGTTGGATACAATTTTTAGGTAATAAATATTTAGAGATCAAATTTTTACGATTTTCCTTAGTCAAACCATCTTTAACGATATGTAGTAAACGATTTGCAAGTTTCATTGCGTATTTCAGGCCCGTAGATGTCTGTATTAGTAGGATCGTCTCCTAGAATTTCTAGAATTTCCGTGTCCAGGTCAGAAATATTAGCATTATGAGCAATTGGCTCTTCGGCAATGACGTCCATGGAAGTACTGGGGCCTGGCTGAGGTTCAGAGGTTTCAATTGACTCCTGAACTGTTTCATCTTCGGGTGGCCATTGTAATAACCAATCATCCGGTCGCAGTGCGGGGGTGTCTGGAAATTATCATAGACATGATAATTTTAAAACGTAAGTTAAATAACTTAGAGGGTGGACCTAAATAAGTCCGTGACTATATACGTCATAATTACTAGGTTAGGTTACAATCCCCAGCGGAAGGAACGCCAACCGTAATTTTAAATGCGTCGAATCAGCCCCAATGACTGTTCAGGTTGCATTAAGGTAACTTGAATACGTAGATACGTAAATCGGACGGTAACGAAATATTTGTCATTTTAGAACATGTAGGTAGGTAAATACCTGCTCCAAAATCTTCATCGTGTAGAACAACAGCTTCCTCCAAGTCTGATACACTTTCCGAAGTACTAATCTGTCTATTACGAATTTTACGTTCTAATTTTCTTATTTTATTTTTGTAATGATTGATGTCTTCTTCACGAGACCTAGAACTCTTACGTTTCGACATTTTTAAAATAAACTGTGCGAAGTCGCTAAATAAATGTTGAGTGGTTGAGCACTAGAATGCGAATGATTGTCGATAGTCGCCTGAGAGCGGAGCTGGACCAGGTACCTACACAAAAATGAAAAAAAAAAAAAAAATTGTATTGCGGGTATGTCAAATTAAATTGCCATAGATAAAGAATTTTTTTATAAAATACCTATTTCTCAACTAAGTGCATGAGTGGTGAAAACTAGCGTAACTACATGTGTACATTACTAATCTCGAGGACGAGGCGCGAGTATAATAAACAATATAATAATAACTAATAATATGTTCGTTGTGGCGACGCTTGGGGGAGGCCTATGTCCAGCAGTGGACGTGTATCGGCTGAAATGATGATGATGATAATAATAATGACGCAATCGACGATTCGCAACGGTTGAATAAGCTCTTCTTTTTTTGGAACAGAAGTAGAATCCTGCAAAAATGTGTCGTGTTTTTTCTAAGCACGAGTACCTACCTATGTAGAAAAGGTGCCAACATTAATTTATAGCAGAGCCCCTATGTATCTCTCTACCTTCATTGAAAACATCCCTTCAAATTGCAAAAGCAAAAATAAAAAAATCTTGGTACATATAAATACCGGAACCCACCCTTCAGATTGTAATAAGTATTTTTTATTTATAGGCCCTTATTGCCCGCGGTGCTAATATCGCCAAGATCGCGGATCATCCCAAGTAAGGGAGCGGTGCCGGGGGGCTAAACAAGCGATTTTATGCACCACATCGCTTATACGTATTTTATTGAGTAATGCTTTATATGAGAACAAACTGTTTTCGTTGTTGCTTTTCAAATATATTTCGCTTGCATAATTATGAATAATAGACAAATTCCAAACCAGAATTCTTTTATTTTATCTAATATGGTTTTCTCGTTGAAATATAACTATATTTCAAATTTTCAACGAGAAAACTATATTAGATATTATTTGCCGTGACACAGTTTTGTGTCACGGCAAATATACGTACAACATGAAATAAACATCTAAGTAACCATATTTTGCAAGCGCATACTGAAAAAAAAACGTTTTATTATAATAATATAAAAAGTAACTTCCTATTGAAGTAATTTAAATTCAACGGTTTTTTAAAGACACTAGAGGCAGGACAACGAATGATTGGCGCCTAAAAAACAATTTCTCAAAATGGCCGCCAACGAACGTGTCAAAATTCCTTTCCAAAAGTTGAAAATAATCTGTCGTGGGTAAGTTTCCCTGAGTTTTTTTATACTTATCTGAGTTCTAAGAATTTCTTACGTTAGTCGAGGTGTATGGAAATATTTTAAGATACAGCGAGCGAAGTTTGTTCAGTGAGATAAGCGATGTAGCGGATGCCGGCTTGTTTGCATTCATGTATAGCTATATATATACATACACGGGCACGGCTGTTGCGTGGAGTATACTTTAGTACATAATAGAATTATAATATATTACCTAGTACATAATTGAATTTGATGTTCAATTTCTTTATAAGGTCTTGTGCATTTTTTGGGGTGGTTCCTGTGTGTACTTGCTTATCTTGGCTCTTGCTGTTGATGGATTATACTACGCATTTGTAATTCGAAAATATCTGTACTTAAACATTTATAACTTTGTGATAAAGGCTGCTAGCACATCGTTAAAAGTACGCGATTCTTGGGTCTTAAAAGACTGATTTTCACTTCTTGCTTATTAGATCCAATTGGGATTCTGTCAGTACGTCTTGCTGTTTTAATTACGTTCTTCTTATTATATGTACCTAATAAAAGGTTTGCAGTTTATTCTAAAATTGTCTCAGTAGCAGAAAAATCGGACAATTTCAAATCCAAAAAAATTATTAATCTTTTCTTTTATTGAGTTGGTAAATCATCATATTACTTTTCTGCTCTGGGTGGTGTGAAAGAGTGTGTGAGATTTTTTCTGATTAAAATGCACCTATTTTTCTACAGTTGCTCTTTACGTTACAGAGCCGCAGAAACTGTTTTGAAAAATTCCTCATCCCAATCTACATACTAAAATACATCATAAAAATAATTGATTTCACTATGTCGTGTTTATTTTTTTTAATTATTGTTTGTTGTCTAATAACAGTCATATCCGTATTCGGATTCAGAACAAAGCCATCAAAATTCAGCCACTAGATGACTACCATAATCTAAAACGTCTGAAACATCAGACTAACTCCAAACCTCCTAACATGTAACTACAGACTGCGACATATAACATGAATTATGTATGCCGATGTGTTTGTAAGCATACACTAAGTGCTACTGATGGCTTGTTTTCTGTTCTCATATTGTGGGCGTGGTGCAGGCATCTACTATACCTACATGAATATCAATTAGATTTGCTGGTTTACCTTCAGTTTTAGCTGTACGGATTTTGAAATTGTTTTTATGAGACGTGCTATTTGACTTGTGGTTGGCTAGGTAAGTAACCGTATTATTTAAAATGGCAGTTATGAAAACTGTATAGTGGCTTTTAGGAAATAGGTATCTACTTAGCTTCTTTTATCATTATCATTATCATCTATCTGTACTGTATGCTTACGCTTTCTGCACTTATATTCTGTTATCTATTTGAGTTCGGTGCAATATGTATTTTTTTCTCACTCTCTTTTGACTCTCTTTTCTTGCGTATCCACTTCTCATACAATCCATCCATCTTTTCTTTGCCGTCCCTGATGTCTCTCTCTGTTCTTTCATTATCCTTTTTTATTTAGGGTCAGTGCAGCATTGACTTCTTCTTCCACACGTTCTGCATCTCTATTTTAATCATCATCTTTATTCTTACCTGTAGTTGTTTTCAACCATCAGGCTATATTATCTTCTTTATGCTTTTCAAAATTATCTGCAGGTAACTAAAACCTAGTTTAGTAGTTTTTTATAAATCGGATAATAGAATATGAGATTCTGACTTTCACAAGATGTATTGTAGGAGTATGTTGAGTAGAGTGTATCATTAGTGTTGAACTGTTGAACGTTCGTTGCACAAAGTTGAAAACTAGCGTCAGGAACTGTTGTCTGGTATTGACGCTGTACTGGACTTATTTTAGAGCAGCCGGGAGGTACACGATTCTATTTTTCTTTTTTTTTTTGGTTTCGTGTTTACTATTGTTTGTGTACCGTGTGTTGTGCTAAATAAATTTCTTTATTTTCTTTTTTTTAGGTACCATATTACATAAAAATAACTCTTTAGCTTACAAGGGACGCCTTGTCCACTTAGTTGTATGTCTTTTGACAATTTATGCATGAATTTTAGTCACAAGATTAGCTACTAGATCAGTTTGATCTTTGTAATAGGATTCTGATACGCACAAAGGCTGACTAATATATAGCAAAGGGAGATATATTGGTGATATAAGAAACGTGGTGATATATATTTTAAAACAATATCTCACAGTTCCAAGCAATCACATTCATAAGACAGTGCTAGCGAGTTGCTACGAGCGTGAGGAGGATGAATATCATCATACGAGTAGGTACTAGTAACATATTATGCATAGGAAACTATATATGGTACACTAGCTTCTGAAGTTTTATAAGTGCCCATGTAGGCCTATGTGAAATAAAATATTTTGACTTTGACTTTGGTATTGTGTTTAAAAAAATATCACCATAATACTTATATCACCGATATATTATCTCTCTTTCCTATTATATGCAGGCTATTTTATATTCTTCTTCGTAGGTATATCATCCTCGGGGAGAATAGCTCCATAATAAGAACAAAGAAACCTGACGTTTGGGAACCCGTTTTGTTATATAGGTACGTAAAGGTAAGATATTTTCCTGAAATTAATAACGTTTTTTTTTTCTATCTGATATAAACTAGTACTTGACTGCAATCCCACCTGATGGTAAGCAGCGATGCAACCGTTGATGGTGAGGCGGACTAGTTTTTTAAGGGCCTATTCACTCTAGCCTTGAAGACGCTCAAATTGTAATCGGACGGGAAGACCGCAGCAGGCAAATTGTTCCAGTTCTTCGATGTACGCGGTATAAATGACGAAGCGAAACGCTTAGTCCGGACTGTAGAGGTTCCAACAACGTAAGGGTGGATACTCGCCGTACTTCGGTTTGTCCGATGGTAGAAATGAGATGGCGGGATCAAGTCATACAATTCTCATAACGTTTCAGTTAGTACGTGTTTTTTAGTTACTGATTTAATTGAATTCAATTTAGCATTGTCATTTATCGTAGCTATACTGACAGCGTTTTTTTTAAATAATATAAATTAGTGCATGAATGTGATCTCACCTAATGGTAGTCATTAGTTTATTAAGAGCCTAGCCTTGAAGACTCCTAAATTATAATCAAACGGAAAGACTGCAGCATGCAAATTGTTTCGGTCCCTCGATGTACCTACATGGTATTTAAAACATTCTGGGTACTTTTCCCATTGACAGCGACGGACATTATCTTCTATGCCCAATGAATTCTTTTTATACGCTTTTTTACACACTGTTAATTTTAGTTTAATCTATTTATTTAGTCTTCAAAAGATAAGTTTTCAAAAGCCAATTTAAACATATTTAGATACAAGCTCGTCAAAGTCTCGTATCAAAACATTTGAGCTCTAAATCCTAGGGTTTTTAAAATCTGTCCTTCAACCTTCAATCAATTGACAACTTTCCAAGTTTAGTAAAAGACGTTTTGAGTTGATCGGCCGCAGCGAGCGACCAGACAAGCCAGAGTCAACATACAGGGAATTAGTCCAAATTATGTGCGCCTAGCCTCCCCCACCCCTGCTGAAAACCCAGCGAACACCCGCTCACACCCTCCTTCGAATCAATATTTGTTGTCCGTACTCTTCTGCCTTAATACACGCACAATGCTCACACACACAACCCCAACCAAAAACCAACCATCCATCTTCAACTTACAGTTTAATTTACATCTTCAGCGTCTTGTGTACTTATGACTTGTTGAATCCCAAAGCTGTGGACTCATCCCCTGTTGTTGCTTTCTCTTCAAACGCAATGTGGTCTCTTTCCAACGCAGTTTTCCAGTGGGTGCGTGGAGCAACGGTATGTGGATTCGGTTGTACAAATCATACATTATGTACCATTTTCTTATCGGAAAAATGGATTATGGAAACGAGACCTTAATGGGATGTGTTTTGTTTTCAGATAGCTTGCTTTTGAAGTAGGTATACTAAACTTGAGTTAGGATGGTTACTTGGGTTCCTATTCTATGATTTTGAGTCCGTAACAGTATTTCAATTTGTACAAAATACAAATTGAAATACTGTTAACGTGTAGACTGTAGGCAGCGTAGTTTCTATCCTTTGTTCAATTTAACATTTCAACGCGAAAGTGACAAAGAAAAGTCTGCAAGGCTAGAGAAATTTCGTATAACCCTCTGATGAAAAATTGCAAACATTTAAAAACATCAACGAAATATTAATTCACAATAAAATGCGGTAACGCGTCGAATGTTAACAGTAAACATACAGAAGTGGCCCACAAAAGCCGTTTTCGTGTAAGTTACACATCAATTAATATAAAAACTCGCATCTCGACTCTTGTTGAATATTCATAAAGAGCTGTTAATTGCACAAGTCGGCAAATACTAGGAGAGAGAGCGACTCCACGGTTCCTGGTAAGGTTCCCCCCCTTCGTTACCCCCTCCCTCGTCGCAAAAGACCAACCCTACGCACACAGGCACAAGTCACTCACACAAGCACAAGGAGCGCGCGCAACCGGGAAAACTACGGCCTTTTACGTACGTATTGTGTACAAGAACGCGATTATAGTATATTTAAGGAAAATATTATTTATATCTCAAAGTCTTTCAGAAATATTTTCGATTGTAGCAATTTTCCTGGGATAATTCTGATCCTACAATTGCTAGACAAAAAAAAAAGATGATTGCCGATTTGCACACGTTATACTATACAGAACAGTCTGTTAAAATATTTAATCATTATTAACGCATTCAAGGCCTTCATCGTCTTCCTGTCTCACCGAAAATGTATTTAAACAGCTTTCGTAAAAACATACAACATGTAACTTACGAAAAACAAATTAAGGTCACACAACTTTCATTTCCAGGTTTACATTCATCTGTTTTTCCAACATATACTGTTCAGAAAACGCGTGTTGGGTGTGTGCGCATCTATTTACGCGACGAGTAAATATGTACCCTCACCGTTTGTGGAGGCAGCATTAATAATTCAATTGGCTGGCCCGCTCAGGTAGCATTTAAACGATTTTTAACTTGCCCTCAAACGGATTAATCGAAGACGGAACCGTCGAAAATGTTTGAATTTTATATTTAATTGACTCCGAATACTTTTTAATTATCGTAATTTGATTGTTTTTTTTTTCTGCGTTTTTTACTTGTTCTTGATCTTTCGGATCATTATGGGCTTTTAAGGGATTAACTGTTTAATGGCTGAGGTGAATAATTTTATGAATTTCTTTTGTGTTTCATTCTTTATCGATCCCGTTTTCGTCTTCAGTCAAGGTAATGAGAACTTTTTGTCTTGTTTGCTTCAGCCATCAAATTCTGACACCTCCTCTCCTATTTTGCATGCCATGGTCAAACAAAAACGTGGTCGAGTCGAGTGTCAGGATAATATAGTTGGTCGTGCTAACAGCTAGATCGGGGTCGTGTCGTACAAACATACGGACACACGACCGGCCGGCCGCGGCTTGATTTCTTTGCCAAACACTAATATTTGAAAACCAAGCTCGTCGCGATTACAGTGTGATCTTCATGGATGGATTGCGCATGTGCGATGGCAGGAGGTACCTAGGTACCTATAGCTGTGGGGTACCCGCAGTGATGTTGGACTTGGTTGTGTTTTAAAACGTGTTTGTAGTTATCTGGAAATGGAGCTACTTACTTGTTGAATATAATGAGCATAGGAATACTTACTTACCTAAGAAATCTAAGTATGAGGTGTATTAAGATGGATGATAAACTAAACTTAGAAACTACGTCACTATTAGTTTCAACCTTCATACTTGCATATTTCTGCCAACCGCGTTCAAGAAGACAGTTTTGGAACGCCTCCCACAAGGTGAACCGATGACCTGGTGAGAGCCACGGGTCTGCTGCAGGCCTCCATGCCTATGAGTCACGGAGGCCTGCAGCAGAAGTCTTGCTTGCGGACGGCGAGCAAAGGGTAGCTCGCTGTCCGACCGTCCGGTAACTGTCTGGTTCGAGCCCAGGTCATCGACGACGCGCACTGTTCCCGCGCGCCTCAAGGATGTTGTCAGCCACAGCAGGGGCCCAGCTGGGTCGAAGCCTACTGGGGCCAGGGTTAGTTTCGAGAGGTAGCTCGAGCCCCGGTATGAAGGTAGGAAGGAACGGGGTGGGTTTTTAGTCTGACACTATCTATAAATTATTTTTCTACCATAAAAAAAGCAGCACAAGTCTTTCGACTGATGATGATGATTATGATGACGAATGAAGAAGCAGGCTAAATACGAAGAACTGTGAACTACGCTTATGCTTATCGCTTCGGGAAATGTTACATTGTCTCCCTGAATTTCAGCTGGAAGTTATGCTGTTGTTGTTTTAATATGTTGTTGTTTGTTGATATATGTAAATACATTATTCAAAAATTAAACATGATGATCTTTATTTTCTTGTCGTCCCCTTTTTTATTAAAACGACACCTACTTTGAACGCTTTCAGGACATTTTTTTCAAAGACTTGTTAGGACAGAAATAAAAAAATGCAGAGTAGAAACATGCTTAATTACTTTTGATTAATTTACTGGCTGTATATCGCAGACTATTTTCTTTTTAATTTGACTTTGTAACCATCTAAGATTTTATTTTGTGTAAAAGTTATGTTATTATTTTTGTGTGTAATTAAGTTTATTTTTGATTCTATTTTATTACCGACTTCCCAAAAAGGAGGAGGTACTACGTTCGGCTGTTTGTATGTTTTTTTTTTTTACATAGAGTATAAGTATAAGTTTAAACATCTTTCCTCAATGCTGTTATTGTAGAATAAATTGTATAACGATTTTTATTTGAAGAACGTTTGTTTATTTAATTCTTTCCATAATGGTATTCTGCGTTATTTCATCTTCTAATTCTGTCCTAATTTTCCCACTGCTGCGAATCAGGCATCTCCTCTTCAGGAGAGGGAATGAGCCGTAATCTACCACGCGGGCCCAGTGCGGGTTGGAGGATGTCACATGTCTTAGAATTTTGATTCAAAATATGCGTGGTAAAATCTTGAAGTGGTTTTCATGTTTTCATTCAGGCATATCATTTCTTAAACGGTCGTTTGCCTCTAAAATAGCAAGATTGCCTTTCAAACAACTAACAAACAAGTTTAATATTTCGGTACCATCATTCCAGAATGTTCTTAAAATATTCGTATAATGCATTGTACGTTACTTGCTTAAGATATATATTATTATACGATATTTCATCCGCAGACTCGAAAGCATTTGTGCAAACATCGACGCCGCTCGTCGGTAGTAAATTGGATCTATTGTGCATGGGATGAAATTATTATTATTTAAATTATCCGTGTATTATTAAGTAGTAATAATTTAATACTATTACAGATAAAACAACAGGGACATTTTTTTTTGTATGGCAATGAACCATGTCAGTCATTATCGGAAAATATATCTGCCTAATCTACACTACACAAACTTAAGTGGCAATGGGCAGGGCATATTGCTCGCAGAACAGATGGCCGTTGGGGTTGAAAGGTTCTGAAATGGCAACCGCGTACCGGAAGACGCAGCGTTGGAAGGCCTCCAACAAGGTGGACTGATGACCTGGTGAAGGTTGCGGGAAACCGATGGATGCGAGACGCACGGGAACGTTCGTTGTGGCGACGCTTGGGGGAGGCCTTTGTCCAACAGTGGACGTGTATCGGCTGAAATGATGATGATGATGAATCTACACTAATGTTATGAAGAGGTAAAGTTTGTATGTTTGTTTAAGGAGGTGATCTCAGAAAGTACTGGTCCGATTGTTAAACGCTTTATACCGATAGACAGCTGCTTTATTCCTGAGTGACAATGGCTATATTTTATGTACGCAGGCGAAGATGCTGGCAGAAGATAGTTTTAAGTTTTGTCGGTTATTTGGGGTTTCTCTTCTATACGTTTCTATTAGACTTCATTTCAATAGTCATCTTTTTTTCTAACCATTTTTGGCCATCGTACAATCCATTCATCGTTTCTTGGACCCATAAGGATTTTTTCAAAATTCAAATCATTATTTTTTTTTTTTGAGTTGGGAAATCATTCAAATACTTCACTTGCTGTAAAGAGGAGCAAGAGGATGTGTCGTCCTTTACTGGCTGAAACCAAAACCTCGAAAATCGAAACCTTTTCGAACAAACTAACAGACAGCGCACTTGCTCCCATAACTCCAAATCTTTTAAGGACAATATACCTAGCCTTGCGCTATTCAGCAAAAAAAAATCGTAATGATTTCGAAATTCCGCAAAAGCATGACGCTACTATTCTGAGAAAACTGAACGCCACTGCTGAGCTAAACTACTTGAGTCATAATCGCAATTACAACAGTCGTATATAATTATTATGACACCTCGTACTAAGCCGTGTATGCAGTGGTATAGTCAAAGTTGAGTTGAGCGCCCCCTGTATCTTTGTTGAAATATTTGCAGTGTAAGCGGTGAGTCTCAGTAAGGGCGCGACTATATGGACGGATTTTGGTAAGAATTGGGGTGTTTTGAGGAACTGGTGACCGAGAAAAGGTGTTCCGAATACGAAATCTCTAGAAAATAGCGTTTATCGTTTGATACACTGAACGTCTATGGTCCGGACTAACCGTTTCGCCTATTCATCTATACCGCGTTCATCGAAGAACATACATATTTTCTTTTGATTTTGAGGTGGTATACCATCTATAAGTTATAGCCACTGTAGGTGCGAGCTTGCGGCGAGCAATGGGTAGCTCGCTGGCCGACCGTCCGGTAACCGTCTGGACTGAGTCCAAGTCGTCGACGGCACGTACTATTCCCGCGCGTCTCAAAGAGTTGACAGCAACCGTAGGGTCCAGCAGGGTCAAAGCCTATACTAGGGCCGAGCCTTCCTTTCTGAAAGGAAGGCTCGGCCCTAGTATGAAAAGCAACGAAGGAACGGTGTGGGCTGTTAGTTAGTAAAAGTCTGACACTATCTGTGTCATTGAATGATTTTCCCTACCATGAAAATAGGCGTACAAGCGAGAAAGAGGGATGAAGCTATACAACCTATACAGCTACCTTTAACAGTTCAGTTTAGGTCGTCGAATGGATCTTGTTAGGAGCTCGCAACTACTGCCTCTTATCACTCTACCCTCATCGTCACAATTCGTCGCGAGATCGCACCCTTATTCATATACCAATGCGATGTTAGGTGCCATCTGATTGTTGGCACAGTAAATTTGTTCTCGTCTCACCCCGCTAGGATTAGCCTGTTTTTATACTAAACACAACAGTTTTATCTTAGGGAATGTTAGTGGTACGTGTTTGTATTGCGAAACTGACGCACAGACGCGCGTTGCAGTGTTGTTGATGCATTTCTGTGTTTGCTTAACTAATTATTGTTGGGGAACTGATGGTAATGATGCATACAGAACTGCTTTTTGCGATAGATTAAGATCTATGGTAGATATGTTTGCCAAAGTTACGGAATTGGTCGGAATAGATGATTGATGTAAGAGTAACTGCGGTCCTGTAATGCATAGGTCAATTCAAGGAGCACGGGTTGGTTTTAGCAAAAAAAAGGCTAATACCTAGAGCGGGAAACGTTTTTCGATGATTTGAAACTCTCAAAGGTATTAACCGAAATAAATTTAGTTTGAAAAGATGTTGGAAGAGATTTCAGTATCTGAAAAAGAGAAGAAGAGATGATTAAAAGAGCAGGAGAAGTTTTTTCATGATTTCTTACTCTCAAAAGGTAGTAGGTAAGTTAACTGAAATAAATTTAGGTTGGGACGATATAGGAAGAGATTTTCAGCAATTAAAAAAGCAAAGAAGGATGGTTAAATGTTGAATGTCTTGTCGGCTCTAGAAATGACAATTATCTTTAGTGCCTATGTAAGCTGACGAGTTGTAAAAAATACCTACACGAGTAAGCCAACTCCTCAGTAAAAGACTTAAACTATGTAGTTTATTCATCTCCTAAATCATAAGTTTAAATCTAGTATATTATGTATCTGAGTTTACAACCAATGAAGACAAACTTATATACGTAATAAAGTTTAACAAGCTAAGCAAGTTAAAACGGTAGTAATAAAATAATAATTTAAAATTCCAGTGTGTGTAACCTCGATAAAACCAAGATGGCGTCGGTTTATCGCGGCCATATTGTTTGCCGAGCGGCCGGCGCGCGCTGCGCAAGAGTTTGCTCTCCGGAGACCTGTTTTACAAAGACCTTTATAATAAATTATTCTAGAATATTAATGAGGACACTGGGAGTATTTTATTTGCGTGTTTTTTTTTTTTGTGTTATTAAAGCTCAGTGTTTGCAGGGTCAGTGTAAAGGTGACGAGTTAAGGCGTTACGTTGGAAACAAATATCTCCGATGGGTGGTGTCTACTTTGAATTTTCATTGCCTTTACTTTTGTACCTACTTTTGGAGAGGGGGAGGGGGCTAGGTACGGAAAGAAAGTTTTCAAAAAAAAAGAATGTTATGGCTTCGCATAAGCATTTTTTAATTAGGTAAAGGAAGATTTCGTTCCCTTTCGTCCCGCTGAAAGTGTAGTTAGGTATGAAAACTGATGTATTTTTTTCTTAGTCGTTATTGTCCCTCTGCTGAACAAAGGCGTCCCTCAAGTCGTTCTACATATTCTGCATTTCCAACTATTCTTCATGGTACGTGTCTAGATCATCTCGTTATGTCAGAAAACGACGTATAACGTGAAAAATGATAAGTTAGCTAAATCATCTTCATTTAGGAATTTTACTGAGCGCGAAAAAGTTGCGACTGAAAAGTTGAAAAGAAATCGTTTGTCTTGATATGGGCATGTAAAAAGGAGATATGAAACGCATGTTGCTAAAAGAGTTATGAATTTACATGTGGTTCTTTGGTCTCCCTCTCCCTCTCCATGGACGGAGAGGGAGAGGGAGACCAAAGAAAAGATGGATGGATTGTGTGAGAAGTGATACGAATGAAAAGGGAGTTAGTGATAGCGTGACGAGCGACAGGACATAATGGAAGAAAAAACCGACCCCAAATAAAACGGGACAAGGGCAGGAAGATGATGACGTTGATTTTTCTCAGTATCTTCTGACACGACCTCTCGCTCCAATCACGAAAAACAGGTGGCGTTTAGTAAACTCGCCTGTATTTCTTCAGTTGTCCTTTGCATTCCAAGGTCAAGGTAAAACTTTCAAACAATCCCCCAGCCCTAGCATCCATATTTCTACCATCAAGCTTCAATATTACACAACTAGGTAAACAGCAACGCAATCAATTTAAAAATAATTTGCTCAAAAGTTATAAAGCAAACCAAGTTTTCTCTGTCGCATAAGGCCAAGGGGGCTTTGTATTGGGCCCAGCTAAATATGTGCTCTACCCACAAACACACAAACATACACAATATGTACACAGCACACACACCGCTTGCACGGAAAATATTTGGTAACACAGCCAATGTAATCCAAGGAGGTTTACCTTGATAAATTAAATATATACCTAGAGATAATGTCGATTGTGGCGGACCTATTAGAGTTTGAATTTGTTTTCTTTGCGAATCTTTTAAATATTTGGCTAGTTCCTCTAAGTCAGTAAGTACGTGATTATGTACCTACTTGTTTACTGGATGTCTTTTTCGCGTCTAATCAATATAAAAATAAAATAAATATAACGTCGTAGCAAATTGTGACATTTATGACAATAAACGTTGTGCCTATTTGTATGTTGAAATATTTGCAGTCAAATATGTATATGTTCAATAATTAATATATTGATTTCTAACAAATAATATATATTATCTAATTCTATCAATATTATGTAAATAATATATTTATTTATGTCAATATAATTATAATTGTTTATTTTTACATTATAATGTAAAAATAAAAGGTATAAGATAAAAATATTTATTTTATTTTATTTACGTAGGAGATTTTTAATTCCCAATTTCGTTATATCAATGACAAATATACAGATACAATATTCAAATATAAATATTCAATTTTTTTTTTCCCCTTGTAGCTGCCTCTCAAATCGTCTCTCCTCTTTCTCTGGCTCACAAGAGTGAGAAAAAAGCAAGAGCTTTGAAGGTTGCCAAGTTCTTATTTAAAATGATAATGATTGCATTTATGATATTATTATTACAAGCTTTTATTTAATTTCACCTGTCCCGGTTTTTGTCTGTAATCTAATCTTGTAAATTAAATTTGACCCACTACCCGGTTACCGATTGATCTGAAATTTTGCATGCATGTGTAAATTAGATGACATAGCAAAATTATTATGACAAGGAGCTGATCTGATGATGGAACTGGAAGGTGGCTATAGGAACTTCGTAGTTAAACGACACAACCCAGCAAAGTTTG
Organism: Mythimna lalbum; assembly: GCA_949319445.1. Lineage (NCBI taxonomy): Eukaryota > Metazoa > Arthropoda > Insecta > Lepidoptera > Noctuidae > Mythimna > Mythimna lalbum. The sequence continues at coordinate 7,360,391 of OX439363.1, forward strand.
GGCTTGTATGATTCGTCTTGACGAGTGTTAATTATATAGGTATACCGAGTTATAAAAGCTTGCTATGAAAAAATGATTTTCATTAAAAGCTTGTTACACCAGTCATAAAAGTATTTTGTAGTAGATATCAAAATTGCAATCACTAAGAGCTCATACTTCAAGTACCCATATCAGAAAAATGTGTGTCGTTCTTGTGTCGTTGAATCATTTTCTGTTGCAATTTTTACGTCATCGATAGTCATGCACTGATCGATTAGATCAAACAAGGGATTTTTATACCATGTAGTGGCAAATAAACAGAAGGTCTACCTACAAGTGAGGGTCACCGCCAATGATGAACTCGTCGAGTCAAAACTTCAGCCTTATAGCATCGACCCCGAGTTGCTGTCAGCCGAGATGGTGTTGTTGTTGTGTTGCTGTTGTGTGTTGTTGCGTTGCTGTGTGGTGGTGTGTGTTGTGTTGCTGATGGTGTATGTGTGTTTGTGTTGTTGCCTGTCAGATTTCTATCGCTTACATTTCAGGGAGGATAGATGTTCAATTTAATTCTGCTAAGCCTGTTCCATCATCAGACCACTAGACGTAGGGTGCTGCGCCACCCGTACATAGTGGACACCATACCCAAAAATACTTACAAAATGATTTGGCAACACATTTGTTGTGTGTTCTTCTTAACTATAAGGAATGGAATTCCCTGCCGGAGTCTGTTTTTTCTGATAGTTACGACCTCCAGGTTTCAAGTCAAGAGTTTTCCTACTTTTAGCTTACCATCAAGTAAGATTGTGGTGCTGCCTCTTTTGGCGTTTAGTTTGAAGATGTTAAGTCGAAGCTCTCTTAAAGATCACTAAAGGATGTGCGGAACCTTATGGCGATAAAAACCTAGTGGACCAAACATGGAAACAAGCAAAAACTTAAATCTCTTGGGAGGGTTCCAAGAGATTTAATGTGGATGTGTTTTGCTTCTTGTAATAAAACCTATATTCTGAGCTAAATTCGTCATTGCTCATTGACTATCCATTATATTTATACGTTATTGTGTGTATAAAGAATATAAATTCGTTCTCTTATTCAGTTTACTCAAAGCAAAACACATTAGTTCCAAAAGCTCGCAACTAGCTTGCCACCATGCATGCATGCATGCATGCATGCAGCTAGCCTGCATGTCCCAAATACGCCACCAAATTTATTTCAGAGATGTAAACTCGTAGAAAACATCAAAATATTGACAGTGTAAATGTAAACCATTCGCCCTTGACCGTGACCTTGGGAGTCGGGTTCACCCGCGGACGATAACTAGAGTTAATATTGGCAGCGCACACTGAACTGTTTGACAAACGCTCTACTCTATCAATATATAAACATAATATTTATATATGAAGCGCTTTTGGTTCGCTTACTATGAGCACTTGTGTAATTTGTCTCTGAAACTGATAATCTGTGTCTATGTATACGTGTGACGTCATTGTTTGTTTGCAGCTAGTTTGTTTTATTTTGGGGAAGGGTAGTGATGACTTTTTCCTTTATGTTGTTTATGCGAGCTTGTGAAAGATTTTAACAAAGTGTCTACTACTTACCTCGTGTTTCATCTGTACGGACTGAAGAAATTGAAGAACCAGCTTGATGCACTCGAGACAATTAAGAGGCGAGCCAGGAGGATCATTGGCAATGCACTCGTCGAGTCGAGGCTTCAAAGTCTTTAGCATCGACGCCGAGTTCCTAGCCTGCCGGTTTTCTATCGGTTGCATTTCGGGGAGTGTGGGTCGGAATTGCATATCCTAATTGAGCCTAGTCCATTTCATCATCGGACCACCTGACGTATGGCTTTTACACCAGTGGTACTTGGTGAATATCCCACTTCTACGCACAAAACGTTTATGGAACACATGCATGTGCGTACAGCTACGGAGTGAAATTTCTTGTCGGAGTCTGTGTTTCTTGATGGCCTAATCTTCCGGGAATCTTTAAGTAGAGAGTGAATAGGTTGCTTCTAAGTAAGCACGCTCCGTCGACGACCGCATCGTTGCTTTCCATCAGGTGAGATAGCGATCAATTATGCTATGATTAAGCTAACCAGTAGCTCCAAATTCATTTCTCTCCCTTATTGGGTTCTACGACACCTAATATTATAAAGGCGAAAATTTGTGAGTGTGTGTGTGTGTGTATGTTTATTACTTCTTCACGCTCAAACGGCTTAACGGATTGCGATGAAACTTGGTATAAAGGTAGACCATATCCTGGAATAGCACATAGGATAATTTTTATCCCGGGAGTATGTTCAGTTGGGATAATTTTATATTATCACGCGGACGAAGCCGCTAACAACAGGTAGTGTTTATAATAAATATATATCTCTCCTACCTGCCATTCGATTTCTCTTGGTCAAACAATTTTTAAAATCGATAAATGCTTTTGTGATTTCAGTGTCATTCTCCTACTCAAGTATGTTGACATTTCATGACATTGCCGTCATTGCCGTGTAAAGTTTGATGAACGATTTCGTTGTCCTTTTGTCCGGGTTTTACTTAATGGTTTAATATGTCTGTATGTATACACCTATATGTATATAATGTGTATTGTTTTGGATGTGATTGCAGCTGGTATTTTTGATGGTTTAAGTGCTATTGTTTAACCGAAGCTGTGATTCATAAAATGTATTTATTCAGCATTTATATATTATGTAGTGGTCAGGTCTTAGAAATGGACATTTCATGAAGTGTTCAACCATTTCATAAAATACTCGTATTTTTCTGAAATCCTCCTCGAAACCTTCAAAAGAAATGTAGTCATTATAGAATTGTACGTAAATGTCATAAATTGATAAGGCTTCACCCACGTAAATGTAGAAAACATACAACACTATTTTCAGTAAATGTGAAAACTGAATTTAGTTGGTTCAGAATCAGTAACTGAATCGATTCCAATAATTTTTACACCATGTCATATTTTTTCCCAAAAATATTTTAACAAGTTGGACACCGCCGACGTTAATGTCGTAATTTGTGAATTAATTTTTGTATACAGATTCTTTACAAAAAAAAATACTAGTTACGTGTTTCGGGTTTCGCATATATTAAAACTAATATTGTATAATATCACTCAGTAACAAAGTAGTATTTAACTATTGAAACAATTTAAAAAAATAATTGGTACACTAGTTTTTGAGTTTATTAATTAGAAACAAAAGCGCAAATCTTTCCTCTATAACATATATTTTTTTTAAATTGATATAACATAGTACTTGGCTAGGCAATGCAAGGGCAATGGAAAGGGCTATGCTCGGAGTTTTCCGCGTGATCGAATCAGAAATTAAGATATCCGCAGGAGAACCAAAGTTGCCGACATAGCACGAAGAATCGCCAAACTTAAGTGGCAATGGGCAGGGCACATTGCTCGCAGAACAGATGGCCGTTGGGGCCGAAAGGTTCTAGAGTGTTGACCGTGTACTGGAAGACGCAGCGTTGGAAGGGCTCCTACAAGGTGGACCGAAGACTTGGTGAAGGTTACGGGAATCCGATGGATGCGGGACGCGCAGGATCGATCGTTGTGGCGACACTTGGGGTAGGCCTATGTCCAGCAGTGGACGTCTGTCGGCTGAAATGATGATGATGATGAGTGCTTGGCTGCGCTCCCACTTGATGATAAGCAGTAATTCAATCGTTGATAGTGAATCTCACTAGTTTGTTAAGAGTGTATTCACTCTAGCCTTGAAGATATCTAAATCATATCGGAGGGGAAGACCACTGCAGGCAAATTTTGTCAGTCCTCCGATGTAAATGGTATATACAAAATATTAGCATAGATTAGTTTAACTTTTAGGTTACACAGTCTATCACAGTTCACCGCTAAATATATTGTGTCTATCCAAAGTTGAGCTACAGAACCTGATTTTCTATTTGAGACTTAAAAAAAAGAGAAAAACCTCTTTCTATATTACTGATACAATATTACGAAGAATCAACAAAGTAATACTTATTAAATTTAATTATTTCTTTCGTAGCACGAATTGCTACGAGGCTACGAGCGTAGCCACGTTTGGTTAGTTCGTAGCAGGTCAATAAAAATAGTTACATTTATTTTTATGCCCGTCTTGGGAACCTAACTAAAAGGACAAATTGTTTTCCTTATAACGTACCGGAAACACTAGTTTTCCCCAAAGACTTAAGCAGAAATGTGTTTCTCTTATTATAAGTGCAGCATAACAAGTTTTTTATTTTGTTAATTTGCAAATAGGTTTTACACTTTTACACGTCAATCAGGCATAAAATGTTCCTATTGCTGGGACTCAGGCCTTTACTATAAGAGAAGGAATAGGCTGTAACCCACGTGTGGATTGGTGGTAGGAGGAGTTCGCATCGGCGTCGGGTCGACGATGAAGTACCTGGGACTCGTTCTCGACAGCCGATGGAATTTCGGAGAACACTTCCGACGTTTGGCTCCCAAACTCAACCGGGCCGGGGCTGCTCTCAAGCGGCTCCTGCCCAACCTTAGGGGTCCAGACGCCTCCTGCCGGAGGCTCTACGCGGGGATCGTTCGGTCCATGGCCCTCTACGGGGCGCCGGTGTGGGCGCCGTCGCTGAAGAGGCAACCGGCGGCCACACTGAACGCCTGCCAGAGGGTCATGGCAATACGGATGGTGCGGGGTTACCGTACGATCTCCCGCGAAGCGGCGAGCCTTCTGGCTGGCCTACCACCGTGGGATCTGGAGGCAACAGTCCTTCGATGCAACGCCGGGGTGAAAGTCCACTACCACGACAGGTCGAGATATGGCGGACAGAGCTCCGGCGGGATCTCACGGTGAAATGGCGTCAGCGACTATCGCAACCCAGTGCTGGGCACGCCACAATTATGGCGGTAAGTCCCCTCTTTGAGGCGTGGCTGGAAAGACCTCACGGCGTCCTTACCTTCCGCATGACGCAGGTCCTCACCGGACATGGTAAGTTCGGGAGGTTCCTGCATCGGATTCGAGCGGAAGAGACGCCCGGGTGCCGCCACTGTGCGGAACGCCCGGAGGACACGATGGAGCACACAGTTGAGGTGTGCCCTGCTTGGGCGGAGCAACGCCGTGCCCTCGTGGGGGTGATCGGCGGCGGAGACCTCTCGCGCCGGGCCTTGGTTCAGGCCATGGTCCAGAGCGAGGAGGAGTGGCAGGCGGTCGCCTCCTTCTGCGAAGCAGTAATGCTAGCAAAGGAGGAGGCAGACCGCATCAGGCAACGGCGCCCCCGCCGCCGCCGCCGGGATTCCGATCCCGATTTCCGGCCACCGTAGACGCGGGCTCGCGGACGGCGAGCCATGGGTAGCTCGCTGTCCGATCGTCCGGTAACTGTCCGGACCGAGCCAAGGCGTCGACGGCGCGCACTGTTCCCGCGCGCCTCAAGGAGTTGTCAGCAACAGGAGGGGAGGGCCCAGCTGGGTCGAAGCCTACCGGGGTCGGGGTTATCCGAAAGGAAACTAGAGCCCCGGTATGAAGGCTAGAAGGAACGGCGCGGGGTTTTTAGTCAGTAAGACTCTGACACTGTCTCCCACTCCACCCAAGAGCGGGTTTCGTCAATGACGATTTTCCCCGTCGACAGAAAAAAAAAAATCGTGCGGATTGGTGGATGTCACATATTCTCGATTTTTGGTTCTAGGACATGCCGATTTCTGCACGGTGTTTCACTTGGCTGGGTTTCGAAACTCGTAAATTGTTGTCATTACCACTAGGCCACTACTGCTTTCTCTGTTCTCTTCAAATAGCTTCTAAAAAGAAATAATCCCATTCAAAATATTTCACAGCGCATAGACCTGCATGGGTAGGTAGTTCTGCCAGAAGTCAGAGTACCAATTGGTGGTTCCCTATGGAGAAGAATCGGCAAGAAACTCGATGGTTACTTTTTGCTTAATTTTTTTTTAACAATATTTTCATACCTCTATTGCAATTAGTAGTATTTGAGGACAGTGTAGACTGGTCAACATGTTATTATGTTAGTCTGTGGAGTGTGTGTGTGTGTGTGTGTCTACACTGGTATTCTCAGTATTTCAGAGAAAAATATCAAATACGTACAACAAATTGTTCATTTCATTTATAATATTCAGAATTTTCGGACAACCAAGTTTTCTAGCAGTGGTGGCCGAGTGGTAATGGCTCCGACTTACGATCTACGATACCGTCGCGGGTTCAAACCCTACCAGGCGCATTACTTTGTGTAATTTATTTTATTACCACTGCTCTCAAAACGGTGAAGGAAAACATCGTGAGGAAACTGGCATGTCCTAGAACCTAAAATGTGATATTCACCTACCCGCACAGGGCCCGCGTGGTGGATTACGGCCCATTTCCTCTCCTAGAGAGGAGGCCTGAGTCCCAGCAGTGGGAAAATTAAAAAGGCTAACTATGATGATGATGATAAAGTTTTCTACTAGGTGATTGTTAAAAAAAATCTCTGCTTCCCGGGAACATAAATAGCAACAAAAAAAAACACGATTTGGTTTTAGTCAGTGAAAGTCTGACAAACATACTAAAAACAAAAACAGTCTAACTACTTTTCAACTAACTAGTTTTGTTACGTAACCTGGAAGCATAGTGTTATTTATAATGTACTAGCTGCTCCCAGCGGCTTCGCCCGCGTGATAGTAGAAAATTTTCCCAAGGGAACATACTTCCGGGATAAAAACTATTCTATGTCCTATTCCAGGACATGGTCTATCCGTGTACCAAGTTTCATCAAAATCGGTTTTGTCATTTAGGCGTGAAGACGTAACAAACAAACAAACTCACTTTCGCTTTTATAACATTATATAGTGGTGTTTATAACACTATTGACTGGCCTGTTGGTCTAGTGGTTAGTGACCCTGACTGCTATGCCGGAGGTCGTGGGTTCGATTCCCACCCAGGACAAATGTTTGTGTGATGAGCATAGTCATTTGTTCTGTGTCTGGGTGTAATTTATCTATAATATGTATGTATTTTGATATATATAAGTATGTTTATCAGTTGTCTAGTACCCATAACACAAGCTCTGCTTAGCTTGGGACTAGACGGCGTTGTGTGATAGTTGTGGAACAAAAAAAAATTGTAAGGAATTTAAAAGGGCTATGTTCCTAGATGATCCAAGTAACAAAACTATCGATGCTCCGAGGTCCGTTCCACAGACGTTATAGCATGTTCTACGCTGGCTGGGTGTTAATGAGATGAGCGGCGGGTCCAGACTGCACAAATTATCGGCCACACTGTAATGTGACCCTCTCGTACCCTTTTACGTGCTGTGCTTCGTTCAGTAGCAGTAGTTTCGAGCGAGTCGACTTGTGGTGAATACTACTTAATGTTTAGTTGAAAACAAAAAGAAAAAAAATGGGCAGATAAGGTCTGCTCTACCCTGGACATCCAATTGCACGTCGCACTTCTTGACGCCAAGAACCGTCATAGATATCATCAGTAAGAAGCTAATCCAACAAGAACTTTACGACCCTCTGTAGTGAGGAATACGATTCGAGGAGGGAGGAGGTTTAGTTGCAAAAATTGTGGACTATCATTAGACCCCATTATTCATTGATTTTGTTGAGATAAGATATAATCAAACGTGAAAGAAAATAAAAATTACGAGTACCATCAATCTTTCATTGAGATGAAGAAAAATGCTAATAAAATATTTATCAAAATAGCTCTATAATTTCAGCTCATTTTTCGATGTGGTTACATAAATTAGGAAACAGAAAACACTTCAGCGTCATAGACTAGATTTACGCTAGACTAGCTTCCAGCTAGTGACTGGACTACTCCAAACCACTAGCCTAACAAAGCAATGTAAACGCAGCACCAGTACCAAAAGCGCAAGTCCAGTTGTTTGCTGTAACAATTCTGACGTGTTCGGATTCGTATAGCTAACGCGTATTTATTTAGCGATACACATGTAATTGATGGCTTCGGCTGAATGTCGTGCAACCGTGTTAATTTACTACTTTACTCACGTTACGTAGAACGAAAATATCCTGTTTTTGTTGTCGGTGTCACTCAACTTGACGACTTATGTCGGTCATGGTTTGTTCAAAAAGGTTTTTTGAATAACTACCTGCATCTAGGTAGAACCTATCCCTTACTCGCTACCTACTCAGTCAAATCATCTGTTGTAACCTAATTAACTGAATGTTAATTGCAGACATAGTTGCCACCTACACGCACAAAACGTTTTGGAAACACATTCATTGTGCGTGCAGCTAAGGAATGGAATTCCTTGCCGGAGTCTGTGTTTGCTGATAGCTATAACCCGAGAATCATTAAGTCGAGAGTGAATAGGTTTCTGCTAGGTAAGCGCGTTCCATCGTCGGCCGCATCGTCGCTTTCCATCAGGTGAGATAGCGGTCAAGCACAAACCTATCAATAATAATAAAAATAAAAATAAAAGCTACATGATGTCTCTTTTGACGTTTACCACTGCACGTAGTAGTTTCTGAACTAATTTGTGCTCCATTGGTGTAATTCTGCAAGGCGTTCCGATGTGAAAATAAACGAATAAAAACGAATGTTGCCATCAATTTTTTGACGATTTTCATGCGTCATTTTTATTTAGATTAACAATTCAATCTTCATTAAGAGGAAGTGTCCAGATAGTTCATATCACGAACAATATATCATCGTCATTTCAGCCGAAGAACGTCCATCATTTGGCACAGGCCTCTTCCAAGCGTTGACCACCTATAAAAATATAAAAAGCGGAAAAACAAAGTTTCAAAATTATTACCGCATCTGCCACCAATATGTACACGAAAACTACAAGCATTTACAAGAAAAATAACAGATAAATACTAAAATAAATATAAACATCTATGTATGCAAGTACTAAGCGTTGAAAAACATAGAAAATCAATTCATTTTATACTAAATAGCTGGGACAATATGAAAATTGTAACCAAGAGCCGTGTTAGCCAATAAGCAAGATCAAATAGTACTGTGAACGTGCGACTTCCAATAATTATGTTTGCTGAAGTCGTTAGAGCCGCCGACGACGGCCATCTTGGACGATTCACGGACAAAACGCTCTATGGAAAATCACAGACAAATCAAATATCTACGTAATAAATAGAACTAGCTGTTGCCTGCGGCTTTTACTGAAAGCCTTTTTGATCTGCTTGAGAAATGGGTTGGTGTATTCATTGGTTTCGCTCGCGAGAACGTTAAAAATGATTATTAAACGCTGCGATTATTACTGCTTTGGAACGTGCAATTTAGCTTCACTTTCTTAGACTGACATTTGACTATTCAAAAGTGCATGCATTTATTTCAAATAGACCAATTGTCTATTTGAAATAAATGCTTTCATTTTGATTCTATAGTTAAACTAAAGGTAATTTAAGCATTTTTTGACTTGGGAAATCATCGAATGAATTCTCCCGCTTTAGGGTGCAACCAGATGTCATATAAACAGACTTTCGGATACGGTAACGGGTATTGAATTATTTCGGATTATAGTCTGTCTAAAAAGTCAAACGATTTGGGAATTTTGTATACTATTTAATCATTTAAAAAATACTTATATTTGATACTTTTTATAAGGTTCTAGATTCTATTAGTAAACTATGATCAAGATCTCTTAATCCACCTTGATTATTGAACCAGTGTTGACTATATCAGATTTCGTTTTGCCCTAATAATTATCCTTGTTATTGCTTGTTTCGGTTAGAGGTATTTGAAAATATTAATAGCAACATTTGACTTTTCTTTCTAGTCTAATATCATTATTTTGTTTGACTGGGCAAAACAAAGACTCCTGTCATAACTTGACATTTAGACTCCGTTTGTACCCGGGAGTATCCGCGGCGGAGACCTCTCGCGCCGGGCTTTGGTTCAGGCCACGGTCCGGAGCGAGGAGGAGTGGCAGGCAGTCGCCTCCTTCTGCAAAGCAGTAATGCTAGTAAAGGAGGAGGCCGACCGCATCAGGCAACGGCGCCCCTCGCCGCCCCCGCCGTGATTCCAATCCCGATTTCCGGCCGCCGTAGATGCGGGCTCGCGGACGGCAAGCGATGGGTAGCTTGCTGTCCGACAGTCCGGTAACTGTCCGGACCGAGCCCAAGACGTCGACGGCGCGCACTATTCCCGCGCGCCTCAAGGAGTTGTCAGCGACAGGAGGAGCCCAGATGGGTCGAAGCCAACTAGGGCCAGGGTTATCCGAAAGGAACTTGAGCCTCGGTATGAAGGCTAGAAGGAATGGGTGGAGTTTTTAGTCAGTAAGAGTCTGACGCTATCTCCCGCTCCACCCAAGAGCAGGGGTTGTCATAAGATGATTTTTCCCACCGAAAAAAAACCCGGAAGTATCCGAATCGGTTTCGGTTATTTTTTAATTTCGGATTTTATAGTTATATTCTATAGTTTCGGTAAAAGAACAGAGCTCCATAACATCCCTGATTCTTGTTATATGCTGAAATGAGAACTGCAAATATAAGTTATATAAATACTTAACTGAAACACGGAATCTTTCAATGTGTATGCACGCCATTTTTGGAAGTTTTTGTTAATTGATGATTTCACTTATTGACAAACAGTAGAGAGCAGTTGATATTTATCGTTGTTGTACTAATAAAAAAACTAGCGTCTGCCTGTGGCTTCGCTTGCGTGAAAGTAGAAAATTATCTCAAGGGAAAATTTTCCCAAGATATTACTGCCTGATAAAGCAGTGTCTTATAGTCGCGAACGGCATGTTGAATTCAAAACGAAACGAAGGTTACTAAGTTTTAATCCCGAACGCGGTGAGAGATTCATATAAGTAATTAACTCCCTAGCACCGCGAGGGAATATCCAAATCGAAAAAAGTATTTTACATGGACAAAAATGAGCATTTATTTTCTAATTACCAAAATTTTGGTCTATATATAGGAATATACGTTTGATATACAAAAACGTTTTACAGCCTAATATATATTACCTGCATCTTTGGTCATTACTCAACGCCGTTTGGTCTGAGCGTGATGTTATATAACATAACCTTTCTCAATAAATGGACTATCCAACACTAACAAAATTTTTAATTCCGACTGAGATATTCTTCTTCTTCTTAGCGTATCGATGGCAAAATCAGTCAAATTCCTTGCCCAGCCCAGAAATCGGCCACTGCAATGCCGTCCGCTGATGCTGTCATTAGCTCCTTACGTAAGCAGGTGACCGGGCACGTGGTGCAGGACGGAAGGTGAGACATCGTCTGCGGAGTGACGCCGCACAGACACTGAAGATCGGAACCATCCGAGAACCCCCCCAGATTGTTGATCTATCAAAATCAAGACCACAATTTATTAATTGGTAAACTTTTTACTGCATAATAATAGCTCAACCTATAATATTTATTTTTTAAATTTCATTCACATTAACTATAATCCGAAGTCAAACCCGGCCTATTACTTTTTAAAATCTATATTATAAAAATGAGCCCCGTTTTCCGTTGTCACGACATGGCGTGAAAACGGCTTGACCGATTTGGCTGATTTTTTTTTTGTTGTGATTGTTATTGTGAGGATAAGGTTCTTTTGGAAAAAAAATAAAATTAGGGTAGAGTAGGGTAGAGTAGGGTAGAGTAGGGCAGGGTAGGCTAGGGTAGAGTAGGGTAGAGTAGTAGGGTAGAGTAGGGTAGGGTAGGGTAGAGTAGGGTAAAGTAGGGTAGAGCCTACTCTACCCTAGTAGAGTAGGGTAGAGTAGGGTAGGGTAGGGTAGGGTAGAGTAGGGTAGAGTAGAGTAGAGTAGGGTAGGGTAGGGTAGAGTAGGGTAGAGTTGGGTATAGTAGTGTGGAGTAGAGACGAGCGGGAGCGAAGCCGCGCGGGCAAAAGCTAGTAATTTATACTTCTAAACAAAACAAAAACCGGAATTTTAAATTCCACTTCAATATTTAGAACAAGTCGTCTTTGTTTGATAAACGCCAATCAAACTCATATATCTACATACATAGGTAGTCAACTCTATGACAATAGCACAGTAAACAGTAAATATTTGTATCACCTAATATTATCATACCGTTACTGTATTCGCTTTAATTATCTGTGTTCAATTCTGGCAACATTATAAATTAATTTGTCTTCAGACTAAGGAATTATTTTGCCTCGTTTATTGGTGTAAATATTTAATATTTGATCCATAAAATGTCTCATTATTAGGAATCTTTTGTCGTCACGTTTTTTAGAATTTGACCGATAAGTTTTGGCAAATATTTGTGGGACTAACTAAACTAGTTTTATTACGCTATTGCTCTTGCAGGGTAGACAGAAGTTGTAAGTGTGAACTTTTTACAAGCATTTACCGATTAAGCAGAAATTTTGCATGTACGTGTACATCAGATGACAATGCAAAATTATTATAACATGGAGCTGATCTGATGATGGAACCGGAAGCTGGCTATAGGAACTTGGTAGTTAAACGACACAACCCCATCAAGTTTGGGCTCGTCTGATACGTCTTGACGAGTATTAATTATATAGGTATATCCAGCTAAAAAGGCTTGCTATAAAAAAAAAAATATTTTTATTAAAAGCTTGTTATAACATACTTTTTTCGTACCTAAGTGTATTGTATTATTACACTCCCGATTTCTGAACTAGTTAAGTATTTCGCAAACTTTGGTTTCGAGTGAAAATCTGTAAAAACTATGCCATTAAAAGGGGTTGGAGCGTTCTTAACTCAAAATTAAGAAATATGCCCTTAGACTTAGCCAGGTTTCTCATCATTTGTTTTCTTAGCCAAGTTTCTTCCATTGTTCGTACTAGTCAAACCAACAATTCTGAATGCAGAACTAAAAAACCCCGTTCTACTCTAAACAGTATTTTCTCTTCAGATACCGTCAATTATAGACGCAATACAATGACAGCGCGAATGCCGGCCTTCGCTTGGGGTTTAATGAACTAATAGCTATATTATCTACCTGTGCGTACATTTACTTGACTGTCAAAACTATATCCTTAATACATTATTATGGGTGTACGGTGTACGATGTCCGGCACAATATGCTACAAAATCGCAAGAAAAATTGCAAACTTGGCCTACTTCCAAAAAAGGTTTTAATGCTAATTTAAATATTCTTTTTTTTGTAAGTCACAGTCAGTCTAAAGACGCATTTACATGTAGATCAAAATAACAAATCAATAAAATATAGTGTGTTATTTGATACTTTAGTAAAGATCTCACCTAGTCTTCTTCTCTTGATTTCTATACACTATTGTCCAAATCTTTGTAATCTCTCCTTTCGCAGATCTGCAGCAAAAAAATCATTTGAAAATAAGCAGTACTTGATTTTTGTGTGTTTATGTACATAAATAGTAAAATAAGATACAGATACAGACCAAGATACAGGCCTTGTCTTGTTACGGACCCATTGCTAATCTGCTGTCATTTTTAGTTAATTTCTAAAGTTTCTTATGTCATTGCTTAACTGTGTTTGTCTCAATGAATAAATAAAAAAAAATTGAATAAAAAAATAATAATAATAACATTACATCATTACTAAGAAATAGCATCAGACATTTCGACATAATTTCATCACTATTTTTATCAACGGTTTCCATGCGTTCAAACTCCATATTTGTCCAGATCTTTGCACTTATCTAGCTACGACAGATAGCTCATAACTAAATGAGTAATTAAAAGAAAATTTTCCACGAACATATCATCATCATGAGATGATAAGGGACGCCTGTCACTCCTTATTTATCTTGATGAGTGACGGAGTTGTAAATTCTTTGTTTCATATAAGTCCTGATAAGATCTGATTTCCTCTGTTTACCCAGAAAGACTGGTAGAAGATTAAATAAATGACACTTTATAATGTTTGGCTCATTACTATTATTAGAATTTTTGTTTAAGAGGAAGTTAGGAATGGGTGTGTTCATCTTTATTTTTCTGTGTTGCGTCATGGTGATAAGAGTATTAGAAGAAAGGAAGAGATTACACTAGACAATCAGCTTAACAAAGAGCTAGCCTAAATTTTTTTTTTATACCGCCGCGTGCATAGGACTAGAACAATGTAACTGCTGCCGTCTTCCTGGCCTAAGTGAATAGGCTCTTAATTAACTTGTGAGCCCCATCATTAGCAACTGCATTACTGCTTGCCATCAGGTGGGGTCGCATAGTTTATATCACTTCTTCGGCTCTTGGATTAAGGGAGAGGTCGTGTCTGACTTTTCTGACGGGTTTGAATCACCTGTGTTCACTTTTGAACATTCCAGTAGCCTGAAGTATTGTGTCCTGCTTTTATTTTCATCAGTACTACATCCTAGGAAACTACGCTCAAAGACCAATTCAGGTCACCCCAATACCTGAGGACCAGTACATAAGTCAGTGATAATTTTGTAGAGCATTTCAATATAGCAGTTATACGTTTCGGACATCATCATCAATTCTGCCGAAAGACGTCCACCGTAGGACGTAGGAATTTCCCAAGGGTCATCACAAGGAACAGTCCTGTGCGTCTCTCAATTCGGACAGTCGTAAACTACTTGCTATTGAGGAAATACATTGTGAAAGGGAAATATTTGGGATTATTTTGTATTTCCACACGGGCGAAGCCGCTGGCAGACGCGAGTCAAGTATAAGCACTGCTGACAACCTATTATATGCTGCAATCTTTGAAGGGATTCCTCGTTTCCAAAGGTCAAATTCTCGCTAAACCGCCACAAACTGTCTCCCAAGCTTCCAACCCAAAGAGAGGTACAAATTCCACATTAGTACACACAAAATGCTAGTTTAAAGCCAAAGAGGACACTATTTGATTAACACTAATTAGTCGAACCAGCTTTGCCTCATCCGGCGGCGAATGCAAAGAAAGCGCCTCACTCACACAAAAATACAAAAGCTCTTACAAACAGCCTTATTTCTCTGAAAATAAGAACCAAAACGTATTTTGAAAAACGTAAAACTTTTTTGGTTTTGTAAACCCAATTTGTGTGATGGAGAAAGTAGCTTTCTACAAGTCCATAGTTTGTCATAATTTTAATTTATTGCAGAAATAATGACTGCTTTCGATTCGGTTTTTTGTTGATTGGTTTTTTTTTAGTTTTTGTTTTTAATATGATTGTACGTCTAGCTCGTAAAGCTGTCTTTGGCAGTAGTTACTGGTAGTCAGACACCAGAAAGTCTGACCATCAGTCTATCTAAGACTGTGACAGTTGCGGAGATTTGACAGGCACTCGCTTTATGTAAACACATGAACTTATTCAGCTGCATCTGGTAAGACTGAAAACCTACCTTAGTCTAGTTTAGAAAAGGTTAAGGAGGTGATGACGACACTGCAATTCCTGCATATCATACAGAAATACATGACTGCTATAAGTGGTTGATTAAATTTTCTTAGATAGCAAATGCATACCAATAAAAGATTTTTTTAGAAAAATCTTTTATTGGTATATTCTACACAGGTAAGTAGGCAGTGGTTTTAAGCCAAGAGTGAATAGGTTACTTCTAGGCAAGCGTGTGCCGTCGTCGACCACATTGTCGCTTACCCTCAACTGAGACACTAACTCAAACGAGAACCTAGATATAACTCGAACAACACCATCAAGTCTTTCAATGTCGTTCCCAAAGATGACAAATTCACTACAATCGAACATCAAACCCGCCCCTGTAATTAGTAAAATCATCAAACATTTAGCAAGCCTGATTCCCACCGTACATTGAATCCATACATCTCGACCGATTTCACGGACAATCCCACACAAAAGGTACAAGTCAAACGGCGACAATGGCCATTCATTTTAAACGGGACCCCTAACAACATTATACCGATGTAATACATATTTCATTATTAATTTCTACCTTTTATGGTGCTTAATTTTATTACTGTGGCAACCCCGGACGTTATTTTTTTTATAAGGCCATGGTACGATGCTACAATGCCAGCTCGTTTGACAATAGGGGGCGTTGTATTGTTATACAATGTTTTTTTTTTGTTGATAGATAGTTTTATAATCATGTAGGTATGGTTAGGCGAATAATTTTGAATATTTTATGCAGTAGTAGGTACGGTTTAGTATATAAAGTATAAATATGATTTGCAAATACTTCTGTGTTTTATAAAAAATTATGTTCTATTTACACAGAGACTACATTCAATCAAAGTTGATTCAATGTTTTGTTTCTTTTTGAATTCCCTTGAAAACCAGTTGCCTGAAACACTTAAATTGTACCAATCACAAAAATCGTCAAAACGATTTTTAACTGGACTCTAAAAGGTATCTAAAAACTGTTCCATTCTTTTGCTGACTGTACGTGATCTGACGTATCCACGTCCAACAGTTCCTGAACGATCAGACTCGTCCCATTCATAAGGAGACACCGGCATTCGCTTCCGGTTGCCCTTTCATTGTGCAAGTCTGCAGATCGCGCGCCGCCGGCCATAACTACAAAAGACCGATTCAAAAATCGAATTCGCGATTCAAAAGCGCATCGTTGAGGTTTATTGGCTTATCGCTTGATTGATTGTGCGAACGCCGACGAATTTTTTTTTTCTTTTGGTGTTGCCAGTTTGAAATAACTCGATAATATATTTTGATTTGGGCGTGGCGAATTCGCGATCCCCTTTGTCGGTTACAGGAAGTTTTAGCAACGTCTATGTCCTGTAACAGGTACATTTGTATGGAATGTATGGAGTTTAGTACACTTGTGTTTGCGTTACGCCTATTAGAACTTCCATTTGAAGTAAAGAGGCACGCATTGTGGACGGTAACTGTGCTGAAATGGCTAATATTTGTAAATAAATTATGTTCAATGTCGATTCGCTTCTGTTGCTGGTTTCTTTGCATACTTATATTCAATGCTTGTAATATGAGTAGGATTGTAAAGCAATGAATGCGTAACGTTACTATGAAATTAATAATTGCACGTAACAATTTTCATTGACTGTCTAAACTGAAATCGGTTGACGAAATCTTTACTGTTTGCGTTAGAAATGGGTTTCTTTATCTATATTTTATATAATAATACTTTTAAAGATACTAATTTAACAAAGTCCTTTAAAATTTCCTATAGGCTGCCATTACTTTAAAAACAAATACATAATTATGTAATAATGGGAGGTAACAGGAAATTGTGGTTGTAGTTGTAACATTTTTGCAAGTCCTCGACCTTCACTAACACTAGGCTCTTATTATCACACTTTTATTTCGTTTGTATGTATGTGTGTGTATATTTGTTACTTCTTTACGCTGAAATGGCTGAATGCATTTGGATGAACTTTGGTACACGAGTAGACCATGTCCTAGGATAGTACCTACATAGAATACTTTTATCTCAGGAGCATGTTCCATTGGAATAACTTTCTTCTTTCACACAAGTTTGTAGTGTATCATCTCGTATAACTTTCAGCCATACAACTACTCTCCTTCACTCTTTTTCCGTAACATGTAGATTCTTACATTTCATTAGTCCACATAAATTCCAATCACGTCTCTTTACTCAGAACTTGGTCATTCATAAACAGGTATTTTCATCCTTGAAATTATGAAACAGCATATCCAAGAACTATCTTAGTCAGCGGGGTTTTCCATAAAAAAATATATTTTATTATGACAAAGTATATTAGCATAAGCGGCCAAAAGACAATACATCCAATTTCAAGTTTCCAACTCACGCGCAGGGTTCCTATTGGGCAACGAAGTCTCCAGATCCGTGTACCGAGGACTACAATCATTATTTTGCGTCCGAACAATTTTTTTTAATGCACTTATGAGCGTTAGTTTAAGGTGCATAATTCAATGCAGTTCTTGTCGGCCATGTGTTTGGGTAAAGTTGTCGCTCAAAGTACCGTGACGTATTTGTGCTACCGTGGATAAACGGACAGACAGACAACACGTTGAATATGCACAACGATAAAATACACAATCAGATGAAAACTATTTTTTTTTTCTCTTATTCTGTTGCTCTACTTTGTTATGATGTTCGTCAACGTGATGAATAATAACTAATGCAAAGAGGTTTGTTTAATTGTTAACTACTGTTTATCATCTGGTTGATATTTTATTATAATTATTGAATGTACATCTGTCTGGCATTACCTATTTCCTTATGGTGATTGGTCCAGGGTAGCCTAAAAAATTCAAAATTTCTATCCTGTTCTATTTTTTTTTATGGTAAGTAGGGTCAATGTCAACTATTCTGCCAATGTCGATAGTAAATTGGAAAAGTAAGTGAATTATTAATTTAGAAAATATTTTGTTTTTGTATTTTTTTGTAGTTTTCGGTTCTGACAAGAAGTAAAATGTGTCATTTTTATAATAAGATAATAACCTGACGTTAATTTATGAATCCCCAAACGAACGCCAGCGTTCGCGCATCTATTGTCTTACTATTGTGTCTCTAATTGACGGTAGATCGTACGGCAAGATAGCTTATCATCGTTCTCTTGCACATATCTCAATTTGTTTGAAATCAGGGCAACATTTCTTAATTCAAAACTTTCTATAGATAACAGCCTTGTTTAAAAAAACTCTACAGCCTTTATGGTTATTTAATGATTAGCATATTCTAAATTCAAATTTTCCACAAAAAAAATAATTAAGAACCTGTTAATCAGTGTTTTAACTTATCACATGGATATTTTTCTTCAACATAAGGCCCTTTGAATTTAGAAAACGCTAATCAGTGTTTAAAGTAAGCCTTATTTATAGTAGTAGTTTATTTCCACAAAACGGCACGAGAGTGTATACTTCGAAGACGCGAACATCGAAGGCGCTGCTGCACCATCTTCACCAGCTTATGGTTAGTTGTGGTTATGGTTCCTTTATTTCCGTAGCAGGTAACATTGTTTTTAATATAATATGCTTTTGGATATCTATACTTATAATAAATCTGTAGAAAGGTCAATTCTGTACATGAAATATTTTTCCAAAATAACTATCAGGGGGTGATTAGTGATCGATACTGATGCTAAAAATGCAAACAGTAAAATTTTTGTCTGTCTGTCTGTCTGTCTGTCTGTCTGTATGTTCTTTATAGAAACAAAAACTACTCGATGGATTTTAACGAAACTTGGTACAATCATTCTTCATACTCCTGGGCAGGTTATAGTATACTTTTCATCACGCTACGATCAATAAGAGCAGAGCAGAAAAGGGAAATGTTGGGGAAACGGGAGAAATTACTCCATTTTTTAAGCTTTCGTCGCGTTTGCAGCCTTAATGGTTAAATGAAATAAACAGAAATCATGCATAACGGAAATGTTCTCCTCAAAATTATATAAAAAATATCTCACAACAGCATATATATATCTTTTATGGTTGACTCACAATAACACGTGTAACTCCCGATAGCTTAGCAGTTCTGAGCTTTCTGTTTATTTTTGTCTACTCTTACGTTTATAGCACTGAATGTTGCTGGCATAAGCAACAGGATCCGCGTACGAAGTCGCTGGCAGAAGCTAGTAGGCAATAAATTACATTAACTAGAAACAATGCGTTTTCAGTATGTCATCTTTAAAGCCTTGTAATTTACAATCTAATTTATAAACAATAAAATCTATGTACTTAACACGCTACCCAGAAAGTTTTCCACCGACAAACTGTCCATTCATCAAAAAGACCATTAGATAACCATTATGAATGTTATTTTACGTATGACAACACTCGACAATAGTATTTACATTCGATGTCAGTTTGTTTTACATCCGAAATACACATTGAATAAACGCGTAACATATTTCTTCCAACATTCTTAGTTCTTTTATGCTTTGAACATAATGTCACGCATTACAAGAGGGCCATAGTTCCGTGGACCAGCCTTTGTCCGCACAAAGAAAGGTGAATGAAGAACTGAATAATAATAACACATGTTGGCCGGTAGGAATAGAGAATTAAAAAAAAAAAGTTTTGAGATATGACAACACCGCCACGTGTTTAGAACACAATAGGATTTCAAATTTTTTTAAACGTAAATTTTGACGTTTGTTTTTTTTTCTAATGTCATTAATACTTGCCATGTATAAAAATTAAAAGTAAAGCCTATAAATAGTAGGTGCGCGTAATTCGCGTGTTATCGTAGACGATATATCAAAAGGGTGCTATGTTTTTAAGCGCGCGTGACATGTGATAATTTACGTATAATATGTACGTATGTGCTCAGTGGGCTCATAAATTCGCAAGCCCGTGATTTATATGGGGATTAGAGCACGTTATCATTACATAACTGTGCGGTGGCTTAAAGTTACATATTACAGGTATCTAAGTATAATAATCATTCATTATGTGATATGGCCGTGTAAGCCTCTAATGTTTTGGGTGTGCTATAATTTACTTACAACATGAATTATGTTAAACGACCATAGTTAGGTACCTAAGTACCAGTAAACAGCTATACAACTGCAACTGAAAATAGTAGGTAGATTCTTACGAAAAATGCGTTGATAAAAAAAAATCGAGTAGTGCTGATATTTAAGTATTGTCGTAAATCAAGTATTTCAGACATAAGCCTCCCCCAAGTGTTGCCATAATGACCGGTCCTGTGTTTCTCGCATCCATCGGATTCCCGCGACCCTCACCAGGTCATCGTCTTCCGGTAGGTACGTGGTCGCCATTCCAGAACCTTTCGTCTCCAACCACCATCCTACCATACGTGAATTAAAAGAATATTATTTCACATAGGCCTACATTAGCACTTATAAAACGTTAGAAACTAGTGCATGGTTTCAATTGGTGGTTTCTTATTGAGAAAAATCGACGATACTCCACAGTTAGGTACTTAAAAAAACATGTAAAGTTTAAAAAATAAATAAAATAGGTTTTGCTTTGTGGTTATGTTAGGTTAGTTTTATTACATGAATTATACAGAAGTTCCACGCTTTAGTAGCGTACCTATACAAGAGGTAACTATTATGACATAAATGCACGCATCCAGTTTGGTACTATTATTGTATTAATATTTATAAAGCATAAACAATACTCACCCTATCATAATGCCAGCCAGTAACAAATCCTATAAAAATAAAGATA
Source organism: Mythimna lalbum (assembly GCA_949319445.1). Lineage (NCBI taxonomy): Eukaryota > Metazoa > Arthropoda > Insecta > Lepidoptera > Noctuidae > Mythimna > Mythimna lalbum. Next base: position 7,381,307 of record OX439363.1, read on the forward strand.
CAAAAACATGCATTTCACATCCTTAGGCACAATCACTCGATGTCTTTGCCATGTCATGTGTTGCCAGCATTAAGAGCCCTTGAAAATGGCGCGCAAACTGACGGCTCCTAGCTAAATTAACAAACAAAATGGCGGGAGATTATACCTTAACCGCTTTTATTAAGTGTTCCCGCAGTATGAAATAGGGAATTTGTTTGATTTGATTCTATTCATGTGACAATATCATATTTTGCGAATAATAGGGATTAAGTGCTGCGTTTTTTTGGCAACAGTATCATAAGAGTCTATTTTCTACTTTATGATCTGCACAATGGCGATCATGGCAGCATTGATTGTAAATATTATTAAAACCTTTAGATAAAACTAGCTTTTACCCGCGGCTTCGCCCGCGTTTATTAATATACTTTACTCTTTCTCACTCTTTTCTCACTTAAAAATAAATAAATTAGCCTATGTCCGTCTCCAGGGTCCCAACTATCTCTGTACCAAAATTGAAAAGACGTAACAAACAAACAAACTCACTTTCGCTTTTATAATTTTATAGTAAGGATTTCAAAGTAAAGTAATTTTTAGATCATTCTGAGAATTTTCCGCGGAAAATAACCAAGGCCAATTGCTAGGAAACCGCAAATACATATTTATTTTTATACTTTTGTATACATAAATATTTTCTTAGAAAAACACAGTACGCAAAATACGAGGAAGGAAATTAACAAAAAAAAATATTTTGCAAGTACCTATTAAACCGAAATAACGTACTTTAAACGAAAATCATAAAAACTTTTCTCGTTTCTAACTTCTAGTAAAATCCCAGCAATATTTCTAGGAAGCAATTTAATTAATTAACGAACAAGAAAGTTCCGTCGGCCTTCGGAAAACGTTAATCTTGCTGCCAGTGTAAAATTCACAAAAACTTTAAGCCGGCTGTGCGAGCCAGTAGTTTGAGTAGCGAACTTGTAATAGGTTTAAACTTTGAATATTTAAATTGTCTACAGTGTAATTTTGAAATCACAGTCGGTCCACTGGTTATTAATGTTTGTGTTCCTTTTGTTTTAATTTAAATTGAACGGCTATAGACGTTTACTTTAGTTACGTAGGAGTATCTAAACGGGATATTAATTTTATTGGTTATTAATATCGTAAAATTGAACAGTTTTGTGTAAGTAAAGTGTTGGCTTTAAATAACGAAAACTTTCATTAATGCTATAGGTGTAACCAGAGGTCGGAATTAGGTAGTTATTCATGTACTGGCATCAACCAAGGCGTCGCCGGCGCGCACTGTTCCCGCGCGCCTCAAGGAGTTGTCAGCAACAGGAGGGGCCCATCTGGGTCGAAGCCTACCGGGGTCGGGGTTATTCGAAAGGAAACTAGAGCCCCGGTATGAAGGCTAGAAGGAACGGCGCGGGGTTTTTAGTCAGTAAGAGTCTGACACTATCTCCCGCTCCACCTAAGAGCGGGTTTTGTCAATGATGGTTTTCACCGTCGACAAAAAAAAAATGTACTTGCATCAAAATGTTGATATTATTATGTATCTTCCTTGGAATAATGAAAAATCCCGTGTCGCCAACAAAGTGGCTTTTGCCGGCAGCTTCGCCAGCTACCCCCACATAGGCTATATTTTTTACATTTTGTCATGAATAAAGTAGCTTTCTATTGGTGCAAAAAATTAAATGTTTAGCAATCGGACCAGTACTTTAGATTACCTCCTACAAACAAAAAAGAAACATACTTTACCTCTTTTTAATTTAATATTAGTGTTGATAAATAATACCATCTGGGTCTTTCAGTTTTTCGTTGCTCTTTCTCTCTCTTTCTCGTTCGCACGACTGACTTTTTAACACATTTCATGGTAGGTTTCTTGAACATACTACTTTTAGTATGTACGTTTATCATGTTAAATGTTGCATAAAAACAATATTTTATTATCTTAAAAAATGCAAATGTCAAAAATATCTCTATTTTAATCTATTCTATTTATTATTGAGGTCAAATAGAGCTTGGTCGAAGCCATGGTCCGGAGCGAGGAGGAATGGCAGGCTGTCGCCTCCTTCTCCGAAGCAATTACTGCTTCAGCTAGCAAAGGAGGAGGCCGACCGCATCAGGCAACGGCGCCCTCGCCGGCGCCGCCGGGATTCCGATCCCGATTTCCGGCCACCGTAGACGCGGGCTCGTGGACGGCGAGCCATGGGTATCTCGCTGTCCGATCGTCCAGTAACTGTCCGGACCGAGCCCAAGACGTCGACGGCGCGCACTGTTCCCGCGCGCCTCAAAGAGTAGTCAGCAACAGGAGGGGCCCAGCTGGATCGAAGCCTACTTGGGCCCGGGTTATCTGAAAAGAAGCTCGAGCCCCGGTATGAAGAGGCTAGAAGGAACGGGGTGAGTTTTTTTGCATAAGCAAGTATGTATATCATTAACACAAGGAATTAGTATGCTAGAATAGAACTATAGGTGTATAAATCTTCGATTGTTACAATTAGACTTTTTTTTGGTGGGTAAAAATCATCCAAACGGGAGATAGTGTCAGATTCTTATTAACTACAAAACCCACCCCGTTCCTTCTTAAATTTCTCACTGCCCCTGTAGGCTTCGACCCAGCTGGGGCCCTGCTATTGCTGACATACAATTAGATTTCATATATATTGTATAGGTATGTATGTACTGGACTGAAACCAAAATTATCCAAATATTTCACTCTTCATCCATCAGCTACACTTGTAACGGGTAGCTCGCTGTCCGATCGTCCGGTAACGGACCGAGCCCAAGACATCGACGGCGCGCACTATTCCCGCGCGCCTCAAGGAGTTGTCAGCAGCAGAAGGGGCCCAGCTGGGTCGAAGCCTACTGGAGCCAGGTTTATCCGAAAGGGAGCTCGTGCCCCGGTATGAAGGCTAGAAGGAACGGGATGGGGTTTTTAGTCAGTAAGAGTCTGACACTATCTCCCGCTCCACCCAATAGCGGGTTTTGTCTAGGATGATTTTCCTCATCGACAAAAAAAAGACTCTTATTGACAAAAAAACCCACCCCATTCTTTCTTGACTTTCTGACTGACTCCTGTAGGATTTCTGACAGACCCAGCTGAGGCCCTGCTATTGCTGACATACAATTAGACTTCACGTATTTTATACGAGTATTGTATAAGTATGTACTGGACTGAAACCAAAATTACCACAACAATTCACTCTTCATACATCAGCGACACTTGAAACGGGTAGCTCGCTGTCCGATCGTCCGATAATGGACCGAGCCCAAAACGTCGACGGCGCGCACTGTTCCCGCGCGCCTCAAGGAGATGTCAGCAGCAGGAGGGGCCCAGCTGGGTCGAAGCCTTCTGGGGCCAGGGTTATCCGAAAGGGAGTTCGTGCCCCGGTATGAAGGCTAAAAGGAACGGGATGGGGTTTTTAGTCAGTAAGAGTCTGACACTATCTCGCGCTCCACCTAAGAGCGGGTTTTGTCGTAAGATGATTTTTCCCATCGACAAAAAAAAAGCTACACTTGTGACACTAACTCAGTCTAACCGAGTAGGTACTTCCATAGAACCTATTTGTGAGTTCACCGTTGTTTTCCTAAACATTCTTCTCGAGTAGTAAGACAGCGTGGGGAGGGGAGATAAATATTTACAGTATTTTCCGTGTGGCAACACCGAGGCGGCTGTAAACAATATTTTTAATCGACTCGGCAAACTGTGTCGCTTACACTTAACGAAACTCGACGTGAAAATAAAAACAGACTAGAACAACCTGTAGCGAATAAGTCGATATTTTTGCTGAAAATGCTTGCAATTATTTTCTTCCGTTTATCATTTGTCACACATAAAAAATAACCGACTTCACTAAAAAAATGATTGAATTTGAGGAGTTCCCTCGATTTCCCCAAGACTCCATCATCAGATCCCAACTTGGTGACTATGGGACCATTTGGGAAGTATACCCTTTCTAATAAAAAAGATTTTTTCAAATCGGTTGGCAAGCGACGAAGCTAAAAGAAAAAAAAGAAAACATCCGAATTGAGAACCTCTTCCTGTTTTTAGAAGTCTGTTAAAAATCAGATGCATTACAATTATTGGTACCCAAGAATCATTCTATCAGGTGCTGAATCGACGGTACCATCTCGGTCATTTCTGCCTGATCACTTATGAAAAATTTCGCTTAAATCCCGCGGCGCCGCGCCAAACTAAACCCTTTGAAGTTTTCGTTACGAGTGCAAGCAAAAATGAACTTAACGGTGGCCAGGCGGAATAGTCTTTTATGGTACATCGTGTTTTATTCGTGTCTCAAAGAGATGTAACCTTCCAAAGAGTTACTGTGACCTTCAAACGCCAAGAGCAACAGCAGGAAGTTCCATCATCGGCCAACAAAGAGTACGGTGATGCGTGACCAGTAGGTACATAGTGGACATCTCACCCATGCGCACAAAACGTTTCGAATGGGTTTACTTCAAGGCAAACATGCTCGAAGAATCACCAAACTTAAGTGGTAATGGATACATTGGCACATTGCTCGCAGAACAGATGGCCGTTGGGGCCGAAAGGTCCTGGAGTGGCGTCCGCGTACCGGAATACGCAGCGTTGGAAGGCCTCCTACAAGGTGGACCGATGACCTGGTGAAGGTTGCTGGAATGGATGCGGGTCACACAGGATCGTTTATTGTGGCGACACTTTGGGGAGGCCTATGTCCAACAGTGGACGTCTGTCGGCTGAAAAATGATGATGGTGATGATGAAACGTGCTCCTTCGTCGACTACATCGTCGCTTTCTATCAGGTAAAATAGAGAACAGCCAAAAGGAACATGGGTGGGTCGGTAAAAATCTGATAATCCCTCTTGCTTCACCCAGGGTCGTCATTTAATGATTTGTAATCCCTAAAAAAATAAAAAACGAGTCCCACTACTTGTTGACTAACAGCAAATTGCTTTATGATGAGTAAGTACCTATTTTAACTTTCATCTCGGAAGATCAGCTTTTATTTATATAAGAGTTCTAAAGTCTATTTCCAAAGTTCTTCCTCAGATTTTTGTCAAACTTAAATGAGGGTAATACTATATATTATACCTACTATATATAACAAAAATCATCAAAATCGGTTGACATTTGGCAAAGACATCGCAAAAAGACACATTTGAGAACCTTCTTTTTGGAAGTCCGTTCAAAAGGTACGACATGAAATAATTAAACTTTTCGGCAAAAATTATCAACGTTATTAAAAACATCTCTTTTCCATCTCTATTGACAGTGTGCCAAAAGAAAAGTACTACGGTATATGAGACTAAATACCAGTAATACAACATTTCATTTATTAATTCCCGAAAGCAAGGCCCGTACTTAGACGTTTGCACAGTGTTTTAATTAAAATAATTTAAAATATAATCGCTTTAGAGCCAGAGTTTGTAACAAGGGAAGTTTGGAGTTTCCGAAAGGGAGTACAAGACAAAATAATAAAATATTAATAAACGCCCGTAGACGGTGGAAAAGTTTCATCGGCGGCAAATATTTGTGTTTCAAATAAGGAGCGCTCGCGATACGATGGGGTTACCCGCGCGGACTCGAACCCGCTACCCTTGTAGTCGGCACATTCAGTTTTGCTTACAGCACTTTTATGTTAGATTTTATGAGTAGGTTCCGATCGTTATTATGTAGCTTATGGGGGTTTCAAAATGGTGTTCTTGCATATTTGAAAGGCATTTTCGTCTATTTAGTTTTGCATAAAATTGAAAATAAAATCACCTATGCTTATCCTAAAGTAATCCTGACTATCTATCTAATTAGCCAATTATGTTTATACCGCATTCGTCGAATAATTAGAATAATTTGCCTGCTGCGATCTTCCCGCCCGATTATGATTTAATTGTCTTCAGGGCAGAGTGAAAGGCTCCTAAAATGCGCTTCACCATCAACGGTTGCATTACTGTTTACTACTAAGTGGGATCGCAGTCAAGCACTAGTTTATATCATTAAAAAATGTGACACTGCAGGACAAAGGCCTCTTTCTGCCTTTTCCACATACGTCTATCCTAGGCCATTGCTGGCCAGTCCCTTCTGTAAGAATCAAGTTCATCACTCCACCTTCATTTTAGTCTGCCGTGATATTGCCTTGTGTTTAATGGGTACTAAAAAGTAGCCCTTTTAGCCCACAGCTCATCTGACATGCGGCCATGTCCGCACACAGGCCTCAAAAAAAGCTAGGAGCCGCTGCAAAAAAACAGTTGAAGCGCGCTCACGAACAGCTTGTGGCCGGAGAAGCTTGAAGCAACTTCAAGCGTTTTTTTGTGGCGGCACCGCCGCATAAAAAAAGCCACCTCAAAAAGAAGCTAGAAGCGGCGTTTTTTTGAGGCCCGTGTGCGTGGACAGTTATTGTGTATATACTCGTATATTTCTAGTTTTCATTAGTTAAGTGTTTTTATTTTTCATAAACTAAACTGCCAATATAACAATGGGTGCAATAACAAATATCAAAAAACTAATCCAATATTCATTTTCTGATACAACAAACACAGTTGGCATTTGCTATGACGTGGGCACAAAACGAACGCGATTCAATATTTCAGAAGCGGCTGAAACAAAAGCATTTAGCAAAATTGAACTGTTCAAAAACTCAAAAGTCAAATTGTGAGTGGTGGAGCTAACTACAATAAAAACGTTACATTGAAACCTATTAGAGCGAGTGCCTAGTTGTAATGTAATATTAAAATAGTTGGGCGCATGCCCCGGGCAGGCGCTCGGAAAATAAATCAAATAGAACTATGGTTCTATGACTAACTAGTTAAAACACTGTCTGTAAAGTCCAATGGTTCTCAATCTGTGGTCCAAATGAATTCTAACAGTCTGTATTGAAATCTGTGGTCCAATTTTTTTTATTAAATTGTTTCTGACTAGCTTTTTCTCGCAGCTTTGCCCGCGTATATAAAATATAGCCTATGTGACTCAGTAATAAAGCAGCTTTCTATTGGTGAAAAGATTTTAGCAATTGCACTTTCAGAGATTACCTCATACAAACAAAAAAAAAAACTTTATCTCTTAATATTTAATATTGGTGTAGATAGGCTCTCACTTGACCGATAACTCACTTGATGGTAAGCGACGACGTGGTCGAAGTCGGAGCACACTTGCCTAGAAGTAACCTGATCATTATTGACCCTTAGGCCCCAGTCCTAGCTACAACCTATCAGGAAACCGACTTCAGCTTCCAATTCCACTCCTTAGTTGTACGCACATGAACTAAAACTAATAAAATAAAATATAAAAATGTCTAATATACTTATTTAGTTTTTGTTTAGACTAAAGTGACTAAGAAGAGGTGGTTCGAAGTAACTCGGGTAAAAAATATCTGAAAGAATTCGGGAGAAATCCTTGGCCAGCAGTAGCAAAGTATAAAAAAGATGAAAAACAATAACAAAAAAGAAATCAATGTGGTCCCAGGTCAAATAAAGGTTGAGAACCATTGACAGGCAGCGGTCGATTGTGGAAACTCCATTTGATATGCAGCTGGATTCTGCGTATTGCCTGTCAAATGACTGCTAGGGTTATTATTAGGTCCAGGGAAATCCTTCAATGACTTCTTCCGCTCTATGGCAGAGCGAGATGGCGTGTCAGACTTTTATTAACTAAAACCACAGCCATGTCACTTCTTTGCCAAGCGTTTCAGGACCCGGAGTTTCCTTTTCGCAAGTCAACCCATGTCCCCAGTAGGCTTTGGCCCTGATGGGCCCCTACGGTTTTACTGCCACGCGCAGTAAAACCTCTTTGAGGCGCACGTCATACAGTACATGTCGTTGACGACTCGGGCTCGGTTCGGACGATTACCGGATGGCATGACGGCAAGCTACCCATTACTCGTCGTCCGCAAGTCCGGTGGCTGGAAATTGGGGTCGGGATCCCGGCGGCTGGGGTACGAGGACGTCCACCTTCTTCCACTTCAACCAATCACTCAAGCACTGCGCTAACCGTACCATCGACGTTTCGTTGCCGCTATTTATATTGCATTTAAATACTACCTACTGTCATAAACTTGAGAAGGTTAACCCGTTTAATGCGTTATGAGGTTGAATAAGCCACATGCGTAACTTCTTGCAGGTGCGGCAGACAAAATCGCTTTCTTTCACCCTGTGAGGGGTACAGCTATGCTAACATTTCTATGGGTATAAGAGAGACAAATACAAGGTGTAAGGGACAGCCCTCCGTAAACTTTAAGGGCTTGATCAATAGACGACTCTCGACAATTTTTTTTTCGTTTCCTGAAAAAAAAATTGTGGAAAGTTGTTCAGTTTCGTCTACTGAGCAAGCCCTTAAAGTTTGCGGAGGGCTGTTCCTTACACCTTGTATATAAAATTGATTCTTTTACGAAGCGTTGCGACGGTGTTTTTCAGAAGCAAAATTTTGTGAGGCCGGAAAGGTCTCATACGTACAGTAAAGAAACTTTGCCTCTAAAAGTCCTCATACGCACTGGCTGAAAGTCCATGAAAAAGACTCCACAGCATACGTACAACATAGATGACACTATTTCCGGACCAAAACACCAAAATCCCACCAAATCCGTACCATTAGTTCCACGACCACGGACGTCATTATAGCAGTCTCTATATCCATGTGTCCGATGTATTGGAGGCGAGGCGGGGTGGATAATTGAATGTAAACAGCCATTGTTGCTGCCCGTATCAATCAGGGGATGAAGCCCAATAGTTTTCTGCGAATCAAACATTAGGGGATGGTCGTCGACGCTTTTTTTGTTTTTGGTGTAATGTTTATCGTTGGATTACCTGGTTTTTGTAGAGATTGGATGCAGACACGTCTATAATCAGTGAAAAATATAATTATACGCGTTTCGCCTCGTCATTTATACAGCGTACATCGAAGGGTTGGAACAATTTGCCTGCTACAGCCTTCCCATTTGATTATAATTAGGTATCTTCAAAGCCACAGTGGATAGGTTACTTCTAGGCAAGCATTCCCCTACCGGAATCTGTGTTTTCTGATAGCTATAACCTAGGTCTTTAAGTCAATCGATAGGTTACTTCTGAACGACCATGCTCCGTCGTCGATCACAGTATTAGTAGTAAAAAAATTTTTTTTTTTCCTTTTTTATTTAGTAAGAAATCATAAAATAACTTCTCCCGCTCTGGGTGAAGACTTACTGACTAAATCCACCTGTGTTTCTTCAGTTGCCTATTGCGTTCTTTCAAAAAAACCTGCATCTCTTCCTGTGGTGCTTAGTTCATCAATATGGACGGTTCAACACAGCTACTTGATGTGGATAGATATTACCTACCTAATTGTTAAGCAAAACGCGTTTAGACAACATCTTAATGATTTGGGACGTGTCGTATGATTAGACAGATTTATACAACGTGTAACGTTAAATGCGCAAAACCGGAAATTAGTTTGGTCAGAATAACGAGCAGAATCAATTAAACCACTTTTTAATAGGTAACATTTTCCAAAAAATCTTCATTAAAAACGTCGACCTGTCTATTTATTAATAGGTCAAGCCATCATGTTCTCAAACTCGCCCAAATACGTAAACAAACACAAATAGTGGTAGTCCAATCAAATGTTCTCATACACGGAGCAATAAAAGTTATTTTTTCAATTCAGATATTAATAAACTTAAACGGCTCATAAATCCTTTAATTATTTTTTTAATATTTTTTTTTCTCACATAATTAGGTCAATTGTATTAAAAATCATTTGGGGTGTCTGGGGTTTTGCGCATTTAACGTTACACGTTGTATAGCAGTGTGGTTGTTTTGGTTTTCAGCTGTTATGAGTGTAGGATCCCTTTAAACCATATAAAAATAATTTGATGTTAAAATAAAACTGGATTATGGACGTAAAAAAGGTGGGTTTGTATTATTCCAGTTATAAGTTGTAAACTAGAAAAATGAAACACAACACATGATGTGGAATTTCCTGCCGGAGTCTGTGTTTCTTGATGGCTATAACTTAGGGGTCTTTAAATCAAGAGTGAATAGGTTACTTCTAGGCAAGCGTGGTCCATCGTCGACCGCGTCACCGCTTACGTTCAGGTGAGATAGTGGTCAAACGCCAGCTTATCAATAATAATAAAAAAAGGAATTAGAGGATCTCCTCATTGAGATCTATATTTCATGATTATGCTTTGCGACGATTCATTCTGAGTCAGTAAAGACCCCCAGCCTGCGGAAGACTCAGCGTTTGAAGGCCTCCCACAGGCACAAGGTAGATCAATGACCCTCACCAGGTCGCGGGAATCCGATGAATGCGAGACGCACAGGCCTGGTCATTATGGCAACACTTGAGGAAGGTCTGTGTCCTACAGTGGACGTCTTTCGGCTGAAATAATGATGATGAAAGACCCCTGCTAGAGACCGTTGCCTGGGAGTCTTAAAATTCCGAATGATTATTTACATCATACCTACTGTTTCATTGATCTGTGAACATGCTATATCATTGGTTATGTTGTCATCGAGTATTATTTAGTTATTTTATGATTGGCGAATGAATTTCTAACTACAAATTCCCATTCAAAACTATAATTCCAAATTAACAATAACCCACACACTAATAAACTCGTCAGTACAAAAACCGTATCAAAATGAGCAAACGATTTCAACAATACAATAGTGTGACATCCACCCTCATTGCTGGGGTTAGTGAAATTAGTGTTGGTCCTAACCCTCGACGAGACGCGTGCGCACCGCGTGCGAACCGCGTGGGGACCGCGTGCCGCAAACACCAACGCGTGTGCACGCAACATACAGCGATATTAAAAGAAATATGTTAATATGAGATAGAGAGTGTTTCGGGAAAGATAGTGAGTGAAATATGTTGGTCAGGGTTTTACTCAAATCTGCGGGAGAATTTGAAAGAGTGACCTACCCAAAGGGCAACTGAAGGGCACAGGTGGTTTTTAGGATAAATTTTTACCTCAATTTTACTAAAATACTACGGAAATTTTAGAAATAGGTAATTACCATAATTTTGAAACGCAAAAGGCAACTAAAGGAACAAAGGTTGGCTTTAGTTGGTTAACTTCATCATCATCATGGTGAACATCCCACCCATACGTAGATAGCGTTTTGGGAACATTAAAATTTATTGTTCGTAAAGCTAAAGAGTGGAATTTTCTAATGGAGTCTTAACAGCAACAACTTGAGGATCTTTAGGTCAAGAGCGAATATGTTACTTCTAGGCAAGCGTGCTCCATCGTCGACTATATCGTCGCTTTTCATAAAGTGGTCAAACGCAAAAAAAAAAATGAATGAAGCTAGAACTTCACTGCGCATATGTGTGGCACACCCGCCAATCTGGGCGTCTCCGTACATTTTATATGGAAACTAGACTTGTAGAGCTACACTTGATCTACGCCACGCGACGCCATGCGACGTCGTTCTACATACAAATCAGGCGAGTTCTAGCTTCAAACATGCGGTTTACGTGACACGAAACCGTTGAAATTTACGATTAAAGTCCATCAGATTCATCACAATTTTCCCACCACACCCTGTACTAAACTCCTCGAGTCCTCAATCCCGCCTGCCTGCTCCAGATACACTCGACATTGTTATTCGTGTTACATTGAAGCACTTGATGTCATCGTACAGTCGACACCACCCCAATCTGTGACAATGTCGCCATGACCAGTCAAAAACAAATCACCTTTCAATCAGTTTTCATTATTATTTTTCGGTTAAAAAAGGGTAGTTAGTAATAATATATAATAATAATAATAATCTACAACTATCACACAGCGCCGTCTAGTCCCAAGCTAAGCAGAGCCAAGCTAGACAACTGATAAACATACTTATATACTTCTAAATACATACATATTATAGATAAATTACACCCAGACACAGAACAAATGATCATGATCATTACATAAACATTTGTCCTGAGTGGGAATCGAAACCACGACCTCCAGGCGTAGCAGTCAAGGCCACTAACCACTAGACCAACAGGCCAGTCAGTCGAGTTTAGTCCCTACAATGTTTTTGTAATGAAAATTGCGATGCGCCACTGATACATGTTGGAAATCCTATATCTGTACTTAAAAACCGTTTTGGGAATATATTTAGTGTGCTACGCTACACTAGATACTTTAAGCTATACGTAGGTAAGGAGTGGAATTCCCTGCCGGTGTCTCTGTTTCCTGGTAGCTACAACCTGGGTTTTTAAATCAAGAGTAGGAAACACAAAAAAAAACAATAAATAACTAATTTCGAAAAAAGAATAACGTACCTTTTTTTTAATGATATTTAAAAGTAGTGCTTGACTGCGACTCCATTTGATGGTAAGCAGTGATGCAATCGTTGATGGTGAGGTGCACTAGTTTATTAAGAGCTTATTCTCTCTAGCCTTGAAACACCTAAATCATAATCGGACGGAAAGACCGCAGCAGGCAAATTGTTTCAGTCCTTCGACATAAAGTTTATTCAAAGAATTTACAATACCAAGTTAATCCAAAGATATCAGTTAAAAAAACATCGATTTATTTGGCAAAAATCTAGTTATATGCAAGTCCATAATTTGCTGTAAAATTTTGTAACGTGTTTATTATACCAGTATGCCAAGAAATGCACCAAAACTTTAATTCATGAATCCCCAAGCGACCACCGGTGGCCGCGCATCTATTGTCTTAGTATTGTGTCTCTAATTGACGGTATCTGAAGGGTGAAAGAAGGCTTGAAATACCGCCTGAAAAGGTTGATTGGAATGGGATGAAAGAGCCTAGAAAAAGAAAAGCATGGTTTTATGAAGAGAGCTGGCTGCTTAAAGATTTTATCAGCTGGTTTGACTGAGCAGACGAAAAATAAGGCTGTTTGTATTAATGTTAATATGAGAATTGAATATTTGGATAGCTGTTTCATAATTTTAAGACTTACTCGAGTATGAACAATCTTTTGATACATTTACGTAAAGGTAATAAATACATTTATTTAAAAAAAACTTCATGAAACATAAGAGTACAAAGGCGGACTTTATTCCTTAGGCATCTACCAGTCAACGAGTGGAGAAAAAATATGGCTATGTATAAAAAGAGATTATTAAGAAAACCAGGGCATAAAATTACATAAACCTAAAGCTAAAAGATTATTATATTCATAGGAAACATACTCCCCGTACAAAAAGTTATTTTTTGTGATATTCCACATGTTCTACTAGTGTGCCTAATTTTATCTGAATCGGTTTAGCCGTTTGCGCGAGAAGAAGTAACAAATATACAAACAAACAAACTTTTACTATTATAATATTAGTGGAACCAGCTTCTGCAAGTGGCTTGTAGAAAATTATTCCAAGGGAACATATTTCAAGGCATGGTCTACCTGTGTGCCAAATCTCATCCAAATCCTTTCAGCAGTTTCAGCGTGAAGGAGTATCCAACAGACAACCTACACTAACAAACTTTCTCCTTTCTAATATTAGGGTGAAATGAAATACACCGGCCAGCGTGTGTCGAACAGAATATACGAATACTATATTAAAAAGTGTCTACATTTACAAACAATTATGCAATTTGTGTTTTAAGTCTTTTTCCATTCGAGCAACGTCGAGCATGGTCTAAAAGGTTGTTGCTTCGTCTAACGCAACACAACGCGATGTTTGATGAAGAGGCATTACAAAAAAAGGGAGATAACGCCTGAAAACTCTGTTGGCATTCGGTACTTCCGTGATTATAATAAAACTTGTTCCAGGAAATATGTTTTTTTAAACCCTCAAAGGTTTTTCAGAAAAATTGTCGTCATTCTGAATCTCGATTAAATGTGTAAGGCTTTTATTGATGTACTTTTTTATATTAAAAAAAAAACGAGTACATTATGGAGGGCCAAAGTTCACGTAAAATAGCAGATTTTCAGTACAATTTTAATACTCAAACGTATGTTTTAATTTCTATAGAAGCCTAGATAATATCCAGAAGATAGCTGTGTATCAAAAATATTTAGAGAAAGACGTGTAATAACATCATAATTACGAAAGAGCGGTTATATGAAAATGTACCTCGAAAAGGATGCTTATAGAGAAATTTTCAAATCTTCAAACGAATTCTTCCAAAACAGACCCTCCTATCTACCTATAGTCATTATAAATGAGAGACATCCCGATATCTTGGAAACGTCACGCTCATATAAAGTTGGGTTCTTGCGCTGGGGTCCGGAGACCCGGGTCTAATCCGGCCACTGAACGGACCGGCACGGCTGCGCTATCGCCGGCACGCAGCCGCATCTTACCGGCGAGATATAAGCCTACTTATACGTGGTTATGTATGAGTGAATTGGGAAGAGGGAAGATTTTCGTAGCACTGAAGTGTCCTTGCTACGCGGGATGTGCTACGACGGCGGCGTAGCTGGGCCATCTATGAAATTATTTCAAAATTGAAATGTATCATGTACCAGCTTTTTCCCGCATCATCGCCCGCTTACATAAAATATAGCCTATGTCACTCAGGAATAGGTATAATAGCTTTCTATCGGTGAAAGAATTTTAGCAATCGGACCAGTACTTCCAGAGATTACCCCCTACATACAAACTTACAAATTTTACCTCTTTATAATAGTATATAGTATAGATAATCAGCCCCCCTAGCCAAGTTATAACCGTTTCGTTAGGTTACAAGCGTTCAACGCAAGCGAAACGGTTGTAACTTGGCTTGGGCCGCCAATTCTTGTTCTGACAAGTGACTGAGCGTTGAGAAGAAGTCGTTCCCGTACATTTGAAGCTTTGTACTAGCGTTAATTATTGCAGATTAGCTACCTGGCTAGGGGTACAGCCCCCCTAGCCAAGTTACAACCATTTCGCTTGCGTCGAACGCTTCGAGTTGACCTTGCCGCCAATTCTTTTGTTCTGACCACGTGACTGAGCGTTGAGGCGACGTCATTCCCGTACATTTGAAGCTTTCTACTAGCGTTAATTATTGCAGATTAGCAACCTGGCTAGGGGTTCTAAAGTAATATTGCAAAGAGGAAAGAATTGATTTTTTGTTTGTTTGATTGTATGTTACGATTTAACTCAAAAACTACTTAAACGATTTAAAAAAATCTTTGACCATTAGAAAGCTACATCTTCACTGAATGATATAGGCTATATTGTGTTTTGAGATAATTGTCTACTATCATGTGGGCAGGACTGTTCATTCTAGCGACACTTGGGGGAGGCCTATGTCCAACTGTGGACATCTTTTGGCTGAAATGACGATGATGATGATCATGCGAGCGAAGCAGCTGGCAGCAACTAGTAATATAATAAGAGTATGGGAAGAGTATTTTTGTTTGTTTAAACGCGCCTATCTCTCGAAAAACAAGTCGGTTTGGAAAAATCTTCCTATACAAAATAGCCAGACTCATAACAAATAATGCAAGCTATATAACATCACGCTACCTAACCTAAACCATATAAATCCTTATCTTCTATATATATAAAAATGACCCCCGTTTTCCGTTGTCACGACTTGGCATGAAAACGGCTTGACCGATTTGGCTGTTTTTTTTTTTTGTTGTGATTGTTATTGTGAGGAGAAGGTTCTTATGGAAAAAATATTAGGGTAGTGTAGGGTAGAGTAGGGTAGAGTAGGGTAGAATAGGGTAGAATAGGGTAGAGTAGGGTAGGGTAGGGTAGAGTAGGGTAGAGTAGGGAAGAGCGGGAGCGAAGCCGCGCGGGCAAAAGCTAGTTAATATTATAAAAGCGAAAGTGAGTATGTTTGTTACGTCTTCACGCCTAAATGGCAAAACCGATTTTGATGAAACTTGGTACACGGATAGACCATGTCCTGGAATAGGACACAGGATACTTTTTATCCCGGAAGTATGTTCCCTTGGGATAATTTTCTGCTATCACGCGGGCGAAGCCGCTGGGAGCAGCTAGTAACCATATAAATAGAGCAGTAACCAAAGATGCAGATAAAACCGGAGAAAACACGCACAGGACCGCACGTTGTTGGTCGCTTTAGGGCGGAGAGGGAGGGCGTGTCAGACTTTTACTAACTAAAACTCACTCTTATATCCTGTGCTTGCGTTTTCTCGCACAACCCATGGCTTTAGTAGGAGAGCCGCTCGTTGTGGCGACACCTGGAGGAAACTTTCCCCTCCAGTTGACGTCTTTCGATTGTAATCATGATAATGATGACCAAGCCGATGACTAAATAAATATTTTCTTTTATCATCATCATCATCATCATCATCATATCAGCTGAAAGACGTCCACTGCTGGACATAGGCCTCCCCCAAGCGTCGCCACAACGACCGGTCCTGTGCGTCACGCATCCATCGGATTCCCGCGACCCTGCCCAGGTCGTCGGTCCACTTTCTTTCACATTTTTTTTTATATTCTATGTTATTCAAATAGAAAATAATTATTTGCAAGTTTTTTTTTTCAATCATTTGTATCTTATAGGCACATACACGGGCTATCTTTTTACATAGCCATTAATAAATTACAACCATATTATTCGGCACACATTTTGACATTTCTTGGAACAAATATACTGCTGCAGACAACTGTACTAATACGAATCGTATGTAGAACAATGGATGCAATCTATAAATGACAATTTTACATAATTTTTTCGCTACCCGGTTGTTATTGCGCTGTACGGAAATTTATTTTTCCGAAAGTAGGACGATAAACTTACGAGTAAGTATGTATAGAAATCTACTTAGGTGCTTACATATCAGTTAGTGATTATATTATGGTTTTATATGCAGACCTTTAAGGGCAACCTATTTGGCGATTCAAAAAAGCACTGATTGTTACAACCAGGACTGCTACACCCCAAATCTCTTATAGAAGGCTACTCACAAAAACGAACTGCCGAGCTTCTTGAGCATAGCAGGACGAACATCTGTGTGATAGTCCGCGCCTTAACCGGCTACTGCAAATTAAACAGGCACCAATTTCACATGAAACTGAGTGACACTGATGTTTGTCGGTACTGTAATCAGGAAAGGGAGACGCCTAAGCACCTTTTGTGTGAATGCGGGCTTCTTATCCACAAACGGAGTATCCATCTGGTCCGACACATTATTCGCCCGGAGGAGATTAAAACTCCTAAAGCTAGGAGTATTCTAGACTTCCTGGAAGCCTCCGGGCTAAAAGAGTTACTCTAACAAGGTGGCGAGGTCACAATAAATCTTTTAGGTCGCAGTGACTACATCCCCTACACTATGGGAGATGCATAGCCCCTTATCTTCAAAATAATAATAATAAATGGTTTTATAGACGATAATTATCAGCCTACAATTCCTCTCAAAATCGTGAAGAAAAGCATCGTCAGGAAACCGGCATGTCCCAGTACCAAAACTTCGAAGACATGTGTCATCCTCTATCAACCCGCACTGGGTCTCATGGTGGATACTTTCACTGATTAACAACCAACCTGTGTCCTTCAGCTGCCCTTTCTGTTTTAAGATTAAAAAGAAATACTTTTTGGCCCTAGACTAGTCGGTTGAGTTCTGCTGGCAATTTTGTGAAATCATTAAAAAAAACAATTATAGCGTTTTGCAAACAGACTACGAATTGTCGTCTAATGTCGGTTAAAAAAATTAGAAAGTTTTTTTTTTAAAGAAACAAAAAAGACAAACTACTTCCCTACAAAAGATACTAAACGTTCAAAATAACTTTAATTTCAGAAGTCACTGTTTTTGGTTTCGTTTGTTATTTCACATAGATCTTCCGTTAAAATAATAATAATAATCTGATGTAACTAACTTTAATGAAACATGCAAACGAATTGAGAACCTCGTTCTTTTTTTTAAAGTCGCTTGAAAAAGGAAAATTTTCCATTCACATAAACAACTAAAAACAAAAATTACACAACACAAAAAAATTCAAGATCCACTACCCAACAACATACAATTCCGTTAATAATTTATTTGTTTGCTCTCCCTTACAAAGAGGGTAATAAAAAAATATAATTACGTCCAAGTATTTGCCAAGAGCGAGTCGTAATTATGAAGAGGACTCTTAGCTAACAGCGACATCTACTGGCGGGATAGCGTTGAATTTCCTCCTCTGTTTTATTAGTGAAAATTAACCCGTTTTTAGCAGGGGTGGTATGTTAATAATTAAGGGTGGTAGTGACGGGACGTCTGTCGTCGGACGTCGATAAAATTACCGTGGCCCTGGAACGCAAAGGAACGGGCCGGAAGGCAGGAAGTCTGAGACGTCGTCTCGCAAAAGTTGTCATTATTTGACTGGCCCATTGGTCTAGTGGTTAGTGACCCTGACTGCTATGCCGGAGGTCGTGGGTTCGATTCCCACCCAGGAAAAATGTTTGTGTGATAGCATAATCATTTGTCCTGTGTCTGGGTGTAATTTATCTATGGTATGTATGTATTTAGAAATATATAAGTATGTTTATCAGTTGTCTAGTACCCATAACACAAGCTCTGCTTAGCTTGGGACTTGACGGCGTTGTGTGATAGTTGTGGAATATTATTTTTTTAATTGATATTATCTAGCGCTTGACTGCGAACTCAAACTATTAGCACTGATATAATAAAGAGGTAAAATTTGTTTTTTTGTTTGTAGGAGGTCATCTCTGGAAGTACTGGTCCGATTGCTAAAATTTTTTCACCGATAGAAAGCTGCTTTATTCCTGAGTGACATAGGCTATACTTTATGTACACGGGCGAAGCTGCGGGCAAAAGCTAGTATTATATATAAAAACTGTACAAGTAACTGTACTCAAAGATACAAAGCATTTATTTCAAGTAAACCCCTTCAAATGGTCTACATCTGTAAATGGTTTAACTTTTGAATTGTGAAGAAGTCAGTCAATAAGAAAAATCCCCATTCTAAAGTGTTGATCCCTATGGAGAAGAATGTGCGAGTAATTAAATTTTCAATTACATTATGTATTACAAATATCTCGGTTACATGTTTGTTGTCGTTGTTTATTGACAAAAATGTAATTAAAAAAAATAATAATATCGAAAATAAAATATGGTACTGGCGGCGAGAGCTACTGTAAATAACTTTTTTTTTTAATTATAGATAGTCTTGCGTTTGACCACCATCTCACCTGATGGTAAGCAACGATGTGGTCGAACTATAACTAATAGTTACACATAAACCGTAACAATAATTATAATTCGCTGGCCGGGCGTGCGGGCGGGTTCCGCCCATCGTCAGTAATTGCAAGCCGCATCAAGGCTGTAGCCACCGCACATCCACACACACATACATACGAGTTTGTTTAAGGACGTGGCCCAATGAAAATATTGCAATTAGCATGATAATTAATGTTAAAATAATTTGCTGAGCTTTATGACAACACAATTGACAAAGCGACATATATTATTTGTCAGAAAAAGTTAAAATTGAAACATTTTCGCGAGAGAATGCTGTTTGTTAAATCGACATATTTTAATGAAAAGCTACAGGTAATATCACAGAATTAAAATCGCTAGATGCGTCCTACCGCGTTGGGTTGTGTGAACTCACTTTGAAGAGTGAGTGTGAAAAGGACATACTCGTATATTATGAAAACTTAACTACACCGGTACGTAGGTAAAAAAATCAAAGTCATCTACAGTATAGTCATTTGGCGAATCTGATCGCAGGCGAAGTCGACTAAGTTTATGTTTCCTGATAGATACAACCCGGGAATCTTTAAGTCGAGAGTGAATAGGTTTCTTCTAGGTAAGCGCGTTCCATCGTCGACCGCATCGTCGCTTTCTATCAGGTCAGGTAGCGGTCAAGCGCAAACCTATCAACAAAAAAAAAAGTTCGACGTCAAGCGATTGACGATTGCAACGGTCGACCGTTGCCTCTCTCAAAAAACACGTCGTCTTAAACTTACATCCAGAAGTCCAAACTTAAGGTTTGCCAGCGTGCTGTGGAGCTTAGTACCTATAATACTCCTGTACAGTGAGGTTCGAAACACTATAGGTACTGCTCACTTCTCAGAAGGCTGCCCAGCTTAAGTAGAACTAGGCTGGACTTGTCTGCTGCATGGCGATCGAGCGGTGGGCCGGTAAAACTCAAAAATAGTGCTCTGCAATCGCAACAAAGAGCAGGCTAAGAAGAAGATGGCACAACGACTTAGATGTATTCCTTTGGAATTGGCAAGACGAGGCTCAAAGCCTTTGCCCAGCAGTGGAACAGTATAGGCCAGATATAATAATAGTACCTAGCCTTCCTGATTAATAATTAATTAACTTAACCAGCAACCATTCGCTATGGTGGCGCGACCCGCGTTACAACATACCCTACACACGTATAATGTTTGTAGATCATCGAAGGTCAACTCGACAGGTAATGCGTAGTTGACAATATACGGGTTCTCATGTGAGTACCTGCATATATTTTAAGATCAGAAGGCAGTTTATTGCTTTATGTATATGTATTGACGACGATGACGATGTTGCCATCTAGCCGATTTCGGCCACAGCGACCGCATTCCTTCGCTCCCGGTGGTTGTGAGCTCAGATGTGCTGCTCTGTTATGTATCCTTATGTGACTTGTCCTTATGTACTAAACCACACTTTGAAGTTGTTGAATAAAAAAACACGAATCATAATTTAAGGGGACTAGATAGTCAAATTAGAACAAAAAAAGGTTACAATAATAAACACCAACATAAATGAAACCGGACTAAGACCTAATTGCGAATTTTATAATGCGCAAAACTATCTATAGGTATTATCCACTATAATAAACAGGATAAAAAAGAAAATGTTATTTTCAGGATAAATGCTAAATAGATAGTGTCTTCAAAATATTATTTAGCCAATTAAGTACGATAGAAAAAATCACGACGATTCCTCAAAAATATACTTTTATAGATTAAAAACTGAACTCTCGTCTCGCATCCACCGGAAAAGGATAACATATAGACTACCCTTGCCCTCGTGAGGGCGATTGGCGACAGAGACCTCTCGCGCATGGTCCTGAGCGAAGAGGAGTAGCAGGCGGTCGCCTCTTTCTGCGAAGCAGTAACGCTGGCAAAGGAGGAGGCTGACCGCATTAGCCAACGGTGGCGGCGGCGGTGGGATTCCGGTCTCGATTTCCGACTACCGTAGGCGCGGGCTTGGGGACGCGAGCAGAGAGCTCGCTACCCGACCGTCCGGTAACTGTCCGAGCCCAAGTCGTCGACGGCGCGCACTGGTCCCGCGCGCCTCAAGGAGCTGTCAACAGCAGCAGGGACCCAGCAGCTCGAAGCCTACTGGGGCCAGGTCCGAAAGGTGGCGCAAGCCCCGGTACAAAAGGCAACTAAGGAAGTGGAGTGGGTTTTTAATCAGTAAAAGACTGACACTATCTCCGGCTCCGCCCAAAAGCGGGGATGTCATTGGATGATTTTGCCACTGCAAAAAAAAAAAACATAGACTTATTTATTTTATAATGGAAAAAAGTACTAAAACCAAGGGGCTAGTGAATTGACAGTTGCTTTAAATCAATTGACAAAAAAACTTATAAGAAAGTATCATCCAAGTTTTACAATTAACCTTTCAAACTGTTATTAGAGACAATAGAAAGACAATGAGACTAAACGTATATTGACTGGCCTGTTGGTCCAGTGGTTAGTGGCCCTGACTGCTATACCGGAGGTCGTGGGTTCAATTCCCACCCAGGACATATGTTTATGTGATGAGCATGATCATTTGTTCTTTAATAGTAATATGTATGTATTTAGAAATATATAAGAATGTTTATCAGTTGTCTAGTACCCATAACACAAGCTCTGCTTAGCTTGGGACTAGACGACGTTGTGTGATAGTAGTGGAATAAAAAAAACCTTTTTGTAAAAAAATAATAACCGACTTCACTAAAAAACTGAATTGAATTTGAGGAGTTCCCTTGATTTCGCCAAGATTCCGTCATCAGATCCCAACTTGGTGAATATGGGACCATTTGGGAAGTATACCCTTTCCAACAAAAAAATATTTTTTCAAATCGGTTGGCAAGCGACGAAGTTATGCGCGAACAAACATAAAAAAAAAAAACATACATACATCCGAATTGAGAACCTCCTCCTTTTTTAGAAGTCGGTTAAAAACATCCGAATTGAGAACCTCTTCCTTTTTTAAAAGTCGGTTAAAAAATAAAAAACGGCGTTCACTTGGGGTTTAATGAATTAAACAATAAACCAACACATGTATCACAGCCAATTCACACCTCTCTTACCCCGCAATAAATTAAAATGACCCAGTGATTAACACCCCAACTATTTGTAGCTTTAAATCGATGCATTAGGATCAAACAGATTGTCAAAAGAACGCAACATGGGTACTTTTGTACACCATCACAATTACTGTTGTAAATTTTTAGTTTTACATTGTTGGGGGGCGAAAAGGGCAGTGTTGGAGGCACGTGCTACACTTTTCCGTCGTATTGGTTCTGTTGATGACAGTTACAGGCTATTTGGTAGGGTCACCATAATGACATAAATATTTTTGAGAATTGAACTAGTTTATAGACTCGTCCTTTCAAATCGTCAGAAACCTTAAACAAAATAATGAAATGACTTCTCCTACAGATCATGAAAGTTACCCTTTTTTGACTTAGTAAATCATAAAATAACTAAATAATACTCGATGACAACATAACCAATGATATAGCATGTTCACAGATCAATGAAACAGTAGGTATGATGTAAAGAATCATTCCTCCAAGGCAACGGTCTCTGGCAGGGGTCTTTCATCATCATTATTTCAGCCAAAAGACGTCCACTGTAGGACACAGACCTCCCTCAAGTGTTGCCATAATTACCAGTCCTGTGCGTCTCGCATTCATCGGATTCCCGCGACCCTCACCAGGTTATTGATCTACCTTGTGGGAGGCCTTCAAACGCTGAGTCTTCCGCAGGCTGGGGGTCTTTACTGACTCAGAATGAATCGTGGCTTGCAAAGCGTAATCAAGAAATATAGATCTCAATGAGTTCCTCTAATTCCTTTTTTTTATTTATGATAAGCTTGCGTTTGACCACCATCTCACCTGATGGTAAGCGATGATGTGGTCGACGATGGAGCACGCTTGCCTAGAAGTAACCTATTCACTCTCGACTTAAAGACCCCTAAGTGGTTGCTATCAGGAAACACAGACTCCGGCAGGGAATTCCACTCCTTGGCTGTTCGCACAATAAATGTGTTCCCAAAACGCTTTGTGCGTCTGAACCAGTTGAACAATGTCTCACAGACTCCGGTGCCCATATGCATCCTATTCGCAGCCCGCCTGTTAATCTTTATTAACGGGTATTATATGCGCATTCGTCGATCCTCCGCGATTCGAGTCACGGGATTGGTACTAAGATTTATGTCCGTACCGTACAGTTACGAGCATAAATATGTAACAGTTTACGCAAAATTCAAAAGCCATTTTAGCCCATCATGTTGTTAGAGGTTTTATTATGTTAGGTTAGGAACGTGGCTTTTTGGAATTAAACTAGTATCAAATTGGTATTTTCTCAAAGTTATACTTCATATTTTTCGACGTGGAGGTGACTGCATCGAACGCCAAGGAAAGGTGGATGGACGAAGCCGTGTACCAGATCACCGATGCGATGGACTGACCAAATAAAAACAGCTATTGGCGGCCCATTGAACGAGTGCACCCAGATGACTGCTGTAATGCTAGCAAAGGAGGTGGTCGACCGCATCAGGCAACGGCGCCCTCGCCGCCGCCGCCGGGATTCTGATCCCGATTTCGGCCACGGTAGACGCAGGCTCGCGGACGGCGAGCCATGGGTAGCTCGCTGTCCGACCGTCCGGTAACTGTCCGGACCGAGCCCAAGACGTCGACATCGCGCACTGTTCCCGCGCGCCTCAAGGAGTTGTCAGCAACAGAAGGAGCCCAGCTGGGGCCAGGGTTAGCTCCGAAAGGTAGCTCGGCCCCGGTATGAAAGGCAAGAAGGAACGTGGTGGGTTTTTTAGTCAGGAAGAGTCTGACTATCTCCCGCTCTGCCGAAGGGCAGGTAATGTCATTTGGATGTTTTACAACCACCCAAAAAAAAAAAAACAGTTGGAGAGGCCAATGTCCAACAGCGGACGTCTTTCAGCTGAAATGACGATTGATTTAATTTGCTTAGATTGCATTTGTGTCTATTTATTTCATAGGACAATTGGTTTTGAATTTGAGCAATTGTAAGGTATTTATGCTTATGGCTGTACTATTCGTACTATTTCGTGATACCGATTTATTGGCCAGTTATCGAAATGGTGATAACGGTCGTGATTGTTAGTTTAAAAATTTATTGATGTTTCCGAAAAGGTTTGGTTAATTAGGACATTGATTTTTAATGTAGTTGGATGCTAGGGGTTTTTTTTCGATGGGGAAAATCATCTTATGACAAAACCCGCTCTTGGGTGGAGCGGGAGATAGTGTCAGACTCTTACTGACTAATAACCCCACCCCGTTCCTTCTAGCCTTCATACCGGGGCTCGAGTTTCCTTTCAGATAACCCTGGCCCCAGTAGGCTTCGACCCAGCTGGGCTGGATGCTAGGGGTAATGCATGCTTTAACGCATCCTGGTTGTCATGATGATAAATCATCATCATCTTCCTGCCTTTGTCCCATGTTATTCTGGGTCGGCGCAACATATTTCTTTCATTCTGGCCTGTCACCCGTCACACTATCACCGCTCCTTTTTCTTTCTTATTACGACTCATACAATCCATCCATCTTTTCTGTATATTCTCTCTCCATTAATTCACGTGTTTTACTCATAATTCTTTTATTAACATGCGTTTCATCTCTTCACATGATCATACCAAGACAATGATTCATTTTCAACTTTTCAGTCACTAGCGCCACTTTCAAACTTCCTCTAATATACTATGCGTCATGCTCGTGAACGGGTGCCGTCAGATGAGACTGGTCATCTCTAAGCTTAATTCAGTTTCTATCTTTTTATTATTATTTTTTATTTAATATCTACATTGTGCTCACATAATAGAAGCATCAAGAAATACCTATGTAACAAAACATTATATGTAACACATAATATGATTTAAAAGAGTGTCCATGGAGTTTCTTGCACGTTCTTCTCCATAGAGATCTACGCTTTGGAACGTGCAAATTAGCTTCACTTTTCTTGGACTGACTGACATTTGACTATTCAAAAGTGCCTGCTAATGGTCTATTTGAAATAAATGCTTTGATTTTGATTGATTTTTGACTATAAATTATTATTTTTATTATTATTTTTTGTTTCCTCTGTCTAAGCATTTTTTCTTGAGTCAAAATATCATGTTAAAAAAATCTTGATTCTATTCGATGTTATTCCCAGACGTCGTTTTATCCAAACTTTTAAGTAAGTATCAAAATTGTGTTACTGTATTGTGTTTTGATTTCGCTAAAAAAACCCCACAATAGCAACCCCAATCAAACATCTACCTTATATTCAGCATCTGAAATCTCAAATTCGCTTGCACGTATTTCCTATGCATTGTAATGCTTAAATCGTAACAATCAAAGATATAGTTAGGGGCTATGGGTTTATTTATTTTTTATGGTCGAACAAATTCGCGGGTATTCGCAAGCCTAGGGGAGAGTGGGCGTACGCGGCGTCTTAATGAGATGCGGCGTAAACATTACCTACTATTCCTTGGGGTAAACCGGGGTATACACCCTCTTTTTGATTCTCTTATTTACACACTATCTAACATAATTGTTATTTGTTTATAGGATAGTGAAAAAAAAATGTGTTTTGAGCTTTGTCCGAGTCCATTTTGCAAAGCATAGCATAATCAGGCTTATAATGTTCCCACTGTTGGGACTGAGGCATCCTCTCTAGGAGATGGAATGGGCCATAACCCACCACGCGGGCCCAGTGCGAGTTGATGAATGTTGCCGAGTGGTAACGGCCCCAACTTACTAGTGTAGGTCACGGGTTCAAACCCAACCAGGCGCATTACTTTGTGTATTTTATTTCATCATCACTGCTCTCAAAACGGTGAAGGAAAACATCGTGAGGAAAGCAGCATGCACTAGAACTAAAAAATTCGAAGACATGTACATCCACCAACGCGCACTGGGCCCGCGTGGTGGATTACGGCCAGTTCCCTCTCCTAGAGAGGAGGCCTGAGTCCCAGCAGTGGGAACATTATAAGGCCGACTATGCTAAGCTATGCTCCATGACTTATTTCTTAAATATTATCTACTGACACTGCCCAAGTTCCCGATGTTATCATGGCAGACTGTCACGTAACGTTGCGGCAAATTGTTTAATATTCATTGAATATTTGTGCAGGTGCGTGTCAACCTAAATACCGCCTGCTGACTGAAACTATAGGTGACAGGGTATGCTTTTAATTGAAGTATTATTGTTTAAATTAAAAAGAGCAGAAAAAAGAAACGAAAGAAAAAATAAAATGTAATCAGCAACTGTGTTAAACACAGGAGAGCAATGGGTAGCTCGCCGTCCGATCGACCTGTAACGATCGAGCAAGAATCGTCGATGACGCGTAGTGTTCCATGCGCACCTCTAAGAGATGTCAGCAAGAGAGAGACCCAGCAGGGCCGATGCCCGTTGGAAAACAGAAACAGAAATTATTATATGGCTATAATAATTTCTGAAAGGGAATGCTAATCCTAGAATGCAAAAGGCAACTGAAGGACACAGGTGGGTTTTAGTAAAAGAGTAACCATGTAGTTCCTTGCCGATTCTCCAACGGGATGAGCTATAAATTTTCCGCGAGTAAATTTTTAAAAGACTGCAAGTCTTAAGGACTTTTGTTAGTATTTGTCCTATATAGCTCCATCCCTATAACAGTTCAGTTTAGGTCGTCAAATGGATTGCGTTATGAAGTCGTAGTAGGGCCTCTAATCTACTACGCAGCTCAAGTTGCCACGAGACAAAAACAAAGCAATAATAATGGAAAATTTTGACCAATCGCGACCAAACGGAGCCTGTGTTTCGACCGTGAAAATATGAATAATGTATTTAACAAACAAAATAAATGCCGGATCATTTCTATTTATCATCAACCCGTCACACGCTCATTGTATTTATTCGCCAGGTCACAGTTTACTCGCTAGCTAGCTAACTTGCGCCAGTGTTTGCTCGCAACTCGCACTCGCGTCTATTCGTTATCGCACGACTCGGCAAACATCGGCAAACATCGCCCGTTCCATTAGTCCAGTTCTTTATTCAAATTCTGTTTGCTCATTGGTCGGACGGCAGATAAAATCAACAGATAGGTACGGTACCGCGTGTTTGCTTATAAATTTTAATTGTGACCTAATGACATAGTTGTAGGACGGAATTGTTTTATAATGGTTGGGTAGCGTTTTCATAGAAATCTGAACTGGCTTTTTATAGTGGACACTGGACATCGAGGTAAATGTTTGTGGTCTATGGAAACCTAAAAAACTCCATTTACTTTATAACGGCCGGCCGCCCTAGCCAAGTTAGAAACGTTTCGCTTGCGTCGAACGCTTCGAGTTGGCCACGCGCCCAATTCTTTTGTTCTGACCACGTGACTGAGCGTTGAGATGACGTCATTTCCGTACATTTGAAGCTTTCTACTTGCGTTAACTACTGCAGATTAGCAACTCGGTCTAGGGGGTGACCGATGCGGCGAGCGAGGCGGCATCGGTAAGCGAGCACGGGGCGCTATGAGCAACGTCTCGTTGCCTTCAAACATTTTAACCCTTCAGATACCGTCAATTAGAGACACAATAGTAAGACAATAGATGCGCGGCCACCGGTGGTCGCTTGGGGATTCATGAATTAATACTTTAGATCTTACCGCTCGCCTGTATGTCTATAAAAACTCCCATTTTTTCTTTCTCAACAATCAAACTTAAAAAAAAGCTGTTCAATAGATTCTGCTCGTTATTCTGATCAAACTATTATCAAGTTTTGCGCATTTAACGTTACAGGTTATATATAAACCTGTAATAAGCAAAAATACGTACCTACGTAGGATAGACACAATCTTTGCTTGAGCTAAAACTTATTATTACACTTCTTCGACGCTCCGAAGCAAGTCTCATCTCACGAAATTAAGTTTCAAATATTAAATTCTCTTCTTTATGAAAAAGACACACCCTTCTTCCCTTGAAAGGCGACTTATCCGACGCTGTAAAAATGAACGAAACATTCTATGTGTAGTATTTTATGTAGATACCTGTCTATGGAAAATATTAACTTTGTGTTGTATGTCGTTAATGTCGTTAATGTTGCGACTTTAACGATTTTAACAACAAGTTACGAATCAATCTGCCAAACCCTGTCCCAATTTTATTTTTATTTTATTGTTTAGATGGGAAAATCATCCATGACATCTAACTCTCTTGGATGGAGTGGGTCAGACTTTTACTGACCCAAAATCCACTGCTCTTCCTTCTTTGCCTTTTATACCTGGGCCGGGTTTTTCTTACAGAAGCGAACCCATGGCCCCAGTTGGCTTCGACCTTGCTGGGCCCCTACGATTTGCGTCCCAACGTCCCAATTATGTTGGGGTCGGTTTACAGTCTACCCGGAGGCAGTTGACTACCAGTATGTTACATGGAGCTGGCTGTCTGACCTCCACAACTCAGAAATTGGGTAGTAACATACCCCTTGGCAAGACCGGTGTCAATTTTTGACTGCTGGCAAAATATCCACTAATGACAGTTTTTTTTTAAGTAGGAAACCATTCAATGACATCTCCCTCCCTTTTGCATCAGACTTTTACTGACTAAAACCCACTCCTGTTCCTTCTTTGCTTTTGTTCCAGGGTCCCGGGGATTTTTTTTTGCATTATGCCTATGACTCCAGTAGGCTTCGACTCGACCCTGCTGGGTCCCTACAGTTGCTGACATCTTCTTGAGACGCGCGTGGAACATCTCCTTGTGTGTGCGCCGTCGACGACTTCGGCTGGCATTTGTTTGTAGGAGTAGACCAGTGCTGAAGCCGTTGAAAATGTTAAAAAGTGAAATAAAATCATAGTAGGATGAAACCTATTGGAAAAAGAAGAGCACATAACAAAAATGAAAGGAAAAATAAATTACGGGCGATCTGAGGTAAAAAAAACAGTTTATCTCGATTTCCGACAAACCTACAAGTCCTATGTAAAAAAAAAATTGCAAAGTTGTAGATAATAAAAAGATCTACTACTTTTGTATTTACACTTTTTTCACATAACCTCAAAATGTATGTGAAAAATTCAAATAACTAAGTTTTTGGTTTTTTATTTTTATTTTTTACAAAATTATTCTTTTTCGACGAAATTTAATGACAACTTACGTTTTTATGTTCCAAACACTGTAATTTTTTTGATTAAAAATATTTATTTTTTCACCTTCATTTTCACTTAATATCGAAAAAGAACCCTAATTTTCAATCGAAAAATCTCACGTCAAAATATCTCCTTTTTTAAAAATTCTCTAGTTTTTGATGGTGTAAAAAAAAGTATCATTATTATGGTGTAATTTATCATAAAAAAACCAAATTATTTTTCATTCACTACAATCGTTTATTTTCTCAAATCTTCACACCCAAAAGCATTTCACACTCTAATCTTCCCGTCACAAAAGTCTAATTAAAACTGTAATCCACACCCTCGATTCATTTAATTGTAACGGCACGTTTATGCAATAAAAACACAGTGTTGTATACAACCCTTGTGCGCTGTCGGCGGGATGGCGGGACGGCGGGATGGCGGGACGGCGGGACGACGGGATCACTGCTATAGAAATCACGCCGAGTCCGACTGGGGAGACTTGGGGAGATGGGAACAATAGGCAAGATAGCCCAGAAGGGCCATACTTATTTATGCCAGTATAATAATGGTCCACCGTAGACGTAGGTTTGCGGACGGCAAGTAATGGGTAGCTCGCCGTTCGGTAACTGTCTGGACCGCGTCCGAGTCATGGCGCGTAGAGTTCCACGTTTGCTTCAAAGAGACCTTAGGAAAACTGTAGGGCCTCTGTAAACCAATGGTCCTGGAATGCAAAGGGCAAAAGCTACAGAAGTGTGGTTTTAGTCAGTAAACGTCTGAAACGGCCTCCTGCTCTGCTCTAGAGCGAGAGAAGTCATTGGATGATTTCATCGGAATCAAAGGTAATGGAAAACTTTTTAACTATAACTTAAAAAAGGCTAGTTTTGTTAGGTTAGGTGCAGTTACCCACAAAACGTATGTTATTTCGTAGAAATAGGTTTCTTTTTTGATACTGGCAATTCTCGGTACGCATTAATTTTGTTTAATTCACTCTGTTGTACAAGTTGGATCTTCTGACCTCACCCGTATTATTCTGGGAGGGACTGCAACAGAAATCAAGGCTGAGTCCCGGGATTATCTCTCATTAGCACGAGGAGAGCTCGGCCGTGCGTGACAACCCTGCCGTGATGGCGTGACGCTGTGGGCGTTGGCGCTGATTGTACCTACCTAATGTAGTTTTGTTTTGGTCCAGATTATACGATTGTGTGAGAACTGTAGTAATGAACTCGTTTAAGAGTAAGTAGGGAAAAGGGAGGTCTATTGGTGATATCAGTAATTTGGTGATATTTTTTTTAAAACAGAATACCACAGAGTTCCTAGCAAGTACATTCATGAGACAGCGCTAGCGAGTTGCTACGAATTTGCGGAGGATAAATATCTTCATACTAGTGACATATTATGCATAGGAAAAATGTATGGTATTGTGTTTAAAAAACTATCACCAATTTTATCATCATCATTTCAGCCGAAAGACGTCTACTGTCGAACATAGGCCTCCCCCAAGCGTCGCCACAGTGCTCGCTCCTGTGTGTCTCGCATCCAATGCATTCCCGCGACTCTCACCAGGACGTCGGTGGACCTCCCCCTACTATACAGGCTGTAAAACGAAAGAAAAAATAAAAATCTTTATTGAAGAGTTCAAAGACTTCAAGATTAGTATCCACTGCATTAGTTATAAGAGCTTTGGGGATCTTGGCAGCCATACCAGGGCTGGTCGAACTTCGAAAGAGTCACCGCGGCTGGCTCTGGAATGCGAAGGATTGAGAATCTTGGCAGCCATGTTAAGTCAGTGCGATTTTTTGAAAGTAGGTATCACTGCGGCCTTGGAACGAAAGGGTGACTGAAGAAACACGGGTGGGTTTAGCCAGTAAAAGTTTGACACTCCCTTTCGCTCCACCAAGAATGGGAGAAGATATTTGATGATTTCTCATCCCAAAAAGGATGTGTTCTTAATCTATTGTACTTCATTATTTTGTATCGGCTCGCGTTTGAATACAAAGTGGAAAAAGGACCTACCTTTTTATCATTTAGTCAATTTAGTGTATCAATAATTAAAAAAAAACACTTACGCAAAAACTGAACCTATAAAAGTATACTCGTAATTCAGTTTTTACCAATCAAACAATAATCACAATTATTCAGCCTCGCACATCACAATCACCGCCATCTCAACACCCACACAGAGCTTCGGCAATAACATTTAACCCCAGTATAAGCCCGCTAAGTACCCCCGCACACTTGCGCACATTTGTCGCAACAATACGCTACTAATCGCACGACAAAGGCACGGTTTAGATATAAATACAAATCGTGTTGTTTTCGGTCGGCACCCCCTGTGAGGGCGCACCCTCGCGATTTAAGGAATATTTTACAAGTGAGGACAACTGCGATTGTCGATTGCGATTTTGGTCATAATTGGTGATTATTGATTTATTTAATAAAATTGTATGCACTAATGAAACAACATTGTGCAAAGGCTCTTCACGCCTTAGGCATTTTCTACCAGTCGACCTTAGGGTGCTACAGAAACATGGCATTATTTACCTGCATCGCCGTGCCCTCGTGGGGGCGATCGGCGGCAGAGACCTCTCGCGCCGGGCCCTGGTCGAGGCCATGATCCGAAGCAAGGAGGAATAGCAGGCGGCCGCCTCCTTCTGCGGAGCAGTAATGGTAGCAAAGGAGGAGGCAGACCGCATCAGGCAACGGCGCCCTCGCCGCCGCCGCCGGGATTCCGATCCCGATTTCAGGCCACCGTAGATGCGGGCTCGCGGACGGCGAGCCATGGGTAGCTCGCTGTCCGATCGTCCGGTAAAGGACCGAGCCCAAGACGTCGACGGCGCGTTCCCGCGCGCCTCAAGGAGTTATCAGCAGCAGGAGGGGCCCAGCTGGGTCGAAGCCTACTGGGGCCAGGGTTATCCAAAAGGGAGCTCGTGCCCCGGTATGAAGGCTAGAAGGAACGGCGCGGGGTTTTTAGTCAGTAAGAGTCTGACACTATCTCCCGCTCCACCCAAGAGCGGGGTTGTCATAAGATGACTTTTGCCCACCGAAAAAAAAATTGCAATATTTAGCTATTTGCTAAATAAGCAATGTAATTTTAAAAAACAAATCTAACCAATCAATGCTGTGATGATTCTACCATCTATATGCAAAACTATTAATTTAATCTGGAAAATATTAATTAACCGACTTCATAAAATGAAAGAGGTTCTCAATTCAACTAAATTGTTATTAAAATAAGGTATTATTATAATAAATTAAGTTATAATATTAAATAATGAAAGTAAGATAGATAAAGTAGTATTTGAACTCCAGACTTCTGCTTTCATTTGCCAATTAATTATGATTAGGTACGACTTATGCCGCAAGAAAATTGTATTATGCCTCGTTCCTTGTTTGGAGCTGTAAAGGGGAGTATTACATAACAACTAGGGACTAAAATACAGGCCTAATTTAGGACCAAAATAATAATATTCCACAACTATCACACAACGCAACTGATAAACATACTATGTATTTAGAAATATATAAGTATGTTTATCAGTTGTCTAGTACCCGTAACACAAGCTCTGCTTAGCATGGGACTAGATGGCGTTGTGTGATAGTTGTGGAATATTATATTAACGCCGTCTAATCCCAAGCTAAGCTGAGCTTGTGTTATGGGAACTAGACTACTGATAAACATACTTAACATTTTTAAATACATACCTACATATTATAGATAAATTACACCCAGACATTATTATATTGTAAGGTAAGTAATTAGTTGAAAAGAAAACTATTACATATATTTTGATTGATTTTGATCTTTGCGTAATAAATAGATTGTTTTTTTAAATCTGATTATTAAATAATTTAAAAAAAACACCGTTAACCTAATATGGCGTATATTAAGGTTAACGGTGTTGTTTTTAAATGTGTTTATTTTTTTGTGAAAGAAGTATTTCTTACAGTGAAAAAAATACGTAAACATAGACTTGCTAGGAAATTATATTAAAGTTTGATTTCTAAAAGTGTTTTTTATTACATTTATTTTTAGTCGCACATAATTGAGTACAACTGTTATTTTTGTGTGACGCCTAGTAGACTCCACCACCCTTATGTTTTGAGGTGAAAATTAATCGTAGCGAGAGGGACTTCTACTGACTAAAATCCACCTGTGTTCCTTCTGTTGCTCTGTGCG
This sequence comes from Mythimna lalbum, assembly GCA_949319445.1. Lineage (NCBI taxonomy): Eukaryota > Metazoa > Arthropoda > Insecta > Lepidoptera > Noctuidae > Mythimna > Mythimna lalbum. The sequence continues at coordinate 7,414,590 of OX439363.1, forward strand.
TGGCTGCGGTAACTCTTTCGAACAATCCTGCAGCGAAAATCAACCCTATATTCACGATAATCCCAAACTAAAGATTATCCTCCAGTCCTCTATCCCTCCAAAGAGTGCCGAGGGCAGAGTGCAGAGATTTTTATTGTTCAGGGATTACTACGACAAAACAGAGTATTATCATCGTTATTTCATTGAAATAAATTTATTCCGATTTCATTCAATAAATGCTGTGTTTCGCTGAATAAATTTTATTTATTGGTCTTTTATTGGGGCGATGGTGACTGTTGATGTGTGGGGGAGGGCGGTTTCCTTGTGAGGGTGGATTTGTAGGTGCCATATGTGACTGATACTGTTTATTTTTAATTTGATTAAGTTTTTTTCGTTTTTTTGATTGTTGATTTGATTAGGCAGAGCTTAGTATAATGAGTTTAAGTTTAAAAAAAAAAACGAATAGAAATAGTTTTGTTGGAATTTTCTGCTCTGGTAGGTATACCAATTTGTTTCGCAGAATTAGTTCTAGATAATATCTTATTGCAATGGAAAGGACTGTGCTCGGAAGTTCTTTGTGTGATCGAATCAAGAATCAACATATTCGAAGGAGAATCAAAGTTACCGATATAGTCAAACTTGAGTTTCAGTGCTTGCTGAACATATGGACGAGGTTCTGGAGTAACGACCGCAAACCGGAAGAGACAGCGTAGGAAGCCTCCCACATGGTGGATCGATGATCTGTTGAGAGTCGCGGAAATCCGATGAATACGAGATACTCAGACACACTTGGTTTCCCCACCTTTGTCCACCCCTGGACATTCTGCTGACATGATGAATCTCCTATTCTTTCTCTCACCGTATTTTCCTAATTGCTTCTCAGAATAATTCACGGATTGCAAATTATTCTTCTATTGTTCAGCTTATCCTGAAACCATCAGCTCAGCGAAACCTCACTGAAACAGAAAATAACTTCCATTATATAATTACAATAGGCAACATATTTATTATTTACCAATACACAATGAACACGTCACATACTCCACCGTGTACACATTTACTTCAAAATTCATAAATAAACAATATTTATTCATGAATAAATAATTATGAATAACGAGTCTATTATGCGTGACGTCACTATTCACAAAATAACTTACTATAATAATTAACCGAAGCGAATAAAATCAAAACAAACCGGGTACTATGGAATTTCACGCACAACTAGATCAATTATTCGCGGGTAGGCACAACGTTTGGGGGTCGGTGCTCGTATCGACTCCTGCGCATTCGTATTTTAGTTTGGACTGTTGGGGCGGGACAATGGCTGTCAGCAGCTAAACGCCTGCGGTATTCCGGCTTATTGATATTCTATAGGGGGTTGATAAAATAAAATTGTGTTAAATAAATATTATATAAATAACGGCTTCATAAAACTAATGAGTTATTATATAATTGCGGTTTTTCCCAAATTATTTGTTTAATTTTACATCTTTTTAATTTAGCTGAGCTTTTTTTAACCGACTTCTAAAAAAGGAGGAGGTTCTCAATTCGGATGATTGTATTTTTTTTTAATGTTTGTTCGCGCATAACTTCGTCGCTTGCCAACCGATTTGAAAAATTATTTTTTTTGTTGAAAAGGGTATTCTTCCCAAATGGTCCCATAGTCATCAAGTTGGGATCAAATGATGGAATCTTGGCAAAATCGAGGGAACTCCTCAAATTCAATTCAATTTTTTAGTGAAGTCAGTTATTTTTATTTTATAAAAAGGTTTTATAATATTATTAAATGTTTGTTTTTATCACAATGTAGAGTTTAAAAAAAAAGAATCATCAAAGGCAGATAAAATGTTTATATTTACAACATGTCAAACATGGATTAATAAATTAATGACTTCAACAGTAGCTTAGTTGTATGCAAGCGTGCTCCATTGTCGCCTGCCATCAAATGAGATAGTGGTCAAGACCGAACCTATCAATAAAGGAGACGTGAGTTAGTTATTGCATTTATATTTTTTCTACGCATACCTACAGATAAACAGATAACAGGTAAACAAATTTATTGGTAAAAATTGCATTTACAAGTCACAATATGTTTTAAATAAAATGAAATATGTTCTTAGTTGTATAAAATTTTGCTACAACTAATTAATTAAATAAATAAAATAATCAATCGATAACATTAAATTACAATTGTTTTTTTTGTATTGAGCAAAAATTAAATAATAATACGTTGATTTAGAATTTTTTTCAATTAATTTAAAAAAAAATTGATTAAAATTGATTAGTCATTATCATTATTTATTGTGTACATATACGCTACATCACAAAAAATTGCAATAGATTATAAGAAACCGTCCTGAGACGTCTACAGTTACTTACAAAAAAACTTGCCCACCCACTTACACAAACATAGACGTGCGAAAAACATTACCGGGTTTCTCGAACCAGCCAACGAAAAAAAAAAAACTCAAAATTCCTAACATTTCTGAAGCTTTACTCGTCGAGGCTGGAGTGCGAAGTACTTTAATTTTCCTAACGAAGTGTTATCGACCTGTAATTAGCGTCCATACGGGCGCGTTAGTGGGCTTAGTGGAAATTAGCGGAAACAGAGCCGGCTGTTAGCTGGTACCTTTTAAAAGATGATGTCGAATAATTTTTTTTGGGGTTTCGAAAAATTTTAAGATTTGGGATTGTTAGATATTCTTAAATGAACTTGAACATGCATTCATAGTTACGTAACATTAAGAATTATATATTTTCGAATCTAAATTACGGTACATTGATTTATAATAAATAATAATAATAATAATTTATTTCAGATTTATACAAAGTGGTTAAAATATATAAGTGGTTAGTAACACGAAAATACCTAAGAGCTAATGTTAGTAAACAAGACAAATCAAATTACACAAAATGTAATAGATTTTAGGACAATTCGACACCAGGGGCCCGAGTCTGCTATTTTTATAAATTCGTCATTCCAACACGATCCCATTGTCATTTTGCTAAAAGTTCGCAATCTGCTAAATCATAATGATCGATCATTGATCAGTCAATGGTCTCGTAATAGAGTGGTGGTAGAATGACAATATCGAGCTTATTAAAACCAATAACTGCACAATAACGTTCTAATGGTAGATCACTGATCAAAACAACTGTCAAAAGTTTTGCAAACTACCGCATACGTCAGATATTCATTTGTCATTATGTACGAGATTACCATTTTAAGCCACTTCTTTCAATGAAGTGTCAGTGGTTGACCATTGGAAAGTCATTATGACGCCATTATATTAGTAGATTACGAAAACTTGTCAAAATCAACAATTATGAAGAACGCATGTAAGCTATTCACTGCGTGCAGTCGTATCCAGGGCCTCAAGTCTGCTATTACAATAGTATCAGAATGGTCTATCATTGACTTCATAATTGTTGATTTCGACATGTTTTGGTAATCTACTAATATAATGGCGTCATAATGACTTAACAATGGTCAACCACTGACACTTCTTTGAAAGAAGTGGCTTAAAATTGTTGTTGTGTTTGTGTGACAAATGAATATCTGACGTATGCAATAATTTGCAAAACTATTGACAGTTGTTTTGATCAGTGACCTACCATTAGAACGTTATTGTGCAGTTATTGGTTTTGATAAGCTCGATATTGTCATTCTACCACCACTCTATTACAAGACCATTGACCGATCAATGATCGATCATTATGATTTAGCAGATTACGAAATTTTAGCAAAATGACAATGGGATCGTGTTGGAATGACGAATTTATAAAAATAGCAGACCCAGGGCCCAGGGCTCAAGCATTGGAGAATCTCACCGGTCCATTAATACGCTTAAGATGCTGTTGGAACCAGCTCGCATGCGAGTTAGGGTCGCAGTGCAAGGTTTACGCATGATGAAAAACATTTTATGTTAATAGTTTTTCTTCTGTCAAATAATTATTTTCTGATAATTATTTTAATCTGAATAACCATTATAGAAAGATGACAAAGAATCAATCTGATTATGAAAATTTGATCATATAAGTGCACTATCGTTGAGTTGTTTTCTTAAACACTTAATATTACTCCTAGATTATATAATATTTCAACAGTACTTGTGGGATAGGCCATGAAAGCGGAACTGCAGAGCAAAGCTAATAAAAAAATATACAAAAACTAGTTAGGATATAAAACCAACTATAATACAAAAACCCATTTAAGTTTTCAACATCACCCTGTACATATTTAAGCCGGGCCGGCCCGCGGCGCGCTGCACTGCTAATACTCCAAATTGAGTGACAGCCAAAGTTAATAAAAGCTGGTCATAATGTTGGCCATATGTCTGCACCCTTTGGTTGTACGGCAACTGTTTAGGCTGATTCCTGATGGACATTAAGTAAGGTATAAAAAAAACTAAGCAGTGATTTTCGCGTATATTAAAATCAAGGAGCAAAACTAATAATTGCTCAATGCCGACTATACATCATTACAAGCTTTTATTTAATTTCACCTTTCCCGATGTTTGTCTGTCATCAAATCTTGTAAATTGAATTTGACCCACTTCCCAATTACTGATTGAGCTGAAATTTTGCATGCATGTGTAAATCAGATGACAATGGAAAATTGTTATGACCATCTGTTGATGGAACCGGAAGGTAACTATAGTTAAATGACACAACCCCATCGAGTTTGGGCTCGTATGATTCGTCTTGGCGAGTATTAATTATATAGGTATACCGAGTTATAAAAGCTTGCTATGAAAAAAATATTTTCATTAAAAGTTTGTTTTTAGTTTCAAAACCTGAATATAGTTTGTCCAGAATCGGTAACTGAATGGATTTTAATAGTTTTTAAAAATATTTATAAAGGTATGGCTGAGTCGCTTATGTATTTTGATGACATAACAAACTTATAACTTTGTGATATTTTATGATACGGTTTTGAAATTTTTTACATAGATTGTTTACAAAAAAATACTAGATAGGTGTTTCAGGTTTCGCATACACTAAAATTATTGTTGTATATACATATTATATTATAACTGTGTGTGTGTGTGTTATGTAAGTGTATAGGTAACGGGGTCTTTTTATTTTACTGGTCAGTATTTTTTATTTATATTTTTACATCATCATCATCAGCCTTTTTAATGTTCCTACTACTGGGACTAAGGCCTCCTCTCTAGGACAGGGAATGGGGAAGGATATCACATGTCTTCGAATTTTTGGTTCTAGGACATGCCGGTTTCCTCACGTTTTCCTTATTTTTTCATACATACAGGCAGGTAAATAAACAATATACATCCGCATATAAAACTGAAGTTTATTCAACGCAAGATATTAAAACAAACGACACAACCTCCATCAAAATGAGCTAAAACGTACCAATTTAAAATTAACAGACAATTTTTGGGCAAGTTTAAATTAATAAAATATTCAATTTGAGGGTTGTACCCGCGGGCCTTAGCAGCAATAACCAGGGAATCCTCTGGGGTACAGAAGTACCCCACGACCCACGCTATGGGGTGCACGCGACCCCGTGGGGAACACTTGAGCCCCGGTTAACCAGCAGGGTTTTACTTCGTAAGTTGTGATAATTATGGTGATAAAAGTATTTTATGGTTATGTTATCTAAAGTATTTCTGGTTGGATACACGCGAGGATAATAATGACATCAAAACAGTATGTTCTGTTGAATGGTTTGGGTTTTACCTTGACTTACCTAATGAAATACTCTTTTAACCGACTTCTAAAGGAGGAGGTTCTCAATGCGAATGTTTATATATTTTTTTGTAGTTCGCGCATAACAGCCTGATTCTTTTTTTGTTGAAAAGGGTATATTTCCCAAATGATCCCATAGTCACCAAGTTGGGATCTGATGATGGAATCTTGAAATCGAGGGAACTCCTCAAATTAAATTCAATTTTTTAGTGAAGTCAGTTATTTTTTTTTTATAAAAAGGTTTTATAATATTAGAAGTCGAGTATTAAAAAAAAGGGTTTTTCCACTATTTTTATTATAGACTAACTTTTGCCCGCAGCTTCGCCCGCGTATATAAAATACAACCTATATCACTCAAGAACATAGCAGCTTTCTATCAGTGTATCTTTTTAGCATATATTTTATGTACGAGGGTGAAGCCGCGGGCAAAAGCTAGTGCATAATAATAAATACCTTTTTTTTAACAAATACCCATTATTATTCGATTCCTAACTGTTACTTTCTCTCTCTCTCTCTTTCTCTCTCTCTCATGATTTCCTGCTATTTCGGTCCACGGCCATTGAAGACTGTTGACCTTAAGTTACTATTCACCACACTACAAAAAGCCGAAAACAAAAACCTACACCTACGCTTTTAAAACTACAAAAGGATAATTTAAACTAGCAATTAACACCACAACACAACGAACCCTATCTTTTCCCCACAAGTGCAAGGTACACGGCCTATTGCTTGCTCTGACAAGTGGTTTGACAGCAATAAAAATTCGCCATGTTTTTGCACCAGGCGCTACTTGTAGCTGTCAATTACTTCTCCCTCTGAAGACAAGTATTGCACGCACTTGGTCGTATAACATGACAACTTTTGTTTGACCGCTTGGGCTGCGATTTTTATTTTTTTATTTTTTCCAAAATTATCAAATGAAGAACTCATTTGATAATTTTCTTATTTGTTTTTTGGTTGATTGGAGGAGCGCCAGAATTTTTAGTACTAAAACTCACCTATGCTCCTTCAGTTACACTTTTCATTCTAGAGTCACGGTAACTCTTTCAAACTATCCTGCAATTGCATTAGGGTTTGGAGTTTTTAGTTAGTTTTGTTGGATTATAAGAATGGCCGGAGACTAGTGACAAATGTGCGTGATATTTTCGTTATCTAATATTTCTCACTCTCAGTAATTTAGTGAGAGTGAACAAATTGACTGTCGGATTTGGCTAAATCCGTAGCCATGCCAAAAATTAACCCATCATGAGTAAGAATTGTGATTATTAATGCTAGTTTCTGATATAATTACCTTTTAACGTAGTATATGAAACCGTTTATTTTTTTAGTTATAGGGTTATAGGTTTCTTGATGAATTTATTTTAATTTTTAAATATCTTGGAAATACAATATTCTCCCAGAATTTTTAGATTTTTAAAGCATATTTGAAAATCCAAGTTTTCATGTATTCTAAAAGTCATTTTCAAATGTACATATTTACATACATAAATATAGCAAAATATTAAAACATAGCACACTATCATTCAATAAATTAAAAAACAACACCACACGCCAAAACGGATGTAGTCACACTACACGGGGGACAAGACCGAACACTCCGACTCTCCAAGTACGCGACTACGCGTATTGGGCAAAGCGGCCAGATGGCCTAGTGTTTACCCTACCCTGTTTGAGCACAACTTTGAATTTCCAACTATTAGCCGTGTCCACACCTGTCGATGTTTGCTACCCCCAATAACTTGCAGATAAACTTCTGAGTAGAGCAAGTTGACTCTGTGTGAATTTTGTTATTACTAGCTTTTATTTAGTTTCACCTGTCCCGATGTTTGTCTGTAATCAAATCTTGTAAATTAAATTTAACCCACTTCCCGGTTACCGATTGAGCTGTAATTTTGCATGTATGTGTAAATCAGATGACAATGCAAAGTTATTATGACATGGAGCTGATCTGATGATGGAACCGGAAGGTGGCTATAGGAACTTGGTAGTTTAACGACACAACCCCATCGAGTTTGGGCTCGTATGATTCGTCTTGACAAGTATTAATTATATAAGTATACTGAGCTATAAAAGCTCGCTATGAAAAAAATATTTTCATTAAAAGCTTGGTTGGGTACAGGTGTGATAGTGGGAATGTATCGATTGAAGAGCAAATTGCTATGATTGAATTACTCAGAATTTTCCCAACTAGCTTGGGGCCAGTTTCCAATCTAGCCAAATACGCTAGAAAACCTGTATTTTAGCCTAGCTTTGCCCGCAGCATCGCCTGCGTTCATAAAATATAGCCTATGTCACTTAGAAATAGAGCAGCTTTCTATCGGTAAAAAAAATTTAGCTGTCAGACCCGTACTTTTAGAGATTACCTTCTACAAACAAAAAAAAACAAAAAAAATATTTGTGTAAATAGAGCGACTACCTATCAAACCTCCACAAACCAGCTACTGGGCAGGACAATACTCTGGCTAAACTGGTGGTCTGATTTTTTGGCGTCTGAATACCTATAACGATAAATAATAACAACCAGGACCAATGGCTTTACGTGTTTTCTGAGACAATAGGTATCAATGTCCTAGATAAACTTAGAAAGACATAAAAGAAATGAAAACAATCACATTAGTAGGCCAGTACCAAAGGGGTTTATTTTATATAAAAGTCAAGGTGTTTAATTTTTTTTTAATTGAAAAGGCCCTACGTCAAATCGCACCATTTTGGAGTCCGAAATAAATGCTGGATCCATGGTTCGCGTGTGTTAAATAAGCAATTCGAAAACAATTTGGTATATGATTTACACTATACTAAAAAAAATCCGTGGTGATTGATAGGAAATTCGTATATAATCATCCTTTAAACAGCTCAGGGTAACGCCAAACAACCTCTGTTAAACTTTGCACAACCCTTATAATTGACTTTGTTATATACTGCCTCCTTTACTAGTTATCATATGGTCTAGGCTATGAGAATATTGAGTTAGACGTGTAGAGTGACGAGAATGGATTGGGTGGATGGATTAAATATATATGTATGTGTATTTTAACTATATGTATACTTTTTATTCTTGTTTCCTTAACTAAACTTCTCTTTTTGTGCGCCTACCATATTGTCTCTTCACCTCCCTAAGTTGACTGGTAGAGAATGCCTCAGGCATTAATTCCGCCTTTGTACTTTTTGTTGCATAAAGAAAGAAATGAGCATATTTAGACGAAGTTTTAGTGGCGCCAGTGACTGAAAAGTTGAAAGGGAATCGTTTGTCTTTGTACTGTCATCTGAAGAGGAGCGAAGAGACGCATGTTACTAAAAGAGTCTTATCACTAAGTGCGACTTGGAACAGACAACCTTAAAATGGATTTCATAGTGAAGACGAAAAGATACGATAGTTCTTGTTGTACTACATCTCAGCCTCTTGTAAACCAATAAATTCGGTCATAACGATTATGACGACTTCTCCTGTAAACTGCAGTATATATCTCAAAAAACCAGGCCATGCAGACCCTTAAGGGCAACTTATTTGGCGTTTCAAAAAAGCACTGGTTGTTACAAAAAGGACTGCTACACGCCAAATCTCTTATAGAAGGCTACTCACAAAAACGAAATACCGAGCTTCTTGACCTTAGCAGGATGAACATCTGTGCGATAGCTCGCGCCTTAACCAGCCCCTGCAAATTAAACAGGCACCAATTTCACATGAAACTGAGTGACACTGATGTTTGCCGGTACTGTAATCAGGAGAGGGAGACGCCTAGGCACCTTTTGTGTGAATGCGGGCCCCTTATCCACAAACGGAGTATCCATCTGGGCCGACACATTATTCGCCTGGAGGAGATTAAAACTCTTAAAACTAGGAGTATTCTAGACTTCCTGGAAGCCTCCGGGCTAAAACAGTTACTCTAACAAGGTGGCGAGTCACAATAGATCTTTTAGGTCGCAGTGACTACATCCCCTACTACGGGAGATGCATAGCCTCTTATCTTCAAAAATAATAATAATAAACTGCAGTATTTCATACTATTCAACACGCTACCACTTGTCTCTTAGTCCTCACACTGCAGCACAGCACTTGCACGCGATGTCCAGCCGAGCTGATAAGCATCGGCTGCACTCAGTAATTGTTCTGCCGACTAGCGACTGTTTGTACATACCACTGCAGCTCACTGCAGTGTCTTCATCAAGCACTTTACCAACAGCGATGCAGCTATGATGTATTCAAACACTATAAGTCTCTGTTCCTACCAGCTGCTTTACCCACTTGAATATAGAAAATGGTTACAAAAGAACATACTCTTGCGATACAATAGTATCCTTATATACACACATACATAGGGCAGGATACATCGCTCACAGAACAGATGCCCGATGGAGCTGAAAGGTACTGAAGTGACCGACAACCAGGTGAGGGTCGTGGGAATCAGATTAATGGGAGACGGATACGCAGAGCGCCAGTAGTTGTAGTGACACTGGTCAAATAGTGGTAAATTGATGATGATGACACATACATAAAAACTTTGGGTTTTGTTCAGTAGTTAGCCTAATCAGACATAAAAGAAGAGGAAGGGACAGAGAAGAGATAAAGAAGGGGAAGGGTATTGATAGGCTCATTAACACAACACTTAGGGACATCCCTTAGTGTTGAATTATATGCCAGCATACAGATGCTGTGTTCTCTACCACCTTTGACCAATCAGCCTACAAAGCTGCAGAATTGTTTTACTGTGGGATTCTGAAGAGGAAATCGTCAAATAATCACTTACACTCCGAGTGGAGCAAAAAGGAGTATCAGACTTTAATTGACAAAACTCAACCGTGTTCTTTCAGTTGCACAAGGCCGTGTTTACGCTTTCTAATATTCCCGTAGCTCTGGTAGACAACCAGATCTGGTCAAGTGGTCTGGTTGGCTGCGGGGTTTCCCACTCCTAGAGAGGAGGCTAGAATCCCAACAAGGAGTATTAGACTTTAACTGACAAAACCCAACCGTGTTCTTTCAGTTGCTCTTTGAGTTACCCAAGGCCATGTTAATTACCTATGTATGTAATATTTTAGTCGTAAGTTTGAGCCTTTTCGGGCAAATAAAATGTTTTTCTTTCTAAAAAGTTTCTATCAGATGAAATTATACCTACAGAAATTCAAGACCCGAATTCATACTCAAGTTCTCATCTAAGCTAAACTCGATTGAAAACACAGCGCTATATACCAGGCAAGTTCGTGGAACTCGGTAGATATAAGAACAAACTTGTGAATTACATAAACAGTTATTGCAAGAGTACATATTTCAGCAGGAGTAGATATGATGAAGAGCTGCCGTCTGAATCTCAATAATAGCTGTGGAGGGCCCTCGCCGGCTTCCCAGGGAAGCGATGGTATAGAGTAGTGTGCGACAGAGACTGCCTTGTGTTTTGCTTTGGTTTAATGGTGTATTAATTCATAAATATTTTTTTATATCCTCTTTTTTATAATCCTGTTGTCTTAGCTATTGATCATTAATATCTTCATCATCCTGCCCCTATCCCACGTTATTTAGGATCAGCAAAATACGTTTTATTTTTCCATTCGGTCCTGTCCCTTTTCTTTCATTTCACTCCTCATACAATTCATCTATGTTTTCTTTGGCCTCCCTCACCTTCCATCCACAGCTATATTCATAATTAACACTTTAAGTAACATAGATTTCATTCCACCTGTTCACATGATTGTACCAAGACAACAAATTACTTTTCAACATTTGATATATTGTAACAATTTTAGAATGTTTTGGTTATGATAAATTGCCACATGGTTTTCATACCTAAGTAAAGACCAAACTTCACAAAGTTTGCGTTTGTAATTTTTGCAACATTTAAAAGTGCTTCGACATTTCGTAGCATGTGCTACGAACGATCTTATTGGCTTCAATTGAGAATCTATTACGGCAAAAAAAAAAATTGTAAATAAAAAATAAAAAAATTGTTTATACTCTTTGTATACTTATCCATTTTTATGAATTATGTACATGGATAAATTAAGAACCTTCTCTTTTTAAGTGGGTCATAATTATGAAGAAGAAGAAAAAAGTAATAATTGACATACTAAAATCTTGTACCAAAACACTTCATTTAATTGTAATCTCTGTCCATCACACTGCTCTGTGCCGACGAGCAGTAGCCGGGGGGTTTAATATTAAAAATAAAATAGAAAAGAGCGATCTCAGTGTAGTGGCCGGGTATTGTGTGCTTTTTAATAAATGCCCAAATCACCGGGAGAGGGCGTTGTTTGCCGTTATTGCAACCATGCTGCTGTTTCATTTTACCCTCACTTTTTTTAAAGAGCCTTAACAGATTATCCTGTGTAGGTATTCCTAGGGTATTTGCTGAAGTATTTATAGGGTTCTGTTCCAAAAGGATAAAACGAGACCCTATTACTTAGACTCTTCTGTCCGTTCGTCTGTCTCTCTGTCTGTCACCAGGCTGTATCTCATGAACCGTGACAGCTAGACAGTTGAAATTTTCACAGATGATGTATTTCTGTTGCCGCTATAAAAACAAAACAGAATAAAATCAATATTCAAGTGGGGTTCCCATATACCTCAAACGTGATTTTTTGCCGTTTTTTCCTACGGACGGTACGGAATCCTTTATGCGCGAATCTGACTCGCACTTGGCCAGTTTTTATTTTATTTTATTTTGTACATTGGTGATGTTTTTGAGTCCTTTGTTTTCTGCTTTACTATACTGTTTTAGCATTTTGTTGTAAGTACACTGTGTGCATCAAAGCTTTTTTCTAGTTTCTTTGTCAACGGGGGTAAAGGGGAATTCCGTTTATTCGTGGTAACTGAGTATGAGCATATATGGATGTTAAAATAACTATGTTTCAGGACTACGAAAGTATCGTTTTAAATTTGCGTAGTCATGCATTTATTAGGGTTAGGGCTTAAATAATAAACTGTGTCAGGTTTTTTTTTTAAACTTACATTAGTAGTTATAGTGTTATGCTATAGAGCTAGCCTCTAGATGAAATCACTAAACATAAAAAATAATATATTGTGATATATTTAATAGTTATTTGATTCAATACCATTAATGAAGAAGATAAAAGAAGAATATTTATTTAGTGATAATCACTAGATACACAAAAAAGAAATAAAAAGAGGTATGTCAAAAAACTTGGAGCGAGAGGGAGTGTCAGACTTTTCTAACTAAAACCCATTCGTATTTGATATCTAGCAGTAACTCTTTTAAAAAAATCCTTCAGACAGTCAGACTCAATTATATATGAATGTACTATCCAGTGTATCCAGTACCTAGAACAACAAATACACTGACAGTAAAACTGAAATTAAATTATCTGATTATCCAGCAGTGCCGTAATTAGGTCGGTGCCGGGGGCGCCTAGGCACAGGCCGCAGACCCTGGAGGGGCGTAGAAATAATCAAACTGGGGCCTAAATTTCGTATTACGCTTAGTAGCTAGTAGCATAATATTAACACTATTATTTTTATTTATAAATCTGACATTGTATTAACATTATTAATTTTAAAATTGCAAATGAAATTTTAGTGTAATGTAGGTAATTTAATTTAATCTTATTCAACTATGGGTATTTTAAGCTTGAAATGTATAAAATTATTATGTAACCTATCATTGGCAGGGTGTTAAAATTTTGTACTTGTACTATGAAAAGAATTTAGAGCTAGATAACATTAAAACTTCAAGGGGCGTAGTTCTAGAAGCTCGTACCGGGTGCATAAAAGGCACTGTTATCTAGGACAGCTACGTATCAGCCTATCAAATACAGTAGACAGTGAAAACAAATACGTATTACCACTAGATAAACATTTTTTTCCCTTGCAACGCTTATTTTTTTAAACAAACAAAAAGGGAAGAAATCATCACATACCCATACATAATATATTTGGAGTACCCTGCATCTACAGGGAGCTCCCCGCAAGTTCGTACATTATAATCACAAAGGTCTAGCCAGGAACAAAGATGGAGCCGAGTGGCGTATCAAAAACTGCATTAGTGTGGACATTTCCCATCAAAGCAGGCCATACGTAGCACTTTGTTGAGGCCGCATGAGACAACGGTGGCGGTGGGGGAGATGGACAGAAGTTTAATTTTGAATCTCTCAATCCTTTGGCTACTATAGTATTTAATAGATAGAACAAGAAAGATAAAAACACCTAACTAATTAAAATCATATACACGGTTATTTTTAAAACACTAGCAACCTCTTAAGACTATGTTAAAAACATCATAAACAACAACTTTTGTTCTATGACTTTAAAAAAAATATCATATTTTAGTTCATCAGATTTTCATACCAAAATAAAAATATTTAAATTGAACGTTGTAAATATTACGAAGTCTATGCGAAGCAAGCGATAGTACAATAGCGGAGGGTAACTGAACATGAACTTAACCTATTTACTATATTTACTCACTAGTCGGTCGGTCGCCTTGCGCTTGCGTCCGTTATAGGTGTGGTGGCAAAATTCGGCAGTGCGGACGTAATTATCTTTACATGATGGTGAATTAATATTCTAATGTCGAGTAGGTACACGGAAATGGTGCAAATGCTTGCTAGGTGTAATTACAATGTTTCGGAAGCCTGCTAACTATTATTACGAGAACAGTGTGCGGTAGCCGCAAGTAGATACAGCAAAAATACAGAGTTGAAATGTGTTAGATAGGACAACAAAATTTATTTGTAGGTTTGTTTTTGGTAAATGTGTTGTCTTGTAAAAAGTCATTGAATAGGCTTTTAATAAACTAGTGCGCCTCACCATCAGAGATTGCATCACTGCTTACCATCAGGTGGGATCGCAGTCAAGCACTAGTTTATACGAATTAAAAAAAAAAAAAAAAAAAGAACAAAAGTTGTTGTTTATGATGTTAGTAATACAGTCCTGCAACGTTGTTAGTGTTTTGCAAATAACCCAGTATACACTAAAGGCTAAAATATGGCGTCGAAAAATTCCTCGGCATGCTGTCCAACTGTGATTTGTTCTGTGGTCTCCAGTGTAGCACGGATTTGGTCTGACCAACGTATCGGACTCCTACTCATGGGTCTTTTCCCGTCCACTTTTCCTATCAGTAGCAACTTTCTACCAGAGACCCGTCGCCGAGACTGTTAGTTTGATGTAAACCTTCTGTCTCCTTCCCAGTGGCGTCGTAACAAGTGGCGCACGGACGGGTCGTCATGATCAAAGGGCGCCGCTCCAGCAACCGCGTTGTTTGTCAGTCTCTGACGGCATATTGATCAATATGGCTCCTTGTGCATTTCGCTATGTATGTCGTGCCTGTGTCGTAGAATTAGGTTAATTGGTACAGCGAAATTGTTGCTTTTGGAAGCTACGTTTTGGTGGTAGTCTGAGTAATTGAATTGCTTTGTAATTTATTTGGTGATAGGTCTAAAGTTTTTGGGCTCTATGGACCAGGAGTAACATGCTTCTCACAAAGCTTAAATATACATAATTACAAATTGAAACACAAGAAAAACGAAAAAAAATAATGTTATTGGAAACTTGCACAATACACATAAAAAAAGTATCGACTAATTAAATTATTACTATTTTGTTGACTAAGAAAATAAAAAAAAATACTAACTAAAATAAAATAATATATTTTTAGTTTTCACTCTGCACAAAGTAAATACATAAGTTTCTCATAAAATAGATAATAATGCATGTAAAAACTTTGTTAGAGCCTAGAGTCTATACTAGGATACCCTGTGTGACGAATCACAAGGTTCTCACCCCAAAATGCAAAATGTAAATGATTAGTAAATTTAATAAACTACCTAACTAAAATACAAATGACAAAGTAAATAAAAAAAACGACCTTAGCTAGGCCAAAAAGCTCCTATCCATCTCACCAACGGTTCATATATTGGATGGAGCTAGCATACCTAATGAAAACTTGTCACAATGATTACTATCTTGGAGTTGGGCAAGTCTGCTGGCATATTATTACTTCCCAGAATATTGTTCCTATCATCTGCAATAAGTAGATATAGGCACCTATTTTATATATGGTGGAAATTACGTGGAGTGGGTGTGGTGCAGACGGTCGATGGTGGTGATTGCGTACCAGAAGACACAGCGTTGGAAGGCCTTCCATACGGGGATTGATGACCAGTGAGTGTCACTGGATCGAGGCCGATAGATGTGAGACGCACAGGAGCGGTCGTTGTAGCGACACTTAGGGAAGCCTTTTTCCAGCATTGGATGTGTTGAAATATTCGATATTACACAAAAGTTCATTTTTATTTATATAAAAGCAAGTATTTCAAAAAAACTGTTACAATAGGAATTACTTCTGTATTTTGGATGCATTCACAAATAAATAAACTCATAAAAGCAAGACATCACAAAAGATACCCAGATCCGAAACAAGCTTTAGGCCATACAAATGTTTGCTCGATACGGGAATCGAACTTGCGACACGCAGTACAGCAGCCAATTGCTCAAGTACTGCACCAACCGTGTACATTTCTTAAATTACTGATAAAAAAATGTGTTAGAAAAATCGTAATTTTGAAACTATGACTCTGTTCTCTCTTGAGTTGCGTCAAATAAATCTATTTCTTGAAGTATATGAAAAAGAAGTTCGAAAGAAATACTTTTATTCGGGACAGACACAGCAGGGCTTTACTGAATTTTCTGTCACTTTTCTTTTACTTTGCAGTCTTCTCACTTTTTGTATTTGCAGAAAATGATCCTAATTATGCAAATCGCCCATCACTACCGTCCTCTTCACCTCTCGTCAGACAGCTACTAACAAGCAATATCGAATGCAAAGTGTCCCATAGCAAGTGCGGCACTCTCGCGCACTTACTTTGTAGACGATTAGCGTCGTCTCATTAGTGGCCCGCTTTAGCACCTCGTAGAACCTACTTAGCCTCTCCACGTCGTGACCGACCGATATAGTCGCAAGGATGTTCACTGTGCGACTAATTTGACGCAAATTTTTCCTGGAACTTTTAGTTGTAGATGCACCTTTTTTTCGATGGGGAAAATCATCTTATGACAAAAACCGCTCTTCGGTGGAGCGGGAGATAGTGTCAGACTCTTACTGACTAAAAACCCCATCCCATTCCTTCTAGCCTTCATCCCGGGGCACGAGCTCCCTTTCGGATATCCCTGGCCCCAGTAGGCTTCGACCCAGTTGAGCCCCTCCTGTTGCTGACAACTCCTTGAGGCGCGCGGGAACAGTGCGCGCCGTCGACGTCTTGGCTCGGTCCGGACAGTTACCGGACGATCGGACAGCGAGCTACCCATGGCTCGCTGTCCACGAGCCCGTGTCTACAGTGGCTGGAAATCGGGATTGAAATCCTGGCGGCGGCGGCGAGGGCGCCGTTGCCTGAAGCGGTCGGCCTCCTCCTTTGCTAGCATTACTGCTTCGCAGAAGGAGGCGACCGTCTGCCACTCCTCTTCGCTCCGGACCATGGCCTGAACCAAGGCCCGGCGCGAGAGGTCTCCGCCGCCAAGTTATAGATGCACCTGATATTTAAGTAAAGAAAACATTAACACATTTTTTTCGGGAATTTGTTGTCTTAAAACGCAAAGAGCAACATAAGGATACAGTCTCCTAGCCAAGTTGCTCACCTGCAATAGTTAACGCTAGTAAAAAGCTTATAATGTGAGGGAATGACGTCATCTCAACGCTCAGTCACGTGGTCAGAACAAAAGTATTGGGCGCGTGGCCAACTCGAAGCGTTCGACGCAAACGAAACGGTTGTAACTTGGCTAGGAGGGCAGGTCTTGTTTTTGTTATAGAAGGTGCCAGATAACCGTGGAATAAAGTACATTGACCTTTTCCTAATATCTCTGCGTAGGTACCCGAAAAACAAACAATGAACTGCTTTTCATTACTAGATCATGTAAAGGATCACGACACATGTCGAATCAAGACAGCTTTATGTCTTTATTTCCGTTTTTGAAATTAAGAATGTCAACAAATGTAGGAGGGTCGTTGACCGTTATTTCATGGTTATCTGGCGCCTACCTTAGTAAAAATTTTACTCACCCTCTCGCTCCAACCTAGAGCTGCGGAAGTTATTTGAAGATTTTCCACCCTCACATATCTAATACTGGACTGTATTGAATTCAATTTTAGGTGTCTTCAAGGCTAGAGAGAATGAAAAGTCTCTTACCATACTAGTGCGGCTCACCATCAACGATTGCATTACTGATACTAGATACCATCGCAACTAGCTACTACGACTCATCATCATCATGATCTTCCTGCCCTTGTCCCGTTTTATTCCCGACTGGCCTGTTGGTCTAGTGGTTAGTGACCCTGACTGCTATGCCGAAGGTTGTGGGTTCGATTCCCACCCAGGACAAATGTTTGTGTGATGAGCATAATCATCTGTTCTGTGTCTGGGTGTAATTTATCTATAATATGTATGTATTTAGATATATATAAGTATGTTTATCAGTTGTCTAGTACCCATAACACCAGCTCTGCTTAGCTTGGGACTAGACGGCGTTGTGTGATAGTTGTGGGAATATTATTATTATTATTATTATTATTTGGGGCGGCGCAAAACGTTTTTTTCTGCCATTCTGTCCTGTCACTCGTCACGCTATCACTAACTCCCTTTTCTTTCATATCACTTCTCACACAATCCATCCATCTTCTCTTTGGCCTCCCTACTGCTATGCTAGCTTATTCACAAACAAAAATCATACCTTTACTTTCTCATCACAATAGATTTTCTTGAAAATAAACAACGTTTGTAACTTAAAAACTATATTCTAACTTATTGTATATTGTATTATTTAGATCTTTGGTACTTTGAGATAGGACAAACGAAAGACAATTTGTGAACTATACTAAACTAGCTGCTCCCAGCGGCTTCGCCGGCGTTATAGCAGAAAATTATCCCAAGGGAACATATTTCCGAGATGAAAAGTATCCTATGTCCTATTTCAGGACATGGTCTATCCGTGTCCCAAGTTTCATCAAAATCGGTTTTGCCATTTAGGCGTGAAGAGGTAACAAACAAACTCACTTTCGCTTTTATAATATTAGTAAGGATTATTTAGATGTTTGGTACTTTGAGATAGGACAAACGAAAGACAATTTGTGAACTATACTAAACTAGCTGCTCCCAGCGGCTTCGCCGGCGTTATAGCAGAAAATTATCCCAAGGGAACATATTTCCGAGATGAAAAGTATCCTATGTCCTATTTCAGGACATGGTCTATCCGTGTCCCAAGTTTCATCAAAATCGGTTCTGCCATTTAGGCGTGAAGAGGTAACAAACAAACTCACTTTCGCTTTTATAATATTAGTAAGGATTATTTAGATGTGAGACAATTTGTGAACTATACTAAATTATGTGAGTTTACTTAAATGCGAGCTATAAAGATAACGTTTCCGTTTATTAGTAAAGAAAATGTTCCGAGAGTGTGTTTTGAAATCTTTTAATTGGTCTCTAAGCGATAAATCGTTGAGTAAGATTTCGGAGAAAATAAACATGCATTTGGGAAATAACCTTACCATATTAAAAACGTTTCACAATTTCTGACTAAGACTAGGTATTTCGAAAACCTTCCAGATTTCAGAGAAAGCAATCGGGAAATAACCTCATCATTATTAAAACTTTTCAAAATGTGAACATAGACTGTTTTGGAAATGAATATTTGTGAAATAGTCTTTGAAAATTAAGAAGTTTCTTTTAGCTTTGTCACAATATTGACTTCTTTCCTTTTCCAGTTCTTCCAGCTTCTGCTTACCGTAGTACCTTAAGATTAAAACCTTCAAAATTATAGGAACCCATACAATACACACATACATATGCATATGTGTAAATTCTGCCAGCGATTTCACCCTCAGAAAGTATAAAAATATCCCAAGGAAATATACTATCAGGATAAAAGGTAACCTACGTGCGATTCTTGGATACCTATGATTTACCCGTGGGCTAATCTTCAATAAAATTTGGTCAGTTTTGTGAGCGTGAAGGAGTACCTTACCAACATACACACCATAAATACACCATCTTTAGCTTGTAATGCATAGAAGCTATATTACCTCAAAAAACCGCCACCAAATTCCATCATCACGAAACCTCACGCACGAAAGAGCATGTAACATAACGAACGACAAGGGAGGCAAGACCAATAGTGCGGTATTACACCGGACAGCGCACGACATACCCGGACAGCGGGCAACGCGACCTGTCCGGACAAATAGCGAGATTACACGATACCGTCGACCGGACAAACACACAAACAAAACACGGACGGACCTTCATTGGAAATTCTCAAAAACCTCGCCGTTGTCTCGCTTCCGTCAATATTTACTTTGGTCGGTTATTGGCGGGTAGGTACATCCGAGCGCGGTTAGTGCAGTATTGTAATCTTGTCACGGTTCTGGGCTCTTTTTGGTTATTTATAGCCGTTTAATGGCATTGAAACTTGCGCAGCAAAAGGTTTTAGGCTACATTACGTATGACGTTCAATAAAGGAGGACGTTCTTCAATCGTTAGTCTCTTGTTCTGCGATATTTATGCCAAATGTGAACTAATTTTGATAATAAACTAAAAATGCAAAATAACCAGACGACGTCAGTGTTTCTGATTTTTTTTCTCCGTTTTTTTTTTTTTGAAGTTGGTTGTATTTTTTGTACTTACCACCACTTTGTAATCACCACCACCACCGCAAACCAATCTTGTTGCTACCAATTGAGAATATTTTTTTCAGAAAGACCAAGGTCGATTGGGACGAAAGGTTTTGAAAGGGCTACCGCATACCGGAAGACGCAGCGAGGGAAGGCCTCTCACAAGGTGAACCGATGACCTGTTCAGGATCGCGGGAATCTGATGAATACGAAACGCACAGGTAGTGGTGGTGACACTTGGGGGAGGTATATGCCCAGCAATGGACATCTCCGGCTGAAATGATGAACGACATTATTGTTACGAACTCTAACCAACCTCCAACCACCCCCAACCACCCATCCAACCAGTACCAACTTTGTTGCTACCAATTCAGAATAAATTTTCACGAAATTTTAAAGACAAAGAACAAAGAATCAGTCTAACTTGTGTGCACGACTATACCTACATATCGACGGATCTTTTCTCTACGTGAGAGACTTCGCGAAGGGTCATGTGATACCTGAGATATCGACCGCTCTACCTTACCTGCTTCAAGTCTAGTATCCATTACACATATTGGGTTGATTGATTGATATTCCTCTAGTGTAGTTGTTCAGGTTAATCAACCTACCAGAGCCCTACCACGATCTCTTAAGGCCCAAGCATTGTCATAAAACAGTGACTTTGAACTTTCTGAAGCTTACTCCTCGGTAACGGGAAGTTTAATAGGTTTGAATAAAAACTATATACACACTGCTATATTCTCTAGATTCAGATAGATTAGATGAAGTATCGCCATTCAGCGTGGCATTGCCGCCAGTCTTTTGGGTACATTATCAGTCGATAGCGATGCGGAGGTATTTTTCGACGCCGTACTTTAGATTCCTTTTTTTTTGTTCTTTAGGGCTATTATTTTTGGTTAAGTTAGGCATATGCAAGCTGTAAATATAGGTATATATAATGTATTATTGTCCAAAAAAATTTGATTAATTCGATTTCATAGATTCATGAACAACATTATCAACTATTGATTTTTTCGTGCGATTACTGTTGTCTAAAAAAATATTTAGCAATTTCGCAACTTTTCCCTATTCCATCGAAACGGTTTGGATTTTTAGAAATATTTTTACACATAAAAATTTGTAGTTAAATATTCTTCAAAATGATCATAGCATATGTAAATCAATCAATATTTCGCAAAGAAAATGGTTTTCAAGATCAGCGAGGATCTATCCGGGCGCAGCTGGCTGGCCGAAATTAAATGCACAAATACTCGTACTGTCGCCTATGCGGGTACGTGTATTGTGTCCATTTAATTGTTTTATTTTATTTATTGATATTAACTAGTGCTTGAATGCGATCTGATGATTAGGCGCACTAGTTTATGAGCCTATTCACTCTTCCCTTGAAGACACTCAAATTATAATCGGACGGGAAGACACCAGCAGGCAGATTGTTCCAGTCCTTCGCCGTACGCAGTATAAACGACGAGGCGAAACGCTTAGTCCGGACCGTAGAGGTTTCTACAAAGTATGGGACTCTCATCGATAGGCTCGCTTTTGACCACTATCTTACCTAATGGTAAGTGATGATGTGGCCGACGATGGAACACGCTTGCCTAGAAGCAATCTATTCACTCTTGACTTTAAGACCTCTAGGTTATAGCTATCTCTAAATATCTTTCTGTAAAACTATTTCAGACCACCACAACAGAATTAAACACCTACATATCAAAATCATGACCAAGTGAGAAATTCCTTAGTTTCCGTGCTAAGGTAAAATACCATCTCAATTCTCGGTATATAGGGTATGTAAATACATGGTGTATATATATTATGTACAAGGTGTTCAAACAAATGCATCACGTAGGTTCCCCGAAGTGCTGGCGCGTCGTTAGCGAGTATGTGCGAGTCTGAGGACAATTTTACTTAAAAACATACAACTGTGCTTAGAATGGGGTTAGGTTGCGCTAGAAGTGGTATAAAATACTTATATAGAAGACTAGCTGCTCCCAGCGGCTTCGCCCGCGTGATAGCAGAAAATTATCCCAAGGGAACATGCTTCCGGAATAAAAAGTATCCTATGTCCTATTCCAGGACATGGTCTATCTTTGTACCAAGTTTCATCAAAATCGGTTTTGCCATTTAGGCGTGAAGACGTAACAAACAAACAAACTCACTTTCGCTTTTATAATATTAGTAAGGATTTTGTAATTGACCATTGTCAAACATAGAAAACCATTTTTGATAACCAAGTTCAGAACTGTAAACTCTGAATAAAATTCTCAGAATTCCGTCTACAAAGTCAAACTACTTGGGTAATTATTAGGGTAATATGAAATCTGATGTAGTCTACACTGGTTCAATAATCAAGGTTGATTATGAGATCTTGATCATTGTTTACTAATAGAAGAACCATATAAAAAGTATCAAATATACTTTTTAGACCGACTTATATTTATGACTCTTATTGTAAAGGCAAAAATTCTTCTTCTTTTTTTCGTGATCATGGACTCATGTTCAGTTTTTCTGGCCAGTATTTGGTAACCTATACAGTGCTGTTATTGGCCTCGTATAAATCCTGAAAAGTATATATGGTTGTGCTGGACGGGCAGCATAGATAACGCATGCCCTGTGTAGCGGCTCTACCCTGGCATTGTATAGACAATCACAATTTTTTAAAGTTCAAATTCATCTAGCCTTTTTTTTGCGATGGGGAAAATCATCGTATGACAAAACCCGCTCTTGGGTGGAGCGGGAGATAGTTTCAGACTCTTACTGACTAAAAACCCCACCCCGTTCCTTCTAGCCTTCATACCGGGGCACGAGCTCCCTTTCGGACAACCCTGTCCCCAGTAGGCTTCGACCCAGCTGGGCCCCTCCTGCTGCTGACAACTCCTTGAGGCGCGCGGGAACAGTGCGCGCCGTCGACGTCTTGGACTCGGTCCATTACCGGACGATCTTTTTCGTGGTTTGCCGTGTCCGCATGTTGCTGTGTTGGAGCATTAATTCTGTCTTATACGGGTCTACCACTGCCTGCCAAAGTGGCTGGTATATTGCAGACAATTCCTGCCCCAGTCCCAATTCAATTGGGTAGCCTTTTGAGCTACATTACCGATTTGTGTTTTAGAGCACATTGAAAATAGTGTTTCGAACATGATCTATTACTAAGTTCAAATAATATTTTCTTTAATTTTATTTATTTCCGTTTACGTAGTTCTTTAATTCTCAAAATCAAAGTCGGAGCAAATGAAAACTATTTCAATTGATAGATAGCTTGAAATATATAATACGAACATTCATTTTTTTTTATAAGTGACTCTTCTAGATTTTCTTAAGCCGTGTGGTTGCAACATTGTTAGCTGTAGATTAGCTAAGCGAGGAGGACGCAAGGAAACACGCCTCCAAAAATTAAAACGCATATGGTATAAAGATTGCATACTGCATTTTTCTTATGTAGTTCTCGTAATTCACGTTTGTATTTTTTGGCCATGTTAACTTGGACTTTGAAATAAAAAGCAGTAAGACTTTAAAAACTGACAAGGTATATCAAAAATTATAGTACAGAAACAAGTAATGGTTTCGGGTGTTCTCGCTATTGAAGTGTGGTGGGCTTGTACCTCCACGCAGCTGCCCGATGTCTGACGAAGACATCCGACGGCGCCCGAACAGGCTGGAATATTTAGTTTTTTTATTGACATGGGATAGCAAAAAAATATGTCCTCATGGATGATTTTAAAACTTTAAACCTTAAAAAGTATGTTAATTAAGGTAGTTTCAGGACTTATAAATACATACGTCCTGAAAATAAGATTTCAAGACTTTTGAGATAACTATGAAATTCCCGCTGTTCTGAAATGCTAAGGGTAATTGAAGGAACACAGATGGGTTACATGTTATTTGATGATATCCCATCCAAACCTCTACTATTGGCGCCTAAAGACGAGGAGAGCCGACCCACAATGAAAGGGTAAGGCAAGGAAGAAGAAGATTTCCCATCCAAAAAAGACATAAACTGGAGTCTCAAAAAAAAATTACAATTCGGAAAAATCTTCGAGACTCGGCAATTTTAGTTTGAACGGAACCATCAGTGCCCGAGTCCGACTCGAACATGCCCAGTTTTTTATTGACCTCTTTGCTTTGTCTTATTAGATTTTCAACAGACTAAACTTAACACACAGAAAATAAAATACTCATCACCTTTTTTTTTAATTGAAATACCAAACTCGAACCTCAAAACCACTCAACAATCGGCCAGGTACACACGAACCCCCACTCCCCAGGTCCAGTCCATCATTAAGTATTCCAGAACTAGTCGGCATCAAAGCTCCGGGCTTGTAATCTCGCCGTAGCCTGCTCTTGGTTCAGAATTGAGCCATCTAATATTCTCTGTGTCTGTATAGTCCCCCACCGTCTTGGGGGACTATTCTGGGGAAATACATGGGGTTATTTTTGGAGCTGGGTAACGTGTAGTTTAATCTTTTTTTTCCAATTTAAACTAGTGCTTGACTGCGATCCTAACTGATGGTAAGCAGTGATGCAATCGTTGATGGTGAGGCGTTCTAGTTTATTAAGAGCCTATCTAAAGTGTTAAATTAGTAAAAGTGAGCTTCTAGACAAGCGTGCTCTATCGTCGACCACATCATTGCTTACTATCAGATGAGATGGTGGTCAAATGCGATCCTATCAATAATAAAAGAAAAATTAAACTTAGAAAGTATGGATCCGATTATCTATATTTTTTTACATTGATATAGAAAGAAAGAAAAATGAAAGAAATACCAAAAGACAGAAGCAAGAAAGAAAATACGTTCATTTGGCGCAAATACATAGGTACACAATCGAGTTTAAAAGTTATTACGGAAAAACATAACAATAAAATAGTTATAAATAACAAAATAATGCGATTAATAAACAAAATTTGAAAAAACTAAACTATAGGTATAAGAAAAAAATAATTAAAAAACCCGATTGCAGCGCCACCTACCGAGTTCAATTGTATTTTCAAACCATTTAGAGACGCACTCAATTATACACACAAAGATAAAAAAAACACGATTTTATCCAAATCGGTCAAGACGTTTAGGAGTTAGGTGACAAACACACGTACAGAAGTAAGTAGAAATTATTTATTTATAGATTATAAAGCTGTCAAAATTCGACACCACCCACGACAAAAAATACCTACATAATAGATCTCTCAACATCACATAATATATGTATACTATAAGACCATTAATTTTTTTAATACATGAAACTTAGATAATAAGCTCCTATTACCGCGGCCAGTCGGCTTCTTTGATCCGCCCCCGCTAGCCGCGCCGCCCGGTTCCGCCCGCACCCACTTAACGGAAATTAAAATTACATGTCTACAGACCGACTATTAGCTGTTTTTTCGTATGTAAATACCATTATTGTGGTATTTAGTAACTTATATTTATGGGAAATGTAAGTAAGAGATGATAGTAGTGTAGAACTTTTTTAGTCATTAGTGGGTTTAGAACCAATGGCATACTATACCTAAATAAGGTATAAAAACTAATTTGAATATTAAGAAATAAAAATATTATATTATATAAATGTGTGTATACAGGGTTATTTGTAAAACACTGGCAACTTCTAAAGAATATGTTACTAACATCATGTCATACAGACGTAGGTAGGTATAGCAACATACAGAGTTGAAATGTGTTAGATAAAACAACGAAATCTTGAAGGTTTGTTTTTGGTAAATAAATAATGTTTTGTAAAAAATCATAGAACAGAAGTTGTTGTTTATGATGTTAGTAATTAAGTCCTGAAAGGTTATTAGTGTTTTACAAATGAGTTAAAGGACAAATGGGTTAAAAAAATAAATTAAACATATGAATTACGCCATTATTGTCGATAGCGTGTAGTTTCAGCAAACCGTAGGGCCACAGGGATTTTTTGAAAAGGCAACCTGAAGTCCTAAAACGCAAAGGGCAACTGAAGGACACTGGTGTGGTTTTAGTCAGTCAAAGTTTATCACGCCCTGCCGCTTAACCCAATGCAGTATAAGTAATTGGATGATTTCAAACCTTACAAAAAAATGCGAGTGGATTATAAGAGATGCCGCAACCTAAAGGGGCTACACCACTGTAGGCAACTTTACTATATTCTAAAAGCCTGCTCCTTGATAAAACTTCTTCGATTTCCAGCCTCTGTATATCTTCTAAGATTCTAGGTGTGAAATACGAGTATCTACGTAAGTAAATGTGGTCAACATTTTGACACCTTTGAAGTTCGGAGGGACCCTCTCACACGAACTGTCATATTTTAAGTGGATGGTTATAAGAGCTAATTTTAATAATTGCTTGGTATCGAGTTTCGTACTGTGTAGGTAAGTGAACATTTGTACACGTTTGCCTCAAAATATGTTTTATATTCGACTTCTCTTTTCAAAAATCATGTAAAGAACACTATCTTTTCTCTGAACGGCAAAAATGATATTTGTAAATCCTTATAAGTAAGTAGTATAAGTTATGTATGTATTTAAATTATATGTATATGTTCATTTGATGCTTAAGTTTTAATTTTTACATAATCTTCCTCTGGTTTTTACACATTATCTAGATTCATTTTAACTTTTCCTTTTGCAAGGTCTGGAAGCAATTTCTATAGCCGAAAGCAGTTCTTATATTTATAATTTATGAGATATCTACTTATTACTTTTTTCTATGTGTATTATATGTCAAAATAAATATTAATCTTAAGATTACTACAGGCTAATAACTATAAAAGCATTTTAAAACGGTGAAAACTAAAAATATCCTTCATAATTTTCAAATTCATACTCAAAACAAAATAGTTTTTTTTTTCAAACAAACAAAACTACACAAACACTTAAGAAATATTAAAAACTAGTTGCGCTTGCGCGGTTTCGATAACAAACTACTACTCTACTACTACTCTTCTTTCTGTATTTGTTAATTTCATTTTTTTAAGTGTTTGTGTGTACATAAATGAATAAATAAATAAATAATAAATAACTTCCAATAATAATTTAACGTTTGAAATGCTCAGTATTTGGTTGAATAACATTAAAATACGTCTCAAATGAACTATTTGCTTAATTATTTCACCAAAAGGCTTATCAATATAAAAAAAATAGTGTTGTAACCAAAAACAAAAACTTTTAACGTTGGCGCCAAACACCTGAAAAATCGAGAGATAATTTCCTAATTAAACATCTCTAATAGCGGTTACATCAATCAAAATCAACGTAGTCTCCCCATCAATCTAAAAGCCCAAACACGTGAACAGTTATTTCATAAAAATACACTATCGGATAGTATCAAAAATAACCTGATATAACTGCGATATCGGTTTAAATTAGAAACGTAATTCAGTGTCACTGGTATCATTGTGCAACGCGTCTGTATCGGGCGTCGAACCCGCGATATCGACGAAGTTTAATACCAAGGCGTCCACTGCACTTGAGTGATTTTTACTTGTACTTGTCTTATCGGTTGGTTAGTAACGTATTTGCGTTGCACTCTTCGGACAAATATGGCGAATTGTGCGTGTTACAGGAGTTAGGAGTATTCGGGATTTTCCAGGAATTTCTTGTAAAGTGATAAATTATATTTATTTTGCAAATAGGTTTTTTTTTCTAGGATAGTATCAGACTCTTACCGAAGAAAAAACCCACCCCGTTCCTTCGTTACTTTTTATACCGGGACCGAGCCTCCCTTTCGGAAATAGACTCTTGGCCCCAGTAGGCTTCGACCCAGCTGGGCGCCTACGATTGCTGACAACACCTTGAGGCGCGCGGGAACAGTGCGCGCCGTCGACGACTTGGGCTCGGTCCGGACAGTTACCGGACGGTCGGACAACGAGATACCCATGGCTCGCCGTCCGCAAGTCCGCGTCTACGGTGGCCGAAAATCCCCTTTCGGAAGCAGACTCTTGGGCCCAGTAAGTTTCGACCCAGCTGGGCTCCTATGATTGCTGACAACTCCTTGAGGCGCGCGGTAACAGTGCGTACTGTCGACGACTTGGGCTCGTTCAGGACGGTTACCGGACGGTCGGACAGCTATAAGTCCACATAAACAAAAATACAGGATATACATTTTTTAAAATAAGTTTACCTACCATAGATATCCAATGGGCGGTCTTATCGCACAGGGCAATCTCTTAAAGAAAACCTTTGGATGTACTGAAAAACGAAAGATTTACTTTATAATCAAATATTTTGTAAATGTCAACCTCAATATATGAGTCAACCGCTTCTACTCATGTTATAACCATTCAAAAAATACCTTTTAAATTAAACACACGTTTCGCATTTAGAAATTAACTCATGCCAAACCTTGTAATAAGATTGGCTGCATGAAAACTGGAAAATGCTCAAACGATTTTGCACTTTATGTCTCAAGAATTAACGGTGATTATAGATTAATGTTCTATATAGGTAAGTTGGCATTGCTTTGTACAGAAAAAAACCATTTTCTGTATCCGTGGCTCGGTCCTCAAAGTGTACGCATGGTTTGTTTGATCAACTGAGATGGCGAGCGGAGACGAAAAAACGCCGAAACCGGCTCGGCAGACGATTTCGAAAATATTTCTTATGATATATGAAGTAGAGGGTGCAAAAAAATCTTAAAAAAATTCAAATCTTTCTTATATTACAATCTTTTTCTAATTTTTAAAAGTTATCGAGCTGAGCAAGTTAAATCGTTAATCTCCTTAGTAGTCCTAAGACTTCCTCCCCTAACTAGGCGTTTTTCGCACTAATACGGATAAGTGTGCGACCTCGCCCTCTCCACAATTTATTGTATTTATAAACCCAGTTTATTAATTTCTTCGTAAGCGTATTGAAAAATGTCGTTTGATTATCGAGAAAATTTGTCATAGCAGCACTCGGCTTCATAACACCCTCGCCTACTACTCGGGCAAATTCCGCCTCAGTCGCAATGACAAACTTTTTCCACTATAATAAAATATACTATTCCATATCACGACTCTTGCTTTATCAACGCATATCTATAAGCTACAACAGGAAAAAAACCATTTAAAACTCAATAAAATTTTCCTCTTCCAACGTTGTTGCTAACGGTACCTATCTCTCCAAGATGGCGGCGCGATGCATCGGCCCGGAACCGCCGCCGACTGGCTACAGACATTCCTATTTGTTATATACCTATGAAAAGCTTTATATGTACGTACAATCACTTGGAGGAGGATATGTGAAGACATTTGATCGTGAATGTACTAAAAAATCAAATTGAATTACAGGTTTTTAAAGTCTAAGTTACTTTGCTTCCAATACACTTAGATAATAACATAGAGAGATTTCAAAATAGAATTACATTATATTAAAATACTTTTATTTTCTACATGAAGAATATGCCTATTTATATACTGGTATATAAAAAATTCCATTTAAGTTTCCTTATTGTCTGTAGTACATCTGCCACCTTTGTTCTTTCCCTTATTTTTTTTTTTTTTTTTTTGGTCATATAATGAGGACGAACAGTGGAAAAAAATGGACGAAGGACGTAATGGAATGGTACCCTAGAAATGGAAAAAGACTGAAAGGACGTCAAATCAAAAGATGGGAGGATGATCTGCCGAATGGATGGAGGAGGATAGCTCGTGACAGAGATAAATGGAAGGAAATGGGGGAGGCCTATGTCAAAAGACAACCTGACTAAGTGGTTGCAAAAAAAAAAAAAAATTAGATTAAGAATTTTCATTTTATATAAGCTGTATAAACAAGAACTGTCAGTAGTCAGCGAATAAAGGCTTTTATTATTATTATTATATTATTATTATTATATAAAAAATGCTTCTGACGTAGGTAGTTATATTATGTCCAACT
This sequence comes from Mythimna lalbum, assembly GCA_949319445.1. NCBI lineage: Eukaryota > Metazoa > Arthropoda > Insecta > Lepidoptera > Noctuidae > Mythimna > Mythimna lalbum. The sequence continues at coordinate 7,444,704 of OX439363.1, forward strand.
TTGGTCCTCAAACTAACAATTTATTGAGTAATTTCTAGAATAAAGTATTTTTGAACACCAGTGTACCAGTAGGTACCTACCTACTCCACGGGTCGTTCGATAGGTAACCCTCTTATACACGCAATCGCCAAACTGCATGATTTCCTCAGCGCCTACGGCACAGCGGTGGTCGCGGGTTAAAACCCAGCCGTATTACTTTATAATTTATTTCATTACCACTGTTCTCAAAACGGTGAAGGAAAACATCGTGGAGAAACCGGCCTCTTGAACCAAAAATACGAAGACATGTGACATTCACCAACCTGCACTGGGCCCGCGTGGTGGATTACGGCCCATTCAGCTCCTAGAGAGGAAGCCTGAGTCCCAGCAGTGGGGAACATTAAAAAGGTTGATGATGACTACGACACAGCACTTTAAGTTATCCCCCTACCAAGCTGCGTCCGTTCCTTTCCTCCAGATAACAGTGTTTGCTCTGCGGTTCCGGGATGTCGCCGGCCTTATCTAATGAGGACTGATAACGGAGCCAGCTCTAATGCACCCAGATATTGCCACGGTTTCCTTGTAAATGTCGTTTGAGGGGATCGTTATAAAACTTGAATAGATTGGGTGCGTTTTTTCTTGGAAGATTTTTAGTCTATAAAATTATGTTTTACTCTTATTCAGTCTGTACTAGTATTACAAAGAGGATGTATTTGTATTTTTGTTTGTAATGAAAAAACTAAAACAAAATTTGGAAATAGTGGGGTGTAGTGTTAGTGGAATGCCCTGCCGGAGTATGTGTTTCCTGATAGCTTCAACTTAGGACTCTTTGAGTCAAGAATGAATAGGTTACGTCTAGGCAAGCGTGCTCCATCGTTGAAAACATTATTGCTTACCATCAGGTGCGAAGGTGGTCTAACGCGAGACTATCAAATAATATTTTTTTTTAAATTGGACCGATTTTAAACAATATTTCAAGAGTAGAATGCTACTTTTTAACTAAGTGTCATATGATATAGAGATAATTTTTTCACGAGGCCAAAACTACTGGCACACACTCAATAATATGTCACATAGAGAAAACCTTACTGGAGTGCCAACGACATAAAGCTAAGCTTTCAGAATTCCCTGCCGGAGTCAGTGTTTCCTGGTAGCTATAACCTAGGGGTCTTTAAGTCAAGAGTGAATAGATTGCTTTTAGGCTAGAGTTCCATCGTCGGCCACATCATCGCTTACCATCAGGTGAGATAGTGGTCAAACGTGAGCCTATAAATTATAAAAAAAAAACAATATAGAAGATACTTTTCATATTCGTTACTGGAAAAAAACTGGAATCTAGAGGAAAGATTTTTTTTCTCTATTATGTACCTATGTATCTGTAAAACAAATGGTATTATTATATATACCATTTGTTTTCATAATCTTTAATACCATGTCACAACCTCATAAAAAAACAGACTCCTATTCGTTCCTCTCTATACTATAAACATTAACACAGTGTAACTTAATTACATTTTCCGGAAAAAACCATCGAAAAATATAACTCCAAACTTTATTCGTAAAGTAATTAAGAAAACAAAATTACGGCATAATCTAATCATGTAACTTTTAACAATTCAATTGATTCCGAAGTTAGAATAAACATAAGCCGGAGTCCATTAAACGGACATCGGGAGAAAATTTAAAGAAAAAATTTCAACAAATTACCGATCTGAAGGCGCTCTTAAATAAAGAAGTTTTTTTTTAAATTCAACCTTAATTGTTAGCCGAAGTGTTTTCAAAAAGAGTGAAGCAGGAAATTTATACAGAAAATACTTCTAGAATCGAGAAACTACGTCAAAAATCGGTGAACAAAAATATTGCGATGTCCTAAAATCAAAAATGCGAACCATGATGCAAGAGCTAATGCTTGCAAGATCTGAGCGAATTTTTTAAAGAGATGCCTCTGTTCGGGAACGCTAAAGGCAACTTGAAGGAATACAGGTGGGTTTTAATCAATAAAAGTCTGACATTGTCTCTCGCTCCACTACCACCAAAAAATGTGATAAAGATGTGATAAGCCCACCACACGCGCCGAAAACGGTTAGATATATATATATATATATATATATATATATTCCGTGTGGCAGCCAATTCCTTTCACAGAAAGCAGACCACACTGCTGGAACACACCCAGCAATTCAAAAAAAACATCGCTCACGTAGAGCTTCTAGACAATCAGATCAAGCATCGTAAGTGGTGATGGTCACAGTACTTCGGAGAAATTCCAATCTCGTACCTAAACAGACTTCGGATTGGAATCCTCAAGGGAAGAGGAACCGTGGCCATCCTCAACAAATTTGGTGACGCACCGTGCTGGCAGAAGCGACGGCCATCGTTTTGACAAGGAGCGAGGTGAAGTGTAAAGCTCAAGACTGGTCGTTATAACTGTCGACTGTAGACACCCTTTGCCCTAGTCAGGGGCATAGGATCTTAAAAGTCAGACGTCAGACAGAGCATCCTGAGGGCACTCAATTTCAATTCATCATTTAAAATCATTGCTGTATGAGTAAGATGCATGATTGTGCTGAGCAATCGGAGCTTGTAAGTGTGAGCTACTCGTATGTAAAGTGTTTATATTTGTTTTATATTATGTGTGTATACCAACTGTTTTTAAATGTTATGTGTGTATTGCTTTCTAATGTTGTGTGTGTATGAAAATTATTATTGATGAATGATCTATGTTGGTCGAAATAAATTATTATTATTATTAGTATAATGTAACACTCTGTATTTGACTTCACCAATAAACTACAATGACTATGACTATGACTATGACTATACCTACCTATACCTTACTAAGGAAGAAAAATATGAAAATATTCTCCATTATCTTCCATACTTATTAAATTTTCATTCTTCTCTCTTCTATTGTTCAGTCCAAGTACCGTTGTGATTAGTCTCCGGCGATTTCTTCCACTCAATTGAACTTATGAAAAGTGCCGGGTGTCGCGTCGCGTCGTCGTGTCGTGTCGCAGTCGTCCGGCCGTCGGGTAGGTGCTTAATCATTGTTTGATCTCATTATTGCGACAAATTTGTCGTTCGTTTGTGCACTGGGCTGATCAAGTGGACGATGGACATTTTTTTATTAAGAAAAGTATATTTTTAATTGACTATGAATATGATCTATGGAAAATCAATGGAGATAAAGCAAAAAAAAAAAAACAAATATAGAGAACATGGTTCTAAAGAAAATTTAGATGCAGACGGAACAGGATGTATTGTCCTGAAAACCTCCGCTGAAAAAGGAGGATCCTCCGACCAGACTGGTATTTTGTCTGGTCTGGGCAACGGGCAACAGCTCCATAGGTGATTTGGAGCTTTAGTTCCTATGCGGCATTTTAGACGTCGCTACAAAGGTATAGAAAATAATTCTAAGCTAAAATAAATCTGGAAGTATATAGCCTAAGATCGTTCCATCTAGAATCATTTATAATAACAACCACATACGTGTACCTAATTATAGAAAGTGCCAATATACCTATTTTACAAAAAAAAAAGCAAAAGAAATACGAATTTAAAAATAGAATATTTAGCAAAAAACTAGCTAATATTAAAGGCGAGTTAAGCTCGGACGGTCTTAAACAATAATGAGCCAACAAACCATGTTGGCTTAGCGACGTCTACGAGCGGGGACGACTTACATGGGGCTGGAATTAAGAGAGAATAAGTCCTCTTTTTCAAATTCTATAGTAAAAAGAAAAAAAGAAATAAAGTAGTAAAAAGAAAGTATAAAGAAATAAAGAAAGAAAAGAAAACGGTAGTTAATTTTTCATAAATGTCTGGGATTTTTCGTCATGTGATTCTAATCAATAATGAGCCAATAAACCATGTTGGCTTAGCGACGTCTACTAGCGGGGACGACTGTCATGGGGCTGGAATTAAGAGAGAAAATCCTCTTTTTAAAGTTCTATAGTAAGAAAAGAAAAAGGAAGAGTAGTTCATTTTTCATAAATACCTGGGTTTTTTTGTCATGTGATTCTAATCAATAATGAGCCAATTAACCATGTTGGCTTAGCGACGTCTACGAGCGGGGACGACTTACATGGGGCTGGAATTAAGAGAGAAAATCCTCTTTTTAAAGTTCTATAGTAAGAAAAGACAGAAAGAAAATGAAAGGGTAGAGCAGATTATTTTTCGTGTTTTTTGTCATGTGATTCTAATCAATAATGAGCCAATTAACCATGTTGGCTTAGCGACGTCTACTAGCGGGGACGACTTACATGGGGCTGGAATTGAGAGAGAAAATCCTCTTTTTAAAATTCTATAGTAAGAAAAGATAGAAGGAAAAGAAAAGGGAAGACGTTATTTTTCATAAATATCTGTGTTTTTTTGTCATGTGATTCTAATCAATAATGAGCCAATAAACCATGTTGGCTTAGCGACGTCTACGAGCGGGGACGACTTACATGGGGCTGGAATTGAGAGAGAAAATCCTCTTTTTAAAATTCTATAGTAAGAAAAGATAGAAAGAAAAGAAAAGGATAGAGCAGATTATTTTTCATTAATATCTGTGTTTTTTTGTCACGTGATTCTAATCAATAATGAGCCAACCAACCATGTTGGCTTAGCGACGTCTACAAGCGGGGACGACTTGCATGGGGCTGGAATTAAGAGAGAAAATCCTCTTTTTAAAGTTCAATAGTAGTTTATTTTTTATAAATATCTATGATTATTTGCCATGTAATTCTGGACTGTCTTCTACACTTCTGGACGGTTTGTTTGTAGGAGGTAATTTCTGAAAGTACTGGTCCTATTGCTAACATTTTTTCACCAACAGAAAGCTGTTTTATTCCTGAGTGATATAATGCTATGTTTTATGTGCGCAGGTGAAGCCACGGGCAAAAGCTAGTAATCAATAGTGAGCTAACAAACTAAGTTGTCTTAGCGACGTCTACGAGCGAGGACGACTTACATGGGGCTGGAATTAAGATAAAAAATCCCGGTTTTAAAGTTCTAAAATAATATCTTTTTTAATTCATGAATCCCCAAGCGACCACCGGTGGCCGCGCATCTATTGTCTTACTATTGTGTCTCTAATTGACGGTATCTGAAGGGTTAAGTTCTGTGATGTTGTCATTGGAGATGAAAGGTTCTGAAGTGGCAGCCACGTACCGGGGGACGCAGCGTCGGAAGGACTCCCAAAAGGTTGATCGATGACCTGGTGAAGGTGGTGGGAATCTGATGAATACGAGACGTACAGGACCGGTCGTTATGGTGACACTTGGGGACAACAGTGGATGTCTTTCGGCTAAATGATCATGCTGATTTTGTCATGCAATTTTAGTTTAATTTAGTATCGACTTGGTCAGTATTTAAATTGAGAATTTTAACCGGTTTTTGAAGAACTACCTGAAAATCATTATTCACAAGATTGTTAATTGTTATGGCTATTCATAACCAACAATTCATATTAGCTTTGGAACGTTTATGCAAACATTAATAATTCGTGCGTACGTTTTGAAGTTCAGCATAATTAATCCAAAATAATTATGTGTCCTATTCGAGGCTGCTAATTAATGACTAAACGACTGAATTTAGCCAGCTTTTATTGCAAAATTCACATTATATTTACAAATAGCGGTCCACCTCAAAATCGCATGAGTGTTACAACTTTTCAGAATTCTTAGATTTTTTTTCTACTGCTAAGTGTAAAATACTTGGATCTGTACATCTAAACTTACCTCATAACCATAACTAACGGCTTTCATGCGATTATTCGGAAGAATCTAGCATCTTTGGCGGCTAGAACCCGGGCCAGTGGCAACAGCATTCTAAAAACAGTAGCGGAGAGTGTGCTTTCCCCCTTCATCAAGCATTTTGTGGAGAGGATGACGCTGGACTCATCTTCTGTGCTGAATGCTTAGAATAGTATAAGTAATTGTAATATAAGACTAATACTAGGTTTAAGGTATTTTTGTTTACTAACATTATGAATGTTAGTAAAAAAAAATACCTTAAACCTATGTTGTCTGTGAAAATAAATAATAATTATTAGAAATCACTTTGTCAGTAGACAGTCAGTCAGTCAGTCAGTGGTTTATCAGTACATGGTAGTTTTATAGTCTAGCGCAAACAGACAGACTGACACGGTGGTAGACTTTGCTATATAATATGAAAGGGACAATGATAAGAAAGAAAGCATGAACACATCCTTAGCCACTACAGTCAATGTTATTCTAGTATCATGTCTGTGTAAGTTACGCCATGTAATCTCAGCTTAACACCCGTACAGTTCGTAATTATACTACTAAGTTATATTAGATCATACCTATTCAATGCTTTGAATTATTACCAAGTTTTTTTTAGTACTCGTTTTATTGTACTCATATCAATAAATACAATAACTAATTTCTTCTTTTATGTTTTCATTAAAAAAACTTTAGCCTACACAAGGCATTATAGCTCCTAGCCTATATAACCTAGCCTATATAAGGCTCCTGTATACACAAACATGTACTTAAATTTAAATACACAATATCTGAAAAAATAACGAATTTGAAGACTACTAACATATAAAAGCCAACTTAAATGACTAAAAACATAGCTATCTTAAATCTAAACGAACAGCAATCTTTAGTTTTCCTTCCAAAACAAAGACACGTCTACCCATATCCGCATAAAACTAAATTATCCACACAATAAACTCTAATGATGAAACAATAGAGCTGTGAAAGCGTAAATTATACCTACCGGCCATCGGATATATCCGCTGGGTAAATAAACAGACAGTATTGCGTTCTGCCGGCAGATGGCGACACTGTCACGTATTCCGTGATAAAAATAAATATAGGGCCGTCCACGTGACAGTAATACGCATAGGGATTCGGGTACGTGATGCGTGGTGTGAGGATGTGTGGAAAGATTTGTCGGACAGGAAAAGTAGGGAATAAAATTGCTTTAACTTTATTTATAGGTATTTTTTGGTGGAAAAAATCATCCGGCATGTCCTAGAACCAAAAATTCGAAGACATGTGACATTCACCAACACGCACTGGGCCCGCGTGGTGGATTATAGTCCATTCCCTCTCTTAGAGAGGAGGCCTGAGTCCCAGCAGTGGGAACATTAAAAAGGCTAATGATGATGATGATGAAAAATCATCCAAATGACATCCCTCGCCCTTGGGCGGAGCGGGAGATAGTGTCAGACTCTTACTGACTAAAAAACCCACCCTGTTCCTTCTTGCCTTTCTACCGGAGCCGAGACTCCCTTTCGAAACTAGAGCCTTGCTCCAATAGACTAGACCCTGACCCCAGTAGATGTTTATTTATTATTTATAGGTAAGAAATCATCATATAACGTCTCCCTCTCTGCGTGGTGGTAGAGGGAGTGTCAAACATTTACTGAAGGTATTTCGAAGAATCCTAAAGCCCAGACCATTTTTTATTGTAACACTAGCTTTTGCCCGCACGGCTTCGCTCCCGCTCTTCCCTACTATACGCTACTCTACCCTAGTCTACCCTACTCTACCCTACACTACTCTACACTACTCTACTATACCCTACTCTACTATACCCTACTCTACCCTACACTACACTACTCTACACTACACTACTCTACACCACTCTACACTACTCCACTCTACACTACTCTACACAACTCTACTGAGTAGTCTACTCTACGATACTCTACACTACACTACTCTACTCTACACTACTCTACCCTACTATACCCTACTATACCCTACTCTACCCTACTCTACCCTACCAAACTTCACATAAACCATCTACTAAATAGTCCGAACAAAGCCTAAAAATTTGGTTTGGATAGGTGAGCCCGTTCTTGAGTTATAAAATAACTACGAAAAGTGGCATTGATTTTTATATATATAGATAGAAAGATAGATTACATGATCGTTTTCGATTCTTCTAATGTCAAGTCTAGCTGAGAATGATTGTCAATTGTTTCTGTCGTACTTTGTTTTCCGCACGTAAACGGCGCAACTGATAATGATTGTAGACAAAACACTGTGACCATCTACTTAAGAATTTATGTCTCTACTTGTTTAATATATATTAAATTGTAACTACAGTTAAATATGGACTATTTTATTTTATTACTTAGCTGCTCCCAGCGGCTTCGCCCGCGTGATAGCAGAAATTTATCCCAAGGGAACATACTTCCGGGATAAAAAGTATCGTATGTCCTATGTGTAATTATTTTATTTTAATTATTTCATAGTTATCTTCATTGAACTAAAACAAGCTTTTAATGAAAATCATTTTTTCATAGCAAACTTTTATAGCTCGGTATACCTATATAATTAATACTCGTCAAGACGAATTATACGAGCCCAAACTCGATGGAGTTTTGTCGTACCTGCTACCAAGTTCTAATAGCCACCTCCAGTTCCATCATCAGATCAGCCTCATGTCATAATAATTTTGCATTGTCATTTGATTTACATATGCATGCAAAATTTCAGCTCAATCGGTAACCGGGAAATAGGTCAAATTTAATTTACAAGTTTTGATTACAGACAAACATCGGGACAGGTGAAACTAAATAAAAGCTTGTAACAAAGGATATTTTTTGTCCCAGGAGTAATATCAGTACCAGGACTAATATCAGTATCTACCAGTAGCTTCACCCTCTTAAAAGTTGAAAATAATCCCAAGGAATTGTTTCCTTTACTGGTAGATACTGATATTAGTATAAATTATAAAGATTGTAATATTAATTAAATCCGTTCAGTAGTTTTGCGTGAAAGAGCTACTATTTCTCTTCGCTTTCATACTTTACGTCACTCTTCTAGCCGCTATGATGACTCCTTTTCTGTAACTGCAGCGCTTCTCTGGAACTCTCTCTCATACTCCTTTCCAGGCAGATCTTTTCTGGACATCTTCAAAAGGAAAATTAAATGGCACTTCCTTTCATTAGTGACATAATATCAATAGAAGTATTTTGGTATTTATTAGTATGTTTAATATATTTTCGTATGGATGTAGTGATATGAAGGAAAAGGGAGTTAATGGTAGCATGATGGGTGACAGGACAGAATAGAAGAAAAACTACTAAGCGGACTAAGCGTTTCGCTTCGTCATTTATACCGCGTACATCGAGGGACTGGAACAATTTCCCTGCAGCGGTCTTTCCGTCCGATTACAATTTAAGCTTCTTCAAAGCTAGAGTGAATAGACTCTTAATAAACTAGTGCGCCTCACCATCAACGATTGCATCACTGCTTACCATCAGGTGGGATCGCAGTCAAGAACTAATTTATATCAGATAAAAAAAAAACATGTTGTGCCGACCTCAAAATAACACGAGACAAAGATATTTTGGTTTAAACTTGCAAAATTTGAAAAATACAGACTTAGTTTTAAGTTATAAATACCATTTCTAATTTACATTCAACCCACTGATATTTCCAATGCCCTTTATCCGTCCAAAATCAAAGTAGTAGGTACAAACGTGGCACGGAGTAGAGAGTCGAGCGAGCCGTCGAGCGAGGCAGCCCGTCACACGGTGGGCTGAAAAACGGCTTTCATAGACTTAGGGATTTCAATTTGCAAGTGCTTGTTTTTGTGTCGGATATCGCTTCTATTAGTCATTACTATGTACAAAAATGACACCCGAGTTAATTCTGCCCAAAAACGAAGGAAATATAATTTTTTTACGAAAAATTTGTATGAAGCTAGTATGAAAAATCAAATTATCTCCTAAACGGCATGTTTAACCGTAATATCCTTGGAGGTGGTCATAGTGCTAATTATTTATGATTTTTTGGTTGGCGATCGGACGAAAAATTTAATGCCGTTTTTTTTTTAAAAATCGTCAAAATATTTTTATTTGTTTTTACGTATGAAACGATCCCTTTTGGTGTTTATGTTGAAGAACACGGACTTTTAACTACACATAACATAAAATAGCATCACTCCTATATTTTCGAAGGATCAAAAATTGTGTGTTCGGACCTGTATGAGTTTGGCTTGTCATCCTTACACGCCCGTATAAATTGTATGGAATGTCTGTTACACACTGCATACAGGCTCGACTTCAAACGGTGGGCAGCGAGAAGTGATGAGCACAAAGAAATGCTACAGACAAGGAAGAAAATAATTCAAAATAAATTCAAAGATGAGCTCAATCTGTTGATTGATATAGTAAAACAAGGCTCGGGAACCACCAATGACGGGAATACTGCAAGAAAATTCTTTGAGTTTCCTAATAAAACCGCAGCTATAACTGGTTTGGATGAAGACCTCATCAAAAGATTTGCTGTAATTTTACAAGCAATTACATCTGGAGAGCAGGTCGATATAATAAAATTTAGAGATTATGCTCGCAAAACAGCAGAAAAGTACGTATTATTATACGACTGGTACTACATGTCGTCAACCGTTCATAAGTTATTAATCCATGGGGCTGACATAATCGAGAAAAATAATATTGTGCCGATTGGGACTCTCTCGGAAGAAGCCTCAGAGTCTCGAAACAAAGATTTTAGGAGGTTTCGAGAACATCATTCGCGGAAAAGAAACAGGCAGGATTCTAATCAAGACATTTTAAATATGCTTGTTGTTTCTTCGGATCCTTTGCTAAGTGCACAAAGGCCTAAGTTAGATGCCAAGAAAAAGCAGAGCTTTTTTGCTGAAACGAGAGTCTCGACTTAATTCAATTTCAGGAAACTGAGTTCGAGTTTTTGGATATATCCAATCTGGGGCCCGAGTCTGCTATTTTTATAAATTCATCATTCCAACACGATCCCATTGACATTTTGCTAAAAGTTCGTAATCTGCTAAATCATAATGATCGATCATTGATCGGTTAATGGTCTCGTAATAGAGTGGTGGTAGAATAACAATATCGAGCTTATTAAAACCAATAACTGCATAATAACGTTCTAATGGTAGGTCACTGATCAAAACAACTGTCAAAAGTTTTGCAAATTACCGCATACGTCAGATATTCATTTGTCATTATGTACGAGATTGCCATTCCAAGCCACCTCTTTCAATGAAGTGTCAGTGGTTGACCATTGGAAAGTCATAATGACGCCATTATATTAGTAGATTACCGAAACTTGTCAAAATCAACAATTATGAAGTCAATGATAGACCATTCTGACACTATTGTAATAGCAGACTTGAGGCCCTGGATGCTGACTCAGAATTGGAGTCTGACAACGAGAGTGATAAGGAAAATTTGTAAAAAAAATATATATGTATCATATTTGTAAATTTGTATTTGAGTGTGTTTGGGTTTTTTTGTAATATTTAATGATAGTTTTTATTTTTTTTATTTATTTTACTTTATTTTACAAATGCGTAGTATTAATTCCTTAAATTAAATTATTTTGTATATAATATAACTTTATATGTTACTTTAATAATAATTTGATAATCTTTTTTTATTTAAATTAATATAAACGTGTCAAAAACAGCAATTTTTTTATTTCATTTTTCTTGATTCGTGTGTTCTTAATATTTGGGTTAATAACATATCGAACTTTTTAACTTGGACACTAAAAGGGATCGTTTTACATGTAAAAATAAATAAAAATATTTTGACGATTTTTAAAAAAAAAACGGCATTAAATTTTTCGTCCGATCGCCAACCAAAAAATCATAAATAATTAGCACTATGACCACCTTCAAGGATATTACGGTTAAACATGCCGTTTAGGAGATAATTCGATTTTTCATACTAGCTTCATACAAATTTTTCGTAAAAAAATTATATTTCCTTCGTTTTTGGGCAGAATTAACTCGGGTGTCATTTTTGTGCATAGTAATGACTAATAGAAGCGATATCCGACACAAAAACAAGCACTTGCAAATTGAAATCCCTAAGTCTATGAAAGCCGATTTTCAGCCCACCGTGTGTCACCGAGGGAGGCCGGGCAACACGCGTTGTATTGACGCAGTCGAATGCGCATGCCTACCCAGCAACGGGTTTAGAACGGATATCGGGGGACTGGATGTGGCAAAGAAGACCAATTCGTACGAAAGTTTACTGTTTTAAGTATGTAAGACTTTAGGCCTGAGCACATTACCTCGGCATCGAGATCGGGACTCCCGAGATAAAATCCTTAACTACTTACCTAGATGGCTCTCTGTGAGGTTCAGAAATTGCGATAAAATCGCCTAGACTCTCGATATTTTTGACAAAAAACAGTCTCGACTGATTTTTAGGCCCAGAACTCGAAAATTTATCCATGTACTCGTAGTTTCTTTTGTATCCATGAAGTTTCTTGCACATTCTTTTCCATAGAGATCTACATACACTTTGGAATTTTCAATTAGCTTAATTTTTTCTGACCGACTGACTTCTTAACATTTCAAAAGTGCACATAAATGGCTTATTTGAAATAAAATTATTTGAATCTTTTAATCAAAAGTTTTCTTCAGGCCACAAGGTGGACAATACACACATAGAGACATATTTTTCTTCAATCTCTCCAATCATACGAACAAGGAAATAACATTCTTAAGAGGGTCCTTCTCCACTCGCTTATCGTAAACATCGAAAATGGTTTAAAAGCTTGTTACTTCATTTAATGCAATCCAACGCGATGTTTGACGAAAAAGCAACGCAAAAAAAAGAGATAACGCCTGGAAACTCTGTTAGTATTCGGTAATTCCGAGATTTACTCGAAAATTTCACAAAACTTGCTCCAGGAAAGAGCTGTTTTTTTTAAACCCTTAAAAGTTTTTGGAAAAAATTGTCGTCATTTAGAATCTTAATAAAATTTGCAAGGTCCCTAGAGGATTATTTTTTGACTTTTTAAATTTTTAGGCAAATTATGAAGTGTCAAAGTTCATACAAAATAGGACATTTTTAGAGGTTTTTACTGGATTAGTTTTACACAAACTTAGAAATTGGTTTCTTTAGAAACCTACATAATATCCACAAGATACTGTGTTTCCAAAATATCTAATGAAAAATGTGTTATAACGTCATAATCAGTTATGAGCGGTTGTATGAAAAACAGTGAAAATGTGAGTCATGATGCACCACCTTAAAGACTCAACAAATACAACTAAGCTCTGCAGTGGTAGTAGATGCGTATATATCTGTTTGACGAGACCCTTCCAGTTTCTGCACATCTCTGTCTGAACTCAACATTCGGCATAGTATGACGAGACCAAACTGGGTTAAAACATAAACGTAAGTAAACTGAAAATAACATCAATGTTACTACCTATTTCTATTGTTTTGTCTTAAACTGTGAGATACAAACTAGTCTTTGTAATTTTAGGTACCGGCTGACGGTTTTAGATAGATAGATAGATAGATAAATTCTTTATTGTACACCAAAAATAAAAAATTACATAAGAAACTTATTAATTTGATTAAGAAACTAATTTTTTTTTAGTTTAGTTTTTCCGCAGTTTCTCTCTTATGACCAGAGGTCGGAATTCATCATCATCATTTCAGCCGATAGACGTCCACTGTTGGACATAGGCCGACCCCCAAGCGTCGTCACAACAACCGATCCTGTGCGTCGTTGATTTCGGAAATAAGTAATAATAATAATATTCCACAACTATCACACAACGTCATCTAGTCCCAAGCTAAGCAGAGCTTGTGTTATGAGTACTAGATAACTGATGAACACTTATACATTTCTAAATACATACATATTATAGATAAATTACACCCAGACACAGAACAAATGATTACGCTCATCACACAAACTTTTGTTCTGGGTGGGAATCGAACCCACGGCCGCCGGCATTGTAGTCAGTGTCACAAACCACTAGACCAACAGGCCAGTCAAAAAAAGTAGAGTTAACAATGTACTTACACTCATTTCAGACAGCGAAAGAATAAAGTGGATATCGTCGTTTATACGACGTACATCGAAGAACTGGAACAATTTGCCTGCTGCGGTCTTCAAGGCGACGTACATCGAAGAACTGGAACAATTTGCCTGCTGCGGTCTTCAAGGCTAGAGTGAATATGCTCTTAATAAACTAGTGCGTCTCACCATCAATGATTGCATCACTGCTTACCATCAGGTGGGATTGCCGTCAAGCAATACTTTATATCATTAAAAAAAAAAATGCCTCAAATCCCGATTTTAATTGTATTCAAGTTAGCATCTGGTACTGTAATCTTAAACTGATTTTGATTACATAATGCTACAAATAAATCGATAAGACAGGGTTACAATTAATAATTACAAAATCGCTTATCCTGAAAAAATAAAACTTTTTGCCTTACAATATTTTACAACAATTATGCTTGGGAGGTGTCGAAATTTGAAATGGCGTTCATTGACCCTCCTACATTTGTTGACATTTTAAATTTCAAAAATGGAAATAAAAACATAAAGCTGTCTTGAATCGACTTCTATAGTGATTCTTTAAACTTTTTAGTAATGAAAAACCGTTCATTGTTTAGTTTTCGGGTAGGAACTTTATTGAAAATTTATCTAGCGCTCACCAAACATAAGCTATAATATTAGTAGCTTTTTTTTCTATCTGTTAAATATTGGTTTTTATCCACTCAACTGTCCGAAACGCACGCGTGAGATCAGATCTTCAAAATACCCCACTGGCACCTTAAAAAAACATCACTGGCAACACAAACTGGTCTCATCAGTGCGTGTTGGCATGGTGGTAACGTGGTTTCTCACAATGAGTCTTATCATAAGGCTCTGTATTGCCGTTTAGGTGACTTAACCCTTCAGATACCGTCAATTAGAGACACAATAGTAAGACAATAGATGCGCGGCCACCGGTGGTCGCTTGGGGATTCACGAATTAAAGCTTTGGCGAAGGTGACCTAAGTTCCCTTGCGTGATCGAGTCAGGAAAGTATCCACGGGCGAACCAGTTACCAACATAGTCCAAAGAACTGGAACACAACGGACAACTGAAGGAGGGTGCAAGTCAGTCTCTCCAACCTCTCTCCCAAGTCTTTCAACTTGAGAAGTTGAATGATAATTTCCAATAAAAAAAAATGTATTTATACTTAGGGTCGCACATACTTAGCTCTTAAAAATCTCTAGGAGATTAACACCAGTTGTCTGATCCGTCGAATAAGTTATTTCTTAAAAGCTGTTTTCAGAACTTAATTATTGGCGGCTCAATAGGTCACATTTTTCCCGGAATATTTAAATTAATAAAGATAAAGTAAAATAAAAAATAAAAACACAAGATCAATGTACAGTCCAATTTATTTCTATTGTTCATGACTCACTTAACTAGCTAGGTATAGTTTACTTAGAAAGAAAATCTCACAATATTTATATTTCACATAAATATATATCTAAGGTTAGTCTTTATTTAACAAACACAAAACCGTAACGGCAGCAGTTAAAAACAACACGGCGCCAAAAAAAGAAACAATACATAAATCAAAATGAAGAACAATCCATTAACTGGATCTACAATAAAAAAAGAAAACAGCTCGTGTTGTGATTGGCTGGCGGGTTGGCGGGAGACTGCGATTGGCCGGCGGCCTGCCGCGGTGCGTTCCGAAACTCGATACTTTTTAATAATGGCTCCTTTGGATAATGCGATCGGCTTTTGTATTACATGGAGGTATTTTATTACCAAAATGCGGTCTTGAGTGGCCGGGCCGTCTGTGGGCAAGGGGCGGCCGCCACTTCTTGTTGCGCCCCGATTAGGATGGATAATGTGTGGAGATTTAGGCCTGTTTTATTGTTCCATTTGTTTTTGGTTTAGGATAATTTAGTTATTGGATAAATATGGTGCTTTAGTCTCGACTAACTAAAAGTATTATTGTTATTTAATTGATGATAAAGTGTAGCTCACGCAGAGGGGGTTTGTAAAATAAGCTACCAAGTTGTACTTATGCGTCAACAGAAATGTAGACATCAGAGATGAGAGTACAAGTGATAGGAGAACGTGTTAAACATTTTTATAGTTAAATCATCACTGATAACAAAGAACAAACATTACAAACCGCCCGCAATCAAGCTCTAATAGATAGAACAAAAAAAATCATGAACATAATCTAGAGGGCCGAGACTAATCACAGTGCAAGCACTGTAAAGCGTTATCAAACAAGTTATTGCTCAAATACGCAAGATACACTCGAGCCTCTCTCATTGATGGGCCTGTACAAACAAATATATCGACTATTCGATAAGGGGCCACGACGCGAATCGATACTGACCCGATATCGCGACGATCGGCAAATAACATACGTGATAAAAACTGAACGCACCTCTCGCGAGACGACTACATGTTCTTATTTTGAATATTCAATGACGTTTGGGGCATTTAGGACGCCATAACTTTGGTGTATGACTTGTGTGTCCATATTCCTTATTGACTTTTAAAGTCACGCTTTATCGATAAGTTTATTGCTTATGGACATTTAAAAAATACTAGGTAAGTACAGAATTAATGATCAAATAAAAACCTAGAGACTAAAATAACAAATGAAAAAATATAGGTACCTACAAAACAATACCGACGATGACTGCCGCCATTTTGCAAAAAAGGCGCCAAACTTTTTCTGAATGAGCGTTCGAAATACGAATTCGTACACACAAACAATCTTTATCAGTCTGTTTGCGATCGTTATCGATTTAAATGTTGTCTAACCGTCGATCGAGACTGTTTTGATGATTCGCGATATTTAGTAGGTGCATGGTCGGTACTAATCGCTAAAACAAATATTGGTGTAACAGTATTGAGTTGTTTGAAGTCGAATTGATGAGTTTTGATAACTATCGTTATTGGAAAATCTTGAGACGTAAATAATTAGATACTTATATTTACTTTTTCTTGTAAGTTTTTCAGGGCTGACCGAGTTCTGTGCAGCAAGAACTGATGAAACTATAGGCCCAGTAAGAGAATTTGAATTTTAGTTTAGAGTAGGTATGTCTAAACGTATAAAACGAGTAAAGATAGTTTTAAATGATAATTCATTTAAGACAATCTTTTTCAAAACATCTTTTCAACTTGTCCAATTTTATCTCTCATTTGTTACATACCCACATAACCGTTTGGCGGCCGAGATTTGACACTCCTTAATTATGTCAGTTCTATAAATCTATGGCTAGTATGAAGGTGGTACATTAGTTATCTATGCCAAGGAAATAAAAACCATAGCGTCGCGTAAGGCAAGCTAGTACCAACATGACCATAAAAATGTTCAATGTGTAAAACGATCACCCTTGAAACGTTGCTAATCTAATCTCCTTAAGCTAACAAACAGCTGGCAACTTTAACTTCAATATATCTATCCTTCAACACCTATCAGGACCTTAGCTTGAGGAATGTCAGAACTCAGACTGTTAAGAGCGTCCATTCCGATCTATTTTCATTTATTCATTTCAGCCGAAAGATATCTACTGTTGGACATAAACCACCACCAAGCATTTTATTTTATTTATTTGTAGGACAATAAGCAGCTACAATATACATATTGAAAAGAAAAAACAGTAAAAAAGAGTTTACAATATTGCAGCCCACTGCATTATCCTCATATTGACGCATATTGACGTGTTGCCATAACGACCAGTCCTATGCTTCTCGCATCCATCGGATTACCGCCACCCTCATCAGACCACCTTGTGAGAGGCCTTCTAAAGCTGTAAAAGACCTTTGAAAATCTGCTATTTTGCGTGTGAACTTTGATCCTTCGTGTGCTCATAAATTTAAAAAAGCAAATCTGTAACAAGTTTTGTGGAATATTCGAATGAGTAACAGAATTACCATATGCCAACAGAGCGTTCATGCGTTTTATCTCTTTTTTCGCAAGTTTTTAAACCACACTCAAATTCATGTTAGATGGATCTGGAAAGGTCCTCTTAATAGAAATAATTTTAAGAGTTTCAAACAGTTCGGTTGCCTAAATTAATAATAAAACAATAATAATATTTCACAACTATCATACAACGCCGTCTAGTCCCAAGCTAAGCAAAGCATTTGTTATGAGTACTAGATAACTGATAAACATACATAAATATTTCTGAATATATACATGTATAATATTACACCAGGACACAGAACAAATGATCGTCCTGGTTGGGAATCGACCCACGACCTCCGGCATAGCAAGCAGGGCCACTAACTACTAGCCCAACAGGGCAGTCATTCAGCCGTATAGGTAGATCTCCTAGGTTAAGGCAGGAGTGCCATAGTCAGTCGCTGGATAAATAACGATCTTAAGATACCTCCAAAAAAAGATTCTGCATGCGCCTGCATCTGGCTAGATAGGAAGCCGACCCCAACATAGGAAAAGACCAGGCAGACAGACAGTTCCTTAAAATATGAAATAATAAACTCTTTGTGAAATTATCATACCTATATCACCATAATATACTAAGAAACTGTATACCTGCTCTGATCATGATACTTACTCTGCCATATCCGCCCGCAGATGTCCATAGCTGGAGATGAGTCCAACTTACAATGATGTAAAAAAGAAAGACAAGAAAGAACAAAGAAGACTATCTTTCCTCTCTTGTGTGATTATCATATATATATATTATGTATTTATTTTTAGTATTAAGTATGGATATTTAGTTATATAAGTATTTATTAGTTTGATTAGGTTTTTCACTAACTCTTCTTTACGTATTTCTGCACACTACTGTCTACATCTCTTTTAATCTTTCCTTTTCGCAGGTCTGCTGGAAGAAATTTCTTTGTGAAATAAGCAGTACCTTTGTACATAGTTTTATTATATGTTATCTCCTCTGGTATTTTTGTGTGTACATAAATTATAAAATAAGAAGGAAAACAAAACACCCCCGTGCGAAACAATGTTTTTTTAATTTACAAATAAAAAAATACGTAACCCTTTTTTTTAATAATCTAAAAGAAAGGACTTATAAATTTTTTTTAGGCATCTAGTCTTTGGGACTCAAGAAGCGACCCTAGATAAATTTTTAGTAACAAAATCATTTTTTTAAATCAATCAGTGTGCAACTTACTCAACCGAGTACTATTTGGCATTTCATACACGTAGGTATTAATGAGTCTTTATTAGCGGGCATCCATCAAAACGGTTAGTTTGCCGCCATGATGCAATAATTAGAGATATCACAAAATGGCCGCCAGGTCGTTGCTCCCGCGCCATTTACGATTGAGCTTAAAGTGTTACTGTACCCGAGAACAATATAATTAAATGATTCATAAAGGATTTTGTACAATCTAGATTAATATATGTAAGATTTAAGAGATCAGACAGCTCTAAGTATATGCTGAAAAATACTTATTGTAGAAAGAAGAAAAAACCTATTTATAATTCACAAAAAGTGTCGTCTTGTCAGCGACAGAACTAGAGGACGACGAAAAATGCACCACTGGGGTTTTCAAAATTTTGTAGGTACTGGATATAAATTCAGTACATGATTACCATGGGGTACATCATAGTGTGTACCATAGGGTGTACCATAGGGTGTACCATAGGGTGTACCATAGGGTGTACCATAGGGTGTACCATAGGGTGTACCATAGGGTGTACCATAGGGTGTACCATAGGGTGTACCATAGGGTGTACCATAGGGTGTACCCATAGAGTGTACCATAGGGCGTACAACACGGTGTACCATAGGGTGTACCATAGGGTGGTCCATAGGGTATACCATAGGGTGTACAACACGGTGTTACCATAGGGTGTACCATAGGGCGTACAACACGGTGTACCATAGGGTGTACCATATGGTGTGCTATAGGATACACGTACGTACGTCGGTGTCTATCTAGGTCTCTGTGTATGAAGACTCTTTTAAACAAGATACCTAAGCATTTTGCACTACCTATCTATACTCATCATCATTTCAGCCGAAAGACGTCCACCCATTGGCGTAGACATCCCCCCGTTTCAGGTACATCTTGTGGGAGGCCTTCCAATGCTGCGTCTTCCGGTACGTGGTCGACAATCGACCATTCTGTTCTGCGTGCAATGTGTCTTACCCACTGTCACTTATGTTTGGCGATTCTTCGGGCTATGTAACTTTGGTACCACACCACAACCTATACTACTGGTAGTCAAATCAATAGAGGTTCTATAGGCATAGCTCTTTCTTCGCTTAGAGCGATATATACTAACTAGTTTTCCGCCCCCGGCTTCGCCCGCGTGGACTACAGTTTATATCGCGCGGGCAGAGACCCGTGCTCAGCAGTGGAATTATAGGTAGCCTATGTGTTATTCCAGTGTCTCTTCTACCTACCTACCAAATTTGATCTAAATCCGTTCAGTAGTTTTTGCGTGAAAGCGTAACAGACAGACAGACAGAGTTACTTTCGCATTTATAATATTAGTAGGGATATTACAATGAGGTAAAGTTTGTTTTTTAAAAGTGCAGTACAATAAGAGTCACTTTATGAGCAAGTGTATTGAAAAATATTTTACCGATAGAAAGCTGCTTTATTCTTGAGTGACATAGGCTGTAATTTAGCTATTTATCAATAAAAGCTATCACAGTGATTAATAAATCATTAAGAAGCGTGATACCAATCGAAGATTCCATAGGTATGCCTATCCCATGGACAGATGGCCTTGAACAAAGCAATGTGGGTGTAACTATGACTCAAAAGTAATGCCACTTTGTTATCAATATTCTGTTTTGACTGCGAAATACTATATTATCACCACGGACTTTAGTAACGTAATCTTGCTCATTTTAATACTCAAGTCATTACTATGCACCATAACTTAAGATACTATTTATAGGACTTGTTCATTTTAAAATCGGTAAAAGGTTTTGCAATTTAAATCATAAATCTACCACTCTCAAAAAATCTAACAAAAACGTGTCTAATTCCCATAAAAATCGGTCCAACCGTTTCGGAGTTTAGCCGGAACAAACAGACAGACAGTCAGACCAACAAAAATGTTAAAATTACGTTTGTGTTATGGCCGTTATGAGTATTGAATATAGTTAAGTACTATGATAAGCGTTTAGTAAAAAAAAATATGTTTTGATATTACAAACAGACATTTCAATTTTATTTGTAATATACATATATGCATTATGCATACCATTAGATGTAAAAGGAACATGTATTTAAACATGTATACACATACTTCTTAGTAGAGAAGGAGAGGGAGGCCAAAGAAAAGATGGATGGATTGTGTGAGAAGTGATATGAATGAAAGTTAGTGATAGCGTGACGAGCGACAGGACAGAAAGGAAAAAAAAAACGTGTTGCGCCGACCCCAAATAAAACGGGATAAGGGCAGGAAGATGATGATGATGACATACTTCTTCTTAGCGTGTCGTTGGCCAAGCTTGTTAACCTATTGAATGCTAATCACTTGTAATTAATACACTTATGTCACACTGTGGAACTTAAAGCATTTAAAGCATTCCATGGCTGGCCCAGTATTCGGCCACGGCAATGCATTCTAAACTATCTA
Organism: Mythimna lalbum; assembly: GCA_949319445.1. Taxonomy (NCBI): domain Eukaryota; kingdom Metazoa; phylum Arthropoda; class Insecta; order Lepidoptera; family Noctuidae; genus Mythimna; species Mythimna lalbum. Next base: position 7,466,022 of record OX439363.1, read on the forward strand.
CGTCTAATATACTTCAATCCCTTTATGTCCGATGAAAAGTATCAAAAAGTTTCGAAACATTACCAATCTTTCACCCCGTGTAACTTTTAAAAAGAAAAGGATTGAGCGACACTAATAGAACCAAAGTTTTTGCCAAGCCATTCATCTTGTGGACGCAGGACGTTGGGCTGGATCTGGACAGAGCCATAAATCATAGCTGGTCATGTCTCGCCATGATTGGAAGTTTGATGTAGGGAACAGTTCGTTTATCGTTACATTATTGGATTACTGGATTTTGTGGAGAGAGGTGATGAAGAGTTTAGGAGTTAAAATACCTATTTAAAGTTTTTTCCAAAGAGTTTTTTAGATTGTTATCGAAATTATAAATAATCCGTTGGTACATACTTGACTAATCTGTTTTTATAGATGATTCGTTTCGTACTACAAACCCACCATGCCAAGTTTGTAAGTTTCTTATAAATACACTAGCTTTCCGCCCGCGGCTTCGCCCGCGTGGACCTATAGGCCCGCGAGGTTTATATCGCGCGGGCAGAGACCCGTGCTCAGCAGTGGAATTATAGGTAGCCTATATGTTATTCCAGTGTCTCTTCTAACTACCTACCAAATTTGATCTAAATCCGTTCAGTAGTTTTTGCGTGAAAGCGTAACAGACAGACAGACAGTTACTTTCGCATTTATAATATTAGTAGGGATAACTGTATTGAATTTCTGTAAGTACTGTATTTTTTTTAAATATTATTTTATTTGGTTGCTGTTGTATTATATTGTCTGCATCGACTTAATTCTATTCTATTCAGCTAATCAGCGTAAAATCAATAATTCAACTATTTCTATGTAGCTAGGATCATCGCTTACCATCAGGTGGACAAACGCTTCATTATTGAAAAGAAAAAGAATTGTTTCTTGAAAAAATATTAACAATTTGCATCTTCAGTAAATTAAGGACACAATTTAAATAATTAAAATTGTACAGAAGAGCTATTTTTAGATTTTTTGTATGCATGCTTGCTCTGTATTATATAAAAATAATAAATTACTCGAAAGTTCTTATTTTGTCAACTAAATAAACTATTCACGACAATTGCTTTAATTTTTTTTTATGCATGTACAAAATTGTTTGACAAATCTGGCCTGGTTCTAACTAAAGTGCGAATTATCTTATTATCTACTAGAAATATGACTCAGCAATGCAAAAACACCAGCTTTACTTTATTCTAAGTTATATGATATTAGTCAGAACAAGCACCAGCTGTTTTAATTTTCTCAAACTTAATATTATGTAACCTAATGCGTTAAACTCTCTTTCAGTCAAACAAACACTTTCGCTTCTCCGCTTACTAGACAACACACTACCCGAAATTATACTCAAAATCCATTACCAAAATTACGAGGAGATGGTGCATTGGATCGTCCATTATAGTTGCTTCATTTTAGCATGGCAATAGAGGTCATTGCACTCTTTGTATATCTCTCATAAGTATATCTCTTAGTAGGAATCTGAATGACAGCTATGTATTGTTTTTATTAGCTTTTGCCCGCGGCTTCGCCTGCGTACATAAATATATAGCCTATGTCGCTCAAGAATAAAGCAGCTTTCTATCGGTGAAAAATTTTAGTAATCTAACCAGACTCTCAGAGATTACTTTTTATAATATCAGTGTAGAAGATATTGAACGACAGATGTCGATTCAGGACGAGTTTACGTTTTCATTTTAGTTTTTGAAGTTATTAAACGGATGACAGCTAAATTCTCACGCTAAAACGCACGAACTATACCGACTTTCTTAGCCCCAGTCCAGCAGGTTATCCGGCAATGCGACCAAGTGGCGTCCCATGATGGATGGTGTTTGTTCCGCAAATAGTTTTCAATTTTACGAAGGCGTGCCGCGCCCGTTTCGTCTGCGGACCGCTCCGACCGGCTGGATTTCGCTTATGGCAGGGTTCTTTTAACATATTCCAGTTTGTGTTGGGTTTTGTAGGCCTTGGAAAGTTAAGTGGTTATGGGAAGTTGAATAATGACAAATGTAGTTTTCTGGTTATTTTTCTCCAAATAACTGTTAAGATGGCTAGTAAGTAGTTTGACTGGAGATTTTTCTTTTCATAAAGAACAGGGTTCACTTCAAATGAGTTTACATTATTATGACAATGTTGTTTTAAATTTGTGTCCGATGGGTCTTTTAAATATATATTTTTAACATATTTTTAAATTTAACAAACAATCTTCGATATCTCTGATGAGAGATGAGATTATATCATTGAAGAGTTGTGCACCTTCAAACAAAAAGTTTCAGTTACCATAAGTTATTGTTCTGGTTTTCCTTAGATTAATGTGGTTGGTATTTTAAGAAATATGGTATCTTTTGATAATATATTGATCCAATCAATATATGCCTTTATATTTCAGAAGTGCCATATAATTCAAAAGTTTTCATAAAAGGTTTATTAATTAACTTTTATTGAACTATTCTTGTAACTGACCTATAGCCCCATTTTGTTTAACCAATTTAAACAAATTGCCGAAAAGTTTCTAAAAATAACTTCTTATTTTAATATTTTGGCAATAGATTTATTCTCAACTTAATGAATACATAAAAAAATACAAACTTAGGTACCTACTCACCAGATATCGGTGGAAGTGCCCAAGTTTCCGTAAGTAATGATAGCTCGGTGATAAGCAGCCGACTTAGAGCCGTAGATCGCAGGGCTCGCAACTTAACACACGGACAGGGTTTTTTATTTTATGTAATTTATTTCATCACCACAATTCTCAAAGCTGTGAAGGAAAAAAAATTTATAGAAACCGGCGTGAACCTAAAAATCCTCTACGCGCACTGGGCCCGCGAGGTGGGTCACGAGTCACGGCCCAATGCCACACGTAAAGACGAGGCCCGAGTCCCAGCAGTGGGATCATTATAAGGTTAATTTATGTTTTTGCTTAACGTATTCATGTGATTATTGTCTCTCTTCATTCAACTGTCTTTCTAAAGTTTCTTTTATTTTTGTCATCATCATAATTTCAGCCGATAGATGTCCACTATTGGACTCAGGCGTCCTCAAGTATCCCCACAATGAACGATCCTCTGCGTCCCGCATCTATAAGATTACCGGAACCTTCACCAGGTCATCGGTTTGCCTTTCAACGCTGCGTCTTCCGGTACGTGGACGCCATGCGATTTAGTTTAAAAAAAAAATGAAAAATATTTATTATATAATATTCCATGTTGGCTCAATAAACAGGAGTTGTCACAGAACCAACTTATCTTGTATAGTCATTTAAACTTATAAATAAGACTAAGACAACAATCAGCTGATCGTACGCACATAGCAACGCACAAAAGACACTCCACCGTCCGCTAAGGAACGTGGCATTGTTTGAACAACTGCAAGTTACTTCTAATGCAGCCAACTGTTGGTACCTATGTTGGTACTACGAGTATGTATCGTACAAACAGATGTGGGCAGGAAGTATGGCTTTAATCAATTCATTGTTTTTATTTTTTCATGATTGCTGCCAGCGACATCTCAAGTAGAAAGTTTTCCGAGAAAAACATAATCCAGTGTTGTGACTCCAGGCGACCAGTGACAGTCCAGGAATGTAAGGCCTGCTCTGTGTGGAATCTCGATGAGTTTCCTGAACACATAGGATATCACAGTGTGTCTTGCAAGCTAATTCTGAGAGAGTTTCTGCTTTATTATGTGAGAACCCTTCGATGTTGATCGAGATTACACACAAGGCTGGTTTCGTCAGTGGACTGCTTGGCCCTGAGATGGGCCTGTTAGAGTTTAAGTTTGCCATCGTGGTGAAAGGATTTGCCAATTGACTTAATGACAGCATCAGTGGACGGCATTGCCAGGGCCGATTTCTTTGCCCAGGCAAGGAATTTGACTGGTTTTGCCATCGATACGTTAAGAAGAAGAAGAAGAATCTAGTGTTTATTTTTTCGGAGGGTAAAAATCATCCAAATGACATCCACCGCCCTTGGGCGAAGTGGGAGATAGTGTAAGACTTTCACTGACTAAAAAACCCACCCCGTTCCTTCGTTGCCTTTTGTAGTCGAGCGAGCCTTTCTTTCAGAAACAGACCCTTGGCCCCAGCAGGCTTCTTCCCTGCTGGGTCTCTACGGTTGCTAACAACTCCTTGAGATAAAAATTTCATCCCAATCCGTACAGCCGTTCGAGCGTGGAGAAGTAAAACATACACAATCGCAAGATTTCGCCTTTATAATGTTATACTAGTTGTTGCAGTTGGCATCACTCGCGTGGAAATAGAAAATTGTCCCAGGGGAACATACACCAGGGATAAAATAATCATCAATATTCAGCTTGTTTATTGAGATTAAGGGATGCAATTTAGAGATAAACGTTACGTCACGTCGTTATGTAACGTGGTAAGTGCTAACTAATGTTTTCAGCTCTTTCAGCTGTTTACAAAGAAAGGGAAATGTAAAGTATAGATTATCTGCGTTAGCATTTTACAGCGGGTTATTTATAAAACACTGGCAACCTCTCAGGACTATGTTACTAACATCAACATATAAAAGTATCATATTTTAGTTCATCAGATTTTCATACAAAAATAAAAATATTTAAATTGAACGTTCTAAATATTGCGAAGTCTATGCGAAGAAAGCGATAATAGTACAATAGTGGAGGGAAGCCGGGACAGAGCGGTGTGGGTGCTTCATGCGCTTGCGTCATGTCATACAGACGTTGTTAGGTATAGCAAAATACACAGTATAGTTGGTAGGTATACAAATATGAAATGTATAAGATAGAACAACGAAATGTTGAAGGTTGGTTTCTGATAAATGAATGATGTTTTGTAAAAAGTTATAGAACAAAAGTTGTTGTTTATGATGTTAGTAATACAGTCCTGGAAAGTTGTTAGTGTTTTACAAATAACCCTGTATAGTCTGTGGTCCATGACCTATTTGTATTCTCGATTCCTGTTGCCAATAAATGCTGCTCAATTATTTTCACAAGTTCAATTTAAAGAACCATAACCTTACATGAAGGTTGCGAAAATCCGATGGATGCAAGACGCACAGGATCGTTCATTGTGGCGACACTTGGGGGAGGCCTATGCCCAACAGTGGACGTATATCGGCTGAAATGACGATGATGATTTGTACTATTATACTGATATAGGTAATACAGTAGGTATTAAGATAAAATTTTGCTTTTTGATAAGAAAAGTTCCACCGGAAGAAGACAATTCATAAATATACTTCCAGCAGACAGCAATAGATAGGATTATGCTTATCTCACCGGATATGTTTATCAGACACCTGTTAATCATAACTATTTGAAAATATGTTTTTCTTGGTAATGATTGCAATTTTTAATCAATGCAGTAACTTTAATAAAACCTGTAATCATATTTATCTACTCTCATGTCGTAAACTTTCCAATAATAAAGTTAAAAGTAATATCTTTTTAACGAACTTTGTCTACAGATATCTTTTATTTATACTAAATACACCTTAACAAAATAATGCAACCAAATAACTGTTTTTTATTAAAATGTCTATAGAGCAACCATAGGTTTTCAAATCGTAAGGTTTACTTGACGTTGACCAAAAATTTTACCAATCACGCATAGTTAAAATTTAAAAATAGATAGCTATCTAAAATGTCACAATCATTGACCAGTAGAGGTGAGTGGTCACAATAAATTCCTAAAACGAAAAAAATATATTAAAATGTATTGTAAATGAATAAAATATTTAATGCTCCATAGAGTACGGTATCATCATCTTCCTGCCCTTCATTCGTTTTATTCGTGGTCGGGGAAACACGTTCTTTTCTTCCATTCTGTCCTATTGCTCGTCACGCTATCACTAACTTCATTTTCATTCATATCACTTCTCACACAATCCATCCATCTTTTCTTCGACCTCCCTCTCCCTCTCCATCCATCCACATGAAAATTCATAACTCTTTTAGCAACATGCGTTTCATCTCTCCTCTTTACATGACCATACTAAGACAAACGATTCCCTTTCAACTTTTCAGTCACTGGCGCCATAGAGTACAGCATGAAATAAATACCTAATATGCATAATTTTCTAATTAGCTCCATTTCATAATTAGCTGTGGCGCTCACCTTACGAAATTAGCGGCACATCATCACCAGCGCGAGGAATGATGGATTTTGGCGACATATGATTAGGATTTATGTACTTAAATTGTATTTTGGTTAAAATTTGATAAAGTAATATATAAAACTGCACGTAATAAGGTATTAAATCATCGAAGGATACTTTAATAAAGTTGGCTTGCAGCTCGATTTATAAACTCACGCTCATATTTTAATAACCTTGTTATATGACAGTATCATAAACGATTATTATTGATCATTTCATTACAAAAACGATTAAGAAACGCAATATCATTGAAATAGACCCATCAAGCCATCGAAATAGTGATGACAATCTACAATCATTTAGGCTTCTTGCACGCGGACCACTCACAACCTAGTGGTCGGCGGCAGCCACTTTTCTTTACATTTAGTCCCAATTGGACCACACATCACGGTTATCCAGTTATTCTCAGACTGACAGTCGCTTTATGTTATATACTGCTATTCGGTTATTCCGGAAACCGTCTCTAAAATACTTTGAGAAAAGGCTGGGTAGATGATTTCAACATTAATAAGTAATTCTGTTTCTATCATCATCAAACTATTGACACATTTTTTTTTTATTTAGCCTATACATTTCCACTGCTGGGCAACACACCTCAAACCAGCCCTAGCGGTAGGTGTCTAGGTCGTCCCGCCACCTCTCCACAGGTTGACCTCTATACATATGGAATGTTCATGAATCCCCAAGCGACCACCGGTGGCCGCGCATCTATTGTCTTACTATTGTGTCTCAAATTGACGGTATCTGAAGGGTTAATAGTAAATGGGCACGGCAGTGGCGACCATTCGCAAAATATAAGTAAGTAAAATAGACGGTAGCCATCACAAACCACTAATAGTGGCGACCAGCGTCTCGTGTGTGGTTTACCTAATGTCACAGGTACCACTATTACGAAATTTCACGCATAGGTACGTCAAAGTGCTAAGACAAATGACGTAACTCCAAGTACTTGTGAGAGATTCGACCGTAGTTATGCAAACAACTTTGAGATGATCATGATGATATTAAAATCACTATTGCATTATTGAAATGATAGTCTCTGTCTGATGGGTTACGTTTGAATTACTTATATCTAGAATGGTGGCGAGTGGATATTCATAAAATTCTCAGTTAAATTCGAAGCCACATGTGAAGTATTATTTCTGGATATTTAACAAATAATTTTATATAATGGTACTTTGTAGTCTTCATCTCATGGTTGCAAGCGTGGCTGTTGGCCGTGAGATCCTGGGTTCGATTCCCGGTAAGGCAAAACAGTTATTGAGTTTTCTATTGACTGGCCTGTTGGTCTAGTGGTTAGTGGCCCTGACTGCTATGCCGGAGGTCGTGGGTTCGATTCCCACCCAGGACAAATGTTTATGTGATGAGTATGATCATTTGTTCTGTGTCTCGGTGTAATTTATCTATATCATATATGTATTTAGAAATATATGTATGTTTATCAGTTGTCTAGTACCCATAACACAAGCTCTGCTTAGCTTGGGACTAGACCGCGTTGTAGGATAGTTGTGGAATATTATTATTATTAAGAATTATTCTGTAACAGCCCTGACTTAGGAAGTTGGTGGTGTGATTATTATACTGAACGCGAAGGACGCTGAACGATATAAGATCTACAGTCGCGATGGAAAGATTGAAGCGAGAGGGCGTGTCAGACTTTTACTGACTAAAACTCACCTGTGTTCTTCAGTTACCCTTTGTGTTATTAGGCCACGGTCACTTTTCAAACGTTCCCGCAAAACGTAGGTACTGAATTTCATAATTTTACAGCCGAATGACATCCACTAGAATAGAATGGAGATAGGCTTCCCCTAAGCGTCGCCACAACGACCGGTCTTGTGCGTCACGCATCCATTGAATTTCCGCGACACTCACCAGGTCATCGGTCCACCCTGTAGGAGGCCTTCCAACGCTGCGTCTTCAGTATGTGGTCGCCACTCCAGAACTTTTCGCCCCCTTCGTCCATCTGTTCTACGTGCCCTGTGTCCTGTCCATTGCCACTTAAGTTTGGCGATTCTTCGAGCTATATTAGGAAACACCGATGATAATTTTGATGATTTATGTGCAGAATCAATTAAACTACTTTTTAATAGGTTACATTTTTTTTTTTAAATCTTCATTAAAAACTTCGACCTGTCTATTTATGAGTAGGTCAAGCCATCAAGTGCGCAAACCCGCTGAAATAGGTAAACAAACACAAATAGTTGTATTTCATTCAAATTTTCACACAGGATAATAAAAGTACTTATTTCAATGCAGATATGAAATTTAAACAAACTAAAACTGCTCGTAAAACCTTAAAAAAAAAAATTATATTTTTTTTCTCACATAATTAGGTCAATCGAATTAAAAATCGTTTGGGGTGTCTGAGGTTTTACGCATTTAACGTTACACGTTGTATATGATGTGTGTATGATGTGTGTATGATGTAGATGTAGCAATACCTTGCTACATCTACCTACAAACAGGTAAGTATATCGCGGGTTATCTCCTCCAAGGCGTTAACCGAACGAGCTTTTTATCATTATAATCAGACAAATTAACATGATGACGTCACCGCCTCGTGATTCCAAGATAAAGCATCCTACGAATAGAGGTTATGTAAAAATACGGAAATATTCCAAGGAAAAAAACATGAAACTACAAGCACGAAGGAGATATACGTTTTCTTCCCAGGACGTCTTGAATGAATGTCTTATGTGTGTTTGTCACCTAACTCCTTCTAAACGGCTTGACACTTTGTGTGTATATTAAAGTGGGTCCCTGGACGGTCTGAAAATACAATAGGACCCGGTAGATGGCGCTGCAATTGGGTATCATTTTTTTTTTTGAAGAATAGCCAGCTTTTAAGCAAGACAACATCTTTCGGATCCGCTAAGCTTTTTTAAAATTAAAAACAGTACATTATTAAAAATAAATAGATAAAGGACTCAGATATAAAGAATATTGGTATCTCTAATGGCCTCTGACGGGCGCAAAAATTCCATGATTTGTGAGAAAGCAAAGTAAATAGGCTCTTAATAACACTAGAGCGCCTCACCATCATCGATTGCATCACTGCATACCATCAGGCAGGACTGCAGTCAAGCACTAGCTTATATTATTTAAAAAAATGCTAGACCTAGGTTACGTTCTAGAATATAACCTATGAGATAATCCAACAAGTACTGTAATACTTTGACATTATTTACAAGTAGCTTGTGACACAGTTAGGTAGCTAACGAATCGAAAATGAAAGTGAAAAAAAAAAATGCTTGAGAGATGATTCAATTGTGTTGTGTTCAATGTTTTTAGTCAGTAAGAGTCTGACACTATCTCACGCTCCACCCAAGAGCGGGGGTTGTCATAAAAAGATTTTCCCCACCGAAAAAAAAAGGGGGACACGACCCTCATTTAGAAATACTACTCAATGTTTAGGACATTACCCTAAAAAACAAAAAAAAAAACAAAACAATAAAAATTGTTTAGTAGCCTAAGTGTTTAGCACTATTCCCAGCAGACATTCCTAACCACAAGATCTAGGAACAGCACAGTGAGTTAGCTCTTAGCACCTATCTAGGTTCTCAGTGTAGACTTTTTGCTAAATACCCCACGTCTTAGTAAAAAGAACATCTCGCCTTCTTAAGTACTTGGTCATAATTCTTAGAAGAAGCTAGTGAATACATGTATCCCTACTAATATTATAAATGCGAAAGTAACTCTGTCTGTCTGTTACGCTTTCACGCAAAAACTACTGAACGGATTTAGATCAAATTTGGTAGGTAGGTAGAAGAGACACTGGAATAACACATAGGCTACCTATAATTCCACTGCTGAGCACGGGTCTCTGCCCGCGCGATATAAACTGTAGTCCACGCGGGCGAAGCCGCGGGCGGAAAGCTAGTGTATATATAAATTAACACTTTTATACAACCTTTAGAAATATGAATATAATATTTTTTGTGTTGGCTATGTTAATGACAAGACAAAGGAATGTTATTAGTTGTAGAAACGTAAATTAACAAGCAACGAAGACTGGCTACATTTGATTAATGAATGAGGTTTTTAATTTCTATAATTAACGTATATTTTTATAGGCACGGGTTTCCGGACGAAGAGTTATGGGTAGCTCGCCGTCCGGTAGTCCGGTAAGCGTCCAGATCGAACTCAAGTCGTCCATGGCGCATCGTGTTCCACGCGCACTTCAAAGAGATGTCAACCGTAGGGGCCTAGCAGGGCCGATACCCGCTGGAGCGCGAGGAATTTCTGAAAAAGAAAGCTGCGTTCCTAGAACGCAAGGGCAACTGAACAGTAAAAGTCTGACACGCTCCCGTGCTCCAACTTAGAGCGTGAGAAGTGATTGGATGATTTACGGCTACAAAAAAGAGTGATAGTAATACAACCTTACTCTACTTGCCCGCTCCTACCTGACCTATGAATTGAGGACTCACGTGAGCAGTAATATATCGATTCAGTAGCTGCTGCAAGCAGCTTCACCCGCGTGATAGTAGAAAATTATCCGAATGGAACATACTCCCGAGATAAAAAGTATCCTAGGTGCTATTCCAGGACATGCTCTACCCGTGTACCAAGTTTTATAGAAATCCATTCAGTAATATTTGAGTGAAACAGTAAAAACTGGCCAAGTGCGAGTTGGACTCGCGCACGAAGGGTTCCGTATCCTCCTTAGGAAAATTCGGCAAAAAAATCGTATTTGTTGTATGAGAGCCCCCTTAAATATATATTTAATTTTATTTCTAGTATTTGTTGTCATAGCGGCAACAGAAATACATAATTAATAAATGAAAATTTCAACTGTCTAGCTAAAGCGGTTCTTTAGATACTTATAGCCTGATGATAGACAGAGGACAGACATCAAAGTTTTAGAAATAAGGTCGCGTTTTTACTCTTTGGGTATGGAACCCTAAAAAACAGCAGCAGTTGTAGTAAAAAATAGTAGTAAACATCCGTACATTCAAACTTACGCGTTAATAATAGTCATAGACAGTCCAATCTACATACTGGCTATTATAATATAATAATAATAATAATAACCCCATCGTCGTATCTCTACGTTGACGTCGTGGTGGAGCTTGTGTGCTCCAACATGCCCTAGGTCTGTATCGGTAGAATTTCCTTTACCGTAACATACCTAGGGTGAGGGGCCAGACTAAGAGAGATACAATCCGCAGGGCAGTTTTGTGGCGAACTGTTGGGTATTAGCGACCCCACGGACCCGATCTCCCGGGAGAATTCCTGTTCTTCATCTCCGGCTTGCCTTTATTGGCCGGTCGTAGTGAACACTGACGAGGAACAGAGCTCCCACCTCTCTCTTGCCTTTATTGGCTGGCTTGAGTGGAGAGTCGCAAGAGCAAACATGCTCGGGAGATGGATGCATAATCCAGTAAGGTGCTGGTAGGGATCTTGACCGTACTTCCGGGATTGTCCTGATAGCCGTGGTATGCCTCTCCACTCCTCAAGCGCCTCAGGATATGTTGCCCTCTTGTTGCTACGTCACTTCGTGCTAGCGGCCGTTTTAGGGGGCCCATTTATTGAGTGTGCAAGTCACCCTCTGCCTTTTATCGATGGATATTAATGACATTGTTCAGGCAGGGGCCATAGTCTTAACATAGCTCCATATTACCAGTCCACTTAAGACTCCAAAAATCATAGCCCTATTATTTTGTTTTTCATATTATGTCGCAATAGTTTTTCAAACCGGGGATTGTCCTTGGGTGCACTAGTATAGCGCGCACAGGGATAATCGTCGGTTGGTATCACGTTCCATTATAGTAACCAAAAGGGCCTCTGCGAGTTGGCTTCGGCCCCTTGTACGCCTCTCAAAGGCCCAGGACCTCAGGGTCCTGAGATTAATAAACAGATGAAAATAATAATAATATAATATTCCACAACTATCACACAACGCCGTCTAGTCCCAAGCTAAGCAGAGCTTGTATTATGGGTACTAGACAACTGATAAACGTACTTAAATATTTCTAAATACATACATATTATAGACAAATTACACCCAGACACAGAACAAATGATTATGCTCATCACACAAACATTTGTCCTGGGTGGGAATCGAACCCACGACCTCAGGCATAGCAGTCAGGGTCACTAACCACTAGACCAACAGGCCAGTCGATTATACAACGATGTTGCGACTATCCCGCTCTCTGCTCAGCATTGACTCGCATCGCTTGTACAGTAGTGTAGAAATTTTGACTATTTCAAGGGCTTTTAAATATGATTACATCCTACGTCGTTTTACTGTCGATCTCGATTGATCGATTGCAGAATTGCAGAATGTTCAAAAGAGTTACCATGGCCCTAGAACGCAAAAGAACACGACTGGGTTTTAATCAGTTAGTGTTTGACACTCCCTCTCCAGAGAGAGGGAAGTTATTCGATGAATCCACCATCTAAAAAATAAAAAACAAAAAAGGCTTGGAATAAATCATATACAGGTATCAAAACGTTTACGTGGAACATTCACTCAAGCAAACCACTGAAAAAAGACGATCCGAAACAGATTTAAGAAAAAAATTAACTCTTAATTTGTGGTTTTATATCGACAAGTTTATAAAAGAGGTCTTTCTTTTGTATAAAAACCAGTTTATTCATACGTGACTTTCACTATTGGATAACTTATTATGCTAATTAACCGCAATATATGTAAGTACAGTTAAAAATATTAATGCGAAATGCCCGATCAACTACAACTTGGGGGTCTTTAACCCTTCAGATACCGTCAAATAGAGACACAATAGTAAGACAATAGATGTGCGGCCACCGGTGGTCGCTTGGGGATTCATGAATTAAGTCAAGAGTGAATAGGTTACTTCTAGGCAAGCGTGCTTCATCGTCGACCACATCATCGCTTGCTATCAGGTGAGATGGTGGTCAAACGCGAGCCTATCAATAATAATTAAAAAAAAAAACTATCTCGAAATAAATACTGAAACATTAGTAACCCTGAAACTAAACTAGTTGCACCAGGAAAATGTCTAACAACTCAAGGTAATTAAACTATAATAATAATATTCCCAACCCGCACTGGGCCTGCGTGGTGGATTATGGCCCATTCCCTCTCCTAGAAAGGAGGCCTGAGTCCCAGCAGTGGGAACATTCAAAAGGCTGATGATGATGATGATGATGATGATGATGATGAATAATAATCCACAACTATCACACAACGCCGTCTAGTCTTAAGCTAAGCGAAGCTTGTGTTATGAGTACTAGACAAAAACATACATACATACTTAAAATACATACATATTACAGATAAATTACACACAGACACAGAACAAATGATCGTGCTCATCACACAAATATTTGTCCTAGGTGGAAAACGAACCCACGACCTCCGGCATAGCAGTCAGGGCCACTAACCACTAGACCAACAAGCCAGTCAAAACTAGAGAATGGATTTAGAACCGACAATGACAAACACGAAAGAAGCAGTGGCGTAAAACTAGATGAGGACAGTAGAACCGATGCGGGCAGGGCTTTGGGAATATTCGAAAGTTACCGTAGTCCTTGTAATAGGTAACTGAAGGAATACAGGTAGGCTTCAGTCAGAAAAGAGCTGACACGCACTACTGCTCAACCTAGAGTGTTAATTGATGATTTCTCAGTGTTCACCTCAAAAAAACGTAGTGGCGTAAAAGTCATCATCTAATCATCATCTTCCTGCCCTTATCCCGTTTTATTTGGGGTCGGCGCAACACGTTTTTTTCTTCTATTCTGTCCTGTCGCTCGTCACGCTATCACTAACTCCCTTTTCTTTCATATCACTTCTCACACAATCCATCCAAAAAAAAAGTAAAAGGCGTAAAAGTATAACCAAATAATTCATTTTAAACCCTAAGCAAATGGCGTTCGCTCTGTCATTCTCTTTCTACTGTTTCTCTAATTACGGTATTCGATAGGGTAACTAATAAAATATTTTTTATCACATACAACTCTTGCGCTTTTATATGAAATATACATATATAGATCATATTATATTTAGTTACCTCTGACCTATGGTGCACAGACTTGGTCTTTAACCAACATCCAAAAGTCCAAACTCAAGGTTTGCCAGCGCGCAATGGAGCGCAGCATTTTATGTGTTAAATTAATAGATCATGTTCGAAACACAACACTGCGCTCCAAAACGCAAATCGTTGATGTGGCTCAAAAGGCTGCCCAACTTAAATGGGACTGGGCAGGACATGTCTGCCGCATGTCCACCGAGTTGTGGGCGCGTAAAACGCAGGATTGGTGCCCGAACACAGCAACGCGGGGCCGAGGCAGACCACGAAGAAGATGGCGGGACGACCTGGATGGCTTCCTTAAGAATTGGAATGAAAAGGCGAGGAACCGTGATCGTTGGAAGGAGTGGAGGGAGGCCTTTGCCCAGCAGTGGGACAATATGGGCTAATTATAAAAATAATAATAATTATAATAGTCTTCTGTTTAGTAAATAATGGTGAAACTATCGCATTAGTCACCAAACCTCACCAAAATCACATTATATGTTGAAACACTGTGACTGCAGGTTCCAGTGTCGCACTTGACACTATGAAACAAAATAAAAACAGCGTAGATACTATACTATATCTACACTATGTTGGTAGCTCATTGATATTGGTAACTACGCATGCGCACAAAAACACGATAGTGACGCAATCAAGACTTATAAATAATTTACATATTGTTAGACAAATAATTTTTATTTTAGGTTAAAAAAATACCTATTTTTAAAAATAACTAAAATTGATTCAGTAGCCGATTCCAAACCATCTACTTTCAAAATATGCGCTAATTATGCTACATATTGTAAAAAAAATAACTAAATATTTTATTTTTAATTCGGCTTGAGAATCACTAACATAATCTTCTAGGCAAGCGTATTCCATCGTCGGCCACATCATCGCTTACCATCAGGTGAGATAGTGGTCAAACGTGGAACTAAAAAAAAATCTTTTGCCTCTTGCAGATTTAAAAGTGCACCTTGTAAACTGCAACAAATTAAGGACTCATATCGCAGATCGCTAAGCAAAATCTCAACAAAACACTAAAGTATCAAGATATTACTCAATCAAGAATAATAAAAGCCAAATCGATCGAGAACCTCGTCTTCACCACACTATTCACAACACACCGTTACCTGGACAAAGACGCTGTTTATTATCGCTAAGACTACTGACATAATATCACACGTATCCAAATAAATGTTACAACAAAACTAAAAACGTGGACACACGCAAAAAAACCTTTAAAAAAAAACCTCAAGTGATTCACTATAAAACTTACAAATTGACCAATTTACAGTGACACCTAAAAAAGCTCACCACCCAATCTGATATAGAGCTTATACTCTCTGATATAAAGATTCGATTCGTAATTATAAAAATGTCGTCGGACTTCCAAATTAAGTTGGTTTTAAGTGATGACTGGTAAAGATGTTGACTTTTAAAGCCTTGGGAGGTGGGTAGCGCAGTAGCTTGGCTGTAACAAGATGAATAGAATGACAGACAAAATCAAAAGGTAGATAAATAAAAATGTATCGCCCACACATTGAGGGACGCGTGTCCATTCTGGATGATTCGGGAATTTTAAACAATGTTTGATATTTAAAAACTTAGTATTATCTGAAATAAACTATTTGGTCTAAAGATATTGTTACACTTCACTACATAGTATAAAACAAAGTCGCTTTTTCTGTCCCTATATCCCTATGTACGCTTAAATCTTTAAAACTACGCAACGGATTTTGATGCGGTTTTTTTTTAATAGATAGAGTGATTCAAGAGGAAGGTTTTTATGTATAATAACATCCATTAAATAGTGGAGAAAAACTGTTACCCGAGCGAAGCCGGGGCGGGTCGCTAGTAATATTATAAAACCGAAAGTTTGTGAGTATGTTTGTTACTTATTCACACTCGAAAGACTGAACGGATATTGATGACACTTGGTACACGTGTAGACAATGTCCTGGTATAACATTTATGATGCTTTTTATCCCAAGAATATGTTTCCTTGGGATAATTTTCTACTATTATGCAGGCGAAGGCGTTGGCAGAAGTTAGTTAAATCATAAAGATCAAGGTTTACGTAAAATTATATACTTACAACTACATCAACACTAACATTATAAATAGGTAAAGTTTGTTTTTTTGTTTGTAGAAGGTAATCATTGGAAGTATTGGTTCGATTGCTAAATGGTTTTCACCGATAGAAAGCGCTTTATTTCTGAGTGACACAGGCTAGGCTATATTTTGTAATAACGGGTGACACCGCGGGCAAAAGCTAGTCATTTATAACGGACGTCCAAATATATCGGATGGATTGATTTTAACATGATATTAAAATTTAACATAACATAAATATCAGAATAAAAAGCCCTAATTCATCAAAGCCAATATGAAGAGGCATATCACTAGTTGTAAAAGTGTCAATATTATAAAATTGAGATATTCTCAACTGTATAGGCCCATTAGGGATGCGGGCTTTAGTCGTCCCGTCGGCATCAGCTTGATTTTGATAGTGAACTGAATTACAAGGCTTTTGGATCTATTTTAGATTCTTTAACTAAAATATCAGCAGTAGTCATAGTCAAACTTACGTATTTTTATTTCAATTAACATTTACAGGACTTGTTAAATGTACTTAGATTTACTGTTTTTTTTATTTATTTTTTTCTGAAGAAACAGACAATTTTTTCTAACCCATTTTGTGTCTCACACCTTAGAAAATGCCTACATTATCTACTTCTCTCTATCACGATCTGCCTTGCGCAATCTGTAGTCTAATTTGACCCAGAAACGTGATCAGATCGTCACACCACATGACCTAGACAGCAACATACTTCCTCAGGTGAGTGACAATCTGTGCCCAAAAAAATATATTAAACTAAAATTATTAAAAGAAAAATGTTGCTACCACAATAAAAAGCCTCCTTCACAAAAATAAGGTACAATCAAAAAGGTGCTACAAACGTATCGTGGCACAATGGATACCTTCACGCTTTGTCCACTCAGTAGGTCAGCAGGCCTGTGGTTAGCTTTATGACTGCTGTATACCACCCGCAGCGTCCCGCCTTCGAGTCCCGGGCGCTAAATAGTTGGGAAACATGAATGAAATGAATGGATTCACTAATTGAGTATGAAATTGTGATTGTTTTTTTTCTTTGTGAATGAATGAATGGGATAAGTCAATAATGCAGTAGCGAAAGAAGACACGTTTTTTCTTATGAAATTAAGCGTCGGCAATACTTTTGAATAATGTGCAACTTTTAATGAGTTTAAACAGAAACTTCGCTATCTTATTCGACTTTACACAAAGGCAATGCCTTGGGCACACTTTTAAATTAATATTGCCCACCCATGTTCTTGTAAGGATTAAAAGATTGCAAGAGAGCAGTAGTACCGAGTGGTAACGGCCCCGAATTACGAGTTTGTAGGCCGTGAGTTCAATCTCAGCCAAGGCGCATTACTTTGTGTAATTTATATAACACTGCTCTCAAAACGGTATAGGAAAACATCATGAGGAAACCGGCATGTCCTAGAACCAAAAATTCGAGGACGTGTGACATTCACCAAGCCGCACTGGGCTCACGTGTTGGATTATGGCCCATTCCCTCTCCAAGAGAGAGAATGCCTTAGTCCCAGCAGTCATCATCATCTTCCTGCCCTTATCCTGTTTTATTAGTGGTCGGCGCAACACGTTTTTTTCTTCCATTCTGTCCTGTCGTTCGTTACGCTATCACTAACTCCTTTTTCATTCATATCACTTCTCACACAATCCATCCATATTTTCTTTGGCCTCCCTCTCCCGTTCCATCTATCCACATGTAAATTCATAACTCTTTTATAAACATGCGTTTCATCTCTCCTCTTTACATGGCCATACCAAGACAAACAGTCGGAACATTAAAAGACTGATGATGCTAATACTACCTAATGAATAATATGAAACTTTTAATGAGTTTAAACAGAAAGTTTGATACTTAATTTAACTTTACACAAAGGCAATGCCTTGGGTACACTTTTAAATTAATATTCACCATCTATGTTCATTGGATTTCTTGTAAGAATTAAAAGATTTCCCGACTTAATCTCAAACAATAAATTAGGCTTTTAAATATAAAAGCCTAATTTATTGTTTGAGATTGCCCGAAGAACAGACAGGGCCTATTGATCAGAGAACTGATGGCCGTTAGGGTAGAAAGTTTCTGAAGTGGTGACCAAGTACTGGAAGACGCAGCATTAGAAGGCATCCTACAAGATGGACCGATGACCTGGTTAGGGTCGCGGGAATGCGATGGTTGCGAGACGCATAGCACTGTTCATTGTGGCTACTCTTGGGAGAAGCCTATATCCAATAGTGGATGTCTTTCAGCTGAAATGATGATGAATCTATGAATTGAAGGACTAAACAGATGCTACTACAATCTATACTTTAATTCATGAATCCCCAAGCGACCACCGGTGGCCGCGCATCTATTGTCTTACTATTGTGTCTCTAATTGACGGTATCTGAAGGGTTAATATTATAAACGAGAAAGTAACTATCACGACTAAACTACCAAATATATTTTGATAAAATTTGATATACCTAGAGTAGGTTTTTTGCTCTAACCGATAAGTTACTTTTAATCTGGCTTCAACATCGACTTCGTGTCCGCAATACCCGACATTAACGCGAATGAAGTCGAGGGCAAAAGCTAGTTACTACTAACTTTAGCGTAATAGTATGTCATAAAGTAGTAATGTGAAACGCTGAACAATAAAAATGCTGAAGTGTTGGTGGTCCAGTGGCAACACCAGTCAACACGGGTTCAAATTCAAACAGATGCATTACTTTGTGTCATCACTACTGCTCTCAAAACGGTGAAGAAAAACATCGCGAGGAAACGAGTATATCCTTGCAACAGAGAAGACGTGACAACCACCAACACGCAATGGGTCCTCATGGTAGTTAGCACATTTCATTTCAAAGGAAGGAGGCTTCAGTCCCAGCAGTGGGAATATTGTAAAGCTGATTAGGCTACGCTAAATCTAAAAAGCTATTTAATTTCTTATTTATCTAGCTAATCACCAAATTAGTATTAAATAATATAATATACTAGCTTTTGCCCGCGGCTTCGCTCGCGTTAAATTCGTTAAATTGCCCCATTTTAGATAAGTGAGGAGTTAGAAAGAGACAAAAAGTAGCCTATGTCACTCTCCATCACTTCAACTATCTCCACTAAAAAAATCACGTCAATGCATTGCTCCGTTTCACCATGAAAGACGGACAAACAGACACACACACTTTCCCATTTATAATATAGTATGGAAGTATGGATAAAAAACTCCTGTCACAGTATTTGTTTCTTCCGAAACGGTTTGTCCGATTTTTATGAAACTTTTTATGTATATTCAGTAGGTCGTTGGCTATTTTGTATACCCTTAAGTGATAATGATAAGTCTACTATCACGCGAGTGACGCCGCAGTAGCAGCTAGACACCAAAAATATTTTACCTTTCGAATACCGTAATTAGAGAAACAACAGAAAGACAATGAGAGTGGGAACACCGTGTTCCCTTGGGGTATTCAAAAGGTCAATTAATCCCTACTAATATTATAAATGCGAAAGTAACTCTGTCTGTCTGTCTGTTACGCTTTCACGCAAAAACTACTGAACGGATTTAGATCAAATTTGATAGGTAGGTAGAAGAGACACTGGAATAACACATAGGCTACCTATAATTCCACTGCTGAGCACGGGTTCTGCCCGCGCGATATAAACTGTAGTCCACGCGGGCGAAGCCGCGGGCGGAAAGCTAGTTAAATATAAAAAATCAAAATGCCATAAGGACTTAACGTACACATTGAAATGCAAATGTTGCACAATCAGAAGTGCAAAATAAATACAAAGTGAATCAATACATTGTTTCAACGACAATTTCGTTCAACAAAAAAAGTTTTTTCTCAATACATTTTTGCCGATTTCTCAAACAAATTAACACCAGTGTCCACGTGTTGGCCCTTTTGTAGGATTTTATGGCTTTATTGTCCGTCTTTGTCGTTGGTAAAAGATAACCTGACGGCGAGCGACTCTTGCGCAAGCCGACAAAAGTGAAAATGTCCAGCAGTAAAAGTTGCTCGATAAGTACTCGTTTTTTTTAACAGTTTTATTGCGTTTTGCGCCTTTGTTTGTAAAGAAAGGGTTAAGGTCTTTTTAAATAATTACGAGTTTATCACTGATATGTTTCTTCTGGAGTCTTTTTAATGGAGTTTGGTTTCCGCTCCTAGTCTTTTGTGGACCATAGTACGTATCACTCATGGGATAACACCTTTTTGAAGTATAGTACGTAGGTCATGTTTTCATTAATTGATTGAAAAAAGCTGAATTTAAGTTATTATTAACAATAACTTAAATTACTATACATTAATGTGAGAATGCAAAACAATAATTGTTACTTCGCACATAGCCACTGTAAAATTGTTTTAATTAAAAAAATACCTGTGTGATATAGCAATAAAATATTTATAATAATGTAATACATGAAGTAAAGAATATGGAATTTATTTTATTCCTTTTTAATTATTTTTTTTATCTGCATGTTTTTTTTTGGATATCTTCAATATTTCTAGACGATATATTGAAATATATTCAGAATAGATTTCAAATCAGTTGGTTAAATGAAAAAAAAAACAAATGAGAATTGTAAATACTTAATTTTATTAATTCTGAAACTAACAGATGATATATAAGTATCCTATCTAGATTCGAGTAGTACGACATAAATATTTATTTATAGCTACAAGAATGAATTTAGCACAACTATCAAAAAAATGCAAAATCTCCTGGCTTTTGGTAAGCGTGTGAGTGAGGTTCTGAAACAAATGTGTACATTTTCAAAGGATTCATGAACCTAACTCTAATATAAACTTAAATTGAGCAATGCATATCAATGTTAAAGTAATATAATTCGAAAAAGTAAAAATATACTCGTAGGTATTTTATACAAAAATATATCAAATGATAAATAAAAATATAATTTATATAAAACTTGTGTGACATTATTTTGTATTAGTTTTATTATTTATATAATGAAACGGTTTGATTTACGTTAGATTATTTTCACTTTCAATTATTATTTATATTTATACTACCTATATGTTTTTATTGCATTTAACAAAATACTCATCTAATTTTCATCACAAACGAGATTAATATTCTATTTGCATTTTAAAATAATATCGTGTAGATATAATATGAATATGTTATTTAAATGCGAAAATAGACCATAATAAATATTTAATAATATAATTTTAACAAAATACCGTGTCACAATTATGAAATTTCGTCAACTGCAGAGCGCATTTTTCAATAAACAAAAAAATTTATATTTTTCCAATTTAAAGTCAATATACAAACTAGCCGTTGATTAAATATTACTGACGGCTATTTACATAGAAGGTAGGTAGGTAATGTACCTCACAAGTAATGCGCAAGACCTTTGTACGTCATCAAAGGTCATTTTCAAGGTGTTTCATCTGAATTGGTTCGTCAAGGCAAACATCATTATGTCAATTTCGGCAGCCATCGATCACTTTAAGTTATTTCACTATTGACAAATTCCTTGTCACTTAAACTGTTGAACGACAATTAATTTCTAGGTCAAATTTTTATTACAGACCAAGTTTTTGTATGTATAATTTAAAATGGTCTTATATCTGCTGCTAATATGAGTAAAAGAAAACATAAAGCTGGTTATTGAAATAATTGATATCTACTTTATGAGGCCACAGAAAAAATAAACTGATGAAGAGAATGACAAAAACTAAATTTAAATTTTCAAGTTAATTCTCTCATTTGTAAACACGT
Source organism: Mythimna lalbum (assembly GCA_949319445.1). Classification (NCBI taxonomy): domain Eukaryota; kingdom Metazoa; phylum Arthropoda; class Insecta; order Lepidoptera; family Noctuidae; genus Mythimna; species Mythimna lalbum. The sequence goes on from OX439363.1 coordinate 7,488,015, forward strand.
TTTCCGAACATGATACACAAGATAAACAATGCCAATAATATGAACAACCAGTCAATCAATAAAAAAAATAAATGAAATCAGAAAACCCTACTGAACCCTGTTACCGCGACAACATATCACTTTCAAATTAAATATTTAGTTTTTAACAACATATCGTCTAAATGTGTATAATATTCAAATCAGGAATATAGTTTAAAGCAACACAATTTCAAAACATATTCCTGATTTCTGTATTCCTGATTTATTTTTTCCTGATCTAATAAAGTTAGTAAAAAAGAAGAAGAAAGGAACTCACCTCACTCGCTTGCCAATAGCCTCCGTTGACATAAATGCTAAATTGACGCTTGCATATAAATATATATTCAAATGGAATGTGCATAAGCCGAGATAGGTACGTTACACCGAACACCGTTATTTAGAGTTTTACAACTAACTTACGAGTATATATACAAAAACCTTATCTACACTCCTACCGATGGTCGATGACAGAACTCAGATTCCATTTTCGCCTAGCTAATTTTTTATTTTTAATATATTTATATTGTATTTTTTAAATTTTTATACACAATTTGTTACACAGACATTGCACAGTTGAACCGTCCACGATATGACGTCACTTCTCGTTCCGTCGTATACCAACTCTTAACTATTGTTGATTGTTTTAAACATTGTTAGATTCTTTTATTTTTGTAACATAGTTTCATTAGAAGGTATGTTTTATTTCCAATATTCTTCTACACGTATTTAACAGTGGTAATTTTCACTGGGCTTCAACTTTTGAAAGTAAAGCTGAGAGATGAGACATTAAAAATTTAATCAAAGTGTTAATTTGGTTTAAAAAAAGGAATTATTTATTGATTTTTGATTGGATTACGTTTAAGTTGAATCAATCAAATTATTTAGTTAAGCAAAAGACATCAACGCGCGACACAGACAAATTATCTAAACAACAATAGATAAACAAGGCGATAACGTATTGATCGCGATATGTTCACGGTTTTATCTAACTGGAGTACGCCGACTTAGGCGGGCAAAGCTTCCACTTAGCTCTCCATCAGTTCCACACAAAACCGAGCCTCCAAGAGTTGGTATACAAGGGCAAACCGACAATAATGACTATAAAGGACACTTTCTCAGAAGTTCCACGAAACAATTTTAGGCCTAACTCGACGCGCCGCCGCCCGCCCCGACTACCCACATCGTCCACCGTGCACTAAACATCTATACCTACTAATAAAACGCACACAAAATGGACTTGTTTAAAATAATCGCAAATATGTACACAATATACATCCAGGTCGGGACGAGCAGCGGGCACGGTAATATCACCAGAACACGACACGCTCACTGAGAGTCCGTCAATATCAGGGGTTGAGATGAGCCAGGGCTGCAAGTGGCGCGGGCGGCTGGCACCAGGGGCGCCGGGCCGCCTACGCCAGCGGGTACTGTCACAAGGGCGGCTGCGCGTGCGCGTGGTGGTGGTGGTACAGCGGCGACTGGTAGTAGTTGTCCGCCGCGTGCCCGTAGCCGTAGTTGACGTCGTACATCTTCAGGTCCGCCTTCGTGTCGGCGCCCGGCAGCAGGCGCGTGATGCTGAACGGGTGCTGCGCTGGCGCGTAGCCCGTGGGCTCCTGCTTCAGCTGCGCGTAGTGCTCCAGCGCCAGTGGCGTGTGCTCGGGCAGGCACAGCTCGGGTGCCGCGTGTAACTGTGCCAACAGTTCGTCGCGCATCTCCTTGTCTTCGCCCGGCGGAGGCCCACCTCCACCCTTCTCATGCCCGTGCTCGCCTCGCTTCTCATGTGACCCACCGTGGTGGCCATGCCCCGTGTGCTGCTTCTGCGCCTGTCTGATCGACTCCTTCTTCTCGTCTTTGAAGCGCTTTTGGCGGCGGAGGAAGCAGCCGTTCTCAAACATGTTCCCACTGTCCGGGTGTAGCGTCCAGAACGAGCCCTTGCCCGGCTTGTCGGGCGTGCGCGGCACCTTCACGAAGCAGTCGTTGAACGACAGCGAATGGCGGATGGAGTTCTGCCAGCGCTGCTGGTTCTGTCTGTAGAACGGGAACAGGTCCATGATGAACTGGTAGATCTCGGAGAGCGTGAGCATGCGCGACGGGTTGTTCTGGATGGCCATCGTGATGAGCGATATGTAGGAGTAGGGCGGCTTGGCGTGCGTGTAGGAGCGGCGGTAGGTCTTGTCGTTGCGCGCGCGCTGCAGCGCCGACGTGGGCGAGGCGGCCTCCTGCTCGCGGGGCAGCGCGCCGTACGGGACCGCGCCGCCGCCGCCCATGCACGACGCCATGGTGCTGGGCGGGCTGTAGCCCACGCCGGGCGAGCCCATGCACGAGCTCCCGGCCACCATGTTGTTGGAGTACAGGTTCGGGTAGGGCTGCGCCGGCATGCAGCCCATGCCGTTGACGTACGGGGGCGCCAGGCCCGGCGACAGCGAGGACAGCGACGCGGACGTCGGCACGTCGCCGTACGACAGCTTCTGCGAGATCATGGCTAGCGCATCACCCGCGCGTGCACGCCGGCCAGGGGCAAACACTCGCACTGATTGAAAGAGTAAATAGAGGCCGGGGGCCCGCGCGCCCCTCCACTGCGCCGCGGATTGGCGCGCGGCGGGGCGGGGCCTGCGGGTCCGCCCATGCGCCCCGGCCGCGCGCCCCGCCGTGCGCCCCGGGCCCCGCGCCCCTGCGCCCCCGGGCCCCGCCGCGCTCCGTGCGCCGCCGCGCGTTCCGGCGCTAATAATACCGCAGCTCAGCTCCTACGATAAAACCATGGAATTATCATAAGTGTTCGGCTGGAATGTCTGCTTGTGACTGGGACCCAGCGTACTTTCGTACAAGGCTACAAGTAACACACGGTGCGCTGATATCCGCTTTCTTAGAAAATGTTTTCAGACATAAGTAATGCTCGTGAATTGTTTGCTGATGTTTTCAGTACGCAGTACGTGACTGTTCTTTGTTGTGGTTCAAGGATATACCAGATTAAATTAAAATGTGCATTCTTTTGTTAAATTTTGAACCATTAATATGCAGCAAATTAACTGAAAAGTCACTGAAATTAAAGCTTTTCGATGGTTCAATTCGGTTTTGTCTTAACTAAGTTTTGGTTCAGTAAAAACGATTTTAATAGAAATACATTTAAAATATTGTGTCAAAATCATCTTCACCTTAAGAAAACTAGATATGTAATAATGAATCAAATAAGGGTTCTAATTTCTTTTACGAATAACTTTAAAATTAAATTAAGTCGGCGTAACACTACGTTACGGCAGCGACGCGATGCTACGAAATGATAAGACAGTGTAGCAATAATATTCTTTTTACACAAGTTTTACAAAATGTTTTAAGTGTTTTTGTCTTTCATCTTCTAGCATGGATAATATATTTACTAATACTAATTATAAAATCATAACTAATAATTAATATTATAGCTCAATACGTATAACAAACTAAAAATAGGTATGTACAAACGGATAGAAAAAAAAACTCATTGGGCATTAAAAAATTCATCCACATCGATGACAATGGGAAAAGTGACCAGAATGCTGGCAGCATTGCCACGTTGAATAGCAAATTAAGTTTTAAATTATTTAATAAAAGATTGTGTTGTTATAGTAATGGTGCAAAATGCAATTCATTAGTAGGTAACCTTCGTAAGTAGAATTGTAGATCCATAACTAATAATCTAATTCAGCATATCAATCAATTGTAATTAATAAAATATGTGTAAATTAATTATGATTAATATTATCTTCTTATTTATTTGAATATAAAAATATTATATATTTATTTATTTATTTAACCGTCTGCGGCTGACGCGGTAGTCCCACAGACACCGCGAAATACAAAATCACGTTTTATACCGGCATTTTTCAAATATGAGCGCTACCGCTGTGAGTACCTTACTGAAGAGTGCTCGCGCGTCGGGCAGTGCGCGGCGGGGGGTCGCAGCAAGCGCACGCGTGCGTAGCGGAGGGAAGGTGTCCACGAGACTACCACGTCAGCGTTAAGGTAAGTGTCCACGAGATTACCACCTCAGTCAAATGGTTACATCTTCATAGTGTCTCCTAAACAACCACGTCAGTCAATAAGTTTAAATGATTTATTATTTCATGTATTTTCCAATTTTCATATACTATTATATCTATACTTATACTACTTACAATTAAGATAGATTTGTACTTTTGTTTGTAATCAATTAACTTGAATAGTAAGCCGATTTTATTTAATTTTTTTAATCTTCCCTAATAAAATTGTAGGTATACATATTTTCTCTAAGTAACACAGGCTATAGGAAACAACATTTATACAGCACACGCGGCGCGCGGGTTCAGTCGTGTTGGAAAACTAACAGTACTTAACTTGTTTTTAGATGGATATCTCAAGTGAAACCCCTAAACCAAGAACTGCTACTCGTAAGAGAACACCGGCTGGAACTTTTGTCAAGTCATGAAGAGGAAATATTAAACTGACTAGGAGAGGAAAGTGACGACGGTTTTAGTGGTATAAGATGAAGATCCAAGTTTCGAGCCTGAAATCCAACACGATAAAGAAAAAAGACAAACTAAATATCGTTGCTGTGATTGTTCGAAGCCAATTTGCCTTCAGTGCTCTAAGCCACTGTGTGATAATTGTCAAATAAAGCTGTGATTTTGAAACTCTCTAGTTTTTAAGTTAACCAACGAATGTATCTCATTTTTCCTAGACTGATTAATGTTATTGTGAACTTTTAAAATGTATAATGTGAAACTTGAAAAAGTTGATTTTGTTATTTTTTCACGTCATAAATGTTTAAGAAGAAATTTATAGACTGATTTGTGTTAAGTAAATAAACCTTGTTTAATTTTGAAAATACGTATTGTTTTTCTTTATTTCAAGTAAATATAACATATAAAATAGTTAAAAAATCTAATAAATATGAATAAATTAGTTGCATACTTTGATTCTACAAAAATATTTGCTGTTGAATTGGTGTCTGGTATACTACCACCTCAGTTGAATTGTAAAAATTTTACCACGTCAGTTGCAGAGGGTTAATCTTCAGGCAAAACAAAGTACATAGGCGGACTTAATGCCTTAGGCATTCTCTACCAGTCAACCAAGAGTGGTGAAGAGACAATATGGTAGGCGCACAAAAAGAAAATATTGTTTTTAAAACAAAATTAAAAAGTATACATATAGTTAAAATACACATACATATATATTTAATAATATATATACTACATAAATATATTTATATAAAGTATGAAAAAAGGTTTTTGAGACGATTCTGCTATTGGTGTAGAAAAATATTTATTTATGTACACACAAACACTTAAAAAAGAAAAGAACAATTAAGAATAGAAGAGTACAAAGGATCTGCTTATCTCTAACGAAATTTCTTCCAGCAGACCTGTGACAGTTGGATAAGAAACGAAGAAATATGTTTGATATAAAAAAATATGAAGCTATAATAGGATCTTATACCTACATACCTATACAACATTTAACTGGGATAATGCACGCTCATATAGGTACTTACACCCCAAATAGATTTTAAGTTACATACAGTTATAATTCAAGACACTGAAATTTTACTTAAATGTGCTTAGGTAGGTATTGTTTTTTTTTTAAATAGTTAAATAATAAAATAAAAAAGGAGAAGGCTTATGTCTAAAATAATAAATAATAAAGTGGTGGCCGAGTGGTAAAGGCCCCGACTTACGAGTTGTAGGTCACGGGTTTAAACCCAGCCTGGCACATTACTTTGAGTAATTTATTTCCTCAGCACTGCTCTCAAAACAGTGAAGGAAAACATCATGAGGAAGCCGATATGTCCTAGAACCAATGATTCCAAGACATGTGACATTCCCCAACCCGCACGGGCGCGCGTGGGTAATTACGGCCCATTCCCACTCCTAGAGAGGAGGCCTGAGTCTCAACAGTGGGAACATTATAAGGCCGACTATGCTATGCTAGTTATATAATGTAGGGAAATAATATGGTCAGCGACGCACTATATTAGAGTAATACCTACATTTGTATCGATTCGATTCGATTTTTATTATTTCGAACACGGCGTGTCGATATTAAACCTTATTTTGGATTATAGACGTTAAGGAAATACATTAAAATATATAGCCTACACAATTTTTTACACCTTGATGTAAATAAATTATGAACTTTGAATTACAATTTTTTTTAAAATACATAATTCTATTTCGTTAATAAGGTTATGAATATTCTTCTTCTTCTTCTTCCTTCCCTGGTCCCATTATTTGGGGTCTCCTCACTTTCCTGCGACTAGTGGCTCTATCTTGGGTTGTCAATTTTGGCAACTGGGCTTTCTTGAGGTCCCTCTCTATATTTGACCACCAGGTCAATGGCGGGCGGCCTCTACCTCTTTTTTGTTCTGGTAGGCTTAGGGCGATTTAGACCACGTGGTTCTCACTCCGTCTTTGGACGGGTCCGTACCAACGAAGGCAATTCTCAGTCATCTTATCGGAGATTGGTGCGACTTTGAGACTTCCCCGAATGTGTTCATTCCGTACTTTGTCAAGTCTAGTCACACCCCCCGCCCAAAAAAAAAGGAAGGTTAAGGTTATGAATATTAAATGTACAAAAACAGTAGGTGTTTTGAATCGACATACTATCAAACTAATGAGCAATCGCTGTGAAATGGAATAAAACATCGTACAACTGAATGACACGCCGTGATCGATATAATAAAAATGGAATCATCAAGTTTCGCAGTTAAATAGACAACCTAGCATGTTATTAGGATACAGCCACAGATAGGCGTAGAAAAAACCTTGTGGATATCGGAAAATGCTATAAATAAATAATATAGGGTGTAGACATACGAAACTTCGCCCCTAAGGGGGTAAAACGTGGGTTGGATGTTTGTATGGAGAAACTTACTAGAACGCGAGCCGCTAGCAAGAGCTAGTCATGGTATAAATGTTGCTTTGTTCACAATAAGTATTAAGATGGTTCTCCATTATTTTAGTAGGTATGCAGTGGACGGTAGTGATGGCCCAGTGATACGAATTGTAAGTTCAAATCCAGGGGAGCTTTACTTTGCGAGGAGGAGTGGCAGGCGGCCGCCTCTTTCTGCGAAGCAGTAATGCTACCAAAGGAGAAGGCCGCAAACCGTAAGTTAACAGTCCTCACGCCCTAGCCGCCGCCGCAGCACAGCTGGAAGCTACCGTAGGCGCGGGTTTGCGGACGGCGAATAATGAGTAGGTCGCCGTCCGACCATCCGATAACAGTTTGGACAGAACCTACTCGTAAAACGTCGAAGGCGCGTATTGTTCGACGCGCTCCTCAAGGAGTTGTCAACACACCGTAGGGGCCCAGCAGGGTCGAAGCCGAATGGGGCCAAGGGTTTGTTTCTGAATGGAGGATTCGGCCCCAGTACGAAAGGCCACGAAGGAACAGGAGTGGGTTTTTAGTCAGTAAAAGTCTATCATTATCTCCCGCTCAGCCCAAGGGAGTGGAGATGGCTGCCTCAGATATTATGCGGAAAGAGTACGACAGCATCTGAATGGAACTTATGTAGAGAGGTGAAAAAGACGTCTAGGGCCAATACTGTGGCCACCTCGCTCGCCAGATTTAAACCCTTTAGACTTTTTTTTTAGGGTTGCTTAAAGGAGATGGTTTATAAAGAAGAAATCATTTCAGTTGAACAACTGCGTCAACGAATACGTTCGGCTGCTGGTGTAATATCGTCGATAGGATTTGCGCGGCGCTTGAAACGGCCCTTCATAAAGTGTAGAGCATGTATAGCAGCTGAAGGAGCCCACTTTGAACATTTATTTATTTAAACTTCATGTACAGTCGTGGTACATCACAACACCAACAACACCAACATCAACAACAACATCTCACCTACACACAACAACAACATCAACAACACAAAACCACATCTCGTATAATATGTTTTTTTTTCAGTTATTAATATGTTTTATTGTGTCAATGAACCCATAGTGATCAAATTTTAAGAAAATTCTCATTCTCTATGTGTCTAACATTAGTTACAGCAGTGTTATAGTAATTTAATTTAAAAATCAGAATTGTATGAAAAATTTCCTTTAAGATTCGAACAGCAATAACTTTGTATTTTATTAAGATATTGGTTATTATTAGACAATTTTAGAATTTGCATTAAATAGCCATGTTTTTAAAATAATGGGCCACCGCAGTGTAATACATTTTGTTTGCGAAAACGGGGCCTAAAAATTATAATTCCTTAAAAAGAAATGTTAAAATTTGCAATTAAATAATTTTTGTCATGTTATCTTAGATTGTAATAAAAAAACTTGATACTGGTCTAATAAATAAAGTCACCAATTGAAGAAATGGAAGCTGATTTTGTATAAGTACGATTTTTATTTAAAACTAGCTTTTGCCCGCGCGGCTTCGCTCCCGCTCTTCCCTACTCCTGCCCAGTCTGCTCTACTCTACCCTACCCTACCCTACCCTACCCTACCCTACCCTACCCTACCCTACTCTACCCTACTCTACCCTACTCTACCCTACTCTACCCTACTCTACCCTACTCTACCCTACTCTACCCTACACTACCCTACTCTACACTACTCTACACTACTCTACTCTACACTACTCTACCCTACTCTACCCTACTCTACCCTACTCTACCCTACTCTACCCTACTCTACCCTACTCTACCCTACTCTACCCTACTCTACCCTCTTTTTTCCATAAGAACCTTATCCTCACAATAACAATCACAACAAAAAAAAAATCAGCCAAATCGGTCAAGCCGTTTTCATGCCATGTCGTGACAACGAAAAACGGGTTTTATTTTTATAATATAGAGAAGAAGAAGATATCAAAAATGCCAAAAATTGGACATCCATAGGCATATGGTGATATAAGTGGGATAAATGATAGATGATAATCTGGCCAATCGACAGTTTCAGGGTTATCCATTATTTACGCCACACCCTGTATTTAGGTATTCAAATATTTGGAAGGTATATGTAGATATATAATTTAATTTTAGATTTATGTTTACTTTTATCCGTAATATTTGATTAATTTGTTAGCAGTACATCTCTGACTACACACTTTACTTTTTAAGCTCCTTTTTAGGGTGGTAAATCATCGAATAAACCATCGAAGAACTGACCGAATACGGAACGACACGCTGCGCTCCACAACAGGTATAATAGACGTGGGCAAAAAAGTTGCCAGGCTTAAATGGGACTGGGCGGGTCATGTCGGCCGCATGCACAGGGACCGCTGGGCAAGCATCGCCACACAGTGGGTTCCTACTGAGGGAAGGCGCCGTCGAGGCCGGCCTAGAAAGAGGTGGCGGGATGATTTGGACGCCTACCACGAGGACTGGTTAGAGACAGCGCAGGAGAAGAAATTTTGGAAGGACTTGAAGGCGGCCTTTGCCCAGCAGTGGGACAGTAATGGCTAAATAAAAATAAATAAAAAATCATCAAAAGACTTCTACGGCTCGAGAGTGGAGTGAGAATGGGTTGCAGACTTTTACAAGCTAATATTCACTTGTGCTTCTTCAGATGTTTTTGCGTTCTAGCTACGGTACTTCCTTTCGGTTACGGTTTTTCCTTTTTACATTTTCGCAGCTCTAGCAGACATCAACCCCACACTATGACTTGACCCCTTTTTACGGTGGGTAAAAATCATCTTATGACAAACCCCGCTCTTGGGTGGAGCGGGAGATAGTGCCAGACTCTTAATGACTAAAAATACCACCCCGTTGCTTCTAGCCTCTTCATACCGGGGCTCGAGTTTCCTTTCGGATAACCCCGTCCCCGGTAGGCTTCGACTCCTGTTGCAGACAACTCCTTGAGGTGCGCGGGAATAGTGCGCGCCATCTACGTCTTGGGCTCGGTCCGGACACTTACCGGACGGTCGGACAGCGAGCTACCCGTGGCTCGCCGTCCGCGAGCCCGCGTCTACGGTGTCCGGAAACCATGACTTGACCCCTTAAATTATTTGAAGTTCTTACGACCCATTCGATGATTAACGAATGTCCATCATAAGCGATTAGATAAACAGAACATCTCCCACTTTAAATGTTACCAACAAACAAACAGACAGACATAATCATTAATAACTAATATATCTATTGTGATTCCACGCCATTGTTTGTGTTAATGTGAAACAAACATATTAGCAGGCGATAGTTATTAGCTAAGTGAGCCTGATGATGTTTATTCTTTAATTTAGTAGTAAGTAGTGTTTTAAGTAGAAACGGTTAATGTAATCTCTTAATGAATGCGGGGGACTAATGAGGATGGCGCTTTATTAATAAATAGCTTTTGCCTGCGGCTTCGCCCGCGCACTTAAAATATAGCCTATGTCACTCAGAAATAAAACCAGCTTTCTATCGACTAGCTTATCTATAAAAAAATTTGCAATCGGACCAGTACCCCTAGCCAAGTTGCTAATCTGCAATAGTTAACGCTAAAAAAAAAGCTTCAAATGTACGGGAATGATGTCTCTTAACGCTCAGTCACGTGGTCAGAACAAAAGCATTGGCGGCAAGGTCAATTCGAAGCGTTCGACGCGAGCGAAACGGTTGTAACTTGGCTAGGGGGGCCGTACTTCCAAAGTTTACGTCCTACAAAAAAAAAACATAAAAACAAACTACATTTTTACAAGCTTTTATTTATTGTCACCTGTCCCGATGTTTGTCTGTAAACAAATCTTGTAAATTAAATTTGACCCACTTCCCGGTTACCGATTGAGCTGAAATTTTGCATGCATGCGTAAATCAGATGACAATGCAAAATTATTATGACAAAGAGCTCATTGTCATCATCAGATCAGCTGAGCAGCTGGTGGCTATAGGAACTTGGAAGTTAAACGACGCCACTACATCGAGTTTGGGCTCGTATGATTCGTCTTGACGAGCATTATTTATCTAGGTATACCGAGCTATAAAAGCTTACTATGAAAAAATTATTTTCATTAAAAGCTTGTTATAATATTCAGTGTCAGATTTATATTAGTCTACAGAAAAAATATAACGTTAAATAAATGGTTCACTGTGCACGTCTATGCTGTACGGAAAAATAAACTCTGGCTGGCTTATGGTCGTATAGAATAGATGCGCGCAGTGGACCAAAATAAATTAGTACTCGCATAATAACTCAATAAGAGTAGTGGAGGGTTCTTGGCGCAGAATTAAAATAACAATACACTTCACAATCACTTTTATTTATTTCACAGTACACATTATTAGGCCATTACAGACTTAGGTATATCGTAATCTTAGAGAACCAGTAGATTTGTTAGAAGCGTCCGCACTGCTCGGCGGATCGCTTTAGACTGACTTTTGCAATGTCTCCCCACCAAACGATTACGCTCACGTGACGTCAACAATGTCACAATGGTTTACCCCACTCCGGTACTATTGATTCAATTGACTGTTTTATTATCGCTAAATTGTCACAATCTCCGACATATACAGTGCGTTTCACTTAAGACGTTCCTTCGGCGTAATGTTGGCTCCCCTGTCTGTCTATACAAAAAAAGAAGGGAAAAAAGGAAAAAGTTACCTACTCTACCAAAATTGTTCCCCGAAATGCGCAACGAAATCGATTTTAAGGGTAGTTGTAGCACTTTTTGGGGAATTATGAGAGGAATGGGATTTTATTTAAAAAAAAAATCAGGTCTAAAAGGACGTTGTTATAGAGAGGAACGGTATTGTGTCGTGGCGTTTTCGGTATTGCAGGACAATCGAAATGGAGCCCAGCGCCCTATACTTTATAAAAAAATAGTTAAAAAAAAACAACACAACGCAATTGTTAAAAGTAACGAAATATAAGTTAATCTCCCTAATATTAAGTAATTTAATTGGTAAAAATATTGCAACACTGTTTTTCCGCATAGCCAACATTACGCCAAAGGAACTTCTTAAGTGAACCGCACTGTACAACGTGTAACGTTAAATGCGCAAAACTTCAGACTCCTCAAATGATTTTTTATTTAAAAGACATAATTCTGTGAAAAAAACAACATAAAAAAATAAGATGTGTAGTTTTACTTTGTTTAAAATTAATACCTGCATTGAAATAAGAACTTTTATTATCCCGTGTATGAGAAAATTTGATTGGGCTACAATCATTTTTTGTGTTTGTTTACCTATTTCCACGGGTTTGGGCACATGATGGCTTGACCTATTCATAAATGGACAGGGCGACATTTTTAATGAAGATTTTTTTTTTAATTTAACCTATATTAAAAAGTGGTTTAATAGATTCTGCTCTTTATTCTGATCAAACTATTTTCCGGTTTTGCGCATTTAACGTTAAACGTTGTATATTTTAAACTTTACAAAAGCATTTAAAGATTGACGGAAACATTTTTTTGGTCCGTATACCTACTTATGAGAAAAAAAAACATACATCTTTTATTTTCCGTTGCATCATCCACTACCTCACACGTACCCATCAAACCTGCTCATACTCACTATATACTTGTCCGTGAACATACGCGGCCATGTTTGTCTGGTCGTAAAACTGCAGGAAACGGCCGCGAGCAGGCCATGGGCTATTAAACGACAGTTTTTTGTTTTATGGCTTCGCTATGGCATAGTCACGGTAATAGTATCATACAGTATTGTAACTCGGCCGTATCTTTAAAATAAATGCCTACAGCCGCGCGGTACGTAAACATGCGATAAGGCTGCCCGCCTCCAGCATTCTAATTACATTTGCCTACTTTGTGTTTCCATTTAGTTTTGTGATTGTAAATATACTTTTTTATAAACAAAATACTTTGTAGATTGAAGTGTTCAATAAAAATGCGTGTTGTTTTTTGATTGGTAGATTTAAATAAAATGCTTTTTCTAGTATTATTCATACACATAGTACAATAAACCACTATTATTAATAATAAAATACCACGTCTTTAAAAATACCGTCGTGTCCGCTCGTCACTGCGGCACAGTTGCGACGGTCGCGACGCCCATGCTACAACCGAGGCGCGTAGGTATAGTTCGCGTTTCGTCCGTTTGTATGAAGTTGGAATACTGTATGATATTATTACCGTGGCATAGTGTTGATTTACCGTGACAAGGAAACGTGAGGTCGGTACATGTATAGGTTGAGGTACGCATGTAACATACCTATTTTGTAGTGGGAAATTAGTACTCACATCACAAAAAGTTAAATAATAATATTCCACAACTATCACACAACGTCTAGTCCCAAGCTAAGCAGAGCTTGTGTTATGGGTATTTGACAACTAATAAACATACTTATATATTTCTAAACACATACATGTAATAGATAAATTACACCCAGACACAAAACAAATGATCATGCTCATCATACAAACATTTGTCCTGGCTGGGAATCGGACCCACGTCCTCCCGCATAGCAGTCAGGGCCACTAACCACTAGACCAAACAGGGTACTTGGAAAATTGAGATTTTTTTAACTTTTTTCCTTTGAATAAAATTATCATCATCATTATTTCGCCATGTACACAGTTGGAGATAGGCCTCCCTCAAGCTTCGCCATAATGTCCGGTACTGTGCGTTTCGCATCCATCAGATTACCGCGACCCTCACCAAGTCATAGGTTTACCTTGTGATCATACATACAGCTGATCATATAACCTCCACCTTTTCGAACTCGGTTAAAAAGAACTTTTATGTGGCACAGTTCGTTTCAAATTATATAAAAGCCTTACCAAAAGAAACCATATATTATTCTCGCCGAGACTAAAGCCCCCATCACCAGACATAAGTACATAACGTTAAAGATCGTATGTGAATATGAATGTAATGTAAATGGAAAGAGATAATGTTACGTCGACCGCGCGGGCGGCCCACGGAGGCAATAGACTGGTGAGTTCCTTGTGGGGCCGGGAGTATGCGCCCTTTGTTACAAGGTGGGAAATTATTAAATAACTCTCGCTCTACATAGTGAGAGAATTCTGATACTCTTTTCCCTCTCACTTCACTGATTTTTTGCTGCTGGGTTCCGTACCTCAAAAGGAAAAAGCTCGGGATCACTTTGTTGTCTATCCGTCCATCCGTCCGTCTGTCTGTCTGTCGGTCTGTCAAAACCTTTTATCTCGAGAACACGTGGAGGTTTTAAAAATCAATCTTCTTAACGAATAAAAACGGCTGTTTATATCGCAAAAAATGTGTATTTTGATACACTCAAAGATCAAAATTCGTAGGGTCCTTCCCGTTGACCCAGAATCCTGAAATTTGGCACAAAGCAAGGGTTTATAGCAAAGGCATAGGATATTGTACGTCACAAAAAAAATTTTTTTTTTTTTTTCAATTCGGAAAAATCTTCGAGACTCCATTCGGGAATTATAGTTTGCACGGAACCGTCAGTGCGCGAGTCCGAATCGCACTTGCCCGGTTTTTTAAGTGCGAAATCATTAAATATATTTGGGACACGACTTAGATTTAAATAAAAAGCAGAGGACTGTAAAACTGACAATTACGTATATCCAATGAACTGTTAGGTACAGAGACGAATTTACAAGACACGCGTGTTTCGTGGGTTGTTCCTGCTAGTGAAGTGTGGCGGGTCAACCGGGCCATGTCTCGCGTGCCGTCTTCTACGATGAAGCCCGACGAGCGTCGAAGATAGCCGACGACGACGCCCGGACCAAATAACTCTCTCGCTTAACTCAGACTTTGAGAAGTCCGATACTCGAGGGAGTATCGGACTTTTCGCAGTCTGAGTGAGGCGAGTCAGAAATCGATTAACTGACTTTTATAATGCTTTTTTAGGCGAAAAATCATTTAATAAATAGCATGCTTTTTTAGGCGAAAAATCATTTAAAGAATAATGATATAAACTTTTTGCTTTAAATAGCAAAGCATAGTCGGCCTTATAATGTGTTATGAATTGAGAATTGTCTGGAGACTCGTTTCCAGGAATTCCAAAACACCCGACGACCTTTTTTCTCAAAGACGGCCACTTAGTTTTAAGGATCTTTATTTATTTTTATTATTTAATTTATACATGATACTCAGTTAAGTGTTTTTTTTTAATTGTGAATAAAGTCGTCTTTAATTCATGAATCCCCAAGCGACCACCGGTGGCCGCGCATCTATTGTCTTACTATTGTGTCTCTAATTGACGGTATCTGAAGGGTTAAGTTCTTCATTGCATCCCCTTTTAAGTCATTTTCATTTCCAGCGTCTATTTACTGGGTTACAAAAGGAACCAACCAAATGTGTGCAACTCGACACCGGATCCCAGTTAATGGTGGATGCGTGTCGCGCCCTCGCGCAACTCTAGTCGCTACGTGTGACGCCGCCTTATAACCGTAGTGTATTAACTGTTTATGTGTTTAATATTAAGTATATTGTATTTCTCATGTCTGTTCCATTTAGGGGGGATGCAGATGAGAGAAGAGGCCGTTGGTTTTGTTTAACATGAAATACATGTCGTAACTAAAGTCCCTGTTTGGTTTTTGAAACCAGATAACAACTAAAAAACTCCTATGTAAAATTCAATTGCTGTTCTTTTGTTTTTTTTTTTAACACTAGCACTAGAGCTCAAATACATAAACATGTTACGACGACGCAACGTGCCCCGTCACGGTGCCGTGACGTGGAAGTTGACGTTACGGAGTCGTGACGTGGAAATCGACGTCGAGAAACGTAAATAAACACGTTACAGACAACGTAACGTGTAACGTTGCACGGCACGTCGTAGTGACGTAACGTGTCACGTTGCACGGCACATCGTAGTGACGTAAAATCACACGGTGCACTATATTTCATCTCGAAGTGACTCCCGTACAACAACACGACCAGTGTGGTCCATTTTTCGAAATTAGCTGCGTCAATTCTACAAATGCGCCACCGTCAATACGACATCGTTCAACGTGGCATGTTGCGTTGTTGTGACGTTATTATTTACGTTGCACGACGTGGAAGTCCACGTTACGGTGCTGTGACGTCGTCACGTCGCGTTTCCCGCACGTTGCGTCGTCATAACATGTTTATATGTTTGAGCCCTTATTCCGCTCAACATTTACAAACATGCAAACTGACATACACATGACACCCAAACCCGGTACAACTACAGATAGTTGTACCAGGTCTGGGTGTCATACAAATATTTGTTCCGTGTGGGAATCGAACCCGCGACACGCATTGCAGCAGCCAACCGCTTAACAACTGCACCAACCGTGGCGTCAAACTTTGCCCACGTATTACTTTACCCAACCCCAAAACTAACACAAAATCTCATGCTAGCTGCTGGCTTTATACTTTGCCCACGTATAACTATGCCCAACCCTACACGAACGCGAAATCTCATACTAGACTAACGAGCCAGTCGAACTACCAAAGTACCTAGTAGCTACGTACCACACATTCCTTGCCCATTAAATCTGCTAATTGCCCAGCTGTCAAATGACCGACAGCCGATCTTTGTACCGTGCGTTAGATTGTACGCAGTTCATTACATGGGGCAGGGGCGTAACTACCGCCGTATCTGCCGTATCTATTATACGGGGCCCCCAAGCTACAGGGGCCCCGACTTAGGCCAAAATTTGTAACATGTTGTCCATAATCTCAAATTCTCACGGACAGTAATGAATGAATATTGACCACTGATAATATGATACTCTGTAAATAGCTTTTAGCACGCTCCTTTCTTTTTAGCATTTTCTACATGCAAGACGATAATAAAAACTCAACCAATTTTAGTACGTCCTACTATGTGATCTATAAAATGAGCTCATTTTCAATTTTAAGGCCTCTCAAGGCACTATTTCTGTATTAGTAGAAGCTATTTCGTACAAAAAACAAACTTTCAAATATATTTGATACGGGGCCCCTGAGGGCCTAGCTACGCCACTGCATGGGAGTACCTTGGTTTGGTGTTAATTGGCGAGTACTCCGCGCAACAATGAGCAAAACACTATAATATGTCGTTAAAAATTACAACTGGCGAAGTGACGACTTCATTAGGTAGGATACCTAGATTTCACTAGTGTTTCTGTTCACTAGTGTTTTGCTTGGCTCATATAATTGAATTATAAAAAGGGTTTTTTGTATATCAATGGCTCATATTCAAAAAGGCACTAGGTCGGTAATTTAAGAGCCGGTTGTTGCCACTGAGTTTTTTGTAGGTATTGGCCCGGGTCATATCACCCATTGGTCTATCCGACTTTGAGGCCCCGTAACAGCGATTTTATATCTATAAAATTTTTTTTTGTATCTATTCAAAGTTTTTGTTTATATTTATTTATTTAATAAAAGTCATGCAACACAAAGGTACAGAGGTGGATTTAATATACCCTTTTAAAACAAGCTTTATTATTTTAAGCAACTTTCAAATATTTCTGTGAGGTAATTTCGTAGATATAAGTACACGTTTAAAATCGTAAGTTAGGGTCAGTTTCGTGATATTTTTTATCGAGCCAACTAATTTACATCATGTTTTGAGTTTTACACAGCACTTGATGAAACTGTACATTTTAATAAAATAATATTTCATGGTTAGTTCTCTTTTACATATTCACATATTATCGAGAACGTAATGATTCTGTCAGATGAATTTTGGAACTGGGGACTTACCATGATCTGTTAAAATGTCAGTCGTGCGAGCGAGACAGAAGGATTGAGCTAGGTATATAGTATAATAAGTATAGCAAAGCACAAACAGTCTTATGATGTTCGACTTCTGCTGAGACTTAGGCTTCTTCTCTAGAAGTCGGTATCGGTCTTTTGTGGATTTTTGGTAGTCTACCTACCTGACACCAGTGTTACCTAACGTCCAGGTTATGGAAGCCAGACAAGCAGTCAACATCATCATCATCATCAGCCGAAAATCGCTATTTTTTAGCCACGAGCTATTCTTTAGTCACGAGCGATTCTGTCACAAACAACTTTTTTTGTCCAAGCTCTTCTTTAGCCACGTGATATTTTTTAGCTACCAGCTATCATTTAACCACGAATTTCTTTTCAGCCACGAACTGCTCTTTAGCCACAAACTCTTCTATAGCCACGTGCTCGTCTTTTTTCACAAGGTGCTCTGTATACGGCCATATCGTTTGAAATAACAAAAAACAAATGAAGTGTAATTATTAATGAAGTGTGTTATTTATGAATTTGCTAAATAAATATCATTTATCATTTTAGCCACGAGCTCTCGATCTTGTCTAGTTCGAAGACGATCCAAGGCTAAAATTAAAATACAGCAAAAATAAAGTTAAATTAAAGATCCAATAAATCATAAAGAAATCCCCAGTAGGAACAGTATCGTTGTATCAGTGAAGTTCTGAACTTTGTTGTTTGTTCACGATTACGGCGGGCGGCTAATTAGCACTATTTGTTGAAGACTGTTTACTTAATAAATGTTTTGTTTATTACTGATAAATCAGCGAACAGCTAGTCTACTGGGTTCTTGATGGGTTGTTTGCTACCTTGAGTCTGCTTTTGAATTGGTTTGTTAAGAATTTTGAATTGGCCGGCCAGTAACCTATTAGATTATTTTAATTCATTGAACCCCAAGCGAACGTAACGTGTTAACCCTTCAGATACCGTCAATTAGAGACACAATAGTAAGACAATAGATGCGCGGCCACCGGTGGTCGCTTGGGGATTCATGAATTAATGTAACGTAATATGTTAGGTGATTAAACTTATCCCGCTCTGAGTGGCAGTGAAATTGAATGTCAGACTTTTTTGCTGACTGAAAACCATTCGTGTTCCTTCAGTTGCCTTTTGCATTCAAGGGCCGCAGGGATACTTTCCAAGAATTCCATAGCCCTTCCATAGGTTCATTATCAGCCTTTTTGTAATGTTCCCACTGCTGGGACTCACGCCTCCTCTCTAGGAGAGGGGTTGGGCCGTAATCCGCCGCGAGGGCCCAGTGCGGGTTGGTGAACGTCACATGTCTTCAAATTCTTGTTTCTAGGACATGCCGGTTTCCTCACGATGTTTTTCTTCACTGTTTTGAGAGCAGTGGTGGTGAAGTAAATTACACAAAGCAATGCGCATGGCTGGGTTCGTACCCATGACCTACAACTCGGTAAGTCGGGGCCGTTACCACTCGGCCACCACTGCTCTCAACCCTCCAGGTTGCTCCAGGAATATGTGATGAATTAGCATGATATTATAAGTGAGATGGACACACGTTTGCAACAAAACTTTTTCGACTTTTAACTGTTCTTCGAATACCGTAATTAGAGACACAATAGAAAAATAATGAGAGGGCGAAAGCTGGCGCACACTTTTTTTTTCGGTGGTCAAAAATCATCCTATAACAACCCCTGCTCTTGGGTGGAGCGGGAGATAGTGTCAGACTCTTACTGACTAAAAACCCACCCTGTTCCTTCTAGCCTTCATACCGGGGCTCGAATTCCTTTCGGATACCTAACCCTAGCCCCAATAGGCTTTCACCCAGCTGGGCCCCTCCTAACGCCGGCGCATTCTGGGACCTGTCCATACAATGTAATGCTCAAAACTCGATTTTCAAAATGAGGGTACCTATTTAAAAAAAAAAAACTATGTAAGGGTAGACTTAAGAATACAAGTTACTTAAGAATGTGTTGCATCATTTCTACAACTACTAAACCAGTAACTGCTATCTGCCGTCCAGTGCATCAGCTCAAAGTTTACTCTAGGCCCACATCATTAATTATCCGATAACGTTAACGTTCGTGAGTTTTTAGCGAATATTAAAATATTTATTTCTGCAATTAATCGTCATGTTTAATTGAAGTGCATCATGGCTGCAACTAAGCAAGGTATGGTTATTCTTATATTGTTTTTATGAACTTTAACAATCAGTACTTTTGGATGAATGACTAATTTTAAGTGATGCTATGGTTTTTTATGTGCTGAATCAAATATTTTTATTTATTTTTTCCTTTTTGCGCAAAGTTTAAAAAATACTACCTACACAACGTGTAACGTTAAATGCGCAAAACCTCAGACACCCCAAATGATTTTTAATTCAATTGACCTAATTATGCAAGAAAAATAACATAATTTTTTATTAAAGGTTTTATGTGCAGTTTTACGTTTGTTTAAATTTCATATCTGCATCGAAATAAGAACTTTTTATATTATCCTGTTTACGAGAAAATTAGATTGGATTACAACTATTTGTCTGTTTAGCTATTTCAACGGATTTGCGCACGTGATGGCTTGACCTATTCATAAATAGACAGGTCGCCGTTTTTAATGAAGATTTAAAAAAATGTAACCTATATTAAGAAGTGGTTTAATTGATTCTGCTCGTTATTCTGATCAAATTAATTTCAGGTTTTGCGCATTTAACGTTACACGTTGTAGATACTCGTAAGCACGTAAATATGATAGTAGTTATTACTAAAATAATAATCCACTAAACCGAAATTCGAACACGGTGGCCACTCTCAACAGAGATTAGCCAAGTACGCAGGAAATATTGTTGTAAATAAGTGCATGCGCAAATACAGATGCACTCTCTATTTCTTTACTCGCATAGTCTGATGGGACGGCAATCCGACACGACGAGAGAGAGATAAGGTTCAGGACCCATGGCTTTACGTGGTTCGCGAGGCACAAGGGTGCATCTTATTTGATGGTGTGACACCTTCTATCTCCGAGCTTCTTGTAAACTACAGGTTGCTACATAATTCGTAATGATAAAACTTAATAGCAATTTTTGCTCGTTTCGGGAATCGAATCCAGGACCCCAAGCTCAACTGTTGCGGCTGCAACCACAAGACCAGGTAGGGTATAAACAATATCATTAATTAATTAAACCCCAAGCGAACGCCAGCGTTCGCGCACCCATTGTCTTTCTATTGTGTCTCTAACTATCACGATTGAAGAGATAATTGCAAAAGTTGACATAAAAAAAAACCTAGTTAAAAATTGTCACCAAAAACAGACAGAAACTATCCTAATCATGTATGAATCCTTTTAGATCCACACAAAAAAAATCACACCTCTAACAAATCCTGTCCAGCCAACCCTACCAAAAAAAAAAACCATAGATAATCTCACAAAAGCATAGACATAGACAACAGCGATGATTGCATTAACACTGTCCCTGATAAGGACAGGTATTTAAGCCATGGCCATTCAAAACTCTCACGTCCAACAAACCAGTTTAAATAAACCCGCGGCAAAAAGAAAGACTACGCTTAACGCATCGGATTTGACGTTTCTCTTGACAAGTGGCGCCATTTTGACAGTTCTAGCTGTAATGGCGGGAACGAACGGTTTCCTTTCTTTTAGTGATGTGTCACAAATGTGGTCTATTGTGGGTATGATCGAACTAAAATTGACGTGAGATTTTGTAGTTTATGATGCTGAGTTAGGGAATCCCTTTTTGACGGTGAATGGTCGATCGACCACCCGTGGTTTTGGACGTGGTGTTTAGTAAATTCTAGTAGATGTAGTTAGTAGGAAGTTGTGTCTATTTTGGAGTATAAAATAATAAATACTTGGGAAATAAAGTAATATTAAAAAAAGTTACCGTGATCGTAGAACGCGAAGGGCAACTGACAGAACACTGAAGGGTTTTAGTCAGTAAAAGTCTGACACTCCCTCTCGCTCCAACCTTGAACGGGAGTAGTTATTTAATAACCGCCACAAAAAAAAAACATCCACAATTTAGCCATGCTTGCAGGTGTGCTATTCTCCAAAGAAAACAGCCTTGAGCGCAGCGCTGGCCGCAGCGACGAAATCCAAACAGGTACATTTTTTTTTTGTCGACGGGGAAAATCATCTTATGATAAAACCCGCTCTTGGGTGGAGCGGGAGATAGTGTCAGACTCTTACTGACTAAAAACCCCGCACCGTTCCTTCTAGCCTTCATACCGGGGCACGAGCTCCCTTTCGGACAACCCTGTTGGATTAACAATCAATGTCCCTATTCATTGGGTTGTTAATACTATGTACTGCGCTCTGGACTCGTCGCTGCGGCCAGCGCTGCACTCAAGGCTGTTTTCTTAGAGAATAGCCCCGCTAGTCGCTGAAAACACAAATATATTGTACAATAACCTTCTTATATAATCGCGAAATGGAACTATTTAAACCACCATCTTACTAATGGTCCCGTGGGTATCATCTCCACTGTGTTAATATAGCCTGTTATCATATCAACCTTTCTGGGAAATTTCACCTATATAGGACTTACTATGGATACCCACTAATTAGTTTGTGTGGTCGGGGAAGGTGGAATAATCCGAGCTAATGCTAGTGGAACACACTTTTTAGTAGTGTGAAATCATACCAAAATAAGGGCGGAAAGTGTATATGTTTGTTAATTCTTCATGTTCGAATAGTTGAACGGAGTTACATGAACTTTGCAGTGTCTTCTCGTCTAATATACCACAATGTCTCAAGACGAAAGTCTATGACTAGTGCGTGTTAACAGTGATGACATATGGCTCCGAAATGTGGTCACTTACAATGGGCCTTTTAAGAAGACTCAAAGTCACCCAAAAGGCGATGGAAAAGGCTATGCTCGGAGTTCCTGCATAATCACATCAGAAATGAAGATATTCGCATAAGAACCAAGGTTACCGACATAGCTCGAAGAATCGCCAAACTTAAGTGGCAATGGGCACAGAACAGATGGTCGATGGGATGAAAGATTCTGGAGTGACGACCACGTACCGGAAAACGCAGCGTTGGAAGGCCTCTAACAAGGTGGACCTGGTCAGGGTCGTGGGAATCCGATGGATGCGTGACGCACAGGACTGATCGTTGTGGCGACCGGTCCTGTGCGTCCGATGATGATGATGTTACTTCTTCACTCTCGAATGGTTGAACGGATTTAGACGAACTTTGGCACACGGGGGACCGCGTTCTGTAATGGCACGATAAGATACTTTTTTACCCCCGGGAGCATGTTCCCTTGCCCAATGAGCAATATGGCAGCATTGAATGTCAACTACGCAATACTACGTAGCTGGTAAAGATGGACGATGCCAACGTTTTATTATGTAGGTCGTTGTTACACAATCAGGTAAGTAAGCCACCTGGATATAATAAATTAATGTTAAGATCGTTTCACATAGCATGGATAGGATAGGATGATCATGTAAAGTGATGCGTACCACGCAATATTACGTAGCACGGCATCCTTTTGTAGGTAAATTGGTATCTGTGATGCCAACTACGAAGTATTACGTAGCAGGTCGTGTATGGTGACCACTGATTGTGATTTGATGGTTAAATACTTCATTCATTCAAATAGTACACTGACATAAAAGATTTAGTTTACTCAGACATCTTGACTAGAGAAGACATACATTTCTAATGAGATACTTAGCTCAATATACATGTAATTAATAAACAAGTTAATTAACAAATGAATCAGTAAAGAGCCAGCTTGGTCCAGCCCCACCCAGTAGCCATCTCAACATATTTACATACGTCTACACAGTGGCCCACTTAACTCGGTACATACTCCACTCAAGGACCATTCGCGTGAGAGAATCATAAAAAAAAAAACTTACAAACTACATCGTTGCGATATCAATGTTGTGATCATTAAAAAATATGTCTACTTGTATAAATTACTGCTCTTGTGATATCTACTTATCATTGAAAATCTTAAATTGATTTGCTCACTGACAGACAACGGTCAGCCCAAATTATACTGGCTATAAGCACGGCTATAAGCATAAATTTTACTATATGAGTTCTCAATAATAAAATTGAGAATATCTCAATTTAAAGGTGAGTATAGACTACAACATTTTCTGGAGTATTTCTGTGTAATGTAACGTTCTTACGAATGGTACAATACAGGCAAAAGCTCAGTTTCCAAAGCATTTCTATGTAATGTAACGGTCCTGCGAATGCTCGGCGTTATGTTACGGGTAAATGCTCACAGCGAGTGTGCATTTACCAACATTTCGTTGTACCGTGCGTTCATTATTTTTTGAAATGTCACCCCGCAACCGCGCATATACAATATGCTCGTTGGTTTGTAACAAAGAGGCGAGCGTGCTCGACGTTTAGTTCGTAAAAGGATGATACACTAGAACATATCATAGAGCGGCTCGTTGTTCTGTTACAAGTAAATGTTGTAGTCTATACTCACCTTAAGATTTCAAAACAATTGAGCGTTCGGCCGTTTTGCGCGGATGTGATCATGTGACGCATATCTTTCCCATCGATTATTTATATATTGATGTTACCTACGTAACGTTTGTTAGCTAGTTTTAAGATTGCGTCTTTTTTCGCATAAATAAACTGTTTTTCTTTCTTTCTGTCAATTTTAATTTAAAAAAAATGATATTTTGGTATTACAATCAGATATTTAAATGTAATACCAAAATAACATTTCTACTACATACTTATGAAAGTAAATTCGATAATTACAACAAAAATATTATTTTAATTGTCTGTCTGTCTGTTTCATCTGCTGTCACTGGTACTGCTGAGGCCCTACCGATGACTGGACTGACCTGTAGACCCTGACAGCTATGCTGGAGGTCGTGGATTCAATTCCCACCCTACCCAAAAAACTTTTTTACAAAAATAAAGATAAAGGTGCGATGCTCGTTACTCTAATTATATGTTTTAAAGTATTTGTCATATTGGAGTAGAGGTTTTGTGTCTGTAATTGTGATCAAATGGATTGGTAAGTTTATGGAAGTCTGTGGGAATGATTTAATAATAATAATCCTTTATTTTCAGGCGACTAAAGCCCATAGATAAAATACACAAATAATCTTACAAAATAATAACGATTTAGACTGACCGGTCCGGTCTAGTAGTTAGTGACCAAAATTCCCACCCAGGACAAATGTTTGTGTGATGAGCATAATCATTTGTTCTGTGTCTGGGTGTAGTTTATCTATAATATGTATGTATTTAAAAATACATAAGTATGTTTATCAGTTGTCTAGTACTCATAGCACAAGTTCTGCTTAGTTAGGGACTAGATAGCTTTGTGTGAAAGTAGTGGAATATAAAAAAAAACACTATATATATATATATATCACTTTATATCACTAGTAAGACACTGTACAAAGGAGAACTTAATGCCTTGAGAATTTTCTACCAGTAGCTCTTAGGGACCTGAGAAAACAGAGATCATCTTTAAACGTGTATACTCGTAGCTCTAAATACTTCACCAATACCTACTAACCATTTTATGATCAAGCTGAAGGTACTCCTGGCTTCCTTGGTCACCGTGGGTGGTCTGTATCACGGCACTTAGCGCGTCACACAAAAAATCACAGAAAAAATATGAAAATATCATACTCATAACAGGTAGGGAATAACGTGGATATGACGGAGTGGGATCATATTGACGACGGCTAGAGGGCTTCCTGTTGGTAAAGCTTTAATGAATGGAACTGTTTATGATAAATTAAACAAAATAATAGATTTAATAATTTAAAAAAAAAAATACTTGATGAGCCGGACTGCGCCGCGATGGTGGCGCAAGTGTGCGGACGGCGCGATTTCCTATCCTTGTAAACAAAGCTCGGACGCCCAAAAGTGTAATGGCGCGATATTATTCCTACAAACTTACTTTTATTCGAAGACATGTGACATCCACCAACCTGCACTGGGCCCGCGTGGTGAATTACGGCCCATTCCGTCTCCTAGAGAGGAGGCCTGAGTCCCAGCAGTGGGAACATTAAAAGGCTGATGATGATGACTTACTTTTAAAGTGCAATGAACGTTAATTAAGGTCTTTTTACATAGCATGGGTAGAATAACAGCAGGTAGAAAATATGTATGTGTATCCTGTCATCCTACCCATGATATACAACATTATTTTTCGTTTATAATGCGAAACCTGAATAGTTTGTTCAATAACTGAATAGATTCCAGTAGTTTTTACACCATGTAATATTTTATCCCAAAACAATTTAAAAAGGTCACAAGTCGGACACCACCGACACTAAGTATAACACAGGTCACGGCGGGTCATAGCGGGCTTGCGGCGCGAGCAAACAACTGGGTGCAAGTGCAAAACCACCCCTCAGTCGCCTGGATGGTCCGGTGACTATGTATTTTTGCTGACATAACAAGCTGATAACTTTGTGATTTTTCATGATACAGTTATGAAATTTTGTACATAGATTCTTTACATAAAAATACTAGACACTTGTTTCGGGTTTCGCATAGCAAAAGTGAGTTTGTTTATTTGTTTGTTACGTCTTCACGCCTAAATGGCAAAGCTGATTTTTACGAAACTTGGTACACGGATAGACCATGTCCTGGAATAGGACATAGGATACTTTTTATCCCGGAAGTATGTTGCATTGGGTCATTTTTCTACTATCACGCGGGCGCAGCCGCTGGGAGCAGCTAGTGTTGTATAAAAAAAAACCTTAGGCACACTAAGCAACAGTCTCAACACAGCCATTAACCCGTCCAAACTATTCAAACCTTCACAAGTAATGTCCACACTAATCCAACGCTCCGCCATGTTTGTTTTCCTAGGTCAGGTACGGAGCAGGCACAGGTATCGTCCGTCCCGGCTCAAGAGCTCGTTTCCTTCGCCTTTTCACACGATAATGAAACAACAACTGCACTAAACCTAGGCAAAACGTGATTTGAGATGACACTAAAGGTTTTTGAACGAAATCCATCTTTGACAGCTACGTGTTGTGATTAGATACGGGATGCGTATGAAAGTAAATAAAAATATACTCGAGCTGTAGTAAAAGATCAATATTTATAATGTCCAGTTTGGATTTGCAAAGGTTTTTTTTGCTGATGGCGCAGTATCCTTTCGTTACAGGACTGTCAGGGCATTAGCCATGGCAGTTGGATCATTCGAAAGAGTTACCACAGCCTTGGCACGCAAAAGGTAAATGACGGTACACGTGTGGTTTTTAGTCCGTAAAAGTCTGGTAGTCTCTTTTACTTCACTCAGAGCGGGAGAAATCAATTAATGATTTCTAATACAAGTTTTTGATGAAATTTTTTTTTTTCATATCAAGGTTTTACAGCGTAATATACCTGTATAAAGAATACCCCCCTTAGAGCCCAAAATTGATGGGGTTGTGTTGTTTATCTATCGAGTTCCTATAGCCACCTAGGTTCAGGTTGGTAGTTCAGGTTCTATCATCAGATCAGCTCCATGTCATAATAATATTGTATTGTCATATGATTTACACATGCATGCAGAATTTCATCTCAATCGGTAACCGGGAAGTGAATGAAATTTAATTTGCAAGAATTGGCTGGTGAAAATAACGGAGCGGATAAAAGCTTGTAATTACTTATTCGCAAATTGTTTATAGTTGACTAGCTTTTACCCCCGGCTTCGCCAGCGTTTATTAATATACTTTACTCGTTCTCCCCCTTTTCTCAATTAAAAAAAAAATGCCTATGTCCGTCTCCAGGGTCCCAACTATATCTGTACCAAAATTCATTAAAATCGGTTTTGCCATTCAGGCGTGAAGACATAACAAACAAACCCAATTTCGCTTTCATAATATTAGTAAGGATACCTACCTGATGTAAAATTGATGTAATATGTATCTCAAGTGTCTACAGA
Source organism: Mythimna lalbum (assembly GCA_949319445.1). Lineage (NCBI taxonomy): Eukaryota > Metazoa > Arthropoda > Insecta > Lepidoptera > Noctuidae > Mythimna > Mythimna lalbum. The sequence continues at coordinate 7,515,473 of OX439363.1, forward strand.
GCTGGACAAAATGTGAAAACATTGAATCACGTGCGATTTAACGTTCCTGAGCGTTACTGAGGAGTTTAGTGGGTCATTTCTGCTGCTCAGCTAACATTAAGCATTGGCATAGGTGTTTTGTGGCTATCTCTAATGTAAAATTTATAGTTAAAAGGATCCTTTTCCTATTGTCAACATCAAGCATGGTTTAAAGCTTGTTGCTTCATCTAACACAAACCATTGCGATGATTAATGAAGAGGCAATGATAAAAAAGAGAGATAACGCCTGAAAACTCTATTGGCATTCGGTGATTGCGTATAATATTTCACAAAACTTATTCCAGGAAATACGTGATTTTTTAAACCCTTAATTCATGAATCCCCAAGCGACCACCGGTGGCCGCGCATCTATTGTCTTACTATTGTGTCTCTAATTGACGGTATCTGAAGGGTTAAAAGTTTTTCAGAAAAAATTTCGTCATTCAGAATCTCGATTAAGTGTACAAGGCTTCTATTGATGTACTTTTTTATATTTTTAAATATATGAGTACATTATGGAGGGCTAAAATTGATGTAAAATAGATTTTCAGAGGTCTTTACTAGATTAGGTAGATAGTATTACACAAAATGTTTTGATTTCTATAGAAGCCTAGATAATATCCATAAGATGGCTATGTATTCAAAACATCTACATAAAGATATGTAATAACACCATAATCACGTAAGAGCGGTTGAAAAAAACGCAAAAGCCTCGAAAAGGACGCTTTTAAAATCTTTGTAAATCTTCAAAATTATTTACTAAAATAAAATAAAAAATGCTTTTGAAAACGTACGATTACCTTGACTTAAATGAAGATGCCTTTACCACTTAAAAAAAAGTCTGTGCCTGCGCAATAAATTCTTGAATAATCACAAAACCACAGCCTAGGTATTATTGATTGCTCTTATCAAAACATTTTTGTCTGTCTGTCGAAACTCCTCAAGGTAACCAATGTTGTGATATGCACGTCTCCTCGCAAAACATAACTAGGATAACCACTTGTAAAGTTGTAAGCTAATACTAAGAAGTTATTCAACGTATGATCAAATTATTATTATTATATTTTCCTAATTTATACATATTTTATCTATTACTACACCTTTATATAAATAGGTGATTCTTCTGTACTTGTGTTTGTCACCTAACTTGTCTTAAACAGTTTGACCGATTTGAATGTAATTTTGTGTGTATAGGTATTTGAGGTTCTCTGGATGGTTTGAAAACAGTACAGTTGGATCCGGTAAGTAGCGTTGTAATCAGGTTCTTAATTATTTTTTTCTTATAAAATAATAATAATAATATTCCACAACTATCACAATCACACAACATCGTCTAGTCCCAAACTAATCAGAGCTAGCACAAGCTACGAGTACTAGATAAATTAATAGACATACTTATATATATTTCTAAATACGTAAATGCATATTATAGATTATGATACCTCAAAAATTTGTCTTGGGCAGAAATCGAACCCACGATCTCCGCATCACAGTCACAAGTATTAGTCAGGGTTCCATAACCACTAGCCAGAGCAGAGGTAGCCGAGTAAGAGCAGTGGTGGCCAAGTGGTAACGGCCCAGAATTACGAATTGCAACGAAGAATGCGCCTGGTTGGGTGTAGTTTATTTCATCACCTCTGCTCTCAAAACGGTGAAAGAAAACATCGTGAGGAAAACTATAGGCTATAAAACTTCACACTACGACCACTAGGAGCTGAGAAATAATGAAAGGCGCGGGTAAAACCGCGGACGACAGCTACAGTTTTAGATCAGTTGTTAGATCTTGTGGCTTTTTTTAAGTATTTGAAAAATACCAAGGTACCTAGTTATTGATAAATACGGAAATATTGAAGTTAAGCAGATGGCGACACAAAAAATAAAATTTGAATATTAACAGCACAAAAAAGCAGTGCCATTACCGACCTCTGCAAAGCAATCAGAAAATATTTTGTTTTTTGATCCATTATGATTTATAGTATAGTCAACATTTTTTTATTTGCCTAGAAGTAACCTAAGTACCTAAGTAAATAAGTCTTGAAAATAGAACATAATTACTCCTGCTCATCACCATCACCCCATTTGGTCATCTTGTCTGCTAGGCTTAGTTTCTAAAGAGTTACCCATGGGCTCAAAAGAAAAAGACTCCTTACATTGAGTTAGACGAAAATGCATTTTAAATTATTCCAAGTTTTATTACTATTAATAAAAAACGGCTCTCCATAAAATTGTCAATCTTTTCTTTATAATTTTTTTTTATTAACGTTTTTAGATTGGATACTAAGTCCTTTAAGCTATGTCGTTATATGAATACTTAATTGGTTTACCATTAGAATATGGATGAAAAACCATTCTAAGGTTTTTGTGGTATTTTTAGCAAACGTATCAAGTCAACCTTATCGGCATACTTCGCTGAGGTAGTCAAGTCAACACTACGCCACTAACAGTATTCCCAGCTCCATTTTACGCCTGTTTCAATGATTTCACCCACGTATTGCCCAGTTGCGCAGACAATTCATCATTCATCTTCATCATTTCAGCCGACAGACGTCCACTGCTGGACATAGGCCTCCCCCAAATGTCGCCACAATGATCGTTCCGCATCCATCGGATTCCCGCAACCTTCACCAGGTCATTGGTCCACCTTGTGGCAGGCCTTCCGACGCTGCGACTTCCGGTACGCGGTCGCCACTCTGGAACCTTTCGGCCCCAACAGACAATTGAAATACAAAATTACACCAAATTTACATCACACTATCCACTAGGTATCAATATACGAATAATTAAAACAGCCAATGAACTTCACTCGAAGAAATTCCCCGTCAAAAAAATTTATTTCTTTTACCATAAACTCATAAACTTGATATTCACAAAGTGAAGCACCTCTCTAGCACCGTTTAGGATCATAGAGTACAGAGTCTTAGGTTCTCATGCGTCCCACGCTCCCCCTGCCTGCAGCGTGTGCGCACTTAAAAAACAATTAAAGTTATGCCACAAACTACACTATGAGGAGGGCTTACATGGTGCAAGGTTTAGGGGAGGTTTTGAGCGAATAATTTATGAGTTTTATTGGGAATTTCTTTCATTTTGTTTTTGTCAACTAGCTTTTTAATTTGAGGATCTTTTTTCTAGTCTTCAACCGTTTTTTTTTTGTAATCATCAAATAAGGCTAGAACTATTTTATTACCGACTTCCCAAAAAGGAGGAGGTACTACGTTCGGCTGTTTGTATGTTTTTTTTTTTTTTTTTTTTTTTTTGTATGTTTGTTCGGCGAATACTCCCCCAAATGTGGACGGATTTTCAAAATTCTTTTTTTGTTCGAAAGTAGATAGTTCTGAGGTGGTCCCATTATCACCAAATTAGGATCTGATGATGGGATCTTGGAGAAATCGAGGGCAACCTTCAAATTTTATAGGCTCACTTATTGATTTTCGCATATTTTATGAAGTATCTTGTGTATTTGCGTATGGTCGTCACCATCTCAGGTAGCTGGGCTGATGATGGAAGGTACAACTCCTTAACAGTAAGAAGTTACTCGAACAGGCAAGGACTGTTTTAGTAAATTGTTTTGATGTTTGATAGGGCATTTGCCACATTTGGTCTCATGATCATCAAGTCATGACCTGATGCTGCAGTCAGGATAGTATGCAGAGTACCTAAGTCCTCGACAACAAACAGCAGATATATCGAGTTTAGGCTCATTGAAAACGGCTCGATGTGTGGATAAACGTAGGTACTGCTAATAAAGAACACCGAAGTACATAGAGACCTGATGCTGAAGCCAGGAGCATCAGGAAAAGTACAAACCTTGAAATTACAGCACCGTAGTCGTGTTTGGGCTCATTTTAAACAGGACTAAATTTTAAGTTCATTGCAATGTTGACATAAATCTGGCCTGATGCTACAGCCGGGATTATCAGCATCTAGTCTAATGACTGATTGAAAGATTTACCTTTCGGCTTCATCATCAGATCAGTTCGATATATCCTTTCCCTCTCCAGCATCTAGTCTAATGACTGTTTGAAAGAAGAGGGGGAGAGGATATATCGAACTGATCTGATGATGAAGCCGAAAGGTAAATTAATGTAATCTAACCGTGTTTGGGATTATTAGAACCGTTATGAGATGCGCTCTGACTATAAGGTATTTAAGTTTGACTGAGGGGTACTTTTTAGTGGTGGTACCATAACTAAAAAGTGTAAAATAAAAAAAACTTTTTACAAAAAAAATATAACCGACTTCAATGATAAAAACACTGAAAAGTATCAAATAACTTTAATTTTGGAAGTCGGTGTTAAATAACGAAGAGACTAAACTATTATAGAAACACCGACTTCCAAAATTAAAGTTATTTGATACTTTTCAGTGTTTTTATCATTGAAGTCGGTTATATTTTTTTTGTAAAAAGTTTTTTATTTTTTATTATTGATAGGCTCGCGTTTGACCACCTGATGGTAAGCGATGATGTGGTCGACGATGGAGCACGCTTGCCTAAAAGTAACCTATTCACTTTTGATCTGAAGACCCCCCAAGTTGTAGCTATCAGGAAACACAGACTCCGGCAGGGAATTCCATTCCTTGGCTATACACACAATAAATGTGTTCCCAAAACGTTTTGTGCGTATGGGTGGGATGTCAATTATGTACCTGTGTGTGACACAACGCCGTACGCTAACTACATTAGATAGACGCTCACGTGGGCCACGCCTGATTGTTACGTGGAACTGTGTCGCGTGAGAGCTAGTTGGAATCTGATACTTCCAATCTTCTTACTTCTCAATCCATTCAGAGCGGGAAACGTAAAGGTAGAACTACACTGCGCAGTCTCACTCGTGTGCCACGTACTTCGATCTGGACTCGTCGGTCTCCATACATTTTATATGGCAACTAGACTTGTAGAGCTACACTAGATCCACACCACGCGACGTCGTTCTAAGTACAAATCAGGCGTGATCCACGTGTGGATCGGTCTAATACAGTCTAGCTTAAAACTGTTGCTATGCCAAACCATTACATGTAAACCTCGCACATCTCGATACAACTCGAAATCGCGAATCCCGGGCATCGCTCGCGGCCTAATCCCTGCCCATAATCCCGGGCAAGTGGCCGCCTCAGGGGATCTCTGGGAACTTTATTACGGGACTTACGCATGTACCCGCGGTTGGGCGGCCCTGCTTCTGTCGAATATTTAACAGTCGTTATAAGGAATTAATTTGACCGCCCCTGAAGCAAGATTATCTGCGGCATATTAAAACTTCTGGTGGGTATGCTATTTATTGTTTTGCGTTAGTCGTGGGATTTGGAATTACATTCATGACTTTCTATTATGTGTGCATTTATTATTATCAGGCTTGAATCCGCTCAAGATTAAAACAAAAGTAAAGTTTCAACCTACGAGCTACGTAAGGTTTTTTTACATCGGTAACTATTGGTATATTCAGGATTAACTGCTTTCACATTAGACAGTAACAATAACGACATTATTTTGCTGTTTTTCTTTGCAATTTGATATTTTTATTTGCATACTAGCTTCTTCCCGCGACTTCGTAAGCGAGTCGTGTTGCTTCTGCCAGCGACAACGGGGTCGTCAAAATCGAAGATCTAAAACGTCTGTTTTCAAATTCTAAGAGCCCGGGGACGGGAAAACAACGTGACGTGCGAGACGATTCGAGTCGTTCCAGATCTCTCCCTTCCTTTACGTGCGTGACAGTGTGCACACACCTCAGATGTGGTGCCAATGTCTCCGTGTTCGATGTAATTAATAAATGGGTTATAGGAAAACGCGATCCTGTCTTTATTCCCAAAAAGTGTTCCCATAGCGTGATCTAACTTATTTGCATATTAGTTTTCCTTGACCACTAAATGTATCATAGCACTCATTTGTGTCCAGTGGCTTACAAATGTTTCAAATCAATTCTCTCGGTTTCAAAGAATCATCCAGGTGAGATTTTAGTCACTACAAATCTGACACGCCTTCCCGTTCTGCCTTAAAGTCGAAGTTTTTGGATAATTTCCCACCTTAAAAAAAACAAGCCACAACATCTTGCTCATCAGTAGGTGCCATGTCCTGACCGTCAGCTGTCACCATGGCGCCAGTTCTCAGCCTATTACGATCCCTTACTGTTCGTAATTGGCCTTGTGGTCTTGTGGTTTACCTCAACGCCCTTCCTATTCCGGAGTACAGATTAAATTAGTCGTTTGCTGTTTATACCTACGAGCTCTACTGTATGACTTCCTTTTTTGAGTTTCCCGGGAAATCACACACAGAAAATACAAGTAATACGTGATAAGAGCAAAAAGAAAAAGAAGAAGATGGATTGTTTCGATGACGAAATATTATAACATTGACTAGCCTGTTGGTCTAGTGGTTGGAGGCCCTGACTGCTGAGGTCGTGGGTTCGATTACCAGCCAGGACAAATGTTTATGTGATGAGCACAAAGAGAATAAAACCACTTGAGAGCTGATAGACCGATTTTGTCTAGGCACACGATTCACCGTTGCGGGTCGGGGGACGGGGGAAAATATAGCGGCTGTGATTGGCTGATGCAACAAACCCAGTAAAAATAGTGATGAACAAGTAAATTTTGCAGCAATAATATCGATATCGATAAAATCGACGTCGATTAGTTCTGCTTTTTTTTAAGCATAGACGATTTTCCCCACCATTTTATTGAACAGGTACTCAGTTTTAGGGTTCCGTAGTCAACTAGGAACCCTTCCCACCAAATTCCTAAATTATTTTTTGGGGTTTACCTAAATTATTTTTTGATAATGTTAATATTTTCAGAAATAATCGCTTCAAAAGTAAAAAAAAAATGTATCCCTCTCTAACTTTCGAACCATAAGTTTAGAAAATATGAAAAACCAACAGGCCAGTCAAAATTGATTGTATATTCATTGGTTTTGTCAGTAAAAGTCTGCCTTTCATGGCATGTTCTTAAGGTTTGGGCGGAGCCTTTCGCTCCATCCAGAGCGCGAGAAACTATTCTATGATTTCTCACTCTCAAAAAAAAAACTGAGGCTTGTCAAATTCATCAATATAAATGTTTTTCTACAAGTAACAACAAGAAATCTAAAATGTTAACATTAAAAGGTAGGTAACTTAATTTTTTATTCACCATTGGAAATCATCGATAAAATTAATATTTATCAACTATGTTTTGAAGTTGTCACATCACTTCATCACTCAGTAGAAAGTACTTCTGGATAGAAAGGGATATACTTATCTAATATTCTAGTGAAAGTAAAGGACTTTTTCAAAAGACATCAACGCGGTATCACTTTTTTAGCAACCAACCAATTTAGCTTGAGCTCTCTAATTACAAATAATGTAAATAAAATATAAACATATTTTACTTACTGATGAAAACTTATGCCATCTTTTTTTATAATTAGATGTTCTAGATGATTTCCCGCACTATTTAATTGCACAGGAACTTAATTTTGCTTCGGTTTTATGCAATAAATGTTTTTAAGGTACCAACATTAAAGAATGTGCACAGATCCAACAACTGGTCAGTACTAAAAAATGCACTGATGTCGGCGTCTAATATAAGTGCAAAATCACATATGTGTCGTGAGCTGGATTCACCCGTATGAGCGGTCAAGTGGTTATATAGTCATTGGATGAGCATGATCATTTGTTCTGTCTGGGTGTAATTTATCTATAATATGTATGTATTTAGAAATATATAAGTATGTTTATCGGTTGTCTAGTAGGTATCCATAACACAAACTCTGTTTAGCTTGGGACTAGACGGCTTTGTGTGATAGTTGTGGAATATTATTATTATTGTTAATCTGATCCGAAACGAGGAAGAGAGAAGCGAGCTGTGTAGGCAGAAACATTCCCTGGACGCGAACTACAGTGGCCAATTTGGAAATCTCTAAACCGACTCCGAACACAAGTTCACCGTTGTAAAAGCAATCTGGCCAAATGGGGTTTCCTCGACCCACCTCTAACGCAGTGCCAGTGTAGAGCCTCTCCTCAGGCCATGCGACACCTGCTATGCCACCCATCCTGAAAAACCACCTGCAGAAATCAGAAACATTTATTTCAAATAGTCCTAATACAGGCACTTTTGAATTGTCAAAAAGTCGGTTAGTCAAACAAGTGAAGCTAAATTGCACGTTCCAAAGCGTAGCTCTTTGTGGAGAAGAACGTGCAAGAAACTGGATAAACATAACCATCGGGGTCAAATTCATTCAAAAAATTTCATTTCACATAGGTCTACATGATAGATAGATAGATAAATTCTTTATTGTACACCAAAAATAAAAAATATATATAAGAAACTTAAAATACACATGGGCACTTATAAAACGTCAGAAGCTAGTGCACGGTTTCAAATGGGTCATTTCCCATGGAGAAGAACCGACAGGAAACTCCACAAAATTCTTATCAAAATATCTGGTATTCAAAATAAATTTACCTCAGACAGCCCAATCATAGAACTGTTTTTTACCAATCACCTCATAGCCCCTACTAATTGTTACAAACCCACACAAATCCACACAGTCCCACGCATCTTAAACACCTTGTTAGACTCTGAAATAAAAACATCGCCGAGGTGGTGCATCTAATTAAAGAGAGGGGGGATGGTAGAGGCTCTGCAGCCAGGGGAGGAGGGGGACGGTTCGTACACGGTAGCTATGGCGGGCGTTAAGTGGCTCTCCCAGTAAAACCATCATAAACTTGTGTCTTTGCTATAACTGTACAGGGGAAAGGCATTGTGGACAGAGAAGAAATCGTGATAGGTACGAAGGCCTCCATTGAAGTAATTTTAACCGATTTTAAAAGGGGAGGTTATGTGTCGTATTAATTTTTGAGTCTATTGATGGTTCATTATGACGATTTCTTATCATAGAAGCAGATAATGGAAATAAATGAACTACGTACAAGTCCAAAACGGTCATCGTGGCCCTGGAACGCAAAAGACGATTAAAGGAATGCAGGTGGGTTTCGGTCTGGGAAATTTTGGCTCGCCTTCCAATTTCACCTAGAGTGCAAGTTATTGATGATTTCACCTCAAAAAAAGGCTTATTGTTAGTAATCATATCTTATTCTGGTGCTACCACTCTACCGCAGTAAGAACTTACAGCAATAATATTTAGAAAGAAAGAAAGAAAAATAGTTTTTTTGGTACAGCACAAGGCCAAACACAAATACAAAAAGCAAAAAATAAAAAAAATACAGTTGTGTGCCTCATTGCTGCACCAAAATAGGTCCAGTTCAGCATGATTGCCAGACAAGTAGTGCCTGACGCTGGTTTTCAACTGAATCTTTGGTTGTGACGCAACGCAATTTACATGTTTTCTTCAGTTGATTACCCATATTGGGTTAAATACTGACTGCTTGTGCTAGCGGCTTCGCCCGCTAGAAAGTAGGTTTCTCCATACAAACTTTGGGACGCCCATTTCAACTCATTAAGTATCCCCGCATACGGGCCTCAAAAAACGCCGTTTCTTGCTTCTTTTTCAGGCGGCCTTTTTTGTGCTCGTAAGCTTCTCCGGCTACAAGCTGTCGCGCGCTTCAGCTGTTTTTTGCGGCGGCTTCTAGCTTTTTTTTGTGGCCATTTCTAGCTTTTGTTTTGTGGCCGTTTCTAGCGTTGTTTTCTGAGGCCCGTGTGAGGATAGTAAGAGGTGAATTTTTGAAAATCCACTCTTAGTCTTCGCCTAGTCATAAAAGGAACCGTTGTGCAAAATTTTCAAAAATAATGTGATTGTAAATTTAAATTCGCTTTAGAATTTTTATAATTAAAACCTTTAGTGCGTCATTTTTTTTATTTAAAAAAACAGCTTTGATACATTTCGCTACAGGCTACTACAGGAAGAACTTCCAACCACTAAACACCATTTTTTTTTCCAAAATAACTCTCGTCTCCTACCAGTATGTCGTTCGGGTGTACAAGACCACCCGTGTTCGAGCACTCTTGAGCGACTAGTTGTATCTCCGGTATTCGCCCGCGCCTCCCAAGCCGACCTCCTCACCCCGGACTTCAGATAGACAGCCTGGGATCCTGCCTAGAATACCTAGGAATGTCTCTGTGTTGGTCTGAGTCGTCCCGCCGAGATATTATAATCATATTGTGTATGTTCTGAGGCTTTTGTCAAACATTTGTATTTATGTTTAATGTATTAACTCGTCAAGTGCCTACTACTAATAGTTTATAGGCTAAGTTGTCAAGTATTTCCTTTAGGTAAGGCAGGAGACCAGTGGTGGCCGAGTAATGATGGCTCCGACTTACGAGTTATAGGACGCGGGTTCAAACCCTGCCAGGCGCATTACTTTGTGTAATTTATTTTATTAGATACCACTACTCTTAAAACGGTGAAGGAAAACATCGTGAGGAAACCGGCATGTTCTAGAAACAAAAATTAAAAGACATGTGACATTCACCAACCCGCACTGGGCCGGCGTAGTGGATTACGGCCCTTTCCCTCACCTAGAGAGGAGGCCTGAGTCCCAGCAGTGGGAACATTAAAAAAGGCTGATGATGAAGGCAAGAGTTAACAATAGTATCACTGAAAATGAAATTTCAGTTCAGTAAATAATCATTTAGTTATCATGTAGAAAGATACGATACAATTTTTTTTACCAAAAAACAATCTGCCTTGTCTATTTACAAAAGTTGCTTAATTTAAAAAATAATTATTAGGTGATTCCAAATTCGAATTTTCCACGAAAAAAAAAATAAGAACCTAATAAAGTCATTCATTCTCAAGTCACTTTTAAAGAAAAAGAGACGATGTATTCTCAATAGAAAAATCGCTATGAGGTATGAGAAGTTTCGTAGACATTCGTACTAAAAATATAGTAGATAATACTTATCTGAAGATAGATAGAGTTAAATATGGAAATCCAAAACAATTTACCAAAAAGAAAACCTAACATAATTTTTAAATTTAGCCTAACTCGAAACCCAGTCCTTTTGCCCACGTTATCGGACTCTGCAAGTAGTCCAACCGACCTGCCCCAACAGCATCCTAATAAATGTTTGCCCAGACAATTAAACAGGGGCTAAGACAAACAGACCGTGGGTGGCCGAGGCTGCCCGCTCAAAATCAAATGACATAGCGTATTCTTATGAACGTGCTATAGATTTTTTTTTCTAGTTGTTGAAAATAGTGAGTTGTGTCAATATTGTGGTTTTGGGATAGAAGGTTTTTTGGTTGCGATGTGTGATGGTATAGATTTTAAATGTGATCTTAATTTTTTTTAATAAGTTGTAATAAATAAATGATTAGTTGAAATAATTCAGAAATTTTATTAATAATTTAAATTATATAGGTACTATGTCTAGTTCTTAGATAACAACATATTATCAAGGTAAATGCAATCTTAGGTAAAATCCAATAGTAGGTAAGGATTATTTCACTTGTAAGTTCCTACCTCTAATTTAATAGATAGATAATTTATCTATTAGTGTATTTGTTGAACCGTTGAAGATTAAAATTCTAAGACCAATTGGCCTTTGAAGTAAAGATGAATACCAGAGCAGACCAGCAAAAAGAGATTGCACCGAAAGACAATCACACGAACCCAATAAAAGTAAGTGCAACCTCAATGAACTACACCACTTCAACAGTATAAACAAATCTAATAAACAATATTTTCCTATCTCAATAACCCCAAAGATTCGTCACAAGTATGATTAAAATAATTAAATATAAATAAAGAGAAAAGCAACGCGTGTCGGACACCACGCAACCACTTCAACTGATTTGGTTGACTGATTTCTGAACGAAAACCGCGCGGAAAGTTCCCGCGCAAAAAGTTTTTCAAACATAACCTATAAAATAAAAATACTTGGTAATTTTGATTCCTATTAACCGAAACTAAGGGTTGAAAATCCCCTGTTTAGTAACATATTCACACGCTTAAGTAATTGTGGTCAGAATAAAGCATGATGCTTTAAAAAAATAACCTCAAAAGGGTCACACACTTCATGTAGGTAATTGAACAACCATTTTGTTTATACTGGGGTGTGTAGATAATGATCTTTTGAACAACGTTAAGTATCTGAGATTTAATAATAGCGTTTTAGAAATAAGTGTTTTAGTAATTAAATTATAAGAAGATTTGTGAGAGTCAAAATGGCGGGTGCAGGTATCTGTGCGCAATAAAATAGTAATTACCGTTCAAATGAACCTAGAATGTACTATTCAGTACCTACCTCTAAAGTTTCTGTACCTCCTTCAGAATGAAATAATTACAAAATTAACTTTTAATGAAATGTTATTATTATTGCTTAGGTTCACAAGATTTCGCACTTTTAAAACAAAAGTGGCACTACCTATACTAAACTTGTGTTTCTAATTGCCATTTTTTGTAACTTTCCCATCTGATTACCACAACCCATTCTCTGGTTTTCAAAGTCTTTGTTTGAAACAAAGACTTTTCTTTCCAACAAAGACTGTTGTTAATGTTCCTCAATAAGAAATTGATAATCAATTAGATTCGCAATTTCTTATTGAGTAAATACTTAGGTACACTAAAAACTTTATGACTGCTGAAAAATTACTTTTTTGGTATAGTGCCACTTTTTTTAAGGGTGCGATTTCTTAAAATGCGACTCTAGACACAATAAAACAAATTAGAACAGGAAGAATGTCGAAGTGGGTTAAGTTTGGGACGCCCGCACTTCTACTGTTAAAACAGAAACTTAATAAAAAGACGAATGAAACCGAACCCCCAAAACAGTTGCCCTGACCTCTCAACAGCTAAATACACGTATCAAATACCATTGGTCACAGCTTTTATCATCCGAATCCCTACAATAACCACCTGGTGCGACTAATGTTCACGCATCAGACAGCCTCTAAACCCATTACGAAATCATCCCTCTAACACACCCCTTCTACCTGGAGTGAAGCCCTCTGTACTCCGGTCACACGGTACCCTCCCCATTAAATAATGCTTGTAAAAATATCATTATAATCATATGCGTATGTTCGGGCTTCCGCTTTGTGATTGGAACATCACTAGTTTTTTAGAGTTCTGTAAGGTAAATGAGGTCAAAAAAAGTGTAGGAGATAGATGAAACTCACATTTTTTTTTTTGCTTTTTAGTAGAAATTAGGCTTTTTGTGTGTCATCAGAAAGGTAGTCAATGATCGCCATTTTCTGAATGATCTAAGACTTGCCAAGGATAACTAAAAAAACACAGGTGGGTTTTAGAGACACAATAGAAAGATAGTGAGAGAGCGAACCGGCGTTAGCTAGGGGTAAAGTTCTGAAACTATCTCTCACTCCATCCAGAGCGGAAGAAGTTATATGACCATTACCCACAGAACCAAAAAAAATATTTACTCGTAGGCACAAATAGGAATTAGTCCTAAATAAAGTCGCACTAAGTAATTAAAATAGTGCATCCTACAAATTAGGTCTCTGAAACATAAAATTGTTTTACGGCTATTATTACAGTGCCAAAATCGATGAAGTAAAAATATTTAAATTAGTAGATAATGCATGAATTTATTTTATGTTTCAAATACGGAACCCACACACCACCCCTAATCATACAGCAATATTTTTTTTAAACCAGAGAGGGTTAGAAACAATAACTGTCAGTTTGACAGCGCGCGCTTTTTTAGTGTTGCCAACGTACTTAATATGTAATTTGTAGGGATGGGACGCATGATAAGCATTAGGGGTGGCTGATTGATTAAATACGCGTGCGGCAGCCTGATAGCCACCAGTTATACGTGTTTAAATGATAAGGGAGGAAATTATGCATGAAGACGTGTATAAAGATTGTAACACCGATAATGATGAAACGATTAAACTGAAGTAGGTGGTTAATAAGAGATTAATGTAATTATGTTAAGATGGGTATGATGAGCTATGGTTAAATATTTATTCTTTTCATAAACTTGCTTTTGCCCGCATCTTCGCCCACCTACATAAAATATGTATAGTCTTTGTCACTCAGGAATAAAGCAACTTTCTATCGGTGAAAAATGTTCGCAATCGGACCTTTACTTCCAGAGATTACCTCCTACAAACAAAAAAACAAACTTTACCTCTTTATAATATTAAGTATAGATTGGCTTATATGTATTTGGAAAACAAGCACAGATGTTTAGAAGGATGTTCTTTTTCGTTTTTTCTTAGTGAAGATCGCGACCACTTCGACCCGTATCGAAATTGTGCAGTGTTTTGCGGAGTGAACCTTTCAGTACGTGTTGCCTCCAGCTGCCTTCTTAATAACATCTGTCCATAATGCTGGTGCTCTGTTCTTACTCCAAACACAGTACCTATGTCCTCTTGCGAAGCATTACTTACACGATCAAAAGAGGCGATAGAAACTGTGAGGCGGAGACAATACTCGCGATCCAACCCCGGTGGAGACGCCTTAGACGTTCGGCAGCCACAGGACGATTTCCGGCCACCGGTAGACTCGCTCTTACGGACGGCGAGCAATGAGCAACTCGCCATCCGGCCACTCGGTGTCAATAAAACCGACATCAAACTTTTTTTTAAATATAATATAAACTAGTGCTTGACTGCAATCCCATCTGATGGTAAGCAGTCATACAATCGTTGATGGTGAGGCGCACTAGTTGCCAGTTGCATTACATGAAAAATCGCCCTTGCACGACTCCAAACTTTTTGGCCAACACCCCACTATTGTATCAGCTTTCGGCCACCGATCTCTCACTAAAAGCAGGCAGGTGCGCTAACAACTGCGGGCACGCGCCACATTGCACAAAATGCACTCTCACATCCGACACACGGTAATTCAATTACTATAATAATGCACGAATCAATCAACAGTAATTGTATTAATGTGTGAAAGGCACGCGTCATATTTATCATTTACTAGCTATTTTTTAACTAATTGATTTTAACATTTTGTCAGAACGGTGCAAAATTCTATTTCATACGTTGGCACTTTTAAAGATTATCTAGGACATAATTGACACCCTACGCAAAAAATTGATAAGTACAGAAGACCATATCATGTATGTACTTAACTTTTTATACCTACGCTCGGTGGACGCACACTAATGAGCGTTTGAGACGGAACTGTTCGACGAGCGGTCCGAGTTGCTACCGAGATATCGTGTCCGTGAGCGGTGTCTATGTGTGCGTTGCTCGAGCGTGCTTTGTATGATTGACTTCTGTACCTATATATTTTGTGCCCTACGCCTCGGAAAGCACGTAAAACCGTTGGTCCCAGTTGTCATCCGTAGATTATTGATAGTCATTACAGGTATAAACAACTGCGAGTCAGACTTGCGCTCTGAAGGTTCCGTACAAACTTACCTATGGAAACAGATCTACGCTTTGGAACGTGCAATTTAGCTTCACTTTTCTTGGATTAACCGACATTTTACTATGCAAAAGTGCCTGCAAATGGTCTATCCTTACTTTAATATTATAAAAGCGAAAGTAAGTTTGTTTGTTACGTCTTCACGCCTAAACGGCAAAACCGATTTTGATGAAACTTGGTACACGGATAGACCATGTCCTGGAATAGGACATAGGATACTTTTTATCCCGGAAGGATGTTCCCTTGGGATAATTTTCTGGATACTTTTAATCCCGGAAGGATGTTCCCTTGGGATAATTTTCTGGATACTTTTTATCCCGGAAGGATGTTCCCTTGGGATAATTTTCTGCTATCACGCGGGCAAAGCCGCTGGGAGCAGCTAGTTTGAAATAAATGCTTTGATTTTGATTTTTTGAGTTCAATTCCCGAATTGAGTCACGAATATTTCCGAATTCCAAAAATTTTTTTTTTTTGTGACGTATCTTAAACTTACTATACTTGTGTTATGATGAACTTAGCTTGAAGCAAGTTCTCAAACTTGCTTCAAGCCAAGTTTCAAGATTCTAGGTCGACGGGAAGTACCCCATGAATTTTGATTCCCTTGAGAGTGTCGAAATATACGGTTTTGTGCGAAATAAAAGGCCGTTTTCTTTTTTTTTTGTTAACTCAGAAATTTCATTTATTCACAGCTTCATGAAACCGCCGATCTAAGTAGGTATACGGTTTTAATTTTAACTCGATACCACCACGCGTCCCAGAGATAAAGGGTCTTGACAGACAGACAGACAAACGAACAACAAAGTGATCCTATAAGGGTTTTTCCTTTGAGTTTTAGGAACCCTAAAAAGTACGTTACAGGTCCTTTTTCGCTTTAATTTTACATGTCGAAATCGAAACTAAAACGTTAATGAGAAACTATTTTAAAAACCTGAAATAACAGAGAACTATTTCTCTCAGTAACAGAACTGAAAATACAATAATATTTCATAGTAAAGTTAAATTAAATAACGTTACCTACATAAATGGAGAACATTTTGAAACTCGGCGCACAGGTGGAGCTTAATCAAATTATACAAATTGCAACATACAATATTCATTGCGATAGGGACGGGACTCCGTCGCACGACGTCTCACTATTTGTGGAGTTCTCTTACCTAAATGTACACGTGTAGATAGCTGTACCTATCTATGTAGTTTAATGAAGAAAGAGACATTTTTGGCTAGGTACTCGTATGTTACTTAGTTTTTGAGTACTGGGAGGATAAAAATGAAAATGTATGTTTTTTTGCTGGAAAAACGACTTTGATGATAGTTTTACAGGTGCTGCTAACAGCGAAGTTGTCAAATAATATAATCACAATATTTTTTTGTAAGTTACAAATGATCACATAACTCCTCCCGCTTTAATTCATGAATCCCCAAGCGACCACCGGTGGCCGCGCATCTATTGTCTTACTATTGTGTCTCTAATTGACGGTATCTGAAGGGTTAAGAGGAACGAGAAGGAGTGTCAGACATTTACTAATTAAAACCCAATACTCCTGGGTATAGGGAGAGGCCTATGTCCGTCCAACAGTGGATGTCTTTCGGCTGAAATGGTGAATAATAACTCCATTCCCAATATGATGGTATTCAAAGCAAAATAAGTTTGTAATGTAACTATTTTTTTGCTTTTTGATGTATTTAATCCAACAAACAACCTTCCCTCCGCTTTATCGATATACAGCCCATCACTAGAAACAATCGACAAGGTGTAATTAATTCATGATCAATAATGATGTGGAGGTTACATAGTGCGGTGGCAGGCTGGCAATTGATTTGTGCCCAATTTGTTGCCTCCATGCGACCACGATGTCTGCCCACACCGCAACTCAAATATTCATTGTCATAATAGCGGACAATCATAAAAGCGTATATATTTATTATTTATTAACCTTTTCGACGCCCATCTATATAATACGCGATGTGTCCTCCAGCGCCACGCAAGAAATGTAAAAAAATATTTTCTGGCGTTTTTGTTTCTATTGAATATAAAACAAACAATAACTTATTATGTGTGAAAAAGTTAAAAATATGGCTTATAACAGGGAAATTTTCCATAAAAACAAAATAAAAGTTCTTGTAAAAGTCGTAAATTTATTTTATACCATTATTACTTCTAATCAAGTAGTGGCGCTGAGGACACGAAAATCTCGAACTTGTATACAAGTGATTGACGTTCAAAAGGTTAAAGAATTTGGTCATGTCAATTATAGAGAAACAGACGGGGTCGCGCGGCAGATCACGAAGGAGATGGCGGCGCTACGATTAGACAGATTCCGCCAGAACTGGAAAGAGGAAGGGCGGACGAGTGATGGATGGAGGCCTACTTCCAGCCTTTTCTCAGGGGTGGGACAAAGAAGGTTAAGAAAAAAATAAGAGGTTTGTAAATTATAAATCTCACAACAACAAACACAACAAAAAAAGAATTGCCCAAATTGGTCCAGGCGTTGTTATGCGCTTACCAACACATTTTGCGATTCATTTTTATATTATAGATTTATATTAAAGACTAAAGAGTCGCTTATTCTTTCGTTAATGAAGGTTTATTTTTAGCTTCCTCTGTAAAGCTCATTGTTAAATATCATATGAGCTCCATTTTGCGACCTAAACTAAAAGTTGGTAAACGGAAGGAGTTATACGTACATACAAGGTGTAAGAAACAAGATGTTTTTTCAGTAAACGAAAAAAAAAATCAGGCTAGCCATACAAAATTATAAACTTGATGGGACAGTTTGTATGGAGAGGCAGATTATTTTTCTTTCCTGAAAAAAAAAAATTGTGGAAGGTTGTTCAGTTTCGTCTACTGTGCAAGCCCTTAAAGTTTGCGGAGGGCTGTCCCTTATACCTTGTATAGGGTGTATATCTCAATCCAACAAGTCCTCTGATCTGACTGTCTGACCCTACTTTTTGACTGTTCTTCAAATGTCTTTTTAAAAGTTCTTACAGTGAAGAATAGATTCATTCTTTTGTTTCACATATCCTCGTAAAGACCACAAAAAAACCAATCATTCCAGACAGTCATAAACTTACCAATCCGTTTGATCACAATTACAGATACGAATCCTCTACTCCGATATGACAAATACTTTGAAACATATAATTAGAGTAACGAACATCGCACCTTTATCGAGTTTTCCCACAACAATGCATTCGATGACGCGTCCCTGCGGAAGTTCCCACCCATCGCGCAAGATGGCGCCGGCACGCGGCAGCCACGTGACCTGCGCGTGCGCTGCCCCCGCACGCTTGCCCTGTTTTTATTGGAAACGATCAAAAACAACAGAAACAATACTGTGTTGGTTCGCTCTCGAATAAATTAGTTCCGGAAGGCTGGGGTTAAACCGTAATTGAACTGCTCATTATTAACACGTAAGGACTAAAAGTGATTTATGTTAGAATGTGTATTGTGTGATAGATAACATTGCCACCTTAGGTTGATGCTTTTTGTTAATCATATCTTGACTTCTTGAGCTAGTACATTTTGGTCCAAGTGGAGAAAATTTTTCATTGCAACCGTGGTGGAATGCACCCGAGCAGCAGGCGAGGATGTTATTATTATATTACGTAGATATATTAAACGACGTTTTTCAATACACTTGCGAAGAAACAAATAAATGGGGTTTGACTGGCAACTCCACACAGCCTGATACGATAAATACCTACAATAAATTATAGCGAGGGTAACTCGCACTTTTTTTCGCGCTAGTGCAATAAAACATTTAATTGTTTGCCTAGAAGCGGCAAGGATAGTAGATAACAGGTTTTCGAGTATACTGATTTTTTTTTCTTTTATAAGTATCTTGCGCCAAATTATATCGAAATCCATTCAGCCGTTCCAACGTAAAGGAGAAGCAAACACGTACATAAAAACTTTCTCCTTTAAAATATCAGTATCAGTTAAGATAGAAGCAAATAAATGATGCTTTAAAACCATTATAAGGCAAAAAAATATAATAAAACAACAAAGATTTTGTATTATATAATTTATTATAACCCCCATCGTACTATAATCAATAACTATCATAAACATAGGCAATGTGTATGAAACAAAATGAAAAATATGAGCCTTTATATATTTATATAGCACACAACGAGTATTTCGGAGTATCACATCAGTCTACGTACTTACACTTGGTTGAAAAAAAATACCTGTTTGATTATTAATCATTTAAAACCTTTTTATAAAAAAAAAATAACCGACTTCACTAAAAAAATTAATTGAATTTGAGGAGTTCCCTCGATTTTGCCAAGGTTCCATCATCAAATCTTAAATCGGTGACTATGGGACCATTTGGGAAGTATACCCTTTCTAAAGAAAAAGACATTTTTTCAAATCGGTTGGCAAGCGACGAAGATACGCGCGAAAAACATAAAAAAAATATACAAATATCCGAATTGAGAACCTCTTTTTTAGAAGTCGGTTAATAATAAAAATCGAACTTTATAAAAAAAGTTTTCGTTTTAAACCGATTCTGTATTGTCATAGAGTGTATGAAATAATGTAAAAATGTGTAAAATTACAGATATTTGGTTTAGTTATTTCAGTTGAATAATTATTGATTATTCATATTTTCTTTATATTTTATATCTATTTATTTTAATGCACCTACAAAATGAGACATTATAATTCTCAATAAGTATCTAGTAGCAGTAGTTTTTTACAATAAACAGTATTTTAGCTGAAAAACATGGATCTGTAAAATATAGCTCTCATTTTAATAGTCGATAATATTCACAACACTATGGGAGTCGATAAGCGGTGTAGCGTAGTGATGGCACTATACAGCGAACAACGGCATTACAACAGTATGCATACATGGGCGGATATAGTTACGTAGTTAAGGCACCATTTTTTTGTCATTTATGGCTCGTTTTGGAGTTTAAAAATAATAAAAAACTTATAATTGACAAACGTTTTTTTGCGGCTTTCCCGCGCAGTCTGTTTCGTGCCTTTTTTCGTTGTAAAAAGTAGGTAGCCTATGGAATTAAAAAAAAAACATTCACATCATGTGTCTACATCTCTTTTTTTTTCAATTCTCCTTTCGCGGTTATTCTGGAAGAGATATCTTTAGAAATAAGCATCACCTATGTATGTGTGTATGTTATGTGTATTATAAGTTAAGTGTGTACATGAACTGTTAAATAAAATAAATAAATATTATCTTCGTTAAAAATATGAATAAACTAGCTGACCCGATAGATGTCGCTCTGTCAAAAGCTTATTGTCTTGTCAAATCTGTGGATAAATTAAAGTTACTCTTATTTATCGACAGCTTGATTGGATGTTATAATAAACATAACTTTTTATGTTTCTTTTACAGATTTTCGTAATTCTTTCAATTTTCTCTTCAGGAGAATGTTCTTGGAGTATATACAAATTGGCCCTATGATTCTTGAATTTTGTGCTCAGCAACACACTATAGCTCAGCAACACAATAGTGATTTTGGTACTTATGTACATATATATATGTTCGGCTTACAATTACCTTGTTGAAATATGAACCATTTTCATCGCAAAGGCACAGTGCAGAAACAGCATTATTTTCGTATTTCTTAATAAGTAAAAATACCTACAACCAAAACTCCTAAACGAGCCATATGACATACAATATGTTATTGGGTAGTATGATTATATATTTTTAAATAATTATGAGCTTACAATATGAAATATACAAAAGCATCCCTATTGGAAATTCTGGACTACAATTATACATAATTTGAGATACAATATTGTCCGAATTATTATTGCAGTGTCATTTATCAATTAATTTTTTTTATTGTTCACATAGATATTGGTTTCCTACATACAGTTTTTCTTGTATCTAACACATTTACAATTTTCATATGAAAATTATGTATGATGTTGATTTATGTATGTTGTGCGTAGAAAAAGTCGCATTTTTATCAAATAGCAGCTGAATTAGTTTTGCAAGTTTTATAATAATTATGCTTTATAATTCTGAAAAAATATTTAACAATAGTTGTAATTATAATTTGTTAGATGCAAAAAATAACAACTATAAAGGTGCTATTCGAACCTACGCTGCAGGCTGCGGCTGCAGGCAGCACAAGCGGCGGCTGCACGAAGCCACCTGCGGCTGCACGAAGCCGTCTGCGGCTGCACGAAACCGACTGCTGCACGACTGGTCTTCTATGTAATAGTATGGATTTCTGTAAAAGCATTCCGAACGCGACTGTGGCTTCCGATTGCGACCACACTCGCAGCTGAAACTGGGCTTCGTGCAGTCACGGCATGTGCTGTCAACGTGCGCAGCCTGCAGTCGAGGTTCGAATAACAACTCTAAGTCTTAGGTTTAAATAAATTAACCGATATACTTAATCTCCAATTTGGTATGTGTCTTATATATTATTAATAAATTAGTTAAAATCAGTCTAATGTGATGACGTCGGTGGTTAGTGGGATAAGGGGGTACAATTTTGGGAAACTATCTAAAATGATTGACAGAATATTAAAAGTCGTACGAGATGAGATGAGACTGCGTTTTTGAGATAGCAAATAACAAAATAAATTTAAAAAAATGAGTTCACCAACATCAACAGACAATCTTAAACCTTTAACCGCCTATGTCGGATATATCCGACAAACACTTGCGTTAATTCCGCCAGGTCGCACATACATGACCAAATACGAACCAAATGCGGTGAGATAGCTTATTTTAAATAGATGCGAAGCCACCGCATCGCGTAGAATTCGCGTAAGCCGCATCTGATCGCTTCGCAATCGCATTCCTAGTGAATTCTTTACGTTGGACGCTGAGATAATCTTGAAATCTAACATGTTACATTTCACTCATATTACTCAAATGGATGCGCAATTTGCTTTTTGCTAAACGTTCGGCTATCGCATAAACACAGCCTCATTTTCATTAATATTTTTTAAAATTAATTCTAAGAGTATTTAGAAAATGATTTATGTTATAATCTGTACGTGATGTATAATTTCGTATTTTGTGACACATCAGAAACTACAATTTAATAATTTTTAGTTTCATCTAGCTACTTTTCTAACCTAATTTTCTCGAATACAATTCCATGTTTGCAATTTTAATGTTTTAATTGCTATGTCGGATATATCCGACACACTCTTGCGTTTATTCCGCCAGGGTCGCACATCCACGACCAAATACTCCATCTCGTCAGCTCTTTAGACACCTATGGGGACTAGAGATAAATGGATTGCCCAGTCGCAAATATACGACCCTGGCGAATTGGACACGAAAACACTCGTCGGAAAAATCCGACGCAAGCAATTTAAGGTTTAAAAGTTAAAACCTAATTTCTATAATTAAACAGAGTTTTAAAGTGTTACATGACTGCAATTTACTATCAATATCATAAACTTCTATTATTACAATATGTATAAGTACAGGTTTATATTTATGTTAACTACAATATACAAGTTTGAAGGGATGATGCACGATTTCTGAGATCCTTAGATAAAACTGTCAAACTTACCTATAATATTGTTGAGTAAATTTTTCCTATTCACGCACGCGTAGCTTCATAGGCGCGTATTCGTCATTATACGCTTGGTGTACGCCTGCGTGAAGCGTCGTGTCGTTGCCGCTTTATCGACAAGGTTTCAGTTTTATATCGAAGCTTCACGCAGGCGTACACTTACAGCCGTTGCCTAATATGTAAAAATTATGAACTCGTTAGACCTCAGAAACCGGACATAAACATATCCAAATCAGTAATTAATATTAAACTTTAATCATAATTTCACTCGTGTTATATCTTAACGTATCTAAATAAACACATACGTTATGTTAGAGAGCAAACAAATACAATCACACACAAAACACTTAACTACAGAATTAAATTCGATAAATAAAATATTTAAACACAAACATCACAATCACAATGAGCCACTTGTTAATTTTTAAGACAAAACATATAACAATGATATGAGCCTTTTAAATAAATATAGTCTGTAACTCCTTAACTGCCGTCGGATATATCCGACAAACATTCTCGCGTTTATTCTGCCAGTGTCACACATCCACGACTAAATACTCCGTCACGTCAGCTCTTGTGTCACCTATGGGGATTGAAGAGCTAAATGAGATGGAGTACTCAGTCGCTAACACACAACCCCGATGAATAGAACGCCAAGACACTCGTCCGAAAAATCCGACTCGAGCGGCACTTTCGCGTTTATTCTGCCAGTGTCGCACATCCACGACCAAATACTCCATCTCATCAGCTCTACTGTCACCTTTAGGGATTGAAGAGCTAAATGAGAAGGAGTAGCCAGTCGTAAACACACGACCCCGATGAATAGAACGCGAAGACACTCGTCGGAAAAATCCGACGAGGGCAATTAAAGGGTTAAATCGGATACCTACCTACTTTTATTGTTAACATATATATACAGTATAATTTTCTATTGCCGTTTTAATGTTAAATATTGTCAAATAATACGTATCAACTTTCAATTTGTTTGAGCAAAGCATTTTGTTCTAAAATTATTTTAAAAAATAAATTGACCTAGTAGTCGCAGTATTCTAACAATTAATCAAAATTATCGCCATATTGAAAATGGTAGTTAGTTCGAGTAGGTAAACAGATAAAACAAACTTCACTGATTGATATAGACACAAAATATTCACAGAAGACTGTAATCGATCAATTAATTAACAAACAAACAACAGAAATGAAGGAAACAAGGATATTTGAGAGCAACTTTTGATTGCGAAGCAAAACTAAGACTTGATGATCTTCTAAAACTAATTAAAAGATGTTATGTTTTAAATGTTTTTAACAAGGCATTATAGTTTTTTTTAATTGGGAAAATCATTTATCCTCTCTCTTGGGGGGAGCGGGAGATAGAGTCAGACTTTTACTGACAAAAACTCACTCCTGTACGTTCTTTGCCATTGTTCTAGGGCCCCGGGGATCTCTTTCGCATCACACTGGCCCCAGTAGGCTACGACCCTGCTGGACCCCTACGGTTGCTGACAACTACTTGAGGCGCGCGTGGGACCTCACATGCCGAGGCATTATGGGTTGGAAGCGCCTCCCATAAGATAGACAGACAACCTGGAGAGAGTCGTGGGAATGCAGTGGATGCGAGACACACAGGATCGGTCTTTGCGGCGACGCTTAGGGGAGGCCTTTTCTTGGACTGACCGACATTTGACTATTCAAAAGTGCCTGCAAATGGTCTATTTGAAATAAATGCTTTGATTTTGATTTTTTTTTTGCCCATGTCCAACAGTGGACGTCTTGCGGCTGAAATGATGATGATGGTAACACTGTGTGGGACCAAGTACTGACAGTATGGCCTAAAAATATGCCACTGCTAGATTAGGTGTGAGCTTTACTATCACTCTTTTTTTTTTAGCAGATTGGTTAGATGGAAGGCTCAGAGTCAATTTTAAAATAAAAAATTATGTCTAAATTAAGTACTTGTGTACTTAATAATCTAACCTTTTTAACACGCTTTTATTAGAATCACCTGTATTTTTGTTTGTTTGCTTGTGACCACCGCCTTCAAGCTCGATTTTGCCCAACTTTGGGCAATCAGATTTTTTAGGAAGAAAGTCGTAAGTGTCATGAATACTTTTTTACTTTTTATTAAGGAAAAGAAATCCTCCTAATAAAAAAGTATTACAATTAATGATAATACCTTTCTAAATATGATATTTATTCACATTACTGATCTATCAGAATAGTTTTTGTTAACATACTACTACTGGTACGTCATACAGTTCTCCATATCATTTAAATAAATAGATATCCCGGAAGACATTGTCCTGCTCGAAATTGGCATTTGGTCAAAAAAAAAACCGATTGAAACGCCACCCAGCGAAACCAATTGTATTTTCATACTATCTAGGGGCCCAATCAAATATAAACATAAAATCATTTCCAAATCTATCAAGCCGTTTAGGAGGAGTTCGGTGACAAACACACGTAAGTACATCATAAATACTTTTTAAATAAGAGAGAACAATCCTTTCCAGCATTTTTTGCTGTAGTGCGAACTGTTGCTTACGATATTCTTCCTGAAATGGCTTGAAATTTTAATTTGTTTACCCTGAAAATTATCGAAATTTTAATTTGTTCTCCCTGCATGGAACTATTGCGTATAATTTCAAGAAAATCATTAGCACACAAACAGTGCCGCCTCCTAGTACACACCATATCGCTGTAATGTAAAGGTGTGAAAAGGCAATTGCCCGAAAATTGCAAACATCAACAGCCGTGCATCAAGTTAGTAAATAGGAGCTGATTGCTGGGTAAACGATAATGTAATCACGTTATTGTGTTTGTAATCATTAAATGATCGCGACAATATTGGTCGGTAATCTGTTGGGCAAATTGACAAAATGACACAACGAAATGTGTACTTCGAATAAAAAATATATGCTGTCGGTGGGACGTCCTTTTTTAAGGATAACCGCATGTGCTCATCCAAAAATAATATAATATAAATATTGTATTTACAACTTGAAATATTTTCAAGTTTCTCAATCTTTTCTTTTTAGTTTAAGGTAATTTTTCAGGGCTTTTTGTATTGATAACATTGGTTGTCGATACAAAAAAGAACTCCCCATGAGCTGTTTTGGTTTAACAAAATATTTAAAAAAATATATTATAAGGTCTTTCTCCAACAGTGGGTCAGTAACGAACTATTTCAATATATTACATATAACGATAAAATACCGTGATTTTAGTAGATTTTAACTTAATAATTTAAACCAAAGTATGTTGTAAATTGTAAAACAAGCTTTTAATGAAAATCGTTTTTTCATAGTAAGCTTTTATAGCTCGGAATCACACGAGTTCAAACTCGATAGGGTTGTGTCGTTTAACTACCAAGTTCCTATAGCCACCTCCTGGTTCCAACATCAGATCAGCTCCTTGTCATAATAATTTTGCATTGTCATCTGATTTACACATGCATGCAAAATTTGAGCTCAATTGGTAACCGGGAAGTGGGTCAAATTTAATTTACAAGATTTGATTACAGACAAACATCGGGACAGGTGAAACTAAATAAAAGCTTGTAATTAAAACATAATTTATGTCATGTCGAATAATTTTGGACACAACCTTAAGTTGGACCAATTTAAACTGAATACTGCAGTTTCAATATCAATCAGTTAAGTTAATCAATCTAAAAAATCGTAAAGACAACCATGATTTAGCAAGACAAAATGAATATTATTATAATTTTTGAGACTACAATCACTTAAGCAGGTAACATATATAGTATATATAGTGAGCAAACATTATCATTTTATTATTATTTAAAAGATGTTTGTGATGTAATATAAATTTAATGTGATAAATTGTGAGCACCAGTGTTAGTAAAACACATTTAAAAACAGACAACAACAAATAATGGAAAGCAGAAAATGATTTTTTCTTTAATGCTGGACGCACACATTCGGTTTCCGGATTAGGTTTCCCGATCAGGAATTCAGATTCAGAAACCTAAATGCACTTATCACACGTTCTTACTTTTTCCGAACGGAAAAAAACCTGACATCCGTTTCGAAATTTTCACCGTGCGTCTTTCACGGAATCCCGGATCTGAATTCCTGATCGGAAAACCTTATCCGGAAACCTAATGTGTGCGTCCGGCCAAAAGTTTATGGAATTACGCATCTATAGTTTTTATATAGTACTTATTTAGTTTAAATAATAAAAAGCATGTACTGAAATTTACTGTTGATTTTTTTTTGTTCATCCGGAAATCAATAACATTTAAAAAACTAAGTAAACTAATCAATTCCAGTGACTGAGATTCAAATAAGAAAACCGAAAGTGCAGCAAAACACACTTATACTAAAAACCGAAACACTTTTCCGCACAACTGTATTTTTAAAACGACACAAAAACTACAGTTTTTTGAAGTCTTCAAGAAAACTTATATAATATAGACCAGAATAAATCTGCGGCGATTCCAACGGCCACATTCGCGAGCTCCATTCGCTACAAATCAGTAACAGGGCCGAATACCACAGTGGAATTGTTCGCCGAGTTGACGCTCGTACGGCGCGCGCGCACGCTCGTGTCGTGTTCGGCATCGCTCGGCAACGAATCGGGACCGTTCGTCAGTTGGAGACCGTTGAATTTCGAACGTAGCTGTGTTACTAGACGTTCGAGTCTGCAACACGATTTCAGTTTAAACTAGGTACCTGGAGGTGCAAAGCTTATTATTTTCTACACAGCGTGAAATCTACCTACGAAATGCCTAACTAATGAAAAATAAATGAATAAGCTTTTGTGCTAGTTCAAACCAGCCACCACACTAAAGCCCGGTTACTGAAAAGAAATTTAGGGCCAAATTAATGTAAATAATATTTACAGATACGTTTTTGCCGTGATGAAACTTATATTCATATAATATTCTTCAACCAATCGCATTACTTTGACACGCGTTTAATATGTGAAGTGTCGTATATTTCTTTTCAGAAACCGAGGGCAAACCACATCTCTTTTATTCCACACCAAACATGAAGCTAAATATACGCATTATATTACAAAATATTATATTGAGCAAAATAAATATAAGTACATAATTATTTTATACTACCACCAAGACCAACATACCCACCAAGGCAACCTAGAATTTATATATTTAATTGATAAATAAATTAATATAAAAACTCCTACAAATATTTAACACAGACAGAGATACTATTCTTATGCCTTGATCACACGTACCGAATAAAATTTTGCTCAGCTGAAAAAGTGATGTTAGCGTGTTGTAGAGATAAGCGCTTAGCCGAGCACTCGGCGC
Source organism: Mythimna lalbum (assembly GCA_949319445.1). Taxonomy (NCBI): domain Eukaryota; kingdom Metazoa; phylum Arthropoda; class Insecta; order Lepidoptera; family Noctuidae; genus Mythimna; species Mythimna lalbum. The sequence continues at coordinate 7,543,586 of OX439363.1, forward strand.
TGTGTTTACACGTACCGAGTACTCGGCCGAGAGCACTGTCTCGTCCGTTTACTCGTTACGTGTGATCAAGCCATTACTTTAGTCCAAATCAAACAAAGCCTAGCAACTAAGTCTAAATTGACAGTTCTTTTTTACAGCTTTTATGTTCGAATTTCAAAAACTGTTCCGAAGGTATATATCTAAAAAAGTGAGTTTTTGAATTGACAACGTTATGCCTATCAAAATAAAGTTCTAAATTCAAAAACTGTTCCACTGATATAAAAGATAGACCCTGTTTTGTAGGAGAAGGGATAGTGGACCTTACACACTTACTTATAAGAGTGATCCTCAGCATTTTGCTTAGCTTTGCGCATGTCGGCGAGTTCCCTGCGCAGGCGCATGCGCTCGGCGTCCGCGTCTTCGGCGTTTCCGTTCGATATTTTGTTCTCGTTCGACTCCAGACTGTCGGAATTAAAATTAATTGATTTGTGTAAAAACAGAAATATGTAAGTGGATTCGTGTCTAAGGCTTCCTATCCGGAGCGGAGATATATTAACCAATAGGACTGCACAAAATCTCTGCACCTCTTCATTGGACAGGGAGTAAGAAATACTTTAAAAATTCATACAAAACCGAGACGCGCAGCGGGGCATCGGAGCGGGGAAGCGGAGCGGGGTGGCGGAGCGGGGTAACGGAGCGGGGTAGCAGAACGGGGTAATGGAGTAAGTAGCGGAGCGGGTAGTGGAGCGGGGTAGCGGAGCGGGGAAGCAGAGAAGAAAAGCGGAGCCGGATGAGAAGAAGAGAAACGAGTGCGGACGCTAGAACAAAACTACAGCTAAAACAGTCTGAAACGCGTTCTCTCAGAATCGCAGCTTTATGATAGTGCTTATTTGCGTCCAACTATGTTGGTGTGATACAGAATAATAAGCTAGAGCTACACTGCCAACGTGTGCCACATACGCCGATCTGAGCGCGTCGGTCTCCATACATATCTTATGAAAACTAGACTTGTAGAGCTACACTTGATCCACGCCACGCGACGTCGTTCTACGTACAAATCAGGTGTGTTACACGTGTGCGTCGGTCTTGGGCACGCCGTAATCGCAGCGGTAACACTCCTCTTTGAGGAGTGGCTGGAGCGGCAACACGACGTCCTCACTTACCGCATGACGCAGGTCCTCACCGGACATGGCAAGTTCGGGTGGCTCCTACCTGGACCGCCTGGAGGACACAGTGGAGCAAACAGTAGAAGTGTGCCCCGCTTGGGCAGAGTTCCGCCGTGTCCTCGTGGAGGAAATCGGCGGCAACGACCTATCGCGCCGGGCTATGGTCCGGAGCGAGGAGGCGGTACGCGTGAGAGATCGAAGGTCCTCACATCCCAGACGCCGAAATTCCGACCCCGAATACCAGCCACGGTAGCCTTGCGGACGTCGAGCAATGGGTAGCCCGCCGTCCGGCCGTCCGGTAGTCAACCGGACCGAGCCCAGTCGTCAACAGCGCGTAGTGACCCACGCGCTCCTCAAAAAGATGTTAGCAAACCGTAGGAGCCCGGTAGGGCCTATGCCTGCTAGCTAGGACTGCGGGGAATTTCTGAAATGGAAACCCGTAGTCCTAGTACGCAAAGGGAAACCGAAGGACACATGTATAGTTTTAGTCAGTAAAAGTATCCCGCTCTGGGTAGAGCGATAGGGCGTGTCACCTCTCACTCTACCAAAAGCGGGAGAAGTCATTGGACGATTTCCACCCTTTTTTATGGTAGGAAAAATCATAACCCCCCGCTGTTGGGCGGAGCGGGAGATAATGTCAGACACTTACTGACAAAAACCCACCCCGTTCCTTCGTGCCTTTCGTATCGGGACCGAGCTTCTCTTTCGGATAGCCCTAGCCCCAGTAGGCTTCGTCCCGGGTTGGGGATCCCAGCTGTTTGACAGTTACTTAAAGCGCGCGGGAACAGTGCGCACCGTCGATGAGTTGGGATTTGCACCCTTAAAAAAAACGTGTGAGTCGGTCTAATGTAGTTCTAGCTGCAGTGTAACGTCATATTTATTTTAACTAGCTGCTCTCAGCGGTTTCGCCCGCGTATCACGCGGGCGAAACCGCAGAAAATTATCCCAAGGATACATACTTCCGGGACAAAAAGTATTATATGTCCTATTCCAGGACATTGTCTATCCGTGCACCAAGTTTCACCAAAATTGGTTTTGCCATATAGGCGTGAAGACGTAACAAACAAACAAACTCACTTTCGCTTTTATAATATTAGTAAGGATTCTCACGTGATAATGTAGATGTCACTACATTTTGCTGATAAACAAAGGTCACTTACCCGTTACTGAGTCTGAGGATGCGCAATTCGTCTTCCAGTTTGACGATGCGATCCATCATACGACGCTTGTCTGCTTCCGAAGCACGCAGAGAACTCTGCAACAACACGGAACACAATTCATTACGAGATCAATTACTTGGCTTCGTCACACTGCTGTGTTTACTTAAGATTTTAGTAATCTAGGGTTTCTAACACGCGCAAGAGATGCGGTCCTACCACAAGCTTTCGCGATTCAGTTGACGACCTAAACTGAACCGTTAAAAAGCGAAAAAATAAGGATGGAGTTATACACCCTATCTTACTCCATCCTTCTTTTTGGCTCGTTCGCTTGTCAATTTAATGCAGCATTAAAATCAAAAAAATCAAAATCAAAGCATTTATTTCAAATAGACCATTTGCAGGCACTTTTGAATAGTCAAATGTCGGTCATTGTAAGTCCTTGCCAGAGGTGCAGAATCGTTTGAAAGAGTAACCGTGTACCAGGCCCTACCACGACCTCTTAATGCGTTCCATTTGACGACCATTTAAAACTGAATGGTTAAAGGAATGGAGCTATATTTTTTTATTACTGCGATCTCACCTAATGGTATGCAGTGATGCAATCGTAAATGGTGAGACGCACTAGTTTATAAAAACCCTTTTCACTCTAGCCTTGAAAACGCCTAAATTAGTGTGTATAGATCATCTCTCTTACTTGCAGGCCTGACATGGTAAACGAAAAGGATATTTTTTTAATTCGGGAGAAAGTTCGCTTGAAATAATTATCCATTTGTAACAAAAAAAGTTCTGAATGTTTTTGCAATTGTCATTTTTAACGCACAGCTTTTGTTTCTTTTTTTCAAAAATCTTCAATTGAGAAACCATGCCAGTCTGTACCGAGAGGCTGTATTTCATTTCTTTGCTTTACTGGTAGTACAAGTGCAGTCGCGTCGTTTGGCCACGGATAATGTATTCGGGGACACGGCGCGCTGACCACGCGGCTTTCAGGGGACGGTAATATGCTGCTTTTTGGTGGAGATAATGTTTAGTAGTTTTCGATGTGCTTAGATTAGAAGGTTTATTAAAAAACTCTCAGGATACCTATGAACGTAATTTAGAAAGTTAGTTTATGCATGTAATTTTGACACCAATTTTGTTTTGACATACATAATTAAATTTTGACATATATTTTGTAACTTTGACATTATAGTTTTTAAATTCCAACATTAAAATACATAAAAATAACTTCAGACGGGATGACCATAATGCCTTGGAAGTTGGGTAGGCCTTTGGTGTGGGATGCAACATGTGTCGACACCCTTGCGCCATCCCATCTTCTTAGTACGGTGGGCTGTGCTGGTGCGGCTGCTGCAGGTGCAGAAAACCTCAAACGGCGTAAATATAATAACCTCATCGGAAGTTATATGTTTGAGCCGTTTGGGGTTGAAACACTAGGGCCATGGGGTCCGAGCGCTCATCGACTTGTTTGAGATATTCACGGAATAAAGAAACCAATCATATTACTGTTTTTTATGTGTGTAATGTACAATTTGATACGCAAATGTGTGAGTTTGGCGACACTGGTTCCCGTGCTTAGCCACGTTAGGGGCACTTCTACCTATATTTTCTGTTCTGTGGAGATATTAGCAAACAGTTGGTCGACTCTTCGCGTGAACAGAGGGCTGGGCTTTTCTTCGGTCAACGAATCAGCATTGCCATCCAGCGTGGCAATGCTGCCAGCATTCTGGGCACATTTCCCATTGACATCGATGTGGACGAATATTTTGACGCCCTATAAGTTCCTTTTGCTTTTTACCCGTTTGTACATATTTTTTCTTTAAGTTTGTTTATACCTATACCTATTAGTTTATAATATTTAATAATTAAGATGTATATATTTATTAAATTAAAAATCTGAATAAAATACCTTCTAATTCAAAAACATTTTTCTTTTTTTTTGTTACGGTAATCTTTAAACGCCGATACTTATGGCTTGTTCTCAGACGCGACAACACTGACCTGGTGGTCTAGAATCGAGAAAGACCTCAAGTTAGCCCATTTGCCAGAGCCGACCACAGAGGTCAGGATATTCTGGCGCCGATTAATAAGGAGGTCCGACCCCAAATAAATGGGACAGGAGAGGACAAGAAGAAACTCTTTACAGAGTGGACGTGCCCATATTTCGGTCGAGTCAGTCGATGCAGCTCTGTTTGGCGACTTAAGAGTTGTCATTGCAAAATATCACAAATTTGATTAGGATGTCCGTTCACCGCGTTGAACGCCCACAGGATCATCTTATGCCCTCGACTTTCCCTTGCACCATCAAGCTTTCCATCGAGTTCTCTTTACAGCTGATATGCCCAAACAACTCAAATTCTTCATTCATATTTGCATAGACGACGATAATCTTCGACGTAACATTGATTATGCGTTGAGAAATTAAGAGCCACCAACCCAGGATACATTTTCATGATTATGCATCCTGAATTATGATTAAAGCTTTTAAAAAACACGTATTTTCTAAAAAAAAATTGTGAAATATTCGAGCAATTGTCGGAAATACCGAATGCCAACAGAGTTTTTTTTCAGGCGTTACCTCTCTTTTTTCACGTTGCTTCTTCATCAAACATTGCGTTGGATGAAGCAAGCTTTTAAAAACCTTGCCGACGTTGACCATAGACGAGTAGGGAATGGCCCTCTCAATAGACAAATAAATTTTACCAACACCATTATGAAATAGAACGTATTCTACCGGTCCAAACTGTATGCAGCATTTTAGGGCTGCAACTTTCTCACCCCGCCCAGTATGCCGTAGGGCCGTTAACACCGAAATTGCCTCTATCTCTTACACCGGAACCCGCCGTCCTCAGCTACATAGTGACATTAATAAGTGGCCGGCATGACGATAAAATAGCACCTCATAATAAAGCGCTTTTTAGTGTTGTAAAAAGCAGACGGTTTTAAATAAATTTTAAAATCGCTAAGAGTGATTTTAAAATCTATTTAAAACCAACTACACATGGTGCTATCACCATATATCATTCCGTTCCCTTCAAAATGGTTGAGCCGAGTGGTGCTGATATACACGTCATGTCCGAGAACGGGCGCTGTCAGTTGAGAATTGTCATCTATTAACTGCTAGTGGCTTATTTTAATTTCTAAATATACCTAGAATTCGTTTTTTTTTAAATTATTTGTTTAAGTACATTGTTCTCACATAATAGTAACAACAAGAAAAAAGTAGCCGTGATATTTGTAATACATTATTATAATGTAAAAGAGTATCCATGTAGTTTCTTGCACATTCTTCTCCATAGAGATAAGAGGTTCTCACTTAGGAATGTGCAGTTAGCATTATTTTACTGATTGACTGATTTCTTGATAATTCAAAAGTGCCTGTAAATGGTTTATTTGAAATAAATGCTATTGTAAAAATGTAAAAGTCTGACATTCCCTCTCGCCCCATCCAGAGCGGGAGCAGTTGTTCGATGATTGCCTATCTCAAAACAAAGGGTTTTTTAAAGACAATTAAATAGGGTACTTCTAGGCAAGAGTACTCTCTCATAGACCATATCATGGCTTTCCATCAAGTGAAATATTGGCCAAGCACGAGTCTATAAATAATGAAAGAGGTTAATCCAATGAAGACTTGTAAGAATGATTTTTATGCAGTATGAACAAAGTCTTGCAGTTAAAAGAGCGAATAAAAGTGATTTAAAAAATGTTTTTCTTAGAACTTACAGCCTCAAAATATTTCAGCTTTTATTCCTTTGGGAGTTGTAGCAGATTTTCATTAAAATCATAAGAATTAAATGGGTCTTTGCAGGCGAAATATCCTTTTTATATCGTCATTTTAACATGCTTAGTTTTAAGTGTCACTTATTGCATATATCAGATCCATGAAACCCAATTGCCAAGTCTATCTGCACATCACAATTAACAGACACGTACGAATGCAATGCTCTGAGAGATCTGGACACAACATGAGATATTATCCTGCAATGGCCAGCCGTGATGAAGCTATTTGATTGTGGTGCAAGTTATAAACTTCAGATATGTTGGCTCCGAACAATCCACAGAAAAGATGAAAGAGATTAGAAAGGAAATACTTTCCGATTTGTACCACGAGTGTCACCGCTTGTCTCCACCCTTTAACTCTACTGCAGCACAAAATATATAGGTACAGAAGTCAATCTACATACAAAACGCGCTCGAGCAACGCACACATAGACACCGCTCACGGACACAATATCTCGGAGTGCCTCGGCCCGCTCGTCGATCAGTTCCGGCAAACGCTCATTAGTGTGCCTCCACCGAGCGTAGGTATAACAAGTGAAGTACATAGGTACATGAGATTGTCTTCTGTACCTATCTAGTTTTGTGTCTACAGGGAATAAACCAATACAAACGCGCATTACGCAACTAACAGACCACGCACACTTAGATCGCAAGTTTGCTATTGGTTGTGTCAATTATGAGCATGATCATATTTTGGCCAGCCTCGCCCACAAGACCATTCTAACTTCTTTCATCTTTTCTGTGGAACAACCAGACGCTTACAAGAGTGGTAAGACTATAGCAGGAAGTACAGGAACTACATAATACCGACACATACGTGGGCCACGCCTGAATTGTACATAAAGTCGCGTCGCGTGGCGTGGATCGAGTGTAGCTCTACAAGTCTAGTTTCCATATAAAATGTATGGAAACCGAGGCGCCTAGACTAGTGTAAGCGGCCACGTGAGCCTAATGTAGGTCTACCTTAAGGGTAGACGCCCTGGGTTCTAAAATTTCCGTAAAAACTGTACAGCTTAGAGGAATACTTTGTTTTCATGTTCAAATGGAAGTTGCATCGCGATTTTAGGCTTTTTTTTAATTTGGGTAGTCGTTAATAACCCCTCTCGCTCTTGGTGGAGCTTGAGAGAGTATCAGACATTTAATGATCAAAACCTACTCGCTCCTTCAGCCTTTTGCATTCCAGAGTCTTCTAACTAAGGTAACTCCTTCGAATGGAGATTTTGGGAATCCAAAGTAAGACTACTCCTAATTCCTTCTTATTTAATAATTTCTCCTAACTGCAAGCCTGAAACACAAAGGGCAACTGAAGAAGCACACACAACAGGTTTGGGTCAGGATTTGGCTGAAACAGAAACCAAATCCCGCTCTGGTTTCTGTATCAGCAGTATAGTAATTTGATGTATTCTATCTCAAAAATAAAATCTAACCGTCAATTTTTGACTGGCCTGTTGGTCTAGTGGTTAGTGGCCCTGACTGCTAAGCCAGAGGTCGTGGGTTCGATTCCCACCCAGGACAAATGTTTATGTGATGAGCATGATCATTTGTTCTGTGTCTGGGTGTAATTTATCTATATATGTATGTATTTAGAAATATATAAGTATGTTTATCAGTTGTCTAGTACCCATAACACAAGCTCTGCTTAGCTTGGGACTAGACAGCGTTGTGTGATAGTTGTGGAATATTATTATTATTATTATTAATTATAAATCTATTAATGTGGTCTACTATCAAAAATCTACGATGATATCTCGCAGTCCCCTCCCGCCTTCGCCCACCACTTTCACTCGTAGGCGTTAAGTAAGATTACACTACTAAGTCTACATGCGAGCACAGACCGACAGACGGCCGGCGGACAGCTAATTTTGTTTGTTCCGACAGCCCTGTACTGATACATGGCTGTAGTCACACCGACAGACGGCTTCATAGATAGGCTAGACGATTGGGGTTAGATACACGTGGTGACATTCTTTTGGCATCTTCTTCTTCCTGCCTTCGCCTTCCTGAGAGGAGGCCTTTTGAGTCTCCTCTTTAGGAGAGGGAATGCGCCGTCCACTTAGCGGGCCTAGTTCGTGTTGGTAGATGTCACATGTCTTCAATGCGTTTGGTGCTAAAACATGCCTTTTTTGTACAATGTTTTTCTTCACCGTTTTCAGATCATTGGTGATGAAATAAATTAGACAAAGTAATTCGCCTGGTCAGTTTTGAACCCACGACCTACGACTCTTAAAGTTACCGCTAGGCCACCAATGCTGAATTCTTTCATCCATCGTTTTCTTCTTCGTCCTGTACTTATCCGCTGTTCTTGTCCTGTATTAAGTCCGCCTTTGTACAACTCTGTGCATAAAGATTTAAATAAATAAAGTAATATTACTTGGGGTTGGCGCAAAACGTTTTTTTCTTCCATTCTGTCCTGTCACCCGTCACACTATCACTAACTCCCTTTTCTTTCATATCACTCTTCACACAATCCATCCATCTTTTCTTTAGTCTCCCTCTTCGTCTTTTTCCATCTTTTATTTTTATTATTGTTTATAGATTTGCCCTTGACCGCTATCTCACCTGATGGAAAGCGACGATGCGGTCGACGATGGAACGCGCTTACCTAGAAGAAACCTATTCACTCTCGACTTAAAGATCTACATGTATACTCAGAACTCGTTTAGTAACATGCGTTTCATCCCTCCCATTCACATGACCATACGGAATAATACGCTGCGCTCCAATACGGGCATAACAGACGTGGGCAAAAAGGCTGCCAGGCTCAAATGGGAATGAGCCAGTCACATCAGCCTGCACGCACACAGACCGCTGGGAAAGTGTCGCCACGCACTGGGTTTCTGCAGAGGGAAAGCCCCGATGAGGCCAGCCCGGAAAGAGGTAGCAAGATGATCAAGACACGTACCACTAGGACTGGTTCCAAACGGTGCTGGAGAAGAACGACTGGAAGGACTTGGGAGAGGCCTTCTTCCAGTAGTAGGACAGTAAAAGCTAGGAAACATAGAAATTGTGTGAACAGTAATTGTACGCCTATGTTTTAAACTTTAGAATCTGTTATTAAAATCAATACTTCGGGCACATTGCAAGGAAGGACGGTGGCAACCTCGAAAGGCTCATGGTGACCGGCAAAGTGGATGGAAAAAGGCCTCGCGGGCGCAGCCCTATACGTTGGTCGACCAGATACGCACCGCTCTTGACTCTACGATGTACAATGCCCTTCACATCGCCAGAGACAGAAACAGATGGAAATAGATCATAAGGGTTAAAGTGATGCAGCAGGGAGCTCACGACCCTCAGCATTGAGGAATACGACGCAAGGAGGGGGGAGGGAGATTAAAATCAAATCTATTGAATTTCTATGGAGTTTACAAACTTGTAAACTGGCATACTCAACACGTATCTGCAGGCCATACAAATACTTCGTCCGTGTGGGAATCGGTTGAGCGATTTTCAACCACAGCCGAGATCTTCTGGCCATCCATACACCAGGAAGGAACCCAGAACCCACGCGTAACAACAAGATTTCTGTAAAACCAGCAAGTAAGTAATGGTTATTTAGCAGTTCCCAGCAACGCATTAACTCGAGCATGTTAATCGGGTGTTACCATACGTTTTTGCACTTCAATCAACTTATTACGAGGTGAGTGCTGGCGCTAATGAGACGGACAAACGTACAGACGCCCACGCGTACGACTTGTATGTAAGTATATGTAGTGGGTAGGTACTTGTAAGTACCGTAAGGTGTCCGGACGTAGACTACGACCATCCCATCTCGTCCCGTGGGTGTCGGAAAGAGGCGACTGAGGGACACACAGCAGGATTCTCTGTGCAACCACCACACTGTTGTCACCAACCCGTTTGCCAAGCGTGGCGATGATGGTAAACCCCACCACCGTTTGGGGGAGGCCTATGTCCAAGAGTCTGGATGTCTTTCGGCTGAATTCATGATGATGATTTATTTATTTAATCTTCATGCATCAAAAGGTACAAAGGCGGACGTAATGCCTTAGGCATTCTCTACCATAGATATAATTCTATGTTCTCTACCAATCAACTAGATGATGACGAGGTATTTGTTTCGGAAACTCGTACAAGAAACGAGAGGCCTGTTTGACGTCACGATTTTTTTTTTTATTTTATGTGAAAATGTTACTATTTTGATGTAAAAAAAAGTTTATTCGATTTCTATACTTATTTCGTTAAAATACTACCTCAAAACAATTACCGAATTAATATTTCAATAATAAATTTAATCATTGTTCAATTAGACACTCCATAAAATTACAACGGCCGAGCAACAGCATAATTATAACAATTACTATCAAAAACTGCCGCGACCGTGTCCGATGACGTCACACACGTGACGTGACGCCGCGAAGGGTGGCGCGGCGCCTCGCTGCACTGCCATCCACTTACATCTGCCAATATTTGCTCACCAGACCCCCTGTGCACCCCTCACCCTCCCCCCGAGACCCCTCGCACGCACCACCCGTTCATATTTCAAATGCTATGATGTGGGGTGACACTAAACACTACAAAATACAAAGTTACGGGGATATTGTTACACCGAAGTGTAATCAGAAGATTTTTTTTATGATAATGTGTTGGAAATTAAAAATGAAATTTTGATCCTTATTTTTTAATTTTTTAATGCATATTTTATTAACCGTTTGATTAATAAATTCAATGGATCATTAGAAATCTTTGGCACGCATTCATGACTTTTTTATATTTCAGGATCACATTTAACCACTGACTCATCTAATGGTAAGCGATAATGTGGTCGACGATTGAGCATGCTAACATAGAAGTAACCGAGTCACTATAGTCTGACACCACCTCAGGTAATTAAATCAAACCTCTATGATAGATGAAAGAATCGAACATTGGTATGGACCCACCTTATGAGATTCAAACCTGTCTAGGTTTCGGTAGGCGATAATTCGCCACACAAAAAGTAATCTTTGTGTAATTTATTTCATCACCATTTGCTTTGAAAACGGTGAAGGAAAACATAGTGAATAAACCACAAAATCAAAGATCCATCAGCCAGCTAGAGATAAGGTAAGTACCTATAATATATGGAAGGAGGATTACGCATTATGGCAAAATTATGTTGTTTGAATAAAATATAGATGCAAAAATAAAGATCACGAATGGCACAAATAAGTAGAATAAGACAGCCAAGATTGTCTCGTGTTAACAGTCAACATTGATGTAGCTCAGAAGGCAGCTCAGCTTAAGGGTGTTTTTAATATCGTGCGGTTTTGATCACGCATGCGGGATTGCTCCGCACACGTAACTCCTGTAACTGTCCATTTCATTATCAAGTATTTATTGTAATGCGTAGAATATGCAGGCGTTTCTTTTTTTCATTTTGATGCTCTAGAATCGCATGATGGGATCGCGTTAGATCAAGGAGATGGCGGGATGACTTAGGTGTCTCCCTTAGAAATTGGCAAGAAGTGGCTCAAAACCGGGAACAATCGAAGGAGGCCTTTGCCCAGCGGTAGGACAATATAGGCTAGATACAATAATAATAATGTTAATAGTCACAAGAATATTAATAGTATAAGGATAAACATTTAAAAATACTTTGATATTTTTGTTCCGTCAATAATAAATTTTACATAAGTATGCTAATAAAAGTTTGAAGGATATTAGAAAACTCCGCCACAATTACCACATGTAAAGTAGACAGTCATGGTAACCATTTATACAGGTTATTATTTACAAGTATTGAAATGTTCAATGAAGGTACTAATTGACAGATAATTCAATGTTTTTCTTAAGCGAAACTACTAGTTTTACTAAGAAAATATTATTTTTAACCCAAAGTTTTCCTACTGCGCGGCAAATGCCTGTCTTTACTGGTTGGGAAATAGAATTAAATGGAACATAGCTGGCCACATATCCGTCGTATGCCAGTAGACTTCCAACTTAAAGTAACCACACAGTGGGCTTTGGAATTGATTGCAGAAACACGGGTAAGTTTAAGTTAGTGAAAGTCTGACACTCCAAATTCAATTCAAAATGCAAAACCAACATATTTTTATTTCACATAGGCCAACATGAGGCACTAACAAAACATCAGAAGCCTACTGCACAGTTCTAATTTTTCATTTTCAATGGAAACAGTTACTCGTTATGTTTTTTGCCGGTTCTTTTCCATTTTTTTTTTTAAATTTTACAATATTTCCATATTAAAATATTAATAGGCATATGAGAGGACAGCTTGCTGTCGTTCCACCTAGAGAATATTTTTTTATTTCTCTTGAGAAAATGTCACAACGGATTTTTTATTTTTTGACAACTTTACACTTCGGTGTGACAGTCAGCCGCGTCAAACCGTTGAATGCGCGAAGTCGCCACGTTTCAGTTAAATCGATGCGTTCCGTTTTATTCACTCGCGCTGATTTTATAATCCAACGTGTGCATACGGGTATGAAAATCAGACGCTTTGTAGATCCGCTCCCTTTTTCACATTTGCAAGTTGGTATAAGTTATTCCGGTTTGAGTTTCGTTTTTGTACGTTTGAATTTTAGGATGCAGAGAGAAAGATTCATAAGACCATAATTTGAATAAAAAAACATTGGCACTGGTTTTACGAGAATTTTTTATACGGCGGCTATTTAAATACATAGTTATGCTATTTCTCTCTCATCCCTTATTTATTTGGGATCTGTGCAGGCTGTTTTTTTATTCCACACATCATCATCATCTTCCTGCCCTTGTCCCGTATTATTTGGGGTCGGCGCAACATGATTTTTTTTTCAATTCTATCTTGTCACCTGTCATGCTATCACTAAGTTCCTTTTCTTTCATATCACTCTTCACACAATCCATCCATCTTTTCATTGGCCTCCCTCTCCACCCATCCACATGTATACTCATAACTCTTTTAGTAACATGCCTTTCATCCCTTCGCTTTACATGACCATACCAAGACAAACGATTCCCCTTCAACTTTTCAGTCACTGTCGCCACTTTCAGACTTCCTCTGATATACTCATTTCTTACTTTAACTTTTCTCGTCACACCACACATGCATCTCTCTCTCTCTCTCTCTTTCATCTCTCTCATCTTTTTATTCCACACATATAATATAATAAATTTATCCACATAAATAAATACCTACTTTGGTTCGCGGTCTACCCAAATGTCTATATTTCAGTTCGTCATACCGTTGAGCTACTAAAGCTCAAGTTGAGCTACACGATATCTGACTAAAAGTAGAACTACACTGCGCACACGTGTGGCACACACGCCGGTCTGGGCGTGTCAGTCTCCATCAAAGATATAAGAAGTCTACATACATTTCATATCGTAATAAGACTTGTAGATCTACACTTGATACATGTCACGCGACGTGCGTTGTTTTACGTACAAATAAGACATATTACTCGTATGCGTCGGTCTAATGTAGTTCTAGCTTTATGCTTGCCTTTTCTGAATAGTTTCACTTAATTCTGTGTGGTCCTTTCCTCAAAGGAACAAGCTCAGACATTAATAGACATCATCATTTCAGCCGGAAGACGACTCTTGGTCCGCGATACGAGACGCCCAGTATCGTTATGGCGACACTAAGGGAAAGCCTACGTCCAATAGTGGACGTCTTTGGGCTGAAATGATGATGTTAATATTATATTTTGAATTGAATTCTTTCAGCCTTTTTCTCACATATCTACTGTTTTTATTTTGTGCATTCGCGCACTACACAGATCAATGTAAAGTTAGTCTTGAAGGGACCATATCACCTTTCCATGACAATGGGAGAGCGAACGCCGGCGTCATATAGGTATATTTTGTGCCGGCATTCAATAGATGTGTTTTATGATTTTAATGTGTATCTTACACTAATGTAATAAAGCCTCAGTTTTTTTGTTTGTAGGAGGTAATCTCTGGAATAATCTATATTATAGTACGCGGGCGAAGCTGCGGGCAAAAGCTAGTGTTTTGTAATTTTACAGCTTTATGTTCCAACTATTATTTCAAACACAACAAACAGGAGATGCTAGAATAGTAAAAACAATTAGTAATAATTCGCCAGTCACCCGGTACCAGCACGCTCCGTAGGCGTTTCGCATCAACAACAACGACTTGGATGCCAGCACTAAGAGCTGCCACAACAAAGATAATGATGGAAGCACAAAATTACGAGGACATTGGTTTGATTGACCAGTTTTTTTTAGTTATCATTTGCAGACAGTGGGAAAGGAGTTCATCATCTTCCTGCCCACAAGGGCAGTGGACAACCACTTGGACACATTTTTTTAATAATTGCTTTACTTAAACTAACGTTTGACTGCGATCCCAACTGATGGTAAGCAGTGATGCAATCGTTAATGGTAAGGCGCACTAGTTTATTAAGAGCCTATTCACTCCAGCCTTGAAGACACCTAAATTATAATAGGACGCGCAAAACCGCAGCAGGCAAATTGTTCCAGCCCTCCGATGAACGCAGCAAAAACGACGAAGCGAAACGATTAGTCCGGACCATTGAAGTTTCAACAACGTGTGTAGATACTTGCCGTACATTGGGTAGTCCGATAGTAGAAAGGAAATGGCGGAATCAAGTCATGCAATTCCCGACACACTCTCCAAAATGCATCCTTGGAAATACCGAAAAGCTGACTACCGTGCTAATTATTTCAAAATAATTAAGTACTAATAAGTAATATTAAATGAGCCTGATAAATATACCACTACTGGGACTCAGGCCTTCTCACTATGAGGCGAAATGGACTGTAATCCACTACTCGGGTCCAGTGAGGGTTAGTTGATGTCTCGTCTTTCATTGTTTGGTTCTATGATATGCCAGTTTTCACACGATGTTTTCCTTTACCCATTTGAGAGCAGTTTTGATGAAATAAATTACACAAAGTACGAACCCACAGCCTACGACGTGAAAGTCCCCCCAACTTACACGTTATCAACGTCACTGCTCATTTGTACAACATTATGATAGAATTAGCCCAACACAAATTGAGGATGCAGTTATTTAAACCTAAGTTAAATACTTAGGTTTAAATAACTAGAAAAAAAAAAACAATAGCTTCATAGAAATCGCTTGAATATTCTGCAACATGTAGCTACCCGAGGGCCACAAAATGCGACGCTCCAAGCGAACTCGCCTTGTGCCGCAAGCGTCAAAAACAAACGTATGTCTATTATTTACCAGTACCCCTAGTCAAGTTGCTAATCTGCAATAGTTAACGCTAGTAGAAAGCTTCAAATGTACGGGAATGACGTCAACTCAACGCTCAGTCACGTGGTCAGAACAAAAGAATTGGCGGCAAAGATAACTTGAAGCATTCGACGCAAGCGAAACGGTTGTAACTTGGCTAGGGGGGCTGGCCGAAAAGTAGCGCTGCAAGAAGCAGTGGAGTTGGATAGTAATTAGTTAGCGCTTAGAAATGACGCTTGTAGCGAATTGACGCCTCAAGCGTAGCGTTACTATCGTGGCCGTGCCATTAGTGTTCCTTCTGCACCTCTCTGCGCCGTGACTCGACGCTGGTGCGTGAAGGCGTGAAGAGCCCTCCACGGGACCACCCAACTCGCTCCGCAAATAATGCTTAATAGCACCGAATTGAGGTGAAAAACGAAAAAAACACAAGCTCAAGGAAAAAAAACTTGTGAAATATGAAAAAATCATGTTGGTTTTACGATTCCTTGAGGTTTTATGCAAAGAGTAGATAAACAGTGTTAGGTTTATGCTATTTGCTAATGTCATTCTAACTGGCTTGGCATTGCATTATCATTATTCTTGTGATTTTAAAATCATATAGGTACCTATCTTTACGTGAGGTAATTTGCTAAACACAACGACTCAAATGACATTATCATAAAAAATATTAAAATTATGTGCAATCCAAAAGTAAGGACCTGAATGTAGAATGACACACGTCATTTAAACACAAGGACCAAACTATTGCAAAAGATAATATTTTCAAGAAAAATAATGTTAGTTTAGTTTCTTGAAAGCAAAATAGCTGTCCATAATTCCAATAAATCTAACCAAATGTATGTATAACATTGGTTTGAAAATAACTAAATAAAGCGCCATCTCTGCGTTGTCCACAGAATTACGATATCTATTTGTTATGTTTGTGTTTAGCGCCATCTGTCGTCAGACCTTGTAACAATGCTATGGACTTAGTTACTGTTTAAATACATAGATGGCGCTACTAACAGCTTCAACGTATTCTCTAAAACAAATAATACCTGACAAAATACAGATAAGATAACTTACCTTGATCTCTTCAAGAGCTTTTTCCGTGAACTTAGCTTCCGAAGATGTCAAACCGTTCTGTGGAAGAGACAAGACCCGTTAGTTTTTAATTAAGACTGCTCACTTATGGGCTAAATTCCTTGCACGCGGCGAGGCCGTATGTTAGCGACCCAGATTCATTGATCGATGAACAATACTGTTAGATTGATAATGCGTACTATAAAGTATAACGTGGACAATCAGAACATTACAGGCTAGCTTTTTCGCGCGATTTCACTACCATGGCCTACGCCACAAAACCGTAACGGAATAAAATAGCCTAGAACCGAGCGATCGATCGAGTAGTTTTAATTTCTACATTTGAAAAAAAATATAGGATCAGTTTTTTCACACAATATACACATAGAAACACTAAGGTGTTTGCCCTGTGATGAATCCTTTGAATATTTTACGTAGGTAGAGAGTTTTTGAAACAATTAAGGAAATGTTATTTTCAGCTGAATAGGTGAGGGCAAAATGTGAAACTTTGTAAAAGGGAAGCCATCTAAAAATTTTACCTTTTGTCGAAACAACTTTTTGGAAAGTACAATGAATTAATTGGCTTGTTTAAAAAGGAAAGCTAAGGAAAATACTAAAATATGATGTAGATTCTTTATAGTGAAAAAGTCAATGTCGAATTACTAACTAAAATAATAACTTAATAATCGAAAAGTCTTATTAACTGACCATTTTGATAACCGGAAAGGATTATTTAAAAACTTTGCAGAAGGAAATTTTAAGTCGGTTAGCGCAACAAACAACTAGCAAATAATTTTAGCCGTTCAAACTAAAGTGGTATAGACAAGTTCGACAGGTTTTTCAGCAGTTGTAGTGGGCAGAGCATATTGCTCGTAGGACGGATGGTCGATGGGGCCGAAAGGTTCTACAGTGGCGACCGCGCACCGGAAAACGCAGCGTTGGAAGGCCGCCCACAAGGTGGATCGACGACATGGTGAGAATGCGGTGGATGCGAGACGCACAGGATCGGTACTTTGTGGCGGAGCTTGGGAGAGGCCTATGTCCAATTATTGGATTATAGATTATTTGGATAGTGGACGTCTTTCGGCTGATATGATGATGATGTTGATTAAACCACGACAGCTAGACCGTTCAAATTTTCACGAACGTATTTCTGTTTTCGCTATAATAACAAAATACTAATTACAAAATAAAATAAATATTCAGGTAGTGCTCCAGCTCAATAAATATGATTTCTTTACCGATTTTTGGCCACGAATTGTACTGAACCCTAGGTCGTTTTTTTTTACCTACTTATAGCTATTTCGTCCGTTTAAAAACGCCGCAGCCGGAGACATTTGAAATCTACTGTCAACATCTTATGACAAGTTATCAATTTCATTTTGTATTTTTGGTGAATCAATCTTGACAGTTGATAGAAGATTTACCAACACTGATAAGGCTTTAAAAATCTTTGGGTTTACGCTACAGTTTAGTAAGGTTTAACTGTAAGTTCTTCTACTCTGGCTGGATGAAGAGTGAGTGTCAGACTTTTACTGCCTAAAAGAGTAACCAGACGGTGCAAACTAGCGTTGTAACAAAGGTGACCTTGCTTTATGTGTTTGGGGTGAGTTGCGGCTACATGGATGTAAACCACGCGCCAACACGTTCGGTGGTTGAGAAAACTGCCTCCCAACCAAAGTCGTTGAAGGTGGATTACAACTAGCAAGATCAACTTGGTTGGGACGTTGATTTGCAACCGTGTGGTCACCCCTTTAAACCCACCCGTGTTCCTTCTCTTTCAGGCAACGCAAAAAAAGACGACAAAATATCAAAGAAAAAATGGGGGGATCGGAATCAAATACAAAAAAAAAATACATAAAAATCGATCAAGCCGTTTCGTAAGAGTTCAATAACAAACATAGTGACACGACATTTTTATACCCTGACATAGATTCTATTCTAATTTTGCTATCGTGATAAAAAATCCCTATGCATCTGATAAGTTATCATAGATAATACAAAAATATCGTTATCACCAACTACATAACTTCAAAGTGTAAATATCGATTACATATGCCTTATCCAGCGATAATCTACATCCATGTACATATGTTCACGCCGCACGTTTGTTTTTTGAATGACAAGAGAAGGAAGGAATAATAAGGAATAGTTTTTCGTAAGAATGTGGTATGCCATATTCAAACAGGTAAATTCAACTGACACTAAGTTTGTTAGCCTATGTCCCACTGTTGGGCGAAGGCCTCCTTCTCCCTTTTACACACACGTCGGTCTTCGGCCATTGCGGGCAGTAAGAGTCTGACACTATCTCCCGCTCCACCCAAGGGCGGGGGTTGTCATTGGATGATTTTTGCCCACCACACCGTAAAAAAAATCTCTCCACCTTCGCCTTGGTCGACCGCGATGTCGCCTTGCGTTTAATGGGACCCAATAAGTGGCTCTTTTAGCTCGATTATTTGGTAAAAAAAGATTTTGACCACTAGCTTCCCTGATGGTAAGCAATGATGTGGTCGACGATGAAGCACGCTTTCCTATAAGTAACCTGTTCACTCATAGACCATCTAGGTTATAGCTACCAGGAAACACACGCACAATCATCGCACAATGAATGTGTTTCCAAAACGCTTTGCGCGTACGGGTGGCATGCCCAATTCTCCACCATTAATCACCATAATACCAGTAGTGTATTAGGTACATCCTTTTGGTTCATCATTAGACATGGAGACTAGTTAGCTAATTTAATTTGAGCCGATATTCATAGACAAGGCAGTTAACTTTTTTGTACCAAAACAACAATAGACTCATTATGTAATGTATTGTTTCCGACGATGGGCGATGCGTGGATGTAGAAAACTGCCAATTCAATAGGTGATTAGATGTTACGAAACTGAAGCCTTTTATAAACGGTAACTCGATCAAAGCGTCGTTTATCATCAGATGAGATAGTTTTCAAACGCTAGCCTATCAATAAGCCACCGTAGGCATAATACATCAATGACCGTAGGCGATGGTTTGTGTCCAGCCGTCCTAGTGTACCGAATTCAGTACACCTTGGGACCAGCTAACTTGAACCTTATTTTTACGTAGTTAGCTGGTATGAGATATACCTAGAGGCATTATTGCCCTTAAGTGGTGATTTTACTAGCAATTTTGCCACCAATGTTCATACCTCGGGCAATATTGCCGGCAATATTCCCACTTTTCAGCAATATTGCAGGCAACAGCATATCTCTAGGTGTACCGCATTCGGTATACTGGGGCCTGAGAGGGTCCATAGCGCAGTGTTCCACGCAAACATCACAGATGTCAGCAAAACTGTAGAGGCCAGTAAGGGCCGACGCCTGCCATGACTGCTCATAGTTCGAAGGTGTTATCGCAGCCCTCACAATAAAGGGCAACTGAAGAAACACGGGCTTCAATCAGTAAAAGTCTGACACTCCCTCTCGCTCCAAGAGCGGAAAGCAACAGCTGGTAAACAATTTGTCAGCAGGTAGGTGTCCAGGGTCCTCCAGAATAATAAGAGGCTCTGCTAATGATCAATGAAAAATGACATCATCATTTCAGCTGAAAGACGTCCTCTATTGGCTATAGACCTCCCCCAAGTGTAGCCACAATGACCAATCCAATGCGTCACGCATCAATCGGATTCCCGTAACTCTCACCAGGTCTTCGGTCTACCTTGTAAAAGGTACAGGCGGTCGCCTCATAGGCGGGGGCTTGCAGACGGCGAGCAATGGGTAGCTCGCTGTCCGAGCGTCCGGTAACCGTCCGGACCGAGTTCAAGTCGTTGACGGCGCAGACTGTTCCCACGCTCCTTAAGGAGTTGTTAGCAACCGTAGGGGCCCAGCAGGGTCGAAGCCTACTGGGGCCAAGGCTCTGCCCCGGTATGAAAGGCAACTAAGGAACGGGGTAGGTTTTTTAGTCACACTATCTCTCGCTCCGCCCAAGGGCGCGTTTTTTAACCACCGAAAATAAAACACCTATTAATTATCAAAAAAGCTAGTAGATTAATTATCTTCATGACCTTGCAATTTTTGGCGGTCTAAAAAACAGTTTAAGTACGGCAACGGACGATTAACTTAAATGTCTTCGGATTATTACCGTTCCAAGAATGGCTATACAATTTTTAGACTAAATGATATCACGGCATTCAATCTACCAGTAAGTATCATTGCTCCCATTTTAATCTCGAATTTTTAGGATTCCGTATTCGAAGGCCAACGGAGATCTGTTACTAAACGTCCACTGTCTATCCGTCCGTCTGTCTGTCAGCGGGCTATATCTTATAAACCGTAAGTAGTAAAGGGTTTAAACTTACACAGAATAATTAAGTATTTCTATTTCCGCTACAAGAAAAAATTTAATTAAAATAAAGTTATTTTGTCGACGTCATTTTGCTCGATTATCCTGCTATGATCTTCTCGTCTGTTTATAATTTAGGTGTCTTCAAGGCTAGAGTAAACAGGCTCTTAATAAGCTAGTGCACCTCACCTTCAATGATTGCATCACTGCTTACCATCGGCACAGAATAAGTAATAGCCATCGGGCAGGACACAATGCTTGCAGAACAGATGGCCGTTGGGACCGAAAGGTTCTGGAGTGGCGACCGCGTACCGGAAGACGAACAAGGTGGACTGATGACCTGGTGAAAGTTGCGGGTAACCGATGGATGCGAGACGGACAGGAACATTCGTTGTGGCGACGCTTGGGGGAGGCCTATGACCAACAGTGGACGTATATCGGCTGAAATGATGATGATCGGGTAGGATCGCAGTCAGCACTAGATTACATTATTTTAAAAAAGAGTACGGAATCCTTCGTGTGAAAGTCCGACTCGCACTTGACCAGATTTTTTTTACTACCGATTTAATACAGATATCTACCACAAATACCGAAGCCATAATGACCAATATAAAGCATTATTTAAGGTCGTTGAACTGAAAGACGACACCGGCACGATTCCAACATATTTGGAGAGCAGCCAAGACGTTTTGGAAATGGCAAGTCCAGTCTGGACAGACGTTTTCACCTATATTGTGTGCTGAAGTTTTTGTTTGTTTAGACAGACAAACATACGTCTCGTTCTTTTTACAAGCTTCTATTTAGCCTGTCCCGATGTTTGTCTGTCATCAAATCTTTTAAATTAAATTTGACCTACTTCCCGGTTACCGATTGAGCTGAAATCTGACATTTCATAGCTAAGATAGGACGTCTAATTTTATGAATTAACTTGTAAAAAATTTTGTACAAGCAAAAACTTGTTAATGAATGAGGTACTTAATCCTATGGTTGCGGGACGCACAAGATTGTTCATTGTGGCGACACTTGGGGAAGCCCTTAGTCCAACAGTGGACGTCTATCGGCTGAAATGATGATGATGAAATACTTATTAGTGTCAGAAGTACTTATAATAAACTCTGATAACCAATTAAAGATGAAACTGGTTTTATAACTAGGGAATGCAAATCTCGCAAGATTGGAGCTCGAGCGAGATCTCGCGAAATTATGAATAAAAATATCTTCTCTATCAAAAATATCTCGCTAATTTCGAGATCTCGCGAGATTGGCACTTTTGTATTATTATTTTTTGCAAATATTCACAATATTTGAATAAATTAGGAAAAAATTAATAAAAATTATAAGTTTTATAAGATAACCATAGGCGCGGGCTTGCGGACGGCGAGCAATGGGTAGTTTCCTGGCGAACCGTCCGGTAACTGTCCGGACCGAGCCCAAGTCGTCGATGGCGCGCACTGGGTCGACGCCTACTGGGGCCAGGGTTAGTTCCGAAACGTAGCTCAGCCCCGGTATGAAAGGCACGAATGCAGTAATAGTCTGACACTATCTCCCGCGCCGCCCAAGAGCGGGAGATGTCATTTGGATGATTTTTACCCACCAAAAAAAAAGTTAAAAAAAATATTTTCATAAATTTTTTCAATAGATTTTTCGCATCAAACATTGTTTGACGTATCTGTCTATAATTTTTTCCGTTTCAAATTTTGTCCGTGTCAATCCGCGCTTCGAATAAGATGTTCTCATGCTCGAGTACGATCTCGTTAATCTCGCGAGATCTCGCCCTTTTTTCGTCCGAGATTAATCTCGCTAAAAAAAGCCGAGATCTCGATCTCGCGAGATCGAGATTGCATTCCCTAGTTATAACTACCTAAACTACCAAAGGAAAGGGGATCAGGAAACGGTGGCGCTCACAGCGCCCCAGCCGCCGCCGAGATTGCGATCCCGATTTCCGGCCACCCGTAGGCGCGTGCTTGCGGACGGCGAGCAATGGGTAGCTCGCTGTCCAACCGTCCGGTAACTGTCCGGTCAAAGCCCAAGTCGTCGACGGCGCGCATCAAGGAGCTGTCAGCAGCACCAGTAGGCTTCGACTCCAGCCGGGTCAAAGCCTACTGGGGCCAGGGTTATCCGAAAGGGAAGCTCGGCCTCAGTACGAAAGGCAAGA
Organism: Mythimna lalbum; assembly: GCA_949319445.1. Classification (NCBI taxonomy): domain Eukaryota; kingdom Metazoa; phylum Arthropoda; class Insecta; order Lepidoptera; family Noctuidae; genus Mythimna; species Mythimna lalbum. The sequence continues at coordinate 7,566,371 of OX439363.1, forward strand.
AGGAACAGGAGTGCGTTTTTAGCCAGTAAAAGTCTGACACTATCCCCCACTCCGCCCAAGAACGGAGGATGTAATTAGATGATTTTCCCACCGCGAAAAATAAATTAAAAGAAAACTACCAGAGGAAAGGCTTGCCTTGAAGTGACGAAGAGGCCGGTAGTTTTGGTTGTGTCATTTTGTTCTTAGAAGCTTCATGAGGAAGCCAATGCTTATAGGATTCCATGTAAAGACAGAAGCTACGAAATATTTTCTCTATAATGCGTTCCAAATGAGAATAGGATCGATTGCATGTTGTGACGTCACGATTTACTGTCAAATCGAGGAAAGAAATTTTGAAACTTTAACTATTTTACGAAAAATTTAATTTTTTTACGAACTGTGAACGAAAAAAGTTTAATCAGAATTCAGTTCTTCAATTTTACTCATCTCCAAGTTCCTCAATTTTGACCAAATTTCTTAGATTTGACAGTAAATCGTGACGTCACAACAAAAAATCGATCCTATTCTCATTTGGAACGCACAGTACCTACATCACGCATATCAATGAGTATTTCTTACTAATAATTGCGTGTAAAATACATAGAAGAAATTGTTGGCAGTCTGAGAGTAATGCCCAACAAAATTACACAGACAAAATATATTTTTCAAAGCAGTAAGTATATTTAGAAAATACGAGACGTGACCTTGAATGGTTTGAACTGTATTTTTCACAGTATTCCACTGATTTTGAAAACGCGAAGAGCCGTATTAATATTTATTTTTTGATAAGTGCAAAAAGTAAGTATCCTATGATGTTAAGGAACAGTGTTAATTGGTATATGTGAAAGAATAGTCACAATTGTAATAGTGATTTGATTATATCTTTCACAAAATAATATAAATTTTACCGACATTTTAAACAAGCTTTTAATCAAAATAATTTTTTCACAGCAAGATTTTATAGCTATAAGTACCTATATAATTAATACTCGTCAAGACGAATCATACGAGCCCAACTCGATGGGGTATGTGTCGTTTAACCCTTCAGATACCGTCAATTAGAGACACAATAGTAAGACAATAGATGCGCGGCCACCGGTGGTCGCTTGGGGATTCATGAATTAACTACTGAGTTCCTATAGCAACCTTTCGGTTCCAACATCAGATCAGCTCTTTGTCATAATAATTTTGCATTGTCATCTGATTTACACATGTATGCAAAATTTCAGCTCAATCGGTAACTGGGAAGTGAGTCAAATTTAATTTACAAGATTTGATGACAGACAAACATCGGGACAGGTGAAACTAAATAAAAGCTTGTAAAATAAAGCCGCACGTAAAAGAAACAGGAATCCTTACTAATATTATAGAAGCGAAAGTGAGTTTGTTTGTTTGATTGTTACGTCTTCACGCCTAAATGGCAAAACCGATTTTGATGAAACTTGGTACACGGATAGACCATGTCCTAGGACACAGGATACTTTTTATCCCGGAAGTATGTTCCCTTGGGATAATTTTCTGCTATCACGCGTGCGAAGCCGCTGGGAGCAGCTAGTTAATAAATAAAATTTTCGTTTTTTTTTTATTTAAACTGTCATAAAGCCTCTAACAAAAGACTACTAACGGTCTTCCTTAGTCATAGTTCTTAGTAGCTACCGGGCTTTACGACAACCATGACAAACACTATATTAGCAACGGAACTGGCGGAATCGATCCGTGACGCACTTTATTAAGTTCCGCTGCGTTTAACAAATCCCTTAACTGTATCGTTGCAGATATTATCTTGGAATTCAAGTAAAATTTATCTATTAAGAATTATTTTTTGTCAGCCTCGCCCGTATCGATGTCGATAATTGACCCTCGGGTACTTATATCATCATCGTCATCATCATTTCAACTAAAAGATTTCCACCAAGTATCGCCATAATGAACGATCTTTTGCTTCCGGAATTCCGGATACTTATACCGGAACAAAAAACATCTTTCTTCTAGTCTATATAGGTAACGATCTACCCGTAAATTGGAAATCTTATAATTATATTGGCGAGAGGTTTAATTACCCCTCTCGCCCTGTATGGGGCGAGAGGGAGTGTCAAACTTTTACTGATTTATGTCAAGCTATGTTGCCTTTTGCGTTTTAGGCCTTTACGTTATCGTACCCCAAGAACGCAAAAAGAAGAAAAAGAAAGAAAAGAGAAAGCCGGAGAAGCTTGAAGCGGCTTCAAGCGTTATTTTGTGGCGGCACCGCCGCACACGAGCCACAAAAAAAGGCCAAATCAAAATGAAGCTTGAAGCGGCATTTTTTCGAAGCCCGTGTGCGAGGACAGTAAGCTGCATGTCTGAAGGTCAAAGCCGACCCGTCTTGTACTTCCATAGACGTTGTGTCATTCAGTTAAGCCGGTAGTATCGATTTTAGGGAATAATTGAAGAAAAAGTAATTGTATGCGGCTTAGGACATGGTGTATCACGGTTTTCATGGTCAAAGCAACTATTTTGACAGGCCTGTTGGTCTAGTGGTTAGTGGCCCTGACTGCTATGCCGGAAAGGTTCGATTCCCATCCAGGACAAATGTTTATGTGATGAGCATGATCATTTGTTCTGTGTCTGGGTGTAATTAATCTATAATATGTATTAATTTAGAGATATATAAGTATGTTTATCAGTTGTCTAGTTCACATAACACAAGCCTCTGCTTAGCTTGGGACTAGACGGCGTTGTGTGATAGTTGTATGGAATATTATATTATTTTAAGTTTAAATAAATAAAATTTATGCGCCTTGCCCGTTTTTACCCGACTACGATAAAGCCAAAAGCAGGGTTATGATTTTTGGAAACCATTCAGTTACTGATTCTGAACAAACTATATTCAAGTTTCGCATAAACTAAAAATAATATTGTTTATGGAGGATATTGTCTATCTGAATCTTTACAGCCCAATAAGTGTGTAAGCTGATTGTAGTAACAACAAATCAAAACTTCACGGAAATTGGCTACAGATTTCCTGCCGGAGTCTGTGTTTTGTGATAGCTATAACCCAGGGGTCTTTAAGTCAAGAGTGAATGGATTGCTTCTAGGCAAGCATGTTCCATCGTCGGCCACATCATCGCTTACCATCAGGATCTTTAAGTCAAGAGTGAATAGATTGCTTCGAGGCAAGCGTGTTCCATCGGCAGCCACATCATCGCTTACCATCAGATGAGATAGTGGTCAAACGTGAGCCTATCCACTATTTAAAAAAAATACATCTTTCAGAAACCAGGAGACTGTGGCAACTGGTCGCGGTACTCAATTCAAAATTACATTAGACAAATACTCTGTTCAAAATTACATTAGAAATTTATGAAAACCTTTTATTACTGTCCGTTCAACCGATTTTGACTTTTATTACATAGGTAGCATGACAAATGGCGGCTGCAGTAAATAGTTGGCATTGTAACCACTTTTTTGCTTTTAATACCATCCTTATGCCTACGAAATAGAAGTTAAAATCGGTTGAACTGACAGTAAAAAAGGTTTCTTTACATTTCTAATCTTAACGCGAACAGGATATAGACGGTAGTTAAAACGACATTCAATAGTTGAAATGTCAAAGTTTAACAGAGCTATTGAACCCGAGAGAAAGGACGAGATGCAATCGACGTAAATATTGAGAAAACGTACAGAACGAGAGGCTGCATTTATTGGTTTAACTAAGATTTTAGTACTCGATTGGAGTTTAATTCATTAAACCCCAAGCGAACGCCGGCGTTCGCGTATCCATTGTTTTTCTATTGCATTTTTTTTTATCTGATATAAACTAGTACTTGACTGCGATCCCACCTGATGGTAAGCAGTGATGCAATCGTTGATGGTGAGGCGCACTAGTTTATTAAGAGCCTATTCACTCTAGCCTTGAAGACGCTTAAATTGTAATCGGACGGGAAGACAGCAGCAGGCAAATTGTTCCAGCCCTTTGATGTACGCGGTATAATGACGAAACGAAACGCTTAGTCCGGACCGTAGAGGTTTCGTCTCTAATTATCATGATTTTTGTGCCTCTAATTATCATTATTGAAAGGTTAAAGGTTAAGGAGATGCAACTCGACATACATCTTCCCTGTTTTTCATACAACCGCTATTAAGCGATTATGACGTTATTACACATTTTTCATTAGATATTTCAAAAATACAGTATCTTTTCGATATTATCTAGGTTTCTATTGAAATGAATCTATAAATTTGAGTAAAACGAATACATTAAAGACCTCTGGAAATCTGCTATTTTGCATGAACTTTGACACTTAACTCTGTTCACTTCAAGATTCTAAAGACGACAATTGTTTTCAAAAACGCTTTTATAAGGACTCTTTATAAAATATTCGGGTAAATCACAGAATTGCCGTATATAGTTAAAAAATCTTAGCCATACTCACGTCATTCCTCTCGAGGACCATGGCCCTTACTCGCGAGTACATGGCGTCCTCGCGCATGCGTGCCGCGTCCCTAATCTCACGCACCAAGTCGGTCAGGAAGCCAGGGGCGTACTGCCCTGCCAGGTACACTGTAAGGAGAAAACGCAGTATTAATATGCAATTTCCGATTAGACTTCCAACCGGCAAAAATACGGACTTCCGGAGTTCGTCGACCATATCATCACTTACCATCAGGTGAGATAATGGTCAAGCGCGAACTTAAGTTTTAACTTCATCATCGTCATCATTTCAGCCGATATACGTGCACTGTTGAACATAGGCCTCCCCCAAGTGTCGCCACAATGAACGATCCTGTGCGACTCGCATTCACCGGTTTCCCGCAACCTTCACCAGATCATCGGGTCACCATGTAGAAGGCCTTCCAACGGTGCGTCTGGTACGCGGTCGCCACTCCAGAACTTTTCGGCCCCAACAGCCATCTGTTCTGCGAGCAATGTGCCCTGCCCATTGCAAGTTTTAACCTAAATTATCTTTTTCAATTGACGCAACGTTGGAAGGCCTCCAACAAGGTGGTCTGATGACCTGGTGAAGGTTGCGGGAAGCCGATGGATGCGAGACGCACAGGAACGTTCGTTGTGGCGACGCTTGGGGGAGGCCTATGTCCAACAGTAGACGTGTATCGGCTTAAATGATGATGATGATCTTTTTCAATTAAGCCAGGAAGGCAGCAAGTTTGAAGCGTTGCTTCGTAGAATACGTTTTAGTTAGGTATGACCACAGAAAAGTGTCGCCGCTTGTCTCCCACCCTTCAACTTCACTACAGGCAATAAATCAATACGAACACGCATTACGCAACTAACTGACCACGCACACTTAGATCGCAAGTTTGCTATTGGTAGTTGAACTATGAGCATTGCCCTACTTTGTGGCACGCCTGCCCCGCCCACAAGGTCATTCTAACCTCTCATCTGTTCTGTGGGTATCCATGGTTTCGGCACCAAAATTCCAAAGATAATGACACATAGTTGACATGTATCTATAGATGTTGTTAGACTTTAATCCTTTCCTGGGATATACCATAAAATACATATATAGGTACAGAAGTCAATTTACATACAAAGCGCGCTCAAGCAACGCACACATAGACACCGCTTACGGACATGATATCTCGGAGCGTCTCGGCCCGCTCGTCGAACAGTTCTGGCTCAAACGATAAAAACTGTAATACATACATGAGATTGTCTTCCGTACCTATCTATTTTGTGGCTATACTTAACCTACATTCTGCAATTATATTATTTTACTATCTTTAACTCTTTATCGGCCCGCGTCGGATTGGTCCGAGGAGTATTTTCGCGTCCTATTCTTTGGGGTCGTGTGTTTGCGACTGGGAACTCCATCACGTTTAGCTCTTCAATCCTCACAGGTGACAGCCAATCTGACGAGACGGAGTATTTGGTTGTGGATGTGCAACCCGGGAGGAATCCACGAATGAGTGTTTGTAGGATATATCCGAAAAAGGTTAAAGGGTTTAAAAATGTTATTGCTAAAACTCGTATCTAGTTTCCGATCAATACTTAAGTTAAAATTTCATGAAACCTAACTACAGTAATAAAACAAACGGGCGTTCTAATAAATACCAACGACCGAAATTCTTTCAGACTGCCTTAATGGGGTTTCAGTACTTTCACAAGGACATAATGGGTAGCTCACAGACGGGGTAAGTTATGTCGATGTTAGTGTAGCACGCAATCATTGCCTCGAGTGCGCGAAAAATGCTGTTACAATATCCGAGGAATTGCGAAATTGGTGAAAAACAAAAGTTCAGTATGGATAGTATCATGCTCGCTCCAATACAGGAATAAATGATAGATGTGGGCAAAAATAGCTGCCGGGTCTTAAATGGGAAGGTGCTTAGGACTATTATTTTTATTTCTGTTAGCTAGCGACTGAAAAACCAGCTCTCTACTAGGCAATACTCAATCCCGGCCAATGTGAGCAAGGGCTTGCATTTAATCTGTAAAAGACTGACATATCTTCTAGCTTCATACAGAACGGAAGAAGTCAGTTTATGATTCCGCACCGAAAAGAATATAAACATATTTTAACTAAAATCTACTAGAAGAATCTGCATCTTTCCGTTAAGCGTAACATACAATGAACAATAAAACGTTTGGTTTCCATGAATGAACCAGGTGAACTCTTATTTACATCGATACCACCAAAATATACAGTCATAACCAAAATGACACAGAACCAATTACCAAAATAAATAAAGTTACCACATCAAATCTAAATTACTGGTAAACCTATATCCCGCAAATGCGAAAGAAGTTTTAACAAAACAGCAAGCTATCTTGGGTCACGTAACGCACGCGATTTCGCCGCACTACGCCGGCGCCACAGCAAAAATGAAAACAGTAACTCAACAAGGCTAACTAACAGGAACTTCTGCAATCCCAGCGGTATATTTAAGCACGTTGACAACCCTGAGGCATAGCTGATGTGTACAATACACCGGACTACCATGATCTTTAAACGCGATCCATTTGGCGACCTAAACTGAACTGTTAAAGGGATTGAGGAACTGGACTGTTTAAGGAATGGAGCTATTTAGGGTGTATAGCTCCTTCTCTTTTTATCGTTCGCACGCTTGACATTTTAACACGCCATGGTAAGGCCCTGAACACAGCCATGTCTTCGTCACAAGGTCGCTAAGTACTGCTTGGCGGTGGAAATCAGAATGGTGGTACTGTGGTCATATTTTCCATGATGAGCTGTTACAGAAAAGATTTCGCAGTCATTCTAATAATAATCAGTTCAATTCGTAATATTTTGATATCACATAAGCTTACATGAGCACTTATAAAACGTCTGAAGCTAGTGCACGGTTCCAATTGGTCGTTTCCTATGGAAAAGAACCGGCAAGAAACTCTGTGGTGGGTAACCACAGAGTTTCTTGCCGGTTCTTTAACATCCTCTTGCCTTTATCCCAATGTATATCTTAACTTAGCTTCACTTTTTTTTTGACTGACCAACATTTTGACAATTCAAAAGTGCCTGTTATTGGTCTATTTGAAATAAAGTTTCTGATTTCTGACTTGAGGTCAGTACAAAGTAGCATGTCTTTTCTTTAAAATATATGTAGCGCATTTCTTGTTGTTCTACTGTTTACTAAATGAACTGTTTCAATTATTCGTTTTTGCTTCTGTCTCATCTACGTCAGACACGAACAGGTTGAATACTTCGCTGATTGACGTTTAATATTCAACGCGAGCTATCGGAGTGTGTGAAGAAAACGTTGATGGCCAATGTCCAATATTGGCATTGGATTCCTAGATGCTTTGGTGAATGAGCATTGAAAGTTGGCCGTTGACCTGTGGCCAATAGGAAATGGAGCAATTGCGTATTGATTTGCATATGTTTCAACATTTTCCAACTTTCACGATTTGTAGATGCAGTTTTAAGGAAGGTAATCACTACCTGGTGGAAATCGGCCGAAATACAACGTTTTTATAGCCCAATTTTTTTCCCAGACTTAGAAAATAACTTTAACTTTTGCTACACCCATATGACTCATAGCAGTAACACCCTCAACGTTCGTAGGAACACGATAACATCAAAATATTGTAAAGATAAAAAAAAATCCATGCAAATATGGAGCATGACTCTTTGGGAGCGGTCGAAGGCAGGTCAACAGAGACGTCGAGACAAAATACTTCACACGCTGAAAACAATGTGCCAGTCTGTCATGTGAATATTTACATAAAGCGCATTTCGCAGGCAGAGTGTCATACAAGAAACATTAACCTTGATACATCGCTGAACCATCACACGTGTCCATTTAAATAGTAGTCTACTTCCTGATGCAAGCATCAAATTTAAACCTTTATCAAATTAGAACTTCTTCTTGGAGCTATACTAAGTCATAGGCAAATTTATTCTTCCATGTCTGTTCTTGTTATATCATGTCATATTTCTGCCAAAATTTTGCATTAAAGAATCTCGGGTTAGTTTCGAAAGAGTAGCTCTCGAGCCCCGGTATGAAGGCTAGAAGGAACGGGGTGGGCTTTTCCCACTCCGCCCAAGAGCGGGGGTAGTCATTAGATGGTTCTCCCTACCATAATAAAAAAAAGAACATGCCGTAGTTTTTGTCAAAAATCACTTAAAATCCAACTTAAGCTTTAGCATATTTTTAAGGCAACTTCGTTCAAACAGACCGATGACGACATAGAAATTCTAATCCGTCTAACGCTTTACGATGTCTACAAAGCAGATTTTACTGCGGGTTCACGACCGTAGAAAACGCACTGCTATTTAATTTAGACGTGATTCCAAGCCTAGCATACTAATGTAGTCACGGCCTTAGTATTTTTGAGCACACAATGCCAAATAAAACGTGGCACATTTATAATTTTGCAATTTTGGCCGAGTGACAATTCCGTACCGGTTGTTCTTGACGCTAAAATAAAAGTTATATGCGCCAAAAACGTGCAGAAAAGTATTGAGTTGAAATATAGTTTTCAAGAACTACAAACTTCGAAGACCAATTCATACAGGACCCGCGTGGTGGCCCGTGTCCAAGCAAAGCGAACATTATAAGCTACGATAATAATATGCTAAATTCTTCTTCTTCCTGCCCTTATCCTATATTACTTGGGATCGGCGCAACATGTTTATTTCTTCCATTCTGTCGTTAAATTCAACATGAAAGATAGACATTGACTAAACAAAGTAATTTGTGCAGCATGACTAACTAGACTAGACATAATATGGTTTCTTCAGATAGACGAACAACATAATCTGGTACGCAAAAATTACGCAATGCTAACAGGTTTAATTTTGACAGTCAATCTTGTTTGAACATTGAAAGGATCATGATTATTTCAGTAGAAAAACATGGATTGCTGGGAATGGCGACACTCAAAAGTCTCCATTTCGACTGGCCTAGCGAATCCAGCGGATTGCTGTGACCTCAACCGGGTCGTCGGTTCACCTTGTGGGATTTCTATCAGCTGTCTTTCGGTACGCAGTGGCCACTTCAGAACCCTTTGGACCCATCGGCATAGATTCAAAGCATTTTATTTCAAATAGACCATTTACAGGCACTTTTGAAATTTCAAGAAGTCAGTCAGAACAATGATGCTAATTGCACGTTTCAAAGCGGAGATCTCTATGGAGAAGAATGTGCAAGAAACTCCATAGACACCTTTTTCAATCTATAACAAACTAGCTTCTGCCAACGGCGTCGCCCGCTTGTAAGTAGGTTTGTCCATACAAATTTTAGGTTCCCATTTCATCCTCTTAGGCCTAGGTAATAAAAGGAAACTATACACAAAATTTCACGCTTCTAGGCCTTATAGTTTCTGCTGTGCGTGTTGGTATGTCAGTCAGTCAGTTTTTCCATCTCTGTTACATTTTTCTTGTTACTATATATAACAAGTACTTCTATAGTTTTACTATTGGTGGTTAGTTTAAATTTAATGTTGATGGATCTTACAACAAATTTAGTCCAGTGCTCATCAGCATAGTGGATAACTGCGAAAGTTTAATTTGTCGCGAGGGCAAAGTTTATCAACATATTCAAATAACAAACGATACGTAGACACAGTAAGTTCTTTATTAAATTGAATGATTTAAACATACAATAATGAGACTCAATGTTAGAAGTCATACAGGTTCACTTCGGAAAATGAAGGGTGTAAGAACGTGTGGATTCAGCAGATGAAAAATGGAAGTAGCAGGTCTAGTGTGGTGTACTAGTGGGTACACCGTTGAAGAAGTGAGGCGAGAGGAATCCACGATGATTCCTCCAAATAAGGAGGACTAAACAAGCTGACTTAGGTGATATACATAGTTTGTTGGCAAATGGTTCTTCAAGACTAGATCAACACGAAGTATCCAGGTTTTAATTTCCTAGCGATAGTCAAAATATGCACCTAAATGGAGCATAAACGGCATTATCTTTAGATTGTGTTGACGTAGAAGTCTGATTTTTTTCACTGCTGTTTAGAGGAGCAGGTCTGAATATTTCATATTAATTTTAGCTTTATACCTCCACGCGTTACTGAGAAAAAGGGTCTTGACAGATGGACAACAAAGTGATTTTACTGACTTAGGTACGTAATTCTCATGAGTTCTCCTAATGGGAACACCGGGGTGCTGGGACACAAGGCAAAGAAGGAACACAGGAGTGGGTTTAATCAGTAAAGTCTGACACGCCCTCCCTCTCCGCCCTGGAAAGAGATAAGTCATTGAACGCACCTAAAACATCAGCCAAAACAAAGATCAAAAAAATGTTTATTACCAGTTTTATCAATAACAAATTCTATACAACTACGCATCTATTTCTGATAGGCTATGAAGGTAGCAAAACTATGCATAATTCATGAACTAGTAACACTTGTACCCTACTGCGCCTGGACAAGGTCGGGTGATGACGTCTACAGCTTTATCAGCTGACACGACGTGTATAACGCTTAGATTAAATTATTGGATCGAAGGCGCGATACGAGTGTAAGTGGGACGATCTATCTACAATGTCGACTCGTGATAATCAGCATCAGATAATCGCCAGAATTCATGAAAATGAAGGGTGTTGGAATTGAAAAGCCGATGAATTGGAAGTGATTCTTTCTACATTTATTTAGGTTATGTGAAACCTGAATACAGTTTGTTCAGAATCAGTAACTGAATGGATTCCAATAGATTTGATTTTTAAGTACATCATGTTATATTTTTCAGCAGAGACCTGGACCCTTAAAAAAGGTGACCGCTGCCGGATTGACGCTTTTGAGATGTGGTGTTGGAGGAAAATGCTTGGAATCCACTGGTCGGATCATCGGACCAACGATACCATAATAGCCGAACTCAGGTCACCCACGAGGCTCACCACCATATGCCAAAGAAGAATCTTTGATTTCTTTGTCCACATAGCCAGAAAGAAAGGTGATAACTTGGAAGAGTTGCTTCTGACAGGAAAAATAGATGGAAAAGACCCAGAGGCAGGAGTCCAATAGGTAGGTCATAACGGGTATTAGCGCCAGCAAACAGCTGGGTGCAAGTGCGAAACAACTCCTCAATCACCAGGATGGCCCGGTAACTATGTATTTTTGCTGACATGACAAGCAACAACTCTGTGATTTTTCATGATACAGTTATGAAATTTTGTACATAGATTCATTACATAAAATTACTAGACATCGCACCTTTAGGATTATAGGGACCTAATTCAAAAAATCATGATTTTTTTATCAAAATCGATTAATTTATTTTCTCATAATACATGTAGACAACTAAGTTAAGAAACAAATTCAACTATTATTTGTATAAGTTGTATGAAATTTCATTGTAATAACCTTCATTTACAAAAAAAACTTACGTGTATAAAACATTATTTAACGTTTCCTAAAAATTAGCATTTTTGGAATAGGTCACTATAATTCTAAGGGCGCGACATATGTTTCGGGTTTCGAAAAAATTATATTAAAACTAAGAACTATAGATATAGGCTAGATATATACTAGGAAGCGAAAGTTGGACAAACTTGTAACGCCCACTGTAAAGGGGACTCGCATACCATTCTCCAATGAGGTTAAGAACCTGGGCGTAACTATCGACCAGAGACTGACCTGGAACACTCACATTAATAATGTGATTCAAAAGGCTAAAATAGCTTTAGGAATATGCTGTCGCTTAGCAGGGACGAAATGGGGCCTAAACCGTAAAATCGCCCTGTGGTTGTACACCGTCATAGTCAGGCCGATAATAACGTATGCCTGCGTAGTATGGTGGAGGAAAACATCCCAAGTGACAGTCATTAACAAACTTAATGGTTTGCAGAGACTTGCATGCATTATATCAACAGGGGCCATGTCTACAACCCCAGGAGCTGCTCCAAATGCCCTGCTTAACCTTCCGCCACTTCATCTATTCATTGCGAAGGAGGCGAAAGCGGGCATGTATAGAATAAACAGCACTGGCAAAGTAAACTGGCGCTCTCAAGCACTGAGATCGCTACACGAATCAGTGCTTGAACACGATCAACTAGCTATGACAACAGACGTCATGCTTCCACAGTGTAACTTCACAAGAAATTACACAGTGGAACTGCCGAGCAGAGAGGATTGGTCAAGCAACCTCATTACTTGCAAGGCTGGAAGCCTGATCTGGTTTACAGACGGATCCAAAATGGGTGAGAATGTAGGTTGTGGAATATTTGGCATTAGCCCGAAATTCAGCAAAAGCTTGAATCTGGGTAAATATGCCACCATATTCCAAGCGGAGGTATACGCCATTATAGAATGTGCGGAAGCCAACCGTCAACGAAACTACATAAATCAATTAATTCTGATTTACTCAGATAGCCAGGCAGCTCTTAACGCCTTGAACTCGAATGCAATAAATTCGAAACTGGTAAAAGACTGCGTTAACAAACTAAATGACCTGGGGCAAAGGAATAAAGTTATTCTGAGATGGGTACCGGGTCATTCTGGAATTACTGGCAATGAAAAAGCCGACGAACTTGCAAGGACTGGAGCTCAAGGTCATCAGATAGGACCAGAACCTTTCTGTGGTATCTCAAAGAACCAGGCCATGCAGACCCTTAAGGGCAACCTATTTGGCGATTCAAAAAAGCACTGGTTGTTACAACCAGGACTGCTACACGCCAAATCTCTTATAGAAGGCTACTCACAAAAACGAACTGTCGAGCTTCTTGAGCTTAGCAGGACGAACATCTGTGCGATAGCCCGCGCCTTAACCGGCCACTGCAAATTAAACAGGCACCAATTTCACATGAAACTGAGTGACACTGATGTTTGCCGGTACTGCAATCAGGAGAGGGAGACGCCTAAGCACCTATTGTGCGAATGCGGGCCCCTTATCCACAAACGGAGTATCCATCTGGGCCGTCACATTATTCGCCCGGAGGAAATTAAAACTCTTAAAGCTAGGAGTATTCTAGACTTCCTGGAAGCCTCCCGGCTAAAAGAGTTACTCTAACAAGGTGGCGAGTCACAATAGATCTTTTAGGTCGCAGTGACTACATCTCCTACACTACGGGAGATGCATAGCCCCTTATCTTTAAAATAATAATAAGAACTATAGATTACCTAATAAGTAAATAAGATTTAATACAAGAAAGATGAGCACTCCAAGTTATTGCAACAAGAAGCACTGTTAGAAAGCGATTGTGTAAAGGTAAACTGATGTTCCTGTTGTTAGTACACCGAAGATTTATTTATCTCATTACGAAATCCACGAAGAATTGTTTGTTCAACTTATTTTAGATAATATAATTACGTAACAGTGTTTCCTGACGCTATCAACTGAGCCTTACTTTCGATTCCCAATCGTTTTTAGGCACGCAATAAACTGTTTTTCGCACTAGTGCGTAAAAGTCCGTAAACTAGCACCCGCTCCGATTGATTTTATTATTGTATCAGGCTGGGTGCTATGCGATCCCCACGAGTTGCGCGTCCACCCCGTTTATTTATTTCTTCGTAAGTGTATTGTGTCGTTGTGGCGACGCTTGGGGGAGGCCTATGTCCAGCAGTGGACGTCTTTCGGCTGATATGATGATGATGAAGTGTATTGAAAAACGTCGTTTGATACATGTGGAAATTTGTCTCTGCAGCACTCGGCTCCATAACACGCTTGGCTGAGGCACGAGCAAAATCCGCCTCGATCGCAATGACAAACTTGCTCAATTTGTATCAAATATACTATTTCATCAGGACAGGACGCAAAATTCTCGGAATTCCAGACTAGGTGGTCTGCCTAGCGATGGGCCTCATCAGAAGGCAGTCACCCAAAGGACATTGGAAAGGGCTATGCTTGGAGTTTTCTTGCGTGATCGCATCAAGAATGAAGATATCCGCAAGAGAACCAAGGTCGCCGACGTAGCCCAAAGATAAGCCCAAACTTAAGTGGTAGTGGCAGTGGTACATTGCTCAAAGAACAGATAGTCAATGGGGCCGAAAGGTTCTGTAGTGGTGCGCTGCGGAAGATGCAAGGCTCGAGAGCCTCCCATGAGGACTGATGACCTGGCGAGTCGCGGTAATGCGATGGATGCGAGACGGACAAGGCTGTTCGTTGTGGCGACACATGGCGACCATGTCTAGCAGTGGACGTATTTCGGCTGAAATGACGATAATGATAGCAAGACTAGTGTGAATGATAGTACTGATGATGTAGAGATTGTGGCATTTTTTTTTTATTGTTGATAGGTTTGCGCTTGACCGCTGTCTCACCTGATGGAAAGCGAGGATGCGGTCGACGATGGAGCGCGCTTACCTAGAAGTAACCTATTCATTCTTGACTTAAAGATTCCCGGGTTGTACCCATCGGGACACACAGAGTCACAGACTCCAGCAGGGAATTCCACTCCTTACCTGTGCGCACAATGAATGTGTTCCCAGGGACGTCCATAATATACCGTTGGCGCATCGCCGTACGCCTGGTGGTCCGATGATGGAACGGGCTAGGCGGAATTACATTTAGTGAATCGATAAAACTAACTTAATTGGCAGAAAATATCTTTTTGAGGTGGAATTCATTAAAAATAACTCCTCCCACTCTTGACGGAGCGAAAGGCAGTGTCAGACTTTTACTGACTAAAATCCACATGTGTTCCTTCAGTTGCCCTTTGCGCTCCAGGTTCACGATAACTTTCTAACCCGCCCGGTTGAAAGGATCTTAGTGTCGTGAATGTAATCCTTATCAATGAAGCCAGTTGATAAGCAGCTCATTATTTTATTTATGTCTTTCATTCATTCCTTTATGTATATTTCGTTTTTTATGCGAATGTATGACAACAAATGTCACTTTATCAAGTTGTTGACTCCACAAGCTTGAATGGACAGCTTAGTCATTCTTGTTGACAGTAGCGTAAACAGGCGTGGGCAAAGAGGCTCTAGCATGAACTCGCTGCTCGCACTCAAGGCGTCCTCGCGCGTAAACAGGCGTGGGCAAAGAGGCTCTAGCATGAACTCGCTGCTCGCACTCAAGGCGTCCTCGCGCAAGCTCTTTAAGAACGAGGGTTTTTTGTTTAATAGACTAGCTTTTGCCCGAGTTCATAAAATATAGCCTATATCACTCAGAAATAAAGCAGCTTTCTATCGATGACAAAATTTTAGCAATCGGACCAGTACTTCCAGAGATACAAACAAAAAAACATAAAAACAAACTTTATCTCTTTGATAATATTAATAAGTGTAGATAATATTAGTGTAGATAGGCTCGCGTTGGACCACTATTTCACCTGATAGTACCTACGCGACGATGTGGTCTCGTTTTCGAATTTATGAAACAAAAGGGCTTCATTGATGACCTTCACCCACGTCTAAATTAGTCTACGCTACGCCTCTGCTTAGTGACTCAGAATCGTAGAAAAACATCATGAAATTACAGTACAGATATTAACATTGACCTACATTTTGTTTGTCAAGGTCGAAGATTTTAGGGTTGAGCCGAAACATGAGCTTGGCATAGCGTGTTTAAAGACGAGACACATAAATACGGCATTCTAATCCATTTATTTTTAACTTATTGATTGCACCCCTTTTTTGAGGTGAGAAATCATCGAATAACTTCTCACACTTTGGGTGTAGCGAGCGGGACTAGTATTCTTTTGCTGACTAAAATCCACTCATGAACCTCAAATTACCCTCTGCTTTCCAGGACTCCAGTTAATTTTGTATACCTTAAAAAATCCTATAGGTATTTAGAATACCTATAGGATTTTTTAAGGTATACCGTATTCTCCTCGCCCATGTATATAATTCTGATTTTGATTTCCGATATAATTATACATCTTTATTGAAACTATTAGCTATGTATACTAATTATGATAACGAAACCATAGCTTTTAATTTTGAAGCCAACGCCAGACGCAGTACAGTATTTTATATACTAGTGTAGTTTTAACCCTTCAGATACCGTCAATTAGAGACACAATAGTAAGACAATAGATGCGCGGCCACCGGTAGTCGCTTGGGGATTCATGAATTAATAAATACCTAAATAATTGAAGTACTTACCATTATCATTAAGTGAGTGATTAGGAGTAGCACCCATACTCGAACTGGACCCCTTCAATATGGCATTGTGCTGTCGCAAATTCTCCAGTTCCACTGTAAACACAAATAAGTTAGAATAACAGTAAAAGAACTCAACTAACTTCCTACCCTACCCTACCCAATCCATCCTACCCTACCCTGCCATACCTATCCCCTACACTATGCACCTAGCCTAGCCTACCCTACACAACCTATCTATTTTTTTGCTTTTAACCCTTCAGATACCGTCAATTAGAGACACAATAGTAAGACAATAGATGCGCGGCCACCGGTGGTCGCTTGGGGATTCATGAATTAAACCTTTCCTGTATACCAGTGAACAAAATAAAAAAAGGGAAAACTAAAATTGATCCAACCATTCTTCATTTATAGCATGACCAGGAGAAATAGGGGTTCATTTTTGTATGTATAGATAATTTCTTTTTTTTTGTTAGCCTGTTCTGTCCCACTCCTGGGCAAAGGCCTCCCACTCCACTCCACTCCTTCCATCTTTCGCGCGCCAGGGCTTCTTCTTGTCAATCCTGGTGGGGTCTAACGCGGCCCCGACGCACTATTTCAAGGCACTAACTTTGTGTTACTTTGGCCCACAGTTTGCCGGGCATGCGGCAGACGTAATATTATATTTTGCAAATTGCAATCTATCTAAACAATATTCAGCAATAGTTTTGGTATTTGCTTAAATCAGGCTTGCACAGTAGGTACATGTCCAATGACGAGATGCTTTGTCTCAACCAGTCAACAATAATAGGTCCTGTGGGGTTTTCCGTTTTAGCCTTGGTGGCATGATTAACTCGCTCATTAGGTGTGTTGCAAGTACATTGAGGTGGTTTGCGCTCCTTGATCTATTAAGCTATTAAGCTACAACTACATTGGGCAAACATGGACCACGTACGCCGATCGAGGCGCATCGGTCTCCATACACTTTATATGGCAACCAGACTTGTAGAGCTACATTAGATCCACGCCACGTGACGCGACTCTACGTACAAATCAGGTGTGGCCTACATGTGCTTCGATCTAATGTAAATTTTTTTATTTCTTGTTTAACTGTTTTTTTTATATTAACCCTTCAGTTACCGTCAATTAGAGACACAATAGTAAGACAATAGATGCGCGGCCACCGGTGGTCGCTTAATTCATGAATCCCCAAGATTCATGAATTAAGGTTGTGGTGTAATCTTTCATCAGTCATATACTATGGTTCATTTGTTATCATTCGTAACATTTTTGACTGAAATCTTTAGGATTTCACCATTTGATTTTGCTGATATGTCAAACTGCAGTCCGTAACACCATATGGGTTTCAGTATGACTATAAAAAACAAACAAGTTACAATAACAGTAAAGGAAAACATAAATGAATTTTAATGAGCACATTGTAATCACTAATTACCTACTGTAAAAACCACCTGCTAACTGTTCTTGTTAAGTATGTTGAAGCAAAAACATTATGGATTTTAATGAAGACAGTTTATGATATTTACTTATACCGAATAATGAGAAAGATTGATATATAATCTACTCCTTTTTAAATTTGTTTTTAAATGTTCTTCTCTAATCTCAACTATTAAAAAAACCAGTTTTATTGTAAGTGGAATAGTCAAGTTTTGAAAAGAAGTTCCTCAAATATTATGAATATATCTTTAGGTATGAGGAGGATTGACAAACTACTCCTTTTTTAATTTGGTTATAAATATTATCTATCTATCTTTAGATATTACTAATTTATTGGTAGAAACATTTTTCCTGTTAAGTGCGTAACAACCTGTCCTAGCTTCGTTTTATGAGTGTTAGCAATCTTTGATATAGGTACTCAGCTTTTCTTTTTCACTATTATAATATGCATCTATACCTTTCTCATGAATCACTCTGTCTATTGCTGTACTCTGCACGAAAATCTGTTCCATAGTTTTTGACTTTATGGCATTCAACGGATGAAAGATATGGTGACTTTGTTTAATTATAATATTTTTTTTTTTATCAGTACTAGCTTTGCTACTATCTACTTCTATCAGTACTAGCTTACTATACCCAACTCTACCCTACTCTACCCTACTCACCCTACTCTACCCTACTCTACCCTACTCTACCCTACCCTACCCTACTCTACCCTACTCTACCCTACAGTACCCTAATTTTTTTTTCCATAAGAACCTTCTCCTCACAATAACAATCACAACAAAAAAAAAATCAGCCAAATCGGTCAAGCCGTTTTCATGCCAAGTCGTGACAACGGAAAATGGGGGTCATTTTTATATATATAGATTCCCATTTACGATCAGCTATCCAGCTATAATTAAATTTGTCTGACATCATAAAATGGTTTTTGAGATATAAAACATCCAATGATGTGTCATCTCGTATATAAATTATCTTTAAATTGAAGCTAGTCTGGTCCTTCTCAATCGGAATACGCAATGATCTGTGCTCATTAGTGCTCTTACCAATTGGTTTTTGTGGCGTTTAAGTCTTTGTTTGTACGCTTTACAGAACAATTTTTTAATTATAATAGTAGGGATTTCTTTTTAACCCTTCAGATACCGTCAATTAGAGACACAATAGTAAGACAATAGAGTCACGAGGCCACCGGTGGTCGCTTGGGGATTCATGAATTAAATGTATTTATCACAAGTTCTTGAAACTGGATAGACCGATTTAATTTTATTAATAAATATTTATTACCGTATTTGTTTGGTTGTGTATTAATAACAGACCAGTGGTGAACAATTCCAATAATACAGTTTTTAAATAACTGTATTATTGGGATCTCGGGCTGGCGAACCTTAATACAGGATACTGTGTAACCTAGCTAGGACGCCAGGACACCCTTCTTCTACTTTTAAATTGGTCATATTATCTTTTTTAAACTGTTTAGACTGAACCTCATTTTGTGAAATAAACATATTATTATTATTAATTTTTTTTAGGGACTGCCTTTTAAAACTTGTTACCTTGAAAGTGATTCTTAACTTAATTTACATAAATTACATTTGTCTTATATTCATAATACTATAATCGGATTAAGTTAATCAGTTACATTAGTATGAAATAGATGTTTTAAGCATCTCATGTCCTCGAAACATGCATTGTGCGTAGGTGATGGACACCTACATTAGGTAGGTGTACTTGTTTGAAAGGATGACCTTATGAGCATGCCGTGGGCTGGCTTACCAAAAAGTTGGAAAGGTTTGCACATTATGTAGATTTACTGCTCAAGGTTGTAATATTGTAATGTGGAATTTATCGATATGTTGCATTAGTTAAAATAAGCCTACATTAACATAATATTGTGGACGATCTAACTGTTCAGATATCGTCAATTAGAGACACTAAGAAGACAAAAGACAATACTGGCCAGAAAAAATATAGTTTGAGATCATCAACACGAAAAGAAGAAGAAGAAGTAAGACAATGACAGTGTGAACACCGATGTTTGCTTGGGGTTTAATGAATTAATGTCTATAAAATTACCTACTTATATAAGATCTTGTTAATATGTTATTGGTGTTCCTCATAATCTACACTAATATTATAAAGAGGGAAAATTTGTACTTTTGTGTCTGTATGTTTGTAATGAATGAACTCAAAAACTACTGCGCCGATTTCAAAAATTCTTTCTTCATTGGAAAGCTACATTCACCCTGAGTAACATAGGCTATACTTATTGCCCATGTAAAGCCAGGACAGGCCACTAGTAATAAATAAATAAATAAACACATTAACTATTAACCTTTTGAATACCGTAATTAGGGACACAATAGGTATAGGTATAACGGGCTGTTATCCGCAACTCCACGACTAAGGCGCGTATTTTGCACACACAATAAATAGAGACACAATAAAAAGACAATGAGGGAGCGAACACCGGCATTCGCTCGGGGTTTAATGAATTAATTCATGAATCCCCAAGCGACCACCGGTGGCCGCGCATCTATTGTCTTACTATTGTGTCTCTAATTGACGGTATCTGAAGGGTTGATATGCAAGACTATTTTTGTTCTATGATAATCAAAAGTCAGCATGATTGAATACAACTTCAAAACATTGCTTTTAACATTAAAAAAAAAAATTTAAGGCCTTACCTTTAGTATCCATTAAGTCTTTATTCAGTCTTTCATTTGCCATTTTCAGAGAAGTTATTTGGTCAAGCAGACATGTCAGGAGTCTGCTGCCCACCTGGCTACCTGACATGTCTGAACTGTCTTCTGATTCTGACTCCACATCTCCATTTGCAGGCCTGGCCACATCCGGCAGCCCTCTCACACAGGGGTCACTGAATCTTCTAGCATTATTCCCTTCATCCTTGTCATTCAGGTTCATGTCACAGTTTGAGTTTGTGTCACCAACTGATGTCACTATAGGAGGCAAGCTAGCAAAATCCTGGCTGTCAGTCAAATTCTTTGGTTGCAAATAATTGATGTTTTGAGAGTGGGTCGGCGTCCCGTGACGAGGGGTACTTGTCACGTCCTCAGCCTTGTTCTCGCTCCTGCGCCGCATTCGGGGCCTCTGCACTTGAATGCTTTTGTTTACACTCTGCACGTAACGATACTCAGGCCCGTAGAATGGCATCATAGGTGGGTTGCAGTAACTTGGCAGTGTGGGCAGGGACATCGGTTCAGGTGCACAGCCGTACATGTGTCTATAAGGATCAAAACCCGGTGCGAACTGAGAACTGCCTATCGCATAATTCACATTCGGATTTACGTACGTATCATACGTGTCCATGCTTGGGCTTGAATCCTGGATGTGGTGCATTGTCTTGTCCAACCATTTCGACATGTACGAACCTCTGCTCCCACGAGATTTCTTCCGCTTTCCCAGAGAGCCGTTACTAGTAGACGGTTTGCCGTTGCCGTTCACTTGTTTTGGTGTAGAAGCCATTAATGTCACTTTATTACACTCGAACACAAGTATGAAACACTAGAACTGCACTTCAGCACCTTCTTCCTACCATCGAGATACTACTATTTTCCATTTACGCTGAATTATTAAAATCGCGCACAAAAATAACTTGGTTCAATTCGACCGACTTGGGCAATGAATTATAAATGACGTTTACTGTCATTTTGCTTTTGTAATTTCTAATACAGATAACAAATGATTGAGTACTTTAGTTACACGCATATAAGCAATAAAAATACTTCATAAATCGTTATCTTAATACTTTTATTTTACGACAGATTATCATTAAACATAGTTTACATTAGAGATTGATTTTCTTTAATAAATTCAAGATTTTTAAATTTTATAAATCAGACAGCGCCATCTCTTATTGGTACTAGTTACTGCACCACTTTTTTTGTTCTATTTGTTCCGTGCTGAATATATAGATGGCGCTAGTTACATATCCTCATCAATGCTTTAATAAATAGGCAATCGTTATTGTTATTGTAATTAAGATGGCCTTAACCTCTAGTACTAGATAGGTGTATCGATTGCCTTACATAGATAAGTATCAATCATAAGGTCTTTGCGGCTTATACTTTGTAGACTTGACGCTGAGAATTGAGGGCAAACAATGCATAACTAATGATTATAGCGACATGTCTTTTCAAGCGATTTTTTCTGGCTCGTTGCCATGGTCTGATTTGCTTAATTATACCAAACTGATTACTTTCCCACATCTGGTTCTACCTTTGGTTTTGGCGACACTTCTATGGCAGTAGGTACACGGAGCTTCATTCTAAAACTTCAGTGAACTAAGTATTTTACGTTGACTCATAATTAAGCCCGGTTAGGTAGCTGTTAGTGGGTCGACGACATCGACACTAAAATTACAGGAAGTATACACACGTGGTCATGTTCTTGTAACCGTGTTATCACGTTCAGAATACGTTACTTTGACTTATTATTGGGTTCTTTGGTCCTTGGCAGGAGCCGACCGTAAAGTAGAACCCTGGGATTACTCTATATAAGGACCATCTTGTCATTTTGTTAAAAACAATTTTCTATTTTTCGCTTCTACTAGTCATTATCATCATCATTTCAGCCGAAAGCCCCTGTTGGACATAGGCCTCCCCCAATTGTCGCCATTATGACCGGTCTTGTGCGTCTCGCGTGCATCGGATTCCTGCAACCCTCACCAGGTCATCGGTCCACCTTGTGGGAGGCCTTCTAACGCTGCGTCTCCCGGTAAGTGCTCACCATTCCAAAACCTTTCGTCCCCATCGACCATCTGTTCTGCGAACAAAGTGACCTGCTCATTGGCACTAGTTGGCGATTCTTTAGGGTTTACTGTAACCTTGGTTCTCCTGCGGATATCTTGATTTCTGATGTAAGGAAATTCCGAGCATAGCCCTTTCCATTGCCCTCTACCACCAGCTATTTGAGCTTGGGGACAAACGATAGTTTTGTGCATTTGCTGATACTACAAACACTAGGTACCTATGCGGACCCTTTACACCGATGGGGCAAGGATCTACAGCCTATTAAGCCATTAGGAAGATCAAGCTATGGCCCTTGGCACAGATAATTTTGGTGCGAACTCTGTGTTGCATTTAATTTTTTACAGCTAAGTGTTTTTTTTAACACGCTTTTTTATTATTATTGATAAGCTTGCGTTTAACCACCATCTCACCTGATGGCAAGCGACGATGTGGGCGACGATGGAACACGCTTGCCTAGAAGTAACCCATTCACTCTTGACTTAAAGACCCCTACTTCCCACTCTCACTCATACACTAGACCCCTAGAAGTGTTCTGATAAGCGCCAATTTTATTTTGACCGGTCTGTAAGTTGGTCTTAGTAGTAAGTAGCATAACTGCTATACCGGAGGTCGTGTGTTCGACTCCCACCCTAGGCATTTGTTTTCTTAAAAACTAGATCTGTCAAGTTATCCAGTAGGTACTATAGTCACAGGATTAGTGTTTGCCCCTTGAATATAATATATTGAATCAGGTGTTAAAAAATGAAACAAGTATTAAATGACAGAAATTTATTTTCTAAATATATAAAACAATTTGATTTATATTTACAATTTAAATTTTCTTTTATAACATTTATAAATTGCTGTGAATAGTTTACGAGACGAGTTGGACGTATCTATATTTATAATAATATGTATGAAGAAACAGCTAAAGAATCCGTAAACATTTTACAAATTCTATGGCACATTGAAAATTGAAAGGGAACCATTTTTACAGAAAAAAAAAACAACGCAAAGAAATGTGCAAACATATATCATGAAAATTGGCAGTATTATGTAAATTCTTAAAACAGTTTATTCTTACAAACAAAATCGTAATAACTAACTTTATTGGTACTTAATTACTGAAACTAAAGTATGTTCAAAACAATACGATGATATTGGGTTAACAATTTACATAAGTAATAATAACATCTAATTATAAACTTAATTATTTTGTAGAAATTTTATATTTCTTTATGATACCATCAAGTGGGGTTACTTTGACCCTGGGGTATACTCTGGCATAAGCTTATTGTCCAATAGGAACACAGTAAACACAGTTTCTCGTGTTCTCATTGGTTAACAAACGTGTTCCAAAGTTATACCTCAGGGCTAAAGTAACCCCACTTTACTTGGTACTAAAAATCAAATATAATTGATAAAAGAATCGATCTATAACAATCCCGTCCTAAGTTTACTTTAAACTAAATAATATGTAAATAATTATGATCTATCGAGATTTAAATTATAAAGAAAATAATTGCATTAATTCATAGAGGGTTTACTGATTGTACTTAGTATGTACCTACGGCATGTAATGCAAACAGGACGTTTGCTACAAACGTTTTACATATTATCTTGTCATCTAACATTAGGTAATATTTACTTGAAATTAGTTGTCTATGAAAACTGTTCATGCATCAACTTCGCTCTATTTTTCGTCATTTAATTCATGAATCCCCAAGCGACACCCGGTGGCCGCGCATCTATTGTCTTACTATTGTGTCTCTAATTGACGGTATCTGAAGGGTTAAATCATCCTTCACAAACAGCGGTCCTGCCGATTTAATTATCTTTTATATGTGTTTTCAAAATTACTAGCTATCCCCGCGGTTTTGCCTGTGTTTCTTTACTGCTCCGTGCAACACAAAAACCACTTTTCAATTTGGACCAGCATTAGCGCGCTTATCCTTACTAATATTATAAAAGCGAAAGTGAGTTTGTTTGTTTGTTACGTCTTCACGCCTAAATGGCGACTTTGATGAATTTTGGTACAGAGATAGTTGGGACCCTGGAGACGGACATAGGCTAATTTCTTTTTTTTTAAAGTGAGAAAAGGGGGAGTAAGAGGGAAGAAAAGGGGAGAGATTAAATTAAAATATATTAATAAACGCGGGCGAAGCCGCGAATAAAAGCTAGTATTAGTATAGGTTTTATGGATTTTTGTAAAACACAGTTTTCTTTGAAGGATATTTTGCTGACGAAAAATAGAGCACAGCAAATGATCTCTTATTTTAATTGTCAAAGAACGCACATAAAAATACAATTATTCGAGTGTGCGTGGACCACAAGGCACCTATCGAAAATATATAATCAGATATGACGCGTCTCTTCCGTGACACAATACAGGCAGTGATAGCAACTAAATAAATAGTATATCTTGAATGATACGAGGGTAAACAGAAAAAAAAAAACAAGTATAGAAAATTATGATCCCTTAACTTCTAAATGAGTATACGATTTGATCATAAAATATAAATTAAAACTTACATAGCATCTTCATTATACTCTATCGTAGATACTCCATTGAGAATTATTTATTTCAAATGATTTTTAATGAATACCGTGCCGATTAATACAAAATTATATGAACCTATATCGATGACCGTAATCCAATTGTTTTTACAGATACATAATCTACGTACCATCTAATTTGCAAACCAAAACCAGACAGAAATAAAGTAAAAAGAACAACGATTTATGAATTTTTTGAGACATATTTAATACAAAATTATCATATCAAAAATTGAATATCATCTGTCTAAACTACCGATATCAATACAAGTCACATTTAATTCTGCCTTGATTTCTCATCGCATTTCATAGCTGTATTTAGATTAAAATTATGACACAGTCGCACATACGTTCAACAAAGATATCTAGAGACATACAAAATACATATTAGGCATCTAAATGTCGTACACAATATAGAATATCTGTTTAAATCTAAGTCACATCGTTGCATTGCCGAGGATTCCACGCATACTAAATAAAATTTACAAAAGTCAATAACAACTTTTCTCTTTGTAAGGGTTTTGAGAGTTAAAATGTTTTACGACGAAGCGAGTTGAAATATTGCATGGAATCCCTTTGGCTTATATTGTTTTTCACTCTTTGCGACCCTGCATTCATTCGAGTGATTTCTAAAAGAATAAACGACAACTGAAACATTTCTTTTGGAATGTTTGTGCGAAAAACTGAATTCCAACGTATAACAGCTTGGTGTCAGCACCACATGAATATCAGACTCAGTATTCAATAAATCCACAACTGTTCCAAGGGAAATAGAGAAATCACTCCTTCACAATCACGTCTTGACACGCATGCATATACTTAACGGCTAAACTAATTTGACATCGTCCAGTGCTGTCAGCAGGTCGCTGGTGTTCTGCAGCATGTCGGCTTCGGACCAGAAGTCATTTGTGCTCATCTGGCCGTTGGCCTCGAGCATGATCTCCGGGGTCTGGAGGAAGCCGGGGCTGGGCTGCATCTTGGACAGATATGGGTCGCATCCCTTCATCACGCCGACTGGTGACATCAGTCTGCTGCCTGGGCTGTACTGTTGGAACTTACCAACCGGTGATAGGGATTGTGGGGTCGAGTATGGGCTCATGACGCGTTCGCGGTGAGCTGGGGACATAGCTGGGCTGTGGGTGTAGCTATTCGGGCTGGGTGGTAAGGAGTACATGGGGCTGACGTTAAGGCTTAACGGAGACATGGGGCTGCTAATATTCGTGCGCATAGCAGTCATATTGGTGTTGTTAAGTATTATTTGTTGTTTTGGCATCCCTTGTAATAAGTTTATTACAGGCAGCGGGATGTTATTAATGTTTGTGTTCTGTGGGATTGTGTGAGGGTTCCTGACCATTTGGTAGTTGGGGCGAAGTTGGGGGTGCGGCTGTGGTAGTTGTTGCGGCAGGTCCTGTAAACACATAAAGGAATATATTAGTATATTGAAGTAGTCCTTAATTAAAATACACAGTCATGTTATGTGAAGACCTGCAATGAGACAAAGCGTAAAACTCTGGTCGAGCAATCCCTAATACACATAAAAAAGTTCAAACTAAAAAGGTGCACGTATAAAACAGTGAAGGAGGATCGAGTATCAGCTTTAACCTTGTCATTGAAGCATTCTCAGCCGTAATAAATGTTCCACTTAACATTTACATAATCTTAGAAGCCGAGCAGAATTTGGACAATCCGCCATTGTAATACAAACAGTATGCTTGCAAACACGGAGAGTAATTTGTGTTTTCTGACCACGTGAACATGTAGGTGATGACGTGTTCTGAGATCTTGCACCAACGCGGCATAATTTATGGACTAGATAAAGATGCAGTGAGAATCTAAGTGGTTGTTAAACAGTTGTGTTTTGTTCGAGTATTTTGAGGCATAGAAATGATTTGACATTGGACATAGTTTTTTAAGTTATTGCTTGTAGCATCTAATTGTAAATATTATGCAAGTATGATGTCTCTGTAAACCCTGTACTTATGAGTATCGTAAAGATAACAGCCTATGTCTTTAGAGTGTAGCGACATCTATAGCGACACATTCATAAGAACTAATCCTGCCATCGCGCAATATGAAAATGCCTATAGAACAGGTCAAAATAATCTATCAGGCAATTACACACCAGACAAAACACCAGTCTGGTCGGAGGATCCTCTCTTTTTAAAGGAGGTATGTAGGACTACTCTCTGTTCCGCATACCTCCAAAAGAGCAACACCGATATACTTACATACAAAGACATTCAATATAGTGACACCAAAATCACTTATAATGCCTCTGTAAATGGTTTCGTTGCTTCAATAAATGAAACCTGTCCTTCGCCTAGTCTAACAACTCTCACATTTCATGCCGGCCTAATTTAAAAAGCTTTAATATAATTTGATGTTGACAAGCCGTTGTGTTGGTGCATTGCGGTCGAAGTGCCGTCGACTGTATGTTGATCGATAGTTATAATAACCCACTAACATTATATACTGCGTGCTACTAACTTCTATGTGATTTTAATAAATGCGGGCTTCTTGATTGGTTGATTGATTGTATTGTTGTTCTCTCTAGTTTGATCTAATGATGATAAGGGGACTTGTTGCGGTGTCATTGCTTTGAAAGAAAATAGGTGACGAGCAAGTTTATTTAGAGGGGAAAATTTGTGCGACTTTGTGAAACCTGCTATTGTATCTTTGCCACGTAGTAGTCTACCTAAACTTGAAGAACAAGCATAAAACATTCCCAGCTTTTTAATGTTCGCACTACTGGGACTCAAGCTTCGTCTCTAGGACAGGGAATGGACCGTAAATCATCACGCAAGCCCAGTTTTGTTGAATGTCACATATCTTCAAATTTTTCGAATTGAAAGACTATCCTAATTAATTGTAGATCTACCTTTTTATCTATTTCATTATCTTTCTGTTTTTTAAGTTTTTTGTACTGGCCTATATTTTGTTAAGCAGTTAGCCTATTTAATAGTTTTTTGGCGAACCATATTTCAGATGTCAGGGTGATATCAGACCGCTTGCGTGTATTTTGGCGTCGACTTTCTTACTTCATTTCGTGCACTGTTATACTGACGTCATAAAAATGTTCCATTAGTTTTTATTTCGAGATTTGATGCTAGATTTAACACCACCAAGTAGCGTAGCTATTAAAATCTGCTTTTAGTATTACTGAGCACTCAACGTAAAAAAATGGAATGTGAAAAAGTAATGGAAAATACAGGGATGAGAAATTTGTGCATAGCAACCTTTATGTTATTCACTTTTAAGATTCCTCATCTGGATTCCTACCTTAAGGATTGGCCAGAAGTGGCTAAGGACAGAAAAGAGTGGAACCACGGTTGGGAGGCCTTAGCTCAGCAGTGGGACACAACGGGCTCATAATTTTTCTCCATCTAACAGGTAACTCTGTCCAATCATCATCAACCTTAATTTTATAATTACTATTGCAGGCTTGCACATAATGTAGCTATAAATATTTCTGATAAAAATATTTATAGACCCTTTAGATGTCCATAATAGAAATGCATGACTACGGACATAACTTAGTAAACTAGTAACTTATAAAATGAATGAGTCACATCATTTGTTTCAATCAGACTCACGATCATCGTACGAGGGTAAAATCAAGTTTTAAATATCAATAGCCATAATTTGTAGCATCCGTTACAATGTCGGACCTATCTCTTAAGATATTCCTCACTATCCCTTTTAAGGGTCGAACAGTCCATAAATTATGAGGTAAGAAAATAGGTAGTTAATTATTATTGGTACGATTAACTACCTATTTTCTTACCTCATCGTAATTTACACTGTTCATGGTTAATCTCCAGTTATCTATATTCAATTTAGGGTCCAGTTTGATCAATCGCGTAGACTGGAGCAATTTTTTTTCCATCCATACTAACTTTATTATACACCTCATAAAATACCACGAAAAATCAATTATTTATAAAAAATTAGTGTACCATGGGCGGTATTATCGCATAGGGAAATCTATTACAACCATCTGAAGGACAGAACAAAAGGAGATAGATTTGGCTGTCAGTATACGACAATCAGAAGTAATACTAACTGAGAAATAATACGTAATACATATATACAGTATCAAATAATATGTTACATACATAATAATTATCACAAAAACTAATACTTATAAGGGCGAAAGTTTTGGAGTTTGTTACTTCTTCACGCTCGAACGACAGAACGGATGTCGATGAAACTTGGTACACGGCTAGACTATGTTCTGGAATAACACATATTTTTATCCCGGGAGCATAAATATCTCGTGGCCCTAAGCCGCTGGCAGCAGTTAGTCAAACATATAAATATGTAAGGAGAAGAAAATTACAATGAAACAATGTTACTTCACTATTTTTTAAACGTTGGTAGGTTTGTGCACGCCTCACTTCTACCCTTACATTTTATATGGAAACTAGACTTGATCCACGTCACGCGACGTCGTTCTACGTACAAATCAGGCGTATTACACGTGTGCGTCGGTCTTGAT
Organism: Mythimna lalbum; assembly: GCA_949319445.1. NCBI lineage: Eukaryota > Metazoa > Arthropoda > Insecta > Lepidoptera > Noctuidae > Mythimna > Mythimna lalbum. Next base: position 7,596,042 of record OX439363.1, read on the forward strand.
AGTTCTAGCTGTACAGTGCGTATCTAGAACGCTGTGAAGTGGCCAAAATAATTGATCTTGGGAAAGTTCTAGAAGCGAATGGGCAAAAAGAAAATAACGACACACCCAAACCGGAGTCAACAGCCGTTTTATAGTAGAATGCTATCTACGACGCACATAAGGCTCGGAGGGACGGCTTAGAAGGGATTTTTCTTTTTAGTTATTTGCCCTTAAGACTTCCACAAACAATTTCATCTTGCGAAAAAAGTTTTCCCAGTAATAATTTAACTTGAAAGTTCTACGTGTTTGCTAGTATTAAATTCCCGAAAGCCTGTAGGGAAATGAGGTTACTATTAATAATTCTGTTGGCGATATTTGGGTAACTAGTTTTTTGGCAGCGGTGGTGATAAAAAAACTTGGTTGTTTGAGCAGAGTAAAAACAATTGATCATAATCACGTGCTTGTTATACTATTTATCTGTAGCCAAGCCACTTAGTAAAACATTCTATTGTATCTATACTTATGAAAGGAGAAACTGATTGGCTGACATATCAACGTACCTACTGCCGAAACTAGGGGGCCTAGGCGCGTGAAATTTTGCACAAAGTTTTCTTTTATGACGTAAGCAAGCACTAAGAGAGGATTTTCCAAAATTAACTCCCTAGGAGGATGAGACGGAGGTCCAAAGTTTGTATGGAGAAATTTACTTTTCACAGAAGCAAATTAGTATAATAAAGTGTTTTTTTTTTAGTTTGTGTAAACACGTTAATCTCTGGAACTGCCAGGCAGATTGAAAAGATCTTTCTGTATGCAATAGCCAGATTCATGACGTATACCTATGCTATATATAAAAAAAAATGTTTTAGGTGAGAAAATCATCCAATGACATCTCCCGCTCTTGGGCGGAGCAAGAGATAATGTCAGACTTTTACTGACTACTAACCCACACCTGTTTCTTTGTTGCCTTTCATACCGGGGCCGAATTTTCCTTTCAGAAACAGATCCTTGGCCCCAGTAGGCTTCGGTCCTACCAGACCTCTATGGTTTGCGGACAACTCCTTGAGGCGCGCGTGAACAGAATATGCTATATAACATCACGCTATGATCCACAGATGCGTAGCAGTAGGTAACCAAAGTCGCGGGTGAAACCACGGGGGACAGGTTAGTAACAAATAATTTTAAAGAACCGGTTACTTATATCATACCAAGGACATAAATATTCAAAAACTGGATTTGTAGTAACAAGCTCGTGTCGAAAATGTATTCCGAACTTCGTGTAGTCACCTGAATATGCGTAAATTTCTTTTTGTATGCTAATTTATCTTTGGCCCTAACTTAGGTATGTAGTTCTTTATGCTTCTCCATAGAGATATACGCTTTGGAATGTGCAATTAGCATCTTTTTTTTTCTGACTGACTTCTTGACATTTTAAAAGTGGATGTAAATGGTTTTTTTGAAAGAAATGCTTTGAATCTTTACCGCTAGCTTCTTCCAGCGACTTTGCTCGCGTTAATTCATGAATCCCCAAGCGACCACCGGTGGCCGCGCATCTATTGTCTTACTATTGTGTCTCTAATTGACGGTATCTGAAGGGTAAAGTAGGAAATTATCGTAGAGAAACATACTGCTGCGATAAAAATTATCCTATGTGCTATTCTAGGGCATGGACTATCCGTGTGCCAAATGTATTCAGCCGTTTGAGCGAGTAAACAAACATATCTTAGTCTTTTTCTTCTTCAGTGTTATTGATTGCAAATCAATCTTTGTTTTTTTATTTTTGTTAGTTTCCAAGTTTTTATTGTCCAATAAAACTTAGAAACTTGCCATAATTCATGAATCCCCAAGCGACCACCGGTGGCCGTGCATCTATTGTCTTACTATTGTGTCTCTAATTGACGGTATCTGAAGGGTTAAACATTATCTGTTATGTTGTACAAGTGCTTGTAAATAAATACATATAAATTATCGTCATTATCATAAATATTAGTGTAGTATGTTTATATGCATATGCTTGGCTGTGAGCTCGGAATGTTTTCAGAAATTAGTAGATTTTTTATGTAGGTAGGGCTAGTTATGTTTTTCTTTGCATGTTTATCTAAAGTCTACGGTTATGCCATGTCGTGTAGATGGTATCAAAATAAACCGCCAACGTAACTAAAAGCTGCCTGAACAAATATTACATACTAGCGAGTAGGTACGCTTAAAAAAAAGTAGACATTTCGTTTATTTGTTATTAAAAAATAACATGCGCATTTTTTTATGTATTTTTCTGCGCTCAAAACGGTGAATTAAAACATTGTCAGAAAATATTTGAAGTTATGTGACAACCACCAACCCGCACTGGGCCCGCGTGGTGGATTACGGCCCTTACTCTCTCCAAGAGAGGAAGCCTGAGTCCCAGCAGTGGAAAAATTATAAGGCTGTGTGCTATGCTCTTGTTTCATGGTATACTTTCCTAAAGTAAGCGGTTTGAGGCACATCAATTAGATGTTTTCAAGTCTATATGGGACAGTCTTGCCTACGTCTGCACCGACTTTGATACTATTCTACCGGTGTGCCCAAAATCGTATAGGCAAAAAACATTTTTTGTATTTTATACTAAATAAGTATCCCATTACATTTTTATTTCCTAGCATATTATATTAGTTTTTTTAATACGTCCAGAAAACTCAAAACAGCTGAATAACTCGAACAGAACGATAAAAGTGTCTACAGCTGTTGAAAAAATGTGCAAAAAAAAATTTCTGCTACTATCCTGAATGATAACATAGCTCTTACAGTGTTTGTCTAAATGAACCTTGATGTTTACGAAATCTGTTTTGTCATAGTCTGAGAATTTTAAATTTCTCTTTTTTATACTTCATAGTTTGTTAAAGCCAACACTCGATAAGGATGTCAAGGATAGGACACAGGGTAATAAAAATCAACGTGCACCTTTTAAACCTGTACTATTTTTCGCCTCATTTATTTTTAGATATTTTCTGTCAACATCACAATATTTATTTCTCTCCAGAAAAATAAATTATTATATTATATCTACTAGTTACACACCATTCATATACACACTATAAATATATTAAAATAACAACGACGATTATTATTTATGATATCTATGTTTACGTCTTTTAAACTTTCGATTAATATTTTTACTGCGATGACAACTGTCAAGCAGATATAATCATATAATCTAAATTTCGAGTATCTCAAGATTGCTTATAATTTATTAGTTCATCGTTGAATGACTTGTTTCATAAATACAGGTTTACTATAAATGTAAAGGCATCCAAATGTTCCGTAAAAGAGAACATAAACCGTAACACAACACAAATACACTTTGTTCTAAGTTGTACTTTGTATCATTTGGCAGTGTAGACTGTTGGGACATCGACGGTCGCATCGCACAACTGCCTGGGACAACAACGCACTATGACATAAACTCTGAATAAAATACATAACAATCGGAACAATATCATCTAAACCATGATCTGATGACTAAATTCGAACTATCACTATGTCGATGTGAAACACGTTAGTTGTAGTCGACTAACATAACTTACAGTAACGAATAAATAGCGATAACCTCTGAGAACAGGGCTGATATTAAAACTATTAATATTGACTCGGTTCCAACTACGGCTACGAACATAAGACGGAGTGCGCGGCGGGCTCTCGCGGTAACTAAGTAACCTAGGAACAACGATACCGATACTTCACATAACCAACTCGATATGCACGATCAACTTAACCACTAAACTCAACAATCGATTGCTCAAATATACACCATTAAAACTAAAGTGTAGATACACTAGACCTAGACGTCTAAAACTAATTCTGGTACGCCTTGAGGCGCAAGCGCGAGATTGCAAGACCGTGGAAGATTAACTAAAGTAACCAGCCATAGTACTAAGTCCCTTCGACTGGTCGTCTTGCCTTAAATAGCCCTGCCTTAGACTTTAATCTGGCTCGTACGCTTATTGTCTCGTAAGACTCCCATTACAATGTGACTTTCAGTCGGATACTGGTACATGTATGCGGTAATATCACAAGTATCGACGGCACTGTATTAACATTAATTCGTATTAAACCGACCAGAGTAAAGTTCTGTGAGATAGCACTGGTTTACAGGCCTATAGTTTGAACACTGGACGCGCGATATCACAGTTTTATTTAGAGTAGTTGAGGGTGGTGCCTCAGGCTTTTGCTTTGTGTCTTGGCCGGCATGTCACCATGCAGATGTAGCCGGCGTCGACGTCACAGCCGCTCACCAGCAGGTTCATGAGGACGCTCGAGGACTGCGTCGGCGTTGAGGACTGCACCGGGGACGGGCTGCGCTTTATACGCTTCGCACACGGCTCCTGTTCCTGCTTCATTACTCTTTTGACGCCCGTGTCCCATGATGTGACACTTCTGCTTGGTATTAGACCTGAAGGCAATGAATCTGTTGTAGTAAAGTCATGAGGACCAAATTCATTAAATAAAGCAATTATTGTTTCATGACATGTTTAGTACCTTGGTCAGAATATATATTGGTTATGAGATCTTGTGGCGGTGGTCCCGTGGTAGTGGTTGTCAAGAGGCGTTGTAGCGCGGGCGCCGGTGATGTGGTCTGCATCTCTGTGGGTTGTGGCCTTGCCATGCTAACGTTGTCGGGCAAGGCCCCCCACATCACCGCCGGCTCCAACACCGGCAGTTCATCACTAGCCGGGATGAAGGGAGAGTTGCCATCTTCAATGTCATTATCTGACCTGTTACTGTCAAACGCGTCCAATGACAGTTCTGTTAATAACGAGGACTGTTCACATGACGATTCGTTTTCCTGAAAATCATTTATTGTTAGTACTACAAAGAACATCAAAGCAATAAAAAATGAAGCTATCAAAAGTTTGGATGTTTACCTGAGGTTCAGGAGAGGACAATAACAACGAGTCTGGCGTCAAGGAGTCTACTGGTGATCCGTTAGCCAAATCATCTCCCAGTAGACTGCAATAGTTGTCGCTCAGAATGAAATCATCGAACATGTCGAAAGGACTATTCTCTAGAGGTATACAAGCATCGCCAGCAGTGGGTGCCAAGTGTGTCAGATCTTCCGGCTCGTCTTTAAGCACTGTAAACAACACCGACATTATATACAGGGAATCCTTTTGATAAGATAAATTTCTAATAAAGCAAGAACTGATACCTAAGCTGTGGAAGTTCGAGTGCCACTCACTTGTAAGTCCCTCGTCTTGCGAGAACATGAGAAAGCCTTTGTTCATTTCTTTCTTTCGCGGAGCGAATATAAGCTCTGTGACGGGAATAGGGCGTTTCTCTTCGGGTGCTATGAGTTGGACTATGGCACCGTTGGCTGTTGGGTCAGCCGAGAGGGCAGGCGCAGGTGCGGGCACCAGCTGTGCCGGGGCCAGCACGGGCTTCAGATCGGCGTGCTGCACCTGGTGTGCGGCGAACACCTCATCTTTGCACTCGATGCCACTGCGAAAACAACAAATATGATAACACAATGCCCCATAGGGCGGGATGGCTTATGCCATCATGTCAGGTGTCATGGTCTACCGCCAACATGTCATTACATAAATCAGATGTACGTCATACGAGTGCCTCCGTATAATGGACTATAATGTAAACTGCACGGTCATTAATCAAGAGAGAATCAAACATTGCAGTGTTAAATGGTTTTGTGTACGTCGTGTGTGAAGACGCGGGAAGTGCGAATAGTATAAGTACTACATAGAAATACTAGTTAAAACATATTGGCGTCGCAGTGTGAAGTTATACAATAGCGCGTAATCAGTCAACAATATTCAAGGTTGATGTAGATCTACATCTACACTATATGCAAGCCTGATGTCACACGTTATGATGCAGATGGATAAACACTAATTAGTTCCATGTCTAGACTAGTCTATACCAACGAATATAAATACTGTATGGCTACGATGATAAGTTTTTGCTCGACCACATAAGGAAAGAGTCAGTAGGATAAAATTGGCAATATAGGCGTCAATATTGTAGACAGGAAAAATTAATTATTATTTTCTAAGAGAGAAGAAATCATTGGCTAAATTGGCCTACGGGGCTCAGTCGTGGTCGCTAGTTTTGCCTTGGAGTTTGTCAAAGAGCAATGAAGGTCAGCATCCTGGGGTTCAAAAGAGCTGACAGAAAAACAGGGATGCCCTAATTAGAGGTGGTGAGATAACTTAGACGCCTACCTACCGCAAGGGCCGGTTTGAGGTAGCTCGAGAAAATAGAACCAGGATGAAATTGGCCCAGCAGTGGGAAATATATTAAATAAAAATGGCTAAAATAAACAACCCGGATAATTAACAGCAAGAGTTTAGTTATGTAAAAACTAATGACATATTACTAATGCAAAATGAAAAATAATTATTCGTACCTGACAAAGTAATAAGCAACCGTTCAAACAATTTACATGTTCTGTTCGAAATTAAAGAATGCGATGCAACGTTAGGTAAATATTGTATTTTTTAGCACAACAAACTGCACGGAGCGAATGGAAACTGAGAGGAGTCATTAAAGAACGCGTGCGCACCGTGCCGTAGTTGACTCCCGTATGAGCATACTGAAGAAGCGATACCTGATAACGAACATCCCACCAAAACATTTGTTTATGTGATAGCCTGAGATTATCTGCTGGCTTCGTCTTCAAAACAAACAAGATTTTAATTGGTAGGCAACAAAATGCAGCTAGAGTCATTTTTTAAGCGTTGAATAGAATATAATAAATATCTATTAATTTATAATATATTATTTTTTTTTTTTTTTGCGTATTTATACTAGATTGTAGACGTTCTGAGATGATAAAATTTATGATTTTCTTCATTTCATTTTCATTCATGCACTAAAAATAAATCTTGAACAATTCGGGTGCTAATTAAAAGATAATTATTGAAAATATTTATACAATTGTTAAAGATTCAATCTTTAACAATTGTGTAAATACTAAATTATATCAAATTCTATGATTCAACAACGATGAGATTTATCCCATGGACACTTTTCATTGACCTCTCGAAATAGACCATATTTACAATTTAAAAAGGTCAATTTTGTAACCGACCTATTTAGGAATTCACGTCACATTTGTGTAAAGAAAAACTCGAAGTTTTCCAGAAGAGATCGTGACCAAAAAGAGCATAAAATATATAAGCTTCATTTAGAAAAATAGCTTGAGCCTTGATGTGAAATGTGCGTGTACCTAAGAAGCGTACTTACCTAACTATATCTTTCTTAAATTTTATTTTATTACATTGCCATGACCCTGGGTCTTGGTCTATCACTTCATTATGCTAGAGATTAGAACATTAGGATTAATTAATGAACATCCTATCATCAGATAACCTAAGGATTGGCCCTGTGGGACCCATTTGCGTCAATGCTATCAAAATCAACACTGATACTGATACGCAAATACATATGAGATAAATTGTTGTTGACAAATCGTTACGTTTCATATTTTGATTGACACAATATAAATAACGCTAGCAATGGAAAATTACACATACCTAAACATAATGTGCACTAATTAGTTACACAAATCTCCAAAGTGTTTCAGCTCAAAATAGTGCAACAATTTTTGATGTGTAGGTATATTAGAGGCTTTGTTTACTTTCTGTTACGCAATCTGGTCGTTTATCTTGTCTTTACTAACCAAACAGCCGTCTAATCCAGAATCAGGACACAATATCAAATTGCGTCTGAAAGCAGACGATAAAACGCAGGCTAGACACAAACAGCTTCGAGGGTGTTTTCATTTGGCCCTGCATTTACGCAATGTTTTTGAAAGTGAATTTTGTGAGAGAGAGATGAGTGGATAGGCTGTGCCAGTAACAGAAAGAGATAAAATGGTGGTAGTAAGTGCGGCCTTGCTAACGACCTTGCTCCTCGCACCCCTCGTTCAGACCCCTTGTTTTCTCCAGACCGGCCATTCACCAGGAGTGCGAGAAGGGATAGATGCGCGCGCACCGTTGCCACGAGGTGTCCCTATCGATTTAAGGTTTTAGTTTCGGATCCACAGTCTTATGCCAATCGGACACCGACGAAATACCACCTCGTATGTGACTGGTTTCTAACTATGACGAGAGGTAGTCGTCTAAGCACAGGGAACATAAATCAAGTTTTTTTTTTTATCAGTCTAGTAATAATATCGCGCAGGACACCCCAAACGATACTGAACATTTTAACTCTTCAGATATCGTCAATTAGAGACACAATAGTAAGACAATAGATGCGCGGCCACCGGTGGTTGCTTGGGGATTCATGAATTAATGAAAGTAAATCAATTTAGAAATGACCATAAAAGTCACGCTAACAATGTTTTGGATTAATTTATAGTTAAGAAGGCAAAGTGTTAGACACACAATATTTATTGCAACTAATGAATCCGTCATTAATTTATATTGGACATAAAAATACGCCCCTTGACTGTAACCTCTGGTGCATCACTAAAACTTTGTCAACGCAAAGAATAGGGAACTACTTCGAAGAGTTTCTAATGATCACAACACCTGATAATTTCCCTGACGAAGAATTCTATAAAACCAACCAATCAAGTGATAACAGGATAATACAGTATAGCGCCACACAAAACCTTAAACCAAAACTAGATTAAGAACGAAGATAGCGATAACTCTCACGCTGCGCAACTAAAATATTTGGACACGAAAGAAATAGAGAACAGCTGTTCGGCAGGTAACCTTGGCCGTGATACCGTTCAATAGGCAACGCAATTCAACAATTACATGCTCCACGGTCAAGGTCAAGTCGTGACTATACACATCAGCCTTATTAGACATCAATTGTCTTAAATACTATACACTACCGGAATATAATGCAGATGACACTGTGGAAAAATCTTAGCTCAATTATTATAGAGCCGGGTATTTTTTCCTCAAGGCACGTGTTGATAAATTCGTCATTTCACAGCAACTGACTGGCAGGAGTTTATTTTTTTTTTAATTTGCGCATGCCAGACGCAGTAGACGCGACTATTGATAAATATTTGACGATAGCTAAAGACTGATGGAGATAAGATAAGATTAGATTAATTGCCAATTTTATAAAAAAATGACAGGCAACTTTCTAAAAGAGAGGACGCTTATAAGCGATGGAAATTTTGAATGATAAATTGATAAGGCCGGCTCATATATTATAATAAATATAGTATCGAGCGACTGTCGTGAAGGGTCATAAAATTACCATAGTCCCATGCGTTCAACCGGCGTGCTTTCGAACAATGTGTAGTAAAACCGCAAGTCATCAGCCGAGTGGACACTTTACCTTGTTAACTAAACATAGAAGAGCAAACAGAATTCCAAGCACAAGCTACTTGAGATCTGAAGGAGGTTCAACGAATAGATTGCAGCTAGCGGTTATGATTTAACAATGCAAGTTATCAATTTTGTTAATCATAGATCTCGGTCGTTGAAATTAAATCAAGTAGAAGAATCAGCACATCGGTCTGCCAATCGAGTAGCGAGAAGTGCGGCGCGGGAGTCAAGGCCGGTTCGGTGGCGCGCTTATGTAACCGAGCTGACGGCTGCGGGGGACGGGGATCGCTAAAATTAGCGGGTCTCACACAAACAACACACTGACACGGCGCATCAGCGCAAACGCACTCGCCACAACGCTCCGGGAATGCATTAACACAAAAATACAACACGATCGTGTCGAGTAACAAATTTTCACTAATAACGACCGCCATAAATAAACACTAGGCCATGCAGACCCACATGCGTTTCTCGGAAACAATCGATTGTCAGAAAATGAAGGTAGGAATCAATATATTACATAAGTTGAATGTTTAGTGAGCACTGAATGAATATGGACGTCATTATAGTTATATTAAAATTATGCATTAAATCAAATTGATCAACGAAACGTATGATATTACTTTCACGTTCTGTCACCGTTTCAAACCACAATCATTTCAATCAGCGTAAAGATTTCTGCTACAATAATCGTATTAGATTCGGTCACAAAATAGTAAACGGGCACTAGTATGAGAGCACATCCACAATTTATGCACAATTCACAGTCACTTTCGCACTGATCCTTACCATGATGCGATAGGTGTAACGATGTGTTGTCAAACAAGTTTGTCTATGTTGAGAGACGCCGGCGTGTTACTCAATGTACAGTGAACAGCTGATCGGGAGCGCGAGTTCGTCGGGGGCGGTAGGGTGGCCGCGTGGGGTGTACGTTTGCGTCGAAGTCTGTAGCACGAATGATACGCGCGGCGGCGGCGGCGGCGCACTCGTGACGCGGCCCACCTAAACACATACATTACACTGTCGCGCGATACTAAGTGATGATAAATTTTTGAGGATAGCCGGTACGCTCATTCGATAGCCACGCGACTTATAATCGAGTTCACGAACCACCGGTGTATCTAGCGGTGTCGATCACGAACAGGTTAACGCGATATCACCTTACTTACGAGTGATATACACATGGTCGGGATGTTTATAGCCCTGATAGTTGATCCCATTCATAAAACAACTGATAAGAAGTGCGAGAAGATAGCTGCATAACAACTAGAAAACACCCCACGAATTCTTAGATGAGACCATTTCCTAAATACCTTCTATACAACGAAATGAAAAATGAACGAATGATGCCCTAGATTGCCAAACAAAATCATAAAGGAACTTAAATATTTGATGGAATAAGTTCAGCAGAACTTATTTTAAGAACAATGGCTCCCGGACAGGCTAACGAACCTGAACACAATTAAATCTGGTTTATTTCCTGTTTCAGTACGAAGTAATATTTTCAATTGAATCCTGAATATAACTAGGTACATTGTGAAGTGTTCCCTTTAGTATCGTTATCGTTTTGATTACACAACCTTATCTATATGCAACGAATGTGTCGGAAGACTGACAGTGCGGTTAACCAAGATTCATTTAAGTTTACTGTAATTTCAGTATGCTATAAAACCCATGAATGCTTATTGATTGAGCAAAATAAACATGTAGTTAGCATGTTATTAATTGCATGGTGCATTAAGTTTCAACATTGAATTGTTATATTTTCCTGATTCATCTAACTAGGTAATTCCAGGATTTAAGACTAAGAGAGTAATGGTACTTTCCTGGTTGGTGAAAGTCTTGCAAAAGTTATGCGCATAAAAAACAGATATTAATATCCTTTTTCCAACGGTATCTTCTGTTTGAAAATCATTTTCTCCGAAAAGCGTTTAAGACGTCTCGTCTAAATGAAATAACAACCAATTTCAAGACAATTCATTTGTGTACCACAATGTTATCATGTTATTCAATCACAGACAAGCAATTCTTGGTTAACAAAGACTTTCCCTGCAAATATTTATTGTTATACATAATGAAATTGAAAAGGTAGAACATAAAAAGATTAATTTTCGAGTATTTGAATCAGAGAAAGTGAACAATGGACTTGATAAAACACGTGTAGTAGAACTTGCCTTGATCAACGTATCTCATGAATAGGTTCACTTTGCCAATCCATCAAGCGGTGCAGACATGACACTCGATACGTTTGGACGATGAAGCCGCGTTGTTCCACAATTTAGCCGCGTAACTTAACACCCTGCTCTAATGGACCCTGACGATGCCAGCAACTGGGACCAGTCTCATATGAAACTATGATATTATGATTTATTGCGCGTTAAAAATTTGTTTTATTGAGCTTTTAACACTGTTGATGATGTTGTTGTATTAAATCGTCTTCATTGCCAAACTAACAACGATATATCACTTCAATTGAGTTGTTATTACATCAGAAACTTGATTAATTGTTGCTAATAAGTTCCTCTGCACTGTACGAAGGATTTGTGAGTTATGAGACTATTACCGGTCGTAACTCCGTGAATTTGAATAGAAGAGCATGCGCGGCGATGACTATGCCATTTTGCAACTGTTTGCAATGATCTGATGTAATATCCGGAAATTTATTATGGAAAAAACTATAAATATTTTGTATTAAATTAATCAAAGTGATTGTTACCAGTATTTGGGCTGCGTATTATCCTGTATAATTTGACATAGCATTATAAACTGCAGCATTTCGCTATCTGACTATAATTTACCTCAGTAACGTCTATAAATAAAACAAGATTGAATAAAAACCGGCATTTTCCTGGTACTTAGCACCTTCTGGTAAAATAGTAGTAGTGAAACTACTATGGCATAGGATTCGTCACATGTTTTGCGAATTTAGTTGCCTACGTGATACGTGGAACGTTTCTCATATCGATTCAGCGGTCTCAAACTTTTCTGGAGTGTCTAGTCAACATCCGAGGTTGTGCTACGTGACAGAACGCGATCCTGTCACACTTTTTGTCAAAGTTTACTCAGGCAAACACAAAACTCGTCGGGATACGACTACGTCAACATGGAAAACTTGTTCTAATACTTTGAAGTATTAATTGGAGAAGTATTATGGCTGACAATTATGATGGTTAGCGTATTGTATTCAAGAAGGCGGTGCTAATTGGTGGGTCAACAGCAACTTGGCTGCATTTCGTGTAATTTGCTGTGCATTCTGTGAGCTGCAAGCTATTGTGCAATTAGGGCCAAAGGAGACCGCTCGTTGGCCGTCGACCCGGCCCCACCCCCGGGCTTCGGCTGGTTCTGACGGGATACGTGACTCGAACGCCATTGCACACACCTTGCATCATCGTCTTATACGAGACATAACTGTTGACGACGATGACAAGAGTACTAAATGATTCGTATGAAGTTTGATAAAGAATTCAATGTAAAACTGTATTTAGTATAATAGATTGCAACATAAACAGGAAAGAATTATTACATGCACTGATTACGGATACAAACAAGGTAAGTATAGTATAAAATAATGTTTTGAATCTATATATAACTTTGAACGAACGAATATAACTACTTCAAAGCATATGCATATAATTACAACCTCCATTTACAAGCGTACCTACATAATAATGCAAGTTACAATCATCACGAAGCAAATGAATAACACACGTCATAAAAGGATTGATTCAAACAATACTTAGAAGAGTTACAATTAATAATGAAGATATCGTATGTCATATTATTGAACAGAATGTATCTGGAGTGAACAACGGTGCACTCCCAATCCGGCCGTCAATCACGAATTTTAAAACAGGACAGAATGAGAACACTCGTAATACGTGCAGAGACGAATTCCGATACGTAGAGTGAGATATTAATAATACAACAACAATAAATCCTCCGCTCCTATTGGGAATTCATCTCCAATACTATCTTATCTATGCACGAACCCAACAGGAAATGATATTCACGCCTTTCTGAGAATGGACAATGGAGTAAAAAATAATATCAACCCCGGACACTACAAACATTTGTCGAAATAAATCAAACTTTTCATACAAAACCTAATAATAAATTCATAGGGGTAGATTTATGAAGGTTTTATGATGGAATGGAAAGGACTCGAAGAACATAAAATGAAATGATTGGCTAGATTCTGCTGATAGAGAATCTTTGGGGGCGTATGAAAAAAAAAACTACTTCAAATAACACGAATTGTCTAGAAGACGTAGAAGATAGCATCACATAAGGCTGTGAGTCATATAGTATATAAAAACTGTAACTGTACATACTATAGATAGTACTATACTATAGATAGATAAACTACTCGAGGTGTGCTAAACCTGTAATTACTTGATAAGTATATTGTTACACAATGATAGCTAAGCTAGGTCACGTGTGAATGTGTTTTTAAGACGTAACTTATTTTTGGTTAGCAATTTATCTTAAAAAAAGTATAGATTTAATTAAAAAATAGTCTGAACATGATCTAAACAGGTTCAATTTAAGCTTAAACTTCAGACACTAAAGTGATTCTTCCAATACAATGAGGATATTTATCGAGTCAGTCTTGGAACAGTATTACAGAAGTCAGTGACCCCACTCATCAATATTGAAAGCTTTACTTGTAATAGCCAGGTGTTATCGAAAATCCAAATATAAATCAATGTAAGGCTAAATGACACGCGCGGAGCGTACGGAACTCTTTACCTTACAATAAACGAATCATCAAGATTGCTCGGCAATTCCACTTATAGAAAAATTTTGAGATTATAATAGTATATGTCACATAACTTGGAATTGTGAAAAATTTTGCTATTAATGTGTTAAGAAGTTGATGAGTATATTTTATGTAGTCCATCTTCTTCTTCCTTGCTCTTATCCCATATTACTTGAAGTCGCCGCTACACGTTTTTTTTTCATTGTCCTGTCACCCGTCAAACCATCATTAACTTCCTTTTCTTTCATATTATTTTATTCCTCACACAATCCATCCATTTTTTCATCGGCTTTCCTCTCCATCCATCTACATGTATACTCAGAACTCTTTTAGTAATATGCGCTTCATCCCTTCTCTTTACATAACCATACTAAGATAACCGATTACCTTTCAACTTTTCAGTCATGCACTACATTAATAGTTCAGAGTTGATATAATATTCAAAGTAAAACAAATAAGTAAACACACAATAACGGTTGAGGTTTTGATGTTGATAATCCTGATTTGATACGATGTGTTCCAGCATTGTCACGTAACATTTATATCGCAGCTAGTGCCGACAATAACGAGGATTAAGCAAAAGTAGGTGATCAATGTCATGTAGCTGATATTGATAAAATTAGAACGAAAAGATATACGTATTGGATAGAGACATTATTTTAAACTACGCTGGCATGTTAGCGCACATGCCCGTACTAAAATCAATATGCAGTATTTTTAAATTAGGCCAAGCAATTTGGATGCGGGTCTGTAAATTATATGTGTGCTTATGCTGATGGAAACCTTGTTGTATTACAACATGCACAAGATTGAGAATGCAATGAAGTAGTATCAAAACGATAGCACGAAACGATTATGTGAATTTGCCGCAGCTGTCACGAATAAAATAAAATTGAACCTTCACGTAACGTTGCAAAATTAGCTACTGAAAGGTATAACTTTCCTAAAAATATCTGGAGGGGCTAACACAAGTAGGTACGTCTGTAAAGGGCAAAGATGACGTCAAGATGGTTGACCCTTTTTTGAATCCACTTCCATTTGTCTAGCAACTTTTTCTTTAGGGTCACCCTAAAGAGATAAAATTCGCAGTTCAATGCGTGGGAGAGAATTCGATAGCAAAACTCATTAAACCAGCAGGCGCAGTAACAAAAAGCAATATAAAAGGAAACTAGAAAACTGAAAATGTTCACGAAACAGATGCTAAAAATACACGGCAAAGAAAAGGTTTTGAGAGGTTTCAGCTTATGTCAGACGCTGAGGAACAAACGGAGAGAGCGGGACACCCACGCGCCTCATTCAAGCTTAACTAAAATTGCAATGTACCTATGTAGGTACTAGGTACCTACTCGGTAGTAGGAAGGTGGGGTAAATGACCCGGGGTGGGAGGAGGCGGTGCACTCGCCCGGAGTTGCATAAACCGAACGACGACCGCAGAGCTGCGCATAGTATCCAGGCAATATTGGTACAACGTGAAATTCACATGGAGAACGAAAACAACTCATACAGACGAACTCTTCCTTTTATATTTCTGCACCAACTACGCTAACGAGATGAGAAGAGAAAGAATAATAAAAAACAAATTCAGGATTGTTTTTTCTCTATAACCGCAGACAATAAACATTATTGTAGAAGAAAAACAATTGGATTTTTGCTTAAACGTGCCACAGCTGCAAAAATATAAATAACTATAAAAAAATCTTAGAACCAAAGATAAGATTCGATCGTTAAAATGACTAAGTATACCATTATACTAAACAATGATGTAATATTTGATATTGTATTGTGATTTAAGCAAACGCGTGTGTATGATAAAACGTGTGCAAAAATGTTTGCGAAATGGCCACGACCATCTGTATACATTGTTCAAATCAATAATAGATCTATTATTACTATATATTCGACTCACTCGACAAAATTAGCACCTAGAAAGAAGTTTTGACTTCAAATCTAATATTGGAAGGATCTACACAAGAAAATAACGTTAGCATCAAGGACTACTACTTTCCTAACAAACATAATTTGCCATATAGGTATGTTTGTTTTGACAATCAGCTCATCGATCGTCCAAGACATAATTAAAGTCTAATTATAGAAAAAAATCTAGGTGTGTCCCTTCATATGCAATGGATACAGTTACATGTTCTCGCATTGACCTACATGCGGTGTGAAAATAAATTGCGGTGCAATGCAACACACGACAAAGGTATTAAGTCATGTGAATGTCCAGGTGTTACCATGTACTCGATCTCAATGATAAGGTCCTGTTTAAAGGCTTTATTATCTTGATCGTACTAAATTGCATTTTATAACATACATTAACCAGACAATTAGTTTTGTTGTAAAGAGCATGTCAATGCTGATACCAATTTTTAAAGTTGAAGATACTGGAAAAATTAGTAATGAGAATGAAAAAATAAGTAATTATGAAACTGCGACAGTTGGAACAGTTGCTAAGTTATAATAAACATTGATCAAAGAACTTGTTTGTAATGTATATCATCTAGCATTTACAAACGTAAGCACAGGCAGTAAATCCCTGTATCTGTGGACTTAGTATAACATATTAGATCATGTCTAACCAACAGGTGGACCCTCCCTTCACTTAACCTCTAAGTCCGACTTGACACCATTGAACACATTAGATTATACCTCTAAACATATAACAAGATCATATTATGTACTAAAGATATCACTTAGAATAGTCGGATTAGCATAACCTTAACAAATAAATGACGAAAATGCTAAAAATATTTTTCTAAACAAACTTCAAGGGTTTCTTGGTAATTATGTAGTACCCATTGGGTGTTAATAAAGTTGTAACTGCGATAACACTATCATTAAATAGAAAATTAAATATGGAGGATATGTGGCATAGCAACCACACCCGAGATAACCCCAAGCGCATCTGATGTTGATGCTACAACTGTGGGTCCACTATCATCTGCACTCAACACTGATAAGACAAATTTTCCATCGAAGCTGTTTTACATTAGACATGTTAATAAGGCGACCAATTTAATTTAATGGTTACCAATTTAATTAAATAGTTAATAAATTATATAAATAAGCAATTAATGAGCACGGATTAATTGACTCTTTTATAATAAACGTGATGTCAGTACATCGATACTTGAAGATAATAGAGCAAGAAATAGAAAATATTAAGATAGCAATTTCTAATCAGAATCGTAGATGAAGTAAGTTTAGAAAACTTGGGATAGTAATAAAACGTGAGTTGAGTGTGACATAAACTCTACGGAGTTAAAGACATTGAGGCATAATTTACTTGTATGGTAATATCTATCTTCATCATACCTACGTGTTTGATTTTCCAATTGATAGGACCAGCTAGCATGATTACGTTAAACAGATAGCTGATCTAAGTCCTCGTAAATATTAATTGAAATCATACGATGAACTGACTACTGATGACTACGCTGTTTTGATCATAATTCTTTAAAAAAATATTCTCAATAACACAACAGTAACTTACTGAATCATTATTGTAACATATTTCATTAATCATTAATGTGTCTTTGCAATAGACGAAGCTGTAGAGGTATGTTTTTGCCAGAAGCCTCAAGGAAAACACCTTACTATATCAAATAAATATAACGATTATGTATGAGTTCATCAAGATGTTATAATGTTGATTTTGCTGTAGTAAAAACTACTGTATTATGACTAGATTCAACTTAGGAAGAATGATATAACAGAAATCAACCCATTACATATGCATCAATCTTGTACGTGGTTTTCCATCTGACAATGGTAAAGAATGATCGGATGATGCTAATATCCTCTAAGGAAAACGTTTCATGACTAAACGAATAGATACACTCAAGGATGATGGTAAGAGAGAGCAAAGTCTACGAATTAAGGAAGACAACCGACGAATACTTGATGACTTATGTAGGATTAGCACATAGGAGTAATACAATATTAATGAGATATTTGCCTTAACAACCTTACATTAACTACTCTTATGGCTCATAAAAGGAAAGACCGAAAGAATATGAAAGGTTATTATTCGTTTACGTATCAACGTTGAAGACGAAGTTTTCAATTAATCAGTGTGATGCTGCTAAAAGATATATTGTTAATTAAAACTCTTGATTGCATTCCCAAGAGCTTTGTTACTTTTAATTTAAATAGTGTTGAGAGCTAAAATGCTTTCACATAGAGACCACAATTAAGAAAATGTTAGGAATATTACTGTGGCGCGTTTGTAATTGGGTTTTCTATTTTATTTCTTTGGTGTGTAAAGAAAGAGCATGTTTTAATTAAATGGTTTCTTAGTTAGTTAATTTTTTTAATGTTTGGCAAACCAAACAAATTAACCAATAAATTCAGGATATAAATTATTTGAGTTGTACAAATAGGCACAAATACGAAAACAAGCGTGATAAGCACAGTTCGAAAGAGATAAGGACATTTATAACTGAATGTTTTTCACGGTCTAAATTTTATTGACCACGCCATCATCTTGGAAATGGGAATGATAAAAACTGCTGACCTCTTAACACATTGACCAAAGCGGAATATTTTATAACAATCGTAATATTTCCTGCTCCTTATTACATTACTTCAGTCACATTGAATACCTAATTCTTTTAGGGTACCTACTTAAAGTACAAAGGTGGTATTAGAGTAAAATTTATCTAGTCATAAAGGTTTTGAACGTGGTTTTACTGTGCCTACTAAGTGAATAATTTATAGCCATAGAATGAAGAGCTAATAGAAAATTTACGAATTTACGAAAACGTTTCGAGTTAAGGCTGCCTTTACCTTGAATGTAAGAGAACCAGTAATGATAATTTTATCACTATCCATGAAAATATATAATTACAATAGAAACTTGTCAAAGACGAGTTTAAAATAGATTGAAATTTACATCATAAATCCTTCGGAGAAACCTACAAAAAAATATTAAACGAAAAAGGCCCGTTGTTAAGCGAAGTGAAAAGCGGAAAAAGTGGAAAACCCACTGCAATCTGCGTGACCTCAAAATGTTAACAGCTTTCAAGCGGCCGTGGAATGTGCCCCATAAACGCGACGGGATTCTCCGACATAATGGAGAAAATCAATAGAAAAAAAAAGAACAGTAAAAATGGTAATAGAATTATGTAGCAAATGACCGTTATGAAAAAGAAAAGTAAGCAATATTCTGAAGTTCAGACGAAGAAATCCCATTAACAATAGCGGTAACATTTAGTGAAAATATTTTCTTGTTAGAAAAGGGACTCAGTTGAGTGACAAAGTTATAACCAAGAGAAACGACATCGTAAAACCCGAATGAAATGTTCTCGTCATTTATGACAGCCGTTCAAAAAAAATATATAATTGGATTTTATTTGTACAAGTATTTTAAAAGAACTTGAACGAAATATTCAAAGTAACTCGATTTAAATGAAGAGATTGAGTTTCCCAGATCAAATATCAGTCAATCGCTGGTGTAGATATCGGAAAATTCTTTTTCACGGACAATTGGTCCGCCATGAAATTCTTTCGAGATGGCTTTTACTAAATTAAAGATGAGACAAAAATAGAACAAGAGAATTAAGAACATTTATTTTTAAAAGGTCTATTGATAGAGTCTTGCCAAAAATGTAAACTAAAAAAATACTCCAACGCGAAATTATAGAAATACCGCCTCAGTAGTATGTAGATGTCGTAAGTAAAGAAGCATAGAAATATAAAATAAAAAATTTCAAAGGGCTATAAAAACTGAATTACTTGAACGACCACATCACGCTGCATACTAAAAATATAGCCCTCTCCAACATTATAAACAAGTACATAGCTACAAAAAGTATCTTTGGATAATCCTTATTCCGCTTTGCAGTCATCATTCGGAAAACCAGTGAAGAAAATATGTTTGAACTTCCTCAACCAATGTATAATGAACTAATGCTCAACAAATAAATTGTGTACAAGGATCACAAACAATATTAAACATCTATCGAGAATCTTTACGAGTCATAGATCAAGGGAAGTCGATACAAAGTAAGACATAGATAATCATAACATATTGTTTAATTAGCTATTTGTAGATGTAATAAACAATAGAGCAGATGAATTGTAATCAACAATAGCTGAATACACATGACTACATAGCCTATATTTCCGTATTTATTTACAGATGTAGATGAGAAAAGCGTTGGTACGTAATCAGTTAGTGGTGTGCCAAGTATCGTATGGGTACGATGATGCGATGTCGACGCCAAACTGTTGTCCCTGACACGCGGTAGAACCGCCAGGTGTTAGTAAAATGTATATTACGAACATCTTCAAAACATTGACAAGTCTGCGTGACAAAATTGGGTTAAGAATGCAAATTACATTCTATTCTTTGGCAAAGACTAAGAGAGTGTGAAAAGAAGAGTAAAACAATGTTATTGTTTTAAAAGCAGAATTCGATTGTCTACATACTCCACATCGGTTTTAAATCGATTATCATGTAAATATTCATCATCTCTAAAACCCAGAATTATCATAGCTAGACCATAACAATTCGGTTACCCAATAACATTATTCAATCGGTTTCGGATTTAAAAGTTTCGTCGAGATTCGAATGTTTCAATATCTTACGAAAATACGTGTTCCTAAAAAGATTTATAATAGCCGTATTTTTTACGAGTGTAATGCAATAAAACCTGGATAAGTTAAGCCAATATCGAAATGTAAAAGTATCTAATATTGCGCTCGATTGCTTTACAGCTTGAGTCGGCCAGGGAAATGGTACGGAAAATACCACAGAGTACGATCAAAGGATTTGTTCCTTGTGTTATCCGGTAGGCGTTATCGGGAAGATTCTGAATTTATCCGTGATAAAGTATAAGATGACAAGGATATTGGTTTACGTAGACATTCTTGTTGGATGTTGGAAAGTTTTGTGTAAAAAATTAAGAAAGAGAAGCTTAGACTTTTTATATGTAATATGTAAATGGAAATGTTATGCGTATTTTCATTAAAAGTATCACACACACATAGGTACAGTAAACAGGAATGTAAATAAATAAGCTTTACGATGTTTTGTAGGAATATTATAGTCCATTTCGTAGCGTCCTTACTTTTATAGCCCAGACTCTAATTAACTTAGTTCATTCGCAAATTGATAGTTATTAAATTAACGAAAGTGCTCTAAACAAGGGTGGGCCGGCGACGATAAGGCATTTACGTAAAGATATAGTCGCCTACGGATATTACATCCACAAACAACAAAGTACCTACGTAAGAAGACGTAAGTTATGTAGTAAAACATATAACGGTAGACCAGCCTGAAGATAAATCCTTACAAAATACGAATAGTAAAATTAAAAATGTTACTTACCTTGAGAATATATTTGACAAACAAAGTTTTTTCTAAAGGTTGTTAATAAATACTCCTGCAAATGTTGTGAAAGATCCAACAAAAACACAAACACACAATGATACGGTAAAAGAATATATCTTATATCTAATCCTACCTTATAACGTAGTTAACGCAGACCACGCTGATCGGCTTCTGTTGCTTGTCATTGATGACGGTGGCCTGGGTCTGGACCCAGGCGTAGCCACCTGTCTTGGCGAGGAAGCGGTATCGGCCTGTCTCGCATTGTCCTTTTGAGAATACTGTAACAAAAATATTTATATTGATAAAAGTTAAACACTAACAGTACGCTTCTATGACGATACTGGCAAGAAAGCAAAAAAGATAAATTCTCGCATCCTCACTGTCTGAGGTGAAGTTTTGGCTGATATTGCACTTAAAATCCAACAAACAATTATTTTAAAATGTCATCGCTATATAGGACAGGAAACAAATATTCATTAACAAAGTTAACAAATGCAGTCTCATTACTTTTACAAATTTTGTTACTGTGTACAAACATGAGTGTCATAGATTATCATTTACATTGATTAAATGATAAACCTAATTATTATGTTAAAGAGCGTTAAAAACTTGATAAATGTCTTCAATTAATAGTCTAATCAATTTCAAGGACAGTTATCATAGAAACAGGAACGGGAATATATACCTAACGAATATTTTTAGTAAACACGTTTGGTTGAGAAGCCAATATAACATCAGAAATCTATTTTAAAATAATGTCGTTCCTGGAAAATAATAAACGACTGATACTCAAAACTATTTATAATAAAAAACAAGAGGTCGAAAAGGAAAATGATATCTATACGAATGATGTCAAATTGGGTTTTATGGCCAAATATCCGTATATCTCAAAAACTAATTTTAAACAAATCTTAAACCACGGTGATTATGTCTGAGTTACACATGCAATGCGAATATAATAATGCTGCAGAACGTAATATAGATGCCTGAAGACGACATTAAATGTCGCGAGGTATATCATGTGATTGTGCCAATTACGTTTTAAATTGAATAAAATAGGCATTCGCACTGCCATTGGGCATTTATAAGTGGTCATAAATTGAAATACAATTACAAGTTTCCAATACAAATAACATGTGGAATCAAGAAATAAATCTGAAGAAAAGCAAGGTCTCAAAGGACGCGTACTTCACGACTAGAGTAAATAGCTATAGGTACATACTCATATATCCAGAGGCCAAGGTTTTAAATCGAGTACCTTTATCATTATATAACGCAAACTGGCTTTCTACAAATATGAATTCCAGAAATTCTCGCCAGACAATGTAAATAATTCACTTCCAACGGAAACCATTTGGTACGTCCACTCAGCGATTCTGTTTCAATTCAGCTTCAAAATATTAGGTATTAAACAAAAATGAGCAGTTGAATTGGTTACCGGTGTTTAAGTGACAAAATATATAACTTATGGCCTCGATGTCAAGCTTTGGTATACAGCACGAACGAAGCCCTCTGAAGATAATTTTACCTTCAATTTACGTCAGAGCTTCTTCTTGTGTATGAGATCCATAAAACGTAACAAATTATTTCGATCAACGTACAATATTCGGCTGTTGCTCCCATACAGTGTAACTAATAAAGATTAATAGTGTCGACACAAGGCACAAGGATTGTAATAAAACCTCTCTCTTGGGTTCAGTTAATACTCGCTTTGTGATATTAAGCCGAAAAATGTTTAGTAGATGTAGCTATTACTGGAGAGCACAGATTAATACTTCATTTAATATCCCGTAGCGCGCATTAAAATTATTGATGGTAAACTTTCTAAACACAGGTAATGCTGGGCCACTGGTTTATAATAACTTGACCACGGGATTATATTTCGAGATGCCAGAGATGCTTTTACGAATGGATAAATATCTCCCATGATATGGTAATAGAGTTCCGAGTTATTTTCCCGTCGAATCGGTGGCGAGTCTCAAATAGCATTTTCAAGTCCTAACAAATTCCGCTGATGTAATTTTCCCGGACTACCGCTCTCTAATTTCAGTGAGCTTTCACATTTTACTGAAACGAAGCGACTACACTGTTACGTATGCAAACTTATATAGATAGTAGTGAAGTATGGTTGGTACTCGGCAAATATATGGCATACCATACTCGATGTTATGTACCACGAAAAAGAAAACATTTTTGAGACAGAAATAGTTTTATGGATATTTAAAGTTGTTATGAATAATGCAGCTTGTATTTTGAACAAATGGAAAATCCCCACTATACTCGTGTAATGTTTAAAAAGAAGATGTAAAGCCGAAATATTTGGCAGAAGATGATGTTTTCCAGGTTCTGTTTTGTTGCTCAAGTATTGTTTTGTGATAATACAATAAACCAACAAGATATTAATCTTTATCTCTAAGCAAAGAGTTAACATCACTATAAATATCCTATTGTTTTCAGTAAAACAGATAAAGATTTTGTTTAAAGTTTGCCGAAATAGTTTTGATATCTTCTTAAGTGGGACGGAACATATTTGTAAATAATGTAGTGTACCTATATTTTAAATTAACAGTTAATAACGAGGTAAAATATGAGAATATTGCTAAGCAATTTAATCATTAACATAAAAAATCATCTCAACCGAATGAAATGAATCTTTGTATGAATATAATGTTAATTTAATTGTTTTTAAATCGTACGTTATCAAATCGGAACACAATCTGGTAAAAACAATGTCCTCAAATACTAATATTCTTCAATAAGTAATGATGCTACAAAAATGATACTAAATAGCGTAAGCAAGGATCCAGAGACAAGTCCAATTTCCAATAAACGTAAAGCGGAGTCCATAACCGGGGTAAAAGAAAATACTATTTCGGTCAAGAATGTGTTACTGGGAACGGATATAGCGTGCGATGCCAACGTAACCCCAAAAGAAAAGGAGTCACGCGAAACATCTAGACAGATAAAAGAGCAACGGCTGATTGTCTTATCGTGAAATGAATTTTGTAATAGTTAATCCTTGAGTACTGATAACATAATTAAAGTCGGTGACTCGGTTTACAAATAATTAGGTAAAATGTTATAAGTACCTAAGTAAATGGTGGAAAGTATCGCGTCATACGTTTGAGATAAGTTTGGAATCTAATGAGACGGGATAGAAACAGCCCAATTTACTATAAAAGGTAATTGACATGCTTACCTGACTGTTGAAACTAGAAGAATTAGCTCAATACGAGTAATTGAGAAGTTAAGCCAAAGCTAGCCAATATTCACATGTTCAGTTAAATTCAGAATAGTTGGAAGAACGCCAGTATACCAGCTAGCAACAGCTCTTGTAAAAAAAAAAAACAAAAAAATAAATCTGAAACGCGTAAGCGCATGATATAATTAACAATAGCAAATAGTTGCAATGTCCTCTATCAAATGCATTCCATTGAAGCCCCGCCTTTTTATGCATTATGCCAAGCGGTTCGGAGAAAACGGTACTGCAACACGGCAACATTAAGCAAAATAGTACTGAACAATTCTATTACGATGGAATGAAGCATTTTAATAAATGGAACATGAAAGTTAAGTCGATGTAACGACTCGACTGAGACGCTAAGACTCAGACATAAACATGGCAACGCACTCTAGACTTACTAGAGTCTAAATACAATCCTTTTACTTAACCTAATTCAATAGACTCGGCTGAATACAAGATCTGGTAAAGTAAATACTTGGGGCAACCATATGTCCCGACTTCCCGAGTTCAGAACATACAATTAAATCTGTATAATTATGTCGACAAATATCGTCTAAACTAGTCCGAATGTTTAATCCAATGGTCATCATGTTTTATATATTCAAGTAGATGTATTAGGAAAAGGTATTGAGACGAACAGATGAACTAGACGCCTACTGCAAAGGCAGGTTTAGGTTGTTCGAGAAAAGAATCCTTAGAAGGATTTGGGGATGGCCTTTGCCACGGCGTACAAAAATAGTACCGAAATAAGCTGTTTTCCAACAAAAGTCTTATAATTATAAAGATTTAATTAACATTCTCTTACATTCTAGACCATTTGAAACCAAAAGCGTTTATAAACATTTTACAGAAGTAGTGAAAATTTTACTACAAAACCAGCAAAACCCAGAAAAAAGTTAGGGATAGCAGGGATCTCGTTTCGCTGAAATAAGTAAAATGTTTAACTGTCATTTTATTGTCCCAATAACAAGCGATTCGCGAAAAAGGGAGTTGTTCTAAAGGCTATTGCGACGAACTTCGATGGAGCTATAAATTGCGAATACCAGACCAGGGTCGTCGAACTAGGAGCCGAGTAATGCGAGCTTGCCTGATAGCGACTCCGTTGACTACAGCCTTTGCTTTTGCTACCTATAGCTTTACGATATATCATATAGCTGAGAATGTCGAATGAGCTACAGTGTACACTGTAAATGCTTAAGTTTTATGTTCTAGTCGCTGTTGGTCGCAGATTCGCTTGAGTGTATTATTTTACGAGCAAGTTATTTTGTTTCAATTTTTGGTCACACATTTAGTTCAGCGCATGTAGAAGAATTGGTCTGAAGAGAATGAGGTGATAAGAGAAGCGGTATTATTGATGTAGGTAGCTCATAGCATTGATATGGCTTCTATTGGTATTAGATTTTCGCACAGCTAGGCTGCAAGCTGAGTTGAACTAACATGCGAATTACCTACATCAGCTTTGTTGGTAAGCATCGCAAAATTCAATTAAAACAATTTACTATCAAAATATGACATAGACATACTCTATTGTAAATTGTAAAATTGCAACAGCGGAATATTACGTATTTGTGTTAACTTCAAATAAACTGAACAAGGAGTACTAATTACTTGTCGTAAACAAATTTTCCTGATACAAAATATATTCGTGTATTTCATCAATCAGCAATATTTTTAATTTCCTCATAAGATTCCGTTCGAAAGCAAATCTACTAGATCAGTAAATTTTATAAATTTAACAAAATAGGGAAGGAAAGAAAAGGGCTTAAGCATAAATGCCAGCCCCAGGTGATTTAAAAGGTTTAGCAATACGTGCTTATTTGTCGTTGATAAACGATTAGATAATGAAATACACACTCTTAGAATGCTTGTATTGTAATATTATACTAGAAACATGATTCAACGAGATAGATAGTAATTTGCGGTATTTAATGAATGTAATTGGTAATACACTATCCAGTTACTAAGTTGAGACAGTCGTAGAAATGTCTTTCGAGTTCATTATTGATACTAAAGGCAATATTAATAGAAGTAACGATATTGAAATAACCCACCTACTTGGTTACAAAATTTCACACGCAAGTAACACGGAGCTGCTAATGGGTCCGGAACTTCAAGGGCGTGTTATCATAGTCACATAGTCTAATCTCAAAAGCAAACATATATCAATGTTGGAAAACAAAAATGTTTATAAGATCATAATTAAAAGATTAGCTATCGGTTGTGCATGACCTGCGCATGGTAGCGGCGATGCTTCCGTGAGAGATAACATCAGATCTAGTGACAGGGTCAGTTTGTTTATATAGAAAATTCTTCAGGTTTTCAACACATAGATAAATCAGATAATATAGATAATCTCTTCAATACTACTTAAACCGTAATTTAAAAAAAATGGGTTTTCTTTTAGAATTAGGTTGATGACTTAAAATAATAACAGGAACCTAAAATTATCATTAAGTAACACGAGGTGTTACTTACATAAAATATTGTTAAGAACATAATTATTAAAGCGCACATTAAACCAATGATTAAGGTTCTCATTAAAAAGTACTAAAACGTATACAGAGAAATGAGGTTGAATATACTGTAAAAATATTTCTGCTGCCAGAGTGAATTATACTTCTTAATAATATGAGCACTTTGAAAACTCTACTCAGCTCCTAAGTGGGACAGGAAAATAAACCTGAGACACGAGTCAACGTTCGGAGAATGAAAGAAGTAATGAAAATTTCAGTGAGTACCTCTGCATTATATTATTCATGAGTTCAGCTAGTCCATATCTGATTTCGTTTTATGTTGTCTTTCTATGTACATATATATGGAGACGGCTTCCATGACACACAATTTGCATGATCATAATCATAGGCAGATTGGATAGAACGACAAAATCGTAGCAGCAGAGGAAAACGCAACTAATGGTATTATTGCTAATGGCTCGATAAATCGTAATATGCTAAGTGCTGGCAGAAACACACTTTAACATAGCATCATGACTGAAACACTAGTTATAAAATCCAACCAACAGTCTACATACACCACACGTAAATAATATAAAATAAAATCAGACATAATGTTTGCAGCAAACGGTGCGTTGATTCGTTGAAGTAAGACGTAGCCTGGAGCAAATAAACAATGTTTACTGAACGACATGGTGCCAGGTCATAACTTCGCGCAACCTTTACGACCAACAGGTCTGACGATTGCGAAGCGATCTACATAAATCCACCCCAGACGTTGGGTGGGGAATACCTAAAAATATTGGTTAAGATTGACTGTTTGATATTTCAGCATATTTGCAATTGGGAACTATCGGACGCGATGTTAAGAGCGGCCAACTCGAGATACATTTACAAACGAGTACAACCATTATAGTGATTATGACGTTATTACACATCTTTTTTTAGATATTTTGGAAACACAGATATATTGTGATATTATCTAGGTTTCTATTGAAATCAAAACATAAAGTGTAAATCTGGAATAACTTTTCTGAAATATTCGAATTGCCAAATGCCAACAGAACATTCAGGCGTTACCTGGCTTTTTTGCGTTGCCTCTTCATCAAAACTTGCGTTGGATGAAACAACAAACTATATTCACATTGACGATAGGCGAATCGGCAGGGCTCTCTCAAAAATGTTATTTTTATAGAATTCAAGGGTTTCACGACTATAATTAAAATTGTTATCATACCTACTTTCATGACGTAAAATTAATGTCGTCAATTAGTCAAACTGGAGAGTGTTTATAAAGCCAATTTCATTTTATCAACGGCAAGTGAGTTAGGTACCTAAAGCGAAAATGAGATAATTAAGGACGATGATGGGACAATGTAATATTTTGTGGGTTAGATGTGCAGAAGGATATTAAATTAACGAAGATTAAATTCAAATTATTTAAGAACTTTGAGTACCTTTATCATTTGGGAAAAAATATATTACATTTACACACATGAAGAAAAAACAATGAAGTTAAGGACAAAAGTAAATGAACCGATGATAGCAACCAAGAAAGTAATAAAATCCAATGAGTTCCAGAAAACAGTAATTGTCGCCATGTAATGGTTGACCGTAATACTCGTAACTATAAACGTTCAGAAACAATACTGGTTGAGATTAGAGTTGCTTTAGCATTAACCAACGAGCTGTGAGCTAGAAATTACAATAACAAAATTCTATGATATTATCTCGGTATAATTTACAGCACGTAAATTCTGGAAGGTTAATGCCCCTTGGCAATAAAACGATACAAGACGCAGTCGAATCGGAATATCTAGATCACAGAAACATACATTTTATAAACAAGACGTCATCTAGTGATGTCTATCAAAATCAAAATCAAATCAAATCAAAATCGTTTATTTCAAATAGACCAATTACAGGCACTTTTGAATTGTCAAAATGTCGGTCAGTCAAACAAACAAGTGAAGCTAAGTTGCACGTTTTCTGCAATAACAATTCTGCAATAAACTAGCAAGAACTCCGCGGAATCGGTCGTAAACAATCCAAGCTCTAGAAAAGTTCTGAGTAGTACGTAAATATTCTCGGGGTGACAACATAAGAAACCCTGGACACTCGTAAAATTTGCTGCCGCTTGTTATCTAGCTCTGGACAGAAATGAGAAACTGCCAAATAGTCGCCAGCGGCTAGATAAATGATATCAACAAAGGATAAGAATAAAATAGAAACGATGAAAAACATGGTGTTGACTTGCTTAAAGTAAATTTGGACTTTATTAGTATTTCAGAAGTACTAGATCACAAAATAGATGAAACCTTGTTAAACAGACCGTTAGTTTATAAACTTTTGCTCATATTTTGTTAACAGGAATACTATGTTGGGAATCTCCAGTGCATGTCGTGTAATGTTATACACTCAATTCCATCTAAATCCTTTTCAATGTGCCCGACAATTTCATGGGTCGATGGTTCAATTGTAAAGGCTGGTAGGATTGCAATTTACATTGTCCTCTAGATTCCCAGTGCTAAACGAGATTTGAAAACGATATGATCTACCATTATAGGAGCGCTAAGTTATTATATATTGTTGTTTTCTCTTCAATGTGACTTTATATTAACTCAGGTTTGTATTTGACCATCATTTCTTTTTCTAATAAACTAATTTTGCCTGATGACATGATTATAAGATTAATTGAATATATTCTATTTAAATATAATATATAATAGCAATCTGAATAAAACCAGATGTTACTCCAGTTATTTTCAAAAATGATCACAGTAGAAATGGTTGAAAACACAAATTTATATTTTATGGTGAGGGTCAGGAATCCGCTGATTTGAATAATCCTAGCGTAACAAGAACGTGGATAATGCGGCATTTGTACGACTGGGCACGTAATGAAAGAATATTAAAACCCTATGGACGTTATAATAGGGACAAATGGTAATAGGATGGACCTTAACAAAACGCATTGCATAATCAGAGACATTCTGGTATCAACTTTTGAAATTAATTTGTTGGAATTAATCATGGAGAAGAAAACGGTTGCGTTCGTAGTTCTAAATGGAATATTAATGGTAGATCAAATATTTATACTATTCAAAATGTACTACGAGGTTAGTAGAGAGAATAATGGTAAATGAATAGCAATTAATATTATCCACACAGAGTTAAATTGGTGGAATATAAACTATTGTAAAGCAGACCTTAATACATATTCTAGCATAATCAAAGCAATGTTACCTAATTTCTGAAGTTAAAAGTTAATTAATTTCAGTCTTTCTTTGTAAATTCTTTCCTTATCACGCTATTGTTTAGTGGCACGTTTTTGTGACGTACGTGTTACGC
The DNA here is from genome assembly GCA_949319445.1 of Mythimna lalbum. Lineage (NCBI taxonomy): Eukaryota > Metazoa > Arthropoda > Insecta > Lepidoptera > Noctuidae > Mythimna > Mythimna lalbum. The sequence goes on from OX439363.1 coordinate 7,626,448, forward strand.
CTGAACGGTATTTTTATCGATGCCTCGACCTCTCACAGATGCCCGAAGGTCTGGTGGTTTCATTCTAGAGATGTTTTTGGCTGACATCAGCTGAATGCCAACTCGTGTTTTGTGTAGCGGAGGAAAAAACTTGGAAGACGCGAAACTAACCGGTTTCCTGGATTGTTTTTCAATTTTTTGGCGTCTTTCTCATTCCGTTAAAATTAGATGACGGAAGTGTTGCTTCTAAAGCGATTTTTTTTTTTTAATCCTAAACATTGGAATAATGGGGTCAAAGTTATAGGGACTTTGAATGAGGATTATTTTATTAAAACGGCATGAATTTCAGGTAGAGAGTAATGCATATCTTCAGTAAAGCCAATTAGCAATTATGTAATTATCGTTTGATTTTCGCGACACATAGATAGTTATCGTTAATAAATCGCAAGCTTAATGGAAAAGAGACCTAATTAAAAAATGTGGGTATTTGAAAATGAACCTTATTATTGAAACATATTTTTTAATATTCAAATACTTTTTTTTTGAGTTAGGTTTCTTTATGATTAAATATCGGTTATCGGTTGGTGATCTTACAGGAACTAGAGACCCCTTCGATGATTGAGGCCTGAGCTGTTGCCCAGTGGGAAAGAAAGGACGGACCGATACATTCTATGTTGAACTACATGCATACATAGTATTATTATAGACTACAAGTATATTATCAGTAACTTTTGCTAGCAATTAAATGATCAATGGTAGCAATTGAGCCAAGGCGTTATTGATTTTAGTTTGTTACGAATACCCGTCACCTGATTATGCTATCCATCACCTTCTTCTTTGATCTCGTGAAAACAAATTGGAATCGATACGATCATTCGATGCTCTTACAATTTAACACTGAAAAGCACGTGCTTCTATTAATAGATGCGTTACATAAAAAATTAAAGGAGAAAGTTGGCAGATGTGCCAATAACTGTTACAAATGTTTCCCAAAATATGATTCATTTACAAGTTCAAGGCTGAATTGTATCGAGTCGTGATCAACACGTGAACAAGTTTCTACTGCATCATTTATCGGCCCATTGTTGTACAGTTATCACTATATTACTTGATAGTAGCAACTGTATACCAGATAAAACTAGAATTTGCTACGATTTACGATGCATGTTTGTATGTAAAAATATATGTAAGATATAAATCGTGGTGATTTCGATTCGGCTTTTTGCATCTTGTAATAAACAAACGTTGGTGTCCGTCCAGATATTCAGAAGTGTGACGTCATAACGCGTTTATTTCAACTACATCATGTGACTGGGTTCAACCGGAGGGGGAGTTACCTAGGATCATTTTGTTATTGTCCACTTAAAGGATAGGATAAGATTTATAGGCGTTCAATTGGATAAGCTTCTCAGTTTTATTTAGGCAATTACTGTTGCAAGTTTTTTTGTTGCTTGTGATGACTAAATGTTTACACGATTTTGTGTTGCTGTAGGTGGTTTTTATCTATCACGCGCTGAAAACGTGTTGGGTGCGTGCAAGCTTCTCCTTTTTTTTGTTTTTGTTATTGATCAGCTGTTACCGCGGTGCGAATATTTGACGAACGGCCATGAACTGCCGGCACCGTGGCGCTCACGAAATAATTTGCACTAATTGTCATTTAAGACTCTTGAAAATGCTATCTCTTCATCAACGTCAGAGGCAGCGATTTAAGGGCTATAACATTGAAGGCTTTTAAAACTTTGGCGTGTTATTTCCGAATTGAGGTCGAGTACGTTATCGGAAAGGAACGTTCAGATCAATATTTGAATTATCCTCATTCCTGCCCTTATTAGTGCTTTTACTTGCACCTCTTTCAGCAAAGGTCTCAGTTGTCACAACCTTTTTATTAGTGATCATAACTTATGTAGTAGCTTCGGCCAGCGGTTTCACCCGCGTAAAAGTAGAAAATTATCCCAAAGGAAAATAATCTCGGCATAAAAATTATCCTGTCTTATTCTAGGGCATGGTTGACCCGATCCAAATCCGTTCAGATGTTTTGAGCGTGAAAGTGTAACAAACATACACACAGACGTACCTGTACCTACAGATATACAAGCTGTCCCCTTTATAATATTAGTGGGATTTTTCTGACCTACCTACTCTATTTTCTCAACGTACAGACTTACCTTACAGACACAGTGGTTGTAAGGTTGTATTTTCTTAATAACATCAAAACTAAAAACCAATGTAATAAAATTTTGCTAATAGATACTATTATCGGGTTTTTTACTATCTCTTTTAAAGTTTATTACATCCTCGATATAACACTAAAAGCATTAGAAGTTTCATTGAATAACACCTGGATAAGATAACACACATCGTGTTAGGTCTATTTAAAGATTGTGTTTCTAGGCTAGTAGCTATTTGGGTAATCTTTTATTTTTTAATTTAAGATCTTACGTATTTATTGGCTTAAAATTGAATTATACGTATAAATCAGTCATGGTTTGAGAAAGGGAGATGCATCCGGAGAGATGGGGGATTGAATCTTTACGATCCAATTATGTTAAACCTAGCCAGAGATCGTGATAGACATAGCTGTTTCGAAGAAGTAAGCAGCCTAGATGAAGACATAATTGCTCACACCCATAGCAACACATGATATTGTCAAAATTACCATACATTTCTGCCCCACTCGTAACTTTATGAACTTCGCATAATATATTATCATGTGTACAATAAATTTATATAACCGCATTATTGCCGTCTAAACCCGGCTCCTAGGTCAGCTATTCGACCTTCGTCAGTGTCAACCAATGAACGTGATGACTCGTCCCAAATAAAAAGTGTATTTTTATTTCCTTTAGCACGTGCTTAAACACGACGGATCGACGCTTGTTTACGTAAAAAATAGATTGGTATGTTTTATTACGTAAACGGCTACGGAATTAGAATTAACGAACAACAATTGTGGGTTATTTGCATAGTGTCATGAGTAGAAAGGTGATATATGATTCGAGTAGGTATTTAGGTAGGCACTTTTATAGCATTTTTTTTACTTGTATTTTAAGTGGAAATTATGGAACACCAGAGATTAGGCAATATTTTAATAACTATGAATTTATTCGTATACTAATTTTACTAACAGAGTTAAAGTATACATGTGAATAGATGAAAAGGGATAGGAAAACCAAAGAAAAGATGAATGGATTGTGTGAGGACTGATCTGAAAAAAAAAGGAAGTTATGATATTATGACAGGACTGAATGGACGAAAAAAATGTGTTGCGCCGACCCCAAGTAATATGGGACCAGCTCAGGTTCTTCCTGCTTGCACACGAACGCTTAAAAACGAAAAGAATAAAATTATATCTACAAATAGAAGAGCATAAATCACGAAGCTCAATTTTTTTATGCATTTTATAAAGTAGACAGAATACATGAATACAACGTAGGTAGGATTCCATTATAAAATTGAGAGACTGACAAAATTCTGCGACAAAAAAAGAAGATATAATTCCTCCAAAACGTTTATAGTCCCCAAACGTATACTAATAGTCTAAAACTCATGCAATTCAATTCAATTTTGGCCAGCCAAGTTCGGGAAACATTACAAAACAATATCCTACCCAGGGTGGCAACATGAATACTTATTAAAATGAATGAGCTCTACGTGCGGGCGCGTGTAAGCGGCTCAATCTAAGTGCCTAGGGCGAGTTTGTATCACGTTAACGCGATCGACACATTTATGATGTTCGGTGCTCTGATTGGCCCGCTCCAAACTCTTAACCAATCAGAGTGCCTAGTGAGAGTTTGTATTACGTTAACGCTATCGACACGTTTATGACGTTCGGTGCGCCGATTGGCCCGCTCCAAGCTCTAAACAATCTCAAAAGTGCCTAGTGCGAGTTGTTTTTACGTTAACGCGATCGACACGTTTATGACGTACGGTGCTCCGATTGGCCCGCTCGAAACTCTTAACCAATCAGAGTGTCTAGTGATAGTTTGTTTTACGTTAACGCGATCGACACGTTTTTGACGTACGGTGCTCCGATTGGTCCGCTCTGAGCTCTTGACCAATAAGAGTGCTTGGTGATAGTTGGTTTTACGTTAACGCGATCGACACGTTTATGACGTTCGGTGCTCCGATTGGACCGCTCCAAGCTCTTAACCAATCAGAGTGCCTAGTGCGAGTTTCTGTTACGTTAACCCAATCGACACGTTTATGACGTTTGGCGCTCCGATTGGCCCGCTCTCCAAGCTCTTAACCAATTAGAGCCAAACTCGGTAAACGTTTCGATCGTTTAACGTAAAACCAGATCACATTGATGTTTTTAAATTTTAGTACATAACAAAAGCAAAAAATCTGTAAGGAAAACAAAATGGAGGAAAAACTAAACATGTTTTTTTGCTACATCATCTAACTATACAATACAGGAATGATTTCATAACGCTGTGTTTGTCATAAGATATCTACCTAAACAAATCAATATTTACTGTAGAAACGATTGCGAAAATAAACATATATTATGACATGACACCTTTCACTGAAAACGCAATTAGCAATCGAGAAATTCCAACAATTCGACAACTTGCAAATAGTGATCGATTCTTTGAAATTTCAATATTTATTACGTTTGTCATGGAATTCAAAGAAATAGAATCTATGTTAAGGTTATTTTCCGATCAGTTTTATTTATCGAGCTTTTTTTATTTTTATTGTGGTGGGCAAAAATCATTCAATGACAACCGCCGCTCTTTGCGGAGCGGGAGATAGTGTCAGAGAGTTACTGACCCTGCTGTTGCTGACAACTACATGAGGCGCGCGAGAACAGTGCGCGCCGTTATTTATTGAGCTTGGATATTTGTCATAATAGCTGAACGGATTGGGCTGAAATTGGGCAACTGCATGACAACAGTTATTTTCTTATTCCGGTATGTTATTATTATGTTGATTACCAAGCGCGCAACCAAGGTTACTGAAAGCACGAAGAATCGCCAAACTTAAGTGGCAATGGGCAGGGCACATTGCTCGCAGAACAAATGGCCGTTGGGGCCGAAAGGTTCTGGAATGGCGACCACGTACCGGAAGACGTAGCATTGGCAGGCCTCCTAAAAGGTGGACCAATGACCTGGCAAGGGTTGCAGAAATGTGATGGAATCGACACGCACAGGACCGTTAATTGTGGCGACATTTGGGGAAAGCCTATGTCCAACAGTAGACGTCTTTCTGTCTTTCTATGGTTACCTCACTTAGTCCTATGCGGACCATTGTACGTGGGCCACGGCGGCCATAACCTTTGGTGGGCTTATTCCAATCAGCCCACCTCTTTCCTAAACAGATTTTCAAATCATCAATGAGGGTGTTCGGAGTTCCTTAGGTCCTTGTGCGTGTTTCAGTGACACCTGTATAGACTAGGAGCACACGCGCAATTGTCTCCTCCCCTTCAAGGATGCTTATTCCGGTATTAACTTCTCGTGAAATACTTCCTAACTGCGAGTTGAGTCGTAAGAATATTTTTTAAACAGCTGATTTTAATAAAAATGTTTACCAATTTAGAATCGTTCACGGCCGTGCACTAGCTTCTGACGTTTTATAAGTGCCCTTGTAGGCCTATGTGAAAAAAAATAGAAGTGGAATTCCCTGCCGGAGTCGGTCTTTCCTGATGCTACAACTTAGGGGTCTTTAAGTCAAGAGCAATCGTGCAAGCTTCTGGGCAATCGTGCTCCATCGTCGACCACATCATCGCTTACCATTAGGTGAGATGGTGGTCAAACAAGAGCCTATCAATAATAAAAAAATCGATTTTTTTTTTAACTTTTATACAAAGCATTATTATCCAATCTATCTCATTAATTTCTCTAGTTACACTATGACGTTTAAAAATTGACGTTCCGTTCCACGGCGGCTATCTAAGATGGTCAATGGTCATAAATATTCAAAGCACGGCATGCGATAAGGTCCGGTTTGAATGCATCATTACAGGCTCCCGTTGTCCACCTTAACAAATGACTATTATTTCATCTCCGCAGGGCGATCTATGAGATAATCTGTTGCTGATTTGAATAGGTTTTAAAGCTGGTAGTCATCAATTTTTTAAATTATTTAGATTCAAATTATTATTATTATAAACATTTATTTATCTCCAGGACCAAAGTCCAAGACCTCAGGGTCCTGATCCTAAGGCCCTGGATCTTTGGAAGGCGTACGAGGAGCCGAAACCAAGTCGCAGAGGCCCTTTTAGACGCTTCTAATGGAACGTGGTATCAACCGGTGATTATCCCTGTACGCGCTATGCTAGTGCATCCTAGAACGACTCCCGGTTGGTGGGAAACTATTGCGAAATATGGAAAACTAAGATTTAAAGTCTATGGTTTTTGGAGTCTTAAGTGGACTGGTTACCAGGAGCTATGTTAAGACGAATCAAAACTATGGCATCTGCTTGAACAATGTTATTTATTATTATTTTCATTCTTTTTTATTTCCTGAGACCGCCCATTGTATACTTATTTTTAATAATGTTAGTCCTGTCTTTTTTGTTTATGTGGTGTACAATAAAGAATATAATAAATATTAAATCTAATAAAAGAGTAAACTGTCAAGTAACAGGATGGATGTCAAGGAGAAGGAGGAGTAAATAAGTAGTAGATACGTCATTGCCATTATGTAATTAGGTTACACGTGTACAAACGAGAGAGCGAGTTATTCCTTACAACGCCCCCAATCTTTCCTCATACCGATATTTGAAATGCTAATTGTTATCGATTTACGTAACAATAACAACTAATAGAGAAGGAATATTTTTCCGAACCCAATTAAGTTTTTTTTTATTAGATGCTTTTAATCATGAAATAACTTTCCCTTTCTGTGTGAAGCGGGAGGGAGTGTCAGACAACTCTTTCGAACAATTCTGCAAGAGACAAGCGCTAAAGACCTGTAATGCTGGTCAAAAATAGTGTAGTTTTTTTTATTTTTATTGTAGACATTCTCGCGTTTGACCACTATCTCACCTGATGGTAAGAGACAATGTGGTCGACGAGGGAGTACGCTTACCTTCTTAAAAGTAACCTATTGACTCTTGTCTTAAATACCCCTAAGTTGTAGCTATCAGGAAACACTGACGCAGGGAATTCCACTCCTTAGCTGTACGCACAATAAATGTACCTACCTAATATACTATGAATTGGCAACGCTTGTGAAGTTTGATTTAAGACTGAATGCATTATGTCTGTGCCAATAAATAAATTCTAAAACATCAAAGTAGAGTAGTTATGAAGGTAAACACATTGTTCATGTCTCTCAATGAATCCTCGTTAATGAATATGAACTTTGATTGTTTCAGCATGTTCTGGCTTCATACAATAAGTAGGTCGTCTGAAATAAAGACTCAAGCATTGTGTGATATTGTAGCTGGAGCACGTATCTCGACGAATAGAAAAGAAGAAACGAGAAAGACAGAAGGGTTCCCTCTAAGAATGATTGTTTACATCTTCTGCTAATATTCTTCGTTAATCTATCTGACTATCCTTCTCATATTTTAAAATAGCGACCAGCCCCTCTAGCCAAGTTACAACCGTTTCGCTTGCGTCGAACGCTTCGAGTTGACCTTGCCGCCAATTCTATTGTTCTGACCACGTGACTGAGCGTTGAGAGCGCGTCACTCCCGTACATTAATTTGAAGCTTTCTACTAGCGTTAACTGTTGCAGATTAGCAACTTGGCTAGGGGTACAGTTCCAGCTTTGCACGGGTGTTAGACATTTTTGAAATTCGTGGCTTTTCCTTGCTATAATATGCATTACTAAGAAACACGTAAACCTTCCTTAAGAATTTTCTATCGGAGATAAATCAATGGCAGATTATCCATAGCTTTAAGTTTTTATAAGTTGTGTTACATTTTTTGTGTAAATACAATGAAGTTTGTTCTATTCTATCTATTGGTGAAAACTGCATGAATATTAGTTCACTAGTTTCTGAGTTTATTGCGTTAATACAGACAGTTACAGGCGGTGGGGGGCTTTAGTTTTATAGTAAGGATTTGGCAATTTGTCATTTTGAGATATTTAATCATAGCTGCAATGACGTCTTAACGCCACAGAGGCCCTGAATTAAACATGACTGTATTAACAATTAGGGTAAATAGGAACAGAAAGCATCCAACCTTTCTCTCTGTATAATCTGTCTGAAGGCCAGAAAGGTGCCACAGTATTAAACAAACAACAAACGACAACTGGCTACATTATGAACAGTGTACTCGTAAAGACACCGATCGACAACGTCAGCCGGCTGCCATTTCCTCGTCTTTACGACACAATAATTAGCACGTGCGCGATCATACCGCATGTTACGTCCTACGTATAGGCTACTACGACGGTTCGTTCATTAAAAATCCTGTTCCGATAAACAGGTTCGTTAGTAAGAAATAAAGTGGAATTATGAAGGGTGTGGCTATTTCTGATGATGTTGAGTTGAACTGGCTCGACGGGATCCACAGAATCAATTTGTCAAAATGGCTGCTCGGATTGCCAATTGACATTTTGTTGTGACTTGTGAGAAAGTGAAAGCGCGAAATTCATCTAACCTTATTGAATAATTCTCGGAAGAGGGCTCTAGACTCTAGAGAAGGATTTATAAATCATCAATTCCACGCTGTAGACCGTAGAGGGTGGTATTGATGATTAGTCATTTATACCCTTTGCTAGCATTACTGCTTCGCAGAAGGAGGCGACCGGCGACCGCCTGCCATTCCTTCTCGCTCCGGACCATGGCCTCGACCAAAGCTCGGCGCGAGAGGTCTCCGCCGCCGATCGCCCCCACGAGGGCACGGCGATGCTCCGCCCAGGTTACTTAGACATATTCACATATCTGACAGTGAGACATTTTAATGTCAGAATATGCTAATGATTTGGCAACACTTCATTTAGTATGTAAATAGATAAGTAAATGCTTGTTTAGCATATATTATACAAAAAAAAAAAATCGCTTAGTAACAGACGCCTAAGTGCGAAATTTTTAACGCGTTAGCATATCGACACAAGGTAGACCAATGGCCTGGTGAGGGTCGCAGGAATCCGATGGATAAGAGACGTACAGGACTGGTCGTTGTGGTCACACTTAGGGGAGGCCTAGGACTAACAGTGGACGTCTGTCGTCTGAAATGATGATGATGACCATATCGACCCTTAGGTTCAAGAAAAACATATCGAGCCTTTTTAGGAAGAACATCGTAAGCGACAGTGAGCGTTTATGCAATACTGGTAGATTTTCTCTTCCATAATTAAAAAGTATTAATTCATGATAATAAATAAATTTAAAAAAATATAACTTCATATAACTACCGATCTAATAGAATTGTTGCTACTACATATTTTCTTAAATACTTTATAATTATGAAAGAGAAATTTACTAGTACAGCAAAAACGCTCACTGTCGCTTACGATGTTCTTCCTAAAAAGGCTCGATATGTAGTAAATAACAGTTTGCGTTTTTTTCTTTTTGCAGAACCCGGTTTTAATTAAAAAGTATTAATGACGATACCTTTCTAAAAATATATGATTTGATGTTTAATTCATGAATCCCCAAGCGACCACCGGTGGCCGTGCATCTATTGTCTTACTATTGTGTCTCTAATTGACGGTATCTGAAGGGTTAAACTACTGATCTATTAGAATAGTCCCTATTAACATCCAATAAATAAAAATCTCGTATCAGTGTTTGTTATAGAGCTGCTCTCAAACGTTTTCACCGATTTTTATATGTGTATATTTGGTAGGTCTGAAAATAGAACGTAAGTACCTGGGTTTTTTTTTTACACTCCTACCCTAACTCCTCTATTTTTTTCTTTGACAATTTATATGCCTGGATAAAGTTTGTCGGATTAAGACACGAGATTTTTAGATACTTACCTATTTTTTTTGTATACCTATTTGGAAGCTGTTTAGAAAAAAAAGAAATCGTTTTAATACTATTTACGACCAATTGTTAAATATTTAACCATCGATAAACGTTAGTTCTTTCTGCGACACTCAAATTCAAATTCAAATTCAAAATCATTTATTTCAAATAGACCAAATGTAGGCACTTTTGAATAGTCAAATGTCGGTCAGTCCAAGAAAAGTAAAGCTAAATTGCACGTTCCAAAGCGTAGATCTCTATGGAGAAGAACGTGCAAGAAACTCCATGGACACTGTTTTAAATCATATTATGTGTTACATATAATGTTTGTTTACATTATTTCATGTTGCTTCTATTATGTGAGCTTAATGTAGATAATAAAATTAAAATTAAAATTAAAATAAATTAATTCATGAATCCCCAAGCGACCACCGGTGGCCGCGCATCTATTGTCTTACTATTGTGTCTCTAATTGACGGTATCTGAAGGGTTAAAAGATAAAAACTGAATTAATTCATGAATCCCCAAGCGACCACCGGTGGCCGCGCATCTATTGTCTTACTATTGTGTCTCTAATTGACGGTATCTGAAGGGTTAAGCTACTGGCAGTAAAGAGATGACCAGTCTCAACTGACGGCACCCGTTCACGAGCATGACGCGTGCATCAGCCCCACTCAGCTCAACCATTTTCAAGGGAACCGAATGACCCAATACACTCAATTCATAATCCTCTGATCACAAATTTATCTACGTTTCTACAAGATAGTTACAAAACAGCGATAAAACGAACATGTTTTTGGTAAACTAATAAACAGCTATGATAATTATTTTTAGCAGAAAAAAACATATATAAGAGATATCAAATTCCACGTGTAAGTATAGTAGGTACTTGAGTACCTACCATGGTTAACGACAATGATTTATAGACTTATTTTATTATCTCATAGCAACATGCTAATAGAAAAACAACTCAATGAAAACCATTGGAAAAGAAGTGTATCTTTTTGAAGAATACTCGTAATTACGTTACGATTGCTTGTAGTAGGTATGTTTTATCCATGCTATATTATAAAAGCGAAAGTGAGATTGTTTGTTTATTTATTTGTTTGTTACGTCTTCACGCCTAAATGGTAAACTTGATTTTGATAAATTTTGGAACAGAGATAGTTGGGACCCTGGAGACGGACATAAGCTCATTTAATTCATGAATCCCCAAGCGACACCCGGTGGCCGCGCATCTATTGTCTTACTATTGTGTCTCTAATTGACGGTATCTGAAGGGTTAAAAAAAAGGTGAGAAAAGAGGCAGAAAGAGTAAAGTATTTATATATATTAATAAACGCGGGCGAAGCCGCGGGTAAAAGCTAGTATTTTTTCTAATAACGATAATTTCGCCAACAACCGTTTCTGAGAAGAAATTATTGGCCTGTCACAAATTGGATAGTTATTTTTTTTTAGAATGAATAGGCTCCTCATCAATGCTCCTCATACATTTAGTGCCTCGCCATCAACGATTGCATTACTGCTACACCATTACGTGGCATTGCAGTCAAGCACTATAATATTTTATTTAAAAAGTGGGCATGTGCCTCGCGAGTCAGCCTCGCGCACTGATGGTTCCGTACCAACTTACTTATTTATGTAATTAGTTCAATTCACGAATGGAGTCTCGAAGATTCCGAATCACAAAAACAAAAATGTTTTGCGACGTAACAACAAAACTGTTTTCAGATTAAATTTATTCCTATATCTGTGTCATTAAACCCTTGCTTCATGCATGCAGCGGTAAGTACCCTATGAATTTTGAGAGTGTCGATGTATGCGTTTTTTGCGACATGAACAACCGTATCTTTCTTTTTCATTAGAAATTTCATTAGCTTTATGGAACCGCAGATCTGAGTATATGGTTAATAATTTCAACTCGATACCTCCACGCGTTCTCAAAATAAAAGGTCTTGTCAGACAGACAGACAGAAGAACAACAAAGTGATCCTATAAGGGTTCAGTTTTTTCCTTTTGAGGTACGGAACCCTAAAAAGCAATAATAATAATTAAATGCAATCCAAGTGACGCGATCGGTTGTTTTAAATTCATTCATGAATATTAAGAGCCTACAAGAGTCACAACAATTGGTTGCCTGCAGTAGTTAGGTTTAAATGAACAAATATGATTTGGTTAAAAGCAAACACAACCGCCTAAAACCGGTTAGTGTCCCCCAGTACCCATCTATAACAAGTTCAAGGCAGATTCTTATTCTATGTAGGTACAATAGGTCCCTCTGTATCTAATTTGAAAACCGTTTTTGTCCGACTGTGTCTACGTTACGAAACATATATGAATGGAAAAGGTGAATTACTTTTTTTTTTTTTTATTAATCCACAACAATCCCTTTCGGAAGCAAAATTGTTTTTTAGAATAAACACCTAATTATATTTTCTTTTGAAAATTTTGTGGCAGAATTCTATGACTTTTGGCTATTCTCTGGCTGCATTTTCATGATAATGAGAAACACATCGATAGTAATCTTTTCCAATTTTCTCTGTGCCGCTTTATTTATTTTCATTGATATACTAGCGATCCGTGCTTCGTACAGTTGCATGTTATAAAGACACACAAACCTTTTTAGTTGTTCTAGTTTGTTCTATTAGTGAAATTCGTACTATAAAATTCATTGCGCGGTTTAGGAGTTAACTGATAAACAGAGAAACAGAAGCGATAGGGTACTATGTTTTTTGCTATGAACATGATAGTGGTTTTCAATCCATGTGCTGCCATCTATATTTCCCAAGCGTAACTACTGTACATTCTAATTGGGAGCAATGACATCAGCGCACTGCCAAGAGAGGGCGCTGTTTTAAGCTTGTAATTTTCATATATTTTAGTTTTTTTTTTCTTATAATTTTATTACTTACGTGATTTGAACTGCTGGACCAAGGAGCCGGTGTCGGCTGCGTGATGGTACTCGTACACAGACCGACCAACGAGCTCGTCTGGCTCGAAACCGAGCGTGTTCATCAATCTGGAAAGATTTAATAAAATTAAATGTTATGGAAACTTTTTTGTTTTTAAATTAACGGTGTGTTTAGCTGGTATTTCGTTGGACTAGTTACTGTTATTCTGTTGTTTTAATTATATACTGAAAAAAAAAATACTGAATACCTAATAAATACTAATTTTTAAAATATTCGCCTAAATTCTCAGATATTTCATCACTTTCTAGCTCAGCATACTTGCAAGCGATAACTTTGCTAAAAATTATATAGGCCCCTTCAAAACTAAGGCACAGGAAACCATGGAGTTCCAAAGGTCACCTCCAATGTGACCTGCAATCCCCATGCTTAGGTCGTGCTTGCCGGTACATCTACATAGATAACCTTGAATGACCTACCGCCACTCCCATAGTCGCTCCTTGCTCAAACTCACAATTCGACAAATCGTGCTCTAAACAATAAATCCTAGCATATTAAGTGTTTAAAATCAATGTATTCCCATAAAAAACGACTTACAGCTATGCTATTTAAATATCCCGCCATTCTCACAAAATCCAGAACAAAAATCACTTAAATTTGAACTTTTAAAAACACAAACACACTATTTGTTATCACAATAACTAGCACACATCACCACACATTGAAAATATTGAGTACTGAACTATTTCCACGTAAGTTTATCGCGGACTGTGTACAAAACCGCGAAATCGCATCATGTTTAACCTACAAAATACATTTGAAGGTGATATTTTTGTTGATATTACACGGCTGGATGAGGTTGCACGTTGTAAATACTAGAACACAATAGACGACGCGCAACCTAAATTCGGTCAGGTAATATGGGTTGTCGTGTTGTTAACAGCGCCATCTGTTGTAGTTTGCCAAAATTATAACAAGTACGTTGTTTGTACTTGGATATAAAATTGGACCGTGACCCTAATTTACTTGACCATGGGTTTCTTGGTATGGGTCTGAGGAATATAATTTACTGACCAAATATTGAGGTGTATTAAATTGCTCAGCAATGCCATAAAAAAAATTGTTTCTCGGGTATAGGATCTGCCAGTACTATATAGTTGGGATTGGATCCATTTCGTCCCGGACCTAACACACATTTTAATATTGAGGTAGGTTTGTCGACCTACCTCAATGGAAACACTGACAAGTAATATTTTCATTAGTAGCAAGATTCTTTACCATTATGCGAGAATAGCCAAGTTATGTTTAAATCCTACTTTAAGCTAAATGAACCGATTGTACTGCAAAGCAGATGGAAATAGCGGGACGAACTTGTCTCCTACCTTGTTCTACTATGTGGAATAAGGAGAGGAAACCTTTGCCTTGCAGTAGGACAAACAATTATATTAAAAAGGTAAAGTATACCAGACATACTGCAGCCTGCATAGTATCTGCACTTGGTGGATGGCCCGCCTTGTCTCCTCTACACCTTTAATATGCGCAAAGCCAAAGTCAAAGTGTGTTCAAAGTGTGGACTATGAAGTCCACACTTTGAACCCAACTGGCAGGGCTTGGGGTTCCCGGTTCACGAACCAGAGGGGTCGGATGGTGGAGGACTGGGCCTTGGAGCTGGGCCTGGTCGTACTGAACCGGGGTTCTGTCCCCACGTTGGTGCGGATGCGGGGTGAGTCGGTGGTGGACATTTCGTTCGCCAGCCCCGCTCTGTCGCCGCGTGTAGTCGACTGGCGCGTGATGGAGGAGGTGGAGACGTACTCCGACCACCGGTATATCCGGTTTGACGTCTCCGCCGAAACCTCGGCCGCGCCGGTCCGACGGAGCCCTTGCGGTCCGCGGTGGGCGCTTAAGCAGATGGACCGGGAGCTCCTCCTGGAAGCCGCGACGGTACAGGCCTGGGTGCAAGCACCGGACAGGCCTGTCGACATCGACGTCGAGGCGGAGTGGTTCCAGGAGGCCATGTCGCAAATTTGCGATGCGGCAATGCCCCGTGTCCGTCCAGGACGAGCTAAGCGCCAGGTGTACTGGTGGTCGCCGGAGATCGGCGCTCTGCGCAATGCGTGCAATCACGCGCGACGCCGGTACGCCAGGCACTGCAGGCGCCGCATCCGCCCGCCGGATGCGGAGGCCAGAGAGGCGGAGCTATATGAGGAATACAGAGAGGCAAAACGCACCCTCCGAACGGAGATCAAGCGGGCCAAACTCGAGGCCCGCAACGTGTGGCTGGGGTCTCTGAACGCGGACCCATGGGGGCGCCCGTACAAGTTGGTACGGGACAAGCTTCGCCCCTGGGCTCCGCCGTTGACTCAGAGTCTCCGGCCCCAACTCGTGGAGGGTGTGGTTAGCTCTCTGTTCCCTGCGCGGGAGGAACACTCCCCCCCGCCTATGGCTCCGCCTCCGCCAGCGGTGTCTGACGCGGATCGCAACAGCGACGACGACGAAAATGCTCCAGAAGTGACCGAGGTAGAGCTGAGAGTGGCGGTGCGAAGGCTTAGTGCCAAAAACACCGCCCCAGGACCCGATGGCTTGCCAGGGAAAGCCTGGGTCCTGGCCATGGAGGCTCTCGGGCCTCGACTGAGAGGGCTCTTTAGCGCATGCCTGGAGAGGGGCCAGTTCCCACTTCGCTGGAAGACGGGGAAACTGGTCCTCGTAGCGAAGCCAGGGCGCCCTGCGGACTCTCCGTCCGCATACCGGCCCATTGTGCTGCTCGACGAGGTGGGCAAGCTCTTTGAAAGAGTTATTGCAAACCGCCTCGTTGTGCGGCTAACACGGGTGGGGCCGGACTTGTCGGACGGACAGTTCGGCTTTCGCAGGGCGCGCTCTACAATAGACGCCATCATGCGCGTGCGAGCCCTCACGACAGGGGAAGCGGTGTCCCAGGGTAGGTGTGTCGTGGCAGTGTCCTTGGACATTGCCAACGCCTTCAACTCCCTGCCCTGGAGTACGATCCGGAGGGCACTCCGGTACCACCGGGTGCCCGAATACCTCTGTCTAGTGGTCGAGGCGTACCTGTCAGACAGGTACATTATCTACCCCGGTCACCAGGGAGACTGGAATCGTCGAGAGATGTCGTGCGGTGTTCCGCAGGGGTCGGTTCTAGGCCCACCCTTGTGGAACATCGGATACGATTACGTGCTGCGCGGCGACTTCCCTGACGGGGTCAGCGTGGTTTGCTACGCAGACGACACGCTGATCCTAGCGCAGGGAGAGTCGCACCAGGCGGCGGTCGCTCTAGCGACACGCGGGGTTGCGATAGCCGTTGGTAGGATCCAGGAGTTGGGACTCGAGGTGGCGCTGCATAAATCCGAGGCAATGTGCTTCCACGGCCCTCGGAACGCGCCACCATCTGACTCCCAGCTTACGGTAGGAGGAGTTCGCATCGGTGTCGGGTCGACGATGAAGTATCTGGGACTCGTCCTCGACAGCCGGTGGAATTTCGTAGAACATTTCCGACGTCTGGCTCCCAAGCTTCTCCGGGCTGGGGCTGCTCTCAAGCGGCTCCTGCCCAACCTTGGGGGTCCAGACGCCTCCTGCCGGAGGCTCTACGCGGGGATCGTTCGGTCCATGGCCCTCTACGGGGCGCCGGTGTGGGCGCCGTCGCTGGCAAAGCGACCGGCGTCCATACTGAACGCCTGCCAGAGGGTCATGGCAATACGGATGGTGCGGGGTTACCGCACGATCTCCCGCGAAGCGGCGAGCCTTCTGGCTGGCCTACCACCGTGGGATCTGGAGGCAACAGTCCTTGCACACATGCACGACATGCGCGTGGAGATGCAACGCCGGGGTGAAAGTCCACTGCCGCAACATGTCAAGGCATGGCGGACAGAGCTCCGGCGGGATCTCATGGTGAAATGGCGTCAACGGCTATCGCAACCCAGTGCTGGGCACGCCACGATTATGGCGGTAAGTCCCCTCTTTGAGGCGTGGCTGGAAAGACCTCACGGCGTCCTTACCTTCCGCATGACGCAGGTCCTCACCGGACATGGCAAGTTCGGGAGGTTCCTGCATCGGATTCAGGCGGAAGAGACGCCCGGGTGTCGCCACTGTGCGCAACGCCCGGAGGACACGGTGGAGCACACCGTCGAGGTGTGCCCTGCCTGGGCGGAGCATCGCCGTGCCCTCGTGGGGGCGATCGGCGGCGGAGACCTCTCGCGCCGGGCCCTGGTCGAGGCCATGGTCCGGAGCGAGGAGGAATGGCAGGCGGTCGCCTCCTTCTGCGAAGCAGTAATGCTTGCAAAGGAGGAGGCCGACCGCATCAGGCAACGGCGCCCTCGCCGCCGTCGCCGGGATTCCGATCCCGATTTCCGGCCACCGTAGACGCGGGCTCGCGGACGGCGAGCCATGGGTAGCTCGCTGTCCGATCGTCCGGTAATGGACCGAGTCCAAGACGTCGACGGCGCGCACTGTTCCCGCGCGCCTCAAGGAGTTGTCAGCAGCAGGAGGGGCCCAGCTGGGTCGAAGCCTACTGGGGACAGGGTTGTCCGAAAGGGAGCTCGTGCCCCGGTATGAAGGCTAGAAGGAACGGCGCGGGGTTTTTAGTCAGTAAGAGTCTGACACTGTCTCCCGTTCCACCCAAGAGCGGGTTTCGTCAAAGATGATTTTCCCCGTCGAGAAAAAAAAAAAAAAAAAAAACCCAACTGGCAGCAGTTGGAATGAACCAGGATCTTTTGGGTTTAATTATTTCATTATTCACGTCGTCAATGCTTTTTATTAGGGGAGATCCAGGTCAAGAGCAAACCTTCAGGGATAATGGTAGGCTTATTACAAAACTAGCTGCTTTGAAGGGCTTTACTCGCGTGAAAATAGAAAAGAATCCTAAGGGAAAATACTCCTGGGGTAAAAGTAACCTATTTCAGGACATGGTAGTAGACCGTATGCCAAATTTCATCCAAATCCATTCAAGCGTTCGAGAATGTAGAAATACAAATGTAAAGCGTTTTGGGAATACATTCATTATGCACACAGCTAAGGAGTGGAATTCCCTGCCGGAGTCTGAGTTTCCTGATAGCTATAACCTACAGGACTGTAAGTCAAGAGTGAATAGGTTACCTCTAGGCAAGCATGCTGTATCGTCGGCCACATCACTGCGTACTACCAGCTGAGATAGTGGTCAATCCGCACACTTTATAATCATACTAGCTTTTGCCCGCACGGCTTCGCTCCCCTCTTCCCTACTCTACCCTACTCTACCCTACCCTACTCTACCCTACTCTACCCTACCAAACTTCACATAAACCATCTACTAAATAGTCCGAACAAAGCCTAAAAATTTGGTTTGGATAGGTGAGCCCGTTCTTGAGTTATAAAATAACAACGAAAAGTGGCATTGATTTTTATATATATAGATTAGTGTGATGTGATTGACGAAGAATCTAACAACGCAAGTGGTAATGTGTAGGGCACCTTGCTCGCAGAACAGATGGCCGTTAGTGCCGAAATGTTTTGGAGTAGCGAAAGAGTAATGGAAGACGGGGCGTTGAAAGGCCTCTTACAAGGTGGACCTATGACCTGGTAAGGGTTGCGGGAATCCGATGAATGAAATGCAAAGGGCCGTTCATTGTGGCGACACTTGGGAGAGACCTATGGTTAACAGTGCTGCTCCCGTTAGTAAAAAAGACGCATCTAACTTTTTTTTTCTAGATTTGAGTTAAGTTATATACATTGCCGGAATCAGGAAAAAAAACGCGCATCTGCCTGTATTTTTAATATTTTGTTAACTTTCTCCAGTGCGGTTTTAACACAAGGAAAAAAGGCCCGATTTCCCGTTTTCATTAATTAAAACATTTTTTTATCCGTTTTCGTTTTTGTTAGATACGTCTTTTTAGCTATCAGGGGCAGAGTGGACGTCTATCGGCTTAAATAATGATGTGTTAGTGTGATACTCACGCTTCATCCACAAAAGTGAACTTCATATCCAAGCTGTGTTTAGACAGGAAGGTCTTATGGTCCAACGGTATCTCGATGTTCGAGGGATGCGGGATAGGTCTGCCCACAGCCACCAGTGTGCCAGGTTTTGTGGCCTTCTTCTCCTCAACATCTGGTTTCTTCTCATCGTTGTTATTGCGTTCCGGTTTGTCTTCACCAGGCATTAGCATGTGGCCTGTTATGTGGATCACCTGTGGAAGAATAGAATGGTTTTATTTTAGTTTACATAAAATAACGGGATTGACAAATAGGTTAGAGTAGGTCAAATCAGCTGCGCGCACGATGATCGCTGGGCAATTCTCCACACAATAGACATCTAACACTATTCATTATCCTAGAATGAGGTGGCTAAGACGCGAACAGCGAGGACTGGTTTGGGAGAATCTTCTTGGAAGGCCTGTCTAGCAGTGGAAAAGTATTTGATGAACCTCTAGAGAAGTTTTCAGGACTGCCTTGCAGTGGGAAAGTATTGGCTACAAAAAAAAAAAAGGATAATGCAGTAGGGCAGAGGATCATAGCGTGTCAGATGGACATAATCGTAAATATCCTGTGGTAGTATCCTAGAAAGCAGTTGTGTTCCGTGAACCATAAAATAGGACGTAAGTATAGTTTAGAATAATACAGCATGCATTGCAATGCATTTTTTCAGGTCTTAAACTGGCCGACGCAAGGGGCGAATAAAAAACACAGGTGGATTATGGTCAGTAAAAGTCTGACACGCCCACCATCTACTGTGGACAGTAGATGGTGGGTGTGCATCAAAAAACATTTGCATGTTATTTGATGGTTTCCCACCTCTAAATCTTGTCTGTGTTTGCTAAGACGAGCTTGAAGTATTACAGTAATTTATCAAAATCAAACGATTTCCGGTTTTCTTAGTCTGTTTACCGAGGCGAGAAAATATTTCCTATCAATAAACTGCCAGACTAAACTCTGAATTTACTGATATATAAAGACAAATAAATATCTATCCTAAAACTTCGGTGTTAATACCAAGATAAAGTTTTATAAGCAAACATAACAAATGCGGTGTAAATGTGTACTTTAGTATGTTTGTAATTATATCCATCAATTCGGATAGTTTAAGATACATTTAGAATAATTTATCGACACTATTAACGATACTGTGGTAATTTCGTGCTCACTTATTTAAAAACTTTAATTTTATACCGGATTCTATCGGTGGCTTGGCTCTCTTGAAAGTGGAAAATTATCCAAAGGGAAAAAATACCCAGGACCAAAAAAAATAACTTATGTACCACCGCGGTCATTTCTGCCTGATCACATAAAATATTTCGCTTGAATCCTGCGGCGCAGCGCCAAACCAAACCCTTTGAAGTTTTAGTTTCGAGTGCAAGCAACAATGAACTTAGCGGTGGTCATGCGGAAGTTTCTTTAATGGTACATAGATGTCGTCTGTTTGTCGACATATTACGAAAATAAAATCGATTCATATAATCACAGAAATGTAAGAAATAAATAAGTTTTAAAACAGATGAACCTATTTATCAATAAGTTTAATGCTATTTCAGATTTCCAAGAAAAACAATGTTTTTAACATAGAAAAAAAAGTAAATAGTCATCTATATTTACTTTTAAACAATGTCAGTTACTTATTTAACGAAATTTGTAATACAAACGGAATGCTTTTCTCATATTACTATATTGATCACTATTTTACTAAAATGTCGAGTAAGCTAAATGTAGGCAGTTTTAAATCGTACGATATTTTTTTGGAGCATAGGTAAGTACTTACATAAATTCAGTAGAAATTAGTCATGCATGATTTTATTATAAACAAAACACCTTTTTTTAATAAACTAGCTGTGTCTGTTTTACCTAAGGTAAAAATATACATACTCTATTTGTACCAATATTGACCGAATTATCGACCACATCATCGCTTTCCATCGCCCGATGGAAAGCGATGATTTGGTCAACGATTCGTTCAATATATCATTTGAAATAGTGGTGAACCACAATCTACTAGCATATAATCAAATTTTGTAAATTAAATTTGACCCACTTCCCGTTTACCGATTGAGTTGAAATTTTGCATGCAAGTGTAAATAAGATGTCAATTCAAAATTATTATGACAATTATTATGAGCTGATCTGAGGATGGAACCGGAAGGTGGCTATAGGAACTTGTTAGTTAAACGACACAACCTCATCGAGTTTGGGCTCGTATGATTCGTCTTGACGAGTATTAATTATATAGCTATACTGAGCTATAAAAGCTTACTATGAAAAATTATTTTTATTAAAAGCTTATTTTTAAGATTTTTCTTTCTCTGTCTCTTACTACAATGTATCTATGTTTGTCGTTTTATTCTTCCGTCACACATCTACTACCACCCCACTACCATCACTACCACTACCACCAGTACCACTACCACCGCCCACCTACCACCACACACTACTATTATCTGTTACTATTTTGGTGTACAATAAAGTTTCATCATCACCATCATCATATCAGCCGAAAGACGTCCACAGCTGGGCATAGGCCTCCCCCAAGCGTCGCCACAACAAACGGTCGTGCGTCACGCATCCATTGATGACCTGGTCAGGGTTGCGGGAATCCGATGGATGTGTGACAATAAAGTTTAATCTTTTCTATTCTAGTAGGTTTTGGAATAAGCAGTTACCTTATGCCCTTCTTTTTCTCTATAAATACCAAATAAATGGGGATGAGTGACATAACACACAAGACAGACACACCATAACATCATTCATCATTTGGAGACCTTCCTCAAAGGAGAGTTTTGGCCGAAAGGAGTTGTGTATCGACGATTTCGTGGAAGGATACCGACCTCACAGCGGAACACGACGCCGTCACTTCGTGTGCAATCGTTTAATTAATAAGTAGATTTTATTTATATGTATTAGTTTATTATTTTTAAGATTATTTTATGTATAGTGTATATACACTTATTAACATAAATTCACACTTTTTACCAATGTTATGTATTAATTATTATTATTTTTCCTATGTTTTTTCGTATTTTTTATTTTGTTCCGATACCTACACATAGTTTACTACTATACCTAATATATATTTTATTTAGTCTCCGTAAGTATGACCGTGGCATCACCGCGGGCCCTAACAGAATACCAGCGCTGCGTTATTTATTTTTATAGATATCGCAGCATATGCTGAGTTAGGTGCCTTTTTGACCTTGCACAAATTCTTCTGTGTTTATTGTACCTATTTTTTAATTTATATTTTTAATATGTGTGAGGTTCGAATAAACGGTTTTTCTTTCTTTCTTCTTTCTTTCTTTCTTTCTATATGGGCCATAGTAGCCTGAAATAAAGAATTATTATTATTATTATAACACGTGTTTTCCATTCACAACACTTATACTTAGCACATAATATCATCAGTCATGTGACGTTATGACATGACAGGATATCTATACTTATCTTTTAATATCGTGATACATATCTAAACGGTGCGACAAAAACATTACCTACTATGTATATTAATGAAGGGAATCCCAAAAATGTATTTATAAGGCCCACTTACACCACTAATCTCGATTATCATCTACATAATTATCATAAAGCTAAATTTTTGTTTCAAAACATCATATTTCTGTTAGCACTATGCTCAGACCTGGCCGTTATGGGTGAATCATCATCATTTCAGCCGGCATCAGGTTGGATCGCAGACAAGCACTGGTTTATCTACAGTATTGTTATGAAAAGGTAATTTTTTTTTGCTTGTAGGAGGTAATCTCTGAAAGTACTATTCCGATTGCAAACATTTTTTCTTCAATAGAAGGCTGCTTTATTCCTCAGTAACATAGGCGCTGGCGAAGCCGCGGGCAAAAGCTAGAATGAATTAAAAAAAAAACATAGGCCTCTCCAAGTGTCGCCATAAAGACCAATCCTGTGAGTCTCGCATCCATTAGTTCCCACGACCCTCACTAGGCGGGAGGACCTCCTACGCTGCGTCTTTCGTTTCGGGATCACCACTCCAGAATCTTTCATCCTTTTTTTTAGTGTGTAAAAATCATCGAAATGACATCACCGGAAGATAGTGTAGACTTTTACTGACTAAATAACCCAACCCGTTCCTTCTTGCTTTTCATACCGGGGCCGAGCCTCCCTTTCGGAACTAGAATCTTGCCCCAGGACTAGACCCTGGCTCCAGATCTTTCGTCCTTTGACTTTATCAGGACATTTTCAACTATATTCTGTCTTATTTATTAAAATTGTTTGCCATTGTTGATCTTTGTTTTAACCATGAAATCTTTCACGGTTATTTTTTTAATAATACCTATTTGCAACGTCGAAAAAGTTACATAAGTTTTCAAGTATGTACACGATTTGCAATTTTTTGTTAGCATTTTTATTTATTTTCTTGAAGTGAACTAAGTACTTCCGTACTTAACTTGGTACTTTCTTATATTTTGTTTGTTGGCTTTGCTAACGGTCCATAGTTCAAGGCTAATTAATGAACGTAATTAATTAACACATTACCAATTCTACATGTGCCATATAATGGACATTACTCAATATTTTTCAATAAATATTCATGATTTTTTCTAGTTAAACCTGCTCTTTCGATTAACTAATTTGCTTAACCTATTACCTGTGTAACCGGACGCAGATGACTACCAGTAGTTTTTATGTAGCGACACAACCCAGTAACTGGGTATTTCTATATCCCTTGGCCAGACTGGTTGTCAAACTTTCAGAGTTATGAAAAAAGCCTTATATTCATCGATCAGGTGAGACCTGAGACTCATATGTGCTTTCAAAGACACTGAAGTATTGTGGCATGTGTTGTGACGTCAATATACTTAATTAGAAGAATTTAAGCTTATTAGGTCTTAACCCTTCAGATACCGTCAATTAGAGACACAATAGTAAGACAATAAATGCGCGGCCACCGGTGGTCGCTAGGGGATTCATGAATTAAGGGCTACCCCAAATCTCTGAAATTCTCTCTCTCTCTGCTTTTCTCTACTAATTAATTAATTAATTCGTAATTTACCTCATCACCACTGCTTTCAAAACAGTGAAAGAAAACATCGTAAAGAGGCATGTCCAAGAACAAAAAAATCGTGATGGATTACAGCCCCTCTACTAGAGAGGAGGCCTGAGTCCCAGCAGTAGCATTAAAAGGCTGATTATGCAATGCTATGCGATGCCATCAACTCATTTCCATTTACTAACGTATCATTTGTATGGGCTACTTTGACAACTCCTAATTTGTATACTTTTAATTATAATGTTGAATGGATGAGTCATCAAAACGGATGGATTGACGTCCATAGTCCAAGGTTCATGTTACTGAGAAAGGGGACGGTACGTTTTAGCAACGTAATTTTATTGTAATAGACACCTATTTGGTAGCCGACTGGCGGCTTATTTGCGTGGCGAACTCGTAATGGATTCAATTTTGTTGCTTCAAATGTACATTGAACCTTTCAAATCTATCTTCACAACAACTAGATAAACGCAATAAATATTGTTGAATCGTTCAAATTGAATCATATTTTTATTGATTTTGATCGTGCATGAGCAAGTGCCCATGTAGGCATATGTGAAATGAAATATTTCAACACGCAACTGTTACTTAGTTGTGTAGAATTCATAGCACAGGCTCTGCTTAGTTTGGGACTAGATGAAAATTGTGGAATCATCATCATCTTCCTGCCCTTGTCCCGTTTTATTTGGGTTCCGTCCTGTCACTCGTTATGAAAATTGTGGAATAATATATTATTATTACTTATACCTAATGGTTTTTTAAAAGAGTTTCCTACTTGGGTTTTCTCCTGGTGGTTTTTTCTTGCTCCCGCCCTGAGATCTTCAGGGTGCAGGTTCGGATCCCCTGCTAATTAGTCACAAATATTGTGACCCTCAGTAGCATAGCATAGTCAGCCCTATAATGTTTCCATTGTTGGGACTCAGGCCTCTCTAAGAGAGGGAATAGGCCGTAATCCACCACGCGGGCCCAGTGCGGGTTGGATGTCACATGTCTTCGAATTTTTGGTTCTAGGACATGCCAGTTTCCTCATGACGTTTTCCTTCACCGTTTTGAGAGCAGTGGTGATGAAATAAATTACACAATGTAATGCGCCTGGCTGGGATTGAACCCGCGACCGCGAGTTTGACTCGTAAGTCAGGGCCGTCAGCACTCGGCCACCACTACTCTCCAACAGTACTGTCTTTAAAATGGTAACTGTATGGATTGCTGCTTGTTTTTGTATTATATGAATACTTGAATCTATTTTGTCACATATCTATTTATGCTCTTTGCTAGGTACTATTCATGTCGTTTCTATAAACATTTTAATATTGTTTTAACATAGTATAAAACAAAGTCGCTTTTTCTGTCCCTATATCCCTATGTACGCTTAAATCTTTAAAACTACGCAACATATTTTGATGCGGTTTTTTTTTAATAGATAGAATGATTCAAGAGGAAGGTTTATATGTATAATATTACACCCGAGAGAAGCCGCGGCGGGTCGCTGGTTATCATATAGTAAACCTTTCCTGTAGTCGATATATTATTAGAACGGTGAAGATATCATACCTTATAAGAAGCAGATTTAAGATGCACGTTTCTGCCTTTGCTGGTGAGGGTGCACTTGAGACGCAGCAGCAGATCTCGACGACCAGAGCTGGTGGAGCGCAATGCTTCGCGAATCTCGTCGTGGTCGCAGGGGTGGCTGAACTCAAAGACACTCTGGCCCATGATCTCCATCTGAAGTTAAGAGGCACAAAAATGTTACAGTTTGCAGGTAGATAGACAAATGGATGGAGAGTAGAGCTTTGCCCAGTGGGGTTATATTGGTTTATGAAAAGACCAAGACACAGTATACTTCGTTCTTAACTTCCAAAACATAAATCGCAGTTGTACTTAAATTCATTAGTGATTTATTATTTTTAAATTATCAAGCCGTTTATAAATGAGGGGGGGGGCTTCTTTTCAAAACTTGACTATTCCACTTTTGATAAGTGTTTTTGTTTCGTTTTGTTTGGTTTTGTTACTGTTTTGGCGTACAGTAAAGTTTATTCTGTTCTATTCTATAGAAATTTATACTCCACGAAAATAAAATTGGGCCAAAACGTAAAAAAAAAACGATTAAAAGGCATGATTTCGTTAAAAAAAAATACTAAAAATGCCATTACCCAAAAACTATTTTCTCAGATAGTGAAAAAACACAAAAAGTGGAATAGTCAAGTTTTGAAAAGAATCTGCTCAAACTGTTTTTTTTTTTTCAATATATCTAGCTACTTTTCTATAATATGAATGTGAGATCACTTTTTAAGCCCGTAGACATATAGATTATTTTCTATATATAATTTATTTAATATATGTTGACTTGTCGACACTATTCTCTCATATCTATTATGTTGTAATACGAGTATAGCAATATTGCAAAACCACTATCATTTTTTTAAAGAGTAAACTGATTTTAAAAAATGAAGCTTTTGGCCGTTTCTTCTTCATAGAAAACGACAAATTAGAACCGTGCACCAGCTCCTGATGTTTTTATATAAGCTCTTTTTTTTTAGTTTGGCACTGGGCCGCAAAACCAAAATGTCTGTAAGGATTACGTTAACAATGCAGTTTTATTCTTTTTTTGATTTTCTGCAAAATTGCATTAAACTCTTTATTGCACGAAGCATGAAGAAGCGTTTCTAAAGCACTGTCTTCGAAACAATGTACGTACAGTTTAACCTTGTAATCTCCTGAGTTGCTGATTTGCTCATAACAAATACTGATTTATTCTACACTAATATTATAACGAGAGAAAATTTGTATATTTGTGTGTATGTTTTTAATGAATAAACCCAAAAACTACTGAGCCGATTTCAAAAATTCTTTCGCCTATGGAAAGCTACATTCACCCTGAGTAACATAGGCTATATTTATTGCCCGTGCGAAGTCGGGACGGACCGCTAGAAATAAATACAGAGGGTAAATTTTACTCAGAGATACAAAATATTTTTTTTAAACTAGGTAGCGTATCCATGCATTTTTTTTCCACACCACCTTCGTTAGTGTCAATCTATCTATATATATAAAAATCAATGCCACTTTTCGTTGTTATTTTATAACTCAAGAACGGGCTCACCTATCCAAACCAAATTTTTAGGCTTTGTTCGGACTATTTAGTAGATGGTTTATGTGAAGTTTGGTAGGGTAGAGTAAGGTATAGTAGGGTAGAGTAGGGTAGAGTAGGGTAGAGTAGGGTAGAGTAGGGTAGAGTAGGGTAGAGTAGGGTAGAGTAGGGTAGAGTAGGGTAGAGTAGGGTAGAGTAGGGTAGAGTAGGGTAGAGTAGGGTAGAGTAGTGTAGAGTAGTGTAGAGTAGTGTAGAGTTGAGTAGTGTGGAGTAGTGTAGGGTAGAGTAAGGTAGAGTAGGATATAGTAGGGTAGAGTAGAGTAGGGTATAGTAGGGTAGAGTAGGGAAGAGCGGGAGCGAAGCCGTGCGGGCAAAAGCTAGTTTCCTTATAAAATTGTTAGTAAGCATAAATTGAAAGACACAAAGTTCTTGGAACAATTGTCACTCGGCAGTCGCCATGCGTACAAATCTAGGCGCCTATGCGTCATCAAACAAAAAAGTAATTGTATGCTAATGTAATGTATTATTAAATATGTGTAGCAATCTATCGATAATACCTATTGCCCTTACATTGACGAACGTTCAACGAAATATGAAACGTAAAAAAGATTATTTTGTTTAGAAAGAAGTTTTTCTTTCTTTCTTTTTTCATAAAAGAGAAAATTATTTGTTCATTTTTAAACTAAACAGTTAGCAAGTTCTACGGTTTTATTTTGGGAGGGAGAGGAAGCCAACTAAAGGCTTCGCTCTAGAGTGAAGCAAACTAAGTAAAATCGATCCATTCTTATTTTGTTTTTATGTAATTTTTGGGCGATGTTTTTCCTTTTTTAAAAACCAGTTTACAGGTCCCTCAAAAACCTTATCACGACATTTTCCTCATTTCTCATGACCCTACAACCGGTTCCCAGTTTTCAATCAATGAAGCTACTCTCAAGCTTCGTACGTTACCGACTGAGTCCTTTAAATTCATTATTTGATTAAAGAGCTTTGTCGCTTCCCTTTAAATTCATACAATATTATAAACTAGCCAGCGACTTCGACTGCGTATAAATAGCCAATTATCCCAAAAGAACTTACTCCCGGGATAAAAGTATCAGTCAGTAAGACTTCTGTGTGCCAAATCGTCGAATTAGATTAAAAAAAAACATCCAATTCGATGAACTATTTCAGTGTGAAGGAGTACCAAGCAAACTTACACATGCATACATAATATTTGTGTTTTCACAGTCTAGAGGTCATGAAACTGCAATAACTGAAAGCATAGAACTCGTCTACAAACAAAATGTTGAAACACATTACAGTAAACCCAAGGTTTGTTTCGCTTATAAAATCTTCCGTTCGCGCGCGATCGGCTGCTTACGACGTAGTTCGATCGACGACCTACATGTTACCGACTGCGCCTGGGCGTCTCTGAAGAAAACTCGTGCAGCACCATGTGCTTCCAATCCAAACTTAAATAGCCTTTAAGACTGTAATCTTAAGGATCAATTCAATTGCATCACTGTCTCCGATAACACTAATAAAACACCGCTTATTGACGAACGTAAAATTTCTATTGATAAGATTATCAGCAAATGAAGCATGGTTTAATCTGTTGTTTTTTATTCAATATTATTGGTCATTGATGATTAAGAACAGCAGCACCACACCTATGCTTCATCATTATCTTGTTCTTTTTTTATACTAGCCATTACTGTCCCACTGCTGGGCAAAGGCCTCCCCCAAGTCTCCAAAATTTCTTCTCTTGCGCCGTCTCTAACCAGTTCTCGTGGTAGGCGTCCAAATCATCCCGCCACCTCTTTCTAGGCCGGCCTCGACGGCGCTATCCTTATCTTGCTCTTACCTATGCTAAATTATTAAGAGTCACAGCAATTTCTTCAATTTCCATACTTCTTTATGCTCTAATTTTTAATTAAATGGACTAAAATTATATTTGGTGGGTTGCCACGTTATAATCATCATCTGCTCTTGTCTGGTCACTTTGGGTTCGCTGACCCAAAGTGACCAGACAACACGTTTTATCTTCCTTTCTATCCTATCAACGGTCAAGCTATCACTAACACCCTTTTCATTTGTATCTCTACTCACAATCCATCCATCTTTTCTTTGGCTTCCCTTCTCCATCCATCCACATTTTTGTTTACTTATAACTCTTTTAGTAACAGGGTTGCCACGATATTGTAATGTAAAAATAGTGTATAAACATTAGTATGACGTATGTATGCATGCACTTTTCAGGAAAAAACATCGTAAACGACTATTAGCACTATTTACAAGAAAGGGTTTTTTTTCAAAGCCTAATAACAAAATGCTATATAAATTTATGCGAACAATAATGTTCATAATTTTTTTTAAATATTTTAATGGTTTTTAATAGTACAAATTGTGTAAAAACCCGTTTTTTAAAGCCTAATAAAAAATGCTATAAGTAATTAAGTAGGTATTTATGCGAACAATATTGTTCATAAGATTTTTAAAATATTTTAATGGTTTTTAAGAGTACAAATTGTGTAAAAACGTGTATGTCATTACCGTGAATATATTTGTTACTGATTTGGCAATTGCGAAAAATTAATACCTATCCATAGCTTTTTTTTTTGTGTACCACTACTGGCATTCTAATCTTAGACCAAGCAATGGAGACCATCATTCAAAAACGCCCTTTGCCCAAAAACGTCGCAGCAAAAAATGAGTTAAGTTTTTATAAAAGGCACATTAGTTTGTAACGTTGTAACCCAACAACGTCAGGGCTAATCAGCTATGAAGTACGGATTAAAATGCTTCTGAGACAAATATAAATGGAGGTTGTTACAAAACAGGTTCTACTAGTTTAGGAGCAGCCACTTGAACCATGACATTGGTTGTTTACTGTTTGTACCTTTGTTTTGGTTCTATCAAGAAATTAAATAGGATGTAAAAAATTGTTTTGGTTACTATTACTACACAACAGCTGTGTGGTGCCCAAACTTATTTGAAAAACCTGTTTGGAATTAACTACAAAAAGCTTGACTAGTATTTGTCCTTGAAAATTGATGAATATAGGCTTAAGAAAAAAATTAAAAAAAACTTTTTACAAAAAAAATATAACCGACTTCAATGATAAAAAACACTGAAAAGTATCAAATAACTTTAATTTTGGAAGTCGGTGTTTCTATAATAGTTTAGTCTCTTCGTTATTTAACACCGACTTCCAAAATTAAAGTTATTTGATACTTTTCAGTGTTTTTTATCATTGAAGTCGGTTATATTTTTTTTGTAAAAAGTTTTTTTTATTTTACACTTTTTAGTTATGGTACCACCACTAAAAAGTACCCCTCAGTCAAACTTAAATACCTAATAGTCAGAGCGCATCTCATAACGGTTCTAATAATCCCAAACACGTTAGATTACATTAATTTACCTTTCGGCTTCATCATCAGATCAGTTCGATATATCCTCTCCCCCTCTTCTTTCAAACAGTCATTAGACTAGATGCTGGAGAGGGAAAGGATATATCGAACTGATCTGATGATGAAACCGAAAGGTAAATCTTTCAATCAGTCATTAGACTAGATGCTGATAATCCCGGCTGTAGCATCAGGCCAGATTTATGTCAACATTGCAATGAACTTAAAATTTAGTCCTGTTTAAAATGAGCCCAAACACGACTACGGTGCTGTAATTTCAAGGTTTGTACTTTTCCTGATGCTCCTGGCTTCAGCATCAGGTCTCTATGTACTTCGGTGTTCTTTATTAGCAGTACGTTTATCCACACATCGAGCCGTTTTCAATGAGCCTAAACTCGATATATCTGCTGTTTGTTGTCGAGGACTTAGGTACTCTGCAGACTATCCTGACTGCAGCATCAGGTCATGACTTGATGATCATGAGACCAAATGTGACAAATGCCCTATCAAACATCAAAACAATTTACTAAAACAGTCCTTGCCTGTTCGAGTAACTTCTTACTGTTAAGGAGTTGTACCTTCCATCATCAGCCCAGCTACCTGAGATGGTGACGACCATACGCAAATACACAAGATACTTCATAAAATATGCGAAAATCAATAAGTGAGCCTATAAAATTTGAAGGTTGCCCTCGATTTCTCCAAGATCCCATCATCAGATCCTAATTTGGTGATAATGGGACCACCTCAGAACTATCTACTTTCGAACAAAAAAAGAATTTTGAAAATCCGTCCATATTTGGGGGAGTATTCGACGAACAAACATACAAAAAAAAAAAAAAAAAAAAAAAAAAAAAAACATACAAACAGCCGAACGTAGTACCTCCTCCTTTTTGGGAAGTCGGTAAAAAGTGATCAAAGTCGAGTTATCGAGTTTTTGAAAATATATGGAAATAAGCTTTTGCCCGCGGAATCACCCGCGAACACAAAATATAGATTATGTCACTCGGGAATAACGCAGCTTTTTAACAGTGAAAAAATTTTTAACGGGACCAGTACTTCCAGAGATCCTCTTTATAATATTACTGTAGATTTTTCTGGCTCACGACAGAAAACTGCTAATTATTGTAGATGAGATATATTTACTCTGGGTA
Source organism: Mythimna lalbum (assembly GCA_949319445.1). Taxonomy (NCBI): domain Eukaryota; kingdom Metazoa; phylum Arthropoda; class Insecta; order Lepidoptera; family Noctuidae; genus Mythimna; species Mythimna lalbum. The sequence continues at coordinate 7,657,819 of OX439363.1, forward strand.
GTAAACTTTCATCTTTATATTCTAAAACCAATTTATAAAAAAGTTTGAATCCGGAATGTTATTTTTTTTTATTGATATAAACTAGTACTTGACTGCGTAACCGACCTGATGGTAAGTAGTGATGCAATCGTTGATAGTGAGACGCATTAATTTATTAAGAGCTTATTCACTCTAGCCTTGAAAAACCGCTAATTTCTCACTATTAGCGGTTATCGGTCGTGAGGAAGAAATTTACCAAAAAAAATTTTTTTGATCATTGTTGTATGAATCGTTTCAAATTAAATATAGAACTACCAGTTTAAAGGAACGCACTCAATCACCAATCACTCTGTATACTCATTAAGTTAAATTGGGCCTCACAAAAGAAATGCTTTTCCGCAATTTAATCAGCCACAAGCCTAAGAGGGCTTTTCACTTTCGCCAATACTTAAATTCAATCAACTTTGAAGTGGTTCAATCCAATCAGGAAACCGTATTCTAATTACGTAGCACAGTTTCAATCATTGTAGGTTTATTTGAAAAACAAAATACTAAATTTAAATTCATTGAATTGAAATAAGAGATCTCTATAAGAGGATACTTTTCCACTCGCCTATCGTAAACATCGAAAATGGTTTAAAAGAAATATTTGATGAAGAGACAATGTAAGAAAAGAGAGATTAGAATAAACTAATACACAAATACCCATAGATACTCAAACAAATGGTACAAGTCTACAATATTGACAAATATTAACGCTGTGATGATACTACTGCAACTTCTTACAAATATCGAGCGAGCGTCAAGTGCGTCAAATTACAACAATTTTGATTGGCCACTACAAAGTAAGCTGATTACATATTATAGGAAATACTTCAGATATTTGTTTTCGCTATAAGTAGCTGTTGCCTAGGGAATCCTCAGGATTTGATTGTACTCGGCCTTATAATGTTCTCCTCTCTAGGATAGGGAATGGGCTGTAATCCACCACGCGGGCCCAGTGCGGGTTGGTGGATGTCGCATGTCAACGAATTTTTGGTTCTTGGACATACCGGTTCCTCACGATGTTTTCCTTCACCGTTTTAAGAGCAGTGGTGATGAAATAAATTAGACAAAGTAATGCGCCTGGCTGGGTTTGAACCCGCGACGTACAACTCGTACGTCGGGGCCGTTATCACTCGGCCACCACTGCTCTACAGGAGGTAGTAGTTTAGTTTACAGGAGTTATTTACGCAATATTAAGCTGTTCTCGCTGCTCCCTGCGGCTTCGCCCGCATGATAGCAGAAAATTATCCCAAGGGAACATATTTCCGGGATAAAAAGTATCCTATTGTCTATTCCAGGACATGGTCTATCCGTGTACCAAGTTTCATCAAAATCTGTTTTGTCGTTTAGGCGTGAAGTCGTAACAAATAAACAAACTCACTTTCGCTTTTATAATATTAGTAAGGATTCAAAATGCTGGTAGGAATGTTATGATTTTTGCTTTTTACATAGATAAGAAGTGATAAGATAAATGCATTAGAGCAAATAATAATTACAAAAGACAATCACTGTAATTACACGTGGTACTAAAGTAAATAATATGTACATATCCATTGGGAGACTGAACTTCGCAAACATAAACTAATATTATCAAATAACGCAAAGTTGAAAGGTAATCGGTTGTCTTGGTATGGTCATGTGAAGAGGAGGGATGAAGCGCATATTACTAAAAGAGTTTTGAGCGTACGTTTCGATGGATGGAGAGGGGAGGAAGGCCGAAGAAAAGATGGATGGATTGTGTGAGGAGTGATGTGAAAGAAAAGGGAGTTAGTAATAGTTTGACGGGTGACAGGACAGAATAGAAGAAAAAAACGTGTTGCGCCGACACCATATAATATGGGATAAGGGCAGGAGGAAGAAGATTATCAAATAACGCACTCTGAGTGGAGACTGGACGGAGAGGGTATGTAAGACTTTTTTTTAATAGCCTATACTGTCCACTGCTGGGCAGAGGCCTCCTCCAACTTCTTCCAGGTATTATTTTCGTGAGTCACCTCGCAAGGACTGGTAGCCCTTGCGGTAGGTATCTAGGTCGTCTCGCCACCTCTTCCTAGGTCGACCTCGGCTGCGTTATATGTCGTATCAGACTTTAACTGACAAAAATCCACCCGTCAGAGCAACTGAATGTACATTCAGTTGGTCTTCGTGTTTCAGAGCCACGGCAACTCTTTCGAACAATTCCGCAGCCCTATATTATTAACGCCAAATGTATGTTATTGTTTCACGCAAAAACTACTGAATGCATTTTGATGAAACTTGGTACACGGGTAGGTCTACATCCTAGAATAGCAGATAGGATACTTTTTATCCCGGGAGTATGTTCCCTTGGTATAATGTTCTACTATCACTCGGGCGAAGCCGCTGGCAGCAGATAGTTTATACATGTATATTACGAATGTTCAAACTTTGTTCGTCGGCAGATACCTTTTCTAATGGGCCATCGTCTTTTTAATTGCTAGTAAACTGCTGGTCAAATATAAGGAAAAGATTTGTTTATAGAAAAACATTAGATTGCTGTGTGAAAAAAACAAATCACGCAAGTTATATTTCTTATTCCTTTTAGTTAGGTCCAGAACGATGACTTAGTAAGCAATTAATGCCTGAAAACTGAATTATTTACCGTTATTGGGCTATATGGTATTAGAATTGGATTAAATGACGCAAATCTGTCGACAAATCGACTAGATAGGTATACTCTTTATTGCAAATCGCATAAACACATTATTTTTGTTGCTTACTTCATATTATGTATATTCCATACTATTTTAATTACCTACGTAAACGCCGAGATTATGATTACACCATAAAAGTATACGGAGACTAACGCCATTTAATATTATAATTCAATTAAATACGGCAGACACAATGGTAGTATCGATTTCCTTATGGGGATTTCCTTTTATAGATGATCATTTCATTATTTGTATTCAATAACCCATTACCAGATACGAGAGCTGGTGTTCTTGGTGACACGTGTTGAAGTCTGTGGTTATGACCACAGAAAAGATGGAAAGGGTAGAAAGGAAATACTTTCCGATTTGTACTACAATGTGTGTCGCCACTTGTCTCCCACCCTTTAGCTCCACTACAGGCAATAAACCAATACGAACGCGCTTTACGCAACTAACAGGCCACGCACGCTTAGATCGCAAGTTTGCTATTGGTAGTGGAACTATGAGCATTGCCCTACTATGTGGCACGCCTGCTCCGCCCACAAGGCCATTCTAACCTCTTTCATCTGTTCTGTGGTTATGACGGTCCTAGGTCATAGGTACCAATTCTGGACTCAGAGAAACATGATTTTATTGAAGAAACCTTGAGATTTTTGCTAACTTTGATATGATCTGTTATTTGCGTATCAGTTTAAATCTACATCTTGATATTTTACAGGTGACAATGTTTTCTAGTTTTTGAGTGAATAGAAAACGTCTGTCAGTTACAAGAACCGTCTATTTATGGGTCTTTAATCAGATAGACGGATAGATATAGTTTTAAAGGTCAAGAAAGCCTACATAGATATTATCTGACAGAACCTCTTGAATTCTGAAAATACGGGACATAATTTCTATACCTAATGTTTCTGTCTATCTGCCTCGTGTCTCGCTGAGAGTTTAATTGACATTTTTATCTATCAATTTCTTATCGTACCTATTCAATATCGTGACGAAACGAGTCCTATGTCTGGTAAATTTTCCTGCGCTGAGAATTCCTACGTATAGGTAAGGTGTTCAGAAAAAGAATTGCGTGATCTGTGATAAACTTGTTGCTTGATTGATATCATCAGCGATAAGCGCAGATATTAAAATAGCCTCAACGGCATTCGACATGGCAATGATGCATCCCGTCTTTCGAATCTTTTCATTGTTAGTAGCTATTCTATCTCATTTCTTCACAAAGGCCTCTTTCAGCTGAGATAGCACGCATCTTCCGAGTCTTAGTGAAATCATTTTATTCGGATCTTACCAGAGTGCCGTTAGAAAAAGAAGCCAAAAGAATATTTCCAGTATTAGCAAAACTGAACCCTTACCTGTGAGACACCAAGATGATCAGCGATGTTCTCGCTGCAGTAGACGATGTCACCTTGCTGAGATAGCACAAACACGAAGCCATCCAGAGCCTTCATGTAAGACAGCTCTGTAGACACCTCCTCCATACCTTCAGGGTTCTGCATTTTGGGATGTTCTGATTCCGACTCTGGAACTGTAAGAGTACGTCGAAATTAGTCAATTTATTAGTAGTTAAGTATTAGGTGTTAGTGGAATCAGGTGTAAGCAATACAGATTATAAGAAGTATGAAGATTTCCATTTTTGTCTTAACAGAAGTTGGGGACAAAATGTGGTTGAAAGACAACGCCATGATGGTGTTTAAGATTCCAAGAGACATTGTGGTTGATGATCGAAGAATAAGTTAATGGCATCTGTCTCAGAAATTGAACCACAACCTTCTAGATCAATTAACGCATTAGTAGCATTGCCTCTTATACCGATTCGGTTTACATTCTATGTAAACAATTGTAATGATGTATTGACGAAAAAGAATGAACTACTAAAGACTACACAGCTGTCAACAATGATAGAAGCATGAGATAATGACAGTTGGTACATCAGCGGAAGATTTTCATGTTTAAAGAATTACCATTTTTTATTTATTATGGATAGGCTTGCTTTTGGCCACTATGTCACCTAATCTAATTATATGTAAGCGATGATGTGATCGACGATGGAGTACGCTTGCCTAAAAGTAATCTATTCATTCTTGACTTGAAAGACCCCTAGGTTGATTAAAGACCATAAATTGATTGACACTTTACAAAGTTGTCCATCAATGTCATTCAAACCTTATCAATTAAAGGACAACACGGACGTTTGCATTCCAGCTATAGCAACTACCTCGTATAAATCACGTTCGTGTGTACGGCCATGCTGCAATTTACTTAAATCCGCCATATTCCGCACATGCTGGATGATGAATAAGCCATATTTGCATATTTAAATAGTATTGTCCGTTGCATAAACTAACAAACTGGCTTAATTTGAATGGCGGACGTTAATCCGAACGAAAATAGAAGGTAGCAATGTTCGCGCCCCACTTATTTCTGGATACATGAAATAAAAAGATTTCAAGAAAGGTAGTCTGTGTTTAGAAATATGTGCGACCAAAGGCAATAGTTATTGCCTTTGGATCCTTCGGAAAAGAAAGATCTTTATTGAGTTTAAGTTGACGTAACTATGATAGGAACAGGATGTCATATTGCGTAGATATCTACATTTTTTTCGGCTTTACTCCCTGGAACTGAAACAGGAGTGCAGTGTTTTAAATTTCGGGATAACCCATGGGAAAAAACCGATTACGTAAAACATGTTGATATGAATCAGCGTCGATCAATATCGGCGAACGTGTATAGGTTTTCGATATTTTCATGGTCACCTTAAAAAAGTACATTAAAATTCGGTAGTTACATGCAGAAGGTGCACAATCAAACTTAGCGATTCATGTCAAAAAAAGGTCGGATGGTACTGACGTCAATGTGGTTTAAAAGCGCGTGGCTGCGCCATGAAAAGCTGGATTCGCGCGTGCCATAGTTACTAACAAGTCTGTTTGCGGTTTGCGCAGACAGATAATGTTTTTATTATGTATCCTTAAAGGAAACTGGCCCATATAAACTGCTAAATATTAATAAGCGTGTTATGTTTTTATTGCTTGTCTATCATGTTTGGTTGAGCAGAAAATTGTTTGTTATAAATATTTAATTTATGATGCATAGCATTTACTTCATTAGCGTTCAGTTTGTTCCTTTAAATTCCTAGTTCTGAAAACTGATTAAAGACATGGCACAGTCATGGGGTCTTTCCACTTTGTGGTAATCTTAGTGACTTCGGTAGTTACCCGAAAAGGGATCTCGTCTTTTTCTGGTAACTTTGATAAACTTTGATTTTAATTTTTATGATGACTAAAATCTTTAAGTTTAAATACCTAGCCATTAACTCAAAAGCATATTCGTCTCGAATCCGGATTGTGGCGCTTTGGCCGTTGTCCAGCAATGTGCTGCTATTGTTTAATTTGATTACCATTGCCTCTAAGCCAACAAAGTTCAACGCTCTCAAAAGGACCTATGAAATATAAACAATTGTAAATTCTATTGAGTTAAAAACTTTGGTTTAAGAAGGTTATGTTTCTAAATATTCTAATATTTCCCAAATTTTGGAGAAGAATTTAGGTAAAATCTAACCATCAAGAAAAGAAACTAGAGAGAGCGGAATATATAATTTATTTAATATTTATCTATATTATAAATATTATAAAACTGACGAGTTTGTTTGAAAGCGCTAATCTCATGAGCTACTGAAAAGAATTAAAAAAATATATATTGAAGAGCCCATTCAATGTGGAAGCTATTGGGTATATACTCGTACATATATGGCTGGAGCGGAGCAATCACCAAAGATGCAGGTGAAACTGAAGGGAACATTTAAATTTTTATACATATACTCAATGATAAATACCAACTAGAACGAAATTTAACACTGAATAATGACATAGAAGAAGCAGTACAAGAAGTACACGCTAATATTTACATCGTGTCTAATCTTGTTAAAGCTAATAAGGAAATTAGTCACATTATCAGAGTTATTCCAACATGATCTGATGCCCAGGCCAAAGTACAGGTCCAAATAGATAAGTAATCTTAGTCAATAAGCAATCATACTAACAAAGAGTGTTTGCATTGACAAAGATAATAAGGATAGGGCTAACCGCGCATTTTTCTGGTTTCTAAAAGTGGTGCGTTACTTGGTTGACTGGTAGAGAATACCTAAGACATTAAATCCGCTGTTGGACCATATGTGGACCTTTGTGTTCTTCTTCTTCTTCTTTTCGTGTCTATGCTCTCAAACTATACTTTTTCTGACCAATATTTAGCAACCTGTACGGCTCTATTGTTGGCCTCATATAGATCTTGAAAACTGCAGGTGGTAATGCAGGATGGGCAGCATAGCAGGTGGCGCATGTCCTGTGGAGAGGCACCACACTGGCACTGTGCTAGAGATGGGTCGAGGAAACCCCATCTGGCCAGATTGCTTTTACAGCGGCCAACCTGGGTTCGCAAGCGATTTAGAGACTTTAGATTTATTTATTTAGATTCTCAAACTCTCCAAAGGCACCTTTGTGTTGAATGAAGTGTTTGTTTGTAATGTTAAAATAACCGCTTTCTAGATACATATAAGAATAAACATAATCAGCCTTCAAATTTTTCCACTGTTGGGACTCAGGCGCCTCTCCGGCAGAGCCGCGGGGGACAACAATAGCCGGAATAAATAAATAAAAAGTTTCTTTTCCGTAATTATAAATGGCAATATCAAAATTTGAGCTAATGGCATATCTACTGTTACCAAAACAACCTACTATCTTGTTTACCTGCCACAATGTTCACTATCATAAAGATATTGCAATATACAAAGAATATATCAATGCGTTAGACTTTATTTTAGTCGTATCTTTTTCCGATAGTAGCTTTTTTATATGAACTGCATTGAGAGATAGTTGATTGATTGCACGTGATTATTGCATGGTTTGAGTTGTAAAGTAAAGAAATTAAATACTACGAACTGAACGAAACACTGTTATTTCTTTACGTCTTGAAGACAAAACTATTTAGGATGAAACTTGGCACACGGATGGACCATGTCTTGGAATAGGACATAGGAAAGTTTTTATCTCAGCAGTATGTTTCTTGGGGGGAATTTTCGACTTTCACGCAAGCGATGGCTTTAACCGAAGTTAGTATTACATAATTGTATTTCTCATATCATCATAGGCTTCCTACAAGGTGGGCCGATGACCTGGTAAGGGTTGCGGGAATCCGATGGATGCGAGACGCACAGGACCGTTCATTGTAGCGACGCTTGGGTGAGGCTTATGTCCAACAATTGAAGACGTTCACTGTTGGCTGAAATGATGATGATGATGATATCTCATATATTGGTCACCCAAATTTAATTAAAGATCGATTGGAAATTGATGGAAAATTGGAGACCAAGAGCAAAGAAAAGCAGGATAGACTGTGTGAGAAGTGATATGAAAGAAAAGGGAGTCAGTGATAGCGTGTTTGTAGCTGTCAGGAACAGACTCTTGCAGGGAATTCCACTCCTCAGTTACACGCACAAAGAAACTGTTCCCAAAATATTTTGAGCGAATTTGTGGGATGTCCACCATGTAGGTACCGGTGACGCCATACGTATGATGGTCCGATGTTGTAACGAGTTTAGCGGAATTAAGTTATCCAATTCCGACGACACTCCCCGAAATGCAGCCGGTAAAAAGTCGCTAGGCTAGCAACACGGCGCGGGCGTCTCGTCGATACTCAAAATTTTGAAGCTTTGACTTAAGGAATGCATAGGTACCGCAAGTTTTATCTCTTGTTCAGCCAAGAAATAGTGATAGCGTAGGGCTAAATGCTATATTACTGTATAAAATAAAAGTACCACGAATCCATCGGCTACCTTCAACACAACACTAACAACCGAATGAATTGAGACTACTAATTAGACTTCACCATACACTCAAAAATCAATTGCAAGTCCTCACATTAATTCATGAATCCCCAAGCGACCACCGGTGGCCGCGCATCTATTGTCTTACTATTGTGTCTCTAATTGACGGTATCTGAAGGGTTAAGGTTCATAGTTCCATAACGGATTCTAATTACTTAGAATTTACATCACTAGAACCTTCAACAATGTACGCATAACTAATATTAATATGCGAGAAACACTTACGTAAGGAGACGACATCCCGGACTTTCAGGTAGGATATCGCCAGGCGCATGACCGAAGCCTTGTCAAGCTGTTCTACTTCTTCCTTCCTGGCAGGTAAGGCTGCTGTTAGCTCGGTGAAGATCTGCATCTCCTTCGTGCGTCGACATCGCGCTGCCACTCGCGATTTCTCCTTCCGTTTCTCATTATTCCTAGGGAAAAAGAAAAGAGATCTTAAGTTGGTGATTGGGATTGCAAAAGTAGGTATTATTTAGGAATGGGCTTAATTCCATAGGAAGTGAACAGTCGATCTATAAAGGAGAATCTGACCGACGTGGCATATCAACCCACAACCAAAATTATTGAGACGAAGAGTGTGAAATTTTGCACAACGTTGCCTTTTTTTTTTGAAAGAGCATTAAAAGGATGTAAGGGGGTTCAAAGTTCTCGTGAGTGAAGCCGCTAACTTATAAATCAGCCCCTCTAGCCAAGTTACAACCGTTTCTCTTGCATTGAACGCCTCGAGTTGGCCGCGGCCTCAATTCTTTTGTTCTGACCACGTGACTGAGCGTTGAGATGACGTCATTCTCGTACATTTGAAGTTTTCCACTAGCGTTAACGATTGCAGATTTTATTGTCAACTTGACTAGAAGTACTGGTATGGTATATATTACTAGAAAAATAATAAAAATACGATATATCATTGTTGAGACCATTTAGTAATGACTAGAACACTTGTCAGTAAATAGTTAGTTATGTAATTAACATTATCTGGTTGGTCAGCTTGTTGTCCCCAATTGCTCAAGTTTGCTCATTGATATTACAAATTATTTCCTCAAAACTATAGTGCAGATTAAAAAAACTCTGAATACAAAAACAAACTAAAAATTTCTAAACAAGTCTAAACTTAAAGCGGTCTGATGCAGTTCGTGGAATTTATTTTAGTTCAGAGATTTGACGCTATCAACGGCATCAAACTGGTTAAAGCGACTTGTTTCGAACATTTTAGTTGATTTTTGAGGTTGGGTTTTTTGGAAGCGTCAATTATTTTTCTTACATTTTAGTGAGTTCTATTTTTGAAATCGTTTCCTCAAGATTTTGATACCCTGTATGAATAAGTCACGAAAATAAAAAACAACTTGCCGTCAAAAATCCAAAAGTTGGATTTTTTTTTAATTTTGATAAGTAGTGTAAAAGAATAAAATCATTTTGACATATTATAAATTATTTATATAAACTGGAAACCTAATGTTTAAAAAAAAGTATAATTTACAATCCTTACTAATTTACCGTTTTAAAAACCGTGAAATGTTCAAGTAAAAATGTGTGACTGAAAAAAATAGAGCAAATTGTTGGCCATTGTTTTCAATCAAGGCAGCAGAAACGTCACGCCATAACTGAATACTGCACGCAACCACTTAATTAACAAAGAAAATAATTATGAAATTATCTGCATGCATCTAAATGAATTTCATTGAATGTGGAAGATCTTTTAGGAATCCACCACGTACAAGATGGAGTCACAGCGAGTTATAACAAAATAAAAAAAAAACTTTCAAATAGGTATAAGTACCTATTTGGATTTTTTTTGCAGGAAGATAAGGCATAAGAAAGGCTAAGGCCCTTTTATGTACCTACCTCCCTATTACACTACACAATACTTTTCATTATTCTTCAAAATATCAAACTATTTATTTTTTTAAATCAAGTACAGCCACATCACATATATATTTCACATTATCAAAACGATCTCAAAATAAAATGACTCCTGCACATGACAATTAAGGCGTAGGTAGGTACATAACGCTCACTGCAAAAAATTGCTGCCTGCCCTAAAAACTACAATCTTACATTTAATATAAACTCACTATATAATCAAATTAAGACAAAATAACACAAATAAACTTAAATAAAACTATCAAATGCGTGCAGATTATATGCATCTAAACGAATTTGATTGAATGTTAAAGATGAATCTTTAACATTCAATCAACTTAGGATCCTAACACATACAAGATGGAGTTATACTGAAGGAGTTCACATCTACAACAAAAAATAAAAATAAAAGAATATATCCAAAATTTAAATAGACCTTATGCACCTACCTCTTTGTTACACCACACAACTTCTTTTTCTTATCCTTCAAAGTATCAAAATCATCCAGTAAACACATTGTTCCTATCACAAGTCACTTGTCATTAATTTTACAAATTTTAAAAATATTTAAAAATTGCGGAGATATTACTATACAGGACAGTGCTGTAGCCACCGACTAACTAGTATGTTCGATAATTTTAAGTTTATGAAATTCCATTAATTTGTCATTAGGCCCGACCACCGTCGGTCATTTTATCACTGTTCTAAATAGCGTATTTAAGAAATGCGTCACAAATGCATTTTTGGTACTTACTAATTGTTCTAGTCGTTTAGTTGTTATTATTAGATACTAGCTTTTGCCCGCTCTTTCCTACTCCACCCTACTCTACCCTACCAAACTTCACATAAACTATCTACTAAATAACCAACTACCGAACAAAGCCCAAACATTTGGTTTGGATAGGTGAGCCCATTCTTGAGTTATAAAATTACAACGAAAAGTGGCATTGATTTTTATACAACGTGTAACGAGCAGAATCAATTAAACCACTTTTTAATATAGGTTACATTTTTTTTTAAATCTTCATTTAAAATTTTGCCCTGTCTATTTATTAATAGGTCAAGCCATCACGTGTCCAATCAAATTTTCTCATATGCAGGATGATAAAAGTTCTTATTTCGTTGCAGATACGAATTTTAAACAAACTAAAACTGCACATATATAACCTTTTTTTTTAATTTATTCTCACAGAATTAGTTCAATTGAATTAAAAATCATTTGGGGTGTCTAAGGTTTTGCGCATTTAATGTTACACGTTGTATACATAATATAGATTGTATTAACTACTGGCTTTTGCCGCGGCTTCGCCCGCATACATAAAATATAGCCTTAGTCACTCAGAATTAAAGCAGTTTTCTATCGGTGCAAAAAAATTATCAACCGGAGCACTACTTTCAGGGATTACCTCTACATAAACAACAACAACAAACTTTTGAGTTACATTCCTTCATTTGAAAAACATACAGGGTGTGTAACTTAAAAAGACAGAAAAAATTAAATATTCAACAACAAAAAATTACAATAATAATATCCTATTAGCATTCATACCAGTTATTATCGAACTTTCGAAACGGCTCTAACTTTTTTATTCGATTGATTAGAGTAATGGGGCGCCATAAAATGTTGAATTATTTCCACTCTTTTACTTGGGGCAAGTAGGTCACAAAGTGCTACATTACTGGACCCATTTTGCGTCCATATTTAATTCGTGCACCATTTTTTGGGCATTCGCTTTCATCCATTTAACCCGGCCTATCATTAAAGACGGATTAAACATAAAAACATGTAGAGCTCACAAAAAACTCAGGTAGCCGAAAACAGAGTTGGCTAAGATGTATTCATTGATATACCAAGACTAAAACCATGTCTTTGTAGTCTACACTGATATTATAAAGAGGTTTTTTTTTTTTGTTTATTGGACGAATCTCTGGAAGTACTGGTCCGATTGCTAATTTTTTTTCACCGATTGAAAGCTGCTTTATTCATAGTGACATAGGCAATATTTTATATACGCGGGCGAAGCCGCGGGCAAAGGCAAGTACCATGTCATAAAAGGCAAAGTCCATACATACCATGTATGGACTTTGCCTTTGCCTTTGACTTGTATGAAGAACTATTAGAACAATGCTTTAGAGCAATAATATAGACTGTCACATCACACTTCTTCTTCCTGCCCTTATCCCATATTACTTGGGGTCGGCGCAACACGTTTTTTTCTTCCATTTTGTCTTGTCACTCGTCACACTATCACTAACTCTCTTTCCTTACATATCACTCCTCACACAATCTTCATTTACTCAGAACTTTTTTAGTAATATGCGTTTCATCTCTCCTCTTCACATGACCATACCAAGACAAACGACTTATCCTTTGACCTTTCGACTTATCAAGAAAGAATACATCTGTCTATCTATAGCTATTTTAAATTATTTATCAATGTAATATTAATGTTATGGTTATCGGTAACTTGTCACTTATAATTTCCAGATCTATTAATGTTTTTTAATAGCAGTTTTGTTTTGTAACGAATACCTAGTGAATGAATTTGATTAATTCATGAATCCCCAAGCGACACCCGGTGGCCGCGCATCTATTGTCTTACTATTGTGTCTCTAATTGACGGTATCTGAAGGGTTAATATGTATCGTATGACAACCCTGCAAATTACAAAAAAAAAAATCTTGGGCTACATAGAAGGAATCATCATAAACTGCTCTGAAATATTGTTATTTCATCAAAATGTATACTTTTAACCAACAAAACATGTTAATTTATTTACAACTAGCGGCCCGTCCCGGCTTCTTATGGACAATAAATATAGCCTATGTTACTCAGGGTGAATGTAGCTTTTCAATGGTGAAAGAATTTTTGAAATCGGCAGTAGTTTTTGAGTATATTTAATAAATATATTTAGGACTAACTTTGTTCAGTTAATATTTTTGCTGGAAGTATAAAGCCAAATGTCTAGTCCAGTCTATTTATTTTTCCACAGAAAGAATAAAAACAACGATTGCAAAATTTTCGGCGAAGTTTTCCCAACAACCAGCAATGGATCATATCGGTACTTATCACTAGATTAGACAGGAATAGACTTGAAAGAAATGCAAGTCAACGTCGGAATATTCTATCAAAGTAGCACATAGCGGCACAATTATCAGTAAACTACCATAAATAAAGCCACAAATTGCCTAATAGTTATACTTTACACGTGTAAATAATAACTAAATACTAATAAAATTATATTATATATCGCATCACCAGATTAGTGGTGTCATATGAGGAATGTTTTTGAACAACAACGAACAAAACAAGATCAAATTACTTTGTTAGGTTCATCATTTTTGATGAAAAATGCGTATATATACTGTTAGCCTTAGACCTAAATTTTCGTAAAATAATATGCCAATGCAGACGAAATCTATAAATTAAAAGGACAATTTCAGAGATGATAGAAAATGTGTAGAAGACATAGCCACGGTACTGCCGGAGAGAGCACACCATGATAAAATGGAATGAAAGAAAGATTTAAGAAACCGCTGTCTCTATAAGGAAGTAGCTGAAGAACTCCGTGGAAGTCGAGCTACTAAACATCATGTCAGTCGGACTTTGTGCTACAGTAAAATCAATGAATTAGGTACTTGCATTTTGATTATGATTTTTAGTACACCGATAAGACATGATATGGCCACGATTAAGCACTTTTATTAACCGACACATTGCTGATATAGAGCAAAATAGGGGAATGATCAGTCAGCTGTTGCCCAAACACAACCGTTTGCCATGTATTTGATGTTTTTACCATGAAGTTTAACATTTCAATAATATACGTCAAAGCACCAGATTCCTACAATATGACATTGAAATAACAGAGAGACAGAATGCCGAAATATCACGTCTCATTGCTCTTTAAAACCATATAGCCAGCATTGTGGGTTTGGTACCTGCTAAAAATATCCTGCATTTCCAGAACGTTCAAGAATATGGAACGACAACGCTTAGTTCATAGCTTGCTATATAAACTCTTGCATTGAATTGAACACTCCATTGACGCAAGTTAAGTCTCTGTACGTGACCAGAATTCATGAAGCCATACGTTCGAAATGTACGACACGAACTAGATACAATTTATTTATCAAATGAACTCGTGTGAAATTCTCGGGTCTCCATCGCGACACCTCCATTGTATTCTCGTTATACGCAGCGGTAACCATACTTTCTTATCAATTTTGTTGTGTCTGCGCCTTTGAATTGCAACTCATACCTACTGCACCACTACAGATGGTAAAGATACGAGATTTTATATCTTTGAAGTTTATCTCAATATCAATATGTTGGAAAGTTTTGGCAGGTGTAATAAAATTTATAAGAGCCAATATTGTTAAGTATATTGAAGTGCCGAATTAGGCGCCACATCTGTTAAAGTATAATCTATAAGACAATTCAAGGGCAGAAGAGTCGGGCTAATCGATTATTTGAAAGTCACCACTGCCTACAGGAACACAGGTGGGCTTTAGTCTGTAAAAGTCTGACACTCGCCTCTCACTCAATAAGGAGCAGAAAGTTATTTGATGATTTCCCACTTATAAGAAACAAAAGAAAAGGGTTAACAGGGAGTTCAATGCTCTGCACAAGGATAAAACTAAACGATGCACATGTTTATGATAAAGAAGATATTTCCTATGCGGGTTGAATAAAAGTGATAATCGATTTGAAACAAATTGATATCCACTTCATTTCAACTAAAATAATTTAATGTTTGGAGCTATGCTCACTGTCTGTCAAATCCCTTTTTTGTTCTTTACTAATTCAATTTATATTTACGGCTTTTGCTAATTTCTGCTAAGTCGTACATTCTTGACAGAGTGGTGGTGGTCATGTCTCGGTCGAGTCCTGCACCACCGCCTCTCTGGATCCGAACTAAACTTTGTTTGATAGATAAGCTTTGGACCCAGAACGACCATATTTGTTTTTAAATCCTAATAATGTGAACATTTATGGATATATGCAGCATGTTTGAGTGAATTTCGATTAAACTTGGTACACATGTAGATCATGTCCTGGTATAGTACATAGGATACTTTTAATTCCGGTAGCATGTTCCCGTGGGATAATTTTCTAATATTACGCAGGAAAAGCCGCTGGCAGCAGATAGCTCTATGTGCCACTGTATTATCAGTCCATTTCATTTTAAAATTCAATATTAATATGTATTGATAACGTGATGGAAATTTAAAATTACAATTCTCTCAAGGTACAATTCGGAAAATACGGGAGGGTCAGATTGAGCAGAGAAACACAAGGTGTCAAAAGATGTAGAATAGAAGAGGTGAAGTAAATCTTGGGTACTTGTAATAGGTTTGATAACAAGTAATGGCAACCCACAGAGCATGCATCATAACAAGAGTTGACGCAGAATCTTCAGATCAATATCTGGAATTTAGGTTAGTAATTTAAATAAATTTGTGGAACGCTCAAGTGGAGTTAAAGGTCCAATTTAAAATTCAGGTCGACGCAAGCAGAATAAAGAATATATCGTTAAATGTCATTCAAGGAAAAACTAAATATAGTAACTAACCAGGTTACACATATTTTATCCAGCAGCGAAGCGCTGGAATTTAGGAGCAACAAGCCGTAAACAATTGCTAACTGCAGTATTAATAAACATTATTCTCGGAAACACGATCGAAGAATAAATCACTGACAGCGTAAAACGTTTCAGAAAAAAACATGTTTGCAATAATTGAGATGTGATTGAGTGATGTTAATGAATTCACACTTAGTAAACACACCAGCGAAGTAAAAACTAAAATGTTTATAGGAAATGATAACATGTAAGGTTAAGATAATGATAAAATACATTTAAAACTTGGGACTGTTACCAGGGAAAGATAGGTAACTAGTGCACGAAAGGGGTATAATATTACAAGTGTAATCAGCCCTATAAAGTTCCCAATGTTAAGATGCAGACCTTCTCCCTAGAAGAGAGAACGAGCCGTAATCTTCCCGGGTTGGTGTCTCAAGTCTTCGAATTTTTTATTCTTGAATTCACCACCACTATTCTCTATTTGAGAATAGTGGTGGTGAAATAAATTACACAACGTAGATAAGCTGGCCCCCGACTACCATACGGTGTCTATATCTTTTTCTTTATAACTCTCCTTTCGCAGGTATGCTGGAAGAGATTTCTGTAGAAGTAAGCATCACCTTTGATCTATGTTTGTTTTCCTCTTCTTTTCTTTTATTGTGTAACTGCGTATATGAATTGTTTATTAAATAATTCGGAGCCATTACCGTTAGGGCCTCACTGCTTTCAGAAAGAACGGACGAGTGAGAATTTGTAGGCAATATAAATTTTATCACTGATTTTGTTATGATTATTAAACTTGTCCACAAATTAAAACATTATTCAAATCCGTCCTTCCTATACTTATTTAGTTTACTCAACGTCAATAACATTTTTTCGTTCAAGAGAAAGCAAACCTTGAACGATTGACTTCATTTTATAATTGTGTACATATTATACCTATATTGATTCGTCAATACCGTGTTTATTTATATCAATAAAAAAATACTGATTCCGGAATACCACTACTGAAACCCCTAACTGTAAGGTGTTTCAAATTTCACCCTGCTGTACAGGTGTCTGCATGAACTCATCACAGTCAAGGTTTTGGTCGGGATCTTCTAGGAATGCAATGTATCGATCTTCAGCGATCACCGTAGCGATCTCGCTTAGTCATTTATTGAAAGTTGGATCCACCCATGTTTTGAGCGTTGAATTAAAATGGCGTTATACCTAAGTAGATACATGCATTAATTAAAATTACTTCTAAAACCGGTTTCGGATATATTATGTACAATAAATTTTATATTTCTCGTAACTAGGTTACACAGGTTTATGTGTATGTTTTTGTAAATGTCAAGTAAAACGATTGTGATAATTAAGTTAACACTTCATCAAATAGGTAGTGTTCCATTACATGAGTCAGCGTTTATGAAATCCATTTAAGTAATGACAATGGCAGTGGTGACGATAAATTCATCAATATACACAAATAAATATCAACTGACAAAGAGCTGAAGCTGGTAATCAATACTTCGAGAGTGTTGTTTCTCGCGATACAAAATAGTTTTTAGGTCAATGTCAAACATAAACGTGGAACAGATCGTCAGTTGCTAATGGAGGCGCTACTACATACGTAAGCGCTTTAACACACTAGCGGTTTGTGAGCGGCTGTGGGTCAAGGCGGGCGCGCAGCGAATGCGTCGCGTACACGCCGCGAAATCGTCGTAAACGCGTGGCAAATTCGCAATGTTTTTAACGAGTGTTTGTAGCAAGTTAACGATATACAATACACTCAGTAACAAAATGTATTCCGACAAGGAGACACTGCTGTTGGCTTTGTTACTTCGAATACGCCGGAGGCACCTCGTTTCCGGTCTACCCAATACCCAACCAATTCGCTGCGTATGCGCGGCGTGTTTGTTGCGCGCCCGTAACGAATTTGTTGCACACCCGCTCCGCTTTGAAGACGCTCGCAATCCTCTAGTATGATAAGGCCCTAAGAGTCAGACAATTGGTGCTGATGGCAAAAATAATCGCGTTCCTGTCGAGATACCAATTGAGGGTTCCTTGTCGCCGTGACGTAGGTTCAGCAATAAACGACAGAACCGTTTTGTTTCCAGTCACGCACGCAGACTAGACAGACTGATCAATATGGATGTTGTTATCGTGATTATAAAATGTCGTTAAAGATATTGTGACTACCAAGTATAATATAATCATATTGAATGAAACGATATGCAAGAATAAAGACGGTTGTTTCAATTGGATTCTCAAGTTTAATTGGTCTAGTTTCGAAACTCACTTGAAGTGAAGGCTCAGAGAGAATCGAAGACCAAAATTTAAAAAATGATATCACCTGATAGTAACAATTATATAGGCCTGTTGTTGTAGTGAGAGACAATATCTGACGTATCAATATTAGGCCTCTGTGGCGGCGGCAGTCGAGTCTTTTGACTCAAATATTGATGATGACATTAAAGTTGAAGAAGAAATTTTCCCCTAAATAATAGCTTGATTAAAGTTTAATTGCACTCCCTTATCTATTCTCTATAGTAGCGAACTAAATTGAACGTATAAATAGCTAGTTAAGGAACTGGTGTATATATCATTTTTAGAGTTACCAATAAGGTAAAAACAGGACGCTATCTGATGTTCGTCTGTCTGTCACCAGGCTGTATCTCATAAACTGTGACAGCTAGACAGTTGAGACAGATTATGTATTTCTGTTACCATTATTACAACAAATACTAAAATCAGAATAAAATATATATTTAACTGGGGTTCCCATCCCATGCAACAAACGTGATTTTTTGCAACAGACTTCGTGCGAAAATCCGGCTCGCACTTGGTCGGATTTTTTCTTTTTTTTGCACTATGGTATAGTCTAAATAAATTGTGAAGATTAAATTTTTCATTGTAACTAACTGAGAGGTGAATGACCTCTCAGTTGCAAATGCAATGAATTTATGGAGTTAGCAGTTAGGGAAAATAACATGTTTGTTACGCGATTCAATGAAACGCGTAACATTACATTCTTAACTAATAACTTTATTAACCTTTGAACCATCCGCGTCGGATTTTTCCGACGGGTATTTAGTATTTACGAGTCCTATTAGCCAGGGTCGTGTGTTTGCGACTGGGTACTGCATCTTGGTTTACTCTTCAATCCCCATAGGTGACAGAAGAGCTGACGAGATGGAGTATTTGATCGTGGATGTGCGACCGTGGCAGAATAAAGGCGAGTGTTTGTCGGATATATCCGAATTAGGCGGTTAAAAGGTAAAGTGATTAAGTGTTTTTTTACCATTAAACTTAAATAACAAGCTTTTATTGAAAATATTTTTTTCATAGCAAGCTTTTATAGCTCGGTATAGCTAAGTATATTATTAATACTCGTCAAGACGAATCATACGAGCCCAAACTCGATGGGGTTGTGTCGTTTAACTACCAAGTTCCTAGAGCCACCTTCCGGTTCCATCATCAGATCAGCTTCATGTTACAATAATTTTGCATTGTCATCTGATTTACACTTGCACGCAAAATTTCAGCTGAATCGATAACCGGGCAGTGGGTCAAATTTAATTCACATCGAGACAGGTAAGTAGTAGGTAAATATTAGCGTAAAATCATGCATTGCAGTTTGTGTTGCAAATTCCATTTATCTGTTTCTAAATCTTTTAAGCAGTTAGATAAAAACTAAATCGATGATAAAATAAAGTTGGAACTGACCCACTCAATGGCAGAATACGAGTTAAAAACATTGTAATATTATCTATAGTTAGGTACATATTACGAGTAATATTTAGAGGAAACGTCAAACATCGAGGCTAAGCTACGCTTGCCGAAGTCGGTTCATGGATGGGTGATTATCCATTACATGCTGAGCTACCTGCGTGTTTTGTAGATCTTCAATAGTCGTTGTGGGTAGACACAAAATCAGATAGGAGTCTTATTAATACGATACGGTCCGTTAACAGGTAACCCAGCAGCTGGGTAATCCCAGTTACTGGGTTATGAAACTTACAGCCTATTGCTATGCCTACACTGATATACAGCTGCTTCGCAGAAGGTATTGTTATTTAAGTAATAACAATATATATAATATATTAACATATTGATATATGTTGATAATAACAAAAGATAAATTAAGTCAGTTCCTTAAAAAATAAACAGGTTATTACAGGAAATATCGATTTGCATTTTAAACAAAAATAATAAATAAAGAATTTCCGTCCTAGTTTTGAATTAAAGGTTAACAAGAATTTACGTTGTGATTGTGTTACTGAAACGCACAAGACCGTTCATTGTGGCAGCACTTGGGGAAGGCCTATGTTCAACAGTGACGTCTTTAGGCTGAAATGATGATGATGATGATGTGCTACCGATGTTCCTCACCTCATTTAGTGACAATTAAAGTTCCAAGTAATAATTTTTATGACGTTCACCAACCCGCACTGGGTCCTCGCGGTGAATTATGGCCCATTCCCTCTCCTAGAGACGAGGCTTGAGTCCCAGCAGTGGGAACATAAAAAAGCTGATTATGCAACAATACTCCTAATACTCGCTACTGTGTAGGCTTGTAAATGTATCGTCGTTGTTACAAAATGTAATCTATTGTTAACCTTATATGGACAGACGGGGGTTCTTGACTTGGGGGAGGCCTATGTCCAACAATGGACGTCTATCGGCTAAAGTGATGATGATGATGACCTTGGTGGTTTACAGCTTACCATATGGTAAGCTGTAAGCCACCCAAATAAAATAAAATTGTTGCTGACGTGTTGGGAGCAATGAAGAAGATAAAACCACGACTAGAAACATCTTACACTCCTAGGAATACTCCTACACAATGCCATGTGATGTTGGAACTTTATAAATTAAGAAAATATTTTTTTCTAAGAAATAAGATGATACACAGTCAACGCTAGTAAACAATCGCCACCATTGATCGAATCAATATAGTAATTCTAGTTTAAACCAAGTATCAGAACGATTTACGTCTCAATTTAAACTACTTTAAAATGAATAAAAACAGCAATAAATAAACTTGTCTCAAAAACAGACAACACATACCTAAACAAATATTTTTTTTCGACATTTTCCTCAATTAATATTATTTTGTTCTTGAAAAACTATTATAATGCGATTAAAAAGCAATTAATCTCATTAGAAAAAATGACGCGTCGGCCCAGTGTGGGCGCCATTTTGTGACAAAAGTTAAAATGGCGGCCATAATTAGGGGACGATAGGTCACCATTTATTAGATACTTACCTACTTTATAACATATTATTTTATAACATAATAAAGATTAATTTTATTTATTA
Source organism: Mythimna lalbum (assembly GCA_949319445.1). NCBI lineage: Eukaryota > Metazoa > Arthropoda > Insecta > Lepidoptera > Noctuidae > Mythimna > Mythimna lalbum. Next base: position 7,679,142 of record OX439363.1, read on the forward strand.
TTGCTTATGATTGGTTGTTAAGGCTTCCTTAAAGTCTGGAGATAATTTGAAGTGCAATAGGTATTATATCAATATGATAAAAAAAAAGGATTTGATATAGTGGTCATTCATTTCGGTTCCACATGAATATAGATAGATTGATTGACTGACACTAGACATCAAGTGACCGACCGAAACACAATTTGCGGCCGAAACCGAAAATTCGGCTCCTGTTCCAGTTTCGAACTGATCTGGTAACAGAAAAATTACCAAAAAAATAATATTTCGATACAATTATGAAATAATTTACATGAAATACTAAATAATCGAATATATCGTCGATTACAAACATTTTTAACATACATATCAGAGAAACGAGTCAGTCCGTTTTTAGGTATCTATCACAACTATTCGGCATCTGTTGCCGAAACCGAACCTTCAGTCTATCTCTAGTTATATCTGGTTCCGGACAGATTTTTTGTCAGCTTATACTCTACTCACTGCTAGCTAAAGGCCTTCCCCTTTTCCTATCAAGTTTCTCAGTCTTGGTTAATCTCTGGTGAAGTTTTCCCCTCGAATATGATCATATCGTGGCGTCATCTTCACCGCAGTCGACCTTAACGGCGACATCGAATGATAATCTTTGCCCATATGTCTGGGTGCGTTCGGGAACCTGGCCAGCCTATAATGTCCAACCAGGCCGTTTTTTTGTCCTGCATTTGCTACTTGAGTACTGGAGTGGTGGACCAGCCATGGCTGTGTGATTGTTCGAAAATGTTACCACGGCCCTGGAACTCAAAGGGCAGCTTTAAGAACACGGTGGGTTTTTAGTCAGTACAAGTCTGACAGGCTCTTTCGCTCCAACCAGAGCTGTACGAGTTATTTAGTGATTTTTCTAGTGCGATCTGAGTATTCCCTTAAAGGACCATAGCTTCTAACACCATAACAGAACCACAGACAATTAACTTAGAACAGAACTTAGAGGTCAAGAACAAAACGTCGATTATAAATTATAATTTCAATTAAACTGTTTGTCACGCCGGTGTAAACGGCGGCAATAGCCGGTAAGTCTTGTTTATTACGTACGTGACAAAGTTTATCTTGAAGACGAGTTATCACATAAACACGCTGTTGATACCTTGCTGTAAGGGTCATTTGGAGAGGGGTTACGTTATCAACACTATCGGACCACAGGCTCGTGTCTTCTCCACGTTTGAGTTCCAAGTTCTCTACGCACGCAAGTAGGCCGTTGCAAGCTCAACCTGGCAAAGTGGTGGATTATAGACCCATCCGACAGCCAGTGCAAGTGCGGTGCTCCTGACCAGACGATGGCCCACTTATTGGAGTGCCCAAGTGTCCCTACACCTGCACTTTGGAGGACCTAAAAACGCCACTAACGCAGCTATAAACGTGGCAACCTACTGGGCCCAAAAGATTTGAGGAAAAGGCAAACCATTGATATGAGAAGTTACAAGTTTTGTCCAGACTCGAGCTATTTTTTTATACTAAACCAAATGGTTAGACAATGATAAACAGCTATCAACCGACTGATTCTAAAGCCCAATTGTAAAAGATCTGGACGGAAAATTATCTTTATCACTGCCAATTGCCAATTGAAATATAAAAAATATAAGTAGATACATACTTTTATGATTCACTCGACATTCATTTTATTTTTCTCAAAAATTAAGTGGGTTCGACTGACACACCGTTTAACATTTTCATGTGACTCCCGAGTACTAGAATGGCTGATATTTTTAGTTTACAACATCACGAGGTTTTGAATATGAGAAAGCCATGTACCGGGAAAGTAATGTTGCAAGACATCACGCGGTCAAATCAGCTGATACGAAGTTTGGCGAACTTCCATGAATTTACTAAACCAATAAAAATGTAACCTCCATGTAAACCACGTGGGGATCACCAATCACCACAATATACCGCCATATAATTTTCTTGTCTAAACCTTACATCATCTGTGTATCATAATTTTCAACCTTATTCCTAAGGCAATAAGATTAAATATTCAGTTCGAGATTAGATAACAGACCAAACATTTAAAGTATGCCATTAAAATTAACTGGTATAGCTCTCTTTTTGCGCAAGTTTATACCAAGAATAGTGGTTCTAGGTTCTAAGTAAAGAAAAAGCGGAATTACCACTTTGCTAGCCGTCATAACCATTTGCATTTCTGAGAAACATTAATTTGTAAGACATTCAAATTGCCGTTTATTTCCATGTTGATAAATCAACGGAATCAGAACTCGTCAAAACACTGTTTGAAACATGTTTAGAACTATAAACAAGTTGAACGAACGCTGCGACCAATTTTGCTGTTGACGCGTTCAAGAAGTTCCAATAGAGTGATTATTAATTCATAGTTTTCTTACTAATTGGGGCTCTTTGAAATTCTATACATGCTGTTCGTGCTGATAGATGAACCATTTGAATGCCAGTTGGACAGAGCGCAAAAGAAACGATAATTTAATGGAAGCGCTCATAAAATAGTAAAACACTTCAACGTTTATCTTGTAAAATAATTTACGATACAACTGAAAACTAGAAATAGCAGCAATAAAAGGATCTAACGTCTACTACGTCGAAAAAACTGTTGTAAACTTACATAAAATCTTCCAAGTCTACAACATTCGTATATTGGCACGGCTGCCCATCCACATTGAAGCACATGCTATTATAATCCCAAGCCGGTTGCTGTTGGCATGGCAGGTTCTGGATCATTGGTCGATGGGGTACATAACTCACTGGCTGTTGATACACTTCCTGAACTGGATAATATGGAAGGACATTCTCCTGTCCATAAGGCATGAAAGGCACGTTCCTATAACACTGCACTGAGGGACTTTGAAGGTTCGCATTATAATCACCGTAACCACACTGAACGTCAACCGTCTGCCTAGACCACTGACCAGACATAGGGCACTGCAAATTCCATCCTGCATCTTCATAGGGCCCTATCACAGGGCACCCCTGAGGATACTGTTCGCCAACACCGTTTACGAGCATTTTGGAATCCGAAATCTCGCATTCGTTTTACAGGGAACAGCAAAACAGTCCATCGAGGTACAAAAACAGCGAGCAACTGATAGCAGCAAAGATGTTCTTATCTATACTGAGGATAAAAGCCATAGTAGCAAAAACTTGATAATAACAAATATATTAGATAACATTGAATTATTCGACCCTGGCAAGTCTAGCTGGCTGTTGATATCGAATGTCTTATCGAGTTCTTTTTGTGGATTTCAGAACGCATACTTTGTATGATTTCGAAATGTTGTGTGAGGGTAAATCGATAAAATTCATTTATTGATTTTCCATGATCGTGACATCTTATCTCTATTGGATCAAAGGTGATGAAATATTACGACTTCCATTCAACTTCGAAGTGTCTAGAAGATGCAACAATGTTTCCATTTACTTTTGACGCATAATCCAAGAAGGGTGTGAAATATAAGATTGCAGGTAGAGAATTGTTTTCAGAAAGTCGAGACATGAACTAATATTTGTTTTTTTTTTATCGGTACAAATCATAAAAATAAACCCTTATAGTTCATTGATTGAGTGAATAAATATAAAAAGTTATCTTTAAAATATTATTAAAAATTAAAAGTAGCCAGCATTTCCGACAGGATAAGTAAATATCTATTGCTATTGTATTTTTAACGTAAATTCAATAATAGATTAGTTTTTTATTGTCTTCCTTCATTGTCTAATTGATAAACTTCATAACGCAGGACATTATAGATACTAACATACAGAATATGACACGTCCGAATTGATGTTTATGAAAATCGATTTCGTAATCTAGGTATTTTTACACAATCGCTAAACAAACACGACCAATGTCCGATTAATGCGAGCAAATGCGCTTTCCCCAATCTAGCATGGATACCAAATCTATTTCTATCAAATATAGATAAGTAAAATATCGAATAAACAATATGCTAAATTATAAGTATAATTTATGACACGAAAATTGAAGTCTCCAGTTGCTAATTAATATATGTCGCATGAATAATTATCATAAATAGACCTAACTAAAAAAAAAGTATTTGAAAATTGCATCGTAAAACTGAATAATAATACGATTCAAATTTCAACTACTGCCCTTTTAAAATAGGTATCTTTATGGATAAGCGTGGTGACAAGCAAAGGATTGCTGATGAGACGCATAAAAACGAGGAGAGCGAACACTGACAGGATGCAGTTCTCTGGTTAATGAGACGAGACACTGGATTCCCTTTAAATAACAACATAAATAACCATTTCATGTCACAGAAGACAGAATAATTAACTGCCATGGTTAATTAACTATTAATTGCGAGGCATTTACCAAGAATCAAACACTCCTTAACGATAAAAGCAAAAGGTTAAGTAATTAAACCTGAAGATGATACAGGCACATTTGAAGAGCAAAAAACACAGAAGCAAAATGTAATAATTTAAACGAATTTAACCCTTCAGATACCGTCAATTAGAGACACAATAGTAAGACAATAGATGCGCGGCCACCGGTGGTCGCTTGGGGATTCATGAATTAAATATGTCACACGTGGAACCGAAACTGACCCAAATATGCTAGTTGTTGAATGCATCGTAATTGTACAACATGGTCAGACATTCTGTTGAAACTTCAAGGTCCAAATAAATAATCATAAAACTGTGTTCCTTTTAAATGTATTGCTTAACTGTAGTAATATGACTAATTGACTTTCACCGATCGATCTGGACTGTCGCTCCCATCCCAACCAAGTAAAAGTTCTACAACAGACTAATACTGTCCTATATGTAGCTATAGGAGGATGGTGATTGGGATCAATGTTATGTAGGTTATGAGTGTTGCCGCTGCATACAACAACCCACGCAAATTAGAGAGCCCAGTTGCGAGCAAGATGAGAGTGAAAACATTATTTGTTAAATTGTTCTGGTTGGTCTGGAGTGTTGTAGATCCATACGCGTCTGCAGTCTGTTCTCAATTGGCTACACTTCAACGCACATTATTCGCATGCAATGTTGCTTGATTTGCTTCACTGTAAACATCAATTCGCAAAACTACTACAGGAGAAAAAAGTGGAAAGTTTATTCTTAACTGTTGCAACACGCCTTCCCAATTTGTATTTCGTCAGGCTTTCTTGTAAGTTCATAAGAGGGGCTACACAGCCCGCATATCATAAATATAATATGTATCGCAGCGTTTGGCTGATTGTGTCAGACGTCAAAACTCATAGATATTCAACCCAACGCGTTTGTGGGCCGCCGGGCGCCTCATTCGAAACAAAGGCTTAATTTAAGCATGTTTATCTGTGTTTACCCACATTATTATATGTATTTAATAAATATGTGTATTCAGATAGCGGTCAGTTAGCATATGTAGTTAACTACACATAATTAACTGTAAACCAACTAACAAAGCAATTTATTTTGTTGTTAACTGCTATTTTACAAGTTTGAGATCTCTATGTAAACTACAGTTAGTAGTAGCTTATTTTAACAAGCATGGAAATTCAATGTTTACTGAAGGAGCGATTATTTTTTATGACTCAAGTGGCTTTGATGTTTAACTGACAAAATTAAAGCTAGAGAGATAAAATAAAATACAAGGAAAACAGGTAGACACTGAGGTAGATAGTTTGAAGCATGACAAGATCTTACTGTGTACCTACGTTAAAAATTTTACCAATTAGATTCAGTCGCGGGTTTCTCTCCAATCCTGTTTTCCAATTTTAATTATTATAATAAATGTCAAGAAACAAGTAGAATCAATTTGTAATGTCGAATCGAGTATCAATAAATCCGATAGCGAATAGAATTTTTCGACCGCTTCAATCACTGATAGCCAGCATCTTATTACGTCAAAGCAATGGATGCATTATTTCTTACACTTTGTGGCGAGGAACAGGCTCTGATATGGCGGATAATGAAGTAATATTAGTCACACTTATATTTGGATTCTAATCTCGCTGTGAGTTATCGATGCATAAAATTTCTTAACATTGTCACAATAACAATGCTTTGAATTTTTTGTAAATGCATCTGTTAGAGTGATTGTCATGTTGGACAAATTTTTATAGAAAACCACAGTGTAGAGTTTTTAACCCAAACGTTGACTGGTATAAAATGCCCTTGGTGCATTAGTACCAAGTGCAAGTGCAGGTGCAACTTTTAGATAAATATATAAATAAATAAAAGTGTAGCATTAGATGATTCTGGAAACAAATCTCCAGAATAAACTTAATATTTTATGTGGGTACCTAAGCAAAAGAATGGGGTACACGTACTAACATCCAAAATTATACGCAATTTATATCTGAAATCTTGGCAAGCGATATTGATATCACTGATCCTAATAAATTCATTTGTCAAAAATGGTGTCGGTAATATGGGTTTTCTAACTTATGATAACGGTTTCATTCAAGGAGATCTTTATTTTTTCGCTTCTTGTCACTTTGTTGTTTCAAAAACACTTTTATCAATATTTAATAATATTCATAAAAGTGTTTTTGGTGGGCACATAAGAGTCCATGCCCTGAAAAAGAAAATATTTTTGTGCCAGAAGCGTGATCCTTTTTTTACGTGGGAAATCATGATTTCATCAGCTCTGGGTAAAGCGAGAGGGAGTATCAAGACTTTTGTTGACTAAAAGCCATTTGTGTTCGTTCAGAAGCCCTTCGTGGTCCAGGGTCATAGTATTTCTTTCGGACAATCCGTAGCCCTAGCAAGCATCGGCCTTAAAGGACCTCGTCAATCTCTCTTGAGGTGCGCACGGATCAAAACGCGTCGTCGACCCGGGTCTGGTTCTTATCGGACAGCGAGTTACTCATTGCTCTACGTCCGCAAGCTCGCGTCGACGGTGGCCAAGAGTTGCCCTATAACTCGGGGCGTCCGGGTAATCTCTGCTGAGAGAAGTATGTTCCAATGGGATAATTTTCTACTTTAAAGCGGGCTAAACCGCTGGCTAAAACTGGTCTTTTATAATATAGTTGTTTGTTCCTTATCCTTATCCTGTTAAGGGGCCGAGATACAGCTCGGACACTTCGACCCATGTGGATCTTTTGTGGTCCCCTAGATAGCTTACTCCTCTCCACCCTCGCTGAAAATCTCCTTCATAAGTTTCACAACGAGATGCGGGGATAAGAGCCTGTAATCCTCTGGTCTTGGATATCCTACCCCTAGAAGACTCATTCGCTTGTTAGCCAAAGCATCGCATGTGCACAGCAGGTGCTCCATGCGTTCTGTATGTTCCTCACACAACCTGCACATGGAAGTCGCGGCTAGACCCATTTTCATGAGCATGTCGTTGGTTCCAAAGTGCCCTGTAAAGGCACCCATCAGGTAGCGGATTTGCCCCCTGCTCATATTCCAGATACATTCCCGTGCCTTAAATGTAGAGCCCAGGAATTTCTTGGAGTGTCCCAGACCCGTAATAGACAGCCAGTGTGTTCTTTGGCTATGATCTGCATACTCCCTGAATGCGGCCTTCACGAGGCACGTCGAGATGCCTACACATGGTTCTGGTCCCACAAAGTCATTTGCGGAGCCCTCTCTTGCCAGTTCATCCGCCATTTCATTACCATGGATTCCCTTATGCCCTGGGACCCACATCAACTTTACCCTGTTACGCCTCCCAAGCCTGTTCAGGGCCCGGATGGCGTCCAGAATAAGTTTGGAGTCCACCTTGTAGGATGCCATGGCCTTGATTGCAGCTTGACTGTCACTTAGAATATAAATAGATTTATCTTTGGTTTGTCTTTCTATATTCTCTTGAGCACAGGTTATTATAGCATATGTTTCTGCTTGGAATACTGTTGCCATCTTCCCTAAGCTTCTACTACATTTGTAGCCTTTTGCGTATATTCCCGCTCCTGTACCGGATTCCATTTTGGATCCATCAGTGTACCATACCAGACTATCTTTTTCTGGTGGTTCGAGTCCCTTAGTCCAGTCTTCCATTGTTGGGATCTGGACCTTAAAGGACCTTTCGAATACAAACATGGTTTGCATTTTATCAGATATCATGCTTGTTACCCGATCCAGGTCCTCATTCCTATCGAATCTTGTATGGTTAGTCTTTGGCTTAGAGGCATCCCATAGTCCAGCAACAGCAAGACGATGCATTGCCTTCCTTGCCTCGAGTTCTACCATCATATGCAGGGGAGGGATGTTGAGGTATCTCTCTATTGCTGCCGTAGGTGTTGTCCTAAAAGCACCCGTTATTCCAAGGCATACTGTTCTTTGTAGCTTGGTCAGTGGCGCTTTGCACGTGGCAAGTTTCGTTCTTGTCCACCACACTATGCTGCCGTAAGTGATAATTGGTAATATCATTGTTTGGTACAGCCATCGTAGCACTTTAGGTTTTAGCCCCCAAGTTCTACCATATGTGGAGCGACACATACCGAACACCCGCAGGGCCTTTGTCGTTATGTTTTCCACATGAGTTTTCCACCTGAACTCCTTATCAAGAGTTACCCCTAGATATTTAACTTCGGTGGACCATGGCAACTTGATTCCATTGAGGGAAGGGTTTTCTAGATTTCCCAGTTGCCTTTTCCTCGTGAATGGGATAATGACTGCCCTGCCTGGATTGATAGAGAGATGGTTCTTTGTACACCAATCTTCTGTCATCCTCAGCGCTTGTTGTAACAATCCAGACACTATGTTCGGGAATTTACCATTAACCATTATAGCTATATCGTCTGCATAGCCTACTGTGTAGAATGGTCCGGTGTTGAGTTTGGTGAGTAGCGAGTCTACTACCAAGCACCACAGTAATGGTGATAGTTGTTTGTTCACTGCTTAAGTCAGATTTCAAGCCTACCACCGTCCACATCCATGCAAGATTGTGTGAATCTTACATACGCACAAAATAGAGACAGAAAAAACATGGTGAATTCGTTCAAGTAAGCTAGTTACTACGTTCAAGGTATAAAGATAACATTAAAAAAGTACTACTTATTACACAATTGTGTCATACTTTTTTTGCTCTAAACTCCATTAGATAGAGCCTCTTATCAGCCGTATCATTAACGTCATACGTATGATAAAGTAACAAATAAGTTTTTTAACTAAGCTTGGTTGGATAATAGAGCCTTCGTTTTTATTCCTGACATAAAAAAATAACTATGCCATAAAGTTACTAGAGGATATTATGGAGGTTTAAGTTTGTCTTCACTTCTTCAGATAATAACAACATTAAGACAACAATGATGTCAGTTGGCAATTATTATTTTTTTAAGTTGGAAATTCGTACAATGACTTCTTCCATACTAGTGTCAGACTTTTACTGACTAAAACCCACTTCTATGTTCTTTCTTTGTCTTGAGTTCCAGGACCCCGGGGTTCCCTTTCGGACAACCCATGATCCCAGGGGCCATCCGCCCTGTTAGGCCCCTAAGGTTTTGCTGACATATCTTTCAGGCGCGCTTGGAACACTACGCACCATCGACGACTAGGGAACGGTCCAGATGGTTGCCGGACGGCGAGCTTCCCATTGCCAGTCGTCCACAAGCTTACGCCTACGGTGGCTAGGCAATCAGTGCTTACAAAAAGAAAAAATCTTCATTGTTATTTTGAGCTTTTAGAAGATTCGCAATCTGATAAGAACAGATAAGTTTATCATTGATATCACGTGTCCTAATAACTTCCAGTGACAGTCCATTAGAGACAGACACCCCTTCGTGCTTCAGAAAACACTTTAAACTTATAGTACCCAGATGTTATGAGACGTCAGAATCCAGAAAATCTGCCATGAGACTTTCTTGGTATACTGTATTGTCCAGGTACTATGTTGTGGAGGTCAGACGGGCAGCCGATCAATGTGAAAGAACTGACTCAGCTTCATCCGGTTCGACTGGAATCTGATCTAAACATAATTGAGATAAAAACTTCATATAAAAAAATACAACCGACTAGACACTAAAAAGTGTAAAATAACTTTTTTTAATTTCGAAAGTCCACCGACATTCGCCTCCTTTATGTAAGATGCGGGTAGTCCAATTCAGGTCGAAGAACACGAACTGCGACCCGATAGCACGACGTCTGTCAGGTCAGCTAGTCACACTATCACTCTGATTTAATATTTTAAAATATTATTAAGGCGAAAGTTAGTCTTGTATGTACGGGTGTGTATGTGTTTTTGTTACTCGTTCACGCTCAAACCTCTGAACGGATTTCGATGCAACTTGGCACACGGGTAGAACCGTCCTGGAGTAGCACATAGGGTACCTAAACCTACTTTTAATCTCGGGAGTATGTTCCCTTAGGATATTTATAGTGTAGCGACATCTATGACGCCACATAAGAACTACGAAGAAAATACGAAATCCTCCATCGCGCAATCAAAGTTATCCGCGCGATTTGAACATAATGCGACAGCCTGACATCAACTATCGGGCAGTAGCCCACCAGACTATAACACCTGTCTGGTCGGAGGATCCTCCCTTTCCAATGGAGGTATTTCGGGACCAGTGATGTATAAGATACCCTATACAAAGTATCTGAAATACAAGATGTAAGATACTTTACAGAAAAGTATTTCAGATACAGATAAAAGTAGTTTTCTAAAAAGGTATTTGAAATACAAGATACAAAATACCTATCTTTAAAATACTTTTTAAAGATAAAATACTTTTGTAAGGAAACAACATTTAATTGAACTTAAGTTTATTTATTCGAGAAAACAATTTAGACAAAATATGGATAAAACATACTGATTAAGTCTCAATTTTAATAAGGCATTAAAATTGAGACGTTTTTTTTTTTTGTAATAAGGCATTAAAATTGAGACTTAATCACTATGTTTTAGTTGAGATTTGAGTAAAACTAATTCCTCAAACATACTGTCGCTCATCTTCCTTCGATGAGGCCTCATGATCATGCCCCCAAAGGAGAAGAGTCGCTCCACAGGGGCAGAGCTAGGCAAACAGGTGTTATATTTTAGTAGTGATGTATGACATCTTTTTTTTTAAGGTTTTCGCCCGCGCGTTTGGGGATGGGACATCTTAGACGATGACAATTGTAGGACGATAGTGTCGCCATCTGTCATTTAGGACCCCGACAATGTCGACAAAATTTTAAAATAACGCGCTGCGTTCCGTTTCGTTCGGAAACAAAACACTGCGAAGTTTATTTTAATAAAAGTATCTTAGGGAACAAAGTATCTTCAAAATACTAAGATAACAGGAAAATATATCTAAATATAAGATACAAAATAAAAAAATAAAAAAGTATTTGAAATACAAGATTAAATACGTATTTTGTATCTTGTATCTGTATTTCAGATACTTTTATCTAAGATACGTCACATCTCTGTTCGGGACTTTACTCTCTGTTCCGCATCCCTCCAAAATAGGGTACCGTACCCGTAGGGTAAAAACGGTATCCTATTACTAAGACTACACTGTCTGTCCGTCACCAGGCTGTATCTCAAGAATCGCGATAGCTAGACAGTTGAAATGTTCGCAAATTATGTATTTCTGTTGCCGCTATAACAATAAATACTAAAAACAAAATAAACATTTAAGGGGGGCTTCGAATTTACCTAAGGAAGGTACGGAACCCTTCGTGCGCGAGTCCAACTCGCACTTGGCCAGTTTTTTGTTCTTCTACCCAGGGGAAACCGGTAACAAAAGCTACTTTATAATAAATAAAGAAACGTATTTGATACCTCCACAGTTCTGTTCGCGTGCAACAACATATTATTAGAGTAAATTAGTGCTATAGGCCAGTAGGTAGTACCGACGTCAGTTGGATAATTTACTACTAAGTGCATCCTTTAGAATAAAATGTATAATGGGTCTTGTGAATTGTATAATAATACATGATCCTTGCTACGTGTAGAGAAGATTCTGTAATTAATTGAATATTATTTAAAAAGACTCACGAGAACAAACTGCATGTCCATGAGATGAAAATGTTGTGTCAGCGGGCGTTACGAGACTTGATAATGTACGCAACGAATACATCAGAGGCTCCTTCAAAGTTGCACCCATAGCAGATAAGTTGTCAAAGAGACGTATGCGCTGGTTCGGACATGTCATGAGAAGAGACGAAGACTACCCAGTAAAGAAGGCCTTAGCGATCCCGGAAAGAAAAAAAGGCAGAGGGCGCCCTCTAGCTACGTGGTGGACAACCGTATTAGTACGGGTTCCCTAGAAAATTTTTTCCACTTGATTACTATCAAGCTAATTTTCCGTGAGTAGCTTAATTTTGATGAGACGCCCAACAATTTCCTATACAAAACTCTCGATTGTGGTAGCTAACAGAGATACCAAGGATACAATTTGTATGAGATGTTGACTCTAAAAAATGTATTACTAACAGGTTCTTTTTTTGTTAAATCTCAAGATAATTATCTAAATGATTCGAAAACGTATTTGTCCTACAAAGAAAATGGTTAGTAATAATTTTTTTTGTATCATCAAATCGACATATTCCATCCTTGGTATCTCTGTTAGCTACCACAATCAAGAGTTTGTTATAGCAAATTGTTGGGCGTCTTATCGAAACGAAGCTATTCACGAAGTTTCAGCTTGATAGTAATTATTTTTATATCAAGGATCTGTACTACAACTTCTGAGCGTAGGACTGGGATAACGTATCGCGCAATTTGTAGGACAATATGACTGTTGAATTATATGAATAGAAACTAAGTAACAAAAAAAAAACAGCTTGTTAGTAATAAATTTTTTTGACCTCGTTTTCGATACATGTTGGAAGAGGGGGACTCTTTTATTAAACCATTTTCTTTGTAGGACAAATACGTATTCGAATCATTTAGATAAGTAATTATCTTGAGATTTAACAAAAAAAGAACCTGTTAGTAATAAATTTTTTAGAGTCAACATCTCATACAAATTGTATCCTTGGTATCCCTGTTAGCTACCACAATCGAAAGTTTTGTATAGGAAATTGTTGGGCGTCTCATCAAAATTAAGCTACTCACGGAAAATTAGCTTGATAGTAATCAAGTGGAAAAAATGTTCTAGGGATCCCGTACTATATCCAAAGTTCTGGAACGAGCTCAGCTGGACGCACAGACAACCCAGGATAGACTATTCTGGCGCCTAAAGACGAGGAGAGCCGACCCCAAATAATGGGATAAGGCAAGGAAGAAGAAGAAGAAGATTTATTTATTTATAATCTTCATGAAAAAGAAAGCTGCAAAGATGCACTTAATGTCTCAGGTATTCTCGGTCCACCAACCAAGGGTGGTGCAAAGACGACATGGTATGGGTCTATTCTCCGTCCGCCAACCAAGGGTGGTGCAAAGACGACATGGTATGGGTCTATTCTCCGTCCGCCAACCAAGGGTGGTGCAGAGACGACATGGTATGGGTCGTTTATCCCTTTTATTTTTTGTGTAGGGGGTAACTCATTAAATCACTTTTCCCGGTAGGTTCAAAGGTTACTTCTAGGCAAGCCTGTTTTATCTTCGACGACATCGTCGCTTTCCATCAATGTTTCCATCAGATGATCAAGCGCGAGACCAAGTATAATAAATAAAACCTCTTCCATTCTGGGCAGAACGTGTGCTCTGACTGTCTGTCAAACTTTTATTGACTAAAACGAACTTGTGCTCCATCTTCCCGTTGCGTCCCACGGCCAGGATCATTCTTTTGCCTTTATCCTATAAAATAATTTTTCTTACAACTTCAGCGAAGATGACATGGCTCGATTTTCTCAGAATCCAATTCGATATTCATTTAAATAGATGTTAAAACGTCGGCTGAGTCTGTCCAATTATCAGTTCCCAATATGGCATTGGACTTCATGAAGTAGCCAGAAAAACAAATGCCGTCAAATACAGAGTTCATGGACACGCGCGCTTACGCAGCAAGTTAACAAAATAAATAGATCATTGTGATCATTTCGGCGCGAGTTGCCCGTCCTTCTTTTGTTATGTTTTACGCAAATAACACTGACAGACAGACAACACAGAGTTTTGGCTACTGTAGATAATAATTAGATATTATGCGCGAAATAATATCTTTTTGGACATCTGTAACTAGGTATAATCCAGAAGAAGAATTATTAAGAGCAGCCAATTTGAGGTACATTTTCATACAACTTACGTAAAAAAAAAAACCGCTAAACCTCTCCCTTTAAACCCCCTCCCCCCTTCCCCCCCCTCCCCCGCCCCCCTCCCCCTCCTCCCCCCCTCTCTCCCTTCCTTTTTTCCTTTTTTTTCTTTTTTTTTTCCTTTCTCTCTTTTTAAATCTTTAAACCGCTTGCGAACCCAGGTTGGCCGCTGTAAAAGCAATCTTGCCAAGTGGGGCTTCCTCGATCCATCTCTAGCACAGTGCCAATGTGGAGTCTCTCCACAGGACATGCGCCACCTGCTATGCTGCCCATCCTGCATTACCACCTGCAGTTTTCAGGATCTATATGAGGGCAACAATAGAGCCGTACAGGTTGCCAAATATTGGGCAGAAAAAGTATAGTTTGAGAGCATCGACACGAAAAGAAGAAGAAGAAGAAGATACAACTTACGTGATTATGATGATGTTATTACACATCTTTCTCCAGATATTTTGGATACACAGATATCTTGTGGATATTATCCATGTCTCCACAGAAATCAAAACATAAATTTGTGTAAAACTACTCCAGTAAAGACCTCCGAAAATCTGCTATTTTACGTGAACTTAAGCCCTTCAGTCTTTCGACACTGCCTCTTCCAGTACGTTTACTATTTAGCGATAATAATATTACGAGGAAATGCTTCTGGAGAAATGTCACCGGAAAAATGTTAAGAAAAACTATTTCTGCATATTGACCTGTTTCATCATTGGATGTTGTTGGCTGGAGATGTATTGTGTAATAGAAAGGGTCGTTAAACGGTGTTTATGTTTACAGTCTGCGACCTACTTGGACGATACGATTAGTTCGTTTGATAAATTAGTTCAAAAGCCAGGTTTTGTAATGGATGTTAGGAGAGAATAAACTAAAATGTAAAACTTACAACTTAAATCTATGAGTATCGCGTTCATCTACCAGATAACAGACAACAATCTGTTTTACTTTTTTTTTGGTGGTAAAATCATGCAATAACATCACCGGTTCTTACGCGGAGCGTGACTGTGGGAGATAGTGTCCGACTTTTACTAACTAAAAACCCACTCCTGTTCCTTCTTTGCCATTGTTGCAAGGCCCTAGGGGTATCTCTTTCGCATCACCCGTGGCCCCAGTAGGCAACTCCTTGAGGCACGCGTGGAAGACTACGCGCTTCGATGACCTAAGCTCGGTTCGGACGGTTACCGGACGGTCGGACGGCGAGCTACCTATTGCTCACCGTGAGACAACAACCTGTTTGGATTTTTCTCAATGATATTTCTTATTTAAAACTAAAAGTACCTGATTATTCATCAGAAAACTGTATATAATTGTATAAGTATTTAAGCACTAGAAGGAACGGGGTGGGTTTTTAGTCAGTAAGAGTCTGATACTATCTCCCGCTCCGCCCAAGAGCGGGGTTTATCATTGAATGATATTTGCCCACCAAAAAAAAAGGGTATGAGGGATATATTTCCTGATATTTCCCCAAAGCGAGCAAACTGTGCTAATATTATAAAGTTGAAGACTTTGATTGATTGGACGTGCTAATCTCAAAAACTACTGATTCAAAATGGAAAAATCTTGTAGTGTTGGATCGCCCATTCATTGAGACGAGCTGGTATCACGTTACAATCCAAAGGAGCAGTACAGTAACAAAAAAGACGATGGAAAACAAGTATTCTAATAATAAATTCGAATACCTAATAACGTTGAAATGCATTCCTGCATCCTTTAAAAGGTCAGTATAAAACCACAAAATAAGAAGAAGCTTATAAACTTGATGAATTCGGAATTGCCTTTAACTCGGGATTTACCTCTTCCATAAGACATAACGAGTAATGATGAATTACAATCACAATTCCTCGAATATATAAAGATACGAGTTCAAAATTTATTGACCTCGCATTATCGATTTTCCAACTAACTCGATGTTTTAACAAAGCACACACCCATTCGTAATAAAATAAATAAAACGGATCTACTGATTTACCTCTTAATTTAACATACGTGTGCAATTTTTATCAGTTTTTTTTCTGGAAACTATTGACATCATTAAAAAAAGATAAACCAGTATCATGGCCTAGAAATGAGTCAAAGCTGTCGAAATTTTTCAGTTTCTCAGAAATGCTAAAGTTTACCATTTAATGTCATAAGGCGCTTAAGGTTTGTCGAAACAAACTGTTTACATTATCAATTTCCTTACTAAGTAGGAAGCCGGAAAGAGGCAGTTAGTATGTGTATGTTAAGTGTTGATGGAAAATTTAAAAGCTTTTATTAAACTGATATCTTAATGGTTTAAGAGGGAAAAACCTTCAATATCTACATTCTCGAGGAAGAGGGAGTAAGATTTTTACTTACAGTCACCTTCGACGCTTGAAATTAAGCAGGGATTTTGTTTTAAGGGGTAGTCGGTAATGGCGAAGGGCAGCCACTGGACCAAAGACCCTGCGAGTGGATGAAAGTTGTATAACTAATAGGTGTGCCCAACCCATAGCGCTGCAATGAAACCGGCTTGATCTATGATCGGAATGCGAGTGCTTTTTCCGATGTGGCTAAAAGATTTTAGGAATCCATCACTAGCGCGTAATGGATGGCTGTCATTCCAGTCTGTTAGCCAGTTTTTATTCATGGAGTAATAAGTACATAATATTAAAAGCCGTTTTTATTATGCTTAGGATCGCGTTGAACCACTATTTAGGCCGACAAGCGTGCTCCATACGCTTGTCCAGAAGTAATCTTTGACTTAAAGACCTCTAGATTATAATCTAGAGGTCTTTCTAAGACTGCTATCAGGAAACACAGACTTCGGCAAGGAATTCCACTCCTTAGCTGTACGCAAAGTTAAAGTGTTCCCAAAATGCTTTGTAATCTGGGTCTATTAGTAGATGTTAGTTAGTTAGTTAGCCCATTTATGTCCCACTGCTGGGCGAAGGCCTCCCTCTCCCTTTTCCATACACGTCTATCTTCGGCCATTGCGGGCCAGTCCCTCCGGTATTTATCAAGCTCATCTCTCCACCTTCGCCTTGGTCTGCCGCGATGTCGCCTTGCGTTCAATGGGACCCAATAAGTGGCTCTTTTAGCCCACAGTTCATCCGACATACGGCAAACATGTCCGGCCCAATCCCACTTTAGAGTAGTAGAAGCTAAGATGTATTTTTTTGCTACTTATTAATGTTGGTTGTTTTACGTGCTATCATTATTTCTACTTCTGACCAGGTCGTCCTTGTCACGTCAGGATGTGCAGCCGCATCCATCTTTCTATTAAAATCCAATTTGCGAACTTGCAGGATTGCTCATAGCGAATGATTGGCCCACGGTCGTTTTGATGACCGAAAGGGGGAAGAGTGCTATTATGTTATTTAGGGTGCGAATAGGTAAATGATGTTGATAGGTAGGTGTATGATATGTAGGTAGGTAAATGGTGATGCTCTAATGGTTTTGTTAGATAGATAGATAATAAATATTATGAGGGCAAGAGCTTGTGATTTCCTCTCGTTAACTTTAGAATTTCGGTGAAACGGCAGTAGGGTGCAGACATAGAGTTACTGTCGTCTATCACCCAAAACATAGCCTAGCTAACGTCAGCTCTGCCACCGTCGACGCCGTAGAAATGACAATGTTTTGGAACAACACAATTTGACATTAACTATCTACTTTCATGTCAGGACATAGATAACCGATGATGGATGTGCATAGTGTGATCGCAATAGACTCAGCACCCAGGTAGGCCATTGTAAACATAACCTGCCAAAATAGGGGATTATAGACCATTCCGATACCCAGTGCGAGTGTGGTGCTCCTGATCAGACGATGGCCCACTTATTAGAGTACCCAAACTGTCCCAACATCTGTGCTTTGGAGGCCTAAAAACGCCACTGCCGCCGCCATAAGCGTGGCAACATACCGGGCCCAAAAACTTTGTGGAAAGAGAAAACGATCGATTCGAGAAGATGTTAGGACAAAAGAAAATCGACCAGCTCCGGACCGTTCGTTATGGCGACTCTTGGCGGAAGCCTATGTTTGGATTTAATCCTCTCTATGGACGTCTAACGGTTGAAACAATTACTACAAAATAAACTTAGGTAGTTACATCATGAAATGTTTGTGGGATCATCTCACACATCAGAAATTTTGTGCCAATAGCTCATTAGGCCTGTTTACGTTGTTGACTCACAGGGTCACGGGGTTTACTGCTGAAGCTACATCAGACGCGGGTTCCAATAATAGGTACTTATGGGTGAGTTTTTTAATACATTATTGGAATGAAATCTGTCATTCTTCAAATTTTGTCTGTGTGTTATCATCTCTTGTTTATGTTGCTGATTAAATGTCCCCGAAACACCTAAAAAAACGCCGCTTCAAGCTTCTTTTTGATGCGGCCTTTATCTCGATGTCTCGTGTGCGGCGGTGCAGCCACAAAAAACGCTTGAAGCTGCTTCAAGCTTCTCCGGCTACAAGCTGTCGTGCGCTCCAGCTGTTTTTTGCTACGGCCTCTGGATTTTTTTGTGGCCATTTCTAGCGTTTTTTTGAGGGCCGTGTGCGGGGACAGTTATAGGGCCACGGGATTAAACCCAAGATACATCGGCCTCGTATTCCAGTACTTATAGCCACACTTATACTATAGGATTTTTTTTCTGCGTACTATTTTGTCAGTATAATCCGTTTCGCCATGTAACAAAACCCCAACTTTCAGAATGTCAGCTCGAGCAATTTGTGAAATAATCCCTATTGAAATATCTAGCAAATAACTTGACCTTGCAAAACCATTTATTTCATAGGATTAGAGTCTTACAAGGAATCAATCCTACAAGGTGGACCGATGACCTGGTGAGGATTTTTTTTTCCTGCGGTAAAATCATCTAATGATCTCCCGATCTTGGGCAGAGCGGGAGACAGTGTCAGACTTTTACTGACTAAAAACCCACTCCTGTTACTTCGTTGCAATTCGTACTAGGGGGGCCAGGGTTAGTCTCGAAAGATAACTCAATCTTTCGAGACTAACCCTGGCCCCGGTAGGCTTTGGGCCCCTGCTGTTGCTGACAGCAGACCTTAAGGCTCGCGGGAACAATGCACGCCGTCGATAACTTGGGCTCGATCCGGACAGTTACCGGACGGTCGGACAGCGAGCTACCCATTGCTACCTGGTGAGGGTTACGAGACGCGAGACGCACAGGACCGTTCTTTGTGGCGACACTTTGGGGAGGCCTACGTCGAAAGGTGGAAATCTTTAGGTTAAAATGATGATGATAAAGGAATCAAATTACTTTAGTCCTTCATGGAGTCTTTAATTTGTCATTTTTTTTTTTAATTTTAATATTTTGATCTACTTAGTTATTTTATAATTATATACATCTGAACTATTAAATATTATAAATTAATAGGTATATACAAACTTAAAATAATAATATGTACAAACGAGTAAAAATAAATTTGTCAGTAGAATAATTTAAACCAGCCATCTTAATGAAAAACTGATTTTAAGTACTACTAGTAATAAATCGTTAAATACGCCATAAAAATCAAATGAGTTACTAAGAAAAAAAACGCCTTCATTGATATGCTAAAGTTATCAAAGTGGAATTACGTTGAATAAACAATGATCATACATCATTTAAATACTAAGAAGTTTGGATTTATTTCTTGTAGTAAGTAAAATATGAGGAAACTGAATATGAAATAGTGTATCATTTTCGAGTGTCGTAATTTGTTCAATTAAGTACCTATTTCTTTTTTTTTTTCTCTTTCATCATCATCATCATCATATCAGCCGAACGATGTCCACTGTTGGACATAAGCCTCCCCCAAACGTCGCCACAACGACCGGTCCTGTGTTTTTCTCTTTAATGAAGTTAAAATGAGGAACCAAAATTAGTATTTTCCTGTCACAAAAGCCTTCTAATGTTATGTTTTAAGTTTTTAACAATAAACTCAATATTTTTAAGAAACATATTTAAAATTACACCCAGACTCGGAACAAATGATTGTGCTCATCACACAAACATCTTGAATGGGAATCAACCCCACAACCTCCGTCATAGCAGTCAGGGTCACTAACCACTACTAGACCAATAGGTTAGTTTAACCAGTCGAGTCAGATTAGATGCAAGACAACACCATTTTTGGAAAACAAATAAGTGTAGCACAAACTTTTATACTTTAAAACAATTCCTGGTACAAATAATTTAAGCAACAAGGTAAGGGGAAATACCAAATAGTCTCCTGTATTATCAACAACCGAGTCCTAATAGTTACTTTGGTTATAAACTTATAATTTATATTAATTCATGAATCCCCAAGCGACCACCGGTGGCCGCGCATCTATTGTCTTACTATTGTGTTTCTAATTGACGGTATCTGAAGGGTTAATTTAGGAAAATAATACTAAGGTAGTTGCCAGATTACCATGGAATAACGGTCATTGATCCTCCTACATTTGATGACATTCTTCATTTAAAAAAAAACGGAAATAAAGACCCATTACATGATCTAGTAATGAAATGCAGTACATTGTTTGTTTTTCAAGAACCTAAGCAGAGATATTAGGAAAAGGTCAATGTTCTTTATTCAATGGTTATCTGGCACCTTCTATAACCGAACAACTCGGCTGAAGTTTTAATTTTAACTAGTCTAGTATTATTATAATTCAAGTATTACTGCGCTAAAGTTATATTATACTAGCTTTTGCCCGCGCGGCTTCGCTCCCGCTCTTCCCTACTCCACCCTACTATACCCAACTCTACCCTACCCTACTCTACCCTACACTACCCTATTTTTTTTCCATAAGAACCTTATCCTCACAATAACAATCACAACAAAAAAAAATCAGCCAAATCGGGGTTTCATTTTTATATATATAGATAGATAAGTTACGTCAGTTATAATAAATAATCATAATCAGCCTTTCAATGTTCCCACTGCTGGGACTCAGCCCTCTTCTATAAGAGAGGGAATAGGCCGTAATCCAATGTCACCTGTCTTTGAATTTTTATATTTAGGACATTCCGGTTTCCTCACACTGTTTTCCTTCACTGTTTTAAGGACAGTGGTAATGCAACAAATTACACAAAGTAATGCGCCTGGCTTTGTTTGAACCCACAACCTTCAACTCATAAGTTGGGGCCGTAAGAACTCGGCCACCACTGCTCTCAAGGTATAAACAGGAAGAAAATTAAAAAAATATCCTGCTGTTGCATCTGTGGTAAATTATGTACTCGTAGCAGGTACCTATGTATTAATTATATTTTAGTTTGAAATGATTTTATATTAAAATTTTGCTGAGTCAAGGTTGAATAAGCAAACTATTATCACAGTTTATATTCAGCAGTACAAATATCTTTTTCGATTTTAACATTTTTCTTTTTTAACTAGCTTTTTGGATAAATCCAATGGCTTTAATGGTAGGTGGTGACATTAACCCTCGGAAATCATGAATTTTTCCAAAATAAAGTCTCTGAGCTCTATTGGTTCTAAAACTGGTGAATGTTGCTTTCGGTGAAACTACCAAGGACAATGTTATATTTGCCCAAAGACAATTTTACTTCCGTAACAAGTTTAGAAGTTTAAATTGACCTTCAGCTTGAATGAACCTAAACTCAACCTAACATAATGCATAATTTTGGTGTTGATACAATACAATTGCACTCCGCACTAATAAATCTTTATCACAGACAATCTGTAATCTCAGCGGGACTTCTTGATGATGCAATAAAAATTTCAGCACAAATTCCCATAGATCTTGTCAATTTAGATGAGTTGGTAACCATATTGCTCCCGTACATAGTTAAGTATTTGTGTCTACACGTAAATTACCCATAAATATGCATAATTTTCATTTTAAAAATTTCATTGTTGTTCTTTGTACTGTGTTGCTAGAGTAAAATGTTGGTGTGCCATAGTGCCACACTTTTATTTTAATTCTTGAATATGAACAACAGGCACATGTAACATGTTATTAAACCAACCAGAATGTCTGTCATGGTCTCTCTAATGCTGATAAACGTGAGGATGGGAAAATAAGTCACAATCAGTGTTATCAACCTAATTTGTTTACAGCAGAGTCAATTTTTTATCATTAACCTTCGAGTAATCACAGGAAATGTTCAACAGTAACAAAATTTAATTAAAAGAAACTGAACAGTAGAATTGCACCGTGGGTCCCGTTACACTATCTGCGCCGTAGTTAGACATCATAGAATTAGTTTCTTAAGCTTAATAACAGTCTCCAAAAGGTTAACTTAACTTCTGTGTATGATACCATCTCGTTAAATAGCCAAATATTGAAGAGAAAGTTCAATTATTATGGTGACACTTGGCAAACAAGCTAACAGGAAAAATTAGAAATCATACGTTAGGTTCACATTACTCTAATACACTGCACTTTCCTAATAGGTTATGTTATCCAAAATACCAAAATGATTATAAACACATACCTCCTTTTCTGATTAGCTGGTTTTGTAGACATTTCGGTTTTTATCATTCAGGCACTATTATGAAACTTCACGATATGAACACAATCTTAGAACACTGCCAAGGAGAGTATCATATCGCTTTCCACGTTATGCTTTTTGGTTTGTTTGTTCATTCACCACTAATAAATTTCACTAATCACAATTTAGGTCATTTTACAATGCACTACACATAAAAATGCACTTTGTTATCGTGAACTTGCACAGTAGAAACACGAGATCGAAAACGAAGTTTGTACAGAAGTTAGTTCTATGGACGATATGATATTTTCGTGAAAACGGAATAAATTTACTTGACTTTTCATTGGTTAAAATTGCGCAATAACATAGTAAACACCAATCGTATTACGAATACGTTCCCAGACGAACAACCTTACGTGTCACAACTGCTTACAAGACTGCATCAAAAGATGGCGGTAGCGGGAATAGTATAAAGTTGTCTTAATTACACCGTAAGATGTCGCTAGCAAAATCGTCCTAAAAACATATTTATTTATAGTTTTTATTTGAAACATTTTATTTTATAAAATAAATGTCCCAAAGTAATTTATTGATACTATTTTTATCTTTTTATTTGCTTTCGTACAGGACAACCTGAGAAAATAATTACGTGATTTATGCTCATCCAGTACCATATCGTAGGAACAGATGGCAGCACGTCCATCAAAAAGTATCAATTATTGTGAATTCCACTCAGTTGCAGTCACGTCATAGCAGGAATGACCAAAGATTTTATATATCCTACTTATATAAAATCTTTGGGAATGACCACCTGCAAATGCCATTGCTGATGTGTCTATAACACCCCAGCCCTAGGGAAATAATATAAATGAAAAAAAAAAAGAAAATAGATAGAGGTACTAGGTACTTGTAAAATTTGCTAAAGAAGGGTGTTATTTCTATAGCCCAATCTTTAATGATTGCATGAAAAATATGAAACCCATCTGGGCTCCTACGGTTTGCTGGCATCTCCTTGAGGCGCGAGTGGAACAGTACGTGCGTAGACGACTTGGGCTTGGTCAGGACGGTTACCGGAAGATCGGACGGCGAGCTTCCCATTGGTCGCCGTCCGCAAGCCCGAGCATCAATGGTGATGTAGGCCGAGGATGTAGTGTGCCAGGAAAGCCATTCGAGCCTTATCGAAATTTCAAATACCTATTTAAAGTAACAGTTATGAATAGAAATTACCTATGTAGGTAGCTATCTCTATTTCGATAGACCTACAAGGATAATTTTGTATCAAATCAATATAGGTAGATAATAATTGTTTGATACGGTTACCGGGCGAATTATTTTCCTTTCCCCCCATTCACCCCTATCACAAAAGGGTTTCTAATGCAATTTACACGTCTTCCTATAGCAGAGAAGCAAATACTATTTGATTAACCTCCCTACTTGAAACTCAATAAGCACAATGCAAACATGATAGACGTAGTTCCCAGGATTTGAATCGGGGATCGAAAACAAACAAACAGGGTTTTGATTTCTGGTTCGCTGCCTCCATTCAACGACAGGAAGATCTAAGTAAAATTTATTGTTAGGGAATATACCTTCTTAATTCTTAATATCAGGACGAAGGCTGCCTCGTTGCTAAGCAGGTTTAGGATCAGAGGTCCTACCAAGAGGCTCATTCGGTTTTTTTTGCTCATTTGGCCTTTTTTTTTGTTCGATTTTATTATTGTATAAAGGTAACCTTCGTGCGTAAGTCCGACTCGGACTTGGCCAGTTTTTTACTTATCTTATCCTTTAGCTGATAAATTATTACTAACCATTGGCCAGATGTACCTAATTATAATAAGCAGTGGCATACCTACTCCTGATGACTTGAAAAACTTTAAAAATATTTCATATGGGGCCCCATATCAATTAGGTATTTTTCAAGTTTTTTTTTTGTACAAAATATAGATCCTACTAACACAGAACTAGTCTAGTCTTGAGAGGATCATGTTGGTATAAAATACCAACATGAGCCTCATCATAGCATAATCACGAAACAGTTTTTACTGTTCCGTGCTGAAGAATCACAAAAGGGTTTGAGTCGTATGTGGAAATGGATTTCATTCCAATATAGAGAAGTTATTAATTATTCCTGATTTCCTAACTCAGTAAAAATAAATGGGCATCTTTTTACTTAAGTAGGTAAGGTAAATCTTGTTTCTACCTAGATATTTTCCCTTTTGATATGTCCCAATACCAAGCTTCCCTGGCATTGATTTAACTTAATTAGGTACATTCTGAAGATTTAATTTAGGTTGTGCAAGTGCATGCAGAATAGATGATAGTCATAATGGCTGATTAATTGATTTTTAACTATCTAAAACAAAATCTTAATATCCAAGATGGCGCCCACCGATTAGGTTACGCCATTACAGAAAAGTAATAAGGCCACAGTCTTCCCATTAGAATTTCCTATTTGTCACTGGTCAGTTCGAAGTTTCGGACGGTTGGTTGATCAATGTCCCGACGCAAGTCCCATCCGACAAATGGACCATAGAGATCTCAATCGTATAAGTAATGAGCCCCGAAACGATGCATTGGTGTCGGATAATCCTATCTTTGTTAACTTTTGTTTTTATTTTGGAGATAAATAAAAATCAGTTTAATTGACATGGAGATGGTCCGTAGATGCATCAGAAGATTTGAAATTTTTGAATAGGTTTAAACCAAGGAAAGTGTATTACTGTAATTTGAATAGTTTTTTTATTAAGGTCTAGCTTTTACCCGCGGCTTCGCCCGCGTTTATTAATATACTTTACTCTTTCTCCCCCTTTTCTCCCTATAAAAAAAATATCCTATGTCCGTCTCCAGCGTCCCAACTATCTCTGTACCAAAATGCATCAAAATCGGTTTTGCCATTTAGGCGTCAAGACGTAACAAACAAACTCAATTTCGCTTTTATAATATTAAGTACTTAAGGAGGATTATAATTTTTGTTTTTTTTTAAAAAGCCAAGTACGGCAAATCTAATAAATAGAAAAAAAAATCTAAACACTTAACTTACCTACTAGTACTTAACCCTCTTTTATTTTGAAATTCATCAGGTAAAATAAAAACTAAAGAATTTGTTTTAATTAACAAATTGCACCAATGAGGTATATAAATCACGGTATAATTGCATTGGTGCTAGAAACTCTCGGGTTCTAATGAATGCCATTAATTTTATCTTTGGAAGGGCTTGCACTGCGCCTGCTAGTATATAGTATAACCATAAAGAAAAAACCATTGTAGTAAAACCATTTTAAAATAACGTTCAGTTTGTAAAGCATTCCTATTCTTTCATTCCAGATTTGACTACAATGGTTAAATTATCTATAACAATCTGTCTGTCAGTGAAACGTAAAATCGAGCGCAAAATGTCCCATTTAAAAGTAGGTAAGTATAAATAGTCCAGTGCGAATCACTATCCCTACTCGATCTCTTTAGGTAGGTAACTAGATGTTGTTTACATCCCCTAACCCTAACATGTCTTATATCTTAAAAATTGTATCTAAAAATGTTTACAATTTGGTATTTACCTAAACCGATGTTAGGTTAGGTTAGCTAAGCTTAAATAATCTTTGTATATCTTTTATAAGATTTATTTAAAATAAAAAGACATATCAAGATTGTTGACATATAGTTAACCACCTATAAAAATGGAGTTTAAAACAATCAAATGAATAATAAATAATCAATGTAAAATAACAGGGCGGAAATCAAGTAAGTAAATAAACTGAATAATCATAGAAATTCCACGAAATCCAGCGCCTTTTCTTAACATGCGAGCAATCTATCACTCATTCACAACAGTGCTATGACAAGCATGTTACACGCTCTGCGGTTGACCATAACATCGTTTGTTATAAATTATAAATAGAAGCTTCCTACTCATTCTCATTTTACAGGCCATATGTTTACAACCGAACGATTATTACAAACATACCAGCTATAGGGAAGTCCAGTAGCATTTCAGTGTTAAATGTCCAATATTTCTTGACCTTGGCTAAAAAAGGAACCAAGTTCAAACGAGGATCTTGTATAGGAGTTCAAATGCTCAAGTTTGACGTTTCTTTGATGTTTTTTTGGCAATTGAGGCGATGCGATTTCGACTATTCGACCGTCATCATGTGGTGGCGGCCAGTGTTTTGAGCCGTCGATCTTCTTTAGATCTATAATGTTGGTACTTAACTGAAAAGACAAAACTGTATAATATAACATCGCAAATCGACTTAGATATTAACAAACAACGATTATAATAGGTAATAATATTTCAAAACTATCACACAACGCCCTCTAGCCCCAAGTTAAGCAGAGCTTGTGTTAGGAGTATTAGACAATTGATAAACATGCTTATATATTTCTAAATACATACCATAGATAAAATACCTACACCCAGACGCAAAACAAATTATCGTGCTCATCACTTAAACATTCTGTCCTGGGTGGGAATCGAACCCACGACCTCCGGCATAGCAGTCAAAGCCACTAACCACTAGAGCTAGACCAACAGCCAGTGAAAATACAAATAGAATACGATTTAAATTGGGGTGTTCCATAGTTATTCCTGTTTTTTACTTGTAATATAGGTACTTATATTCCACCAAAAACACTACCAAATTTTTCACTATTTTAGTGCAAAATTGGTCCTTGGGTTTCAAAAAAAGTTAACGGGATGGCCGGGTACTGTAGACCGCTTTTATCAGAAACTTTTATATCGCTTTCGGTAACTGTGTATGGATATTTTTTATTTCGGATATCTGACAAAATATCGGTTAGGTACAGAGCTCCATAACATTCCTGGTGTCAAGCTAGACTGGGCACAAGTCTAGACTCGGACGGGAATATCTTCCGTTTTACTGTATGAACGGACCGGCTGCTCCTTGGCGCCAGCTAATAGTTCCGATCCTACAATATACGAGTATAATCCCTAATCTAATATTATAAAGAGGGAAAATTTGTATTTTTGTATGCATGTTTGTACTGAATAAACTGAAAAACTACTATGCCGATTTCAAAAATTCTTTCACCATTGGAAATCTACATTCACCCTGTGTAACATAGGCTATATTTATTGTCCGTGCGAAGCCGGGAGGGGCCGCTAGTATAATATATAAAAGGAGAAACTGACTGACATATCAACGCACAGCCAAAACTACTGGGACTAGCGTGAAATTTTACACAAAACTTCCTTTTATGATGCAGGCGAGCACTAAGAGAGGGTTTTTCAAAATGCATTTCCTAACGGCCTTTTTGGTGGGAAAATCATCCAATGATACCCTCAGTCTTGGGCGGAGCGGGAGATATGGTTAGACTTTTAATGACTAAAAACCCACCCCGTTCCTTCGTGCCTTCATACCGAGGCTGAGCTACCTCTCGAAACTAACCCTAGCCCCAGCAGGCTTCGACCCAGCTGGGCCCCTACTGTTGCTGATAACTCCTTGAGGCGCCTGCACACGACTTCGGTCTTTTATGGACAAGCGGCGCGGCGAGCGGTGCCGCATCGGCAAGCAAACGCGCGGAGCTATATAGGCGGCCGCGGCGTCTCGTGGCGTGCTTCAAACATTTTCATACTTTTGTTCTTACCGCTCGCCGCCCAGCGCTTAGCTACCGCTCACCAAATTAGCAACCAAATTTCACAAGGGTGAAGCCACTGGCCCCGGCTAGTATATAAAGTCACAGAACAGTTCCGTGTATATCTAGACTGGCAAACGTCGACATATTCCACTCTTGGTTAAAATTCTACTGCTATTTTGTTCTTAATGGGAATAATATTCATGAAGGCTTGACATGTATGTCCGTATTTCTTCATTAGTAAGTAGCCAAATGGGCCCGACAAGACTTTATGGTGAATAAATTTTCTCACAGCAAATTCCGTTTTAAACGTTTTCCTCCAAGACAATTAAGATAATAAGCAATTACCTACCGCTATAAATATTGTGTTTACTTACTAAATCCAGGAGGCTTCACCTCTATCTAGGTTCAGTTGAAAACCAGCGTCAGGCAACTGCTATGCAGAATGGCTGGCATTTTGCTGAACTGAATCATTTGAAATATACTTGATTGTTGTTATCGGTTAAAAACAAGTATACATTCTACGACTATGTTATTAAAAGAGTTATGAGTTTACATGTGAATGGATGGAGAGGGAGAGGGAGGCAAAAGAAAATTGGATGGATTGTGTGAGAAGTGATATGAAAGAAAAGGGAGTTAGTGATAGCGTGACGACTGACAGGGTAGAATAGAAGAAAAAAACGTGTTCCGCCGACACCAAATAAAAATGGGACATGGGCAGGAAGATGATGATATTCTACGACTACTGTCAGGTATTTCGAGTTTGTATTTTTGTTATTTAACACAGACTTTCAAAATTAAAGTTACAGGGCCACATGTCATGACTTCATGTATAAATCGATAAGTAAACAGATTTTCATCCGTAGACTCTCACTAAAGTTCAGGTGAAAATCAGCGTCAGACAACTAAGTTGTAGTTGTTAGATGCGTTTGTTGTTGTAGTAGTTTGGCCTACTTTCTTTAGACCTTTTATTATCATTGAACTCCTACATCAATGTAATGGCCAAACGAGGCTTGACATATCAACAAATGTTAACTTTTAAACGATCTGGCCAGTATAAATCGGCCATATCATGAAGTGATCAATTCTAAGATCTGGTTATGACAGAGACATAATTATTAAAACCTCAATTAAAAGTAATGACTCTATATCATCATCATTAGGAATCGCTTAACAAAGAATGTATATTGTATAAATGATTCGAAGAACAAGTACGTTATAATGTGTGGTGTTATAGCATATTTGGCCTTATAATGTTCCCTCAGTTGGGACTCAAGCCTCCTCTCTAGGAGAGGGAATGGGCCGTAATCTCTCTCCACGCTGGCCCATTGCGGGCTGGTGGATGTCATTATGTCTTCAAATTTTTGGTTCTAGGACATGCCGGTTTCCTCACGATGTTTTCCTTCACCGTTTCTTCACGGTCGTGTTTTCAACTACCTATTTATGACTTAATTTTCAAACCTAACCTACGTTTATAAACCTGCTCCTCAGCAAGTACCTAGTACAGTACTTATTTACGTCCTATACTTAGCTTGATTATGAAGTCTTTACTAAGCACGTCAGTATTAGTAATTATGGATTATCAACAGTTAGCCAAAGAACCTTGACTGGTCAATCAGGTTAGCTATCAACCAGTAATGAGCCGGACAAGTACTTAGGTACTAGTTTATGCTTCGTAAACCACGAAAAGCCGATGGTTCCATAGCTGATCTCCCACCGGTCGTGTCAGATTACTGTCCCATCGGACAATGAGAGTAAAAGATCTTAAAATGTACCATTGCGGCTATTTTTGCCTGATTACTTAAAAAAGAAAATTGTTGAATCCTGCCGCGCGGCGCCAAACCAAACCCTTTGAAGTTTGAGGATTTAGTTTCGAGTGCAAGCAAATATGAACTTAGCAATGGTAAGGCGGAAGTGTCTGGTGGTAACTATGGTTGCGCACACGCTTGTTTACTGGATATCCGCTGCGTACCGGTCTACCTCGCGCAACCGTGATCGAAATTCGGTCAGTGAAATAGTTATAGATAATCATCATCATATCAGCCGAAAGACGTCCACTGTTAGACATAGGCCAGGGTCGCAGAAGTCCGATGGATGCGTGACGCACAGCACCGATCGTTGTTGCGACGCTTGGGGAAGGCCTATGTCCAGCAGTGGACGTTATAGATAATAATACGTTTTAAATATAAATGCCTACAAAAGATCTGCGTATTTTTATAGAAATTTATTTCAGCAGACATGCTAAGGGAGAACCTTTCTTACAACACGCCGCCAAAATAAAACACTTTATGCCAAAAGGTTAAAAGTTTTACCAATCATGGAAATATAAAGACCAGGTACAAGCGTTTCGATTTCTGGGAGACGTCCACACTTTCAAATATTGTCTATACATAACAAGGTATCTATATCTTTCAATCAGCTCGGCCTATCGTGGCAACCTTTCCATAGAGAGCTCTCCCAAGTTGCTCCATATCAGTCTCGATATAAAACTTGTCAAGACTCGGGTTCGAGTTAGGCTCGTACGATTAGGGTTCTGTATGCTATTATTTTTGTACTGTGAGTCCTAGTTTTTTTTTTTAAATGAAAATTCATCGAATAATTTGTCCCTCTCTTGTGTGTTCTAAAAGAGTGTCAGATTTTTCCTGATTGAAATCCCCCTCTTCGTCTGTTGCCCAGGGCCGCGGTAAGTCTTACGGATAATTTCGCAGCCCTAAGTACTCTGTGAGGCCTTGCTCCTTTGACTTTCATAATGACACTACCACGGAACTTCATGGGTTTTCATTTACTTGTGAGTGTCAAACATACGACATAAGTAGCCGTAATATGTAATAAAGCAGTGGTGGCCTTGTAGTAACGGTCCTACGACCCACTACGACCCTACGACTCCGGCTTTACGAGTTTGTAGGTCG
The DNA here is from genome assembly GCA_949319445.1 of Mythimna lalbum. NCBI lineage: Eukaryota > Metazoa > Arthropoda > Insecta > Lepidoptera > Noctuidae > Mythimna > Mythimna lalbum. The sequence goes on from OX439363.1 coordinate 7,710,115, forward strand.
CGGGTCGGAACCCAGGGCGTGTTGTCACCCCTACTCTTAAAACGGCAAAGGAAAATATCGAGAGGAAACCGGTATATCCTATAACTAAAAATTTTAAGACATGTCTCACCGATGCGGATTGGTCGATGTCTTGTTGTGTGAACTTGAATTTCAAGCCCAGTGCGGATTAGGCTAACGTGGTGGATTGCGGTCTAGTGTCTCTCCTAGAGTACTCTCCTAGGCCTGAGTATTAGCTGCTGAGAACATTATAAGGCATCTGTATACTTATAATAAAAAAAATAACTCAAAAAGACTTCAGATCTAAAATCATACATTCTTTCACAAGGTCCTAAAATAAAGGTTCTTGACTGAACTACAAAATAGAGAGGTACAGAAGACAATCTCAAGTATGTACTTCACTTTTTATACATACGCTCGGTGGACGCACACTAATGAGCGTTTGAGCCGGAACTGTTCAACGAGCGGTCCGAGTAGCTACCGAGATATCGTGTCCGTGAGCGGTGTCTTTGTGTGCGTTGCTCGAGCGCGCTTTGTATGTAGATTGACTTCTGTATCTATATATTTTGTGACTGAACTGAGACACAGACAGACGGGAGACGAAGTGATGCAATAAGATTTCCTTTCAAGGTACGGGACCTTAAAGAGAACACTATTACCAATATATCTGTAAGTAATTCAATTATCTACCTGCCGCAATCGTGGCATCAGTACAAACGCTCTCTAATTACTTGTCCGACATATTTATGGCTGTATAACTCGATCAGATGCGTATCACCCAAGTTTTATTATTTCCGGTGCCACATTACTTTTTTAATAATCGTTTGTAATGAGTTTGAGGTGCAAGTGCAAGCATGTGTCAGTATTAGTTACGGCTGTTTGGTCTTTATGGCTGGTTTATTGTTGTTAGATTTTTCGTTTTTTTTTTTTGTGAACAGATATCATCTAGTGAGAGTGACTTCTACAACTCTATGGTAGACTGGGAGCGCGTGTCAATCTTTTATTGACTAAATTCACACCTGTGCCCTTTTTTTTGTTGCCCTTTGCATTCTTGGATCACGAGTTCCCTTTAACAGAAATTCCTCCTAGCCCTTGTGGTATGACTTAAATAACCAGGTTATCTGCTTCAGGCCTTATGGGCATCGACTTTGCTGGGCCCCTATGGTTTTGGAACAGGAGAATAGCTTTATCTTCTCCTTCTGTTCTCTTCGACCAATCTCCGACCGACTCCTTGAAAGTTCAAAGTGCCTGGAAATGGTTTAGAAGCTTGAGATATTTGACAAAGTTTGAGGGCCTTGTACTTAATCTGTCTGACCTCGTGCCAGTGATCCTAGGTTAAACTTGAAACTAAATATTTAGTATGTAAGGGCGATCGACTTTCGTGATACAAGAGAACCAAGGTTACCGAAATAACCCAAAGAAACATCAAACTTAAGTGCCCTGGTCCATGGAGCCGAAAGGTTATGGCTGGTGTGGCGACAGATTATCAGAAGAAGCAGCATCGTAAGGACTCCCATAAGGTGGACCCATGACTTGAGACGAGGGTCGTGGAAGTCCGATGGAGGCGATGGAGGTCGTCTCGTCGTCGTCGTCGTCGTCGTCGTCTGTGTGTCTCGACACACAATACCTTAAGCCTGCACTTGAGATCATGAGCTGTGTTCAGCAGTGAACGTCTTTTGGCCGAAATGATGGAGAGCCAAATAGGCAGTGGCTCCATCATTTCAGTGGCCCGTGCCGGCTTCGCACGGGCAATATATATAGCCTATGTTACTTGGGGTGAATGTAGCTTTCCAATGGTGAAATATTTTTTTATATAGGCAGTAGTTTCTGCGTTTATTCATTACAAACATAGACACAAAAATATAAATTTTCCCTCTTTATAATATAAGTGTAGATTGGTAAACAGAAAGTATCGATTTGTCTACAATTCTAGGTAGATATTAATTTTTTAGTGAGATAAAATATCTGCCTGCTCAATAGTAAAGCCACGGTATCGCCTAACCCTCAAAAGGCCCAACCTAACCCTTTAAGGGTAAGATTTAAGTTAACAAGGGTGAGCTAATTCATCAATGACAGTATCTAGGTTTATATTACCAATAGTTTGGTATCTAATCGCCGAAGCTCCAAATTAATTTTCAATTTGTAGAGTACTTTGACAGAATTCTAATTCTTTTTATGTCCTATTCGATTAAATGTTTGGGTTAGGTTAAGTTTAATTGATTATTACATAGGATTAGGTTTATGAGACTGAGAAATTTTTGACCAATCAATCAATTTACGACTTGTTTTCATCTGTTTTCTCTTAATCAAGTACTGTCACTTTTTGACTGTCAAGAACTCGGTCTGTCAGCACATTCCAAATTGTAGGACAATACAATAATAATTGTCCTACAATGTCTATGTATTGTTTGGTAGATATCGCTGTCAACGATAAGACCACCATTGTATCCATAGATTTAAGTTTAGTAGTTTTTTTTTTTTTTTTCATTTGTTTTGGTGTACAATAAAGTTTATTATATCCCAATCATGTTAAGAATATTACGTTTGGTTACATAGTTTTTGCCGCTTCTTTTACGTGAGCATAATGTAAATACATTTTTTTTTAAATCTGGCAGGGAGTACTTACGGTAGACTTTGGTTGTTTTAATTAATCGCAATTTTATTCCTAGTGTGACGTAAAATTAGAGTAATTTCCTGCGCAGAATGCAATCAGATTTTTGTAAAATGAAGCTGAGATTGTTAATGTATTATTGACTACCTCGGCGAAACATACCGAGAAGGCTGACTCAATACATATGCTGCCAAACACTCCATAAAACATTAGAATCCACATTCTGATGGAAAAGAAAGTGACTTGAAGTGTTTTTATCGATATCCATAGTTTTTATAAAAAAAAAACTTTTTAAACTTAACACTGGCTTGAAAATGCACAAATTGTACGAAGCCAAAAGAAAAAATAAATACTGGCAGCTAAGAGACGACTACTCAACTGACGGTGCCCGTGCAGTTCTATTTCTAGAAATCGAGAGACAGTATCAATTAATAAAACAACGATAAAGTAAATCGATAATAACTTGCAAACAAACTTGAAGACGGAAAATAACATGCGATAAGAAACATGTTCTTTGCAAACCAATTCGTATTCATTCATAAATGTAAGGGCTGTTGCAGATATGCTACCTGCAGCAATGACGATTTTGCGACATCTTGCATGGACTTCATCTTCGGGCGTTTATCTTTGTTTAACATAATCGGGAGTTTCAGCGGTTGCTACTTCAATGTTGCGACTGTTTTGTTATCTGTACCTACTGTATCAAAAAAAAATTCGTTGCTGCTGTAAGTAAGATCCCTCTAACTTCGGTCAGTGCAGCAGCTTTTCAAGAGACAAGTCACGGATAAATCCGGATAATGTAGGAGATTTATTTGTTCACTAGTTTATGTGTAAAAACAGCTGCTTCCATTCCTTCACTTACATGTTTTTCATTTGAATGAAAACAGGTTCTTCTATGTTAATTGAGTTTCTAGCATTATAAATCATAAGGTCTAGTTTAGAGACCGGACGAAGGTTCGGTTTCGGCCAATTCCAACCAAAAAAGAAGTTTCGGCTGGAGAAAGAAGTCAAATATTCAACGGAAACTAGCGTCTTTGAGTTGACGGTCGTCTATGTGCTCGGATGTCTATTTATTTTTTATGTAGATAATCGTCGCTTTTTAACGTCGAACATTCAGGTATGGTTTCAGTTTTAGCTGCAAATCATATTTCGGTCGGTTACTAGGTGTACGATTTCAAATCGTATTTCAGTCTCGTGACCGACCGAGTCTAGTCTTTTAAGGAGAAATAACAAAGTCTTGTAACATGTAGCAAGTCCGCTTAGATCCTAAGGAGGATGTAGAAACCTAGAAACCATATACTTCGTAATGCTTACAGCAATCATGTGGCGATGCAGGTATGTACTTATTGGTTTAATTGAAATGCAATCCTGATTGGTATCTGGCTCTGTATAATATCCAGAGGCAGATAGGTAATCTAGGATCATGTTTCTAAGTTGAATATTTCATTAGAAGTTCAAGTTTGTACGAAAATAGACTTAGTTCTTAGTTTACATACTTAGTTACCTAATTAGTAGATACCTACTTACTTAGTTAGATTACTACTAGTCTGAAGAATCGCCAAACTAAAGTGGCTATGGGCTGGGCCCATTCCTCGCTAATGATCGATGGGGCCGAAAAATTCTGAAATGGCGCCGTGAACGAGAAGATGCAGTGTTGAAGGCCTCGCACAAAGTGGACCGATGACCTGGTGAGAATCGCGGGAACCTGATGGTAAGGATACGCTTAGAACTGGTCGTTGTTGTGATACTTGGGGGAACCTTTGGCCAACTGAGGCTGACTTTTGGTTAAAATGATGAGGAAAAATACCTAATAGGTAGGTATATGGTTGGATAACTAATGATATTTTCTAAGAAAAGATTTCGCTGATACACTAACACTGAAAGTAATATAAAAAAGGTTTTACTGGAACTGGCTCTTGTTCGTTTCTAGCTAATTAATTTTGTCAGACTTGGACTGTTAATTACAGTTCTTGCTGAATACTTTTTCATTCCTTTTTTAGGATAACTTATGAACCTGACGTGCACATTCGATGTTCGTAATGATAAAGTTACACAACTTGATATAAATAAACCGAGGAATACAATAGGGACATAACTTTCCCAATAATAAAATAGATAGGGCCCACTTCGAAACAAACGACCAATATTTTGATAAGGAAGGGACAGACGATCAATACTTGAGAGAAAATTGAACTGTTACGATGAAAAATAATAGAAACAATGACAAAGAATGGATTCGCGTGTGGCGTGCTCGTCACGCGACGTTGGCGGCCATTTTGAAAACGTGTTCCCGCGTTTAGGGGGACTCTTATTACGCAATAAATTACTGTCAGACTGTCACACACGTTATCGACGTGTCTAAACAAACTGTCGTACTGTCATGGGTGGTGATTGTGCTTGGTGTTAATGTGGAATCATTTCTATTTATGGCTTTATTTGTATGAACTGACGACGTCGCGTATTCCCCGGAAGTGTCATGACTAGTAGTAGAACTTGCTCACAAGGCTAGACACCACGTGGATTTCTCGTACCTAGGGAAGACTACCTTTTGTCTAAATCCTCGTACCTAAAGCTATGACGCTGCAATCAGAGTACATACATGTAGAATTACTTACCTAGATTCAGTACTGACATACATAACGTATTATTTGTTATATTCGGGAATTGGAACCAGGTTTCGAAGCTTCAGTAACCGATCGCATTATCAAACATGTTTGCATTTAACCTTTGTCTTTGACAATCATATTGGTCTAATAGTTGCTAAAGCAATTGGTGACTTTAGGGACTCTTTTCGCAGGGTTCAATTTCAAGGCTATTACAACAAAACATTTTTTCACTTTTTCTGGTGTCATCTTAACTGCTGTCTTGTAGCCTGAATGGAAGTCAAGATGATAATTTAAAAATGTTTTTTTTATCCTATATATAGCAGTAGGCTCGCTTATATTACAACTGGCTTCTGCCAGCGGCTTTGCCTGCATGATAGAAAGAAGGTTTCTTCGTACAAACTTTGGAACTTCATTTCATCCCCATAGATGGTGAATTTAGGAAAACCCTCTCTTAGTGGTCGTCCTCATCATAAAAGGATACCATGTGCAAGATTTCACGCTTCTAGTCCCAGTAGTTTCAGCTGTGCGTTGATGTGTCAGTCAGTTTCTTCTTTTATATATGTCGTGGTGTGGTGAGCAGTGGTGGTCAAGTGGTAACGGCCATTAACGGCATTAACATTGGAATCCTATATCCATGATATTGGCAAACGAGGATTGACATATCATCAAATGTTAACGTTTAAATGATCTGGCCTGTTTTACTTGGCTATATCATGAAGTGAGCAACTTCTAAGATCTGGTCGCGACATATATTATATAGATATAGATCACTTCCCCCACTCTGGGTTTTACTGGCTAATACCCACCTGTGTTCCTTTAGTTGCCCTTAGCGTTCCATGAACAATACCGTAAATAATACGGGAGTTTAGATTAACGTTGCGATGTGTCTGCACCGAATAAAAATATTTCTATTCTATTCTATTCTATTCTATTCTATTCTATTCTATTCTATTCTATTCTATTCTATTCTATTCTATTCTATTCTATTCTATTCTATTCTATTCTATTCTATTCTATTCTATTCTATTCTATTCTATTCTATTCTATTCTATTCTATTCTATTCTATTCTATTCTATTCTATTCTATTCTATTCTATTCTATTCTATTCTATTCTATTCTATTCTATTCTATTCTATTCTATTCTATTCTATTCTATGTCCAGAAGACTACGCAGATACCGCATAGCGACTACGTACAAGACGAGGGGTCACCACGTGGATGTCTCGTGACGGCTACCTCTAGGTAACTTTTTCGAACAATACCGCATCCCATATTTGTTTTGTATCGTTAAGTTAGTGCTTACTTATCACTTAGTGTCCTGTAATATTGCATGGCTTCTGTGAAATGGGCCAAAGCTGATTTAATATTACAATGCAGCTGCTGAACGACGGTAATCCTACATAATAATGATTCTGATAAATGAGTAACATCATTATCCATAAAGTAAGCTTTGCGCTTTAAAATATTTAAGTTAAATTCATTTGTTAAATATTTATAATGTTTAACTAGCTGGAACGTTGTTCTGCTATAAGTTATTAAATAAAAAATTGTGGGTAGGGGTAGAAAGGTGTAGATCGCCGTCCGACCGTCCGGTCCCAAGACGTCGACGGCGCGTATTATTCCAAGCCGCCTCAAAGAGTTGTCAGCAAACCGTAGGGGCCCAGCAGGGTCAGATCTGCTTCTGAAAGGAAGATTCGGCCTTGGTATAAAAGGCAACAAAGAAACAGGAGTAGGTTTTTGATCAGTAACAGTCTGACACTATCTCCCGCTCCGTCTAAGTGCGGGGGTTGTCATTGGATGATTTTTGCCCACCATAAAAGAAAATACCTTTACGGGCTAAAATCCTCCTTTTTCCTTCTTTTGCACTTTTTTGCGAGGGCTTCAGTAACTCCTTCAAAGAAACAGTGTCTTGCTCTGGGAAGTAGGAATGAGTGTCAGGCTTTTACTGACTAAAACCCACAGTGTTTCTTCAGTTGCCACTCTTTGTGAAGGTTGCGGTAACTCCTTCGAACAAACTACAGAGTGATAATGAACTTTTCACCATTAACGATTGCATCACTGCTTACCGTCAGGTCGGATCGCCATCAAGCACTAGTAGAAACTAATATTATAAAAGCGAAAGCGAGTTTGTTTGTTACATCTTCTCGCCTAAATGGTAAAACCGACACGGATAAACCATGTCCTGGAATAGGACATAGAAATAAAGAAAGAAAGAAGAAAGAAAGAAAAACATTTTATTTACGCGAATTAGACGCATACTTAAAGCTAAATAACAAACATAACACACCTGTCAGTCGATAGGGAAGATATGCGTCTCATCCGCATAAAACGGCCCAACGCTCAGCATAAAGCTGTGACCTCACGCATAATGCGATGAGCCCACAGCGCTGGTTTTCAGCGTGGGCCGGTCGCTGTGTCGACGTAAACGATGCAGTTAAACAAAAGAACTAATTCGAAAAATACAGATGATATAACTAAAACTAACATACGCTACTTTTTATCCCGGAACTATGTTCCCTATGGATAATTTTCAGCTATCACGCGGGCGAAGCCGCTGGGAGCAGCTAGTTTAAAATAAAAATCCTTAAAATGGTGTTTTCTTCAGTCTCCGCCTATTAATCCTAACAGCTGTACTTAGACTATAAATAATAGACTTGCACTTAAAACATTTAGAGGACATTTTTGTTAGTATCTAATTTTAAAAACGAGTGCTTGGTACTAATTGACACTTAGAATTTTTGAATGTTGATATAATTCATGATCTAGAGTTCTCGACTTAATGTGCTGGATAACGTGATGAGCAGATCTCAGAGATATATTTATTCAAGAAAATATATAAGAATATTAAAAACCTTAACGATTAATACTTGTAATTAATAAGTAGATTGGATGTTTAACGCATGCGAAAATTAAAACAAGATCACTTTATTTGCCTGACTGGCCTGTTGGTCTAGTGGTTAGTGACCCTGACTACTATGCCAGAGGTCGTGGGTTCGATTCCCACCCAGGACAAAAGTTTGTGATGAGCATGATCATTTGTTCTGTTTATCAATTGTCTAGTAACCATAATAACACAAGCTCTGCTTAGCTAGGGACTAGACAGCGCTGTGTGATTGTTGTGGAATATTACTATTATTCTCTTTATTCACTATACAAACATATAAATTATATTTTTAAATATTTAAATATTTACTATTATCTCTTTATTTATTTTTTACACATATAAAATTACATTTTTAAATATTTTTTAACAAAATCATATTAAAAAAAAAAACATTTAAAAATATAAAAATATAGTTTCCGCCGGTGTCGGGAGCAGGGTCCAAGCTACCGGTGGTTAGGGCTCCAGAGACAGGAACCTCCTCACAATGCGTGCCGTATCGAGGAGTACTGCCTTCTGTATCAGGCCCTTGATCCAACCGCGCAACGATAGCTTCGACAGATGGTCGTCGAAGCTTTTGGCTATAAGGCCATTGGCGGTCACGACAATCGGCACAATGATAGCTGAGTCCACATTCCACATGTCGACAACCTCGTGTGCTAAGTCGAGATATTTTATTTGTTTCTCTTTCTCAGCTTTCACGAGATTCTCGTCATGCGGGATGGTGACATCGATTATCATTGCGCGGCGCGCTAATCGGTCTATCACCACTATGTCCGGCTTATTGACTACAATAGTCCGGTCAGTAATGATAGACCGATCCCAGTACAACGTGACATGGTCATTTTCAAGAACTGGGTCGGGCACATACTTGTAGTACGGTACCTCAGAATCCACTAGGTTGTATTTTAAAGCAAGTTGCTGGTGAAGAATCCTGGCTACTTGGTTATGCCTGTGCAAGTACTCGCCGTTAGCCAGACGAGAACAACCAGAGATAATATGTCTGATAGACTCACCCGGACGATGACATGCCCGACACACGTCAACCGTCCCGTCCTTCATAATATGTCTCCGGTAGTTGTTCGTCAAAATAACTTCGTCCATAATCGCACAGACAAAACCTTCAGTTTCTCCGAAGAGGTTGCTGAATCGTAACCAGGCCACGGACGCCAAAAAATCTACATCAGGCTCATGAAGAGCCCGAAAGAAGCGCCCGTGGAGCTCCTTGCCTTTCCATACTTCCTTGCGGTCATCAGTAGTTAGTACCACAGGTTTGCGCCAGTTCTCTTTAGCCATAGACAACGGGGTGAGTCCCTTGTCCACTGCGACCACATCGCGGTGCATACCCACGTCGGTTTTGAGAAAGTATTCTCTGAGGCTGCACACCTCGCGGTTGTGTAGAGTCTTTGCGTTCAAAAAGCCACGACCTCCACACTTCCGCGGGATGTACAGTCTCATCACCGAAGATCGTGGGTGATGCATCCGATTTGCGGTCAGCAGTGTACGGACCCGCCTATCCAGAGCGTCTAACTCGGTCTGAGTCCATTTGAGTATGCCGAAAGAGTACATTAACACCGGCATGACCCAACCGTTGAAGGCGCGCACTTTATTTCCGCCTGACAGAAGGCTGTTTAATACCTTCTTTAGGCGGCCAAAGAAACGCTCCTTCAACGATTGCTTCATGTCAGTAACGTTAATGCCTAACGCTTCCGACATACCCAAATACTTATAGCTTTCGGTCGAGGAGAGGGATCTAAGGTGTATGGAATCCGAAAGTTGAACCCCCTCAGAATCCATAATCTCCCCTCGCTTTACATGCATGACTGCACATTTATCCACACCAAATTCCATCCTGATGGCACTACTGAAAGTTTCAGTTACCTTCAGTAGTTCCATTAGTCGTAACTTGTTGGGGGCAATGAGTTTCAGATCATCCATGTAAAGAAGGTGAGATAAAACCTGACCACCTCTTCTCAACCAATAGCCCAACCCTGATTCCTCCAGCAATGTGCTTAGAGGATTTAGGGCTAAGCAGAACCAAAGTGGACTCAGACTGTCGCCCTGGAATATTCCCCGTTTAATCCATATAGGCTCATCGTCCCCCTGGATCGGTTGACACCCTGGATAGCGAAGGACTGTGTTCCATTCCCCCATACATGACTCAAGGAAGGTGCGTAGAGTTGCATCTATTTTATACAACTCCAACACCCTCATGAGCCATGTATGTGGAACAGAGTCATAGGCCTTCTTATAATCTATCTAGCATGTCGACAAATCCTTGCGGGATCGACGAACCTGTTGGCTTATGGCCATGTCAATGAGGAGTAGCTCCTTAGTACCGCGCGACCCGTTCCTACATCCATTCTGAGAGGCAGACATAATTGAATTGTTTTCAATGTGTTTGCACATTTTTGTTCTCAGAATGGATGTAAGAAGTTTATAGACCGTTGATAAGCATGTTATCGGTCTATAATTCTTGGGATCCGCAGTACTACCTGTCTTATGGAGCAGATGGGTAACGCCAGTTGTTAGAAACTGAGGTAGCGACCCAGACTCTAAAGATGACTGGAATTGAGATGCTAGGAGCGCGTGTGAGCTGCTATACCATTTTAACCAGAAGTTTTGCAGTCCGTCCGGTCCTGGAGACTTCCAATTCGGTAGCGAGCGGACTGCTCTGGCTACATCTATTGAGGTGATGGTTACTTTTTCCATTTCTGGTATAGCTTCGCACACGCGCTCGACATCACGCATCCAGCCACCCTCAGTGTGACAGACGGGCACCGACCAAATGCTGCGCCAGAATGTATTCGTGGCGGCATCATCCGGGCGGAGCACGTCAGTCACATTTTGCTCAGGTCGCTCCCAGGCTCTATATACCCATCTCTCATCGCTCTGGAACATGCGATTCTGCGAGTACCGGTCGACTCGCCGCTTATAACGTCGAATACGGCTAGCCCATGCACAAACTTTCTGCTTCAGGAAGTCGATGCGCTCCGTGACGTGAGATAAGTATTCTCGAGGGCTAATTCCAGTCCCCGAGAACGCTCGCCTCACGTAGCGCATCACACGTGGTCGTGTATTGCCCTCCCTGAAGCAGTATAGTTTACCAATGAGTGCTCTGGCCCCATCAATACGTCTCTCAATCCTACATTGCCAGGCTGGGGCGGCAGGCGTTGGTCGAGTAGCTCCGTCACAACTTGGTAGTTTTACGTTGGCTAAACGACATGCCGCAATAGCCCCGCAATAGAGGATCGAGTGCGTATCAACGAGGTTTACACTGCTCTCGAATACATTCTCAAGCAGCGTTACTATTATTATTATTACTATTACTATTTATTTAAATAATTTAATATTAAGTGGTATCTATCTAGTACCTATTTAAAGAACTTAAATACCTATTTAAAGTAAATCTATCTAGAAAAGAAAGAAAGAAAGAAAATCAGTTTATTTACGCGAAATAAGAGCTAGATAACATAATATCAGTTGATAGGGAAGATATGCGTCTCATCCGCGCAAAACGGCCGAACGCTCAGTAAGCTGCGGCCTCACGCATAATGCGATGAGCTCACTGCGCTGGTTTTCAGCGTGGGCCGCTATCTAGATATTTAGGTTTTGTAGGTATCAAATTATTCATCGCTGTCATCTGAAAACGTTTTGCAATTTGTCTCTGTCTCACCCAAAGTTTAACTGTTAGAATAGGCATGTGTGCTTTTTTGTGTATAAAGAATTAATTAAATAAACGTGCCCACTGATAGTTTCCAAGACCTAGACCGTGATGTTTAAAGTAGTGTAATTAGTGTGGGTAAGAGACAGAGCTATACAGGTTGTCTAGCGCGATCTCTTACACACACTGAAATAAGATTAAAACAGTCTTACTTTCAAACTTTTCTGCAATGAGCAAAAAGGGTTTAGAAAAAATACAAATGTTAATATGGCTCTATTTGACCTACTATCTACTGTTATGACATCTGTAGATAAAGGTAAACCTGTGTGTGCTCTACTGACAGACATGACAAAAGCATTTGATTTCGTGGATCATAAGATTTTGCTTCAGAAATTAGAGAGTTATGGCATAAGAGTAAACATTTTGAAACTCCTAGAATCTTATTTAAGTGACCGAATTCAATGTACAGATATCACTAGAATTTGTCCTACAACTAAATTGGAAATAAAATACGTATCAAATCCAAGGCACATAAAGTATGGTGTGCCTCAAGGTAGCGTATTGGGGCCACCCCTTTTCTTCATATATATTAATGATCTCCCAAAAACTACAGATAAAAAAATGGTACTATTTGCGGATGATAGCACGGCTATTGTGGAATGTACTAATCCTTATAATTATGAAAATGACATATATAATTCTCTGAGTGACATTATAAATTGGCTTGACAAAAATAATCTTGTTATTAATTTAAATAAAACTAAAGTTATTCATTTCCACCAACGCTGTAAGCATCCACCAGTTAAAATTGCCCACAATGACAGTATTATAGAAGAAGTTACAAGTGCAAAATTCTTGGGTGTGACTATAGACAATAAATTAACCTGGAAACCTCATTTAGAGGATATCTGTAAGCGTCTGAGTAGATCTGCATATCTATTATACCAACTATCGAAAAAAGTAAACATTGACACACTAATAACAGCCTATCATGGATTAGTCGGTTCGGTTTTAAGATATGCTGTTATTTTTTGGGGACAATCAACTAATAGAGAACTTATTTTCAAGATGCAGAAAAGATGCATACGATCAATATGTGGCCTAAGAACAACGGATAGTTGTGTTCCTTACTTTAAGAAATTTAAAATACTAACTTTTCCATCATTAAACATATTTGAAACAGCATTATTTGTAAAAACAAATCAGCAAATATTTCAAAAATTTTCAGCAGTTAAGCGAACCCCAATTCGTGGCCAATATGAAAATGTTTTATGTCAAAACAAGTGTAAAACTGCTTTACTGAAAAAGAGTTTCTTTGGTGTTGCTCCAAACATTTATAATAAAATACCTGATAGCATTAAGAATGAAAATTTACACAACTTTAAAAGAAAATTGAAGATGTTTTTAATAGAAAAATGTTATTATTCAATCACAGAATATTTGAATGACACGTTGTTATAAAACTTCTGACATTTCATATGTAACAATTATTTATTTTCTATATTGTACATTTAATTTAGCATTTTGACATTTAATTTTACATCTTAACATCTAACTTTACATTTTTGACATTTAATTCTACATTTTGACATTTAATTTTTACATTTTGACATTTGATTATAAATTTTGACATTAATTTTTACATACTGACATTTTATTTTACATTTTGACATTTGATTATAAATTTTGACATTAATTTTTACATTCTGACATTTTATTTTACATTTAGACATTATATTTTAAGTCATGACATCTATCAAATTCATATATATTTATTAAATAAGTGCTAAAAAAATTTCTATAACTGTGGACATTTGTATTTCAATTGTTTTTTTTTTTGGAGTGATCTAAATTTTATTTTATTTCTTTAATTCATGAATCCCCAAGCGACCACCGGTGGCCGCGCATCTATTGTCTTACTATTGTGTCTCTAATTGACGGTATCTGAAGGGTTAATAATTGTGTTTCATAAATCTATGTTAATTTCTTGTTTTAATTTATTTATTATTGCATGATTACTTCTTTGTATGCCCTAGAGGCAAAACATAGCGCGCTCAATGTATTAAATAAGAACTTGTAATGTACCTACCTATGTTTTACAATGAATAAACGAATTTGAATCTGAATCTGAATCTGAAACTTACGTCATGGTAATTCTGCAAATGCATTGCAATATTTTGAAACATTTTTGACTTTACATTATAAAGATATCTCAACTGCAACAATTAAAGAAAAAAAGTCGCAATTATTTAGCGCTTTAACAAAGGTCGCCAAAATAATTGAAGAGGGTATTTAAAAGTCCAGTCTTCTTTGTCACCCTATTAAGGACGCCAACCTTAAGGGTGTGTTTCCACTGACTTGGTGCCGGGTAGAGTGGAAAGAAACGGACCGGGAATTGGCCAATCAAAGTGCTCGAAATCTCCAGTCCGCATCAATTGAAACAGCGCGAGGAGCGGAGCTGAGCGGACTTTTAAAGAAAATACGTGAACATGTGGTCCCGAGCCAGACAGAACAGAGTCGAGTCAAGCTGTGGTGCACCATAGTCCATAGCTTGCTCGACTCTGTTACATAAGATAATCCAGACAAGTCCATCCTACCTCTTAAAGTAAGCTTCACACGTTACAGTTCAGCTCCACTCCGCCCAGCTCCTCATCAGTAGAACCGCATCCTAAGTGTAAGGGCCAGCACATACACGGTGCGATGCCATGCGAGTGGTGTAACTGTATGTAGGTACCTATGTACAGACGAAATAGTATAGGTACTCGTATAATATCTATATCTTTAAGAAAAGGTAAACATAGAATGTTATGTGTATGAGAGAATTTAGTATTTTTTTCGGAAATCGGCAGTGTTTATTTTTGGTAAAAAGAAAAATATTCTTCAGATTTTAGCTGTGGTAATTGCTCAGTCGTAACGGTATGACTTACGAGTTGAAGGTGGCGGGTTGAAGGTTCCAACCTAGCCAGGCGCATTACTTTATGTGATTTATTTCATCACTTCTCTCAAAATGGTGAAGTTAAAACATCGTGAGGAAACCGGAATGTCCTAGAACCAAAGATACGAAGACGTGACATTCACCAACCCGCACTGGGCCCGCGTGGTGGATTACGGCCTATTACGAGTATTTCTTTTAGAGAGGAGGCCTGAGTCCTAGTACTATGCTACCCTATAGCATAGCATAGTCGGCCTAATAATGTTCCCACTGTAATTGAAACTAAACAGTGAGCAAGTTCTCTTGGCAACCACAATAACTGAGCCAAAAGATCAGCCTTTTTTTTGAAATAAGTTAAAAAGCTCGCGCTTCGTTGCGTCGCATCGCGACCGCGACTCGGTGTGAGCTAGCCCTTACAGTTAAATATTGCTCAATGCTTAGACACAATTGCGCGAAACAATAGTTTTTACTAACCAAACGAAAGTAGGTTTCGTAATTGTGTAGGTGTAGGAAAACGAAGAATAACACGATAGAAAATAATGGACTATTTTCGTTTCATACAAAAGCTTTTCGTTGTAGTCAGTATAAATAATGAGGTGCGAAAATTATTTCGTCTAGGTATTATCTTATTACTAACCAAATAGGTACTGTATGTATATTGTGGGTAGAGTTCAAACAATATATACAGGTATACAGGGTATTTTTTAAGGGTGGAAATCATAAGCCTACCGGGGCAGGGGTTATCCGAAAGGAAACTTGAGCCCCGGTATGAAGGTTAGAAGGAACGGCGTGGGGTTTTTAGTCAGTAAGAGTCTGACACTATCTCCCGCTCCACCCAAGAGCGGGTTTTGTCATAAGATGATTTTCCCCATCGACAAAAAAAAGGGTGGAAGTCATCCAGTGACTTCTCCCGCTCTGGGTGGAGCGTGACGGCGTGTCAGAGTTTTACTGAATAAAACCACACCTGTGTCTTTCTAACCTCTTGCAATCTAGGACTACGGATTTCCTTTTCAACAATTCCCCGCGGTCCTAGTTAAGCATCGGCCCTGCTGGGCTCCTACGGTTTGCTGACATCTCTTTCAGGAGCGCACGGATCACTCCGCGCTGATGACTGGGCTTGGTCTGGTCAATTACTGGCCGGCCGGACGGCGAGCTATCCATTGCTAGGTCTGATAGGCAGTCGCTCTATGTTGTTGGACTAGAAGCCTAACTTGGGGTCCTACTTAGGAAAAGGCTAGGGAGATGATGATTTTTAACAAACTTTTAAAGGAAAAGATTCAAGAAGACAGAGAGAAAGAAAAAAGAAGATTCTGTAGTCAACTAAATCTCTATGTAGAATTTGTGAAGTTAGGGTCGGTAGAGTTTGGTCGTGTAGATTCAGAAGCTTGGCTCTACATGAGATCTGATATCTTTTTCACAGGGCAAACCTTATGTGGTCGTCTTGGCAACATTTTTCTGCTTCTTATTCAGCAATATCTTCGCAGAAAGTACCTAAACGGATTTTGATGATTATTTTTGTTCAAAAGAAGTATCTTTGCGAGATCCCATTTAATTTTGATGAAGAACATCGGAGATAGACCATGGAACTCTTCAATAAATAATAAGAAATCTTCCGGGATTGCTGCAATCGCCTGTCTGTTTATTATTAACACCATTTCATAACAACATTTCGCCGGCACGCTCTGGAGTGCTGAAGGTGAGTAAAGTTCACACCGGTATACCCTCAATTCACCAATTGTTTATGCTGATTAGGTTCACTTTTGCTTGCTGCGATTTATTAAGTAAAACGACGTTTATCTGTTTTGGCTTTTGGTGCTTTATTTTGAACTGCTTCTAATTGTAATAAAAAGTTTTTTAAAGTTTTTTTATTGTTTCTTTTTAATATTAAAGATGAATAAATGGGATAGGGTCGCGAGAATCCGATGGATGCGTGACGCACAGGACCGGTCGTTGTGGCGACGCTTGGGGGAGGTGGACGTCTGTCGGCTGATATGATGATATGATGATGATGATGAATAAATGGAATCATAGTAATAAAAATTATGTGAACTGTAGATTTAAAATGGTTCATTTGTTCTTTAGGCTCATTACACACATTTTTTAATTTATTTGGACATCAATTATGTTCATATTGTTATTTAACTTTGTTTATGGACAGATCTTAGTTATTATTTTGTGTTGGGAAGTTATAACTCTGCGGTACTCCCATTACTTACTTATGTAGATATATGAAACAAAAACTTTCAAAATGAAAATTATTTTGCAATTTCATGTTTTTCGGTTGTTTAGTTTCGAAAAAAAAAACTTTTTTATAAAACGCTTCTGTCGTTTTTCCTTTCAAAAAACATGAAAATAAGACTGAAAACAGAAAATATACAAACTACGCAGAGATAGGTACCTAAATTAATGAGATTTTCTCGGAAACGAATAAAAACTTTTCGTTGAACGAACAACCATGTCCGAAACTCCGAGTACCTAATTGTACTTTTTAGGACTGAGCTTCTAAAAAATACAAGAATATTTCAGTACCAAAATAACATTAAGTAAGGAGATCGTTCACTCCGCTCCTCTGTCGAAACTTCGCCTAAAATCCGAAGCGTAATGTACCGAATAAATTACAAAATCTTTTTATCTGTAGATCTGGACTCGACAGCAATCCATCTGGGAGGGCTTAAGAAGTTAGAAGAATATTCAAGTCGTTTGTACTCGGAGTATTAATGGTTCAAAATTGGAATGTTAATACTGGCCGTTGATCTTCGGAGTTCGGAGTTTGAATCATGAGATGGCTGTTACAGGCTAGTTGTAGGCAGAATGTAGGCTTAGTGTCACCGCACACAGGCCTCAAAAAAAGGCCGCTTCAAGCTTCTTTTTGTGGCTCGTGTGCGGCGGTGCCGCCACAAAAAAACGCTTGAAGTCGCTTTAATATACTCCGGCCAGAAGCTAAAGCGCTTTAGCTGTTTTATGCTGCGGCTTCTAGTCTTTTTTTGTGGCCGCTTCTAGCGTTTTTTTGTGGCAGCGTTTTTTTTTTAAACCCGTAAGCGAGGACGGTTATTGCCTCTGCTTAAGAGGCTGTTTTTCCTCTCGCCCATCGTTAACATCGAGGATGGTTTAAAAGCTTGTTACTTCCTTTCTGCTATTTATTGCCACGTATTTTTTTCATCTAACGCAATCCAATGTGATGTTTGACGAAAAAGCAACGCGAAAAACGAGAGACCGCCTGAAAACTGTTAGCATTCGGTAATTTCGTGATTTACTCGATTATTTTACAAAACTTGTTCCAGGAAATACGTGTCTTTTTTTTAAACTCCTAAAAATCTTTTTAAAAAATTGTCGTCATTTAGAGTCTTGATAAAATTTGCAAAGCTTCTACTGTTATACTTTTTAATTTTTGAGTAAATTATGAAGTGTCAAACTTCATGCAAAGTAGCAGATTTTTAGAGGTCTTTACTGGATTAGTTTTACACAAAATTATAAATTGATTTCATTAGAAGCCTAGATAATATCCACAAGATACAGTGATTCTAAAATATCTAATGAAAAATTTGTGATAACGTCATAATCGCCTAAGAGCGGTTGTATGAAAAACAGTGAAAATGTGTGCTGAGTAAGCTGAGTTACATCCCCTACAACATTAATGTCATAACCCTCCTTTGGCTTTGCCGTAGTCGGGTAAAAATTGAATCTTTTTTTTTCTTTTACTTGGCTTCGCACGGTTTGTGCATTTAGTCAATGTCATTTTTATAAATTGAAATTTTATTGAAAAGCCAAAAGACATTGAGAGAGTGATAAATTCTTAGCCTGACAGCTGCTACTATATAAAATTATTTTTTGTGGTCTAAATTATGACTTGAGATATTTTAAAAATCAAAAATAATTTCTTAAATTTGCAGCTGCAATATAATAACGTCATCAGAACGTTGTTGCGGTTGCCGATTCGGGGTTCTACAGTGCGTACCTATATTGTGAATGTATTTTATTGTATTTAGTATTCAACTTACTAACGTTTTTAAATTCCAATTGTTACTAACCGTTATAGTAGTAATCTATAACGGTTAGTAACAATTGGAACTCAAAGTCAAAGTCAAAGTCAAAACATTTATTGCGAACTAAGTGTACAATGGTGTTGTTGTAAAACTATCTGAGTATATAAATTATTAATATTAATTTCTTTTTCACCAGAAAAAAGAAATTAAAGGTCTAGTGGTTAGTGGCCTTGACTGCTTTGCCGGATTCTCACCCAAGACAAAAGATTGTGTGATGAGCACGACCATTTGTTCTGTATCTGGGTGAACGTTTTTTTTTTATATTTAAATCGGAGCTCCGCCCGTCATAAACGTATCAATCGCACAATCGCACTGGCATTCTGATGAAATTGTAGCGACATAGAAACTAAAAAATTTAAGATTCCGCATCACGCTATTAGCAGGTTTGCTCCGTATGGGCTAGTTGCCTGAAAAAAGGTAATTAGTCCGTCTTTTAGATTATTCAAAAATAAGGGACACTAGTTGCCTAAAAAAATGTAATTAGTCCGTCTTTTAGATTATTCAAAAATCATCATCATCATCATCTTCCTGCCCTTATCCCGTTTTATTTGGGGTCGGCGCAACACGTTTTTTTCTTCCATTCTGTCCTGTCGCTCGTCACAAATTATTCAAAAATAAGGGACACTAGTTGCCTAAAAAAATGTAATTAGTCCGTCTTTTAGATTATTCAAAAATAAGGGACACGTATTTTTTTATTTGTAAATTAAACCAAAAATTACAAAGATATAGCCCATTAAAGTTACGTGTAACGTCACGCCGTGCTACATTTTTTCGCACGGGGTGACGTCACACGTAACTTTAATGAGCTGTATCTTTGTTATTTTTTGTTTAATCTAATAAAGAAAAAATACGTGTCCAATTTTTTTTTATAATTTAAAACACGGACTAAATAAAATGTAGTTATTTTGACCCAGGAAACTACCCTAAGTTACGCGTGCGGAGAAATTCCCGCATACGTCATCAATACCGTACGATATTAAAACACCCATAGAGCTCTCCGTGCAACTTGAACATATAGAAAAGTTCAAAATTACCTATTGGGCTGTTGCCTGGATCAGACAAAACACCCGTTTAGTCAGAGGATCATATTCCTCCCTTTTGAACAGAGGTTTGCAGGACTTTACACTTTGTTCCACATGCCTCTAAAAAAGGCTTTTTAAATTCGTTTGGCTCTGAATTCATCTACTGATCAGTGGTGCTACGGTAGGTATTCGTCTAACTCATATTGAGACATACAATGTTTTTTTTTTGTTTGTTTTGAGTTTGTCTTCAGTTTTTTTTTGTAGTCTACAATGTTTTTGTGCGCCAAAATAAATACTTTTCTTTCTTTCCATATTTTGTTCTTGACATTATCACGTCAGCCAGACTATCAGACCCCCTGCGTCGTGTCGACCGCATTCCGTGGAATGCGAGTCTAAACAAAGCATAAACTTTTGGTTGAAAGGTTTACACAATATTATAGTGTTACTGTACGGACCGACAAACAAAATTGAATCAACACTCCATAGGAAAGGGAAAGTTTATCATCCCACATCTTCGGTTGCGTGGATTATTACGTGGTTTAGAGTAGTGAGAAGATATAGACTTCAAAGCGCATAAAATCAAAATTAAAGGCATGATTTCAAATAGAACATTTACAGGCACTTCTGAATAGTCAAATGTCGGTCAGTCCAAAAGCCAGTAGCTTCACTTTGAAGCTAAATTGCTCGTTCCAAAGCGTAGAACTCTATGGAGAAGAACGTGCAAGAAACTCCATGGACACTCTTTTAATTCATGAATCTCCAAGCGACCACCGGTGGCCGCGCATCTATTGTCTTACTATTGTGTCTCTAATTGACGGTATCTGAAGGGTTAAGTCATATTGTGATAATGTCGAAAGTGTTCTAGCCGTTGATTTTCTAGTTAGCTGTAGTTATTACTTTCGTTTTTTATTGTTTTACTAGTTTTTGCGTGAAAGAATTTTCAGAATCAGTTCAGGACTTTCAGATTACCATTACACAACAAAAAAATAGCCGGTTAAGTGTTGTCAGAATTTACATATCAATAAATATTTGCGGGTGGAGGCGGTAGTACGAGTGTGTTGTGCTTTTAAGTCCTACCGGTTATTCAAGGGACTATGTACCTTAAGTGCATGCATTACTTACAACGAAGGTGCTTTTACTTCAAAACTAGTGTGGTTTCGTAGCAACAAATTATTCGCGTCCAGAGCCAGAGTAAGCACCTAGAAATGACAAGCAACAAGTATTTTTTCTCTGTTGATTACGAGGACATAATATTGTTCTATAGAATTAGCATTTCAAATACTTAATACCTACTTTTGTTAAAACAATCTGAAAAAAGAAAAAAACTGCCGTTATTTGTTGAGTCCTTTTTAAAAACCGCCGTGGGAGTAGTTATAAAAGTATAGCCGTACTGTTTACATTTCACGCGCCAACGACTATTAAATACTCCATTAGAGGCACTCTATAGCTTATTCGTTCTCAAACATAATCTACTCTTAGTCTGTTTATTAGATCAATGAGAGTTATGTCTCTATTTCAGGAATGTGGGCAATAAATTTAATTGTGTGAGTTTTATCATTTGCCCCGTGACGTACTATGATGAATGTCTAAAAGGATTTGGGTCGAACTCCACAATAAATCATGTAGAAATAAACAAGCAATGGTGTATACGTATTCCTTTTTCTGTAGCAGAAAAGATTAATTGGTTAAGTTAGAGAAGTACTTACCGAGGTACATTTCTAATAAAGTTTTTGGTTTAGGATAAGTTTGGACTAGCGATTGCGTATTTAACACGTTGCTTTTAAACGTTTTGGAGCTGAAAAATAAAATAAAACTAATGCTTCACTACATAGTATAAAACAAAGTCGCTTTTTCTGTCCCTACATCCCTATGTACGCTAAATCTTTAAAACTACGCAACGGATTTTGATGCGGTTTTTTTAATAGATAGAGTGATTCAAGAGGAAGGTTTATCTGTATAATATTGCACCCGAGCGAAGCCGGGGCGGGTCGCTAGTATAGTTATAAAGTTTCAACTGAGTGGATTCCACGGACGGCGAGCCATGGGTAGCTCGCTGTCCGATCGTCCGGTAACTGTCTGGACTGAGCCAAGGCGTCGACGGCGCGCACTGTTCCCGCGCGCCTCAAGGAGTTGTCAGCAACAGGAGGGGCCCATCTGGGTCGAAGCCTACCGGGGTCGGGGTTATCCGAAAGGAAACTAGAGCCCCGGTATGAAGGCTAGAAGGAACGGCGCGGGGTTTTTAGTCAGTAAGACTCTGACACTGTCTCCCGCTCCACCCAAGAGCGGGTTTCATCAATGATGATTTTCCCCGTCGAGAGAGAAAAAAAAAACTGAGTTGATTAAAGTCACTCAAAAGGCAATGGAAAGGCCCTTGCTCAGAATATCCTTGCTTGTTTGCATCAGAAATAAAGATCCGCAGGAGAACCAAGGTTTCCGAGATAGTTCGAAGTATTGTCACTTAAGTGGCAGTGGGCAGGGCAAATTGCTCGCAGAACTGATGGTCGTAGGGGTCAAAATGATCTGGAGTCACGACCACGTACCGGCCAGTGAAGGTGTCCCACAAGGTGGACTACGTACTGATGACCTGGTTAGAGTTTCGAGAATCCCATGGATATGAGACGCACAGCAAGGCTAATTACTAAAAAGAAACTACGAAATTCAAATAGCTACATTGATTTAGGAGCAATCCAAATTGAACCTCCCCGCCCATAGTAACTATTAACTACAATTTCTATAGAGCTCCAAGTATCTTGAAAGCCTAACTAATCTATATATATAAAAATGAACCCCGTTTTCCGTTGTCACGACATGGCATGAAAACGGCTTGACCGATTTGGCTGTTTTTTTTTTTGTTGTGATTGTTATCGTGAGGACAAGGTTCTTATGGAAAAAAAATAAGAGTAGGGTAGGGTAGGGTAGGGTAGGGTAGGGTAGGGTAGAGTAGGGTAGGGTAGGGTAGGGTAGGGTAGAGTAGGGTAGGGTAGGGTAGAGTAGGTTAGAGTAGGGTAGAGTAGGGTAGAGTAGGGTAGAGTAGGGTAGAGTAGGGTAGAGTAGGGTGGAGTAGGGAAGAGCGGGAGCGAAGCCGCGCGGGCAAAAGCTAGTATTACATATAAATGATATTTATGGCAAAGTAAGTTTGTTTGTTACCTTTTCGTGCCTAAAGCACTGAAGCAATTATCATGAAATTTTGCGTATACCTTGTTAGGGGTAGTGAGATTAAGGGTATAAGATAACTTTTATAAAAAAAGTAGGTACTGTTCCCGAGAGAAAGAACAAGAACTTTCAACAATCATTACTTTATTAGACGCTAGATGGCGCTACGTGTCTTTCAAATAATGATTGAACTATACATCACCATCTTCCTGTCCTAGTCCCGTGTTATTTGGGGTCGGCTCAATGTATTTTCTTCCATTCGGTCCTGTCATCCGTCACGCTATCCCTTATCTTCATATCACTTCTCAAGTCCGCACACAATCCATCCATCTTCTCTTTGACCTCCCCCCCCACCCTCTCCATCCAGCCATATGTATACTCATAACTGTTTTAGTAAAATACGTATAATAAATATTGAAACTTTTGTAATACTAGCTGTTATTTTCAAGCTACTTAGTATTTTTTTACAGCACTGGCTTCGCCTGCATGTAATCAGAAAATAAATATCTAGATATTGCAATGTCACTCAGTGGTAAACTATCATTCTATTAGTGAAAGAATGATTAAAATTGGTTTAGTAGTTTTTAGGTTTACTCATTTTACACTAATATTATAAAGAAGTAAAGTTTGCTATTTTTTGTTTGTAGGAGGTAATCTCTGAAAGTACTGGTGCGATTGCTAAAATTTTTTCACCGTTGGTAAGCTGCTTTATTCTTGAATATCACAGGCTATATTTTATGTAGGTACGCGGGCGAAGCCGCGGGCAAAAGCTACAAATTAGTAAAGGTAAATTCAAAGTTAACGCCTACGAAGCCGCAGGCAAAAGCTCATAATAATATTGAAATTTAACTAAACAATTTTCTATTTAATATCTGTATAGCTTGATTTTCCTCTAAATATTGAAAAGATTCAAATTCAATACATTCTATAGCATGAAAGGGTTCATTGTTTCTTTGCAATGAATATTTTGATTTTATCAGATCGTTATTAAAGTTAATCGAAGTATTTTAATTAAGTACTTTGAATATAAAATCTACATAATGTCTGGGTTTATTCTGAACAAATATTTAGACACCGACCGAAGATTCGGTTCCGATTTCGCCCACATTTCGCCAAAAACACTGGTTTCGGCCTCAAAATTGGCCGAATCTAATATCGGCTCTATCGAAACTAATATCTTTGAATTCATGTTTGTGATAGAGACCTTAAACTGACAGTCTCTCTCTCTTTTTGTGGTACCTATAATGTAGTGCTTGACTGCAATTCCACCTGATGGTAAGCAGTAATGCAATCGTTGATCATGAAGCGCACTAGTAAATTAATAGCCTTTTCATTCTAGCTTTGAAAACACCTAAATTATAATCATTCGTCTATGTATGTTACCATTTTTGAGTAATCGTCGATGTTTTAATTTATTTTGTAAGTATTTTAAGAAAGTTATTGTTTATATAAATAATAAGCATAACCGACTACCCGGGATACTCATTGGAGCACCATTTCCTGCAGCGTGCCGGGGTCTGTGTATACGTCCGCAATGACATCTGCTGCCAGCGTCTTCGTCACCTTGAAGATCCCAGTTTCTCAACCTTATGGTTGCTGGTGGACACAGGTGTGGACAAAATTGTCTACACCTGTGTTTACCGGTCGCATAGCGGCGACCAGGAGACGACTCGGCTGTTTGGCCACCTCAGTGGGGCCGCCGATGAGGCTCTGCATCGGCACCCTGATGCGCAGTTGGTCGCTCTGGGGGATTTTAACGCCTGCCACCAAGACTGGCTTTTCCCATACCAGAGGACCGACCACGCTGGGAGAGAAGCGCGAAACTTTGCGGTATCGATGGGCCTCTCCCAGATGGTAAAGCAAGCGACAAGGGTGCCTGATGTAGTTGGTCATACTGCCAATTGTCTGGACCTACTGCTGACCACTGATCCGGACAGATGTATTGTAACAGTTTCCTCACCACTTGGAACTTCAGATCACTGTCTGGTGAAGTCCGTATCGTCCTTCTCCCCACCTGACCGCGACACACGTGGAGAACGGCGAATGTGGCGTTACAAGTCAGCAGATTGGGATGAGATGCGGCACTTCTTTGCGTCTTATCCTTGGCAGCAGGTCTGTTTCTCTTCTAAAAATCCTTCGAGCTGTGCGGATGCTGTAACCGATGTGATACGTCAAGCTATGGAGTATTATATCCCTTATAGCGATGTACCCATCGGTGGCTCAGCTCACCCGTGGTTCAACGCCGATTGCATTCAGGCTGAAGAGCGTAAGCATTCGGCGTTCCTCGCTTGGGTTGACGCTCGTGACCGCAAAGCTCCGGATCTGAGGTCAAAGAAGAGAGCCTTCAACCATGCTGCCAAGTCCTACAAAAAGGCACTGAAGAAGGCTCGCTTCGACCGCATTACCCGTATTGGCACAAAGGTCTCTGCGCAGCCGTCCGGTAGCAGAGCATTCTGGTCCCTTGCCAAGTCGGTCGAGGCGAACTTCTGTCGGCCCACATTGCCTCCGCTGGTAAAGCCTGATGGGACACTTGCTCATACGGCAAGAGAGAAAGCAGGACTCTTTGCATCTCTCTTCGCTCATAATTCTCGTCTTGACACTAGCAATGCTACTCCACCGACTCTGCCTCATTGTAACTCTTCAATGCCCGAAGTCCACATGAGGAACCGAGAAGTACTGAGAGAGCTGCGTCGTCTAGACGTGAATAAAGCTAATGGACCAGATGGCATACCAGCGATTGTTCTCAAGGCTTGTGCACCCGAGTTGTCTCCTGTACTCACGCGCTTGTATCGCCTCTCGTTTAGGACCGGTATAGTGCCCAAGTCCTGGAAGCTTGCTAACGTGCAACCCGTGCCCAAAAAGGGCAGTCGTGCCGATCCTTCCAACTATCGGCCGATTTCGGTAACCTCCATACTCTGCAAGATTATGGAGCGTGTATTGAACTCGCGCCTCATGGCATATCTGGAAGGTAACGATCTCCTCAGTGACCGGCAGTACGGGTTTCGCCGCAAGCGGTCTACTGGGGACCTACTAGCGTATGCCACCCACTTGTGGGGCGAGGCCCTCGAGAAGAATGGGGAAGCGATTGCCGTATCCTTAGACGTCTCGAAGGCCTTTGACAGGGTATGGCACGCTAGCCTATTGAGTAAGCTTCCAGCGTACGGTATTTCCCCTGGTCTGATCAACTGGGTAAAAGACTTCCTGAGTGAACGGTCTCTTCGAGTTCTTGTCGACGGATGCTCATCAGAGCCGATGACGATTAATGCCGGAGTTCCTCAGGGGTCTGTTCTCTCTGCAACTCTCTTCCTGTTGCATATCAACGATCTGCTGGTGCCCGGTATCTATGGGTATGCAGATGATAGCACAGTTGTAGAGATACCTGCCCGGTGCTCGGGCTAGTAAGGAGCTAATACAGTCCGAAAGAGAGGCTATGGTAGAGCGTACGAATATCTCACTTCAGGCAGTCTCCAAGTGGGGTGAAGCCAATCTTGTGGGATTCAACGCCTCCAAAACGCAAGCGTGTCTGTTTACCGCTAAAAGGAGCCCGTTCACCTTAGCTCCTGCTTTTCGGAATGTTTCCCTGGAGTGTACCGACCGTCTTCAGCTTTTGGGAGTCGAAATTTCCTCAGACCTTAACTTTGGGCGGTTCATTGAGTCCAAAGCCAAAGTAGCTGCTAGAAAACTTGGCATTCTTGCAAAAGTCCGGCGGTACTTCACACCGGAACAGCTTTTAATGTTATACAAAGCGCAGGTCCGTTCGTGTGTGGAGTACTGCAGCCACATATGGGCTGGTGCTGCAAAATGCCACCTGGCAGCTTTGGACTCGGTGGAAAGGCGTGCGAAAAGGCTAATTGGTGATCCAGATTTGGTTAAGTCCAACCTTCAAAGCCTTGAGCACAGGCGTAGGGTAGCCAGCCTTTCGGTGTTTTACAGGATGCTTTTTGGAGAGTGTGCGCAGGAATTGCATGACTTGATTCCGCCATCTCAATTCTACCATCGGACAACCCGACGTACGGCGAGTATCCACCCATACGTTGTTGAAACCTCTACGGTCCGGACTAAGCGTTTCGCCTCGTCGTTTATACCGCGTACGTCGAAGGAATGGAACAATCTGCCTGCTGTGGTCTTCCCGTCCGATTATAATTTGGGTATCTTCAAGGCTAGAGTGAATAGGCTTTTAATAAACTAGTGCGCCTCACCATCAGAGATTGCATCACTGCTTACCATCAGGTGGGATCGCAGTCAAGCACTAGTTTATACGGATTAAAAAAAAAAAAAAAAAACCACGTCGAAATATTGTTTTTATTTCTTATCAGTTTTTCTGCGTTTCTGAGCTTCGCCTTCAGTTACAGCCGAAACTGGGTGACGTGCTGAACTTTTAGTTTCGGCTGATAATGTTTCGGTCGGTTACTGTAAGATCTTAAGTAAAGTTGTCGCCCCACCTAAGGATTAAGTCTCGCACTTTAAAAATATTTACTTAAATAATTTCATGATTTCATGTCTTAGGTTATGGCCACAGCTTCAGGCGGTGCGGCGCACGGCGCGGCGGGAGGCGCGGCGGGCGGCGCGACTTGCGGTGGTATGTCACAGCTCGACTAGTTGCGACCGCGGCGGCGTCAGCGGTGGACGTATTTAGAGAACGGCCGAACTATTAAAATGGCCCTATCAATTCAAACATTATTTCAATAATCTGTAGACTATAGCTAAAGTACCTACATACCTAATACCTAATTCTCATACATGAATACACAAATAACTCGTAGGTATCAATCAATGAAACCGTAAATATCTACGAAATTAAATTCATTGTGTTAAAATGCCATACTTATCTAATTTAATTGCCTACTTGTAAAAAATAGGTAATATGATTTATTTCTTCCCACATTTTTTTAATTATGTGCCTATACTTATGATGTGGATGTTTAGACATCCATATTGCTGGTCTACACAGTATTTCAGCAATGAATTCTTCTGTATCCATTTTCAATTATAAGAACGCGCGTTAAAAACAAAATTATTTGTTTCGGTCGTGCGATGACCGAATCCGTCCACCGATGCCGCCGCGCGCGCCGCTCTGAGCTGTGGCCACCTCGATACTCGCTAGTGCATTTGTTTCACTCGCACAACGCGCCGCCCGAGCCGCCGCGCCCCGCGCGTCTCTCACCGCGCCGCAAGTCGCACCGCAATTCGCTACGCCGGTAGCTGTGGCACACTTCATAGGTTTTCGACCATTTGTTTTCGCCGCTCACCGCTTGCCGCGCCTCACACCGCGCCGCAATTCGCGCCGCGGTTAGCTGTGGCCAGAGGGTTAATCTCGCTGTCAGACCGTCCGGTAGCTGTGCGGACCGAGCCCAAGACGTCGACGGCGCGCACTGTTCCCGCGCGTCTCAAGGAGTTGTCAGCAACAGGAGAGGCCCAGCTGGGTCGAAGCCTACTGAGGCCAGGGTTATCCGAAAGGAAACTCGAGCCCCGGTATGAAGAGGCTAGAAGGAACGGGGTGGGTTTATAGTCAGTAAGAGTCTGACACTATCTTCCGCTACACCCAAGAGCGGGGGTTGTCATTTGATGATTTTTGCCCACCGTAAAAAAACGTCGATGACAATCAATGTCAAACATACCGATACATATCAACATCCGTGGTCAAAAACATGTCAATTTGTGCAAGGGAACGCAAAAGACGTTTGTTGATAGATTAAGATTTATGTTTGAATGCGAAAGTTCCTTTGAAAATACGATAACCGTTCCTTTGATAGCCAAGTTTTATTGACAAACGGTTGATGGAGCCGAAAAGTTCTGAACTGACGACTGCGTACAGACAAACACAGCGTTGAAAGACCTTCTTTAAGGAGGACTGATTACCTGGTGAGTGTCGCGGGAAAATGAAGGATGCGAGACGTATAGAACCGGTCATTATGGCGATACTTAGTGGAGGCAATAGTGGACGTCTTTCGGCTAAAATGATGACGATGATAGGTTAACAACTTTTTACATAGCACAGCAGGTGTCTGGCATAATAATGTCAAATTCATTTCGGTGGTTGAAAATATAAATAAAAACAGTCGTTTCCACCGAAAACCGCCAGAGGGCAGGTGTGCAAATGGTGCGCAATAAAATTAAATAAATGTACGTTTATCACAGAGACCGCATTTCATCGCACGTAACGGTACGTGTATGATTTTTTTAAACTGTTTTGACGTGTAGAATAGCTTACCTACGTGCTGTTTATTTGTATGTTTTAAATATAAAAATTGTAGGTACCTACTCTAAGTACGCTCTTTCGTTCCACCAAGAGTGGGAGAATTTATTTGATGACTAGCTGCTCCCAGCGGCTTCTCCCGCGTGATAGCAGAAAATTATCCCAAGGGAACATACTTCCGGGATAAAAAGTATCCTATGTCCTATTCCAGGAAAAAACCATGTTCACGTTGAGTCGTTGAGGCTACATATAGATGTATCGAGAAGGGACCCCTTAAGTTGTAAACTCGTTTTTTTGTTATCGAGAATAAAATCAGCAAGATGGTATCAGCCAACAGGAGTATATGCACGGATGCACTTGCAAGTTGTACGATGCAAAGTAAATGACTACCGTCAAGTTATACAGAGACTAATTTTTTAATCGTAACCGTTAAAAAAGGCTAGGAATTAAGGTAGAGCAGTGGTGAGAGCAGTGGTCGCCGAGTGGTTACAGCCCCGTCTTACGAGTTGTACGTCACGGGTTCGAACCCAGCAAGGCGCATTACTTTGTGTAATTTATTTCATCCCCGCTGCTCTAAAAACGGTGAAGCGAAACATCGTGAGGAAACCGACATGTCCTAGATCTTCGAAGACATATGACATTCACCAACTGGCACTGGGTCCGTGTGGTTGATTACAGCCCATTCCCTCTCTTAGAGGAGGCTTGAGTCCCAGTAGTGGGTACATTATAAGGCCGACTGGCGGGGTTTTTAGTCAGTAAGAGTCTGACACTATCTCCCGCTCCACCCAAGAGCGGGTTTTGTCAAAGATGATTTTCCCTGTCGACAAAAAAGAAAAGGCGGACTGCTAAAAACTGCATACCACAAGACCCATTGCTGGAAGACCTGCCAACGCTGAGCTGGTGAAGACCGCAATTACCTGCTGGATGCGAGAAGAATAGGACCGGTCGATATGAAGACGTGTATCATCTGTAGGTGTTTTAGGGTAAAATGGTAATAAGACTGATAGAGAATAACCTATGATTAGGCTACCTGCTTCCTTACAGAAAGATATCTTAATGTCATTAGTTATTTAGTATTTATAAAATAATTCATAGCTTCTATCATTGATTTCACCTGCGTGAAAGTAGAAAATTATTTCAAGGGAATATACTCCTGGGATAAAAAGTACATGGTCTACTGGAGGGTCTATCCAAATCCGTTCAGCCGTTTCAGCATTAAGGAGTAACAAACATACACACAGGCATACATTACAAGCTGACATCTTTAGAAATTAATTATTAGTTTTATATTACCTACTTATTTATGAAAGCTTTGTGCATATAACCACAGAACACAGGAATCATACACATTCTTCTATTCTGTGCATATAACACTGTAGAAAGGCGGACTTAATGCCATAGGCATTATGGTGGTATTAGTGGTGTAGAAACATAACATGGCAGGTGCAACTTAATAAATAGACCAAAAAAAAAAGAGAGAGAAATATAATAATAAATACATACATATACACTTACATACAAATAAACAATGTTCTTTTGTGGACCACAATTCAAAAGTACGAGCTACAGATACAATTACAGTAGATTTATAAGTACCTACATAGTTAAATAAACTATAATGATTATCTGAGAACAGATCAGGAGCAAACTATCCTATTTTCTCACCTAACAACACATCTTTCCCTATAATCACCATCAAATTGGTGATTCGAAACAATTTTAACTTAACTGCATCGTGGACTTAGATCGGCCAGTTTTTACACAGAGGCGCTTTCTTGTTTCGAATAAAGTACGAGTACAAGGAAAGATAAAGGACTATCCCGACCGGACTATACATCAATTACGTCATATGTTTAGGGTAGGGGTGGGGGTTCACGAAGTGTGACAGGGACGGGAAGCCACATTACAAATCTATATCGAAGTATTATTACTTCGACAAAAAAACGACGACAAAAGTAGTTTCAACTTTGTCTTCTTGCCTATAAGGTTTATTTTTTTTAAACTAGTTTCGGAACTAGGTATTGTTTTAAATAATAATTTCTAAACGTAAAATTCCAAAATATGTGACGTAACGCGAGAGGGAAACGGGGGCACACACATATGACCGACCAGCTGTGCTGTGACAGGATCGAGTGGGAAGCAAAAAATCATGGTGTGAAATTTGTGAAGTAGGTAAGGATATTTTTTCTTTTTTGTTTTTTTATGGCGGGTAAAAATCATCCAATGACAACCCCTGCTCTTAGGTGGAGCGGGACATAGTGTCAGACTCTTACTGACTAAAAAGCCACCCTGTTCCATCTAGCCTTCATACCGGGGCTCGAGCTCCAGCAGTGATGCAATCGTTGATGGTGAAACGCACTAGGTTATTAAGAGTCTATTCACTCTAGTCTTGAATACACCTAAATTATAATCGGATGGGGACAACGCAGCAGGTAAATTGTCCCAGTTCTTCAATGTAGGACGCGGTAACACGACGAGGCGAAACGCTTAGCCCGGACCGGTCCCTAATGCGTTTATTGGCATAATTTCTCAGTACCAGTGTGTACATATTTGTGCTTGGTTGAAGGTTTGTCCACTGTTACGTTAAATTAAATATTTAAACTGACCTCTGTCTCAACATGAATTGTCTAATCACTGTGTAATGAGCAGTTAACGGAATAAGGTAGAATTATTTATGTACTTACACTGATTTCATACAGTGAAAGAATATAGTGGATATGCCTCAAATTCCGTGATTAATTTTAAAGAGCAGAATTGTTTTATGACACCATCAGAAATATCATCATCATCATCATATCAGCCGAAAGACGTCCACTGTTGGACATAAGCCTCCCCCAGAAATATAGCAGAAAAAAATCTTCCTGCATTAATGACGAGGGGGAGGAAGTATATAAATGTGTTAACCTCACCTCAGTTGACGTAGAGAGTTCTTTTTCAATGAAAAATACTAATAAAGTTGTATGTTATTTATCTTGTTTTTATTTGTCTTATCTATTTCTGAGGTTTTTATTAGTATTTATTTGTGGTATTGTTGCCACACGGAATTTTTCATTAAAAATCCCGTTAAAATTAAATTAACCTCAAAATATCGATGCAAGTACATGAAAAACGCTACCTTATTCCGATCTCTGGTAATAAGCTCACATTTTTTGTACAAAAAATAATTAAGGATCCTAAAAATATATTTTCTGTGAACTAATTTCCTTGCTTGGACATTCTTGCTTCTCGATAATCAAGAAAGTCTCCCCGTGTAAACGAGCCTTTGCTGGTGTCAAAATATTAACCTTTGTAACAATCGGAGGGCTTATATTTAACCGGCCTTTACACCGCGACTCGTTACTATAAAATATCGTTATAATGAGCCCTCGCCGACAGGTTAACAAGCTCTTTCATCTGGCATCGCCCGTGAAATGCTGTCTTTTTAATTATATTGACAGGTGATGATGTTTTGTACACTCGGCTATACAAAAACGTAACCACTCCGTTGAATAAATACGATTTAAGACTTTGTTATGTTTGCTTAAGGTTGCTTTTTAGTTTCTGGTTTATTTCGGGATATCAACACACGCTTTTCATTATAGCCTATCCGTTAACGTGTTTTCTCTTTTTTATAGAATACCACACAATAATAGAGACGTATCATTATATTATGTGTAAGTATAAATATTTAGATATGTTGTTGCTACACGGGATCGTGTTGTCTAACAGTGTCTATTTGAATATAAATTTCTAGTTTCGGCTTGATTTTCGTCCAGACAGTCTAAAAACTGGCGGATGTCATGTCACATAGCATGATATGCGGCAAAAAACTGCCTTGATAGGAAGCCCGTATAAAGTGACAGCCAGATATAGCCCGAATGAAATATTTACCGGCTAAATTTTGAGCTCCAAATTCGGGCTGCATTGATTTCACGTTTCATTCGGTCGTCGATTGGTGTGTTTGACTGTACCTACGTCCGGCCTGTTTTATGTTGTAAATAAAAACAAAACGGCAGTAGTTGCCGCCGTTATGGCTGGAGTAATTGAAATAATAACTGATCCTGTAGCCCCGTGGAGGTTAACGATCTCGTACTAATGGGGGGTCCGGAGAAATTGACGGCTAGCGATAAGCGCGCCTTTTTAAACGCAGATGATCATTAACCAGAGGCGTAGCGCGGACTCATTTAGACGTGGGCGAATGCGCAGCATCGAGGCCTTTTTCTGCACTAATATTATAAAGAAGTAAAGTTTGATTTTTGTTTGTAGAAGGTATTCTCTGAAAGTACTAGTCCGATTGCTAAAATTTTTTTACTGATCTTATGTACGCAGATGAAGTCGCGGGCATGAGCTAGTCAATTATAAAAAAACTCACGTTCGTAAAAAGCTCTCACTTGCGAGGCCCCTTAGGGTGCGAGGCCGTGGGCTAGGGGCCCCTTCGCCTCCACCTACCTACGCTCCTGTCATTAACCAAGTGGGAACGTGTAATGTAAAGGTTTAAATGAATACTGTTGTTATCCTGTGTTACTTATCTTTTGGGGAGTTTAATTAATTTTCAGGTGGGAACACGCGGAAAGATGGAAGGATAACAAATTTAAAAAAGGTTGCAGTACGAAAATTTCACGATGCAGCGAAAATAAATGGTGGATACTTTTATACCTATATACTTGTATATTTTTTTATGAAATGTTGCCACGCTAGGAATTACTCCTGCATTAATAATATAATAATATTCCACAACTATCACACAACGCCGTCTAGTCCCAAGCTAAGCAGAGCTTGAGCTATGGGTACTAGACAACTGGTATACATACTTATATATTTTTAAATACACACATATTACAGATAAATTACACCCAGACACCAAACAAATGATCATGCTCAACACATAAATATTTGTCCTGGGTGGGAATCGAACCCACGACCTCTGGCATAGCAGTCAGGGCCACTAACCACTAAACCAACAGGCCAGTCAAAAGGCATTATAGGTGCGTTCATAAACATGTAGACTCACACATACGAAACCTAAACCAGCTACAACAACTATCAAGACAGACACCTAGAACCACTATCTGTAAGCCATACAAATATTTGTTCCGTACGGGAATCGAACCCTCGTCATGCAGCGCAGCAGTCAATCGCTCAACTACTTCGCCAATCGTCAAACGGTGTATACTAGAATTATGTTTTAGTAACTCCTGGCTTTATTGTATTTTGCGGTATGTTTTTAGAATGAATTTTATTTGTTGTTTGCATTATTCGCTTTATATTTTTTTTTTCATTAAACCCCAAGCGAACGCCGGCGTTTGCGCACCCATTGTCTTTCTATTGCGTGTCTCCTTATTATCACGATTGTAAGGTATTATTGAAAGGTTAAATGGATGTAATTTTTTTATAGAACTAACCACCATCTGTAAGCCATTCAAATATTTGTTACGGGAATCGAACCCTCGGCATGCAACGCAGCAGTCAATCGCTCAACTACTTCGCCAACAGTAAAACCAGAATTGTATGTGTCAAATTCTCAGTTTTAGTTTAGTTTTACCGGTTTTTGAAACTCCTGGCTTTATTGTTTTTTTCGGGATGTTTTAGACTTTCATTTGTTGTTTTCATTATTCGCTTTATACCTTTTTTTTACATATTTTTTTTTCATTAAACCCCAAGCGAACGCCGGCGTTCGCGCACCCACTGTCTTAACATTGTGTCTCCAATTATCACGATTGAAAGGTTAAGTGGGAAAATCATCTAATGCATAAACTGTACAAAGCCCTAAAAAACAAAGTTCAGACGAAACTTACAAAAAATATTGAATACCTCGAAGTCCTATTGTCTATTAAAAAGGCAATAGAGCGAATAATGCATCTCTCATTCATCTGAAGTTGATGACAATCAATCTCACCAACAATATCGACTCCTTTGAAATTGAGTTTTAAATTCACTCAGTTTTGCACGCTCTTTCGATCTGTATTTAAAATTGTGCTACGGGGAAAAAACCATTGGTTATACTAACCAAAAATCATTTGCATGAAAACCATCTTTGCTGTTTGTTATTTTAACTATAACACTACATTAGGAGTTAAAGGGACATTTAAAAAAAAAACACGACAGGAAGCACTTTTATTGTTTAAGGTGGGAAATCATCAAATATCTTCTCTCGCTCTGGGTAGAGTGAGAGGGAGTGTCAGACGTTTACTGACTAAAACTGCCTGTGCTCCTTCGTTCCACGCTAATTCTTTTAAAAATATTCATGTGCCCAGCGAGCATCAGCCCAGCTGGCTAGTGGGATGTCGATGACTTGGGCTTGATCCTTACCAGAAGGCCAGACGGCGAGCTACCCACAACTCATCGTCTACAACCCCAAAAGAGACCACACTTAACACCAATACGAAAACTTCCCTCGTTATAGTCAAGTAATATTTTCAATAGAAGAGCTTTGCTGAAGTTTCATTTATCGGTACAATAACGTTCACCCGAAACTTAGAAGTTTGTTACAAGGCTCTAACTTTGATATTAGGAGAAGCCCCGTAGTAAGAAGAGGGCGTTAATTGTTATAGATTCAATTATTTGGTGTTCATTTCCTTCAATGGCGGATTGTTATGGGTTTGATGGTAGTAGTTGAGCAGTATTGTAGGTACATAATCATGGCAGTAAGTCTTCTCTTTAAAAGGAGTGGCTGGTGGGACAGCCGTCACTTCGTTTTCATGTTTTTTTAAATTAAATAATAGTAATAATAATAAACCGGGGGTTGTCCTTGGATGCACTAGCATTGCGCGTTCAGGGATAATGACCGGTTGATACCACGTTCCATTAAACGCATCTAAAGGGGCCTCTGCGAGTTGGTTTCGGCCCCTCGTACGTCTCCCAAAGGTCCAGGACCTCAGGGTCCTGAGATAAATAAATATATATAAATAATAATAACAACCATTTATTTTTTAATCTATTCTATTATGTTTGTATTTTTTTTTATTCTATTTTTTCATATATTTTTTGTTGTTGACAGGTTTGCGCTCGACCGCTTTCTCACCGCGCTTGACCGCTATCTCATCTGATGGAAAGCGAAGATGTAGTCGACGATGGAGAGTGCTTAGAAGTAACCTATTCATTAGGTAAATATTTCCGAGTTCTAGCCATCAGGAAACACGGATTCCGGCAAGGAATTCCACTCGTTCCGCTGTCTCATAACGTTTTGTGCGTGTAGGTGGGATGTCCAATGTCCACCATGTACCAGTGGCGCATCGCCGAACGCCTGGTGGGCCTATGACATTGCAACTTCATAACGCAGGTCTTCACTGGACATGGTAAGTTTAATTCAATTCAATGTATTTATTTCCACAAATTAACAAAAATAACTATTGTTTACTTACTTATTTTCTAAGAATACGCATCTATACTAATATTATAAAAGGTAGTTTGTTTTTTTGTTTGTAGGTAGTAGGTAATTTCTGAAAGTACTGGTCCGATTAATTTTTTTTTTGCCGATAGAAAGCTGCTTGATTCCTGAGTAACATATTTTATGTATGCGGGGAAAGGACAAAACCTAGTCCTAAATAAATATCTGATACAAAAAGTTCGGGAGGTTTCTGCACGTGTTTCAATCGGAATGGACGCCCGGGTGTAACCATTGCGCTGACCGTCTGGAGGACACGGTAGAGCATACTGTGGAGGTGTGCTCTACCTGGAAAGATTAGCACCTCCGTCTTGTCTAGCGTCTTATCAATAAGAGAATTAAGGTTATGGATAATATGAGCCCGGGGGCCATTGATACAGTGGATACGGCAATAGTTAGCTAAGGCCATGACTTATCTAAAACAGCAGTATTCAACCTTTTTTTCTTCTCGGGCCACATAGTGCTTCTAAAATTATCATGATGGGCCGCAATAATTAATTTATTTTTTTATTTATTATTACTTTTTTGTTTTCATTTCATATTAATCATCATCATCATTTCAGCCGACAGACGTCCACTGTTGGACATAGGCCTCCTCCAAGTGTCACCACAATGTTCGATCCTGTGCGTCCCACATCCATCGGACGCGATTCATATTAATGCCTATGGCATTAAATCCGGCTTTGTACAGTTTTACTACTCGTAGTAGTGCATAAAGCTTCAAGAAATAAATAAATATTCTCTACATGAATGTTTTTTTTTAAATCAAATATAATGTTTTCTATAAAATTGCTACATGCTATGGGCACAGTTTTATCTTTTTTTAAGAAGTGAACTAGTAAGCAGACTTCATACAGCAAAACTGCTACTGAGACGCGGAATAAATATAAAATTATGCCATATCAATATTGTGATAAGTTAGCCATACACGCTTGGGTATACCCGACAGGGTTGCTTGTACAGTCCCCCTGGCCAAGTTACAACCGTTTCGCTTACGTCGAACGCTTCGAGTTGACCTGCTGCCAATTATTTTTTTCTGACCACGTGATTGAGCGTTTAAATAACGTCAATCCCGTATATTTGAAGCTTTCAACTAACATTAACTATTGTAGATTAGCAACTTGGCCAACGATAGGTACTGTTGAGTTTTACAGATAAACCTGAGCATGTATGTTGTAAAACTGTGTAGGTTTCCATACAAGTTTACCTGACAGGTGGCAAACCTGTCATCAGGTATACCTTAGGCTGCAGGGCCATTCAGAAATGTTTAGTGGGCCTCATGCAGCCCGCGGGCCGCAAGTTGAGTATGTATAGCTTCGTTTAGGTCTCTAAATCAATGATTTGAAAAGCTAAATACGTATCAGACTAAACCTCGGATTGACCTACTTACGGCATCAACAAACCCCAATATATAATTCAGTAGAGTCAGCATTTGTTTTGTAATTAATTTCAAAATATCTGATACTAATCGGCGGTGGTAATTAAAGCGTCCATTTATTGATTTAAATATCTGTTATTCAAATAAACTTTGTTATTTGGGTTTAATTATAACGTTCGTTACTCGATCGGTGGTTTGCGCCCGTGTTAATCAAAATCAAACAAATAATTAGAGGTTTTTATTAGGGCTGGCCTACATCTTTTTTTTGATAGAAAAAAATATTTATTTATTTTATATTTATTTTACAATTCATGTACACACTGAACGTATAAAATAAAACAAGACAGAAACAGAAAAATAGGTACATAGGTGATGCTTATTTCTAAAGAAATCTCTTCCAGCATACCCGCGAGAGGAGAATTGGAAAGAAAAGAGATGTAGACACCGTGTGTAAAAGTGAAAGGAATAAAGAAACAAATAAAACAATTATAATTAAAATAAACCTACTTTATAAATATATACATACACTAGCTTTGCCCGCGCGGCTTCGCTCCCGCTCTTCCCTACTCCACCCTACTATACCCAACTCTACCCTACTCTACCCTACTCTACCCTACTCTACCCTACTCTACCTTACTCTACCCTACTCTACCCTACTCTACCCTACTCTACCCTACTCTACCCTACTCTACCCTACTCTACCCTACTCTACCCTACTCTACCCTACTCTACCCTACTCTACCCTACTCTACCCTACTCTACCCTACTCTACCCTACTCTACCCTACTCTACCCTACTCTACCCTACTCTACCCTACTCTACCCTACTCTACTCTACTCTACCCTACTCTACTCTACACTACCCTAATTTTTTTTTCCATAAGAACCTTCTCCTCACAATAACAATCACAACAAAAAAAAAATCAGCCAATCGGTCAAGCCGTTTTCATGCCAAGTCGTGACAACGGAAAACGGGGGTCATTTTTATATATATAGATATAGTAGAATAAATATCGCAAAAAATACATACTGACTAATATTATACAATTATAAATACATAACAAATAAACAACTATGACGAAACAGAAAGATAGTGTTCTTTCACTGCTTTTTTAAAAACTGCAATAGTTTGGCAGCCTCTAATGTCAGGCGGTAGTGAGCTCCACAAACGTACAGCGTGCGAAGTGAAGGAGTAGGAATAGAAATCGTTTATTTTAAGACACCGATTTTATATCGTACTGGTTTTTTTTTCCGATGGGGAAAATCATCTTATGACAAAACCCGCTCTTGGGTGGAGCGGGAGATAGTGTCAGACTCTTACTGACTAAAAACCCCACCCTATTCCTTCATTAGTTGACTCAGTTTAATGGTTTCATGGCTGATGTGTTATGTAACTATTGGATAAAAGAGTTTTTTTTGTGTCACTTTTATGGTGGGGTAAATCATCCTATATACAACTCCCGCTCTTGGGCAGAGCGGGAGATAGTGTAAGATTCTTAATGGCTAAAAACCCACCCCGTTCCTGCTAGCCTTCATACCGGGGCTCGAGTACCTTTCGAATAACCCTGGCCCCAGTAGACTTCGACCCAGCTGGGCCCCTCCTGTTGCTGACAACTACTTGAGGCGCGCGAGAACAGTGCGCGCCGTCGACGTCTTGGGCTCGGGCCGGACAGTTACCGGACGGTAGGTATCGGGGCTCGAGCTCCCTTTCGGATAACGTTATGTTTTGTGACCTAAACTAGCTTGGGGTCGGCATCCAGTCTAACCAGATGCGGCTGAATACTGGTCTTTCACATGGAGCTACCTTTGGGAACTCCACCAACCCAGTTACTAGGCAACATGATAAGTACTCCTTGGATAGACTGATGGTCAGACTTTCTGGTGTCTGACTACCTGTAACAACTGTCAAAGATCTACGAATGACAACCAGGACCAACAGCTTTGTGTGCTTTCCGAGTTACGGAGTGTCAGCAATGTCAAAAAACATGTATATAGGTACAGAAATCAATCTACATACAAAGCGCGCTCGAGCAACGCACACATAGACACCGCTCACGGACACGATATCTCGGTAGCGTGTCGGCCCGCTCGTCATTAGTGTGCGTTCATTGAGCGTATATATAAAAAAAGAAGTACATACATGCGAAGGTCTTTTGTACCTATCTATTTTGTGGCAATGTCCTAGATAAACTTAGAAAAGTACACGCGACTTATGAAATTAAAAATTCATAAATACCTACATATTATGTTACGGAGGGATGTCTTTAGTAGAGATGGGTTTTTACCCGGGTAAATACCCAAATGGTGGGTAGGTATTTACTTTTTGGACGTTTTTTTTTGTTTTTTATACATTTTTAGCAACAAAAAAATTTTCATCAAATCCGTTTTATTCATGAAATGTACATGGTGTCGGCAAAGAATAGTAAAGTAATGGTATTTACCCGGTAAATACCCGATGGGTTTTTACCCACCGCCCATCCCTAGTCTTTAGACGTTGCTTAACTTTATTGTATGTGAAAAAGGTGCGCAACAGTACAAACCTAGTAGGTACTTCGAAGGACTGGAACAATTTGCATGCTGCGGTCTTCCCGTCCGATTATAATGTAGATGCATTCAAGGCTAGAGTGAATAGGTTCTTAATTAACTAGTGCGCTTCACCGTTAACGAAAGCATCGCTGCTTACCATCAGGTGGAATAGCAATATC
Source organism: Mythimna lalbum (assembly GCA_949319445.1). Taxonomy (NCBI): domain Eukaryota; kingdom Metazoa; phylum Arthropoda; class Insecta; order Lepidoptera; family Noctuidae; genus Mythimna; species Mythimna lalbum. Next base: position 7,750,666 of record OX439363.1, read on the forward strand.
AAGCACAAGAGGGAGGGATATTAGGGAGGTGTCTCTTCACCTCCCTAGGTTGACTGGCATTAAGTCCACCTATGTACTTTTGTGATGCATGAAGATTAAATAAATATAAATTAAGCATATGTGAATATTTATCACAAGTTTCCTGATTAAATTACATGGAAAAGTCATTAAGGAGATCAGAAACGTCAGGGTAAAATGTATCGGTATTGACGACGGTCAATCCCCTGACAGTTCGTTCTTTTTTATCCGTAGGTCCGAGTATATCACATACTGTACTCTGGCAGACGTCCCAACTTTTGTCCAGCGACAATATCTGTCAATTGGAACTGCAGTATACCGTCGATCAAGGCTATGTAGCAGGTATTTTTCATACGCGTCTCTGAATGTTAAACTGCGTTATAAATGGATTGGCTCATTGGTACCAGCATGGAAGGTTTTATGAGGGACTAGCTGTTCCCAGCGGCTTCGCCCGCGTGATAGCAGAAAATTATCCCAAGGGAACATACTTACGGGATAAAAAGTATCCTATGTCCTATTCCAGGACATGGTCTATCCGTGTACCAAGTTTCATCAAAATCGGTTTTGCCATTTAAGCGTGAAGACGTAACAAACAAACAAATAAACAAACTCACTTTCGCTTTTATAATATTAGTAAGGATTTAAATAGGAAATTCTGTTTATTGGATTAGAACACTTACGAGTAAACCAATACTCTTAACTAAATCTTCTCCTCCTCTCTCTCTGTGCGATAAGACCATTGTATACTTAGTCTTTGCAAATGTTTAGGTAGGTACCTTTTTTTTTGGTGGCCAAAAATCATCCAATGACAACCCTCGCTCTTGGGTGGAGCGGGAGATAGCGTCAGACTCTTACTGACCAAAACCCCACCCCGTTTTTTCTAGGCTTCATACCGGCGCTCGAGTTTCTTTTCAGATAACCCTGCCCCCTGGAATTTTAGGTCTTATAAGGCGACACAGATGTCGCTACGTATGACATACAAAAAGTGAGTGCGCCTCACCATCAACGATTGCATCACTGCTTACCATCAGGTGGGATCGCAGTCAAATACTAGTTTATATCAGATAATAAAAAATTGTTACTGGGAAAAGCTAATACCTATAGTTACACACCATAGAAATTTAAAAAATATACCTATGTTACACACAGACACATTACATTATTTTATACTATTTTACAAGTCCCCTTACTCAATTTCGACAGTACTGACAACTGACATAATATTATTTGCGCACTTTCAGAGATTGACGACAACATAAATATGTATGTCGAGTTAGGGTTGTCTACAAGCGTCGAAGAACTTCAAACATAAAAAACTTTTTACAAAAAAAATATAACCGACTTCAATGATAAAAAACACTGAAAAGTATCAAATAACTTTAATTTTGTAAGTCGGTGTTTCTATAATAGTTTAGTCTCTTCGTTATTTAACACCGACTTCCAAAATTAAAGTTATTTGATACTTTTCAGTGTTTTTTATCATTGAAGTCGGTTATATTTTTTTTGTAAAAAGTTTTTTATTTTACACTTTTTAGTTATGGTACCACCACTAAAAAGTACCCCTCAGTCAAACTTAAATACCTTATAGTCAGAGCGCATCTCATAACGGTTCTAATAATCCCAAACACGGTTAGATTACATTAATTTACCTTTCGGCTTCATCATCAGATCAGTTCGATATATCCTCTCCCCCTCTTCTTTTAAACAGTCATTAGACTAGATGCTGGAGAGGGAAAGGATATATCGAACTGATCTGATGATGAAGCCGAGAGGTAAATCTTTCAATCAGTCATTAGACTAGGTGCTGATAATCCCGGCTGTAGCATCAGGCCAGATTTATGTCAACATTGCAATGAACTTAAAATTTAGTCCTGTTTAAAATGAGCCCAAACACGACTACGGTGCTGTAATTTCAAGGTTTGTACTTTTCCTGATGCTCCTGGCTTCAGCATCAGGTCTCTATGTACTTCGGTGTTCTTTATTAGCAGTACGTTTATCCACACATCGAGCCGTTTTCAATGAGCCTAAACTCGATATATCTGCTGTTTGTTGTCGAGGACTTAGGTACTCTGCAGACTATCCTGACTGCAGCATCAGGTCATGACTTGATGATCATGAGACCAAATGTGGCAAATGCCCTATCAAACATCAAAACAATTTACTAAAACAGTCCTTGCCTGTTCGAGTAACTTCTTAATGTTAAGGAGTTGTACCTTCCATCATCAGCCCAGCTACCTGAGATGGTGACGACCATACGCAAATACACAAGATACTTCATAAAATATGCGAAAATCAATAAGTGAGCCTATAAAATTTGAAGGTTGCCCTCGATTTCTCCAAGATCCCATCATCAGATCCTAATTTGGTGATAATGGGACCACCTCAGAACTATCTACTTTCGAACAAAAAAAGAATTTTGAAAATCCGTCCACATTTGGGGGAGTATTCGACGAACAAACATACAAAAAAAAAAAAAAAAAACATACAAACAGCCGAACGTAGTACCTCCTCCTTTTTGGGAAGTCGGTAAAAAGATAGATGCATTGTGTGAAAGACGACAGATTGTCTTAGACAATTTAACGAACTGGAACCTATAGATAACATAATACGATGAAGATATTATTATGTTAATAGGTAGGTACTAGCTTCTATCGGCGGCTAGGCTTGCGTGAAAGTAGAAATTATCTCTAGGAATGGTTTCCTAATTTTATATTTTATTTTATTTTATATATTCTATATATCCCTTGTGCTATTAAAATTTTGTATGTGTAGTAGTAGTAGTAGTATTTTCAGAACTTCAGAACTCATTTCAAATAATACTCATCGCGAACCTAGTCACCGGGCGGAAAATCTTAACATCGCGATCTAGAAATCGATGCTCATCTAACAGTGCCATCTTTTGGTCAAAAAAATAAACAGTTATTCCAACAATGGTGATGCCTATATTTAGTGTCAATCAACCCTAAGATATCGCTATTAGCACTCGTCCTTCATGTCGAGCATTACGGAACAAATATAATGATGGAGGCATATTTAATGATCTGACGGTTTCTCAGTAAAAGATAATTGTAAATATTTACTCAAATCGTACATATGTAATGACGGTATGCAATCATAAACTATTTGTACACCACATATTTGAACTAAATTACCAAACAATCTTATTGTTCAATTCAAAGAACATTTAAAATCCGCACTGCATAGATGGCTAAAAATGTACAAAAGATATGCAATCTTAATTCTATAGAAATAAAGTAGAATTTAGAATAAAACTTTACATGTATAATAAAGTTTTGGTATGGCAATCAAAGTCTATTTTATTTGACATTTAATATTTCAGAATCAACAAAATTACATGCAACTTTGATGGTAATTGGGAATTTTGTTTATAAAATTGTGTCAAGAAATCGCTTTTGAATATAAAATAAGTGCTAGAGAATGTAAAATAGGGAACCAATTAAGCTATATTGACCTGTCAATAGCCACACGATATAAATATTTAATGTATGGGAACTTGAAAGCAATGACATAGACTTTGCATACATTTACTTGAACCAATCGGTAAACAGAATTCTGTCGAGATCTATATCAAGATCAGAAATTTAATATTTACTTAACATTGTGCCGTCTTTACGTGGACCTGGACTCCGACCTCGACTTTCAGCCACTGTGGTCGTGGGCTTGCGGACGGCGAGCAATCTGTGAGTCGCCGTCTGGAGGAGGTAGAGTTCCACGCGCATCTCAAAAATATATCAGCAAATCCGTAGGGGTCCAGCAGAGTCGAAGCCAACTGGGACCATGGGTTTTTTTTTTTTTTGTCGACGGGGAAAATCATCTTTGACGAAACCCGCTCTTGGGTGGAGCGGGAGACAGTGTCAGACTCTTACTAACTAAAAACCCCGCGCCGTTCCTTCTAGCCTTCATACCGGGGCACGAGCTCCCTTTCGGACAACCCTGTCCCCAGTAGGCTTCGACCCAGCTGGGCCCCTCCTGCTGCTGACAACTTCTTGAGGCGCGCGGGAACAGTGCGCGCCGTCGACGTCTTGGACTCGGTCCATTACCGGACGATCGGACAGCGAGCTACCCATGGCTCGCCGTCCGCGAGCCCGCGTCTACGGTGGCCGGAAATCGGGATCGGAATCCCGGCGATGGCGGCGAGGGCGCCGTTGCCTGATGCGGTCGGCCTCCTCCTTTGCAAGCATTACTGCTTCGCAGAAGGAGGCGACCGCCTGCCATTCCTCCTCGCTCCGGACCATGGCCTCGACCAGGGCCCGGCGCGAGAGGTCTTTCCAGCCACGCCTCAAAGAGGGGACTTACCACCATCGTGGCGAACTGGGACCATGGGTTGATTTCTAAAAAAAAAAAAAAAAACCATACTCCCAGAATGCAAAGGGCAATTGATGGAACAAAGGTGTGGTTTTAGTCAGTAATTATATGTACTAATGTAGTTCTAATGTCTATGGTGTGTAGCTCACCACACAAAGTTAACCCTTCAGATACCGTCAATTAGAGACACAATAGTAAGACAATAGATGCGTGGCCACCGGTGGTCGCTTGGGGATTCATGAATTAAGTGTACGTATTTTTGACGTCATTACTTGGCTACGCCACCATATGGTGTGAGGCACGGCCCTAAGTTGCGTAGTTGCAACAAATTGGAACGTGTCAGATTTAGAATTGTAGCTCAAATTATAACCCTAAGGGTATAAACCACCTATCGATCATACGTTCAAGAATAGCTTATACTTCACACATCACAACGCTTCCTGTATTTTGAACTTCCCTATTACCGCGGCTTCCATAGATCCTCATTCCTCAATCTTCAATGATTAAGTGGTTAGTGGTCAATGGCCATTCTTCATCATCTCCACGTTGACCCATAAGGCTATGTTTCTACCAGAGCTGTGCGAGGTAGCTAAGCGGTGTCCGAGAAAAATACATCGATAGTATATTGTCTATCTAGTTGATTTTCAAGGGTCAGTTTCTAGAGTTAAGAACTTGTCAAAATTTACTTTATTGCCAAAGTTTCAAAAGTTTTCAAGCTTAACTACAGTTAGACTGGGTTCAATTTAATTCAATTCATAATTCAAGATCGGGAGTTAGATACGCTCAGCGTAGAAAGCTCTGTTATAAAAAGGCTCAAAAGAGTAAAATGTTATGTACCGACATACATAGCATATGTGTGTGAGCTGCCAAGTACTAAACAAATCATACCATTTTATGGCATAGCTCCTCTTTGTAGCTTCGTCAAATATCTTAAAGAACTACACTCAACACTGCGCACACGTTTGCCACACACGCCGATCTGGACGCGTCGGTCTCCATATATTTTAAGTGGAAACTAGACTTGTAGAGCTATACTTGATCCACGCCACCCGACGTCGTTCTACGTACAATCAGGCGTGTTACACGTGTGCGTCAATCTAATGTAGTTCTAGCTTTAGTTAATCGAAGGGGTCACACCGGGGTGACTATGACGTTCAAAATAAGATTGTTTCATTCTTATTCCAGTGTGGGTAAGAGACAGAGCTATACAGGTTGTCTAGCGCCATCTCTTACTCATTAGAACATTTCCCAGCACCACTACGCCTCTCTCGCTCCGCTCAGCTTCTTACATCCACACAGTGTGCATTGGCCCCTAAGCATGGTATAAATTGGCCACTCTTTACGGCCCTACTAAATGGTATCAAACGATCTAATTGCTTTATTCTGCCCGACTCCTCGATTACTGCATACAATGGCCATAAAAATTATTTTTCCTATTTTGTAATAAACTTTCATGCTTGCAAATTGCTAGGTTTTATTAGTTTTTTTTACAGGTTGGATTGTAATAATAAACACTCGAGTCGAGTTAAGTTTTTAATCAATTTTGTTAGTGTAACTTTATTGGAAATAGTTATGGTTGCATTTATTGAATCCGGTGTTGAATGATTATATTACTTCAGGAAGAAGATGATTACAAAAGTCTGGTACTTATTAGAGTTTTTATTATTAATTTTAATTTCATCTCTCGTCTTTGGGCTGTTTGGGAGGGCGTTTCAGACTTATACTGACTAAAACTCGCTCCTGTTCCTTTTTAGCCTTCGTTCCAATGCCCCAGGGTCATTATCCCTTTTGCTCACCCATGGCCCCAGTAGGCTTCGACCCTGCTGGGCCCCTACGGTTGCTGACATCTCCTTGAGGCGCGCGTGGCTACGCGTCGTCGACGACTTGGGCTCGGTCCTGGCCGGGTATGTGGCAATGTCGACCTGTTTTTTTTTAAACTAAATTCCATTTCCCTCATAATTCTCCAAAAATCAAACAACTATCCGTAAAAATCGATTTCGTTTCGCATTTCAGGGAACAATTTTGCTAGAGTAGGCAATTCTTTTCTTTTTTATTTTATGTAGACAGACAGAGAGCCAACATTATGGTGAAGGAACTTCTTACGTGAAATTCTCTGTGCTTACGCCTCGCTGGACATCTGACAATAAAAATGTCAGCATATTTAGAACCTACTTACATGGTTTTAAAAAGAGAATCATAGCCGCCATCTTTATTATGGGCCAAACACGCGACTATAAACTTGAACCGTTTACAAGGTAATTTCTTAGGCGGTCATCACCGCCGTCCCAAATCATTTCAAGTAAGCACCTCTCCAGTCATCTCGTGAACCACATTGCTCATCCTTTTATGACCTGTTCAAGAGTCAGCCATAAATATTTCTTTTTCCTCTACTTTGAACACGATTTTTGTCCCTCATCATAGTTTTTATGTTTCATAATATCGCTACTGACATTTATGGGACAGAAACGATTTATGGTCACCCGAAAAAATATGTTGCATCTGCTCACAAAAAAAAGACATGAATTCGTAAAACAAGTTAATAAAGAAACAGTAAACTGACATGTTAGCTATAAGTTAATTACGTAACAACTGTAGCTTAAAAGGTTAAAACAAGTTTTCAATGAAAATATTTTTTAAATTTTGTAAATTCAAGACGTCAAGACGAATCATACGAGCCCAAACTCGATGGGGTTGGGTCGCTTAACTACTAAGTTCCTATAGCCACTTTCCAGTTCTATCATCAGATCACCTCCTTGTCATAATAATTTTGTATTGTCGTCTGATTTACACATGCATGCAAAATTTCAGCTCAATCGGTAGCCGGGAAGTGGAACAAATTGAATTTGCAAGATTTGATTACAGACAAACATCGGGAGAGGTGAAACTAAATAAAAGTTTGTAATAAAAACAAATGAAACAGGTCTGTTGTAATTAAAGAAAGAACTGAATAACGCGAGATGAATTTAGCTTTATTTATGCATTATGTGAGCTTAAAAAATCAACCGATTTTAAAACTGCACTGTCTGCTTACTATGCATATGCATACGCATGGCTCTCGTATGGCATCATTCTCTGGGGAAACAGTGTAGATAGCAATGACTTGTTCATCTTACAAAAAAAATGTATAAGAATAATTGTAAATATAAATAATGACGACACTTGTAGACCGCATTTCCGTAAATTAGAAACTCTTACATTATCATCAATTTACATTCTAGAAATCTGTAAATTTGTGAGGCAGAACCCTAATTTCTATAATAAAATAAGCGACCAACCTCGCCGATATGCACCGCGTTCTCAATTTAAAAACATGCTTGTTATACCTCCATCAAACTTAAAACTACACAGTTCGGGTCCTCACATAAGCTCCATAAAAATATATAACAAAATACCGAATGACATCAAAACCGAGAAAAGTGACAGAATATTTATTAAACGACTAAAAAAACTATTAGTTGACAAATGCTATTATTCTGTACACGAATTCCTTAATGATGACTTAAAGTAAATTAAATACCTATGTAATATAAATGATGACCTTTAAATAATTTCATCTTATTTTATTGACATTTTTAATGATTTTTTTTTCTATTTTGTGACTCTTAATGACATTTGTTATTAAATTTTTGACATTGTAATTTTGTACTTTTTGACATTTGTATTATTATTTGCTATCTGTAATGAGTTTTTTTACATTTATCATGAATTTATTTTGCCAATGTAATAACTTACTTGTTGACATTTGTAATAATTTTTTGTTTTGCTATTTGTAATAAGTTTATTAAGTTTATTTTTGACATATAATATGAATTTATTTAGACATTTATAATGAATTTATTTTAATATTGATGCAGTCTACTTTGACATTTATGATAATTTTTTTTTTTTGACATTTGTTATTTATTGACTTTTGCATACATTGACTGTGTTATTGACTTTTTATTTGATTTGATTTGTATATCCGTTGTTTGTTTTCAATTAATTTTTCTCTAAGTTTTAATTTAAAAAAAAAAAAAAACTAACTACCCACTTATGTCTATATAATTGCTGTGCCCGACAGGGTCCATGTGCACTTGTTTGAATTTTTAAGATCTTGTAACACATGTGATATAGCAATAAAGAATTGAATTGAATTGAATTGAATTGCAATTGACTTGGCTTTCACAAACTAGGCTACAATTGTCGACCACTATAAGCATGGACGAGTGACAAATGGCTATTATCCTGAAAAATCTGAATTTGGCAAATCCCAGGTCATTATTATGTGATAAAACAGGCGTTACAGACTTTTACTGACTAAAACCTTGTGTTCCATCAGTTGTGCTTTGGTTTCCAGGGTCATGGTAACTCTTTCGAACATTCCCGCAGCAAGTCCATCACGCTTTTACGACTTCTTGAGAAAACCTCCGTTTTTCGCATATCACCTAAGATCTTCCATTAGAATTTGTAAGGATAACCAAAAAAACGTGATCATTGAAAGAAACGGAGGGGGTCTTTGAAATATTAAAAAAATTCTTTATTGTGCTTGAATTTTTTAGTGTTTTGAATCGTTAAACAGTGGTGAACAGTAATCGCCTGATGTGCAGCGATACTTCACTGCTTCTAAGTCATCTCCATCAGCCAAGCCAAGCCAGAAACCTCAAGCACTATCATGGTAAAAAATACCAATAAAATTGCATTAATGAAGTCAATTTTTAGTCTAAATTCTTGATTCTATTTACAGTTGTACGTGTGACTTGAATTTGTAATTCATTTGTATTGTGATGCTATTACCTATGATATTGTCTTAACAAGGTCCTTTTCCACTCGCCTATCGTAAACATCGAAAATGGTTTAAAAGCTTGTTACTTCATTTAATGCAATCCAACGCGATGTTTGACGAAAATGCAACGCAAAAAAAAAACTTTTTACAAAAAAAATATAACCGACTTCAATGATAAAAACACTGAAAAGTATCAAATAACTTTAATTTTGGAAGTCGGTGTTTCTATAATAGTTTAGTCTCTTCGTTATTTAACACCGACTTCCAAAATTAAAGTTATTTGATACTTTTCAGTGTTTTTATCATTGAAGTCGGTTATATTTTTTTTGTAAAAAGTTTTTTTTCATTTTACACTTTTTAGTTATGGTACCACCACTAAAAAGTACCCCTCAGTCAAACTTAAATACCTTATAGTCAGAGCGCATCTCATAACGGTTCTAATAATCCCAAACACGGTTAGATTACATTAATTTACCTTTCGGCTTCATCATCAGATCAGTTCGATATATCCTCTCCCCCTCTTCTTTCAAACAGTCATTAGACTAGATGCTGGAGAGGGAAAGGATATATCGAACTGATCTGATGATGAAGCCGAAAGGTAAATCTTTCAATCAGTCATTAGACTAGATGCTGATAATCCCCGCTGTAGCATCAGGCCAGATTTATGTCAACATTGCAATGAACTTAAAATTTAGTCCTGTTTAAAATGAGCCCAAACACGACTACGGTGCTGTAATTTCAAGGTTTGTACTTTTCCTGATGCTCCTGGCTTCAGCATCAGGTCTCTATGTACTTCGGTGTTCTTTATTAGCAGTACGTTTATCCACACATCGAGCCGTTTTCGATATATCTGCTGTTTGTTGTCGAGGACTTAGGTACTCTGCATACTATCCTGACTGCAGCATCAGGTCATGACTTGATGATCATGAGACCAAATGTGGCAAATGCCCTATCAAACATCAAAACAATTTACTAAAACAGTCCTTGCCTGTTCGAGTAACTTCTTACTGTTAAGGAGTTGTACCTTCCATCATCAGCCCAGCTACATGAGATGGTGACGATCATACGCAAATACACAAGATACTTCATAAAATATGCGAAAATCAATAAGTGAGCCTATAAAATTTGAAGGTTGCCCTCGATTTCTCCAAGATTCCATCATCAGATCCTAATTTGGTGATAATGGGACCACCTCAGAACTATCTACTTTCGAACAAAAAAAGAATTTTGAAAATCCGTCCACATTTGGGGGAGTATTCGCCGAACAAACATACAAAAAAAAAAACATACAAACAGCCGAACGTAGTACCTCCTCCTTTTTGGGAAGTCGGTAAAAAGAGAGATAACGCCTGAAAACTCTGTTAGTATTCGGTAATTCCGAGATTTACTCGAAAATTTCACAAAAAAAAATATGAATTGTCAAAGTTCATACAAAATAGGACATTTTCAGAGGTTTTTTCTGGATTAGTTTTACACAAATTTAGAAATTGGTTTTTCTTTAGAAACCTAGATAATATCCACAAGATACTGTGTTTCCAAAATATCTAATGAAAAATGTGTAATAACGTCAGACAGAAGTCTGCCTCTTTGCTCTGCAGAGTGCGGGCTAGCTCCAACTCCATCCTGAAGACCATAGCCGGGAGGTACGACTCTCCTCTGTTAGGTGATGTTGTTCATAGATGTATCATGAACAACCACCTTGTTTTAAAATAAATAAATAGGTAGTAGTAAGTTTACTAACATAGGTTTAAATTTTTTCTATATTGTTACTAACCCGTATGGATGTCACTTATCCGAAATAAAGATTATTTTATTTTTATTTTATTTTATTTTTATAATCAGTTATGAGCGGTTGTATGAAACAGTGAAAATGTAAGTCATGATGCATCATCATCGATGTTTACGAAAGGCGGGTGGAAAAGGACCCTCTTGTGTGGTGGGTGGAAGGCAACTATGCTGACCATAAGATTGTCTGTAAGAGATTGCCCTGTGATATAAAACCGCCCTTTGTGCACATAGTTTTTGTAATTGTTTATCCTATCCACATTATGAGACTAACTGACATGCAAAATTTCATTCTCAATAATTGGGGATAAAGAAACCACACACCATAAACTGTACTTTTTAAACTGTATATTTAAGTTGTGTGTACAATAAAGAATAAAGAATGAGGTATACAAATAAATAACGTAAATCATCATCAGCCTTTTTAATGTTCCCACTACTGGGACTTAGACCTCATCTTTATGAGAGTGAATGGGCCGTCCACCACGCGGGCCCTGTGCGTATTGGTGAATATCACATGTCTTCGAATTTTTGGTTCTGGAATGAAATAACAAATGAATGCGCCTGGCAGGATAATAAGTCAGGAAATAACCTATAGATATCTTTAAATTGCTGTCATCATTGACACGAAATTCCTTTGCAGTACTTAAAGAAAAAAATATACCTCGAGTACAGTCGCGAGCAGAGTGTCTGAGTGCAACTTTGTAAGGCTAGGTGTCAAATTAAATTCTCTTCTTCTGAGCTTAAAAGCGAGGCTAAGAATTAGTTTTATATCTATATATATAAAAAAAAGTTGTTTAAGTTACATTATTTATAACCCAAGAACAGCTGAAAATTCGTGGAAAGGTAGCTCCCAGGAACCAGGAGACTGACATAGGATACATTTTATACGGAAATCTTCTTGAAAATCTGTTTCCGCCTCCACCATAGAGCGGGAGAAATCATTGGATGATTTACTAAGTTAGTCAGTTAGCCTATTTATGTGCCACTGTTGGGCGAAAGCCTCCCTCTCCCTTTTCCACACACGTTTGTAAGTAAGTAAAAATTTGCATAGATTGTAGGTACAATCATTGGATGGAACAATATAAGGTCTGTCTTCGGGCATTGCCATTGCCATTGCCCAATTGAAAAGAAAAAAATCTGTCCATCAACACTAATATTATAAAGGTAAAATAGAGAACGAGCAGGTAAAGTTTGTGTTTTTTTTTTGTTTTTATGTTCTTTTGTTAGTAGGAGGTAATCTCTGAAAGTACCGGTCCGATTGCTGAAATTATTTCACCGATAAAAAACTGCTAAATTTATTCCTGAGTGACATAGGTTATATTTTATCGGCGGGCGAAGCCGAAGGCTTAGCGAACTAGCTAAAATAGCTAGTTATTTATACATCTTCATATTTGGTTCATTAACGTCACAATGAATAAAGCTAGTTCAATGTTTAGTATCTTATAAATAAATATGTATAGTACCTATCAAAATAAATATATTTTGCGTATATAAATTAAGCTGGCCATAAGTTATGGGATAAATAAATTGAGTTCACAAATAGGAGCAATATTATATTGCTCGTAGTGAATTTATGGGTTGGGCAGTAAACCATATCAGCTGTCTGGTGGAATATTATATTATGTAAAGCTTTACTTATATCATATTTTTCGTTCTGTATTTGGATATCGTGAATCTATAAAATTCAGACTAGCAGCTTGAATTCACGGGAAAGGTTCATCTACAGTAATATTTATAAAGACGGAACTCAAAAACTATTATGCCGATTTCAAAAATTATTTCACCATTGGAAAGCTACATTCACCCTGAGTAACATAGGCTATATTTATTGCCCGTGCAAAGCCGGGACAGGCTGCTAGTCTAATATATAAATATGTTACGACGTCATGTGGTCATTACTCCGGAACGGCTCGACCGTTTTTAATAAAAAAAAAGGATTATTTCTGATAAGCAATTATGATAATAGGACGTCTCTCCTACCCGCATCTTATATTTTTCAATCGCGATTTTAGTATTGCTGTGTCTATTTATACTTACCTACGTTTGATGTCTTTGATGATTAAAATTGTCAATACAATTTTAAACTTGACACTTGCATAAACCGTGTAAAAATAAAAAGCAATGAGGAAGTTAAGTTAGTGTTGTATTGGCAGAATAGTCGACAACGGCTCGTACCATTCATAAAAAAAATAGAGGAAGTTGTCATCACAGAACAGGTGAAAGAGGTTAGGATGGCCTTATGGGCAGGACAGGCGTGCCACAAAGTAGGACAATGCTCATAGTTCAACTACCAATAGCAAACTTACGATCTAAGTGTGCGTGATCTGTTAGTTGCGTAATGCGCCTTCGTATGGGTTTATTGCCTGTGGCAGAGTTAAAGGGTGGGAGCCAAGCGGCGACACTCGTTGTAGTACAAATCGTAAAAAATCCTTTCTAACCTCCTTCATCTTTTCTGTGGTTATCATATCACACTTCGTTGAGGGATCGGTAACTTTTGTGACAGTAGACCTTCACCATTTTTGTTGTAATGTCTTGTAATGTATGCTAATGTGAGCAAACTATCTCACCAGTTTCTATATATCTTTTCAGGAGTTCGTAACAGTTTGTACAAAGTTTTCGTTGGACTTTTATATGACTTGAAAAAGTAACCCTTACTGGAACACGTTTTACATGATCTACAATATAGAAAGCTAGCTTTTGCCCGCGGCTTAACCGGCTTAACTCAGTGGAGTTTATGTAATTATTTATGTAGCTAATATTTTCATGCTCGTCCATACATCGAATCAAAGGCTCAACTGGCTGCAAAAAAGCTGGGAATCCTCGCAAAGGTCAGACAGTACTTCACGCCGGAACAGTTGCTCAAACTATGTCAAGCGCAAGTTCGATCGTGTATGGAGTATTGCTCTCACCTTTGGGATGGTTCTGCCCGATACCAGCTTGATGCACTTGAGGCAATTGAGAGGCGAGCCAAAAGGATATTTGGCGATGATACACTCGTCGATTCGAGGCTTCAAAGTCTAGAGCATCGACGCCGAGTTGCTAGCCTGTCGGTTTTCTACCGGTTGCATTTCGGGGAGTGTGCGTCGGAATTGCATAACCTGATTCCTCCTAGCCCGTTCCATCATCGGACAACCAGACGTACGGCGATGCGCCACCGTTACATGGTGGACATCCCACCTACACGCACAAAACGTTTCGGAAATACATTAATTGTGCGTGCAGCTAAGGAGTGGAATTCCTTGCCGGAATCTGTGTTTCTAGATAGCTACAACCCAGGAATCTTTAAGTCGAGAGTGAATAGGTTTCTTCTAGGTAAGCGTGTTCCATCGTCGACCGCATCGTCGCTTTCCATCAGGTGAGATAGCGGTCAAGCGCAACCTATCAACAATTAAAAAAAAAAAAACGTTCCGAGCATAATTAGTTCTTTGACACGGCGCCAATCTATTCACATGGACCACCTTAGGCGTCCCTGTATCTGTATAGAAGTTTATTCGATGCCTGTATATGACTAGAAGTGGTGTAAAGATAAGGGTAAGTCAACTTGTGACTTTAAAAACAATATTTTTGGGAAAATTACGGTTCAAAAATTTGTAATCGATTCAAGTCTTGATTCTGAACAAACTGTATTCTAGTTTCGCATAAAAACTAATGGTGTATGTAACACACGCGCAGTCTTATAAACTTTTACCTTAATAATATTAGTATGAAAGGTGATTAGTCAACGTCATTCGTCATCATCTTCTACTTGGAGTTACACTACTAAAAACTAAAAAAATATCTAATGAAAAAAATGTCGGATGAAACAAATATCCGTATAAAAAAACCTATCTGTTGAAAAAAAAATGTGTTTAACACGTTTTTTGCCTCCATTCTGTCCTGTACCCATAGCCAAGTTGCTAATCTGCAATAACACTAGTAGAAAGCTTCAAATGTACGGGAATGACGTCATCTCAACGCTCAGTTTACGTAGTAACTATTTGGTAATCGGTGGCTCAGTCACGTGGTCAGAACAAAAGAATTGGTGGCAAGGTCAACTCAAAGCGTTCGACACAAGCGAAACGGTTGTAACTGCTTAGACGGGTAAGTAGATCACATCATTAGTGTTGAGTGATGTATTAATGATATTGATTATTCGTCTGGTTAAAAAACCAGTAATAAATTAGCGGATGTTAAAACGTTAGGTATTATTAAGTAGTCTACTTACCGAACATAATGATACCAACGCACGTAATTATTTCTGCAAAACCATTCATTATAGCAAAATAGGGGCCTTACCATGACGTATAAAAATGTTAGGCGTGCGAGTGAGAGACAGGGATGGAGCTATACACCATTAGTTTTAGTGTATGCGAAACTCAAAACACGTGTCTAGTATTTTTATGTAAAGAATCTATGTACAAAATTTCATAACTGTAACTTAAAAAAATCATAAAGTTATAAGCTTGTAATGTTACCAGGTAGTCCGCACAAATACATGATCACAGGGCCATCTGGGCGACTGAGGAGTTGTCTTCCTCCCGTACCCAGTTGTGCATTGGCACACTATGACCTGGATTCGACTCAGCTTTACTGATTCTGAACGAACTATATTCCGGTTTTGCTTATACTAAATATAAATGAATTTGTATAACTCCATCCCTGTTTAGTTTGTAAAATGGATTGCATTCAGATCTCGCGGTAGAGCCTCAGGTAGGTTGCAGGATCCAGCCATTTTAATTCCGCCAGACTGCTTTAAAATATCTCATAACTTTTTAAAAACTCGTTGAATTTCACGTAAAATAATATTATAAGGACATAATTAAACACTTATAAATAAATGTATTAAAATGAAATAGCCTTTTCATTCAATATCACAGGTACTTACCAACTTAAATATCGAGATATTTTATTGAAGAAAACAAAAGTTAAATCAATTTAATATTTCGTCAACGGTAAAGGTCGATCGTTGACCGAATCCTAATTGATAATAAATACATTCATTTGTGACATCGGCCTATTCCCGGGGGTCTAAAGGTAGAATGTCAGATGTTTACTGTCATCCACCGATAGTCCGTCGATGACAGTGGATGCTATTAATTGGCCCCATGGGGTCGCCCGGACGGCCAGACGCAATCCCAAACTTTGACGACTATTATAGATATTTTTTTGAGAAAAAAACTGTTACTAATATTTTTTGTGTGATTTTCTTGTTTAGCGGTTTGTTATTTGAAGAGTTAAAAATGTATTTTATACTTTTTTCAAACTGTGCTATTCACTAAACTAAAAAAAAATCTAGGTTGGTAACTATTGTTTGTTCATTGAAGATATTTCCTACCTACCTACCTAACCTACTGGTTTTATTGAGAAAATTCTTTCCATCATCATCATCATTTCAGCTGAAAGATGTCCACTGTTGGATATGGATAAAAAAAAAACTTTTATTGTAAAAAAAATGTACTGTACAATAATTAAGTTATTATTTATAGGTCAGTTTTTATGGAGAATTTTATTTATGAGAGATATATGTACCCTACCTACAGGAGATATGCCGCGGTAAAAAGCTAGTAGTTATTATATTCCTTTCTTCTTATTTTTTGTCCATCCCCGCTCCCATTATCTGGTGTCGGGTCTCTTCCCAATTCTGCGCCAGGACAGTCTGTCCTGGGTTGTAAATTTTGGCAATTGGGCTTTCTTGAGGTCTCTTTTGATATTAGATTACCAGGTTAATGGCGGGCGGCCTCTCCCTCTCTTACGTTCGGGTAAATTTAGGGTGTTTTTTACTACACGATTTTCGCTACACCTCATTACATATCCATACTATGTTAGGCGGTGCTCTGTCATTTATTATAGTCCTTTACATATAGTAAAAAACAAAAACATCTTCTGATTCAGTGAGGGTCCCTGATGATCTGATTGCGATATCAGACCTAAACACACAGAGTATATTGGACAGGCGTGGTTTATGGTGATCGATGCTCGTACATTCTCCGTGGAGGGCGAGACTATCCAGACACTCGTCTGTTTTGCTAGTAAAACTGCTAAAAATACTGTAATCTTAGATTAAAAGAATGTAGTAAAAGATCTATTTAGTATATTGTAAGATTAATAGATCTTTTTTAAAAGGGTAACCATGTATTTTCTGCTGGTTCTTCTCCATAGAAAACGACTAATTGGAACCGCGCACTAGCTTTTGACGTTTTATAAGTGTAGGCCTATGTGAATAAAAACCATTTTTTTTATTTCTTTCATATTCTAAAGTGTTTAACAGGAACAAGACCGGTCCGCTATTAGAAAACACGGCATTTTTTTTTTTGAAGGTGTTGGTTTTGCATCCACTCTAAAAATCGACACGTTCTTTAAATTGTGTGAATGTACACATTCTGCTTAAAATCTCGATCAAAACCGATTCTAAATTCAAATAAGTGTTTAAATCCAGCCAGTAATATTTTTCTACCTGCCTGCGTCGTATAAGATTTCTGGTAACGAAAAATATTGCTCTTAAAAAAACTTTTATAATGCGGAATTTACACACTATTCTGTTCAAAACTACGACTTTTTTATATTCAAACCGATTCTAAATTCGAACGAGTATTCAAATCCAGCCACTAATATTTTTTCTGCCAGCCTGCATCATATATAATGATTCCTGATTCCACATATATAGCAGGCAACCTTTACAATACTTGCTGGCTGGTATAAAAAAAAATACACAGCAATAAAAAAAAAAAACACTTTTTAAAGATGTCAATGTTTTCACATGTTTTTTAATTCAAACCGATTCTAAATTCGAATGAGTGTTCAAATCCAGCCACTAATAAATTTCTAACAGCCAGCATCATAATGATTCCAAATAGCAGGAAACCTTTACAATATTTACTGACTTTAGCATGCAATACTGTATCAGACTAAGTATCTCACCAACGTAACAGCCAATACACACTTAACCTTTTAATAAAAAAAAAAGAGATCAACATCAAACATGTACTCAAGTATATTATGAATACACACCTGCTTCACCCCTTTTGATGAGCATAAAAAGGGCATTTCGTAATGTAGATCTCTCAACAGCCATTACGATAGACTGTTTACCTGTATTCCTTGTTTACGAGTTACGAGTCGAACATAAACGTACTCATCGAATGTGGCACACATTTTGATCTAAAACTGGAGGGGCTTTTGAAATATTTGGATAGCTATTTGTGGAGTTTCGATATCAGTTCCGAGTACTGTTATTTTTTCATTTCAGGGTATGGTGGAAACCGTCGAAAGGCTGCGTATTTTAAATTAGTTTGGTACAATTAGGTTAGTGGGATGTTTTTCGTTATTATCGACAACGCACAGAATTGTTAATTGTGGCGACACTTGGGGAAGGCAGCAGTGGACGTCTTTCGGCTGAAATAATGATGGTAATGGCCGAATTTTTTGTCCATTTGAAAAAAAAATTACATTAAATTATTTATTTCTGGCTTTATAACTTACTAGCTGTTGCCTGCGGTTTCGCTCGCGTACATAAAATATAGCCTATGACACTCAGAAATAAAGCAGCTTTCTATTGGTCAAAAAGTTTTTAAGATTACCTCCTATACAAACAAAAAAAAAACAAACTTGATCTCTTTATAATATTAGTGTAAAAAAACATTACTTACGTTTAAAAGATTAAATAAATACAAAACTCAATAATTAATGATTAAATTTTCATTTGACCTATTTTTATTAATTCTAATAATATTCCAACATCAGGTAATCGAAACCTAGCTAATCCAACACAAACATAACCCTCTTTACGGAACAGCGAAGTAAAAAAGGTTCGCCACGAGATTACTGTTTAGAGAATGTTAACAAAAGTGCGAAAGTTTAAAACCATGTAAATCGGGATTTTATGTTTTAATTTTTAAACAAGGCCAGTAAAAGGTAGGCAGGAAAACCATGAAAGTTTACCGCGTTAGACCGTACCGACCCTTAGGTTCGTAATGAAAATGGTTTGTATGATTAAAATCCGTAGAGACCGACCGGCTTGAGAGAAATGTTTCGGCTCATTATATAATAAAACTAGCTTTCCGCCCGCGGCTTCGCCCGCGTGGACTACAGTTTATATAGCGCGGCAGAGACCCGTGCTCAGCGTTATTCCAGTGTCTCTTCTACCTATCTACCAAATTTGATCTAAATCCGTTCAGTAGTTTTTGCGTGAAAGCGTAACAGACAGACAGACAGAGTTACTTTCGCATTTATAATATTAGTAGGGATTGAATTTTGTTTCCTGAAATTTCGTTTTAACCCTTCAGATACCGTCAATTAGAGACACAATAGTAAGACAATAGATGCGCGGCCACCGGTGGTCGCTTGGGGATTCATGAATTAAAGGTTAAAAATTATTCGTTTTTCTCCATACTGTTGGAAGTTAGAAGAAGGTGATGAAATGACCTTTCCCTGTCAAGAGTGTACGGACTGATACGAGGTATTCCTAATCTGACTTAGGCGGCCTTTTCCAGCAGTGAGAAAATCCAAGGTGTAACGTTAAATGCGCAAAACCTGAAATTAGTTTGATCAGAATAACGAGCAGAATCAATCAAACCACTTTTTAATATAGAAACATTTAAAAAAAAAATCCTTCATTAAAAACTTCGACCTGTCTATTTATGAATAGGTCAAACCATCACGTGCGCAAACCCGCTGAAATAGGTAAACAAACACAAATAGTTGTAATCCAATCAAATTTTTTCATACACGGGATAGTAAAAGTTCTTATTTCAATGCAGATATGCTAAACAAACTAAAAGCTCAAAAAACCTTTAATATAGCAATGATTTTTAATTCAATGGACCTATCCATTGAATTAAAAATCATTTGGGGTATCTGAGGTTTTGCGCATTTAACGTTACACGTTGTATAAGCTAATATGTATGCAAACAAAAAGTTAAACACCGACAATCATAAAAATAACCAACATCATAAACAAAATTTATTCAGCATATTAATTAAAAAATAACTAATTTCCCCGTTTAATTAATGGCCACTTATTAATATTCCACAATCAAATTGTATTTTATTTTCCAAACTTTAACAACTGACCAGCTGACCATGAATGCATTCGGTCAGCCCGCCATAAATTCAGTCGGACAAAATAAAGTAAATTATTTTATGCATGAGACCGTTGGCTTTATCCACACACGTGAGCTAAAATGATTTGTCGTCCTATAAAACCTTAACGTACTAATAGGGCTGGCGATCTAAGATAGATTGATCGAAGAATCGATTTTATAGGTCAAGAAATACGAATTTTTAATTCGATGTTAAACAATATAATATGTCAACTATATTAACACTATAACAATGAATCGATTCTGCGAATCGATTTGAGAATGAAATCGAGATTCAAGTTTTTATCCTGTAGAATGCAACCATATAATTCAAAGCACCTATCCTCCAGTTCATTTTTTTAAGGCCCTAACTCCGAGCAGTACAATGGTGACTTTCCAAAGCCTACGCCTAAGTAATGTCTAGGTTTATTAGATTCATGTAAAACATTATTAACATATATGATTTTTTGGTGAGACTAACACTTTTTCCAAAAAAAATACATGCCAGATGTCCACGGGACTACTCATCAGTCATGGATAGTACAGTAGGATCATGTGTAGCGTGCTTTTTAGGACTGGGTACACATATACAGTCCAGTTGGTAACCAGTGATTTACTTATCCAGTGGTTCTACGGGCCCAAGTTGCCTGATAAAATTACTGTATAGAGTCTCTAGACTTCTATTCGAATCGATTCAAAAATCGATTTTCTTTGAGCAAGAATTGCCATCCCTATTTCCTAAGGCCAGATGGGAAGTGGTGGCTACTGCAGGAACAATTCTTCCTACGAAGTTTTTATTGCCATTCTTTGAAATGCAAGTGCGCTCGTACCAACTTTGTGATTTTCAAAACCGTACAGAGTTATTTTCATACAATAATACGCAGTTTATGTCGGACAAATGGACGATTTGATTTACTGCAAACGCCTGTGCTTGCACTCAATAAATAACTGCTTATTTTGTTCCGAACGTGGTTGTATTGACGGGCAAATTGTATTCAAGTATTTTAGCACGTACTGGTAAAGATATTAGTATTGCGGCCCCATATTTAAGTATGGCGGGCGGTAATGATTATAGCTTAGGTACTTACTGCCATTATCGTACAATTTTACTGTTTCGGGCAAGAAGGTTTTTCCTTATTAACGGTTGAGATGTTATTATATGCATAAATAGGCCCACACAATTATGTCTGTTAGGAATAAAAAGTTATAATATAGTTATCTCTCATTTGGGTAGCTGCTATAAAAATATCGTTAAAGTTAATACACCGCTCTTGAGCTCGTGAATCAACTTGATGGCGTTTACTGGAATATTATGAACTGTTTGCCAAGTTGTGTATTGTTTGTAACTTCATACAAAAGCGAAGTGCTGCACTTATAAATTGGTATTTATTAAAACTAAATGAGTTTTTGTTTTCAAACATTAATATTGTTTCTATTATTAAAACCAGCTATTTATTATCTTTTAACGGTTCTTCGCAATAGTTTATTAGCTGCTAGCTGCTGCAAGTGAAAGTAAACTGTTCCGAAAAACACACTTTTGGGATAAAAAGTATCCTATGTGCTATATTGCAAAACATGGTCTACCCGTGTATATCAAGGTTCGAGCGTGAAGAAGAAACAAACATACATACACTTTTAAACCTTTAGTCTTTATAAATAGGTAGATGAAGCATTTATAGGCTACATCACAAAACATGCCCCAAAACGCCACACAAGTTATAAAAACTAAGCACTTATACTAATACAATGACAAGGAAGGAAAATAATAGTAATAATAACACATGTAGGTACTTAGACAAAAATGTAGGTACTAAAAATAAATAAATACCAAAATACCACCCATAGTGCGGTGTGCATGTCGTGCTGCGCCAATGGGAGTCCAGCTCAGCATGTGTCAGGCAAAAATACCTGACGCTGATATTCTGCTGGATCCTTGCGGTGACATTCGGACGCTCAGCTGGTTTTGAGAGAAAAGTTTTACATGCGAAGTGAATTTTCGTAGGATATTAGTGTGATAGGAAAGCGCATCATTTTTTTTTTTATGTGACATAACACGAGCTCTGCTTAGCTTGGGACTAAACGGCGTTGTGTGATAGTTGTGGAATATATTATTATATTATTTATTATATTTATTATTATTTATTTATTTATTGAAACTTTTTGCACTAGTAAAAATACTGTACAAAGGCGGACTTAATGCCTTAGGCACTATCTGCCAGCCGACCTTAGGGTGACCACTTATCATGGATGGTACAGAATCAGGAATTTATTTACATCATCATCATCATCATCAATTCAGCCGATACACGTCCACTGTTGGACATAGGCCTCCCCCAAGCGTCACCACAACGAACGTTCCTGTGCGTCTCGCATCCATCGGTTTCTCGCAACCTTCACCAGGTCATCAGTCCACCTTCTTGGTGGCCTTCCAACGCTGCGTCTTCCGGTACGTGGTCGCCACTCTAGAACCTTTCGGCCCCAACGGCCGTCTGTTCTGCGAGCAATGTGCCCTGCTTATTGCCACTTAAGTTTGGCAATTCTTTGTGCTATATCGGCAACTTTAGTTCTCTTGCAAGGACACCTCGAGCATAGCCCTTTCCATTGCCCTTTGGGTGACTTTAAGCCTTCTGATGAGGCCGATTGTGAGCGACCACGTTTCGGAGCGTTTATTTACATAGTATGGATAAAATAAAATCTAACATTAGTCCTTGGCTGAACCTCCAACAAGATATCAAACAATTAACGCTATCAAACAAATAACATCGGACGTTATGCTACGTAATATTTATCATTATATCTGAATGCCATGATATTATTGCACTGTTGTATCGGATTTTCAACTCTCGGTGCTTATCAGAGCATTGCAAATCAAACGCTATGCTTTTGCTCAAGTATTCATTAAATCGTCATCTAGTGTTTGTGAAAACGGGCACCGGTGTACGTGGAGGTGCGCGTGCGCAGGTCAAGTGCGTCGCCCATGTTTGCCGTCACAGCTGACTGGTCGCGGAGAATTTGACGCCCCACACACGGGAAATAGCGGCTGTTCACACGCTGTATTGGTTTTTAAATGATGCTAATGACTTATGTCTAGAGGTACCTAATTAATTTTAAATTGACAATGTCTTTGTTCCAATTCTGAATGGTAATTTTGGTAATTTTTTTAAGAAGTGTCTAAGGTACAGTCAAGAGTCATAAGTGCAGTTGCACTTTACAAAAATGCTAAAGTATCTAACGTATTTTTATAGTAGAAGTTTATAGGTATACGGAACAAGGTGTAAAGTCCCGCAAACCTCCGTTGAAAAGGGAGGATCTTCTGACCAGAGCGATGATAAGTCTGGTCCGGGCGACTGCCCGATAGTAGATTTCGGGCTGTTGTATACGTTCTAATCGCGCGAAAAACTCTAATATCGCGATACCGGATTTTGAATTTTAGTTCCTATGTGGCGTCATAGATGTCGTTACGAACCATTCATCCTTTTCTACAAAGCAATACACTCTTTAGCATTGGTAAATGATAAATGATATTTATTTTGCCAATAGGTTTTTAATATTTTTACACGTCAATTTAAACTAGATGAGATGAGATAGATGAGGATTTCCTAGCTGACTACCATGAGAAGATACATCGAAATAAACTTGGGGAGCAAAGTCTTTTAAATTCCATATAGCAAATATGTAATGGTCAAATCAAATAAGAACTTCTGCAGAGCAGTAACGCTAGCGAAGGAGATGACGGCAGGCGTGAGGGAACGGACATATTCATGTCCCAGCAGCGCGACCACGACTAATGCCCATGGTAGGCTCGGGCTTGCGGGCTATGAGCAATGAGTAGATCACCATCCAGCCGTCCGGGTCGAGCCCGAGTCGACGACAGCACGTAAAGTTCTACGCGCGCTTCAAAGAGATGTCAGCAAAATCCAGTATCCCAATAGGGCCGATGCCCGATTGGGCCCTTGGGATTTAAAAAAAAAAAAACCTGTGGGCCTAGAACGCAAGGAGCAACCGAACAGCAGCAGGAGGGGCCCAGCTGCGTCGAAGCTTACTGGGGCCAGGGTTAACCGAAAGGAAGCTCCAGCCCCGGTATGAAGAGGCCAGAAGAAACAGGGTGGGTTTTTAGTCAGTAAGAGTCTGACACTATTTCCCGCTCCACCCAAGAGTGGGGCTTGTCATAAAATGATTTTTGCCCACCGTAAAAAACAAAGGAGCAACCGAAGGACACAGGTGTGGTTTTAGTCAGTATAAGTCTGACATGTCTTTAAAGCTAGAAAAGTATTATATAATTTCCCGCTTTAAAAAAGGCTATCAATAATAACAGAAAATAAATAATCTACCCTGTACAGTCCCTATCTTCACTAAATCCTCCGTCCTTCGAGGTGTGATAGTAAGTTTAATATTTAGTCAGACAGCCAAGATCTCCAACTTTTACGACACTTCTTACTTGTTCCCAGGACCGAAATCTCACTCATTTATACAGATCGCCTAATTTTACTGCCCACGATCTTGAACTATAAATTCTAAGGATTTTGTGTTAATTTTATTTTATCACACGCAGACGTTTTAATTATAATGAAGAGCCCAGTAATCGCCATGCTTTACGAGTTGAGTTATTTTCAAAGCATTGTTAGCAAGTAGTTAAGTATGAAATATGTTGGTAGTAAATATGGGAACTTTAAGCTTACCTACTACATATTTAGTACGCTGTAAACTGTAAGTTAAATACAGAATGTGGATAGTCTATGAATGGCATTGACTACGTGGCCTTCGCTATGTCCCGTCAGGGGGCGTGGTAAGCGGCTTCACGGCTTCACCGCGGAGTCCAGCCGGGGCCCATGACAACGGGCCCGTCATTAGGGTGCCTACTAGGTGATAATGGCGGTGTAGCAGACAGCTCTATGTGTATATGTGTGTACTTTGGGCACGTCATGACGCTGCTGCACACAGCGCCGATTCATCACGACATACCCGGCGGTCAGTCTCCGTCAGGTGAGACTCCTAGCAGAAATTACCTAAAACCAGGAACGAGGGAATATTTTAACGACTGAACAGCTGAACGGATTGAGATGAAAATTGTTACACCGGTAGACCATGTTCAGCAATTCACCATGGGATACTTTTGGGATGGAATTAATTATCATCATCATCACTTCAGCCGAGAGACGTCTGCTGTTGGTCGTAGGTCTCATCCAAGTGTCTTTCCACAACCCTCATCGGGATTAAGGTGTCGCTGGACTGAGGCGTGGCTGAAAAGAACTCACTGCCAGGTTCTCATCGGACATAGTAAGTTCGGGAGGTTCTTGCACCGGATTCGTGCGACAGTGACGCCCGGGTGTCTCCATTGTGCGACGCCCGGAGGACACGGTGGAGGTGTGCCTCGCTTAGGCAGAGCATCGCCGTGACCTCGCGGGTTCGATCGGCGGCGGCAGGACAAGAAGGAACGGGGTGGATTTTTCAGTCCAAGAAGTACCTATATTATATTTTCTTGGGTCCATTTTCGACTTTCACGCAAGCACTCAAGACAGAAGCTGTTAAAGTAATAATTCGCTACAGTTAAAGTTACGCCTCCACATAAATAACAATATTTGCTGACAGTTGACTGTAAAGTATCGGATAGAGTACGTTCTCTCGTCCTTACTCGAGTACAAAATCGATTAGTACTTAAATACTATTTTCAGCGCCCTCCTAAAAAGTATTTCTGTAACCAATGAACAAAGTTGTGTTGTTCGAGTTCGACACAGAACTGTAAACAAATTCCTTTGCAGAATATTTTAGGCATCAATGACTGCGTAAGCACAGGGTACCAGTGGCGTAAATACCAAAAAGTTAGGCAGGACTGGGCTCCTAAGCTCGGGAGGCCCCCAAAACCTGTTAAACAAACTTATTGAACTAACGAAAAATGTTCCAACTTTCGAAATTTAAATAAAAGGGGTTGCAAATTGCAACACTACTTTAATAATATAATACCTCCTTTAAGTCAGTAAAAGACTGATACTCCCTTACGCTCCATCCAGAGTAGTAGAAGTTATTTGATGATTTCACACGTAAAAAAAGAGCCTAATTTTTTTTCGCACTAGGGTCTTTGGTCACCTGATTACGCCACTGCAGGGAACGGGTATTGTAGCGGCTTGTGAAAGAAACTGTTGTTCTCACAAGCTTTATTTACTTCTAAAGTATGCGTTTCGCAAATGTAGGTGTATATACTCGTATACTTTATACAGGGTTATTTGTAAAACACTGGCAACCTCTCAGGACTACGTTCATTAGATTTTCATACAAAAATTTAAACATTTTAATTGAACGTTCTAATATAACGAAGTCTATGCGAAGCAGGCGATAGTACAATAGCGGAGGGGAGCGGGATCACGCTGCGGGGGCGCTTGATGCGCTTGCGTCACGTAGTATATGTTTTGTAAAAAGTCATACATAATCAATGTCCCACTCTTCGTACTGACTTTCTTTACTTTTATTTCTTTGTTCAAGCAATTTCTTTGTGGATTGCGCTCCCCTAGGAGACCAGGATGGCAGCAAACCGATTAGCATTCAAAACTAAAGTTCGCGAGATAATTCGCAAGAGGATGGCAGTAGTATCATCACAGCGTTACTATTGTGTGCTTGAAGTATTTAATAAATAAATAAATAGAACAAAAGTTATTGCTTAATGTTAGTAATACTGTCTTGCAAGGTTGTTAGTGTTTTACAAATAACCCTTTGTAGTTAGAATACCATTAACAATTGAAGCAATAGTTAATATGGCTCAAAAGTTGTAAGATCACTCTCAGTCAAGTTATACAAGTTCGACGTTTTATCATTTTTCAGACATTAAAATTTATTGATATCTGAAACTGCTGAAAAAATATAAAATAACGATACATTTTCAGTAGAAGCCCAAAAATGTAATAGACGCTGAATGATCGCCTTTCTCACCCAATAAAAGTAACGAGCTGGTTTATTTACAGATAAAATCGAACAGCGAATACATAATAATGCACATAACCGTAACCTGCAGACTAAAAGGATAACCCAATCAAGTTAGGTACCTACTTATTACAACCAAATTCATTTGTTAAAGACTACAACACTGCTCTGCTAATTTTAAATGCAGTAATCGATAATTTTCGGATTTTGATTTTTCTTCAAATATGTAAGAAAGAAAAACAGTTTTATTTTCCCGAAAAGGTTATCATTTACATATAGGGTGTAAGGGGCAGCAAACTTTAAGGGCTTGCTCAGTAGAAGAACAACCTTCCGCAAGACTTTCTGTCAGGAAACGAAAAAAAAATCAGCCTCACCATACAAAATTAAAAACTTGATTGGACAGTTTGTATAGAAAGGCCGATTTTTTTTCGTTTCCTGAAAAAGTCTTATGGAAGGTTGTTCTGTTTTTTCTACTGAGCAAGCCCTTAAAGTTTGTGGAGGGCTGTCCCTTACATCCAGTATTTATTATTTTATACATTTTCCATGACAAAATAACAATAAAAATTTCGTCTTAAGAGGCTAATGTGTCTGCATCTATATATATAAAAATCAATGCCACTTTTCGTTGTTATTTTATAACTCAAGAATGGGCTCACCTATCTAAACCAAATTTTTAGGCTTTGTTCGGACTATTTAGTAGATGGTTTATGTGAAGTTTGGTAGGGTAGGGTAGGGTATAGTAGGGTAGAGTAGAGTAGGGTAGAGTAGGGTGGTGTAGAGTAGAGTAGTGTAGAGTAGTGTAGGGTAGAGTAGGGTATAGTAGGGTAGAGTCGGGTAGAGTAGAGTAGTGTAGAGTAGGGTATAGTAGGGTAGAGTAGGGAAGAGCGGGAGCGAAGCCGTGCGGGCAAAAGCTAGTAATAATATATTATTTTATTTGTTAGGTACACTTTTAAAGTAATATTTAAAAAAAACTAGTTGTTTAGATATTAGAACACCATGTTGCGTTTATTTGCATGATCATTTGTTCTGTGTAACTTATCTATATATGTATGTATTCAGAAATATATAAGTATGTTTATCAGTTTTCTAATACTCATAACACAAGCTCTGCTTAGCTAGGGACTAGATGACGTAGTTGTGGAATTTTATATTTATTATCTCTCCGAACCGCCATTTTGAAAGTACCTACTTCATTTGCAATAAGCGGGGCAGAACACTGAACAGCTATTCGCGAGTTTTATAATGCGCAAAAGTAGGTACATGATTCACTGCAATAAACGAAATCAGACACTTTATTCCTCCATACTTGAAAAAAAGATTTCGTCGCAATATTTATTTGAGTACTTACCTAATATTACAGAAGGACAAAACTCAAAACTTTTTTCTTTTCCGTTTTCTTTTGGTTGTTCTTTTCTTTTTTTCTTTTATTATGCTTTATGCCAGTGTTACGTTTAGGAAGTATTTAAATTTTGATACTGAATATAATTAAATATTTTTGTTATGTTCCTATAATATTATTTCACAATCACTTCATTTCATTACATAAATATAATATAATAATATTTCACAACTCTCACACAACGCCGTCTAGTCCCAAGCTATTTTGGGGAATTGGGGATTGCTTTGCGCATTCCATACATTGGCGACCTAAACGTCGTCATTATTAGATACATGCAGCAAGCGCAGGGAACGAATCACGAGTGATGTCTATGACGCAATGGTGCGGCGATCCAATCACAGACACTCCCCGCCCCTGCGTCTCACTTCGTACCACTAGGTAACCTATCTATACTAGGAAACAGCGCGAAGCTAAAAAATACCAAGTAGGTACCCAAGGGAAGAGGTTTGCTCAATTACCTACGAGTACCTACTTGCTATGAGGACTATGCTATGAGCACCATTCCAACTTGTTTTCTTAATTGATTTTTACACGTCGGACCGTGGGAATATGGGCAGCTGTTGCATTCTTTTGTCTTTAATTTCTTTTAACACTGGAATTACTGAAGTTTTCTTTGCTTTCATTATTTTACGAGTGGGTACTATTTGCAGTGGTGGCCCAGTAGTACTAATCTCAACTCATGAGTTGTAGGTCGTAAGTTCGAACTCACTAGGGCCATAGGGCAAAAGTGTGAAATCTCGTGGGACTAGAACGCAAAAGGCAATTGAATTGACAGGTGTAATTTTAGTCAGTAAAAGTTTGACACGCCCTCTCACTTGACCCTAGAGCGGGACAAGTCAACTCACAATGATTTCCTACGTCAAAAAAAAATTCAAACTCTGCCTGAGTTTGAATTTTTTATTTTATTTTGTACTGTGCCCATGGCTTTGCTCGCACACTTAGGATATAGTCTATGTCACTCAGGAATAAAACCGCTTTCTATCGGTGTAAAAATGTTTGGCAATTGGACCAGTACTTTCAGAGATTACCTCCTACAAATAAAAAAAAATTAACTTTACGTCTCTATAATATTTGTGTAGAAGTAGGTTTTTTTTCTTCTTCTCTACCATCTGCTCTCAGAACGGTGATTCTAGACCCAAAAATTAAAAAAAAATTGGTGATTTCGACCCTGATTCCAAGTGATGGATTGTAGCCCATTTTCTCTTCAGAGAGAAGGCCTGAGCCCCAGTAGTGGGATTATCTTTAAGTTGATTATGTGTGTAGGTATACTAGGTATATTGTTTATGTAGGTCACTCTTTCATTTTTCATGGTGTATCTAAAGGTTTCTTTGCGTAGCACAAAGTGCAAACAATGATAAAACCAACCCTTGTCAGCGCCAGTTTGTGTTGATCCAGTTATCTACTTTTATATTTTCCCCTAAATGTAAACAATAAAAATATGGTTCAACTCCTGAGGGGTAATTCCCGTTTGTTTAAACAACGCTCCCATTAGCATCGCACCCCTTTTTTGTTTTTTTTTTTTCGTTAGGAAAATCATCAAACGACTTCTATTGCTCTGGGTGGGGTCTAGAGAGAGAGTGGCAGACTATTATTGACTAAATTCGACATGGTGTTCCTTCAGGGCTGGGAAACTCTCGAATAATCCTGCAGTCTTGACAGAGCAACTTAGTGGACCTCTTCAATTTTGCTGATATGTCTTTGAGGAGCGCGTGGAACACGACACGACGTGCCCTCGATGAGAGCCTGGTTGTTAATGGACGGCGAGCTAGCGATTACTCACCGTCCGCGAACCCGCTTTTGTCACAAAACACCCTTTAATTTCCCAAAATTGCAACATTCTGACCAGTTTTAGTACTATTGGTATAAACTAGGCTTGACTGCGATCCCACCTGATGGTAAGCAATCACTGCTTCATTAAGTCGTTGAAGATGAGGTGTACTAGTTTATAAAGAGCCTATTCCCTCTATCCTTGAAGACACGTAAATTATAATCGGACAAATAGATTGCCCCTTTTTGTGTGGCGGGCAAAAATTATCCATTGACAACCCCCGCTCTTGGGTAGAGCGGGAGATAGTGTCAGACTCTTATTGACTAAAAACCCCGCGCCGTTCCTTTTAGCCTTCATACCGAGGCTCGAGCTCCCTTTCGGATTACCCTGGCCCCAGTAGGCTTCGACATGGCTGGGCCCCTGCTGGAGATAATGTGACTTGAAGTTGGCACGTTTTTTTAATAAAAAAAGGAGTTGGCCTTCTGGTCTACCTGTTACATGCCAAAAAAATCATTACAGAGAAAGAATTAGCAACGCATTTTAAACTCAAACGTAGAACCAAAATGATGACATTTTTATTATTCATAAACGTGACGAAAATATTACGGACACGTTTCATAAAAAACATTCTAAATGCGGCCTGTGGTCATTAAGACCCATGAACTGACAACGTAATAAAACAAACTGGGTTCTTTGGACACCATGGTGTACTACACCCATTAGTTCCACTTGTAATCACATTGAAACATGAACTGATAAGAACCGACTTTATCACCTTGTTAACTTTACTTATCTATGACTTTCCAGTAATTAGGGTTCACTTAAAATAAAACCACCTTATTTCATAAGCAATAAGGTCGAAATTACATGAGTAAAAGTTAAGAATAATTATGACGATTTAATTAGTTTAACTACGCCTTATTTTCTAAGTCATAAGGTTGAAATTGGTTGAGTAATAGTGGTGGAACATGGGCCAGTAAGTGCGTATGCCAGTTGCGTGTGATGGCGATAAGTGGTGGACGATGGCTTCCTGTTCGTGTTTTTATTATCTATGGGAATGGCGGGAAAATTATGAAGGAATAATCTGGATAGGCTTATCTAGCTGAGATTTAGACTACAGGTAGATGTAGTTACTTAGTTAGCCCATTTATGTCCCACTGCTGGGAGAAGGCATCCCTCTCTCTTTTCCACACACGTTTGTCCTCGGTCATTGCGGGCCAGTCCCTCCGGTAGTTATCCAGCTCATCTCTCCACCTTCGCCTTGGTCTGCCGCGAATGGCGCTTTTATCGCAGGTAGATGTAATGTAATAATAATAATAGTTTAGATATTTAAAGACAAGTTTTGATTCAGAATATTGTGTTAGTATTTACTTATCACTTATTAATTACTCGTACTATGTTTAGGGGGTATGCGGAACAGAGAGTAAAGCCCCACATACCTCCATTGAAAAGGGAGGATCCTCCGGTCAGACTGAATGTTATAGTCTGGTGGGCGACTGCCCGATAGTTGATGTCGGGCTGTCGTATATGTTAAATCGCGCGGAGAACTTTGATTGCGCGATGCAAGATTTCGTATTTTCTTCGTAGTTCTTATGTGGCGTCATAGATGTCGCTACATCACTCCCCTCCAAATATGTTTGTGCAGAAGTTTATAAATATTCCAATAAAAATATTATTAAATTAAATGTCATTGAATAAAGATTAAATATAGATGTATTCTCTTGTTCACACAAAAAAAATCGCTTTCGACAAAGCGTTTCGTAGCGTCATCGAAAGGTTGGAACAATTTGCCTGATGCGGTCGTCCCATCCGATTATAATTTAGGTGTCTTCAAAGCTAGAGCGAATAGTCTCATAATAAAAAAGTGCAATTCACCATCAACGGTTGCGTCACTGCTTATGCTTACCATCAGATGGGATCGCAGTCAAGCAATAGTTAATATCAATAAAAAACTACTAATAAAGTCTTTGATAATTGTCGTTTCTGACACTGTGTGCAACAAGCTGGAAAGTCAACAATTCCACCATAATTATAATAAATCAAATCAACGTTGATGTTAAATAAAATTTCTTCAACGGTAACAGTAAAAAACTTGAGTAAACAGCTGCTTACAAGTTTCCATATTAATCTATTCAACTAATTCGGATTCCCACACTTTAAATTCTATGTCAAAAGGCACTTCCTCTTGGCTACTGTCCACTTCGCTGTCTTCATGGCTCAAGTTTTCCATTTCTGTCATACTCATACTATAAAGGCGAAAGTTTGTACGATATGTAATTATACTTACTTTGACTGGCATTTGATGACTTCCCATTTCAACAAAAAAAATAGTGGACTAATAAAGCTCATTAAAAATATCTTATCATTTCAACATAAAGATCAAATTCCGGACAACCAGTAGCTTATCTGTTAGAGCAGGAACACACGTGCTCGTCTTGCAGCGATATGCAAGATTCTTGCCACAGTAAAATTGGTGGTTTTGTATATCAAGTTCTTCTTTTTCTCAAGTCGGTTCGACTCAGATTTTGTCCGATCGATATTTAGCCACCTGGATAGTTCTGTCGTTGGCTTCGTTTAAGTCAAGTGTTTACAAAACTTGGATATATGGAACGGTAATTGCAGCTGACTCAAACACATTAAGATTGACAACATACACAAAATATAATACATTGAAAATGTTAAAAATGTATTAAATAAATTGATCAATAAACTTTGTAAATAAATACAAGTAAAATGTTAACATCTACACTAATATTATAAAGAGGTACAGTTTGTTTTATTTTTTTTGTTTGTTGGCGATTATCTCTCTAAGTACTGGTCCGATTGCTAAAATTTTTTCACCGATTGAAAGCTGCTTTATTCCTAGCTAAAGCTTAAAGCTAGTTAAAAAAAATTGAATTAAAACATATGAAATCAGTAGACAATAAATTGTATATACCTACTCCACTTCAATGACCTACCTAAATTGAGAATGTTCTTGCATACCCATTATTTTCTTGTCACACCAGCGAGTGCATTCCCACCTTTAAAACGCTTATTCCCTCTCTCCACTCGGGCCTTACTTCAGTGGTCAACCTGATAATGAGTTGCTCGTCATATCACTGGAAATCATCCGTATATCGTAAAGTAGCTTCATATTAGCAGTAATTGGATAGCCCATCGTTAATTATGTAATTAACATACCAATTTCAGTATTCATATGATATTTAATACCAGTTATAAAAAAGCTGATGGATCTCTCTTCTTGTTAAGACCCAAGCACAAAATATCAGAATTCAATCTACATACAAAACGCGCTCGAGCAACACACACATAGACACCGTTCAGAGACACGATATCTCGGTAGCGTCTCGGCCCGTTCGTCGAACAGTTTCGGCTCAAACGCTCATTAGTGTGCGTCCACCGAGGGTAGGTATAAAAAGTGAAGTACATACATGAGATCGTCTTCTGTACCTATCTATTTTGTGACACAAGCGCCCGAGCAGAGCCATAAAACAGTAACTTTCTGAAGCCTACTCCTTTGTAACGGCGAGGTTTGAAAAAATATGTTTATTATAGATTCGTGAACAACATTATAAAATATTGATTTTATCGTACGATTAAAACTTTTGGCTAAAAAAATATTTAGCAATTTCGCAACTTTTTCCTACTCCTTCGAAACGGCTTGGATCTTTATAAACAGAGGGGAATGACCCAGACGCCATTTTTTATTGTAAAAATCAATGTAATAACAGAATATTCAATTTGTTGCTAGAGTTTAGTTATGATAGCCATCAAAGGGCTGACATTTTTTAGCGCTGTTGGAGTACATAGCTACAGTTGCGAGTAGCGAGTGATTTACAGCGAAAAAATATACCACTATTATTTTCAATCGAGAATATATTTTAAATAGATTTTTTAAGCCTATATTAATCAGTCACCTGTATTCATCTGTTGTTTTGTATCAATTTTTTTTTAAATTTTAATTGTGTTTAAACTTACAAGTCATTTTCTGTATCATCCTGCATTTGTGTGAAACAAGGTAGTCACATTTGAAATAGGTTAATACAAGAAGTATTTACTTACGTATAGAAATGAACAACTTTCTGAAAAGTCATAGACAATACCGAAAAAAAAACAGATATAAAAAATAAAAAATCGTGATGTTTTCTTTCTTTTTTTTTCTTTTATTTTGCCACAACTACCTGAGGAACTAACCATTTTACCTGCTCATAATATATTTATTAAATTCTTTAAGCACACAAAAGTACAGAGGCGGACTTAATGTCACCATTCAACGTTTGGGTGGTGCAGAGAATAACATGACATAAACAACTAAATTAACTTAGATTTTGGTAAGTATATTCTTGCAGTCAGGATACCTATCTAAATCATACTTATCTAAAGACTCAAGTGGTCAACCAACCAGGTGAAACCAGTTATTAAAGTCCACTTAAACATGTACATGATATAAATAAGCAGCTATTTAGGTGCAATGTTTATGACGTTAAGTAAAGTGTACCTAAGGCTAGCAAACTTGTTGCGCACACGCATCAAACTTAATGAGCATATCATTTGTACAGTCCGCCACACGTCAGTGGTGGGTTGTAACAAAACTATCGAAAACTGGAAGAATGAGAGATCATTCTAATAGTGTCCGATCGTACCAAAACCTTCGGTCTCAGCTTTGGCCGAAACTTAAACTTCCATAATTATAATGTTAGTTTTTGCAGGGGAAAAAAAAGTCAATCTTAGTCGTCTAAAGTGTCTTTTTTTAAAATCTGCATATCAATAAACATACATATTTATATAAAAGAAGAAATTGACTAACTGATATATCAATGCAAGGGAAATTTTGCACATTGCTTCCATTTATGACCTAGGTGAGCACTAAGAAGGGATTTTTGAAAATGCGACTTTTAAAGGAAAACAGGAAAAAATTGTATTCCTTGGGCCTATATAGGTACTTAAAACCTAGCATAAATATCTAGTTTTTCATAACTCGTTTAGTTTTGGCCATATTAGGTCGAAATTGGAAGTTCACTCAGACATTCTATTATAATAATAATCCATTCTGCTCAGCTAGCTCAAGTTCAAAAAGCTACCACGGTCGTGCGGCTAACTGTACCTTATAAGTTCTCCATTTATGATTCTGACACTTCATATTTCTTGAGAAGTAATTGTAATGATAAATGCATTTACATTATGCATTCATTTGTTTTGTAATTAAAAGAGGTTCACTTGATTATTGCCTTTTCAAGGCCTAGGCCCATTATGAGCTTTACTAAGATCATTAATGAGAAGCAAGTAATATACCTTCATATACTAAAGATCAGTTGCTTGTTAATTTGTAGCATTATTTGTTTATTTATTTAAACTTCATGTACAATAGTGGTACATAGGCGGACTTAATGCAACAAGGCATTCACTACCAGTCAACCTTTGGGTTAAAAAAACAACACTGTGGTAGATTTATATACTTTTGTTTGGTACAAACGCAACAAGTTTAATTCATGAATCCCCAAGCGACCACCGGTCGCCACGCATCTATTGTCTTACTATTGTGTCTCTAATTGACGGTATCTGAAGGGTTAAGCATACTTATGAAAGAAAAAAATAGTTATAAACAATAACAACTATTTTATTGCTTATCTCCATTTTTCTTTTCTATTTCTCCGCGTTTGGGTGTCATGTGTATGTGCGTTTACTTGTTTGTGAAAGCCTTGATACAGGAATAATTCCTAGTGTGAGGGAAAGCTTAAAAAAAAAAAAATGTACTTATCTACTTGGATGAACAAAATGGTGAACTTATAAAGTTTTATTACAGAAGTGAACGGTTCCGATTTGTCATTTCTTGTCGAGAAGAAATGGCAAGACATTCCACATTTTAAGTTAAATAACTGGTTCACAGTTGGTTGTCTTCAACTGTACCAACAATTTCGACCATCGCCTCCAGTAATAGAGAAGTATCCTCTCTCATAACCACATTACGACCCGCCGGGGTCGTAATGTGGTTATGAAAAATAACATTTCTTTTATTTCTACTAACATCCTCAAAAAAGGCGAACACTTTTATTGTAAGTGGGCAAACAAAACCCAAATGGAATCAATCCTTGGCGCGTCAGCATTATTTGAACTTATAGGTGCCCAGGGGGCGAAGGGGATGAGCTGGGAATCAAGGGTGTAGACAACACCCCTGGAATTTTGTTGACGCGTAAAAAGTGTTGTATTTAATCATGAGCTTTATGGGACGCTGGGTTTCGTAAATATAGCATGATTAGGAGAATGCAGAGGGCAAATGCTATTTGCCCTTGCCAGGGTTATTTTTCAGTATTAGGTTCTTTTTAAAGGAGGCAATGTCCAGCGGTGTATGATTGAACTCCTAATCTATAATATAAAAATGTATCGCAAAATATGTTACTAAGCGCATAACTCAACAACGCCTGGACCGATTTCGCTAATTCTTTTTTAGTTGCGATTGTTATTGTGAGGAAAAAATTTCTTCTGGAAAAAAAGTAAAATGAGGGTAGTGTAGGGTACAGTAGAGTAGGGTAGAGTAGGTAGAGTAGGGTAGAGTAGGGTAGAGTAGGGTAGAGTACGGTAGAGTCGGGTAGATATGGGTATAGTAGGGTGGAGTAGGGAGCGGCAGTGAAGCCGCGCGGGCAAAAGCTAGTAATAGTAATAAAAGTGACGGCGAATGGCATAATAGTCAAGAGTCCAGATCAATCTGGGTCACCAGTTTAGAAGTATACGAAACGGGGTGTATGGTTACACTAACTTCCGTTAAAAAGAGAGGATGCTCCGATCAAGTGGTGGTTGTGTCTAGTCCAGGCAATTGTCATACTTGATTTCGGACAGTTGTATGTTCTAGTCGTGCGGAAGACTCTGATACAGCAACGTAGGATTTTGTACTTTTAGTTCCTACGTGGTGTCTCAAATGTCGCTAGAATCTTTTACCTGACGGTAAGCAACTATAGATCTAGGTGATTCTTTGAAACCGAGAGAATGTCTCATTTATCTGGCCTAGTTTTCTTAACTATCTATGTTATGTTGTAAGCCACTGAGCGCAAATGCGTGCCTATGATATAATTTTGTGATCGGGGAAAACTAATATGCAAATCCTTACTAATATTATAAAAGCGAAATTGAGTTTGTTTGTTTGTAACGTCTTCACGCCTAAATAGAAAAATCGATTTTGATGAATTTTGGCACACAGATAGTTGGGAACCTGGAGACGGACATAGGCTTTTTGCTTTGGATTTTTTTTAAAGTGAGAAAAGTGGGAGAAAGAGTAAAGTATATTAATAAACGCGGGCGAAGCCGCGCGTAAAAGCTAGTAAAATTATAAAATGGTAAAGAAAAAGCTAGACCGGATGAATGACACATAATTCAAAAAATCACCCCACTGGGAAAAATCGCCAGCCATCATACGTGGTCTAAAGCGAGTCAATCAGTAAAAAAAATCAGTAATTTTTTTTTTATTGCATGGAAACACATTATCTGTGTTAGCATTGGTCGCGTCCTAGAAGTTTACTTTTAGTTCGGATGTTCAACAAGCGTTCTCGCAGAAAGTTTGGGAAAATTGCTACTTGAATCTCTCTATGTTTGCAATTTGTTACTCGGTTTGTTAGAGTTTTGTGTTTATTTTTGAATATAAATTTTGATACTTATGAAATGTCAATGTAAAATACGTTTGGATTTTTGGACGTTTTTTAATCAAAACACGCCATCAACGGATTTTGATGAAACTTAGGCGATCTCTTAGGAGATGTACTTGTGTACACAAGTAGATCTAGGACTAGGACATAGCCTCGTGAGGCCGACGCGCCCTTTAAATACCCAAAATAAAGATGGCGACTCAAACCCACAGCTTTTACGGGATGAGTTCGTATTAAAGCCTACTAGCCGTTTAAATGGACATATTACTTTAAATCATATTTTTTTAAATTAGGCTGTAATCTTTAAATATTTCTACCAATTTCCGGACGAAAGAATGATGAACGGATTTTTTTTATATAAAACGGCATCTATTTATTATCATAATTATGCCCTGAAAGTCTCACTTCAAACTCTAACATGTCAAATTTTCAACAACAAGAGTGTCGGGACTTAAGCACTATAAAAATTTTGTCCATTTTTTTTTTTATCTGATATAAACTAGTACTTGACTGCAATCCCACCTGATGGTGATGCAATCGTTGATGGTGAGGCGCACTAGTTTATTAAGAGCCTATTCACTCTAGCCTTGAAGACGCTCAGATTGTAATCGGACGGGAAGACCGCAGCAGGCTGAAACAGACTGTTCGGTTTTAATGCGTAGTGAACCCAAAATGTATCTGGGTCTCACAAGGATATATAGAACACACTTACCGTAATGTTTGAGTTGTGTTACTCTCGGTCAGGGGTTTTACGTATAGAGGATTGTGTTACATGAAAGAGAAGAGAGTAGTGCATGTATATGAGAGTAAGTGTAAGGTAAGCGTAGAGGAGGTTATGAGAGTGCAAGAGTGAATGAAGGGTGTAGAGTGTAAGTGCCTCCAGGGAGTAGCCCTGGCAAAGCACGTGTGGTGAGGAGTGAGAGGAAAGAGTAACAGAAACAGTGTAGTGAGTATGTAAGTGTATCTCCAGGGAGTAGCCCCGGCCAGGTACGTGTGGTGAGTAGTGACATGACAGTTGACATCGATCAAAGAAAATCAACAAACTAAACATACCTATAAGAAATATTATAAAAGCATGAACAAAGAGATGAAGTAGTACAGCGCGCCTCTCTTAGACATATTATAGGGAAGTCACTCCTCAATACGGGACGAGGCCCGCAAACGGCGGGACAATACAAGTCCAGGGCATATGTAGTTCTGGAAAGACATATGACTGCGTCAGAATTAAAGGCAACTTAGCTGGCTTGCGGTAACGTTTGGAGAAGTTTTTTGTAGCGAGTTAGCGTGACCTTAGAACTTAAAGGGCTAATGAAGTAACATACAATTAGTCAATAAAAGTATGAGACACTGACTCACTCCATTCTAGAGCGGAAGATGATATTGAAGTGTATCCCACCAAAAAAAAGTACAGCGCTTGATTGTACCATCAAATACACTACCGCCTGACCGCTAAGTTAATTTTTGCTTGCACTCGAAACGAAAACTTCAAAGGGTTTGGTTCAGCGCCGCGCCGCAGGGTTCAAGCGATTTTTTTTATGTGAACAGGCAGAAATTACCGCGATGGTAAGTACATTCATTCAACTAATGGTAGCACCGTAGCAAAAAAAAAATTGTTCTTGAAACTTGAATCTTTTGTAATCTAATGCTAAAAACTATAAAAAGCCAGTTCATCTCCCACTAATTACAGGACCACACACAACGCAGCAACCACTGACATTAATCACGCCTCAAAAAACACATATCGCAAGACATTATCATCCCACGGGCGCCAAGTAAATGAGTATTTTTATAATGAACTTTAAGACTGGACAGAAAAGAAATAAAACCTTCATGTGCAGACATACTTGAGGAAAGGGCAAGAGGATGACGGTTACAACTACTGGACTGAGTGGGTAAACAAAGGACATTATACTACAGAGGCCTTACCATGACGTCTAAGGCTGGTTTTAGAGTCGCGGTGACTGTCGGCGCTGACACCCGCAAACAAATGAGCTTCTAGGAAGCGTATTAGAATATTAATTCATGAATCCCCAAGCGACCACCGGTGGCCGCGCATCTATTGTCTTACTATTGTGTCTCTAATTGACGGTATCTGAAGAGTTAAATTTGAGCTATCAGCGCTGACGGGTCAGCGGCACTGCCAACGCAGTGGCACTGACCAACAGATGGCCCGGTGACTATTAATTTTGGTGACTTAGCAAGCAATTTTGTACATAGATTCTTCTTATAAAAATACTAGATACGTGGTTCGGGTTTGGCTCAGACTAAATGTTGTTTAGATTTATGACTTTAACAGTTCAGTATAGGTTGTCAAATGGATCGCATTAAGAGCTCGTAGTTTTTCGTTTTTCGGACCGAGTACCGGCTGAAATGATGATGATGATGATGAGTAGGGTCTCCGTACTTGCCTCGTTATGATCTGTACGTAAGGGATGGTGCTGTCTGACATCACGCCACGGTACCATGTGCTTCGGCAGCACGAAGCACGCTTAGGTATAGTGCATACCAAACCACGTGGTGGTGTCCAACAGTAAGTCCACAAGTCCAGCCACTCACATTTGCTGAAGACACCAGTTTCAAACCTTATTTCAATTAGTTTAGCTGTCATAATCCTGTGATGTGACTTTTGGCTCGCCACAGACAGCCACAGTGTGTCACCGTGAGTACACGTTGGCATTCCGCGGAATGAAACGGCATGTAGAATTAATAAAATTGGGGCTTTACCGTACCAGATCGACGACTACAAGAAACTGGATACGGAAGGCAGATCACCAGGTGTTGCATAACTTCAAAGAGATCTCAGTCCAGCCCCCCTAGCCAAGTTACAATCGTTTCGCTTCCGTCGGACGTTTCAACTTGACTTTGCCGCCAATTCTTTTTTTCTGACCACGTGACTGAGCGTTGAGACGACGTCGTTCCCGTACATTTGAAGCTTTCTACAAGCGTTAACTATTGCAGATTAGCAACTTGGCTAGGGGTACAGAACTGGAATGCTCAAGGTAATAGGTACTTATTAGGACAGGTCCCTTGTTTACCCAGCCATACCCTACAAAGAAGTACCAACATAGATCCATAATTACGCAGACTCAGTACAATCAAGTGCAATAAACGTAATAAACAGCTGCGCGCGCGCAGATACGAGAGTATTATTACGTAGATTGCGCGAATTTATGGTCAAGGAATGGGTAGATGTGTATCATAGTTTGTCGAGCTGAAATTACTAGCAATGATATATGGAGTAAAGGTTTAATCATGATATAATTGTAGTGACTGTCTACCATATGTCATGACTAGGATTTTATTCGCGACTTCATTCGCCAAAAATGTTTTAATAAAAATCTAAACACAGCGTAAACCGTATTTTGAGTTTTTTTTTAAATCTAATTTACCATCATCATGAGCTTTTATAATGTTCCCACTGCTGGGACTCAGGCCTCCTCTCTAGGAGAGGGAATGGGCCGTAATCCACCAGGCGGGCCCAGTGCGGGCTGGTGAATATCACGTCTTCAAATTGGTTCTAGGACATGCCAAAACTAAATACGCAGACAAAATTAGCAGAAGCTAATCGTAATTATTGAAGTGGCGACCGAGTACCGGAAGACGCAGCGTTGGAAGGCCTCCAACAAGGTGGTCTGATGACCTGGTGAAGGTTGCGGGAAACCGATGGATGCGAGACGCACAGGAACGTTCGTTGTGGCGACGCTTGGGGGAAGCCTATGTCCAACAGTGGACGTGCATCGGCTGAAATGATGATGATGATGATGAATCGTAGTTATGTTTTTTTTTTTTTTTCTAAAAGTTGTAGAGTTTTTTAGTAATAAATGTATAAGCAGTATCTGCGACAGCACCTATAATCTCGCTATGAGTCTTATACTGTTTCTATCCTCAAAATAATAACTTCTCACGCGAATACTTGAAGCAAACAAATAACCACGGTAAAAGTTATGCAACTAATGTCTTCGTTCGCCTTATCCGTGTGTCTATTAACCCTTATTGTAATTTCTCATCAGACAAATCTGCTCCACTAATAAAGGCCCCGAGCGATGAATTTATGACTCCTCTAAGGCTTCTAAGAAAAAGACGAGATAAAAGTAATTCCACTACTTTCTTTCATAAACATTATTCGTACCTCGGAACTGAATCCGTACAAACATAATTAAGTTTATTTCATCAAGTAAAATACGGCATTATTTATTCTTGATAACTTCGCAACTCGTTGATTAATTGTTACCGAAGAACAAATAAAGAAACATGAATAAAACTATTTACTTAGGTTTTCTTGGAAAGTTACATTATATAAACAAGCTTTTATTGAAAATCATTTGTTTATAGCAACCTTTTATGGCTCGGTATACCTATATAATTAATAGAAAGAAAGAAAGAAAGAAAGAAAACTATTTATTTGGTATACACACTCGTAGATACACACAATGTAGTAACAACATGTAGACACTAATATTTTTTTTTTTTTTTTTTTTAATACTCGATCGGATCAGCGACATGTCATAATAACTTTGTATTGTCATCTGATTTATACCTGCATGCAAAATGTCAGCTCAATTGGTAACCGGGAAGTTGATCAAATTGAATTTGCATGATTCGATTACAGAAAAACATCAGGAAAGGTGAAACTAAATAAAAGCTCGTAATAATATTTGATATCTTGTTGCAAGAACAAATCTGCGGGCTAACGTAAGTATTCTATTTATATAAATTCTCTAAAAACATAAGTGCATAATATGTGCAAATTTGTGGGTAGTCAGCGGTTTTACAGGCTAGTGGAGGGGGAAGCGCAATGTTTAAAATTATCATTAACGTCTAAATCGTAGCGGCGGGTGGTTGTGTGTGCGAATCTCGTGGAAATATGTGCCGTATGTAATTACGATGGTGCGTGAAATATGTATAATAATGAAGTAATTTGTTATGCACCAACTGTTCTGCGAGCAAATATGTTTATTCACAAAGTAATTTGTAGTAAACTTTTGTATAACAGATAGTAACAAACTACTAAGGATGGTTATGTTTAATTTTATGATTTTGAAAGTTTCAATAATATTTAAGATGAGGACTTATACTCATCATCATCATCATACATCATCATCAACATTTCAGTCGATATACGTCCACTGTTGGACATTGGCCTCCCCAAGTGTCTCCACAATGAACGAATGAATGAATGAATGACAACAATGAAAACCATAACCTGAGGTAAAAACGTATAAATATCTATGGGTAAT
This sequence comes from Mythimna lalbum, assembly GCA_949319445.1. NCBI lineage: Eukaryota > Metazoa > Arthropoda > Insecta > Lepidoptera > Noctuidae > Mythimna > Mythimna lalbum. The sequence goes on from OX439363.1 coordinate 7,793,569, forward strand.
ACTGTAGTTTCTTAAAAGGTTTAAAACTTATATATATTTATATTTATTTGCCAAAAAAAAAAATTACATCCAATTCTTTTACAATTTTATGTGGTGCGGTAAGTAAATTCTTAAACAATAAGTAGCATCTGTAGCCAAACTAGGCAAGGCCTGTATTTTGGCTATCAGAGCAATTCCCCTCGAATAGCTTTAATAACAAAGTAGTCATAATAAATACTTAACAAAAAAAAAAAATAATAAACAAAAAAAAAAAGAACTGACACATGTAAACATGTTATGGATCTGAAGAAGTTTTTGGTTGAGCGCGCATCACGTAAAACGTAAGATTACGATGTAGATTAGACTTTTGTACGTTAAAATTGTGTGTAACTTGATATCATCATCATCATTTCAGCCGAAAGACGGCCACTGATAGACATAGGCCACCCCAAGTGTCGCTACAATGAACAGTCCTGTGCGAAATTTACCTTGATCGATATTACTTAGGAATTGTTTCATCACAATGGGGTTGACTATTTTGAAAGTTCTACATTCATTGATTGTGAGACGGTACGAAGTTCGCCGGGCCAGCTAGTTATAAATAAAAGAGATAAACACTAATTCGAATTTTAATTCATGAATCCCCAAGCGACACCCGGTGGCCGCGCATCTATTGTCTTACTATTGTGTCTCTAATTGACGGTATCTGAAGGGTTAAATGAATGAAGATTAGTAGATGAGGTTAGGACGGCTGTTAGGCCTTCTCCGAAACGGTGGCCGATATTTATGTTTTTTTTTTGTGTATTTTGGTAGGTTTGTAGAAAGGTCGAAGACTATTTTTATCTTGCTACCCCCACCCACTATTTTTTCTTTGACAATTTATATGGCTGAACAAACTTTGCTGAGTCAGCTAATATAATATTGATGAGTATACAGTACCTAAAGTTTTCATTATCTCCGATCTTTAGTACAATATTCTATTGTAACTGTGCTCAACTGGAAAAAAGAAAGGAAAAACATTTATTTGGCACAACATAATGCACACAATTCTTTCTGTATTCCCAAAAGGGATAAAATTCTATCTGTACCTACTTGCAGTACCTACAAAAGTTGCTTAATTCATGAATCCCCAAGCGACACCCGGTGGCCGCGCATCTATTGTCTTACTATTGTGTCTCTAATTGACGGTATCTGAAGGGTTAAACTTAAGACCCAAAATAGGGCCTAGGCAGCCTAGGCATAAGCTAATGACTGCTACTAGAACTCCTTATGAACTCCTTATACTCATACCACAACCTCTGCTAGCTGCTGTGGTATGAGTACTAGACAACTAATAAACATGTATTTCTAAATACATACATTATATAGATTAATTACATCCAGACACAGAACAAATGATCGTGCTTATCACACAAACATTTGTCCTGGGTGAGAATCGAATCGATGACCTCCGGCATAGCAGTCAGGGCCACTAACCAGGCCAGTCCGTGTTACCGCGACCTTGTAACGGAAATGGCAACTGATGAAACACAGGTGCCTTTTAGACAGTAAAAGTCTGACACGCCTTCTTCCTTACCCTAGAGAGGGAGAAGTCAGATGATCTGCCAAATGCATTCTAATCGAAACCGAAAGTGCCTGTAAACTAAACCAAAAATTAAATACTTTCTTCACTTGACACTGTGAAATCATGCGAAGCCAAAAGAAGAACCGGGCAAGGACGAGTCGGATTCGCGCAATGAGGGTCCCGTACAAACTTACCTATGAAAACAGTTCAATTCCCGAATTGAGTTACAAAGATTTTTCCGGATCGATTTTGTAACATAACTACTTTTACAGTTTTCAAATTTATTCCTATACCTGTGCCGTAAGACCTTGCTTCATGTTCTTTAGGATTCTAGGTCAACGGGAAGTAAACCTATGAATATTGGTTCCCTCAAGAGTGTCGAAAAAATGCTGCATCTATTATTTTTTTAATTCATGAATCCCCAAGCGACCACCGGTGGCCGCGCATCTATTGTCTTACTATTGTGTCTCTAATTGACGGTATCTGAAGGGTTAAACCGTATAAAAATAAGTTAGATTTAAATTACTTATTAGTCAGTTAGGCTAGATTGTAATTAACAAGGAAAAAAAAATTAACTAACAAGGAAAAAAAAAATATAATTTTTGCTAACTCAGAAATTTAATTTTTTTCGCAGTTTCGAAAGACCGCAGACGTAAGTACTTGTATTATGTATAGTTTTGATTTTAACTCGACACCTCCACGCGTTCCCAAGATAAAGGGTCTTGACAGACAACAAAGTGGTCCTATAAGGGTTCCGTTTTTTTCCTTTTAATTCATGAATCCCCAAGCGACCACCGGTGGCCGCGCATCTATTGTCTTACTATTGTGTCTCTAATTGACGGTATCTGAAGGGTTAAGGTACGGAACTCTAAAAACACACACGTAATGACATACGAGTTCTACATTTGAATTCTATCTAGCGCACCACTGACAAAATAAAAGTCACATGTACAACTGAAAAAACACGTTAAGGGCGGTTGTTTAACTAATCGTGGAATTAAGGTCTACTGTCCACGGACGCGTAGCTTCATAGACGCGTATTCGTCATAATACGCCTGGTGTACGCCTGCGTGAAGCTTATATGCATATTTTATAGCCAACTATCCACGGACACGTAGCTTCGTAGACGCGTATTCGTCATAATACGCTTGTTCGACACCTGCGTGAAATGTGCATACAAAACTATGGTCGACTGTCCAATAGACGCATAGTTTTATAGACGCGTATTCCTCACTATACGCCTGGTGTACGCCTGCGTGAAGCTTACATAGTTTTTCATATCTATCATAACCGTCAGTTCAAAGACGCTAGTTTTAGTCGAGCCAAATATTCTGCAATTTTATACAACTTCAGCCGAAACCAGTTTTTTTGGCCAAAACCGAAGCTTCGGTCGGCCTCTATCCAAAAATATAATAACAAACCCTATGAGCCATTTAATCTCTACAATTTCACAAGTAACTTAAGTATAATTTCGAAGTCCACGGTGTGGTGAGCACTTAGATACCATCGGCCCCTTGGGATGGAAGTTAGAACAGTACCCTTAGCAAACGCCACGTCATGCACTCCGCCCTTAGGAGTTATGCCGCGAGATAAGGGTTACGCGTCATTGGGGAAGTAAGGCTTTATTATATTGTAATCATGTTAAGAGATTACTTACTGAGCCAGTGCCGGATTTAAGCATAGGCAAAATAGGCAGTTGCCTATGGGTCACCACCATAAGGGGGCCGCCACCACACCACAATGATTTTTTAAATTAAATCTACAAAGGCTCAGTAAAAACAAAAAAATACTGAGTTTTGTTACAAATACATAGACGAAAACTTATATTTTTCTTTGAGCAGGAAAAGATAACATTTAAAAATTTGCGAGGTCAATCGGCATGAAATATAAATGATATTTATTTTGTAAGTCGGTTTAAAAAAACATTTGCACACGTCAATTTTTTTTTTCGTCAGTTTAAACGAGTTATTTCCTATCTGACTACCCTGAGAAGAAACACCGAAACAAATTCAGGGGTCAAAGTCTCTTAACACAAATAGCGCTTTCCATGCATATACGCTACCGCGCCTCGCTAAACCAATAGTAGCACAAACGATTAGAGAGCCTCTACCACATGCTTTACATGTGGGCCGCTGAAGTCTAAATCCGGCGCTGTACTGAGCCTGGGACATCTGGGATGCCACGCTACATAAGAACTACGAAGAAAATAAGAAATCGTGCATCGTGCAAGTAAAGTTTTCCGCGCGATTTGAGTATATACGATAGCCCGAAATCAACTATCGGGCAGTAGTCCACCAGACCATAACACCTGTCTTGCCGGAGGATCCTCCCTTTTCAACGGAGGTTTGTGGGACTTCTACTCTCTGTTCCCCATACCTCCAAAATGACGTTGTGTGAAAGTTGTGAAATATATATGTGTCGAAGCGTTGACGCATATCAGTCGGTCTGCATCAGCGCCACCTATTTTTCACTGGAGGAACTATGTAGTTAGATTGAACAGCTTACGTTTGGGAACGTCAAGTATTAACTTGGGGATGGTTAGCGTGGAGTAATAGCAACACTGAGCGAATAGTCGAGTCAAATGTCGATCCGGAGGTATAATCGATTATTCGACATTGACAGGTACTGACGTTGACAGGTAAATTGGCTAACCGGAATGGGGGTAGGTCCACGTGTCGGGTGACGGTTGATTGGGAGGCCACTTTGAATCGTTCCGTCGGTCCGAGCAGACGTTGGTTACTCCACGCTAAATTTCCCGCGTTCCTAAATTCTTAATCAAGCCATATCTCAGGCATCCTTGATTATTTTGTACTGAGTGTGTGTTACGAGTAATTAAAGGTGTTATCAAAGGTTTTTGTGAGTGTTATTTCCGATGTCGCGACCCACTGATATCGATCCTCCGTTATCAGAAGTGGGATTGGACCACGACGACCCACGTGTTCAAAAATGAAAACGCTAGCGACGAAAAATGGATGCGTTTGTTGGAACAACAGAACCGCAATTTTCTGACGCTGATTCAAGCCATGAAAACACCTACTACGTCGTCACATGGCCTTCGTTTACCGGATTTCGATCCTGAGAAACAAGATGTAGATGCACGTGCTTGGTTGACGACTGCAGAAATGTGCTTGACGGACCAAGACCAACATGGCGCCCTGCTTATGGTCGCTTTAAGAAAGTAAGAACCGGATTGAAGAGCTGACTTAAATGGTCTGATTAGGTTTTTTTCTGGGGTTGTTCCCTAATCCTGAGCAACAAATGTTGGACCATGGTACCGCTGTATCCCCAGAGAGCAAATTACAACGTACCACCCAGCTAGTGACCGGGAAAAGAGCGATGGGTGCAAGTGCTCGTTTACGATGTACTACTTTCCGATACGTGCTTCGCGTGTGTGTGTGTGTGCGTGCCTGAGGTGCAGTGTGTCGAGTGCGATACCAGATCAGAAAACGTTTCACACAAAACGCTACCTGTCAAATGTTACACTGTGGAATAATTGGACGAAGCAAGCGACGTGAAGGCGATGGTGGTGCCAAGGCATCACGTAGCGAGTGACTGGATGACGTATATGCTGTCAAAGGAACCAGGAACAAGGTCAGGTATTCACATTCCATTTTAATTCTGATGCTGAGTGTTATATCTCTTTCACTTTAAAGTCTGTCATCACTATTTCACGGCAAACGTAAACACAGTTTTGTTACATTGAAGGGTCAGTTTAGCGTGTTCAGATTACTTGCGTAGTTTGATTGAGGTTTTATTCACAACATCTATTTGCGAAGTGATATTTTGGCCGTGAAATATTGTTGCAAGGATTCAGTTTAAATAGTATGATCGTGCGTGACACACTTCTTTTGTTAAATTGCTAAAGTTCACGACATAAACAATTGTAATTACATCTACCCTCGGTATATCCGGTAGATACCGTTTCGATTTTTGTTTGACAGTGATAACTCCTCCATAGATAGTTTTTACGTTATTGACACTGACGTGTACCTGACAGTATAGTATGCTATAAACGCGTGTTACAAAAAGTGAACTTATTCGTTTAATTGACTCATCTTAGCAAAAGACGACCATAGCGGTCTAGCGCGAAAAAAAAAAAATAATAATAATGCGTGAGCGGGTAGATGAATTGTTGCGTGCAAATATTATTTTACCGAGTAATACGGTGTCTGTTAATTTAGCTCTTTCGGCTTAAAAACTCGACCGGTCAGAAATAATGTGCAAAGACTACTGTAAACTAAACAATAACGTGCCTTACTGGTATTCGTTGCCACGTATCTCGGACCAAATAACTCGTTTACATAGTGCGCTTTATTTTACAAAAATTAGATTGTATATAGGCTAGGGTTAGGTTAGGGTGTTGTGTGTGTTTGTGTTGGTTGTGTAGGTGTAGTGATAGCGTGACGAGGGACAGAACAGAATGGAAGAAAATGATGGTGATGATGGTGATGATGGTGAAGATGGTGATGATGGTGATGATGGTGATGATGGTGATGATGGTGATGATGGTGATGATGGTGATGATGGTGATGATGGTGATGATGGTGATGATGGTGATGATGATGATGATTTTTTTCAGCGGTCAGTATAAACATTTGACTATGCCAGTCGGTATCGAAACGTGACTCTGTTTTTCAACGGGGTTTTTGATAAACCTACGTCATAGTTTGAGTTGTCAATATTTTGATTATTTTGGAATCTATTAAGAACTTCGAGAGACTTAATGTAGTATTACAAACGTTGATTAAAGCCGGATTTTCATTAGATTTGAAAGAGTGGTTGTTTTTCATAATGCAAATCGAGTTGTTTAGGATATGAAATAAAGTCAAGTGCTGAAGTTAGGAGATATAGAACTTCAGAAAGCAGATCGCGTACATTCGATTCTGCTCTCTACCCTACTTTCAATGCTGTTTATCATAGCTCAGTTGGGACAGTTAATAGGTCTAGTAGTTTACTTCGGGTGGTTTGTACCTAAGTATTCTCGTGTATGGGGCCGTTCTTCTAAAGATTTAACGTGCGGTAAAGTTTCTTTTTTTGACAGCGGCGCCACGAAAACTGAATAAGAATTAATTTAATTTTTTATGAAAGAGTCGGTTAACCTTTGACGTTTCAAATTTTTCAATCGTGTCAATTAGAGGCGCAATAGAAAGACAGTGACACCGCAATAGAGAGAAAATGAAACGCAAGCGTTTCAGTGGGAACATAAAAAAAAGGGCTGATGATGACGATGAAGTTTATAGGATGATCAGATTATAGGAGATTTGATTTGTAGTCGTAGCTTAATAGAAACCGGTATCTAGCGGTCACAGTAGTCCGTAAGTATGCGGTATTCAATTCAAATTGCGATCAAATCTGGGACGTACTGTGGGAAACCATTAAGTCTTGAGAGACTTGGCGATCTTGTAGGGATGCGCAGGAGTAATTGAGGTTCTTAATGGTGACCGTTATGTTTCGAAGTACGCACATAACCGCCTGCGAAAAATAACTGACGTTGACATGCACGTAGGCGATGATGACGAGACTAGCTATGACGAAAATGATAACGCTGACAAGACTAGTTGAACACTAAGTAGTCAACTTAACATTTAGAGTACCTAGCATAGTAAGAGTTTTCTTATAATCTGTAACGTTATAGGAAAAATAAAGTAACATGTTGAACAAACCTACTTTAAGGATTATTTTGATTAAAGGCTCGAAATGATTATCTTGATGGTGTTGTTTGTAACCGGATGGAGGTTACATGTGGAGGTGACCGGATAGAGGTTGCCTGTTGTGTTAGTGACCGGATGGAGGTCGATTGGTTTGATGCTTATGGCCGGATGGAGGCTATAATGTGTTATGATGAAGACCGGATGGAGGTCGATTGGTTTGATGCTTATAGCCGGATGGAGGTTATAAGTGTGATGATGAAGACCGGATGGAGGTCGATTGGTTTGATGCTTATGGCCGGATGGAGGCTATAATGTGTTATGATGAAGACCGGATGGAGGTCGATTGGTTTGATGCTTATGGCCGGATGGAGGCTATAATGTGTCATGATGAAGACCGGATGGAGGTCGATTGGTTTGATGCTTATAGCCAGATGGAGGTTATAAGTGTGATGATGAAGACCGGATGGAGGTCAGAGTACGAGCACTGCAATATTTTAATGAGTTTCCTATTATTTGAATGAGTTTGAGTGTTGTTCAACATGTCGGCTTTGAGAGATTGAGATTGTTGTGATTTTCTTCTGGACGTGATTGATGATTTTGATCAGAATACCTTTTATGTCCCACTCTCTTGGGCCAGGATTGGCCGAACGACTAGAATGAGTACTGTTCGAGGATTTTCTTTCATTCCAGGTACTCCACACGAGGACGTGTGATCATCAGGACGGCCGTGTCGAAGCGTTGACGCATATCAGTCGGTCTGCATCAGCGCCACCTATTTTTCACTGGAGGAACTATGTAGTTAGATTGAACAGCTTACGTTTGGGAACGTCAAGTATTAACTTGGGGATGGTTAGCGTGGAGTAATAGCAACACTGAGCGAATAGTCGAGTCAAATGTCGATCCGGAGGTATAATCGATTATTCGACATTGACAGGTACTGACGTTGACAGGTAAATTGGCTAACCGGAATGGGGGTAGGTCCACGTGTCGGGTGACGGTTGATTGGGAGGCCACTTTGAATCGTTCCGTCGGTCCGAGCAGACGTTGGTTACTCCACGCTAAATTTCCCGCGTTCCTAAATTCTTAATCAAGCCATATCTCAGGCATCCTTGATTATTTTGTACTGAGTGTGTGTTACGAGTAATTAAAGGTGTTATCAAAGGTTTTTGTGAGTGTTATTTCCGATGTCGCGACCCACTGATATCGATCCTCCGTTATATGTATGTTATTAACATATAATAACATAGCAATCAGATTACTAGTTAATGCATAATATGGCTTGGTATATGAACAGCCAGGCCACCTCATCATCATCATATCATCATACCAGCCGAAAGACGTCCACTGCTGGACATAGGCCTCCCCCAAGCGTCACCACAACGACCGATCCTGTGCGTTACGCATCCATCGGATTCCCGCGACCCTGACCAGGTCGTCGGTCCACCTTGTTGGAGGCCTTCTAACGCTGCGTCTTCCAGTACGCGGTCGCCACTCCAGAACCTTTCGTCCCCATCGACCATCTGTTCTGCGTGCAATGTGCCCTGCCCATTGCCAATTAAGTGCCAGGCCACCTAGAGCTTACCTACTTGAACGTAAATAAGCATTGACGGTGGTCAACGGTAATATTAATGTTCACATAAACTTATTAATTATACTAGATTAATGTACAACATTGTTGCACGTCAGAAAATTTATTAAAACAGTAGTTACAAGGACTTTATTACACGTCATTATTAGTTAGCTCACTTAACTGAGTCACCAGTTGAAGTTATAATAGTTTACTGTGATTTTAACTGAGCTAAGTTAAAGAAACATTGTTTCTGAGATTAAGGCTGCTCGCCCACGTCAGATAAATCGATGGCCGATTTTTTGTAGGAAAAAATAGAACACACTAATAGCAATAGTGCAACGCACACGTCCTACAAAAAGTCGGTTATAAATACAGAACAATGTTACAAATATACAAAATTGGCCCGATTATCTGTCCTACAAAAAGTCAGACGTAAGCAGGTAGCGTATTATACAATTCCTTCTTTTCATTTACAAGCTTTTATTTAGTTTCACCTGTCCCAATGTTTGTCTGTAATCAAGTCTTGTAAATTAAATTTGATCCACTTCCTGGTTACCGATTGAGCTGAGATTTTGCATGTATGTATAATCAAATGACAATGTAAGATTATAATGACGTGGAGCTGCACCGGTGATGGAACTGGAAGGTTATAGGAACTTGGTAGTTAATTCATGAATCCCCAAGCGACCACCGGTGGCCGCGCATCTATTGTCTTACTATTGTGTCTCTAATTGACGGTATCTGAAGGGTTAAACGACAGAACCCCATCGAATTTCAGCTCGTATGATATGTCTTGACGAATATTAACCCTTCAGATACCGTCAATTAGAGACACAATAGTAAGACAATAGATGCGCGGCCACCGGTGGTCGCTTGGGGATTCATGAATTAATTATATAGGTACTAGCTTTCCGCCCGCGGCTTCGACCGCGTGGACTACAGTTTATATCGCGCGGGCAGAGACCCGTGCTCAGAAGTGGAATTATAGGTAGCCTATGTGTTATTCCAGTGTCTCTTCTACCTACCTGCCAAATTTGATCTAAATCCGTTCAGTAGTTTTTGCGTGAAAGCGTAACAGACAGACAGACAGAAAGACAGAGTTACTTTCGCATTTATAATATTAGTAGGGATACCGAGCTATAAAAGCTTGTTATGAAAAAATGTTATTCATTAAAATTGTTTTATATTTTAATTAGCTTATTACACAGTTATGAGTACTAGACAACTGATAAACATACTTATATATTTCTAAATACATACATACTATAGATAAATTACACCCAGACACAGAACAAATGATCGTGGTCATCACACAAGTGGGAATCAAAACCCACGATCTCCAGCATAGCCGTCATGGAATATGTTGATCCACTACGGTAGTGTGGAGCTTGCGGACGACGAGCAATGGGCAGCTCACCGTCTGACCGTCTGGTAATCGTCCGGATCGAGCCCAAGTCCTTGACAGAAGTGTTCCACGCACTCCTCTTAGGACGCTAGTAAGGCCCGATGCCCGCTAGAGTACTTGCAATACTTAAGTTCGGCGCGTAGTGCTCCACGCACTCCACAAAAAGATGTCAGCAATCCGTAGGAGTCTAGTAATGCAAGCCTGCTAGGTCCGTGGGCAATTTTATTACTTGCAATACTTAAGATCAGCAGAGGTTATTTAAGCTAAAACTACACTGTGCACACGTGTGTCAAACACGCCGATCTGGGTGCATCGGTCTCTATACATTTTATGTGAAAACTAGACTTGTAGAGCTGGACATGATCCACGGCAGGCGATGTCGTTCTACGTACAAATCAGGCGTGTTACACCTGCGCTGGTCTAATGTAGTTCTAGCTTAAAAAGTATTTTATATTAGCATATCACCCTACCGTAGTGTTCCGGTAGTGTTGGACTTGCGAACGGTGAGCAACGGGTAGCTCACCGTCTGACCGTCTGGTAATCGTCCGGGTTGAGCCCAAGTCCTTGACAGAAGTGTTCCGCACTCCTCTTAGGACGCTAGTAAGGCCCGATGCCCGCTAGAGTACTTGCAATACTTAAGTTCGGTTGAGGACATTTAAGGGTCCTCATAGTAACAAAAAGATTACGAATTATAGACACGAACATGATTCCAAGTTTCATTTCAAGCATAATTTGAATTAATTCTTGATGGCCGACCTATGAACAAAGCTCCGCACAGCAGAAAGTACGAGGAGCAATCGTTAGCTCACCGTCCGGTAATCGTCGAAACCGAGCTTAAGAGGGTCCTTCTCCACTCGACTATCGTAAACATCGAAAATGGTTTAAAAGCTTTTTACTTCATTTAATGCAATCCAACGCGTTGTTTGACAAAAAGGCAACGCAAAAAAAGAGAGATAACGCCTGAAAAGTCTGTCAGTATTCAGTAATTCCGAGATTTACTCGAAAATTTCACAAAACTTGCTCCAGGAAATAGCTGTTTTTTTTAAACCCTTAAAAGTTTTTGGAAAAAAATTGTCGTCATTTAGAATCTTAATAAAATTTGCAAGGTCTCTAGAGAATTACTTTTTTAATTTTTAGGCAAATTATGAAGTGTCAAAGTTCATACAAAATAGAACATTTTCAGAGGTTTTTACTGAATTAGTTTTACACAAATTTAGAAATTGGTTTCTTTAGAAACCTAGATAATATCCACAATATACTGTGTTTCCAAAATATCTAATGAAAAATGTGTAATAACGTCATAATCAGTTATAAGCGGTTGTATGAAAAACAGTGAAAATGTGAGTCATGATGCACCACCTTAAGTCGTCGACAGCGCGTAGAGTTCTACGCGCTCCTCAAAAGAGATGTTACCAAACCGTAGAGGCCAAGCCAGTTCGATGCCCGCTAGGTCCGCGGGCATTTTTACTGTTCGGTTGAGGACATTTAGGGGTCCTCATAGTAACAAAACGAATGATATTCTAGACACGAGTAACACGAATCCAAGTTTCATTTCAAAGCTTAATTCGACTTAATTCTTAATTCAATGCCGACGTAAGAGCAAAGCTTCTTACAGCTCAGCTGAAAGAAAGTACGAATCTACTTAAAGATCCAGTTGATTACGTTTTAGTATGAGCCTCGAGATACTAACACAGTATCAACTGACTATACATAATAATAGATATCTATCTAAGTATCTACTTTTTTTTTTTTTTTTTTTCAATTTAATCCGTTGTGGAGTTTTTATTAACATACATATATACATCTTAATTATTAAATATTATAAACTAATAGGTATATATACAAACTTAAAGAAAAAATATATACAAACGAGTAAAAAACAAAAGGAACTTATAGGGCATCAAAAATTCGTCCACATCGATGTCAATGGGAAATGTGCCCAGAACGCTGGCAGCATTGCGACGCTGGATGGCAATGCTGATTCGTTGACCGAAGAAAAGCCCAGCCCTCTGGTCACGCGAAGAGTCGACCAACTGTTTGCTAATATCTCGAACAACTCGATGAGCGCTCGGACCCCATGGCCCTAGTGTTTCAACCCCAAACGGCTCAAACATATAACTTCCGATGAGGTTATTATATTTACGCCGTTTGAGGTTTTCTGCACCTGCAGCAGCCGCACCAGCACAGCCCGCCGTACTAAGAAGATGGGATGGCGCAAGGGTGTCGACACATGTTGCATCAAGCTGGGAGTAATAAAACAGCTGAGTGTGGTGCAGCGTCGCATTGCACAAAAAATGTGCAAAGCCTACCGTACCGTCTCTCTGAACTCAGCACTCTTACTGTCGGGGATGCTCCCCCTAGACCTCCGAGTTCGCGAGGCAGCCTCACTATACGAGGCTAAGAAGGGAGTGCCTCAAGTTGTGCTGGGGGATAGGGAGGTGGAACGTATGGCGCCTGCCTTAGAATTCCCACACCCTGCCAAGCGTATCGACCTGGAGATCGCAGGCCTGGTGGACCAGGAGCAAGTTGAATCCGGCGCCAGCCTAGAGGTAAAAATATTTACAGATGGGAGTAAAATTGAGGGGCGTGTTGGTGCTGCACTGTCAATATGGATCGGTGAGACCGAAACGCGTACCCTCAAACTGGCGCTGTCGAACTACTGCACGGTCTACCAGGCTGAGCTCCTGGCGATATGCAGAGCAACCAGGGAAATAAAAAACTGCGCTGCATCCACATACGGAGTCTATAGTGACTCCATGGCGGCTCTCCTGACAGTGAAAAACCACGATTGCCTTCACCCTCTGGCAGTGGAGGCCAGAGATAACTTGACAGATATATCCGTCCAGGGCAAATTGGTAAATTTGTTCTGGATTAAGGCCCACGCGGGTTTTGAAGGCAACGAAAGAGCGGATCAGCTGGCAAAGGAAGCCGCCATGAACAGCAAGAAGAAACCGGACTACGACCTGTGTCCTGTTTCGTTCATCAAACGGTACACTCGCAAGGTGTCGCTTGATGAATGGAACAGGAGATATATCGAGGGTCAAACTGCATCGGTCACAAAAGCGTTTTTCCCAGATGCAGTGGCGGCGTACAGAATAGTCCGAAAACTACAAATTGACGCGACCACAACGCAAATTATGACGGGGCATGGCGGGTTCTCCGAATACTTGAATCGGTTCAAGTGTAAGGAGAGTCCGTCGTGCATCTGCGATCCGGGCGCCAGTGAATCCGTCCTGCACATCTTGATGGACTGTCCTATTTACAGCGTGGAAAGGTATAATTTAGAAAGAGAGCTAGAAACAGGATTAAGTAAGGAAAGTATTAGTATAATAATGCAATCAAGCAAAGACAGACATAAATTTTTGAATTACTGCATCAACATCTGCAAAAAGGTCATAAACAGAAACAAAAGCAAATAAACTATGTTTTCAAATATATTGTATATATATCTCTGTTAAACATAGGAAATAGAAGAGAAAATGAAATTGTAATAGAATAAGCAGTAACAAGAAGTAAGACTGTAAGTAAAATAGTATTAGAGCAAATAAACTTAGATAAGAAAATTGTATTAGAATAAGAAAAATAGTATTAGAATAAGAAAAATTGTATAAGAATAAGAAAACTTGTATTAGAATAAGAAAAAATTATCAGAAAATAAAACAAAAATGTCCATTCCTTATTTTCCCTGTGTACAAGGAACACAATAAAAATATGAAAAAGTGAAAAATATTATAGAATAATAAAGAAAAAGAAAGTATAAACAGACGAAATCAAGTTTATATAGAATAAAAAGAAAGTAGAGAAAAGTAATTAGTTAAAAATGTATAGATAGAACTGGAAATAGAAAGCATAGATTAGAAAACGATGGGAGTCCCACCCATGGAATGAATGAGAATGGCAAGAAAGAAAGATATAGTATGAAGCATGATAGTACGAGAAGCATAAATGTGAGAACTGGAATGAATGGGAATTAGTTACGTAAGGTCTCCGAGAACCGTCGGAGGTAGAGAGAGAGAAAAAAAAAAAAAAAAAAAAAACGCATGTTGCATCCCACACCAAAGGCCTACCCAACTTCCAAGGCATTATGGTCATCCAGTCTGGCCTCTTCCCATCGTCGCGTGCCAAGCCATTGGGTTCTAAAACAGCTGGCACCCCGGCGGCGACAAGAGATCGACGGATGATGTCATTAATACTGGCATGTCGTGCTATCCGACCGGCGCTTCTACTGCAGGATAGGCCATGGTGTCCGAGGCGGTCGACTGCTTCGCCGCACTGACAACGATGTGGAGCTCCACTAGGAGCACCCAGACGTAGGCATGTAGCGATCCGGAAGGTGGAAGTATCTACCTATAAAGAATAAGTGAATATGAGGCCGAAAGGTTCTGGAGTAGCGACCACGCACCGAAGGACGCAAAATTGGAAGGCTTCCCACAAGGAAGATCGATGACCTAGGGAGAGTCGCGGAAATGCGGTGAATGCGAGACGCACAGGACCGTTCGTTGTGATGACATTTGGGGGAGGCCTATGTCCAACAGTGGACGCCCTTCAGCTGAAATAGTGATGATGATAAAGGCTAGGTAAAGGCTAGGCTAATTCGTTTTATTTGTAAAAATGAAGTGGGTAACTGAGCGGGCTAAGATTTGAAACTTGATGCCATGGTAGAATAGAATAGAATAAACTTTATTGTACACCAAAATAGTAACAATGAAACAGCATGAACAATTTAAAAAAATACCTGTCCAACGATGTAACACACATATGTACCTACATAACTATAGTAAGGTGGGCAAAACGGATAATATACTTAGGTAAAATCTATTGAACCCATGACCTACAACTTGTAAGTCGAGGCCATTACGACTAAACTATCAAAGCTTCCAATAAAACAATTAAAATAGGTAAAATAATATACCATTTTATTGTACTTAAACATTTATAGTGTATCATCATGTAACTTTGTTCGTACGAACTTAATAATAGCGATTTAAAAATAATCACTTTGGTCCATCGAGGTCAGAATAGTGACAAAATAATCACATAGGTAAAAAAATATAGCTTCATACTTCCAAATCTTTTAAATTATTTTAAAATCTTTTGGTCTATTGAGGTACATTAGTCTGTCGCCTGTATACCACCGCGGTCATTTCTGCCTGATCACTTAAAAAAAATTCGCTTGAATCCTGCGGCGCGGCGCCAAACCAAACTCTTTGAAATTTTCGTTTCGAGTGCAAGCAAAAATTACCTTATCGGTGGTCAGGCGGAAGTGTCTTTGATAGTACATCAGCTGTTCCATTTTTGTATTGATAGATAGAAATCTCTTCAAATGTACTTCAAAAATAAAAATTACTATAGGAATATCACAATGGGCGGTCTTATCACTAAAAGCGAGTGTTTACGGACACCTTTGGATGGATTTGACCAGATTTGACAGAGAAGGAGAAAAAGATACGCAGGCAGTTCATGGTGTACTATTTACATATTCAATACATAATTAATAAAATACATATAATACAAACAATACTATGCATATGCTTAGATATTGATTAATTTTTAATGTTTTATAAAAGTTGTGTTTACAATAAAAAAATACTGAATAATATAAGGTCAATATAATAACAAAATAAGTGACAAAGTAATCACATAAGTAACGTAAATACATAACTTAATACTACCAAATCTTTTGGAATGAATCGATAATTTATGTAAACGGGTTATTTGGAAGCCATTTTCTTCAAAATTGGAAACTATAAATAAACAAACAAAATGAGTTTCTGTTTCCTAAAGAAATCGACAAACAGTTTACATCTTCTTTCAATACATATAAATTAAATTCAAGTGTTTTTTAAATAAGATTTTTTTACTAAATGCAAATGAAAATAATATATTCGATAACTACAATAACTTTTTTTTTAATTTTTGCTGTCTGTCTGTTTGTTCCGGCTAATCTCCAAAACGGATAGACCGATTTTGACGGAACTTTCACTGGTAGATAGCTGTTGATACAACAAGTAACTTCACTATCTGAAATTGTTGCCAGCAAAATGTTCCTGTATCCTTGCAAATAAATCATTCATTCATACTTTTTTGTTATTGTTAGGCTCACGTTTGACCACTATCTCACCTGATGGCACGTTTGCATACAAGTAACCTACCCAATATATAAAAAAAAAAAATTAGGTAAAAAAAAATCATGAAATTTTGACAGCATTGTGCTGTTTTAAGAATCTTAACGCGGTCGAAGTCGCGGACACCGACTAGTGTTCTAATAAAAATCTTTTATTTACCAATAAAAGAAAACTTTTTCTCAAAATAGAAGAAACGTGTCCATAATTATGTTAATTTAATTCAGAAACCATTTATTTCCACTGCATGCTATTAAGTTTGAGAATCTAAAAAAAAGTTTTATCATAAAGATTAATATCTCGCTGAAATTTAAAAATTATGTCGGTTGAGGTCCCACAGTCAGCGATAATCAGGTTTTTTTTGGGGTGGGAAATCATGAAATAGCTTCGCTCGCTCTGGGTGAAGTGAAAAAAGTGTCTAACTAGAAAAAATAAAATAAAAAAAATTGTTGTGACTTTTAATTTTGTTATATAATTTTAATTTTAATTTGTGATTTGACTTCTATTTTTTATAATATCCAAAATATCTGGAGAAAGATATAATAATAACTTCATAATGATGTAAGATGGTGTATGGAAATACAATCACCATCTCAGGTTGGCCGCTCTTAAGTGTAAGAAGCGATATACAACGTGTGCCGACCGCATCAGGCAACGGCGCCCTCGCCGCCGCCGCCGGGATTCCGATCCAGATTTCCGGCCACCGTAGACGCGGGCTCGCGGACGGTGAGCCATGGGTAGCTCGCTGTCCGACCGTTCGGTAACTGTCCAGACCGAGCTCAAGACGTCGACGGCGCGCACTGTTCCCGCGCGTCTCAAGGAGTTGTCAGCAGCAGGAGGGGCCCAGCTGGGTCGAAGCCTACTGGGGCCAGGGTTATCCGAAAGGAAGCTCGCACCCCGGTATGAAGAGGCTTGAAGGAACAGGGTAGGTTTTTAGTCAGTAAGAGTCTGACACTATCTCCCGCTCCATCCAAGAGCGGGGGTTGTCATAAGTTGATTTTTGCCCACCGTAAATTTATATACCTACGTGTAAATTACACGTTGTATACCTCGTTTCTTACTCAATCCATGGGTACATATCCCTAAAAACATACATTCAGCCGAACATAGAACCTCCACATTTTCGAAGTCGGTTAAAAAATCAAGTAGTAACCAAAATCGAAAACAGCTAAATTCACGTCAACGTGAATAAAGTGGACGATGTTGCACTTGTCTCCCTCTCTCCATTCCAATGGACGGGCAGCGTTCGATTTTTATCGTCAATATATATCGGCCGATATTATCTCAATAGGATCCGACGATGCACTGGACCGATAATATCGTCAGTATTGGTCTTGCAATTGCGTTTTTATTATTTTTATTACGTCTCTCTTGCTAGGGATATTTTACATGTACCTACTTTTTTAGATTATTGCATTCTGAATCATCATAAACATCATTATTTTAACCGCAGTAGATGAAGAGAAGAAAAAGAGAAAGAGAGAAGAGAAAAAAAAAGAGAGAGAAGAGAGAGAAGTAAAAGATGGCGTTTGACCATCATCTCACCTGATGGTAAGCGATGATGTGGTCGACGATGGAGCACGCTTGCCTAGAAGTAATCTATTCACAAAAAAAAGAAAAAGAATTTTTATCTATCTTTCTATCTATTCACTTAATAATAATATTCCACAACTATCACACAACGCCGTCTACTCTCAATCTAAGCAAAGCTTGTGTTATGGGTACTAGACAACTTATAAACATAGGTACTTATATATTTCTAAATACATACATATTATAGACAAATTACACCCAGACACAGAACAAATGATCATGCTCATCACACAAACATTTGTCCTGGGTGGGAATCGAACCCACGACCTCCGGCATAGCAGTCAGGGTCACTAACCACTAGACCAATAGGCCAGTCGAATAAACCCGTTATAGGAAGTATTCTCGGGGTCAAAAGAACCGATCGCATAAGGAACAGTATACTTCGTTCCAAAACACAAATCGCAGACGTAGGTAACTCAGCCGCCAAACTAAAGTGGAACTGGGCAGGTCACATCTGCCGCATGTCGCAACAGAATTGGGCGAAAGTAACTACTGACTGGATTCCGAACAGCAGGAGCCGGCGACGCGGTAGGCCCAGAAGGAGATGGCGTGACGATTTGGACTCCTACCTTAAGGATTGGCCAGAAGTGGCTAAGGACAGAAAAGAGTGGAATAACGGAAGGGAGGCCTTTGCCCTGCAGTGGGACACAACGGGCTCATAATAATAATAGTAAAGGAACAATATCTACAACATTAATTTACTAAAAACCTAATAAATAATTTACAACTCTATTGGCTACCGAGGGTGTCAGTGTTAAGGATCGTCTCAACCACAGAACAAATGAAAGAGGTTAGAATGGCCTTGTGAGCGGAGCAGGCGGGCCACAAAGTAGGGCAATGCTCATAGTTCAGCTACTAATAGTAAATTTGCGATCTAACTTCTCTTTAGTCTGTTACTTGTTGTATGTTGTTGTTTATTGCTTGTAGTGGAGTTAAAGGGTTTGAAACAAACGGTTTGACTCAACACATTCATTGTGCGTGCAGCTGAAGTGCAGAAGGAGTGGAATTCTTTACCGAAGTCTGTGTTTCCTGATAGCTACAACCCGGAAATCTTTAAGTCGAGAGTAAATAGAATTTTCTAGGTAAGCGCGGTCCATCGTCGACCGCATCGTCTCTTTTCATCAGGTGAGATGGCAATCAAGCGCGAACCTATCAACAATAAAAAAAAATTGAAAACGCAAATGTAAAGCAAACGGCACACATTATCACACATAGGACAGTAGCTCCGATGCGATATGGCCTGAATCCATTTACTGGGGGACACGATTGTCAGACATAGCAACTTACGTGTTAAACATGTCCTCAAATAACTCAAAAGACAGTAAGTAAGTGAAGTGTCGCAGGATAGAATCGATATCTATCTCAAGTGTCCCCTTGTTTCTCTTCAGCTAATATTTTACCTGAATGGGACACGGCGAGGCGATAACGGCTCTCATTAAGCCTAAGAGCTTTCGTACGAACAATGTTACAAAGGCTGATTTACATAGTTTCACTTACAAAGCTAATTAGTAGGGTAAGAATTTTTTGCTAAAGGATCTTTAATCGAAAGTCGAATCCCGTTGAGAAGAAAATCAAAGTGAACAACCAAACTGTAACGGAAGCGTTGAAAATTCAATAGATTTTTTTGTTGGTTTCTTGTTAAACTTTGAAAGCATGATTTTGTTATTTTTAAACAAAAATATATTATATCATAATCAGCCTTATAATCTTCCCACTGCTGGGAATCAAGCCTTAATTCTAAGAGAGGAAGTGGGCCGTCATCTACCACGAGGGCCCAGTGCAGGTTGGTGAATATCACATGTCTTCGATTTTTTGGTTCTAGGACATACCTGTTTCCTCACGATGTTTCCCTTCGTTGTTTTAAGAGCAGTGGTGATGAAATAAATTACACAAACTAATGCGCCTGGCTGAGTTTGTTATTACAACTCGTTAGTCAATGGCCACCGCCATTACAACTGGGCCACCATTGATCCCAAAGAGAAAAATATTACATATTTTTCAATAATACTCAATTTAAAACTGAGAAACATATAAAAAAATATATAAGTATATATCACACTAATAAATAAAGGCAAAAATTTGTGTGTGTATGTTTGTTACTTCTTCACACTCGAACAGCTGAACGGATTTCTATGGAACTTGTACACACATGTAGACCGTGGGCTGGAATAGTACAGAGAACTTCTTATCCCGGGAGTATGTTCCCTTGGGATAATTTTCTACTACATGAGCGAAGACACTAGTGTTGAAAAACAAATGAAATTGATTTGAATCTCTGAGATCTGTCAGAATCTGATATGTTTCATTTTTATTAGCTTGGTTTGGTTTTCTGAAAACATTATCAAGTCAACATAAACTAATTTTATAGAAATCCTCCCAATTGAATTTTGATCACGATGCCCAATTTCAGTGGGGATTAACCAGGTATGCAGGGAATCTTACAGCAGACAAGCGTGTGCGCAAACATAAGTGCACTCTCTGTTCTTTTACTCTCATAGTCCGATTGGACGGCAATCTGGTGTGATCGAGGAGAGATCAGGTACCATCTGAAGCATGGGGTGTACAGAGTAGTTTCAAAAACCAAAACTTTACGCTCGGCTCACTAGCGACCACGACCACGCTTATATGTTTCATTATTAGGTATCAGAGATGTGTGGGTGACACACATACAAGGTGTAAGGGACAGCCCTCCGCAAACTTGAGGAGGAGTGGCAGGCGGACGCCTCCTTCTGCGACGCAGTAATGCTAGCAAAGGAGGAGGCCGACCGCTTCAGGTGCCCTCGCCGCTGCCGCCGCCGGGGTTCCAGCCCCGATTTCCAGCCGCCGTAGACGCGGGCTCGTGGACAGTGAGCCATGGGTAGCTCGCTGTCCGATCGTCCGGTAACTGTCCGGACCGAGCCAAGACGTCGACGGCGCGCACTGTTCCCGCCCGCCTCAAGGAGTTGTCAGCAACAGGAGGGGCCAGCTGGGTCGAAGCCTACTGGGGCCAGGTTTATCCGAAAGGAAGCTCGAACCCCGGTATGAAGAGGCTAGAAGGAACAGGGCAGGTTTTTAGTCAGTAAAAGTCTGACACTATCTCCCGCTCCACTCAAGAGCGGGGGTTGTCATAAGTTGATTTTTGCCCACAGTAAAAAAAAAGGGAACTACAGCCCCGGTATGAAGGCCAGAAGGAATGGCGCGGGGTTTTTTAGTCAATAAGAGTCTAACACTATCTCCCGCTCCACCCAAGAGCGGGTTTTGTAAATGATGATTTTCCCCGTCGACAAAAAAAAGCCCTCCGCAAACTTTAAGGGTTGGTCAGTAGACGAAAAAAATCAGCCTCACCATAAAAAATTATAAACTTGATTGGACCATTTGTATGACGAGGCTGATTTTTTTTTCGTTTCCTGAAAAAAAAATTTGTTGAAGGTGGTTCAGTTTCGTCTATTGAGCAAGCCTTTAAACTTTGCGGAGGGCTGTCCCTTAGACCTTGTATATTTATATATTTCCCAGTTCACGACACACATATTCACCAACACTAAACACAACATACACATTGACGTGACGCATTGGACACGCGCACTGATGACGCGCCGGTGACTTATTTTCTTCTACCGCCGAATTCAAGTTACATTTCGTTTCTCACCAGTCACGATCTACGCTGCCTACTAGATGGACGTGCGCTCGCGCCGATTAACCCTTCAGATACCGTCAATTAGAGACACAATAGTAAGACAATAGATGCGCGGCCACCGGTGGTCGCTTGGGGATTCATGAATTAGCTTTTGTGATAAAACTACCCGTGGTGACCTACCACTGTGCTTGTAAGAACTATTAGTAGTTGCTGCTACAATATATCAGCTTGTGCTAAGCTTATAATTTGCGCTTTCTATTCTACAGTGTTTTAGTGTTGTGTCACTTGTGTGTGAGGAATATACCTGGAGATTCAGCAAGGACTTTTATTAATTCACCACTACCCAGTGAGTACCTACACCAAACACACACACCACACAAACAACCAAAGATGCGTAACATCTTTGGTTCCCAGGTTCGATGATTCAGAATGTTCGGAACTTTGATTGCGATTTCGGCTCCGATAAATTTTTATCAGACCTTGTACCAAAATAGATAGGTACAGAAGACAATCTCATGTATGTACTTCACTTTTTATACCTACGCTCGGTGGACGCACACTAATGAGCGTTTGAGCCGAAACTGTTCGACGAGCGGGCCGAGACGCTACCGAGACACCGTGAGCGGTGTTTATGTGTGCGTTGCTCGAGCTCGCTTTGTATGTAGATTCTTCTGTACCTATATATTTTGTGACACCGACTTCTTCAGTAGTAAGTTCACTTCTGAATTCGGTTCCGCCGATATAACCACTTTCGTTACATCCCTATTAGATACGAATAAAAAACCTTTTTATAAAAAAAATTAACCGACTTCACAAAACAATTGAATTGAATTTGAGGAGTTCCCTCGATTTCGCTAAGATTCCATCATCAAATCTTAAATCGGTGACTATGGGACCATTTGGGAAGTAACCCTTTACAACAACAAAAAAAATCAAATTGGTGGCAAGCGACGAAGTCAAGCGCGAACAAACATATAAAAAAAACAAACATCGGAATAGAGAACCTCCTCCTATTTTGGGAGTTGGTTAAAAAATGTTTTATTTTTTTAGAATTCATTGTTTGTTTTGTTTGTAGGCGGTAATCTTTCCATTATCATCCGTCAATTCTACGGTTCTTGAGTGTAAAGCCTCGATACAAAAGTTACAAATAAAAGTCAATCCGTTATAAAATCGTTGTCAACAAAACAATTCTTTGTTCAATCAATCACAAAGAGCTAACATGAGATTTGACAGAAGATTTACAAAT
This sequence comes from Mythimna lalbum, assembly GCA_949319445.1. Classification (NCBI taxonomy): domain Eukaryota; kingdom Metazoa; phylum Arthropoda; class Insecta; order Lepidoptera; family Noctuidae; genus Mythimna; species Mythimna lalbum. Next base: position 7,816,312 of record OX439363.1, read on the forward strand.
CAAAGGCTTACTGAAGCCACAAAAAAGCGAAGTTGAAGATTACTTTATTTTACTACAGAATAGAAAGGGTTTCCTCAAAGTTTTCTTTTCCTCGTACCACAAAATCTACTTCAAAATGTTCTTAGCAGAAAATCGCTCCATGCTTCCTTCACTACGCTCAAGCTAACTAGCGCCAGTAACTCGCTTATCTATGGCCCACGATGACTTTTTTAACGATGCAGTAGCTATGCTGTCGTGCGTTCACTTCGATACAGACGTGATGCAGTAAGCTAACTGTTTGCCCTAGCCCACATCACGATTTTCGGTCGCGATGCAAATGCGATTCAGTAACAAAAATGAAGTCTTTGTATGTAGAATGTTTCACTCCTTCCGTTGTCATGTTACGGTCGCGTGTTGGATCACTATTGTTGTGATGCCGTAGCGCGTTGGTATCGTTTCTGTAGCGCGTTACAAATGCGACTGACACGCGTTAGTATTGATGCCGTAGCGCGTTTACAAAATGCGCGACAGCATCGCTACAAAAAGTCGCCGTGGGCGAGAGGGGCCTATGATATACGATTGTATGTTAATTTTTAATTAATGTGTTTTCTTTTCCGCGAACCACAAAATCTACTTCAAAATGTTGTTAGGAGTAAATCGCTCTATGCTTCTTTCTCTACGCTCGCTCATGCGAACTAGCGCAAGCCTCTGGCTCACTTCTCTGTGACTTACGAGTGATGTTAATTTTTAATTTGATAACGTTAATTCATAATGTTCTTAGTAGAAAATCGCTCTGTGCTTCCTTCACTGCGCTCAAGTGAACTAGCGCGAGTCACTAGCTCAGTTCTCTGTGAGTGTGACATGCGATTGTATGTTTATTTTTAATTATATAATATTTTATTTATCGCGTACCACAAAATTTACTTCAAAACAATCTGACTCGGCGAATTGCGTGCCGATTAACAGTCAAAAAATGTAGTTACATATCTTTCGATATAATCTACCGATTGCGATGAAACAAAGCACAAGTAAAAATATCAAGTTACACACAATTTTAGTATATAAAAATTATCTACATCGATTTTACGTGATGAGCGCACATCTAAAAACTTCTATATATTTATTATAGGTACTAGCTTTGCCCGCGCGGCTTCGCTCCCGCTCTTCCCTACTCCACCCTACTATCCCCAACTATACCCAACTCTACCCTACTCTACCCTACTCTACCCTACTCTACCCTACTCTACCCTACTCTACCCTACTCTACCCTACTCTACCCTACTCTACCCTACTCTACCCTACTCTACCCTACTCTACCCTACTCTACCCTACTCTACCCTACTCTACCCTACTCTACCCTACTCTACCCTACTCTACCCTACTCTACCCTACTCTACCCTACTCTACCCTACTCTACCCTACTCTACCCTACTCTACCCTACTCTACCCTACTCTACCCTACTCTACCTTACTCTACCCTACTACTCTACCCTACTCTACCCTACCCTACCCTACTCTACCCTACTCTACCCTACTCTACCCTACTCTACCCTACTCTACCCTACTCTACCCTACTACTCTACCCTACTACTCTACCCTACTCTACCCTTTTTTTTTTTTTTTTTTTTTTTACGCTGGGAAAAATGCGTTACGCATACCCTCCCTCGGGGGAGGGAGGGGTATGTGGGACTCCCCGGTCAGAGCCGGTATACCCACTAAACGACCCAGCGGCGCTCCCGCATCGTCTGTGAGTGGCGAAGGACTGGGCAGCTGGCAGAGCCTTTACGTCCAGTCCTCCGCCGACGATCGCCCGCCTTGACGGCGGGCCCTACACGCCCCTCTCAGCAAGGAGGGGCCCGGGAATGCCGCGAGCGCTCGGCCATTCCCGCCCGACGGTGGTGGTGATCTGTGCAATGCGGGCGAAGGCGCCCCCGCGCCTGTCGCCCGCTAATCACCACCTGGGGGTGGGAGAAGGCGATCGAACATTCGCCTTCTCCTTCCCCTTCTTCGTCTGCGGAGCGGTGCGGCGAGAGGGTCGTCCTCCCGCGCACGCTCCGCCGCCTCCTTTTGCGACATAACATCCTCGCAAAAGGAGGCGACCGCGGTCCAGGCCTCCTCGCTCCCCAGCATACATTCGACCACGCTGGGGAGCGAGAGGTCCTGCCCAATAACCGCAATAAGACTGCGGCGCTGCTCACCCCAGGCCGGGCACGCCTCGAGGGTGTGTTGGGCCGTGTCCTCCGCAGCGCCGCAGTCATGGCACGCCGCGGTCTCCTCCCGCCCGATCCGGTGCAGGTGCGTTCCGAAACAGCCATGTCCGGACAACACCTGCACCAGACGGAACGAGAGGAAACCGTGCGACCGCTCGAGCCAGTCTCGCAAGACTGGGCCGAGCGCGTCCAAAGTCCGCCGGCCAAAGGCGGCGGAGGCGAGGTCTTCCGTCCAGTGGTGGACTATCGCGTCCCTCGCCTCCCGCCGCACGGCCTCCCGCTCTTCGTCGACCGGGCGCTCACCAAGCGCCTTGCGCCGCGCCGTCCACTCGTACACTCTGGCGAGCACCCACGCCTCCAACTCCCAAGGAGGGGTGCCGGCCAGAGCGCACGCCGCCGCAAAGCCCACCGACCGGTAGGCCCTCGCCACCCGCAGTGCAATGGCCCTTTGTGGCCTGCGGATGGCGGTCGCATTCTCCCTCCTGTGGAGGGAGTCCGCCCAGATTGGGGCCCCATAGAGGGCCATGCTCCGTAGAATGCCGGCGTATAATTGCCGGCATCTCGCCTTGGGTCCCCCGAGGTTCGGGAGGAGCCATGAGAGGGCGTCCGCAGCTTTCAGCAGGCGCGTCGACAGCCCGCTGAAGTGCGGACCGAAGCGCCACCTGCTGTCAAGCATCAGGCCCAGATATTTCATCTGGGCCTTCACCTCTATCCGGACGCCCTCCACGACAATGTGGGCGTCAGGAGGGTAGCGCTGCCGAGGCCCGTGGAAGAACACAGCTTCGGTCTTGTGCAGCGCTACCTTCAACCCTAGACGGCGGATCCTCCCTGCCACTAAGGATCCGCCAGCCGAGGCCAGACAGGCCGCCTCCCTGAAATCCCTCCCCCGGGCAATGAGGAGAGTGTCATCCGCGTAGCAGATGACACTCGTGCCCTGGAGGAGGATCCCCCGCAGGAGCCAATCGAAGCCGATGTTCCACAGGGGAGGCCCCAGTACCGACCCCTGCGGAACACCGGACTCTGCGCTGTATCTCCTGACCGAGCCCGACCTGTCCGCAAGGAGGACCTCGCGGTCCTCCAGGTAGCTGGCCAGGAGATCACGCAAGTACTGGGGCACTCCGTGATACCGGAGTGCCTCCAATATAGCCGAATGGGGGATGGAGTTGAAGGCGTTGGCTATGTCGAATGACACCGCCAACACTCCGTCCCCCGCCTCCGTCGCCTCCTTCACCTGGCCCTTGAGCAGGGTCAGCGCGTCGATGGTGGACCGGCCCTGTCGGAAACCGAACTGGGCGTCCGACAGGTCCGGCCCCACTCCCTGCAGATGGCTGTTCAGCCTGGCGGCGATGATCCCCTCGAACATCTTACCGGCCTCCTCGAGCAGAACGAGGGGCCGGTAAGCCGAGGGAGAGTCCGCCGGGCGTCCCTCTTTGCGGAGGAGGCAAAGCTTGCCCTCCTTCCAAAGTTTCGGGAACCTCCCAGCCGTAAAACACGCGCTGAAGAGGTCCCGAAACCTTTCCTCCATTTGCGTGGCGGCGATGGCCACCACGCGTGCGGGAACGCCGTCTGGCCCTGGGGCCGTCTTCTTCCCGCTGAGGTGGAGTACACCCGCGTACAGCTCGCCAGCCGTCACCGCGGGGACCTCCTCCTCCGGTGAAGCGGCTCCCTCTGGAGGGTCCATCGCTGGCGGGGTGAAGTTGGTCCTGCGTGGAAACAGGGACCGGACCACCCCATCCAACAATGCCGGCTCGAGGGTCTCCGTTAATGGGGGACCATGTGGGCGCAGTTTGCTGCGCGCCGCCTTGTATGGTCTCCCATACGGATCCCTGTCGAGACCCTCCAGCATTTCGGCTCTCGCCGCGTCCTTGGCAGCGCCTATTGCCGACTTGAGGACCTTCCTCGCCTCCCGGAAAGAGGCGTAGAGGCGGTCCTCCTCGGCATGGTTTCGGGCGCTGCGTCGACGGCTCCGCATGTAGGCCCGCCTGGCCGCCACACTAGCGGCGCGGAGCCCCGCCAATTCCTCCGACCACCAATAGACGGCGCGTCGGGGAGGCGGACGGCGAGACCGAGGCATGCTGGCGTTGCACACCTCGGTCAGGGACTCCCGCAGCTGGGCTGCTGCAGCGTCCACGTCTTGTACCTCAACAGGGGGCGAGAGCCAGTCCTGGAGGAAGGCTGCCTCCTGGGCTGCCTCTCGGTCCAGGCGGGTCAGAGCCCACCGCGGGAAGGGAGATTGGCCAGAGCGGACAGCCTCCCGCGGGCCCCGAGTGGAGATGTCGAATCGCACATAGCGGTGGTCCGACAAGGTCTCCACCATCTCCACCCGCCAGTTTTCAATGCGCGCGGCCAGCACGGGGGTGGCGAACGAGACGTCCACCACCGATCCTCCCCGTTGCCGCACGCACGTGTGGACCGCCCCCCTGTTGAGGAGGGACACACCGCACGAAGTCGCCCAAAACTCGACGGCACGTCCCCGGACGTTGCACGTGGCGGCTTGGTTGCCCCAAGCCGCCGACTTGGCATTCAGGTCGCCCAACACGACGACCTGGCGCGGCGCCGCCCTCCCGACGACTGCGGTGAGGACTCCGAGAAAGTTCTCGAAATCCTCGAGAGGGCGGTTAGGGGAGAAATAAACCCCCACAACAGCCATATCTCCCCACGCGGCGGCCACGTATCCCGGTCCCCTCTCTAAAAGCGAGAGGGGGGGGGGTGGCGGCGGTCGCAGCTTGGCGGCGGTCGCAGCTATTGGGGGCTGCGAAGCCACAGCGGTGCAAGGCCGGGACATTAGGCCCGGTCGCGGCGGTATGGGCACCATGCGCATTGAGTGCCCAGTCGCCGCTGCCAAAGCCGTCCTTGACAAAGGACGACTTGCCGTCGGCTTCAGCTCGGGTGCAGTCCGGGCACTTGTGGCGCAGCCCTTGCGGTGCTATAGGTGCTTCGGCATTGGGCACACCCGGGCTCTCTGTCCGTCCACGGTAGACAGGACGGACAGTTGTTACCGCTGTGGCAAGGAGGGCCACAAAGCCATCACCTGCCAGGCCGCCACGCCGCACTGCGCAGTTTGCGCTGCCAGTGGCCGCCCGGCGGGTCACGTTATGAAGGGGAGGAATTGTAATCCTCCCCCTAAGAAGGGAAAAGCGCAGGCCACGATCCGGCCTGCCGCTACTACCACCGTTCCCGTTCTTGAGGCGGGAGCGTCGACGTCTGCGGCTGCGGAGGGGGGTGCGATGTCCGATTGATGGCTACAGTCGAACATCGCATCCTTCAGGCGAACACCAACCACTGCAGGGCTGCCCAGGATCTGCTGATGCAGATCATGGCTGAGTGGTTGGTGGACGTGGCGGTGGTCGCCGAGCCTTACTCGGTCCCTGGCCATTGGCTGGGCGACCGGGACGACTTGGTGGCGTTGGTGACGCGGTCTTCCTCGGACCCTACTCTACCCTACTCTACCCTACTCTACCCTACTCTACCCTACTCTACCCTACTCTACCCTACTCTACCCTACACTACCCTAATTTTTTTTTCCATAAGAACCTGCTCCTCACAATAACAATCACAACAAAAAAAAAAACAGCCAAATCGGTCAAGCCGTTTTCATGCCAAGTCGTGACAACGGAAAACGGGGGTCATTTTTATATATATAGATGTTCTTAGTAGAAAATCGCTCCATGCTTCCTTTACTACGCTCAAGCAAACTAGCGCGAGCCACTTCCCTGTGATATACGATTGTATGTTAATTTTTAATTCTGTAATGTGTCATTAAGTATTTATAACCTACGCTTGCATTGGCGTTTCTTTTTGATTAATACTTACATACATAATAGACGTTTATGGTCCCATTGTCAATTAATCATTGTGACTAGTGCTGTTTTTATTTCATTAGATTACTTTCCTTTTCTGTTTTGTTAGCGATTTCACTCTTGTTATTAGTATGAGGCTCTAACAAACGACAGCGGCTCGCCAATGCCTTTTCTTAGAAACTAATGCCTTGATCACACGTTCCGAGTAAATAGGGCGAGGCAGTAAAACCACGGTAATTTTATCGTAAAACGGTGCTAGGCCGAGATAGTGATGTAAGCGAGTTGTAGAGATAAGCGCTCGACCAAGCACTCGGCGCTTTGTTTTTACTTACCGAGTATTCGGCCGAGAGCACTGTCTCGCCCGTTTACTCAGCACGTGTGATCAAGGCATAAGTTTCACCATTAGATCTATTTTTGAATAATGTCTTCGAGTAAAATATGATTGTGTGTGTTTTATGTCTGCAGAAGCCTTAAATTATGGACAAAAATATGGTAACGTGCACTCGCATTGCGTTGTTTGAAAGATCGCAACAAATCAATCTAGCAGTCAAAGAAATCTAAGATTATTACAGTTTACACAAAACAAGTGAAAGTACATCTTGTTCATTAAATTGTCAATCGTGATTTAACACGCATACTGATTTATTATATGTATAACTACTTATAAACATCTATCATCATGTCATGGTCAGATGTTGTATCATTTTAATTCTAATAGGATTTTGCATAGTCATCAGTTTGGCTTCACGAAAGGAAGGTCAACAACGGATGCAGGAGTGAAACTCATCAGTCACATTTTGGAATCCTGGGAGAAATCTCAGGATGCTATTGGCATATTCTGTGACCTCTCTAAAGCATTTGACTGTGTTGAACATAATACTCTGATCTGTAAATTACATCATTACGGAATTCGTGGGCGAGCTGCTGATCTTGTTTTTTCCTATTTATCTTATAGGCAGCAAAAAGTATCCATTAATGGGGCGACGTCCTCGGGATCTTTAGTAAAGATGGGCGTGCCTCAGGGTTCAATTCTTGGCCCTTTCCTTTTTCTGGTTTATATTAATGACCTTCCTTACATGATGGCTAATTTATCCGATATAATTCTATTTGCTGATGACACCTCTCTTATTTTTAAAGTAGATAGAAAAGATGGGGATGTCTTGCATGTCAACGAAAGTCTGGCTGTTCTTTCGAAATGGTTCGCAGCTAATAATCTCCTATTAAATGCAAATAAAACTAAATGTATAAAGTTTTCATTACCGAATGTTCCTCAAGTTGGCGTCAGTCTAATTCTTGATGGCAAAAAACTTGATGTTATTGCGGACACTGTGTTCTTAGGTATAACTATCGATTCTAAACTACAGTGGGGCGCTCATATTAGAACTCTCTCGGGAAGATTAAGCTCAGCTGCATATGCAGTTAGAAAAATAAGGCAATTGACAGATGTAGCCACAGCTAGGTTAGTTTACTATGCTTATTTCCACAGTATTATGTCTTATGGCATTTTACTGTGGGGATCTGCAGCTGATGTAGACTCGATTTTCATATTGCAAAAGAGAGCTATCCGAGCTATTTATAGGATGGGTCCTCGCGAGTCCCTCAGAAATAAATTCAAAGAAATCGACATCCTGACTCTGCCTTCTCTTTATGTCTTAGAATGCATTTTGTATGTTCGTAAAAACTTAGGACTCTTTAAAATTAGAAGCAATATTCACAACAAAAATACGCGAAGTAAACACGAAATTGTATTACCCAAATGGAGATTAGCTAAGACCAGCAAGTCATTCCTAGTAAACAGCATACGCTTTTACAACAAGCTGCCAAAGGTGGTAACTGAACTTAGTGAGGGAAAGTTCAAAATTCATATTAAGCGTGTCCTAACCAAAAAAGCATATTACAAGGTTAAAGACTATGTCGAAGACACGCTTGTTTGGCAATGACTGCCTCTGCACATGTGGCCCCCTGGTAAATCATTAATATTGTGTCTATTGACTGCTCCACCTTTGTTTTAATTTATATGTCGAAGCGTTGGCGCATATCAGTCGGTCTGCATCAGCGCCACCTATCTTTCACTGGAGGAACTATGTAGTTAGATTGAACAGCTTACGTTTGGGAACGTCAAGTATTAACTTGGGGATGGTTAGCGTGGAGTAATAGCAACACTGAGCGAATAGTCGAGTCAAATGTCGATCCGGAGGTATAATCGATTATTTGACATTGACAGGTACTGACGTTGACAGGTAAATTGGCTACCCGGAATGGGGGTAGGTTCACGTGTCGGGTGACGGTTGATTTGGAGGGCACTTTGAATCGTTCCGTCGGTCCGAGCAGACGTTGGTTACTCCACGCTAAATTTCCCGCGTTCCTAAATTCTTAATCAAGCCATATCTCAGGCATCCTTGATTATTTTGTACTGAGTGTGTGTTACGAGTAATTAAAGGTGTTATCAAAGGTTTTTGTGAGTGTTATTTCCGATGTCGCGACCCACTGATATCGATCCTCCGTTATCAGAATTGGGATTGGACCACGACGACCCACGTGTTCAAAAATGAAAACGCTAGCGACGAAAAATGGATGCGTTTGTTGGAACAACAGAACCGCAATTTTCTGACGCTGATTCAAGCCATGAAAACACCTACTACGTCGTCACATGGCCTTCGTTTACCGGATTTCGATCCTGAGAAACAAGATGTAGATGCATGTGCTTGGTTGACGACTGCAGAAATGTGCTTGACGGACCAAGACCAACATGGCGCCCTGCTTATGGTCGCTTTAAGAAAGTAAGAACCGGATTGAAGAGCTGACTTAAATGGTCTGATTAGGTTTTTTTCTGGGGTTGTTCCCTAATCCTGAGCAACAAATGTTGGACCATGGTACCGCTGTATCCCCAGAGAGCAAATTACAACGTACCACCCAGCTAGTGACCGGGAACAGAGCGATGGGTGCAAGTGCTCGTTTACGATGTACTACTTTCCGATACGTGCTTCGCGTGTGTGTGTGTGCGTGCCTGAGGTGCAGTGTGTCGAGTGCGATACCAGATCAGAAAACGTTTCACACAAAACGCTTGAAGTCGTTTCAAACGCTACCTGTCAAGTGTTACATTGTGGAATAATTGGACGAAGCAAGCGACGTGAAGGCGATGGTGGTGCCAAGGCATCACGTAGCGAGTGACTGGATGACGTATGTGCTGTCAAAGGAACCAGGAACAAGGTCAGGTATTCACATTCCATTTTAATTCTGATGCTGAGTGTTATATCTCTTTCACTTTAAAGTCTGTCATCACTATTTCACGGCAAACGTAAACACAGTTTTGTTACATTGAAGGGTCAGTTTAGCGTGTTCAGATTACTTGCGTAGTTTGATTGAGGTTTTATTCACAACATCTATTTGCGAAGTGATATTTTGGCCGTGAAATATTGTTGCAAGGATTCAGTTTAAATAGTATGATCGTGCGTGACACACTTCTTTTGTTAAATTGCTAAAGTTCACGACATAAACAATTGTAATTACATCTACCCTCGGTATATCCGGTAGATACCGTTTCGATTTTTGTTTGACAGTGATAACTCCTCCATAGATAGTTTTTACGTTATTGACATTGACGTGTACCTATGACAGTATAGTATGCTATAAACGCGTGTTACAAAAAGTGAACTTATTCGTTTAATTGACTCATCTTAGCAAAAGACGACCATAGCGGACTAGCGCGAAAAAAAAAAAAAAAAATAATGCGTGAGCGGGTAGATGAATTGTTGCGTGCAAATATTATTTTACCGAGTAATACGGTGTCTGTTAATTTAGCTCTTTCGGCTTAAAAACTCGACCGGTCAGAAATAATGTGCAAAGACTACTGTAAACTAAACAATTACGTGCCTTACTGGTATTCGTTGCCACGTATCTCGGACCAAATAACTCGTTTACATAGTGCGCTTTATTTTACAAAAATTAGATTGTATATAGGCTAGGGTTAGGTTAGCGTGTTGAGTGTGTTTGTGTTGGTTGTGTAGGTGTAGTGATAGCGTGTCGAGGGACAGAACAGAATGGAAGAAAAAAATGATGATGGTGATGATGATGGTGATGATGATGGTGATGATGATGGTGATGATGATGGTGATGATGATGGTGATGATGATGGTGATGATGATGGTGATGATGGTGGTGGTGATGATGGTGGTGGTGATGATGGTGGTGATGATAGTGGTGATGATGATGGTGACGATGATGATGGTGATGATGATGATGGTGATGATGGTGATGATGGTGATGATGGTGATGATGGTGATGATGGTGATGATGGTGATGATGGTGATGATGTTGATGATGGTGATGATGGTGATGATGGTGATGATGATTTCAGTAGTGTTTCAGCGGTCAGTATAAACACTTGACTATGCCACTCGGTATCGAAACGTGATCTCTGTTTTTCAACGGGGTTTTTGATAAATCGGTAAATACCTACGTCATAGTTTGAGTTGTCAATATTTTGATTATTTTGGAATCTATTAAGAACTTCGAGAGACTTAATGTATTATTACAAACGTTGATTAAAGCCGGATTTTCATTAGATTTGAAAGAGTGGTTGTTTTTCATAATGCAAATCGAGTTGCTTAGGATATGAAATAAAGTCAAGTGCTGAAGTTAGGAGATATAGAACTTCAGAAAGTAGATCGCGTACATTCGATTCTGCTCTCTACCCTACTTTCGATGCTGTTTATCATAGCTCAGTTGGGACAGTTAATAGGTCTAGTAGTTTACTTCGGGTGGTTTGTACCTAAATATTCTCGTGTCCCATACACGCCGTTCTTCTAAAGATTTAACGTGCGGTAAAGTTTCTTTTTTGACAGCGGCGCCACGAAAACTGAATAAGAATTAATTTAATTTTTATGAAAGAGTCGGTTAACCTTTAACGTTTCAAATTTTTCAATCGTGTCAATTAGAGGCGCAATAGAAAGACAGTGACAATGCAATAGAAAGAAAATGAAACGCAGGCGTTTCATTGGGAACATAACAAAAAAGAGGCTGATGATGACGATGAAGTTTACAGGATGAACTGATTATAGGAGATTTGATTTGTAGTCGTAGCTTAATAGAAACCGGTATCTAGCGGTCACAGTAGTCCGTAAGTACGCGGTATTCAATTCAAATGTTGATCAAACCTGGGACGTACTGTGGGAAACCATTAAGTCTTGAGAGACTTGGCGATCCTGGAGGGATGCGCAGGAGTGATTGAGGTTCTTGCTAACGGCCACCATGACCGTTATGTTTCGAAGTACGCACATAACCGCCTACGAAAAATAACTGACGTTGACATGCACGTAGGCGATGATGACGAGACTAGCTATGACGAAAATGATAACGCTGACAAGACTAGTTGAATACTAAGTAGTCAACTTAACATTTAGAGTACCTAGCATAGTAAGAGTTTTCTTATAATCTGTAACGTTATAGGAAAAATAAAGCAACATGTTGAACAAACCTACTTTAAGGATAATTTTGATTAAAGGCTCGAAATGATTATCTTGATGGTGTTGTTTGTAACCGGATGGAGGTTACATGTGGAGGTGACCGGATAGAGGTTGCCTGTTGTGTTAGTGACCGGATGGAGGTCGATTGGTTTGATGCTTATGGCCGGATGGAGGCTATAATGTGTTATGATGAAGACCGGATGGAGGTCGATTGGTTTAATGCTTATGGCCGGATGGAGGCTATAATGTGTTATGATGAAGACCGGATGGAGGTCGATTGGTTTGATGCTTATAGCCGGATGGAGGTTATAAGTGTGATGATGAAGACCGGATGGAGGTCAGAGTATGAGCACTGCAATATTTTAATGAGTTTCCTATTATTTGAATGAGTTTGAGTGTTGTTCAACATGTCGGCTTTGAGAGATTGAGATTGTTGTGATTTTCTTCTAGATATGATTGATGATTTTGATCAGAGTACCTTTTATGCCCCACCACCTTGGGCCAGGATTGGCCGAACGACTAGAATGAGTACTGTTCGAGGATTTTCTTTCATTCCAGGTACTCCACACGAGGACGTGTGATCATCAGGACGGCCGTGTCGAAGCGTTGGCGCATATCAGTCGGTCTGCATCAGCGCCACCTATCTTTCACTGGAGGAACTATGTAGTTAGATTGAACAGCTTACGTTTGGGAACGTCAAGTATTAACTTGGGGATGGTTAGCGTGGAGTAATAGCAACACTGAGCGAATAGTCGAGTCAAATGTCGATCCGGAGGTATAATCGATTATTTGACATTGACAGGTACTGACGTTGACAGGTAAATTGGCTACCCGGAATGGGGCCTACCCCCATTCCGGGTAGCCAATTTACCTGTCAACGTTCACGTGTCGGGTGACGGTTGATTTGGAGGGCACTTTGAATCGTTCCGTCGGTCCGAGCAGACGTTGGTTACTCCACGCTAAATTTCCCGCGTTCCTAAATTCTTAATCAAGCCATATCTCAGGCATCCTTGATTATTTTGTACTGAGTGTGTGTTACGAGTAATTAAAGGTGTTATCAAAGGTTTTTGTGAGTGTTATTTCCGATGTCGCGACCCACTGATATCGATCCTCCGTTATATATATATTTATTTTTCCTTTTTTAACGCATTGCTTTTGCAATATATTTTTTTTTTATTTAGACTTCAACTGCATTAAATTTGTTAGTAATTTATTATGTTAACAGTTGTAATTATGTAATTATTTAAAATTTTCCTGCTTTTTTATGTAGCCTCTTTTTGGAATGTGAATGTGAGAACACTGTATAATCCACAAACACTTAGATAACTTTCTATTACGACTTACTTTTTTATTTATTTTATTATGATTAATTTTGTGCCTTTGTACAGTGTTGGCTGGTCTACACTGTTCTTACATAAATCAATGAATATTGTAATAAACACATTTTTTAAAAGAGTAGCCATGGAGTTTCTTGCCGGTTCTTCTCCATAGGAAACGACCAATTTGGAACCGTGCACTAGCTTCTGACGTTTTATAAGTGCCCATGTAGGCCTATGTGAAATAAAATATTTTGACTTTGACTTTGACTTCATATGTCCATTCTTGGACATAGGCCTCCGCCAAGTGTCGCCATAACGACCGGTCCTGCGCTTCTCACATCAATCACATTCCCACGACCCTCACTAGGTCATCGGTCCACCTTATGGGAGACTTTTCAACGTTGCTTCTTCCGATACGTGGTCGCTACTCCAGTACCTAAATTAATAATAAACATCTAAGCTAATTAATATTATTGCTTAATACAGCGCCCAGAATGCTGACAGCATTACCACGTTGAATAATAATGCTGATTCGTTTACCGAAGAAAAGTCAAGCGAAGAGTCGACCAGTTGTTTGCTAATACTCCGAACAGCTCGATGAGCACTCAGACCCCTGGCAAATTGATATTTAAGACCTAATCATAAATACTGGATACTTCTATGAAAGATAAAAAAATAAAATGAGAAAGATATTATAGAAATTGGAGACAACCGCAACGTTGCTAAACTAAATCTTATCATATCTGTACAATCTTATTCTGTTCCACAATATCGAATTCTAGCTAACTAGAAAACGAGCAAAAACAATAATACAATCTTCGAAAACAAACACCAATAAGATAAGTTTTCAAATATAAATTTCCTCTAAACCAACAAATCCGATTCCAATTAAAACTAAAAATAAATTATTCCCAAAGCAAAGCACTCACGGCCGGAACATAAATATAAAAAACACAGCAATTCCCTTAATTGTGCGCGTAGTCATAACATTTAAAACCATAATGAAATGGTTCAAGCAGTGCCATAGACCACAGAGAACGCCATTGCTGAGAAGTGGCCCTGTCATAAACCAAACTATGGCTTTGTTTTATGACAGTGAAGAAAGTGACACATACCACATTAGTTTAAGTGTATGCAAAACCCGAAACACATGTTTAGTATCTTTATGTAAAGAATCTATGTACAAAATTTTATAACTGTATCATGAAGAATCATAAAGTTATAAGCTTGTTATAATAATAAAAATAAAAAAATATTATCAGGCATCTTGGCCCATAGATATATACCTTACAGATTAACATATATATAGAATAAATACAAGTTTTCGTTAGTAAATAAGACTTAAATCTATGTTAGTAACTCTTCACATTGCACTACGTTCACTTCGTGCTGTTCTGTGGCACCTGTCCGCGGAAGCGACGGAACACCACGCCCTGCGGCCAAAAGTCTTCCTTCAACACGAGGGGCAGAAAAGTGTTCGGGACTCGTACCACGAACGCCTTGAAGTTGACGTTACGGTGCGACTCCAGCAACTGCACCCTCAGTGTGTACTTCAACTACAGCAAAAATACATAGTCGGGTCACCGGGCCATCCAGGCAACTGAAGGGTTGTTTTGTACTTTCTTCAAGCTGTTTGCTGGCGTCTAATACCCGCTATGAGATGCTTTGGCTTGTTGTTGTACTTAGTGTCGGTGGTGTCCAATCTTTTTATATATTTTGTTGTTGTTTGAAACTATTGGAATCCATTCAGTTACTGATTCTGAACAAACTATATTCAGGTATCGCATAAACTAAAAGTAATGTTATATAATCGTCATATCTACCATGTTCCAAGAAAATATTCTATAGGCCTCTATGGGTTCCTTATACGCCTTCCAAAGGTCGAATACCCTAGTTTTCTGGGATGTACAAACAAACACATGATAATAATAAAAATAAGAAAGATAAACAAATCAAGTATATTGGCTCGCGAGGTTGTCGACATGTGGGAAGTGGATTCAGCGATTATTGTACCGATAGTCGTTTCAGCCAATGGCTTAATAGCCAAGAGCCTCGACCAACACCTGAGGAGTCTCTCGTAAGGCGGCTGGATCAAGGGCTTGATTCAGAAAGCGGTAGTCCTGGACACGGCTCGTATAGTCAGGAGGTTCCTTTCTCTGGAGCCCTGACCGCCGGTAGCTTGGACCCTGTTCCCGAAACCGGTGGGACACAATTTTTTTTATATTTTTAAATGTTTTTTATTTTTTATTTAAATATTTAAAAATATAATTATATGTTTGTACAATGAATAAAGTAAAAAATAATAAATAATGTAAGGATCTCGTCGATCCACTACTGTCGATTCCGTGGTCTGTGGAGCAACAATATTAATGTTTGTATAACGAGCTTTCATTGAGGATTACATAACTATAATTACTAGTAATTTATAGTTAAACAAATATTTTGTTGGTAATATTTTAATTGGAAATGTTTCTAGATAGAGTTTGTTTGACTCAGATTTGTGGTGTCTTTGGATTTTTAAGCCGACTTCTAAAAAGTAGGAGGTTTCGATTCCGTTGTATTTTTTTAAATGTTTGTAATGAATAATAATATGAAAATGTAACTGATATTATGGTCAAAATATCGATGGCAGCAAAGTAGACACGGATATCTACATTTTTGCGAAAATGTTTTTTTTTTTTTTAATATACAAATGATGTTAATATCAATCTTATCTGTGTGTAATAAAATTATTTTAAATTTTAAAATAATGAAGAAAATCCGATACGTAAATGAAGACATCTCCACTGGATTTTTAAGAAACATCGCAGTTGACCAGCAAACGGACATTTGACTTTGTCCACTTTTACTTCGGAGCTTTGACTGATGAATAAAACATCAACAAAGACATCAGTCACTTGGCCTAGTGTGTATCGGTTATGTTTTCGTGTTTTTAATCGTATAGACATTGTTTAACGCATTCTACTTTATCCACTCTATTTTAGGTCTTGTCTCCGCACATAGTAGTTTATTCGATACTAGCTTTTGCCCGCGGCTACACCCGCGTACATAATCCCAGGATAAAAAGTATCCTATGTGTTATTCTGGGATTTCGTCTACTCGTGTACCAAGTTTCATCGAGATCCGTTCAGTAGTTTTTGCGTGAAAGAGTAACAAACATCCATAGATCCATCCATACATACAAACTTTCGCATTTATAATATTAGTAGGATATAAAAATAACACTGTACCTACTTAATTACAAGAAAATATTCAGCACATCTATTTAAACCCGGAAAACCAATAATTTTCAGAAACTACAGATTGCTTTTCATAGCAAATAACTTGATACAAATTGCACAAAGAATTCCTTACAACAAAGCGGTAATGTAACATCAATACAGAACAGGCTTCCAGTGAGCAATATCGTGCATACTTTGCAAAATACCCGCATGATATCGATGATATTCAGTTGGCGTACGATATGGCTAATTGGATGTCAATTATTATCAATCACTAATGATTGGTATGGCATTGGCACTTGATATTGATACCGTTATGACGGAATGCAGGAGATGCTCAAACGTAGTATCACAAAATAGATGGTATAGAAATCAATCTCACTCACCCATTTATTATTATACTAGCTTTCCGCCCGCGGCTTCGCCCGCGTGGACAGGACGTGGACGTTATATCGCGCGGGCAGAGACCCGTGCTCAGCAGTGGAATTATAGGTAGCCTATGTGTTATTCCAGTGTATCTTCTACCTACGTGCCAAATTTGATCTAAATCCGTTCAGTAGTTTTTGCGTGAAAGCGTAACAGACAGACAGACAGAGTTACTTTCGCATTTATAATATTAGTAGGGATATTTGCACTCACGTTCCCTAAGAGCCCTTAGTTACCATTGCGTTTCAGAGAAATAGACAACTCTTCCGAATAATAGTTTCTGCCCTTGAGGCCCAAGCGCCGAGCAGTGCCATAAAACAGTGACTTTTTGAAGCCTACTTCTCGGTAATGTTATAGATTCATGAACAACATTATCAACAATTGATTTTTTCGTGCGATTAATACTTTCTTCTAAAAAGGTGGGTAAATATTCTTCAAAGTGCTATGTTATATGTAAATCAATCAATATTTCGCAAAAAAATGGATTGAAAGGTCAGCGGGGCTCCATCCGGGCGCAGCTGGCCGGAATTAAATGTACAGATACTCATACTGCCGCCTAGGCGGGTACGAGTGTTCTGTCCATTTAATTCCGGTCAGATGTTCAAGGGACTATACCCCTAGCGAACGCCGGCGTTCACTCTCTAATTACGGTATTCGAAAGGTTAAAATCAGAAATTCCGAACACAGACAAGAAACCAGTACCTAGATTATTAATAATAGCCTTAGCTCTGAAGAAAAGCTACCTTTGTGAATACTCAGTAATACCTAACAAAGGGACTAGGTACTATCACTAAAAGCAACAACAACGTACCTGCGGACCCTTTATCTACAAACACAAGATTAATGTGTTCTCCAAATGGTTCCCACAAATGCTCCCAATCCTTGTCATACCCTGTTAGTTTTTAATTTAATTACATTTACATTCTAATACATTAGATGAAAATACTTCCTTTACCTCAAACACAAAATGACACAGGTACAGAAGTCAATCTCCATACAAAGCGCTCGAGCAACGCACACATAGACACCGCTCACGGACACGATATCTCGGTAGCATCTCGGCCAACTCGTCGAACAGTTCCGGCTTAAACGCTCATTAGTGTGTGTTCACTGAGCGTAGGTATAAAAAGTGAAGTTCATACGTGAGATTGTCTTCTGTACCTATCTATTTTGTGCCTCAAAACTGGACGGCCGACAAATTTCCATTAAATTAATTTCTACTTTAATTCCATTAGTTGCCTACTCTTTCGTTTCTTCGCGTAGTTTTTAATCTGTATCTAATTATATTAAGGTGGCAAGAGACTGATGTCAGTTACTGGTTGTTTTGCTGTGAAGTAAACTTGTTTGATTTTTTTAAATAACTAAAAAGAAATAGTAAATTATGTGACTAGGGAATAAAGCAGTGTCTTTAAGTCGCGGGCGGCATGTTGTATTCCGAACGAAACGAAGGTTGCTAATTTTAATCCCGAACGACAGTGAGGGATTTATATAATCAACTCCCGAGCACTGCGAGGGAGTTAATAATAAGGAACCCGAGTGAAGTGAGGAATGCAAGCTGCCCAAGACAAAGACAGCTTGATCCCCGTGTTCGATACCCTACATTTACACCATCTGTGAGATAATTAAATGACAATTTAGTAAAACAAATCATATGTTAGAGAAATATAAGTATTATATTTACAAGTTCTTTAAACAAACAAAATTTACTACTCCAAGACTCTATAGTTTCATTCAATTGTCTATAACGCTCGCGTCAGTAAGCATGTTTTATTCTATTTTCTTTTTTTTTGTTAGTGGCCAGTTTGAGTTTTGAGTCAACTTGTTCGATGTACGTAAATTCACAATGTTGACGATTTTTGATGTTCCAAATTCAAATCTCATTATTCTCTAGAGATCGGCTGTACTGCATTATCTCCCTAGTGTTATAATGACTTGCTTTGAGGATTGTTTTTTTTTATGACGTATAAAAGGGCATTATCGAGCTGGTGGTGTAAAAAAATATTTTACTTTTACAAAATATGTCATACATCATGCAGGCATGTGAATATTTTAGCCTTTTACCCTATTTCTATTACAGTACCTACACTATGGTTTTTTGTGTTGCATGGTACAGTAAAGGAAAAAGCATGTGGCAATTTTGGCCGACACCATCCTTAACCCCTAAAAGCAAAAAGTTTTTTACATTTCGAAGCGAAAAGTGTTTTTTACCGTTTTTACCCCTACACGTGAGAGGCAATCTGCTGAACCTTTTGTATTTCACTTGGTACTTTGCGTTTGATTATGAACAGTTTCTACTAATTTAATCTAAATTTATTAACATCATCGTCTTCTTCCTGTCCTTCATCATCATCATCATCAGCCCTTTTGATGTTCCCACTGCTGGGACTCGGGCCTCCTTTCTAGGAGAGGGAACCTTCCTGCCCTTGTCCCGTGTTATTTGGGGTCGGCGCAACACGTTTTTTTCTTCCATTCTATCCTGTCACCCGTCACGTTGTCACTAACTTCCTTTTCTTTCATAAATATCACTCTTCTTACAATCCATCCGTCTTTTCTTTGGCCACCCTCTCCCTCTCCACCCATCCACATGCATACTCATAATTGTTTTAGTAACATGCGTTGTGTCCCTCCTCTTTACATGACCATCCAGAAATTTATAAACATCAAGAGGTGAAATTGTTTGTTTTATGGAGCGTAATAATATCTCTACAACATTATTTTTAGTTAATGCGAAACCTGAATATAGTTTGTTCAGAAACTGTAACTGAATGGATTCCAATAGTTTTTACACTATGTTATATTTTTTCCCAAAAATATTTAAACAGGACACAAGTTGGACACCACCAAGCACATAAGTACAACACAGGTCACGTCAGGTCATGAGGCAACAGCAAACAGCTGGGTGCAATTGCAAAACCACCCCTCAGTCGCCTGGATGGCTCGGTGACTATGTATTTTTGCTGACGTAACAACTTTGTGATTTTTTCATGATACTGTTATGAAATTTTGTACATGTTCTTTACATAAAAATACGGCACTTGTTTTGGGTTTTCCATAAACTAAAACTAATGTTCTAAGCATTTACTAAACGATAGTATTTTTATTTTTCTAATAAGTTAAAAAAACACATTTACACGTCATTTTTTCTCTAAATTAAACTAGATGAGGCCGGTATTTCCTAGCTGACTATCCTTATTGGCCAGATTGTTATATTGCAATCAGGCTAGTCCCGCAGCAGTCTAAAAACACTATAGAGCCTGTCAGATGGAGGAGTAGGACATCCCAGAGAATAGACTTCTGTTACTTCCATATTTCACATATTTGAAAAGCTTCACAACTACTTGAAAACTATGCGTTGGCGTCATTTAGTTGGTACTAAACCAGGAACAATTGCCATCAATTGAGATTATTCAGATGCCCTGAATCTCTCACTTCTTAGGATGATCTGATAACATCGTTCTCTATTGGATCAAATTGACTGATGGGATTTTAATGGTCTTGCTTTTTGTTACAGCTGTAACTTTATTTTGATACTTCGGTTCCATGGGGTACCTCCATATTATTCCCTGTTATACTGAAATCTCGAATCATAAAATAGGAGAACTCTTAAAATATTTGGACTGGCCTGTTGGTCTAGTGGTTAGTGCCCCTGTCTGCTATGCCAGAGGTCGTGGGTTCGATTCCCTTCCAGGACAAATGTTTATGTGATGAGCATGATCATTTGTTCAGTGTCTGGGTGTAATTTATCTATATTATGTATGTATTTAGATATATATATATATACTAGCTTCTGCCCGCGACTTCGTCCGCGGAAAATTTCTTGTTTTAAAATAAGATTACACTCGATTAGACGATGCGCACGTTCAGCGCTAGATTCCTGAGCACGGGCCTGTGATGTTATGGCATTTTGCCTAGCGAGCCGCTGCGAGCGCTCAGCGCTAGTCTCCCTATCCCTTGTCTCAGAGACATGCTGCCTTAAATGAGATAGACGCTGCGCACGTTCAGCGCTAGATTCCCGAGCACGGGCCTGCAATGTTATGACATTTTGCCTATCAAGCCGCCGCGAGCGTTTAGCGCTAGACTCCCTATCCCTTGTCTCAGAGACATGCTGCCTTAACTCAGATAGACGGTGCGCACGTTCAGCGCTAGTTCCTCGAGCACGGGCCCGCGATGTCCTCACATTTTGGCTAGCGAGGCGCTGTGAGCGCTCGGAGCTAGATTCTCTAGCGTGTGCTTGCGAAATATATTCTCTATTTCTCGAGAGGCGCTGCTCATTTTCAGGGGCAGATTCTTCCGTACGGCGTACTCGAGCGGCTCTTGTCTGTGATGTCTGCCGGGACAGTTGAGATTTCCTTTTAGACATGCTCTCAACAAACTACGCACAGACTTGAAAACAATTATGAACAAAAGGAGAGCGACTCGAACATCGTCCGCCTTTACAAAACAAAACAATCGTAATATCGAATAACTCGTATCGATTATTACGATAGAACGAAGTACGAAACTACGAACATACAAAAACGTACAACGAAATTACGATATTTTCGATTATGAGGTATCTATCAACAACAACAACCATACGAACGAAACAACCGAAACCAATAAGCAACTGACAGAAGAACTCCAACTAACGACAACGTGGGCATAATAATTCGAGAGGGTCATCAATCCACAGAAAGTCTTAACACCGCGATTCAGAAAACATGGCAAGTTCGGGAGGTTCCTGCACCGAATTAAAGCGGAAGAGACGCCCGAGTGTCGCCACTGTGCGGAACGCCCGGAGGACACGGTGGAGCACACAGTCGAGGTGTGCCCTGCCTGGGCAGAGCATCGCCGTGCTCTCTTGGGGGCGATCGGCGGCGGACACCTCTCGCGGCGGGCTCTGGTTGAGGCCATGGTCCTTAGCGAGGAGGAATGGCAGGCGGTCGCCTCCTTCTACGAAGCAGTAATGCTAGCAAAGGCGGAGGCAGACCGCATCAGGCAACGGCGCCCCCGCCGCCGCCGCCGGGATTCCGATCCCGATTTCCGGCCACCGTAGACGCGGGCTCGCGGACGGCGAGCCATGGGTAGCTTGCTGTCCGATCGTCCGGTAATGGACCGAGCCCAAGACGTCAACGGCGCGCACTGTTCCCGCGCGCCTCAAGAAGTTGTCAGCAACAGCAGAGGCCCAGCTGGGTCGAAGCCTACCGGGTCCAGGGTTATCCGAAAGGGAACTCGTGCCCTGGTTTGAAGGCTAGTAGGAACGGGGTGGGTTTTTAGTCAGTAAGAGTCTGACACTATCTCTCGCTCCACCCAAGGGCGGGGGTTGTCATAAGATGATTTTTGCCCACCATAAAAAAAAAATAGGTAAAACGTCTGCACAATGAAAGTTACGCTAGGGGCATTTTGCGTTTTAGTAATTTTATATTATCTTCGAAACTGTATGACCAATTGCTATGCTGTAAATGGCAAATCTTATCTGTATAATGTTCTTGTGATATTGAAATAATTTATTGTCATAAGAATTAATATTTTGTTGCTCAAATAATCAACCAAACGTAAGTATGCCGAAAAAAAATATTTTTAATGCAATAAAAGAAGTATAAAAGATGAAATATAAAAGATAGAGATATGGTACCGCGGACTTTTTTGTAGAAATAATTAAGACGAACCAGGTAGCCATACATTGTTTTTAATTTTAAGCAACTGTTTAGGCAGCGCACGCAAATAATTCTATTTTATGAGGTATTTTTTTCCGACTTGCTAGACAAAAGTTGTGATAGCTCGGTTAATATACATGCTATAGAAACAATTTACTTACTACTACTTTACTTACTACTAAAGCTTCGAACGCGTACAAAAAATATAGCATATGTCACTCAGGAATAATGTAGCTTTCTGCCAGTAAAAAAAATTTTAGAATTGGATTATTAGTTCCAGAGATTACCCCCTACATACAAACTTACAAACTTACAAACTTACAAATTTTACCTCTTTATAATATTAGTATAGATAAATATGTTTATCAGTGTTCTAGTACCCATAACACTAGCTTTGCTTAGCTTGGGACTAGACGGCGTTGTGTGATAGTTGTGGAATATTATTATTATTTATGACCGACACAAACATATGGAACTTTGTAATAAAACAGTTCAAAGAGATAAAAGTTATGAGTTTACATGTGGATGGATGGAAGGGGAGAGGGAGGCCAAAGAAAAGATGGATGGATTGTGTGAGAAGTGATATGAAAGAAAAGGGAGTTAGTGATAGCATGACGAGTGACAGGACAGAATGGAAGAAAAAAACGTGTTGCGCCGACCCCAAATAAAACGGGACAAGGGCAGGAAGATGATGATGATGATGAAAGAGATAAAATCTGGCTACATGGCACCATCAAACTGATTTGATGAGGAAACACTTCACAATAACATAATGTATACTAGCAGTGTTTGGGCTTATTGGAATGGTCATGAAACGCGCTCTGGCTATTCTGCTGTTAGTAAAAAAGACGCATCTAACATTTTTTCCAGATTTGAGTTATGTACATTGCCGGAATCAGGAAAAAAAGGCTCATCTGCCTGTATTTTTTATTAAACATTATATACAAGTCTAGTTTCCATATTTATGGAGACTGACGCGCCCGATCGGCGTGTGTGGCACACGTATGAGCAGTGTAATTTTACCTTTACTTAAGATCAATGCGATGGGCGACTGTTATCGACGCCACACCCTCGAGATCTGCTCCAGTTAGGGGAGATATTAAGTACCCACTAAGTAAGATTAACTATATCGTGGGAGCATTTTCAATCATACGCACAAATTCAGACCGATCAGATTTTTTTTTTTTCGATGGGGTAAATAATCTTATGACAAAACCCGCTCTTGGTTGGAGCGGGAGATAGTGACAGACTCTTACTGGCTAAAAACCCCACCCCGTTCCTTTTATACCGGGGCTTCATACCGGGGCACGAGCTCCCTTTCGGACAACCCTGTCCCCAGTAGGCTTCGACCCAGCTGGGCCCCTCCTGCTGCTGACAACTCCTTGAGGCGCGCGGAAAGAGTTCGCGCCGCCGACGTCTTGGGCACAATTTATATGGCTTACATATTATGTAAGCCATATAAGTATTTGTTCCAAAACAAATGTTTGGAAGAAGACATGACTTCGCATTGATGAAAGAGCTAATAATTTACAGTAATACACCCACCTATATTATTAAGAGCTTGCCCATTTAATCCAGATTTTAAATCACGGTTTCTTTTCAAAAACTGTTGAGGTTTTTAAAAAACACGTATTTGCACGATCAAGTTTTGTGAAATATTAAGTAGCAGTTAAGTATGGCAGTGCTTAATCTTGAGGTGCTGTGGTGCGTTATTTATTGTTGTAAATACAAAAATATTTTCTTTCTTTCTTTCTTTTAAGGAAATTTCACGTCGTCTGATCAACACTGCGTGACTTTCTCTACCCAAAGAATTAGGATTGTCAGTCAAGGTGGCAATGCTGCCAGTCGAATGATAGCTATGTGAAGGAGTAGGTACTTCAACACTTGAGTGTATTTTGTGTTGTTGTATTTTATTATGTAGTTAGTTAGGTTTAGTACAAATACTTAGTTTAGTTAATATTTAAATTTCCTAAGTAGTTTGTTAAACCAACGAATAACCAATATTGATTAAAAAAAATAACCTAGTGTATAAAAATAACCTAAAATTAATTTCGTAGCAAGTACAGGCATAGATTACGAAATAATTGAATTCATAGAAATAATTTGATTCTCAAGACGCAAAAAGATAATGAAATTGTCCGCCACAAAATAAATACCAATTAATTTTTATCGGAAATAGTCTTTCCACTCAATTACTTGGGATTTAGCATATTGTAATTGGTAAATTATTGAACTGTGATGGGATATCATTGTTCGTCTAATTTAATTTCATGAGAAAAATGATTTTACGGTAAGTAACTCTTTCTTTGTCTACTTAGAAAGATTTGTTTTCATCAAGTTATGTAAGTTTGGAAGTACGTGGAACAGGGTGTAAAACCTCCGTTGGAAAGGGAGAATCCTCCGACCATTATGCTATGTCTGGTTTGGGCAACTGTCCGAGAAATGATTTCGGACTGTTTTTTTTTTTTGGTCGGTAATATCATTCAAATGACATTCCCCGCTCCAGATGGAACGGGAGAAGTCATTGATTTC
Source organism: Mythimna lalbum (assembly GCA_949319445.1). Taxonomy (NCBI): domain Eukaryota; kingdom Metazoa; phylum Arthropoda; class Insecta; order Lepidoptera; family Noctuidae; genus Mythimna; species Mythimna lalbum. The sequence continues at coordinate 7,840,900 of OX439363.1, forward strand.
TCACTTTAATGCTAATTCCGTACCATTTTATTATTACAAGCTTTTATTTAGTTTCACCTGTCCCGATGTTTGTCTGTAATCAAATCTTGTAAATTAAATTTGACCCACTTCCCGGTTACCAATTAAGCTGAAATTTTCCATGCATGAGTAAATCAGATGACAATGCAAAATTATTATGACAAGGAGCTGATCTGATGATGGAACCGGAAGGTGGCTTTAGGAACTTGGTAGTTAAACGACACAACCCCATTGAATTTGGGCTCGTATGATTCGTCTTGACGAGTATCCATATTCCATTATATAGGTATATCGAGCTATAAAAGCGTGCTATGAAACATTATTTTCATTAAAAGCTTGTTTAAATTTATTCATAAAATTTATAAATAGCTACCTACTGCTTACTGACTATTTAGACATTGTGAAACAAATTTTTATCTTTTCATGTCACATAAAGAAAAACTATTTTATATTTTTTTTATATATCGTTACGTTTATTTACGACATTATTTCCTTATTAATATAGTAATAAATTCAGAAGATATAGTGGAAAGTTAATGCAGATGTTTAAAGCAATTAATAAACAAACCGTTTAATAAATTGGGACGATAACTGTCGGATATGTCACAAATAGTTAACCCATAGAAAGGTGTTACTGGCCGTCAAGTTTTCACATAACGAGTTATGTGAACGGTTCGATACAGACTCCATTATAATGACGAAGCTAAGAAAATATATTGACTAGCTTATTTCCGCGGCGTTGCGCTCATGAAACACCTTTTCAATCCCGTTTGGGTTGAATTTCGAAAAATCCTAGTTTGAGTCTTAAAAATAATACCTGTAAAAAAAAATACCTGCTTCCTAGGTCCATAGGCTTAGGCTGGGTGTTTGAGCCGATGAGTCAGGCATTCTCTTTTTATTTTTATATAAATAATAGCCGTAAAAACTATATAAATAATAAGTGAGGGTAGGAGGGAAAAAAAAGACCTATTCTCAGATCCACCATTGATCTGAGAATCAGACAGACAGATCTAAGATCAAGACCTGTTGGTACTTGTTTACACAAAACAAAAAAAAAACAGTCCAGCGTTTTGAAAGAGGTCGACCACAAACACATAAGATTTTTATATATTAGACTAGTTGCTGCCAGCGTCTCCGTCCGCGTGATAAAAGGGATAGAGGCGCGTAATAAAGGATAAAAAGTCTCGTACGTGTTTCTCCAGGACATGGCCACATCAAGTTTCATCGAAATACGTTAAGTTGTTCAAGCGTGAAGAAGTAGTAAACATACACAAACAAACTCTCACCATCACACACTCACAAACTTTTGCCTTTATAATATTAAGTACTAGCTTTTGCCCACGCGGCTTCGCTCCCGCTCTTCCCTACTCCACCCTACTATACCCAACTCTACCCTACTCTACCCTAATCTACCCTACTCTACCCTACTCTACTCTACCCTACACTACCCTAATTTTACTTTTTTTCCATAAGAACCTTATCCTTACAATAACAATCACAACAAAAAAAAAAACAGCCAAATCGGTCAAGCCGTTTTCATGCTATGTCGTGACAACGGAAAACGGGTTTCATTTTTATATATATATGTAGAAGATTATTAATTTTGTCAGTAAAAGAAAGAAAGAAAGAAACAACGTTTATTCGAACCTCACACATATTAAAAACAGTAGAAATACGGTAAATACAAAAGAATTTGTGCAAGGTCAAAAAGGCACCTAACTCAGCATAATGCTGCGATATCTATAAAGATAAATAACGTAGCGCTGGTATTCTGTTAGGGCTCGCGGTGATGCCACGGTCACACTCACGGAGACTAAATAAACTAGAGTCTGTCTAATGAAAGCGTAACCTGGAGTTTTTTTTTTTAATTATTGTGGCAACATTATTTTGCCGCCAAAATCACGTCTAAGTCTATGATTGCAATTGTCAGTTTTTTTAAACAGATATTTATTTATCAACAATAACTGCTTTATCATGGGTAAAACAATATAAAGTTATGTGCGAAAGCTGCTACACACTATCATCAGTGAGTTTTAACAATAACAAGAAGAGAAAGAAGTTGTTTTCTAAGAAAAAACAACAATGTTTATACACGATCTTGGATTTTTAAGTTAGTGTGACACTATAATCTTGATCATTGTTGACTGACCACTAGATATTTTTACGGTATGAATGATGATGACTATTTTATTTGACTATCGCAGTTTTGTGCTCTTGGTATTCTTGTCGGAAGGCCAAAATGCCAAATTGTAAATAAAGAATATTATATACCTACGGCATTTTAGAGAACAGATAAAATAAATTTGGAATAATAAGTAACATTTTGTGTATTATTAACCTTTATCATACATCTACCAATGAATAAATCTACACAATTTTAAGTTCATAAACAACTATTGTACAATCGTCATATATAAAAAAATACTCAAGTACCAAAACTTTTTTCTCCTACTATTTCAATAATACCATATTCAAATTTTTGGGTTTCAACCTCCTTTTCTCAGGTCACGCTTTCAGTAGACGGACTCTATATAGGTAGGTATCGGAACAAAATAATTAAATACGAATAAACATTGGAAAAATAATAAAAATTAATACATAACATTGGTTAAAAGCGTGAATTTATGTTAATAAAAAAGCGTGAATTTATGTCAGTACAAACAGTAGTCACAACAGTAGTGGTAAAGTAGCTTAAAGTCACAAGATACTCTCTTGAATTTCTCTAAAACCACGCATACAACATAATGTTCTTCCGTTTTAACACATTTTTTCGATTCTATCAATACCAAGGTCGGAACCCTAAATCCGTCCATAAATGGAAAGATTTTAAAACATAAAAGGTTTCCCATTTAGGGATTACATCTGATTTTCATAAATAAACGCAAACCCATTATTTTTTTCCTCCATAATTAATATGTAACCTGCCGGTTGACAGTTGGTTATTACTCACGAATTGCCGTGAAAAGGCGTGACCATTTATAATATAACGTAAGTTTGTAAGGTGCGGCCGTAAACTACTGTTTTGTATTTGTACTGTACAACTATATAAGTAACTACGTAGGTAGGATATGTTAACCCTTCAGATACCGTCAATTAGAGACACAATAGTAAGACAATAGATGCGCGGCCACCGGTGGTCGCTTGGGGATTCATGAATTAAAAAAATATATTTCTTGACGATTTATGTCTTATTTATTTATTAAAACTTCATGCAACATAAAAGTACAAAGGCGGGCTTAATACCTAAAGCACCGGCCACACTGAACAGACGCAAGGCACGGACCCGTCGCAGTCGCGGCGCCCGTTTAATCTACTTGCATATAAAATGTATACTTACAGCCGTCGCGACGTATATCTTACCGCGACGTGTATCTTACCGCGACGTGTATCTTACCGCGACGTGTATCTTACCGCGACGTGTATCTTACCGCGACGTATATCTTACCGCGACGTGTATCTTACCGCGACGTGTATCTTACCGCGACGTGTATCTTACCGCGACGTATATCTTACCGCGACGTATATCTTACCACGACGTATATCTTACCGCGACGTATATCTTACCGCGACGTGTATCTTACCGCGACGTGTATCTTACCGCGACGTATATCTTACCGCGACGTGTATCTTACCGCGACGTGTATCTTACCGCGACGTGTATCTTACCGCGACGTATATCTTACCGCAACGTGTATCTTTTCGCGACTGCGACGGGTTCGTGCCTTGCGTCTGTTCTGTGTGGCCGGTGCTTTAGGCATTCTGTCTTAAAGATAATGCATTCTGTCTTAGGGATAATTTCTTCTGCCTCTCTCACCGGCCTCAAAAAAACGCCGCTTCAAGCTTCTTTTTGAGGCGTTTTTTTTTGTGGCTCGTGTGCAGGCGTGCCACCACAAAAAAAAACGTTTGAAGCCGCTTCAAACTTCTCCGGCCACATGCTGTCGCGCGCTTTAGCTGTTTTTGCGGCGGCTTCTAGCTTTTTTTGTGGCCGCTACTAGCTTTTTTTGTGGCCGCTTCTAGCTTTTTTTGTGGCCGCTTCTAGCTTTTTTTGTGGCCGCTTCTAGCTTTTTTTGTGGCCGCTTCTAGCTTTTTTTGTGGCCGCTTCTAGCGTCTTTTTGAGGCCCGTGTGCGGGGACATTTAAGCACGGTTTTAAAATTGAGTATTTTGAGTTATAATAATCAATACTTCCATAAATTGAGTGAAATTTGGGGTCACAAACAAACGCTAATAACTTTGCTGTTTGCGAATATTATTAATTGAGACTCAACTTAAATAATAACAAGATCTTCTATAATAAGTCCTTTAAGTATTTGTATTTATTAAAAATTACTGGTGTATAATATTTCTTGAAAATAACTTATATTCAAATATCGTCTTTCATGGCTCTGGTATTCTTCAAAGCAATCTCTAATATTAATGAAAACACACCTCGGAAGTTGAGTAGGAATGTTGTTGATTTCTTTTATTTGTAAACAATATAAACTAGTGCTTGATGCGATCCCACCTGATGGTAAGCTGTGATGCAATAGTTTATAGTGAGGTGCGGTTGCTTATTCTGTCCCCGTTAGTAAAAAAGACGCATCTAAATTTTTTTCCAGATTTGAGTTATATACATTGCCGGAATCAGGAAAATAAAAGGCATCTGCCTGTATTTTTTAAATTTTGCCAACATTCTCCAGAGCGGTTTTAACACAAGGAAAAAAGGCCCGATATCCCGTTTCATTCATTAAAACATTTTCTTATCCTTTTTTACTTATTGTTAGATACGTCTTTGTAACTATTATATAAGAGGCAGTATTATGGGCCTATTCATTCTAGCATTTGAATTTATTTCAATTTATTTTATAAAAGTACTATTTATAGGGTTTCAGTAATATTTCAATAAAACTCGACTAGATTTCAGTAAGCACGATTTATTGTTCACAAAGAAAATATTTTCCATGACATAACAAAGAGAATACTACAGCGCCACCCGTAAAATAGAAACATAAAAACAGGTTTATGAAGACACTCTAAAAATGTGTACAAAGACTTTATATCTTAAGCGTTTATATTTATACAACTACCTACTAGTTAATTTTTTATGTACATATCTACCTATAATAGTTTATTATTTCTGAAACATCCAATATCCGTTTTTGAAAATAACGCTGCAATTAACGGAACGTCTAGATTAGAGATGTGCCGTTGCTGGCAATAGTGCCACCAATGTTGATACTTCGGGCAATATTGCCGGCAACGACACATCTCTAGTCTAGATAGATTAGTTAGTATAATCTTGTTTTAGAACAAATCTTCCGATTCAACTTAGTAGGTATTCAATTAAGACCTTCAAGAAAGTGACCGAAGGGATAATGGCTAAGTAAACCCATGGTCAATCAAATGTCTACAGTCTCCATTATGGTATTCGCTTGATTTGAAAAGCACTTAGGCAAGTGCTAATCCCAATCAATTAACGCAATCGACCTTGGCCGTCTTCCATGTAAAACTATGTTGAAATTACATACAGAGTGTTGAGGAGCTCGTGGCTAGAATAATAACAGCCCTACGGGCTGGTCTCTAAGGTTAAGCAAACCTTGCCGGTTGGGCGGTATCTGGATGGAAAGAAAAGTAAAAAAGACAAAAGAAATCATTTATTTGTTACTCACACGGGACGAACAACAAGAAAAATTTAAAAAAAAATGTTACCTAAACTATAAAGAATTTAAAGACTAAAAACCTGTGGGAGGCCAAAAATATTTAAAACTAGTTTTTGCCCGCAGCTTCGCCCGCTTACATAAAATATAATATATGTCACTGAGGAATAAAGCAGTTTGCTATCGGTGAAAAAAACTTAGCAATCAGACCAGTACAGAGATTACCTCCTACAATAAAAAAATAAAAAAAAAACAAACTTTACCTCTTTATTAAATTAGTTTAGATAAATTCTGATAGGGCCTTGTGATGCCACACAGATAAACAAAGACAGATTTAAGATAGTTAGATAGGTAATACAGTGCACTAGCTTTTGACGTTGTATAAGTGCCTATGTAGGCCTATAGTAAATAAAAAAATATAACAAAAAAAAAACTTAAATAAATCACAATTATTATAAAATAAAAAAAAGACGGGCAATTCTCTGTCTAGAGGTAGTTAACGATGCTAGTGCGGGGCAATGAGACGCGGTGACTAGGGAATGCAATCTCGATCTCGCGAGATCTCAGCCTTTTAGCGAGATTGATCTCGGACGAAAAAAGGACGAGATCTTGCGAGTTTAACTTGTACTCGAGAATAAAAACATCTTATTCGAAGCGCGGATTGACACGGGCATTAAAAAATTATAGATAGATACGTCAAACAATGTTTGATGCAAAAAAACCTATTGAAAAAATTCGTGAAAATAAAGGTTTATCTTATAATACTTCTTTTTGGTGTGTAAAAATCATTCAAATGACATCTGTTGCCCTTGGGCGGAGCGGGAGATAGTGTCAGACTCTGCCTTCGTGCCTTTCATACCGGGGCTGAGCTACGTTTCGGAACCAGCCCTGGCCCCAGTAGGCTTCGACCTAGTGCTCGCCATCGATGACTTGTGCTCGGTCCGGACAGTTACCAGACGGTCGGACAGCCAACTACCCATTGCATGCCGCCCGCAAGCCCGCGCCTATATAAAACTTAAATTTTTCTAATTTATTCAAATATTGTGATTATTTGCAAAAAAAAAACACAAAACTGCCAATCTCGCGAGACCTCGAAATTAGCGAAATCTCGCGATATTGTTATTCATAATCTCGCGGGATCTCGCTCGAGCCCCAATCTCGCGAGATTTGCATTCCCTAGCGGTGACAATATGGATGCGCACACTCATCGATTTTTTAGTCTAATAAAGGGAAAGTTTGAAACTATAGTACTAGTAGTAGTAGGTACTCGTAGTATAGTTCGAAAATCAGAAATGGTGAGATTATCGTTGAATTCCATTGTAAAGATTTTTTTAATCAAAACCAGAAGCAAACCATTTGTTATCAAGCCTATCAATAACATTCAACACCGTAAATCGAAAGTCACACAGAAGCATTCCCAACAATACTGTCACTCGCTACAACAGTTTAAAAGGGCGCAGACGCAGTAGCCATGTATCGTGCAACAATAACATGGTAGATTTATCTACCACTTTAAGTGAAAGTAACTTCAACTTATGTACTTATCCGAGCGCTTGACACTGGCCCTTGGAGCGCGATCATAACTGTATCTTTATTAATGTTATAAAAGCGAGAGTGCGTCAGTTTGTCTGTTATTTATTAAAACTCACCTACACGCACAAAACGTTTCGGAAACACGTTCATTGTGCGTGCAGCTAAGGAGTGGAATTCCTTGCCGGAGTCTGTGTTTCCTGATAGCTACAACCCGGGAATGTTTAAGTCGAGAGTGAATAGGTTTCTTCTAGGTAAGCGTGTTCCATTGTCGATCACATCGTTGCTTTCCATCAGGTGAGATAGCGGTCAAGCGCAAACCTATCAATAATAATAAAAAAAAACTTTATGCAATACAAAGGTGCAAAGGCGGAATAGGCTAGTTGCCGTAAAAAATGTAATTAGTCTGTCTTTTAGATTATAAAAAAATATTGGACACGTATTTTTTTATTTGTAAATTAAACCAAAAATGACAAAGATATAGCTCATTACAGTTACGTGTAACGTCACACCGTGCTGCATTTTTTCGCACGGGTTGACGTCACACCACACGGAACTTTAATGGGCTATACCTTTGTATTTTTTGTTTAACAGAAAAAATAAAAAATACGTGTCCAATATTGTTTTATAATCTAAAATACGGACTAAATAAAATGTAGTTATTTTGACCCTGGAAACTACCCTATGAATGCCTTAGGTTAGGTATTCTTTACCAGTCAACCAATGGTGGAAAGAAGAAGGCGGGTGCATAAAATAGAGAAGATTATTAAGAAAATGAGGGGCAAAAGTATAGGTATGAATAAAATAAACATACCTACATATACACTACTAATTTTTAATTAGCACAAATACTTAAAGAACTTATTAGATAAGGTCTTGTTATTATTTAAGTAGAGTCTCAGTAAATAATACTCATAAACAACAAAGTTATTAGCGTTTGTTTGTATCCCAAAATGTCACTCAATTTATGGAAATATTATACAAGCTTATTATTTATATGAATAAATAAATGAAGATCAAAATGGAAAAACACTGCGCGTAGTATATTCTAGGAGCAATTGATTCTATTATGAATTTACCAATTATTACCAATTTTCGTAGACAATTTTGGGATTTCGTTTTTTTTACTTTTAACTACAAAAATATGATCAGTAATGAGTACGGATAGAGCCCTATTTTTTTTTGTACTAATTAGTAAACAACTGTTGATCCGCTAAATACACCCCGTATTTAGCGGATCAACAGTTGAACAGATTTTAGTGGAATTTATGACATTTAATTAGTATTATTAATTATTTATGTGCAGGTTACAGCTTTTTCATTGGGAAGTCATCAAGTGATTCTTTCTGGTTGGCACTTATATTTTTATAGTTCTACTAGCGACCCGCTTCGGCTTCGCTCGGGTGCAATATTATACATATACCTTCCTCTTGAATCACTCTATCTATTAAAAAAAACCGCATAAAAATCTGTTGCGTAGTTTAACCCTTCAGATACCGTCAATTAGAGACACAATAGTAAAACAATAGATGCGCGGCCACCGGTGGTCGCTTGGGGATTCATGAATTAAAAGATTTAAGCGTACATAGGATAGGGACCGAAAAAGCGACTTTGTTTTATATTATGTAGTGATGCCACAGAAGTAATTTTATAACCAGCGTTTTTCGCCATCAAACTATAAAGTTTGACGAGCTAAAATTGAATCAGAGAAATAAAAAAAAAACCTCCGCAGACAAAGTCACAAGCAAAGCTTGACTTAATAATAAAACTCATGATATGTGAATGTTTGATGGCCCACGATGAAAGTAGCTGTCATTAATGTAGTAATAAAATGCGAAGTTACTTTGTTAGTAGGCAATTACGGAGTAATGAATATACTGTTAGGTACCTCATTAGATATTGTTAGACAACCGATATAGCCCTCCTGATGAGTTGTGACCTTTCCCTATTTACAACTGCATTAGCTCATAAATATTGTCTAACTAAGCTAGTAAAAGGCTTTTTACCGTTAATTTGAGGGCTCCGTGTAACGGTGAAAACCTTCACTGAGGCTGTCAATACTCCAATACATTTTCAACTACATTTCATAAAAAGTAGTTGTAGTTGTTATTTGTATGTATTTAGCTGTTGTTGTAGGTGTGTGTGTTGTGATGTTGTGTTGTAGTTGTATGTGTGTGTAATTCAATGTTGTTCAATGAATCCATCTACTGTCCAGTTGTTAGACATCTACTGTCCAGAGATTACCTACAAAACTACACCAATTTTAAATTACAATATTCACTAGGAATAATTTTACTTAACCCTTCAGATACCGTCAATTAGAGACACAATAGTAAGACAATAGATGCGCGGCCACCGGGTGTCGCTTGGGGATTCATGAATTAAAGAAAAAAACATAATACCTTTTTATTTAAAAAAAAACACCAAAACTCTACCTACCAAACATTTTTTTAATTCATGTTTTTGGTTTGGATACAAAGTCGTTTAAGCCATTTCTACCTACGAATAATTAATTTCGTACCATTAGGATTTGGATATACACATTTATATGTTTTGGCAGCAAATAATTCAACTTATCAAGTCAACAATCTTCTCGGTAAATTTCACTGGGTCAGTCAGCAGTACAATAAAATTCTCAGCTCCATTTTATCGAGATCGTGCCTATTTCAATGATTCCACACATTGTCCAGTTGCACGAACCATTAGCATACAAAACTTATGTAAAAAAATACCGCCTTATGCTAAACCTACCATATACTGATGTTTTTCAAGTTTTCTTAACTTGGTACATTGCCTATTGAGACGATTGAATTTAAAAAGTATAATTGCACAACACAATTTCCAGCCAGCAACTTTTGATTTGAAATTGGAAGCAAAGATAAACTTGTTAACACGGAAAAAAGAAGCAAGATGGCCAATCAATTCCATACTACCCACATTTAAGATAAACAACTTAACTTTATCTCATAGTTATGTTATTTTTCACAACTTTTACGTTCCGGAAAATTGATCATCAAACGAATTAATGCGTATACTTATCTCAACGGCATCTGGTATTATATAACATGTTGGGACATGGTCGTTTGTTATATAAATAAGAAATGTGACTGCTAAGTGCGTAAAGAACAGACTTGCGATGCGTGAAATGTGGTTCCGTAGTACCTGTGTGGGTGCTGAGCGGTCCTATTTTAAGAAAGTAAAATATCTGTCAAAAATTACACATAGCAACATTTTTGTTTCAGGTGCAGTTTACTAAAGAATATAATATAATTGTGAAAAAAATAAACGTAGGTTCAAATAAATCATCTTTAGGTTTTTTTTTAATAGGACACTTTTATATTTAGCTGCCATTTGCGTTTTAAAGGCTGCAGTAACTCTTGCCAACATTGCAGCCACACAAGTGTTTGTGTACCTCAAACCCGAAAAACTCTCTGAAATCATGATACTATAGGTAGGTAAAACTAATAAATCTACTGTAAGATCAAAGGTCATGAAATAAATCAACCCACATATAATTAAACTAATGCAAACAAATAATACATACCCAAAAAAATACACCTACACAAAATAAAAATACAGTACAGAAAAATAGGCATTAAATTACACACATACACAGCCAAATAAAATGTCCAAAAGACAGACAAAACTTAAAATTACTTGACATGTTTAAATCACACACTGAGTCGATATTCAGTGCCATATCATTGGGCTGTCCATCCTGTCGACCACAATAGCCAACAGGTGAACTCATAACCTCACCTGTTGGGAACCTACGGATAAGGTCTACGATAAAAATAACTAGCACAGAAGACACCTGCCCCCCTAGCCAAGTTACAATCGTTTCGCTTGCGTCGAACGCTTCGAGTTGACCTTGCCGCCAATTCTTTTGTTCTGACCATGTGTCTGAGCGAAGAGGCGACGTCATTCCCGTACATTTGAAGCTTTCTACTAGCGTTAACTATTGCAGATTAGCAACTTGGCTAGGGGTACTGGTCACATTGCTGGTTCAATTTCACACATTCTGTCCTATAAATTGAGTCATCCGTAAGGTTTTCCCATTACAATACAGGTCCCTAAAACTATGGTAGTCATTTCCACTTAAGTCCAATGACATTTCATAGATATTTCGAGTGGCTCTCGAAATACGTGGCCGCGAGGGGTCTGATGTTAAACATGGCCACAGTACAAACAACATTACCTACATATCATTCTATTGTTTACCAGTATTGCGGTTGCTTCATCAAATAACTGTAATGAAATGAATAATGGAATCCATTATTTTGTACTTATCTTAATATGGCTTTGTAATTTTTCAACTTATATTTTATTGTGGTTGGGAAGTCTAGACGGATTGTAGGTTTACTTTTTTTGGTTTGCGCTTGACCGCTAGATCTCTCCTGATGGAAAGCGACGATGCAGATGACGATGGAACGCGCTTACCTAGAAGAAACCTATTCACTCTTGACTTAAAGATTTCCGGGTTGTAGCCATCAGGAAACACAGACTCCGGCAAGGAATTCCACTCTACACTTATCCATTGCAGGGCGATTCTTGCTTGTAGGCATAGGCTTGCAGACGAGTCGCCTGAAAAAGACCATGTCTGGGTCTATAGCGCGTTGTGTTTCACACGAGCATAAAAGAGATGTTGTGACTCTTAGGTTCGATGCCTGCCACGGCTGCGGGATCATTGGCCATCATGTGGCCTTCGCAAAAGGCAATTGAAAGAACAAAAGTGGGTTTTATTCAGTAAAAGCCTGACACTCTTTCTTGCTCCACTCAGAGCAGGAGATCATTTGAAGATTTCCTTGTTGCTTCACTTGTGTTTTGCGTTCTAGGGTCGCGAACATTGCGAATTTTGCATAGTAGAGATCTTGCGAGTAACTGTATCTATATTTATAAAAATGAGCCCCATTTTCCGTTGTCACGACTTGGCATGAAAACGGCTTGACCGATTTGGCTGATTTTTTTTTTGTTGTGATTGTTATTGTGAGGAGAAGGTTCTTATGGAAAAAAAAATTAGGGTAGTGTAGGGTAGAGTAGGGTAGAGTAGGGTAGAGTAGGGTAGAGTAGGGTAGAGTAGGGTAGAGTAGGTTAAAATAGGGTAGAGTAGGGTAGAGTAGGGTAGAGTAGGGTAGAGTAGGGTAGAGTAGGGTAGAGTAGAGTAGAGTAGGGTAGAGTTGGGTAGAGTTGGGTAGAGTAGGGTAGAGTAGTAGGGTAGAGTAGAGTAGGGTAGAGTAGAGTAGGGTAGAGTAGGGTAGAGTAGGGTAGAGTAGGGTAGAGTAGGGTAGAGTTGGGTATAGTAGGGTGGAGTAGGGAAGAGCGGGAGCGAAGCCGCGCGGGCAAAGCTAGTTATGTATAAAAACTAAATACCATAAACTTATAGCATAGCACAGTCGGCCTTATAATGTTCCCACTGTTGGGACTCAAGCCTCCTCTCTAGGAGAGTGAATGGGCCATAATCCACCGCGCAGGCCCAGTGCGCGTTGGTGGACGTCACATGTCTTCGAATTTTTTGGTTCTAGGACATGCCTGTTTCCTCACGATGTTTTCCTTTACCGTTTTGAGAGCAGTGGTGATGAAATAAATTACACAGAGTGATGCGCCTGGCTGGGTTTGAACCCGCGACCTAAACTCGTAAGTCGGGGCCGTTACCACTCGGCCACCACTGCGCAACATTACTATAAACTTGACACTAGCTTTAGCTACTAATTAAAAAAAAAAAAAAATTATGGCTCCATCAAAAAGTCCTAGCAGAATCTTTTCTGTTGACAAAAAGGCCGTTACAGCAAAAGGAGCCTATCGATAGTAAATCGATCGAACACAGTTCGAACACATTTCGACAGAGTTGACATCACAGACATTACCCAACGCGGTTTGTTCAAAGTCGAGTTAACCTGTAAGCTGTGGGTTAACAGTTCCGAGATTTATCGCTCTCTTATGACACCGCCTATCAATCGGCTTAAATTTCAAACAACATCGTTACTTATTTTATTCCCTTCGAGAGGTGTCGCGCGAAATCATTACTTTGACGGTTATTTTAAGTGTTTTCCGTGAAATCAGAGAGTAATGTGTAAAATATCTTCGTAACGAGAGGTGTGTCTTGAATAGGTGATTGACGAATGGCGGTATAAGGTAGTTGCTTGATACGTATGTATGGGAAAAGTGAGAATCGACCAGCCAGCGGAAAGACATGTATAGAGATGCAGCAAGATTTATCAAATACAATAAAAAACTTTTTGAAAAAAAAAAAAACTATGTCACCATAAAAATAAGAGAACAGTGGTGGCCGAGTGGTAATGGCCCCGACTTACGAGTTGTAGGTCAAAGGTTCGAACCCAGCCAGGCGCATTACTTTGTGTAATTTATTTCATCACCATTGCTTCTCAAAACGGTGAAGGATAACATCGCGAGAAAACCGGCATGTCCTAGAACCAAAAATTCGAGGACATGTGACATCCATTGTACACGCACTGGGCCCGCGTGGTGGATTACGGCCCATTCCCTCTCCTAAAGAGGAGGCCTGAGTCCCAGCAGTGGGGACATTAAAAAGGCTGATGATGATAAAAATAAAGCGACAAAGCTTCAAAACCTTTTATTACGGAAGTCAGTGGTTCCGTATCCAAAGGGTAAAACTATTTAGTAATAGGGTCCCGTTTCAACTATCAAACTGTCAGACACACAGCATAGCAGCGTACAGATGCACCAGTCAGCAGAAAGACATGTATAGAGATGCAGCAAGATTTATCAAATACAATAAAAAACTTTTTGAAAAAAAAAAAAAAACGACGTCACTATAAAAATAAAGCGACAGCGAAACCTTTTATTTCGGATGTCAGTGGTTCCGTACCCAAAGGATAAAACGGGGCCCTATTTAGTAATAAGGTCCCGTTTCAACTATCAGACTCACAGCACAGCAGCGTACAGACGGACCGTGGAGTCTTAGTAGACTCCGCTGTCCGTCTGTCTGACCGTCTGTCACTAGGGTGTATCTTCTGAACTCTGATAGTTTGACAGTTAAAATTTTCACAGATAATGTATTTCTGTTGCCGCTATAACGACAAATACTAAAAAACAGAATAAAATAAGTATTTAACCCTTCAGATACCGTCAATTAGAGACACAATAGTAAGACAATAGATGCGCGGCCACCGGTGGTCGCTTGGGGATTCATGAATTAAGGGGCTCCCATACCTGCGACAGGCGTGACTTTTTTGCTGTTTTTTGCTACAGACGGTACTAAAATCTTCGTGCACGAGTCCGGACTCGTACTTGGCCAGTTTTTCAGAAATGAAGAGATATTTTGATCGTTTTAGTGTTTTTCAACAGACAAGTTATTTCTCTAAGCCTGCTAGACGGTCAAGATACTTTTATCTCGTAAAAGCCTTAATTCAAAGCCAGTTAACTATCGGGATCCGCGGGACACAGTAGCTTCGACTATTTAAAGTTAATGGGTCGTAAAACACGGGATCTAATTAAGGTTTTTCTATCGGTTAACCTCAATCGCAGTTGAAATGACGACAGAAGTCTATGATGGGACTTTTTAATAGGTACGTAAGTATTGATGTGTTAATTTGCTATAAACTCCAGGTAGAACGCTGTTTTCTTCGTCCTGGGTTTGGTTGAAAGGTTGGGTAGTGTTATCGGGGTTTTTCAGTAGAAATCAGGGTCGAAGCCCACTGGGGCCATGGGTGATGCGAAAGAGATCTCCGGGGCCAAGGAACAGGAGCGGGTTTTTAGTCAGTAAAAGTCTGACACTATCTCAAGCTCTGCCCAAGGAGATGGGAGATGTCATTTGGATGATTGTTAACCTCCAAAAAAGAAGATCCTGTCAATTTTGCTGACTTTTTTTTGTATTTATAAGATGGCAATGGCCCTCGTTTGCCGTCTACAAGCCGCTTCCAGTGATTTTGCGATTTGCTACAGCTTCTTAAGGTGTATAGTCCTTTGAACATTTTGCCGGAGTTAAATGTACACATTTTCATACTGTCGCCTCTGCCCGCATAGAGCACTGACCTTTAAAATAATTTTCTTTGCGAAATATTGTTTGAAATATGCTATGTTCACTCTGAAGAACACTTATTCAGCAATTTTTTTTGTGTAAACATATTTCTAAAGATCAGAGCCGTTCGAAAGGAGTAGGAACCTACGCAAAACAAGCGAAACAAGTGTTTTAAAGAAAATGTTTTTTTCAAAGCAAGCTTTTATAGCACGGTATAATATTTATATAATTAACTAGCTTTTGCCCGCACGGCTTCGCTCCTGCTGTTCCCTACTCTGCCCTACTCTACCCTACTCTACCCTACTCTACCCTACTCTACCCTACTCTACTCTACCCTACTATACCCTACTATACCCTACTCTACCCTACTCTACCCTACACTACTCTACACTACTCTAATCTACAGTACTCTACCCTACTCTACCCTACTATACCTTACTCTACCCTACTCTACCCTACCAAACTTCACATAAACCATCTACTAAATAGTCCAAACAAAGCCTTAAAATTTGGTTTGGATAGGTGAGCCCGTTCTTGAGTTATAAAATAACAACGAAAAGTGGCATTGATTTTTATATATATAGATACTCGTCAAGACGAATCCTACGAATCCAAACTCGATGGGATTGTGTCGTTTAACTACTAAGCTCCTATAGCCACCTTTAGTTTCCATCATCACATTAGCTCATGTCATGATAATTTTGCATTGTCATCTGATTTACACATGCATGCAAAATTTCAGCTCAATCGGTAACCGGGAAGTGAATCAAACTTAATTTGCAAGATTTGATTACCAGACAAACATTGGGACAGGTGAAACTAAATAAAAGCTTGAAAAAAATTTTTTTTTGGCTAAGATATTAGTGATACGAAAAAATCAATCATAAGTTTTAGAGATTCATTAAAATCTATAACAAATATATATATATTTAAAATCTATTAACCCAGCCGTTACCGAAGAGTAGGCTTCAGAAAGTCACTGTTTTATGACACTAAATGAGAGCAATGGCGTTAAATGTCAAGACTAAGCAAGTAATAAAATATTATCTATCCATTTTGTTATTTATGACAAATGGTTGAATATCATTCGGCCGGCTTCTTTAATTGCGCCGAATAGTGAAAACCTAGGGTATTACGAGCAACTGAATGTCGAATTTCACTAGTTGGCTGCGATATCTACATATACACGACAATTTTCCCTATCGCTTGGGCCCCATACACGAAATCCGTCTATCAAGCAATTGTGAAGCATACCAAACACTAAAGTGGCTACAAGCCTTTTACGACTTAATACTATAAACGCGAAGTGAAATGGTGTGTATATCTGTGTATGCTTGTTACTTCTTCATGCTCGAACGGCTGAGCGGATTTCGATGTAACTTGGTATACAGGTAGACCATGTCCTGTAATAGCACATAGGATACGTTTTCTCTCGGGACTATGTTCCTTGGGAATATTTTTACTGTGGTGACGCCACGAGCTGCTTTTTTAATAAATAGTTTATAACATTAATAAATAAATATTAAATAAATAAATGGTAAATCTTCTTTCACGTGATGTCTAAAAGACATTTCTATTTCTAACTCTCCTGTAGCTATCATCATCATCATTTCAGCCAAAAGAGGGCCACTGTTGGACATAGGCCTTCTCCAAGTTTCGCTACAATGAACGTTCCTGTGCGTCATTCATCCATCGAATTTCCGCGACCCTCACCAGGTCATCGGTCCATCTTGCGGGAGACATTCAAACGCTGCGTTTCCGGGATGTGGTCGCCATTCCAGAACCTTTCGCTCCCATCGACCATCTGTTCTGCGTACAATATGCCCTGCCCATGGCCATTTAATTTTGGCGATTCTTCGAGCCATGCCGATAACCTTGGCGGGAACGGTTCATGAAGATGAACCATATAATTATGTTTATTGTATAAATAAAAAATAAGTATCTCATAACTGAACTGTTCAATTAAAACATAACGCAGAAATTATGTAAAGTAAACATTTGAGACAAAAGTTTCAGGAGGGGTTCAAACTGTAATCTCCAATCGCACCCCACCATCATAACTTGGGGCCGCGTGATAACTTGACAAATTGCCGGCCGCAATAAAACGTCCACTTTGGCCGCGTTCCAGTGGAATACGATGTTAAAAAGTACTATATTTTAAACAAACACTACTGTTTTATTGGCACTAGTGTCTGAAATATGGGCCATACTCGTATCTAGCCGCAAAATGTAGCTTATTTGAAGTAAATGTCTTTTTAGGGTTCTGTACCTAAGTTGGAAATACGGAACCCATATAGGATCACTTTCACGTCCTTTTTCTCGGGATCGCGGGGAGTTATGGAGCTGAAATGAATATCAAATGCTCAGGTCTGCCTAAGCAGCCCTAAGCAGCAGTGAAGAAATAAAAATTCTACTGGTCTACCCGTGTATCAAATTTCATTGAAATCCGTTTAGAGTTTTTTAGAAACAAAAAAAACTTTTTTCGTTTCCTGTAAAAAAATCTTGTGGAAGGATGTCAAAATCTTGTGAAAAATACATATGAATCAGAAAATATTATCTAAACATATGTTGTGCTGGTAAAACTACTATAAGTTACTGTAAATATCAGAAAATCGCAAAATTACAAATAATTATTTCTACTTTGCAGTCGTCAATACGATATTTAGTTCATAATGCGTAGATAATAAAAACTAGATCTAAAAATTTGGTTGAAAACTTACCAAAGAATAAAAGATTGAGATCAAGAAAATAACTTTTATACGGTGTTTGGCCTTTTATATTTTCCCCTTTTTATGCCCCAGTTGCAATTACCGTTGACTTCCTAAAATGAGGTAGGCACATTAGATATAATCGACCTCGTAAATCATGATGTTGTAACGAATAAATCATCCAAGCCATCAATCGATTACCAGAAAACTTGAAAGAATCAAATTAAACTTTAATTACTCAATTCGGCTTCTTACAAACGGAACTCATGTGAAAGCTAACGAAGAAAACTAACTTGTGTTTGAAGTAAATTAGAAATCAATTACAAGTTCTATTCAAAACGAGTTAATGATGCTTCTGCATGTAATGCTCGGCTGTGGATGATGTACTAATGGAAAGTGGTGTTCGACGCCATTGTCAATGATAAACAGCAGCTCAATTTGAAATCGGCGCTTGCGCACCTAGAGGATATTAAATCCAAGAGGATAATTAACAAAGGTGAAACGGTACTTCACGCCGGAACAGCTCCTCAACTTTTATCAAGCGCAAGTTCGATCGTGTATGTTGGTCTGCTCTCATCTTTGGCATAGGTCTGCCTAATACCAGCGAGAGGCGAGCCAAGAAGATCATTGATAATGATGCTCTTGTCGAGTCAAAACTCCAAAGCTTTGAGCGAGCATCGAAGCCGAGTTGCTTACTAGCTGATCTGTTTTCTATCGTTTACATTTCAGGGACTATGCCATTTTCGTTTCATTGATTTATCTGTCTAAAATATTAATCACCTCGATGAAGGCGATCCGGGATCCTACATGATTTTCATCGTATTATTTCAGATCCCTTACGCAATACAATTTTTCATTCGCAAGTGCAATGCAATCATGGATATGAATAAACAAATAAGCATACGCAAGATTTGAAAACCAGATCTAAAAAGTTGGTTGAAAACTTATCGATGAATAAAAGATGAAACTCATTTTATGGAAAGTTTTTAAGTTTTTTGAAATAATCACTAGTTTTTAGTTGGTGGTTGTTATAGTCTGTCCAAAAAGTCAAACGACTTGGATAATTATTAGGGCAAAATGAAATCTGATGTAGGCAACACTGGTTCAATAATCAAGGTTGATTAAGAGATCTTGATCATTGTTTACAAATAGAAGAACCTTATAAAAAGTATCAAATACAAGTATTTTTTTTATTATTTTTTTATTTATTTAATTCGTGGTGTTGATGGTAAGCAGTGATGCAATCTCTGATGGTGAGGCGCACTAGTTTATTAAAAGCCTATTCACTCTAGCCTTGAAGATACCCAAATTATAATCGGGCGGGAAGACCACAGCAGGCAAATTGTTCCATTCCTTTGACGTACGTGGTATAAACGACGAGGCGAAACGCTTAGTCCGGACCGTAGAGGTTTCAACAACGTATGGGTGGATACTCATTGGACGTCGGGTTGTCCGATGGTAGAATTGCGATGGCGGAATCAAGTCATGCAATTCCTGCATCCTGTAAAACACCGAAAGGCTGGCTACCCTACGACTGTGCTCAAGGCATTGAAGATTGGACTTAACCGAAACTGGATCACCAATTAGGCACTTCGCTCGCTTTTCCACCGAGTCCAAAGCTGCCAGATTTTATACAAAATTCCCAAGTCGTTTGACTTTTTAAACAGACTAAGTTCCCGAGTTGAGCTACTGTACAAAGACCCACACACTCTCACAGCCTACCAATATTCGGTACGGCGTCCATGTTAATACCGATTTAAGTTTGTTTGGTCTGTCTCGCTATTGGAATAGCCGACGGGCGTTAAAAAACTTGAAACAGGGCCCGAGTCATTAAAATGTCATTAGGTTCAAAGCTCCGTGAAATAAAAGTGTTGTTCTGTGACACACAGACGTTTTAGACAAAGAATTGTGGACTTATTGGAATAATTTATTTATGGACACGTTTTTGGACACAAAATGGGCCTCATTAAAAATCTCAAAGTCACCAGAAAATTATTGAGGTTACGGCAGAAATGAAGATGTGCAGAGGATTGCGTTTGGATGAATCAGCAATGAAGATATTTGCAGGAGAACCAAAACATAGCACGAAAAGTGGCAGTGGACAGTGGCGATGGATGCGAGACGCATAGGACCATTTATTGTGGGGACACTTGGGGGACAGGATATATTGCTAGCAAACCAGACAGTCCCTGGAGCTGAAAGATACTGGAGTAGCGAAAGCGAACCGAAAGACGTAGCGTTGGAAGTCCTCCCACAAATTGGAACGTTGACCACATGCTCCAATGCTCTTGGAATGGAGTGCAGTACCTATATGAGGTTTTAAAATGAACGATAGAATTCAGAACACTCGGTATACTGTGCTCCAAAACCAGGATAGCTGATGTAGCTCAAAATAAACAACAAACCAGGGAATGAAATATCGTTCATGTAAACACTCATTCGTTAAACAATATGCAGATAAAAAAAAATGTCCCAATCAATTTATTTTGTCCAAAACCTGACACCGCAAATCTGAATTGATAACCACTACCAATAAAATATTACGTTCATTTCGTTTTAAATAAATATGTATTTGGTTGTTTGGTAACCATACGTCAGGTTATCTTTTATTTATTTAACAATTTTTGTACACACAATAATAAAAGAATAGAAGAAGGAAACAGAAGAATAGTACAAAGGTAATGCTTATTTCTAACGAAATCTCTTCCAGCATACCTGCGAAAGGATCGAGGTGGCGCTGCATAAATCCGAGCCAATGTGCATCCTCGGCCCTCGGAACGCGCCACCATCGGACTCCCAACTTACGATAGGAGGAGTTTGCACCGGTGTCGGGTCGACGATGAAGTATCTGGGACTCGTCCTCGACAGCCGGTGGAATTTCGTAGAACATTTCCGACGTCTGGCTCCCAAGCTTCTCCGGGCTGGGGCTGCTCTCAAGCGGCTCCTGCCCAACCTTGGGGGTCCAGACGCCTCCTGCCGGAGGCTTTACGCGGGGATCGTTCGGTCCATGGCCCTCTACGGGGCGCCGGTGTGGGCGCCGTCGCTGACAAAGCGACCGGCGTCCATATTGAACGCCTGCCAGAGAGTCATGGCAATACGGATGGTGCGGGGTTACCGCACGATCTCCCGCGAAGCGGCGAGCCTTCTGGCTGGCCTACTACCGTGGGATCTGGAGGCAACAGTCCTTGCACACATGCAAGACATGCGCGTGGAGATGCAACGCCGGGGTGAAAGTCTACTGCCGCAACATGTCAAGGCATGGCGGACAGAGCTCCGGCGAGATCTCATGGTGAAATGGCGTCAACGGCTATCGCAACCCAGTGCTGGGCACGCCACGATCATGGCGGTAAGTCCCCTCTTTGAGGCGTGGCTGGAAAGACCTCACGGCGTCCTCACCTTCCGCATGACGCAGGTCCTCACCGGACACGGCAAGTTCGGGAGGTACCTGCATCGGATTCAAGCGGAAGAGACGCCTTGTGTCGCCACTGTGCGCAACGCCCGGAAGACACGGTGGAGCACACCGTCGAGGTGTAGGGCACACCTCGACGGTGTGCTCCACCGTGTCTTGCCTGGGCGGAGCATCTCATTTCTCGCGCCGGGCCCTGGTCGAGGCCATGGTCCGGAGCGAGGAGGAATGCAGGCGGTCGCCTCCTTCTGCGAAGCAGTAATGCTTGCAAAGGAGGAGGCCGACCGCATCAGGCAACGGCGCCCTCGCCGCCGTCGCCGGGATCCCGATTTCCGGCCACCGTAGACGCGGGCTCGCGGACGGCGAACCATGGGTAGCTCGCTGTCCGATCGTCCGGTAATGGACCGAGTCCAAGACGTCGACGGCGCGCACTGTTCCCGCGCGCCTCAAGGAGTTGTCACACCAGGAGGGGCCCAGCTGGGTCGAAGCCTACTGGGGACAGGGTTGTCCGAAAGGGAGCTCGTGCCCCGGTATGAAGACTAGAAGGAACGGCGCGGGGTTTTTAGTCAGTAAGAGTCTGACACTGTCTTCCGCTCCACCCAAGAGCGGGTTTCGTCAAAGATGATTTTACCCGTCGACAAAAAAAAAAAAACCTGCGAAAGGAAAATTGGAGAGAAAAGAGACATGTAGACACTGTGTGTAAAAATAAAAGGAAAATAAGTACAACAATAAAATAATATAACATGCAAAAAAAGAAAAACAAGATATACCTACTATTATAATTATATACATACACATAGTAAAATAAAAATCACAAAAATACCCACATACTAAATCCCTACTAATATTATAAATGCGAAAGTAACTCTGTCTGTCTGTCTGTTACGCTTTCACGCAAAAACTACTGAACGGATTTAAATCAAATTTGGTAGGTAGGTAGAAGAGACACTGGAATAACACATAGGCTACCTATAATTCCACTGCTGAGCACGGGTCTCTGCCCGCGCGATATAAACTGTAGTCCACGCGGGCGAAGCCGCGGGCGGAAAGCTAGTAATATAATAAAATAACAAACGTAAGTATACTAATATGCATCTATGACGAAATGGATAAATAGTGTTCTTTCACTCATCTTTTAAAAACTGCAATAGTGCGTTATACGATTAACTTACCCTTACCACCACCACCACCACCACTACCACCACCACACCACCACCACCACCACCACCACCACCACCACCACCACTACTAAGCTTTTATCATAAGCACACAGAATCAATGTACCAGATACAGAAACGTAGGAACCTAAGTCAATTCAGGATTCCTACGTCGATATTCTCTCAAGATGAAGGGCACTTACGTATAAGTCTCAGCCGACACTTAGATGCTACTTATCGCACACGTATCGCAGTTATCCTTGAGTAGATACTAACCGCAAAGGTCCCAGTGTGGTCTTCATCGATATTTCTACGCAAAACAAATACCTACTAAGATAGAAAATAATATCTAGTAGGCACTTACGAAGACTGTACAATATTTCTTAATAGCTCAAGTTTCTTATAGCATCTATTAAGATTTTACTACTTGGATCACAAGTTGTGTTAACGATTATAGTTTTAGTACTATGTAGTATCGGTATAGTTTGACACCCCATTCCCGCGCTGCGCGTTCTGACAGCTGTCAAAGAACTGTCAAAATCAGAACATTTGAATTAAGTATCACCGCACATGAGCCACATGACTTAAACGACGCCATAAGAAGCTAAAGTGGCCACAAAGGAAGCTGAAGCACGCGACAGCTACTTGTGGCCGGTGGCTGCTACTTTTTTTTACCCATGCGCGAGATATCATAATTGACTCTGGAGAAGAAGATTTAAATACGCGAGTGGTGTGTGCGGTGTGACGGCGTTTTGTATCGGCGTTTAGTGGCCCGTACGGGCCACAAAAAGCGAGCAGCGGCGTTTTGTAGTGTGTGGCGGCCACAAGCGTTAACCGTGTGTGGCTTATCCATATAAGTGTCCCCGCACAAGGGCCTCAAAAAAACGCCGTTTTAAGCTTCTTTTTGAGGCGGCCTTTTTTGTGGCTCGTGTGCGGCGGTGCCGCCACAAAAGATGCTTGAAGTCGCTTTAAGCTTCTCCGGCCACAAGCTGTCATGCACTTCAGCTGTATTTTTGTGGCGGGTTCTTGCTTTTTTGTGGTCGCTTCTAGCGTTTTTTTGTGATCCGTGTGCGGGGGGACATGACAGTAAAACGTATGAAACCTGCCGGAAATATACTGGTGGAGACGTGTTTGTCGTTGTGGCCGGTGGCCCGTGTGCGGCGAACCTTACTTAGCGTTGTTCAGTAACGATTCATGTAATGTTAAAGACGTCAGACATTGTAATTATGCTTGGCATCTTTGTCAAGAGTTTAATCATCTGATTACCAACAAAATACCTTCGTTCAAATCTAATTAACTACAGTTAATCGATAAAAAAATCAATTGCAATGGGAAATATTCATGAAATGCTGTTCATTAACGGTTTAAGTAACCTAAATTCAGAGATATTTAATACTGATAAATTTAAGTAAAGAATGCAGAGCACGGTGGAAGCATGCGATGGTTACATGATGCTACTGTAGTAAAAACCAGATCATGCTTACACAACGAAGAAGTGTATCGGTTATTTGAATGGTCCATAAAAGAGTTAAGATACGGGATAAAAATACAGACCAACCAAACTATTTAAGATTGGGTTTGTATATTGCTTTTAAGACAATTGCGATGGGCGACTGTTATCGACGCAACGCCCTCGAGATCTGCTCCAGTTAGGGGAGATATTAAGTACCCACATTAGTAAGATTAACTATATCGTGGGAGCATTTTCAATCATACGCACAAATTCAGACCAGGAATAACTATGTATAAGGTTTTTTTTTTCGATGGGGAAAATCATCTTATGACAAAACCCGCTCTTGGGTGGAGCGGGAGATAGTGTCAGACTCTTATTGACTAAAAACCCAACGCGTTCCTTCTAGCCTTCATACCGGGTTCGAGCCCCCTTTCAGATTAACCTGGCCCCAGAAGGCTTTGACCCGGCTGGGCCCCTGCTGTTGCTGACAACCCTTGAGGCGTGCGGAAACAGTGCGCGCCCTGCCTAGATTGTTCTTTCAGTTGCCTTTTGTGTGTATTACTCTTCTTCTTCCTGCCCTTCTCTCACATTACTTACACTAATGAAATTGATATATCTTGCTATATTTAGATAGATACATAACCACTTTAATCTAGCTTTCGACCCAATCATAATATTCGTAATTAAATTGAAACCCAAAATAGTTAGCACAAACTATATAACAAAGCATTGTATCACTAAACTGTTTGGTCAGAATTAATTAAACACAAATGTTTAAACTGAATCACAGAAATATATTGTTAATACAGTGAAGTTATAATGGTTCATTTATTTACGGATTAAATATCAGACAAATTCGCAAATGTTTGGTTAGGTTAACTAACTATTATATAAACTCAACAAACTATAATTACATTTAAACAAGAAATAATAATAAAAACCCTAAACTAATTACAACTAGAAATAAACTAAAATATAGCTTCCAAAGCAATGATCATATGTAATGGGATATCTACGTGAATGGCTTAAGCTGAGTATAACTACAACATTTACTTGTAACAGAACAACGAGCCGCTCTATGATATGTTCTAGTGTATCATCCTTTTACGAACTAAACGTCGAGCACGCTCGCCTCTTTGTTACAAACCAACGAATATATTGGTGTAACATTTCGTCGATCGTATTGTTGTAACATTTTGTCGAGCCACGAGTGCGGGTGATGCGCGGTTGCGGGGTGACATTAAAAAAAAATGAACGCAAGGTACAACGAAATGCACACTCGCTGTGCATTTACCCGTAACATAACGCCGAGCATTCGCAGGAACGTTACATTACATGGAAATGTTTAGGAAACTGAGCTTTTGCCTGTATTGTACCATTCGTAAGAATGTTACATTACACAGAAATGCTATTAGTCTATACTCACATTTAGATTAACACTTCCACATCGCTGTCAATTGGTAATGCGCCCAAAAGACTGCTAACCTAACCTAACATAGCCTTTGTGTAAGACAATCTTTGTCATTTGTATTATTAAAGACTTGTTCACGACAAAAGTTTGTTACACTTTAAATAGAGTACCTAATACAGTTAGTGGTATTGTCACGCTGTATGGCAATGCTTATCCTTACCAATAAACCAATAATTTCCGAATTAAAAGCCAGCCCTTAGGTCACGCAAGGTACAACGAAATGTTGGTAAAAGCAGCCCTTAGGTCACGCGAAGTGTCAACAAGTACCTAAACAGTTCAAATTCTAAATAACATACATTCTTCATGGAATCATATTATATGATGAACAGTAAGTTGAGGAAATTAAATTTTGAAAATGTTGGAACATACCTGACTACCTGGAAAGTAATTATGCCGGGAATATGATTATGTTATAGGTCAGGTCAGAGTGTTTTATAAGGTGAATGCTCTAGGGAAATCTAAATGCCTTTAGTATTGTTCGTCAAGTCGTTGAGCTCCTTAGTAGTCCTAAGTTGAGTTACACGAACACTGACAAATACCTATTTGCACTGGCTAGACAGATCCACTCTTATTCGAGTGGTTCTTTCTTCAAAAAATCGTCTCATATACCAAGTCTCCATGGTTCTCATATGATTTAATCATTAGATGTTCGCTGTATGGACTTTAAAAGAGACCGACAAACTGAAAAATGAGTTTGTTTCGCTGTTTCTTCTCAGGGTAGTCAGCTAGGAATCACCAGCGTGATCTAGTTTCTAAATACTTAAATATTATAGATATATTACACCCAGATACAGAATAAATGATGATGCTGATCATACAAATATTGTCTTGGGGAGTTGAACTAGTCGATAGTATCTTAGATGAACTATTACTCCTCAATGCTCCTTACGTGTTAGCCTTAAGTTGCTTCAGTTTTTCTTTCAAAGCAAGTTACATCTAGCATTATATTTTGTTCTCATTGATAACCAAAATAAAACATGTTATCGTGACCTGTTGAAGAGGTAGGCACTCGTAGCTAGAAGCAAATTCCGATGAGCATTATAAGTGATCATTATCGCCTATAAAACCTCCGAAATTTGGTAGAGATGCCAATTATATAATTGGACACAATACGGTTGATAATTGAATAAAAAAGCTTAATGCAATCATCGAGGTATTTGATGGCGTCAGTGAATATATGGATGTATCTACATTTATTCCATTTATAAACTAAAGTTCAAACGCTCCACTAATATTTGGCTTGTATGTTTGTTCGACAATCAAACCGCCAAAATAGATTTGAATGTTAATTGGCGCTCATATAAACTATATCCTGGATATACGTAAGATAATTTGTATACCAGTAGTTCGTTCCCTTGGGAAAGTTTTAGATTTTAGTGCGAGTTAAGCTACTGTCAGTAGCTAGCCGTGGAATCGTTTAGCTTTGCTGTAAAATTATTTCCCACTGAATGAATGATCCCACTGCTGGGAATAAGGAGGATCTCTAGGAAAAGGAATGGGTCGCAATCCACTACGCAGGCCCAGAGAGACTTGGTAAATTTTTGGTTCCTAGACGTGCTAGTTTCCTTACAATGCTGTGTGTATTACAAAATAAGGCTAAATTATTAGATGTTGTCTTATCAGAATTACCTAAGAGTGTAGCGTCTAATATAAAATAAGCAATTTAAAACACATCAAATGTTGAAGCTCATCTAAATAATTCGATCCTGGCGCAAAACGTAAACAATAATGGAACAACAACACAAACAACAACAACAAACAATACACAACAACAACAACAACACAACAACAACAACACACACAACACACACAACACAACACTAACAATTATGGAATTTATTCCGAAATAAATGTTTATTATTATTATTATTATTAATAAATTGACACGAAAATGACTGACCGCCATTCAAAACCTTGGACACTAGACAAATTGACCTTTAAGATTATACATTGACCACGTGATGTTTCGCTAAAAACTGCAGACCTATGAGTATATATCCCTTATAGATCATACATTCAAACTTTATAAGGTTTCTACACTATCGCCTTAAGTTAGTTTCGAACCAAACCTTATTCATGAGCAAATTGTCTTTAGGTTGAGAAAGTCGTACATATACAACCAGACCCTCAAATTGACGCAATTAATCGAAGATGGGTTTATAGCGGATAGTGTGTTGTTTTAGTTGAACTGTCAGTAGCTTTTGATACAAATAAACATCAAACAGCTCCTAGTAAACCTCAGCAAAATAACTACGGATATAGGTTTCACTAAACCTACCCGCTATGCTGAATAACCGTCTTTTCCAATTTTTATTAATACCAAATGTAATATTAAGAGAATGGGCTTCCTCAAGGAAGCGTGTTGACTCCAACCCTATTTAACATTTATATAAATGACGAGCTATGCTCTCGATCAACAAACCGTTTCTTATGTCCAGAAAACCTAAGCACCTAGTTTTTAGAGGCCGAAGAAACGCTGGTGGTAGCTTTAGTAACACTTGGGTTATGACTAGAATCTCTTACTTACAAAATATCTTTAAATTACACACCGTTTCACCCCTGCCACCAGGCGCAGACTGCCTCTGTCCAGTTGGATGAGGCTTGACGACGGATTTATCCAGGTGGCTCAATTTATAGTCACCTGAATGGCTCTGTTGGACAAAATTATAGTCAAATCGACACGAAGAAAAGAAGAACATTTTACCACATATTGTGTTAATACTAGTGATTACTTTCAGTAATCGTCAACGTTTATAGAATGTCCTTTTCTATAAAGGCTTTCAAGACAACCACCATGACAGTATGTCACAAGAGCTTAAAACTTGTTAATGATGCAACAAAACAACTTGGAATTGAGTGTCAACTATCACGAATGTCCTGAAAGGTTGTAAAGTCAAGCACTTTAATTAGACCCCTGTATTCTAAAGCGCTTTATGAGTCGCCGGTAGCGCTTTATCGCTTTCCGATTACGATTGGCGTTCTGAGTGGAAGTTATGTCGATCATTCTTTGGCCCCAAATGACTTTCAACTTTGTGGCTTGTTTCATAAAGCTGAATTTAAGTTGTGTGTTGGTTATTAAAGAGTGGAAATGATCGTTTAGAAAAGCAGCAGATTGTACTAAGATCATGTGTGGTCTAAATATTATAGTGTTGCCACATCGTTGTCTAATTTGAATTGAATGTCTCCGTCTGCTGTGCGTGAATGGCAGCTCGGCGAGGTTCGTTAAGTGATTAGAATTTGCTTATGGCCCAATTCATATTTAAGGCCCTTTGCAGACATTCGACTTAACTGTTATTAATATTTGAGGTTGGTAATAAAACTACCATATCCTATGGTAATATTGACTGGCCTGTCGTTCTAGTTGTTAGTAGCCCTGACTGCTGGCCGGAGGTTGTGTTCGATTCCCACCCAGCACAAACGTTTGTGCAATGTACACGATCATTTGTTCTGTGTCTGGGTGTAGTTTATCTATAACTAGCGACCCGCCCCGGCTTCGCTTGGGTAACAGTATTTCGCCACTATTTAATGAATGTTATTATACATATAAACCTTCCTCTTGAATCACTCTATCTATTAAAAAAAACCGCATCAAAATCCGTTGCGTAGTTTTAAAGATTTAAGCGTACATAGGGATATAGGGACAGAAAAAGCGACTTTGTTTTATACTATGTAGTAATATGTATGTATTTAGAAATATATAAATATTAACTTTTGCCCGTGGCTTCGCCCGCATCCATAAAATATAGCCTATGTCACTCAGGAATAAAACTGTTTTCTATCGGTGATACAATTTTCGCAATTACTCTCAGAGATTACCTCCTATAAAAAAAAAGACGTGTGGCACTCGGAGACTGCCGCGGTAAAGCTATTGCTTAGCATTTTTTATCAACTTATTTGTGATTGAAGTTGACAAGTTGCCATGATAACCATTTAGTGGGGGGTGTTAGGTTTTTTTCGTTACGAAATTTCTGGATTCAGTCTCCACGCTCAAGGCCCGCGATAGAAGCTATGCAATAGCTTAAAAAACTTTCGCGTTTATAATATTAGTATACGGATACTAGTAAGTATTAGTAGAAACGTCCAAAGAAGAACAAGTAAATAAAATGTTGTTCCAGCTGAGTTGTAAATATTGGAAATGTCAGAAATTGCAAGAAATTTTTCCAATCCTTGCACGAGGAAAATCAACAGAACCCTTTACCCCTTCTTGCGCACTGACACATTACATAGACTAATATTGTCTCTGGCACACTGAACTGTGTCTTCGCATAACCCTGTATCCATTGGCCTTGGTAGGAAATAACATTCGTGGAAATGCAAGGAAGTGTAAATCCATACTTAATATTATAAAATGTGAAAGAAACTCTGTCTGTTTTTCAGTCTATCTGTTATTATACTATACCTAGCTGACCCGGCAAACTTTTTGTCTTTTTTTGCCTTATAAATTTTTTTTTGCTATAAAAAAATAGGGGTTGGTGATAAAAAATAAAAATTTAGGGTTGTATGTATTTTTTAAGCTCGCTGTCCGATCGTCCGGTAACTGTCCGGACCGAGCCAAGACGTCGACGGCGCACACTGTTCCAGCGCGCCTCAAGGAGTTGTCAGCAACAGGAGGGGCCCAGCTGGGTCGAAGCCTACCGGGTTTGGGGTTATCCGAAAGGAAACTAGAGCCCGGTATGAAGGCTAGAAGGAACGGCGCGAGGTTTTTAGTCAGTATGAGTCTGACACTATCTCCCGCTCCACCCAAGAGCTGGTTTTGTCATAAGATGATTTTCCCCGTAAACAAAAATAAAAAGACCTACTGAATACGCATATAAAATTTGGTAAAAATCGGTAAAGCCGTTTCGGAGGAGTAAGGTAACTAACATTGTGACATGGAAATTTTATATATTAGATTATATATATTCCACAACTCCATTCCATAGCTTGTGTTATGGGTACTAGACAACTAATAAACATACTTTTATATTTCTCAATACATACATATTATAGATAAAATTACTCCCAGACACAGAACCAAATATGATCATAACCACTAAACCAACAGGCCAGGCATAGTCAGTGTTATTGATCATCTGGTCTTTTTTTAGATGAGAAATCATCCATTGACATCTCCCAGCTTTTTTGTGTCAGACTTTAACTGACTAAAACCCTTCTTCTTTACTTTGTTTGAAGCCAACCTATGGCTTTAATAGGCTTCCGCATTGCTGAGTCCCGTACAGTTTTGTTGACATCTCTTTGAGGCGCGCGTGGAACTCTACGCACCGTTGACAACTCGGGTTAAGTCCGGACGATTACCGGACAGTCTGACGGCGAGCTACCCATTGCTCATCGCCCGCAAGCCCAGAGAAATTCTTGTTAAATACAAATGGAGTGATACCGCGGTAAGAAACATAGTCAGAAATAAAAACAAAATAACTATATAATACTTATCATATCTTACGCTCGAAGAAACACACCGTATTTTCTATGTGACCCTTTCAGATTATTCGTCAAGGTGACCGTTCTTTTACGACTGTATCTTAGATACGATGGCTGATATTTTAGAAATAGTTTTGTTTAGAAAGTCGTTCGTTACATCGTTGAATGGTGCTCGAATGGTTGGCATATCGGTGGGTAAGGGTGACCATGCTTGTGTTTTATGGGTAGACTAGTTTTGCTCCTACTAAATGTACAAGAAAACCAAGAAAAATACATATAGACTAGCTTTTGCCACGTGCTTCACGCACATGAGAGTAGGTTTCTTCATAAAAACTATAGACCCCTACTTCAAGTGATTCCATATAGGTAAGTACCGGTGCGGAGTAGGGTGAAACGTTGTGCATGACGTTGTAGATGTCACGTGAGCGGAATCGTTTGGAGGGGAGACATTACGAAAGTCAGCCTTTTTTTTCGGTGGGTAAAAATTACCCAAATGACATCCCCCGTCTTGGGCGGAGCAGAAGACTTTTACTGGCTAAAAATCCCACCGCGTTTCTTCTTGCCCTTCATACCTTGAGCCTCCCTTTCGGAACTAGACCCTGGCCCCAATAAGCTTCCACCCAGCTGGACCCCTACTGTTGCCGACAACTCCGGGTGATCCGCCGAGTAGTGCGGTGATTGTGAAGTGAATTGTTATTTTGATTCTACACCATGAATAAACCCTCATACAGAAAACTCACTGATGACGACGTTCCGCTCATTTATTGATATCGCCTTTAAGTTATTTTACAGATATTTTTATTTATACCTATACATTTTAATACATATGGACATAAAAAAACTTAAATAGTAAATTATCTATTTATACTAAAACCTAACCTTAAAATGACAAAGTACGCTCAGGCATCAAACCACTCCTCCACATTGCTGTCATCCGGAAATGTGAAGACTGGCAGCATTGCCATGTCGAATGGCAATGCTAATTCTTTGGGCGAAGAATGATCCACAAAAACACAGTAGTTTATTACTTAGGTCAGAAACACAGTTTTACAAAATACTAGGTTAAAATTTAATTTCTGAATAAGACCTGTGTTTTCATTATTTTAAAAGTCAAATTGTAAGTAAGTAACCACAAATAACGTACTTAGTGTATTCATCAACTCAAGTCCTTGAATTATTAATATCAACGCAAAATGTTTTGTGTTGACATTAAGAAAATAAAGCAACTTTGACGTAATAAAACGAACAATTCAATTTATTTCTTGTTTAGACACATCGAGTTGTAAATATAATATCAGCCAGTACAAACACTGACTGTTATTTAAACTTTAGTTCAAATTGAAATAATTATTTGGAAGAAACATTTATTTTAACTAATAATGGTTTGAAAAAAAAAAACAAGATTTGAAATATGAATATCGACTGGCCTGTTGGTCTAGTGGTTTGTGACCCTGATTGCTATGGTCATGGGCTCGATTCCCATCCAGGACAAATGTTTGTGTGATGAGCATAATCATTTGTTCTGTGTCTGGGTGTAATTTATCTATAATATGTATGTATTTAGAAATATATTAGTATCTTGATCGGTTATCTAGTACCCATAATACAAGCTCTGCTTAGCTTGGGACTAAACTTGTGTGATAGTTGTGAAAAAAAATATCTAAAGTTATACATACCTATACTAACTAGACTAAGGCTGGCTTTTACCTCGGATAGGGGATAAGCATTGCCAAATAGCATGGCAATGCCGCCAGTCTTTTGGGCATTTCATCAGTCGACACGCGATGTGGAAGAGTTTTTGTAAGCCATATTTTAGTTAATTGTTATTATTGTAGGCTTTTTAACTATTATTACTTTTTTTTTAAATCGTGAAAAAAAAATTATTTACTGAGATTAATGGTCACCTAACCTCTTACTTAACATCTAACTGAACAACAGTTTTTTTTTTAATATTTAAGATTTTATCTTATAGGAAAATATTGGGTAAGTACATTTTTGAGTAAAGAAGTATTTTCACCCCTTTGAAGATTGCCAATAAAAAAGTCACTATTTACTTAAATACTATTCCTTGAATCAAAACGTCTAAAGTAAAAGTCACTATTTACTTAAGTAATTACTATTTCTCACAATCAAAACGTTTATAGTTGAACAGGGTGAATATAAACGCAGGGGTTAATAGGGACAAAACATTTGGAGAAAATTTCGAGTTAAGTTAACATTTTTTACCAACATTTAAGCGCTCACATTTATTCATTAACTAGCTGCTCCCAGCGGCTTCGCCCGCGTGATAGCAGAAAATGATCCCAAGGGAACATACTTCCGGGATAAAAAGTATCCTATGTCCTATTCCAGGACATGGTCTATCCGTGTACCAAGTTTTATCAAAATCGGTTTTGCCATTTAGGCGTGAAGACGTTACAAACAAACAAACAAACTCACTTTCGCTGTTATAATATTAGTAAGGACTAACTGAACTAGCGAACTTCGTACTGCCTAATAAATGTAGTGATACTTTTAAATAGGAAACCTTGGAATAAGCTATACCTCCCTTACCTTTAAATTTTCCTTTGAATATTATCGCGTGACGGCGTGAATCACATTAGATCTTGGCATGACTGGCAGTGTTGGACGAAAATCGTCAGTCAGTAAAATCGCCTTCAAAAATGGCAAGACAAAGTTTTATATCTATAAAAAACCTACATTTACCAAGATTTTTAAGCTGAAACGATAGACAGATACTTATAGATAGAAAGTAGTATACCTAGTTCGAGCTTTTCTTTGCTACTGTACCTACACTGCGAACTGTTTACGTCAAATACAGAAAAAATACGAGAAAAAAAGGAATTAACTTAATTGAAGGCAAATCTAATTCATCATCATCATCATATTAGCCAAAAGACGTCCACTGCTGGACATAGGCCTCCCCCAAGCGTCGCCACAACGACTGGTCCTGTGTTTCACGCATCTAATTGCTGTATCTCAACTAGCACAATCTAACCTGACCATCTTAAAGACGATCCCTAAAAAATCAACAATGAACCCCGTTCACCGCTATTATAAAAACTATATGAAAAAAAAACTACAAAAACCATGGTCACTCACCAATGGAAGTCGTCTAAACATAATAGCTCTATCGGATGTAACTGTGTGACCACTGCAGCATTCGTGTTTAACTATTAGCATCATAATGTAACACGGGCTATGGGAACACAACACCGCCCTAGTCCAGAGGGAGCGCTTGGTGACAAAAGCATAGGCGGGGGCGGGCGCGATTTGAGCATCTGGACCAAGTGACAAGACAATGGTAACACGTGACAGCGATTTATTAAAAAAGTTGAAAACGCATCACATATCTTTTTTTTTAAATTACTACACTGTGTTACTTATTATTATTCAAACTCTAAAAGTCTAGTTTCCATATAAAAAGTATGGAGGCCGACGGGTCCAGACCGGGGCGTGTGCAGCACACGTGTTCGCAGTGTAGTTCTAACTTAACTCTTGTGCTAAAGACCTTAAAGACCTTTTCTTTAGGTCAAGAGTAAATAAGTTTCTTCTAAGCATGCATCAAGAAGATAATGGACAAGCGCGACCCCGCGAAAAATATTAAAAAAAAGCGACAAAACAGTGCAGCGTATATATATAGCGTATATTGTAGTGAACATTATGAGGTTAGACGTATGTCTTCAATGTAAACCAATAGACGATCGCTTGCTAGCGAGGCCGTTCGATTACATCGCACTTTCTTCCTGTCACAGGTTGGCATGTTATTCACGTCCGCGTCAGCAACCGCTTAAGCTCCTCACTATGTCCGCGACCTTAGACGGGTTTTGCCGCCATAGGTGACGGTGTTATCAGCCATTTCATTATACCGTTGTGAGATATTAACCATTGGGCTCATTGACGGCTGATAGCGATATCTAAGGAGAATTTCTTCTAAATTGAACGCGGTTACGTTTAGTTTTTGATTGATATTTAATTTGGTTTTATTTCTTGTAGATAAGGGCTTAAATGGGTGCGCAGTATGGTGATTTCGTAAACGTTTGGATAGGATAAAAAATAATAATATCTCTGTTGCTCACTAAGCTGCTTCGAAGGTTTGGTCGATTTCTATATTTCATAGGTATTTGGAGTTGACAACGTGTCTCTACCGTAATGCCAAATTTTAGATAGCTCTTTAGGGTTTGAGTTTGCCAAATGTTCAATTTCAAATTATAGAAAAAAAGAAAAAATCCTAGAAGAGATGAAAGATGTAAGAATAGCCTTGTGGATGGGCAGGCGTGCCACAAAGTAGGGCAATGCTTATAGTTCAACTACCAATAGCAAACTTGCGATTTAAGTGTGCGTGGTCAGTTAGTTGCGTAATGCGCATTTGTATTGGTTTATTGCCTGTAGTGGAGTTAAAGGGTGTGAGACAAGCGGCGACACTCGTTGTAGTACAAATCGGAAAGTATTTCCTTTCTAACCTCTTTCATCTTTTCTGTGTACAACATTAGGATATCTTTTTGAGGTTGGAAAATCATCTAATAACTTCTGCTCTGGGTGGAGCGAGAGGGTGTATCACACTTTTACTGACTAAAATCTGTGTTCTTTCAGTTACTCTGGTGGCGTTCTTCTCCGTAGAGATCAACGCTTGAGAATGTACAATTAGCATCCTTTTTTCTGACTGACTTGTTGACAATCCAAAAATGCCTGTTACTGGTTTATTTAAAATAAATAATACGATTCCTGTTTCTTCTTGACTCAAAAACGTATTTTGTGTTTCGTAATCAAATTTTAAAAATATATTACGTATTCTACCAAAATGAATGGAACAGTAGGTATAGAATCCTTAGCAACGGCACCATCTGAAGAGTACAAAGCTTCACCCCTCGTTTCCAAAATTCTATTACATATTACAACATCATTCCGCCCCAGTCTAATTTCATACGGAATCATTATAAGCCTTAGGCCGCATTCCACTGTTAACGGTAGGCAAAAAATACTCTTTTACGATATTATTCTCATTAACCAAATACCGTAATAAAAGAGGAAAATGAAGACGTAATCAAAATTTGAGTCGAATCACGGGTAAATTGAAATATGAGGTAATGAGGTGTGTTGGATCATGTTCCAATTCACCCCCGATTTAATTATATAATTTAAATTAATATGGTGAAGAGGTAAATTGTTTGTTTGCTTTGATGAGATATCCATAAGTAAAGGGTGATCTAATTTGAAGTTCCTGTGTTTGAACCACTCTGTAATATAATTTTGAAAGTGTAGGATTTCGCTTAGTAGCAACACAATCGGTATATAAGTAAGTACAATGCTAGCAAAGGAGAAAGCCGACCGCATCAGGCAACGACGCTATCGTCGCCGCCGGGATTCCGATCCCGATTTCCGGCCACCGTAGACGCGGGCTTGCGGACGGCGAGCTATGGGTAGCTCGCTGTCTGACCGCCCGGTAACTGTCCGGACCGAGCCCAAGTCGTCGACGGTGCGCACTGTTCCCGTGCGCCTCAAGGAGTTGTCAGCAACAGCAGAGGCCCAGCTGGGTCGAAGCCTACTGGGGCCAGGGTTATCCGAAAGGAAGCTCGAGCCTTGGTTTGAAGGCTAGAAGGAACGGGCTGGGTTTTTAGTCAGTAAGAGTCTGACACTATCTCCCGCTCCACCTAAGGGCGGGGGTTGTCATAAGATGATTTTTGCCCGCCGTAAAAAAAAAACTTTAATTAGTTGAATGATGAATGTTGATGAGTTAGCTGAATGTAAAAATCGTGCAAATCCAAAAAAAGTTACACTAGGTATACAACATTATTTTTAGTTTATGCAAAACCAGGATATAGGTTGTTTCGAATAGTATCGAATGGATTTCAATAGTTTTATACCATGTTATATTTTATACCAAAAATGTTTAAAAATGCTACAAGTTGGATACCACCGACTCTAATTACAACACAGGTCACGGCAGGTCATAGCGGCAAATAGCTGGGTGAAAGTGCAAAACAACCCCTCAGTCGCCTGGATGGCACAGTGACCTAGCTTATAACTTTGTGATTTTTTATGATACAATTATGTTTGTCCACAGAGTCTTTACATAAAAAATACTGGACAGATGTTCCAACTTTCGCATATACTAAAATGAATGTTGTATGTAAATCTAATCCTTGAACGTAACAGTCTACTTTTTACCTCTAAAAACACTCCGTTCATCTGAAACATCCTACGTAAACGAAGCCGCAGGTAAAGGCTAGTTATTTATTGTACTAAACAATTTATGCAGATTCCGTCATTAACTGCGCGTCAAGTGGAAGCCATTAAACCCTAACGATCACATTTAGTAACATAATTTTTATATGACCACTATCTTTTAAAACAGCAATTAACTATCATAAATTCAACTAATCATACCCACATTTATATAAAGTATTAAACCAATATTCGTACTAAAATATTTCAACAACTGTGTATCTTTCATCCCAACCTAAATATTTAATTATATTCATTAGCAGAAGGATCCTGGCAACACGGCTGGGTTGCTAGTAAAAATAAATAAGACCACAAATTGAGATGACTCGGAGGTTCGATGTGCCCTTTAAACAGGGTTGCCAGGGACGGAGAAATAAGAAAATATTGTGTCCCCAGTTTTACTTCTAAAAAGAGTGAATAAATAGTTGGCATTAGAAGAAATGTGACTCTGTCTGTTTTTATACAAATAAACTTTGTGAGTTAATGTCTATCGTACGCTCATAAATTATTAAAAAGCGTTAGAAAACGAAAAACGGGGCCGACAGATTTTTTTTTATCTGATAGACCTAGCTAAATATGACGTCAAAAAACTCCTCCGCATCGCTGTCGACTGGAAGTGTGCCCAAAAGGCTGGCATTGCCACGTTGTATGGCAATGCTTAATCTCTGGCCGAGGTAAAAGCCAGCCCTTGGGTCACGTGAAGAGTCAACTAAGCGTTTGGATAAATCTTTAAAAAGCATATTTAGCCAAGCCTTTAGTGTATATATTATTTTTAATTATTTAAGTTTATTTTATAATTTAATTCATGAATCCCCAAACGACCACCGGTGGCCGCGCATCTATTGTCTTACTATTGTGTCTCTAATTGACGGTATCTGAAGGGTTAATTAGTTCCAAATGTAAAATTTGCCAAAATAAACATGATAAAAGCATCTGATAGACTAGTGCTTGACTTTTTTTTTATTATTGATAGGCTTACGTTTGACCACCATCTCACCTGATGATAAGCGATGATGTGGTCGACGATGGAGCACGCTTGCCTTGAAGTAACCTATTCACTATCGACTTAAAGACCCATAAGTTGTAGCTATCAGGAATCACAGACTCCGGCAGGGAATTCTACTTGTTGGCTGTATGCACAATAAATGTGTTCCCAATTTAAAACGCTTTGTGCGTATGGGTGGGATGTCTATGATGTACCGGTGGCGCAACGCTGTACGTCGTGTGTTCCGATGATGGAACTGACTTGGCGGAATTTGATTGTGCAATTCCAGTTCATACTCCCCGCAATGACTGCGATCCATCCTGATGGTAAGCAGTGATGCAAACGTTGATGGTGAGGCGCACTAGTCTACTAAAAGCACTCTAGCCTATCTCAAATTATAAACGAATTGTAAGTACTGGTTTTTTGGTTTCGAATTGGGAATTCATTAAATGTCTTCTCTCGTTCTAGGTTGATACATGAGGGCATGTAAGATTTTCACTAACTAAAACCGACCTGCGTCTTTCAGTTAAGTTTTGCGTTCTTGAGCCAAGGTCTCTCTTTCAAACGTTCTTGCAATTCAAACGTCACATTTCAGTTTGTGAATATTTTTTTTCTGTTATTTGACAGTTTTCATCATCATCATCATTTCAGCCGACAGACGTCCACTGTTGGACATAGGACTCCCCCAAGTGTCGCCACAATGATCGATCCTGTGCGTCCCGCATCCATCGGATTCCCGGAACCTTCACCAGGTCATCGACAGTTTTAACTTATTTAATTTTAAACGGATCAAAAATCTTTTTGATGCTCACCATATACGCTTGGTATACCGGACAGGTTTGCCTGTACAGGTGAATTGTGCAGGTAAACCGGAGCGTGTATGTTGCACAACTGTGCAGGTCTTCGTACAGACTTACCTGACAGGTATAACTGTGCAGGTAACCCTAGCGTGTATACCTTTATGGTAATTTTGGATAGAGTTATTATTGATCAAGATCAAGTGTAATACTGGGTGGGTGACTTATCAAAGAGAATTTATAATTAACTAGCTGATCTGACAGACACATTGTTCTGTCTTGGCTATGATTATCTTGTCAAACTTGCAAACTGTCAAAAGTGTGAACATTAAATAGAAGTCATAAAGTTTTTGTTTTTTTTTAATGGTTCGCGCAACTTTTTTTTTTCTAAGTATCTTGTTCTGATAATAAAAAAACAGCAAAAAAAAATGTTAACGGAATTGATCCAACCGTTCTAGCATGACGACGTGATCAAGGAAAAAGGGGATTAATTTTTACAAGCTTTTATTTAGTTTCACCTGTCCCGATGTTTGTTTATCTGTAATCAAATCTTGTAATATTAATTTGATCCACTTCCTGGTTATTTATCTCTATACAATCGTGTATTGAAATTTTGCATGCACGTGTTTAATCAGATGACAAAGCAAAATTATTATGACATGAAGTTGATATGATGATGGAATCGGAAAGTGGCTCTAGGAACTCAACCCCATCGTGTTTGAGCTTTTTAAATGGTCTTGATGAATATTAAGAATATTAATTACCAGCTTTTGCCCGCAGCTTCTCCCACGTATATAAAATATAGCCTAAGTTACTCAGGAATAAAGCAGCTTTCTGTCGGTGAATTTTTTTTTGCAATCGGAGCAGTACTTTCAGAGATTACCTCTTACTAACAAAAAAGCATAAAAACAAACTTTACCTCTTTATAATAATTTATTATTTTGTAGATATGTATATCTATTTATATACCGAGCTATAAAAGCTTGTCATGAAAAAAAAATATTTTCATTGAAAACTTGTTATTACATATATATGTACATATCTATATATATAAAAATGACCCCCGTTTTCCGTTGTCACGACTTGGCATGAAAACGGCTTGACCGATTTGGCTGATTTTTTTTTTGTTGTGATTGTTATTGTGAGGAGAAGGTTCTTATGGAAAAAAAATAGGGTAGTGTAGGGTAGAGTAGGGTAGGGTAGGGTAGAGTAGGGTAGAGTAGTAGGGTAGAGTAGGGTAGAGTTGGGTATAGTAGGGTGGAGTAGGGAAGAGCGGGAGCGAAGCCGCGCGGGCAGGGGTGCCACGACAGAAAACCTCCACGAGTGCCCGCGGACTGTAGTTCCCTTGCGGACACGTCCTGAGGGAAGACTAGTCTGCGGGACGGTGCACCCTGGGAGGCGGCCATAGACCCCCTTGGGCACTCCTACCCAAGGGCCCCTATGGCCGTCTGCGAATGTTCTGTCTGACGGAACGCTTCAACGCGTGTCCCTCTGCTATAGCAGAGGGCACAGTGGCGAAGTAAGAGCGGGCTCGGTGTGCACTCACACTGCCACCGGGCAGGCAGGAGGAAGACGTGTTCCTCCTTCTGCCACCGTTAGTCTCGTAGCCCCAGAGATTGTCCAAGGTCATGTTTCTGACTTTTGATGGGGAACGAGGGCCTTGGCTTAACCGCCCGGGCCGCGAGGAAGACAACCTCTATAAAAAATTACCCCAAACCTCCAAGCGGCGGCGCACCGTGAGGGAGGTTGTTAGCTTGACTAATGGGTAGCTAAATTAGTCTCTAGTGCGAACCACGTATTTGAGCCAGTACAATAATATATTATACTCGTGGGAACAAAAATGGAATCAAAATTTTTTAAAAAACCACAAGTGAGTGATGCGCGGTCGGAGTCCGACGCGGCATCCAGAAGGAGCTCGGAGGGCTCGGAGAGTGAGGAGGAAGCGGGCGGTTCTGGGAGACACTCTAGTCTCTCCCAAAAGAAGCGCTCCGCTTCTTTTGGGACGACCAGTAGTCGTGGCGCGAGCCGAGCCCGCGGGAAAGGAAGGGGCCTCACGGCCAAAAAATCCGCCGAGCGAGCCGACAGGCTTGCCGCGGAGGGGCGCCACCCCGGCGCGGGCGACTCTGGGAGGGACCTCTCGGAGCCGTCCGGCAGCGAGAGGCGCACCGAGGCGGAGTCAGGCGGGGAGGCGGCCATGCCCTTCAAGGAGCTGGCCGTCACCCTGCTTCGAGACATGGCCCGCCAGAGGGACAAGGCCACGCGGGAGCGAACAATCCGTCGCCACGCCGCGTCCCTCCAGGGGGCCTTAGACGCCTCCGTCGAAAAGAGGGTGGAGAGGCTCCGCAGTGAGCTTCGGGCGGAGCTCCAGGCCGAGCTCCGGGCTGAGGTCCGGGCGGAGCTCGCAAGGGCGCCGAACAGGGGCCGCCAGGAACCGATGGAGGAGGGGCGCGAGCAGGAGCAGGGGCAAAGCCGGCCCCAGCCCCAGCCCCAGCCCGAGCCGGAGAGTCAGCTGCTGACACTGATGCAGCGGGAACTCGCTGCTTTTCAGCAGGGGCTGCAAAAACAACAGCTGGAGTTCCAGCAGAGCATCCGGCAGCAGCTTTCTCTCCTGGAGGGAATTGTGTTGCGTCCTCCACTGGCGGCCTCTGGCCAAAAAAAGGCGGTGTCATATGCCGCTGCCGCGGCCGCGGCTTCTGCGCCTAAGGCAGGCCCGTCGGGGCAAGCCGGGCGCGGGGCTGCGGCGCCGGTGCCCGCGAGGCCGGCCCCGACGACGACGACGGCTAAGCAACAGCAGCGGCAGAAAAAGGGTGCGGCGGTGCCTGCCGCTAAACCGGTAGGACCTCCTGCCGCCGTGGCGACTAGGCCGCGCCTGCCACCTCCTCCACCCGAGGAGTCTGGCGCCGAGTGGACGGTGGTCGGCGCCAAAAAGCAGGCGGGCAAGGTGGCCAGGGCGGCCAAAAAGCGCGCGCGCGCGCAAAAAGCGGGCCATGGCGGCGCGTCTTCGCGCCCCGAATTCCGAGGCTGTAGTAATTACGCTACAGCCTGAAGCGGAAAAGAGGGGCGTGACGTACGACGCCGTCATGGAGAAGGCGAAGCAGGCGGTGTTGCCCCACCTTGGCGAGCTCGGAGCCGCTGCGGGCTTCCGTATGAGGTGCACGATCACCGGGGCCCGAATCCTAGAGGTCCCCGGTGCGGCCAGTGGTCCTGCAGCGGATGCCCTGGCCGCAAGGATCAGGGCGTCCCTCAGTGCGGAAGAGGCCCGAGTGTCCAGGCCCACAAAGTGCATTGACATGCGCATAGGGAAGTAAACGAGGCTATGTCTTTCATGAACAGTCAATATGAAACTGCTATTTTGGAAGCCAAGAAATCTGTGCAAACAATAAAGGACCTTGAAACCAAAAATGAGCTAATGTCCAACACCATTGTAAAACTCACAAAGCGCGTAAACCAGATGGAACAACATGCTAGATCCAGCAATATTGAGATTCAATGCGTTCCAGAGAACAAAGCAGAAAATGTTATCGCCCTGACAAAACAACTGGGGTCGGCTATAGGCTGCACCGTTACAGATAATGATATTTTAGGCTGCACACGAATTGCCAAAGTAAACCGTGATTCTCCAAGGCCTCGATCAATCGTCACTCAGTTCAGCTCCCCAAGACTCCGTGATCAATTCTTGGCAGCTTCGATCGACTTTAACAAGAAAAACAGTCAGGACAAACTGAACTCTTCTCATATAGGATTGGCAGGGCCTAAGAAACCTATATATGTGATGGAGCATCTGTCAGCGACCAACAAGGAAATCCACGCCGCAGCAAGAACCAAAGCTAGAGAATTAGGATTCCAATTTGTGTGGATCAGAAGCGGTCGTATTTTAATGCGTAAAGACGTTACATCGGAACATATACTCATAAAGGATCTAGCAACTTTAGATAGGTTGAAATAATTTTAACTTTATAGATTCTTTTTGTGCATGTTAATTGTATTTCACAAATAAAATTCAACTTGTTTAATATTGAGATTTACTATCAAAATGTAAGAGGCTTGCGGACGAAAACGCACGATTTTTTATGTAAAATAGCAACATGTAACTACGATATTCTAATTCTGACAGAAACTTGGCTTAATAATAGTTTATGCAATAAAGAACTGTTTGATGGTAGGTACTTGGTCTATAGAAGAGACA
Organism: Mythimna lalbum; assembly: GCA_949319445.1. Taxonomy (NCBI): domain Eukaryota; kingdom Metazoa; phylum Arthropoda; class Insecta; order Lepidoptera; family Noctuidae; genus Mythimna; species Mythimna lalbum. Next base: position 7,883,887 of record OX439363.1, read on the forward strand.
GGGAAAGCTCAGGTTACCACTGCCATAAGGATGGTGGAGGAGTCTTGATTGCAGTATCTAAAAAACTAGTTTCAAAAAGATTACTCCATAGACAAAGTAATTGTGAGGATTTATGGGTGTCCGTAGAAATACCGTGCGAGCGCTCAAGACAACACCGCCGTCTTGATCTTTGTGCAGTCTACCTACCACCACCGGTCTCTAAATCAATGTTGGAACATTTTATTGGTAATTGTAATTCCTATCAGGATAACCATAATGCATACACTTGCATCGTGGGAGATTTTAACTTAAGAACTATAAACTGGAGTGACCTGAACAACCCTCTCAAAAATCAGCACATTAGTAGTCTCGATCAACTTCTTATTGATTTTACTTCAGTTAATAATCTCCGACAATGCAATAATGTTACTAACAAAAACAGTAGACTACTGGATGTTGTATTGGTGGACGTTCCAGGTTGTTGCGTTAGTGAAGCAGATCCTCTAAGTGTGATAGACCCTCACCATCCTCCATTAGATATACAGGTAACATTGACGGAGCCTTTAAAACTAAAACCAAATAGCATTGTAAAAAGAAACTTCCATAAGGCCGACTATGAAGCTGTAAACAAGCATTTAAAGGATAAGGACTGGGAAGAGTGTCTGAGATATTGCAGTAGTGTTGACGATATGGTGGAAGTTTTCTACAGCGTTATTGAATCAGCTGTCAACAGTTTTGTACCTATCATCCAAAAGCAAAGTAGTAGTGTTCCAATATGGTTTGATAAGAAACTCCTTAATTTATTAAAAGAAAAAAATAAACTTCGTGGTAGGTATAAAAAGTACAAGAATCCTCTTGACAAGCTATCACTCAGATTAATCACTAAAAGATGTGATAATTACGCTACAGAATGTTACAATAGATACATTAAGAATACTGAAGACTCTATTGCCAGAAGTCCTAAAATTTTTTGGTCATATATCAAGAATAAACGTGGTGGAGAAAGTACATACCCAGCGTCAATGACTAACGGACCGATAACATCTTCGAATGGAGAAGGAATATGTGAGTTATTCGCATTAAATTATAGCAGCATTTATAAAGAAGATACAACTTCATCCTCAGGTCAAAACCATGTGGCCTCCGAATACTTGGAAGTAATGACCACACAGTCAGACAGCATAGCTTCCGTCGACATCAAATATGAGAATGTTGAGAAAAAACTAAAAAGCCTTGATATTTCTAAGGGGGCAGGCCCAGATAATATACCGCCACTGTTTATTGCCAGATGTGCACCGAGCCTGGCTGTTCCTTTGACGAAGATTTACAACGCCTCAATCCGATCTGGTCAATTCCCTAAAGAGTGGAAACAGGCGAAAGTAGTACCAGTCTACAAAAGTGGAGACCCATCTGACGTAAAAAACTATAGGCCAATATCCATCCTTTCGATTTTTGGCAAAATATTGGAGTCGTTGATTTGTCCACATATTCAAAGTTATTTTTCCAAATTCTTAAGCGACCATCAGCACGGATTTGTAAAGAACAGATCCACAAGTACAAATCTGGTATCTTTTGTTGAAGCCTCATGCGAAGCCATGGATGAAGGTTTACAGGTTGACGCTGTTTATACAGATTTTAGCAAGGCGTTTGATAAGGTTTCGCATGAACTGCTTGTCAAAAAACTAGCTACTTACGGCGTCACCGGTAATCTTCTGAAGTGGTTTGGTTCTTATCTGGATGGTCGGGAGTTTTATGTGGTTGTCAATGGATTTCGGTCTGACAGTTATGCAATTGCCTCGGGTGTCCCTCAAGGCTCTCATCTGGGCCCAGTTTTATTCATCATTTATATAAATGACGTGACATTGTGCTTCCACAATACTAGCATATTCCTTTTTGCAGACGACTTGAAAATTTCAAGACCCATTAGGTCTCAACAGGATGTAAACCTAGTGCAAGATGACATTGATCGACTATCTGCATGGTGCAATCGTAATAGGATCTCGTTAAATAGTTCGAAATGTAGCCACATAAAATTTACCAGGAAAGTAAATAAAGTGAATTCGACGTACCAAGTAAACGGAGTGAACTTAAGCGAGGTGGATGTGGTACGAGATCTGGGAGTTATCTTGGACTCTAAACTCACATTTATACCACATATTGAGAACATAATTAGTCGATCCCAACGTATGCTTGGATTTGTCATTCGCAATGGAAAGGTATTTCAACGACCACATACTAAATTACTCCTCTACAATTGTCTTATAAGAAGCATTTTGGAATATTGCAGTGTGATATGGAGGCCCCACTACGCAACCCATTCGATGCGGATAGAACGAGTCCAAAAACGATTTGTCCGATACCTAGGGTACTCAAAGGGAAGGCAATTTAAATATCTCTCTTACCTTGATAAACTAGGCTGCTATAAAATGAGTTCCCTGGAAGCTCGTAGGGAGCTCTTGGATTTGAGATTTGCATATAAACTGCTCAACAACACCATTGACTGCCCACAATTGCTATTTAAGTTTAATATCAGAGTACCCCGTAAACCACCTCGCAGACCCATAACACCTTTAGCCCCACCTCGTCGCCGTACAGTGTTTGGTGCTAATTCACCTATACCCCGCATGTGCAAACTCGTAAACGAACGCAGCGACCTGGTTGACGTCCACGCAGACTCAATATTGAAGTTTGTCAAACTTAATTAGAATAAGTATCTAATATAATTATCTAGAATTTAAGTACATTAAGTAATAAGTCTCTATTGTTTCGTGTTCGGTTTTTGTTTTTTTCTAAATTGTATCCGTTAAAAGTGTTAGTAATAATATTAAGTCTCTAGATTCAATCTAGAATTGCAGGGAGCTTTGTGCATGTGGTGTTTGCCTGTAATTGGTTGTGCAGTTAGGATCGAGACACTTATATATATATATTTCTGCGTTAAAATATCTGTAACAACTGTTGGCGAACCTTAAATAAATAAATAAATAATGGGCCTGGACGATTCCGTCAAGGTGGACGAGGTGGTGGCCGCCATTGTCAGGGCGGGTGGGTGCACGACCGATCAGGTTCGGGCGGGCGTCATCCGTGCTGACAGCACGGGCATGCGAGCCGTTACGGTGAGCTGCCCCGTGCAGGCGGCCAAAGCGATCACGGCCGAGGGCCGAAGGCTTTTGGTGGGCTGGGTTTCGGCCCAGGTAAAGATGCTGGAGCCCAGACCTCTGCGGTGCTTCCGTTGCCACGTGGGGCACCACGTGGGAGCCCACTGCGCCGCAGAGGATCGCAGCGACCGCTGCCACCAGTGTGGCCAGCCCGGTCACAAGGCCGCAGATTGCCGTGCTACGCCGCACTGCTACGCATGTGCGGCGGCCGGCAAGAAGGCCGACCACCGGGCTGGCGGCAGGTCCTGTGACCCCCCCGCCAAGGCCAAGGGCAAGGCCCGCAGGCCCATCCCCACTGAGATCCTCGCCGCCGCAGCCGCCTCGTTGGCCGCCGCCGCAATCGCCGCCGCACCCGCCGCCGCGGCTGTGACCCCTAGGGGAGCTCGGGAGGAGACCGTAATGGAGTGTCAATAACGGCCCCATTACGTCTCCTCCAGGCGAATATCAACCACTGCGCCGCCGCTCAGGATCTGTTGCTCCAGAGCATGGCGCAGTGGTTGATCAATGTCGCCGTGGTCACCGAGCCGTATTTTGTCCTGCCCAGTGGTGACTGGGTTCAGGACCTGGACGGCTCGGTGACCTTAATTAAGTCGACCGCCGCCGGTACCTCGCCCCCCGAGTCCGTCACGAGGGGGCGGGGTTGCGTGGCAGCACGGTTCGGGGACATCGCTGTGGTAGGCGTCTACCTGTCCCCGAGCCGATCTCTCGACGAACTGCACGTCTCCCTGATGGAGCTAAATTCCGTTGTCGCTGGGTTCGGTTCCCTCCCCGTGGTCGTTTGCGGGGACTTCAACGCCTGGAACACGGCTTGGGGTTCCCGGTTCACGAATCAGAGGGGACGGATGGTAGAGGACTGGGCCTTGGAGCTGGGCCTGGTCGTACTGAACCGGGGTTCTGTCCCCACGTTGGTGCGGATGCGGGGTGAGTCGGTGGTGGACATTTCGTTCGCCAGCCCCGCTCTGTCGCCGCGTGTCGTCGACTGGCGCGTGATGGAGGAGGTGGAGACGTACTCCGACCACCGGTACATCCGGTTTGACGTCTCCGCCGAAATCTCGGCCGCGCCGGTCCGACGGAGCCCTTGCGGTCCGCGGTGGGCGCTTAAGCAGATGGACCGGGAGCTCCTCCTGGAAGCCGCGACGGTACAGGCCTGGGTGCAAGCACCGGACAGGCCTGTCGACATCGACGTCGAGGCGGAGTGGTTCCAGGAGGCCATGTCGCAAATTTGCGATGCTGCCATGCCCCGTGTCCGTCCAGGACGAGCTAAGCGCCAGGTGTACTGGTGGTCGCCAGAGATCGGCGCACTGCGCAATGCTTGCAATCACGCGCGACGCCGGTATGCCAGGCACTGCAGGCGCCGCATCCGCCCGCCGGATGCGGAGGCCAGAGAGGCGGAGCTGTATGAGGGATACAGAGAGGCAAAACGCACCCTCCGAACGGAGATCAAGCGGGCCAAACTCGAGGCCCGCAACGTGTGGCTGGGGTCTCTGAACGCGGACCCGTGGGGGCGCCCGTACAAGTTGGTACGGGACAAGCTTCGCCCCTGGGCTCCGCCGCTGACTCAGAGTCTCCGGCCCCAACTCGTGGAGGGTGTGGTTAGCACTCTGTTCCCTGCGCGGGGGGAACACTCCCCCCCGCCCATGGCTCCGCCTCCGCCAGCGGTGTCTGACGCGGATCGCAACAGCGACGACGAGGACAATGCTCCAGAAGTGACCGAGGTAGAGTTGAGAGTGGCGGTGCGAAGGCTGAGTGCCAAAAACACCGCCCCAGGACCCGACGGCTTGCCAGGGAAAGCCTGGGTCCTGGCCATGGAGGCTCTCGGGCCTCGACTGAGAGGGCTCTTTAGCGCATGCCTGGAGAGGGGCCAGTTCCCACTTCGCTGGAAGACGGGGAAACTGGTCCTCGTAGCGAAGCCAGGGCGCCCTGCGGATTCTCCGTCCGCATACCGGCCCATTGTGCTGCTCGACGAGGTGGGCAAGCTCTTTGAAAGAGTAATTGCAAACCGCCTCGTCGTGCGGCTAACACGGGTGGGGCCGGACTTGTCGGACGGACAGTTCGGCTTTCGCAGGGCGCGCTCTACTATAGACGCCATCATGCGCGTGCGAGCCCTCACGACAGGGGAAGCGGTGTCCCAGGGTAGGTGTGTCGTGGCAGTGTCCTTGGACATTGCCAACGCCTTTAACTCCCTGCCCTGGAGTACGATCCGGAGGGCACTCCGGTACCACCGGGTGCCCGAATACCTCTGTCTAGTGGTCGAGGCGTACCTGTCAGACAGGTACATTGTCTACCCCGGTCACCAGGGAGACTGGAATCGTCGAGAGATGTCGTGCGGTGTTCCGCAGGGGTCGGTTCTAGGCCCACCCTTGTGGAACATCGGCTACGATTACGTGCTGCGCGGCGACTTCCCTGACGGGGTCAGCGTGGTTTGCTACGCAGACGACACGCTGATCCTAGCGCAGGGAGAGTCGCACCAGGCGGCGGTCGCTCTAGCGACACGCGGGGTTGCGATAGCCGTTGGTAGGATCCAGGAGTTGGGACTCGAGGTGGCGCTGCATAAATCCGAGGCAATGTGTTTCCACGGCCCTCGGAACGCGCCACCATCGGACTCCCAGCTTACGGTAGGAGGAGTTCGCATCGGCGTCGGGTCGACGATGAAGTATCTGGGACTCGTCCTCGACAGCCGGTGGAATTTCGTAGAACATTTCCGACGTCTGGCTCCCAAGCTTCTCCGGGCTGGGGCTGCTCTCAAGCGGCTCCTGCCCAATCTTGGGGGTCCAGACGCCTCCTGCCGGAGGCTCTACGCGGGGATCGTTCGGTCCATGGCCCTCTACGGGGCGCCGGTGTGGGCGCCGTCGCTGGCAAAGCGACCGGCGTCCATACTGAACGCCTGCCAGAGGGTCATGGCAATACGGATGGTGCGGGGTTACCGCACGATCTCCCGCGAAGCGGCGAGCCTTCTGGCTGGCCTACCACCGTGGGATCTGGAGGCAACAGTCCTTGCACACATGCACGACATGCGCGTGGAGATGCAACGCCGGGGTGAAAGTCCACTGCCGCAACATGTCAAGGCATGGCGGACAGAGCTCCGGCGGGATCTCATGGTGAAATGGCGTCAACGGCTATCGCAACCCAGTGCTGGGCACGCCACGATTATGGCGGTAAGTCCCCTCTTTGAGGCGTGGCTGGAAAGACCTCACGGCGTCCTTACCTTCCGCATGACGCAGGTCCTCACCGGACATGGCAAGTTCGGGAGGTTCCTGCATCGGATTCAGGCGGAAGAGACGCCCGGGTGTCGCCACTGTGCGCAACGCCCGGAGGACACGGTGGAGCACACCGTCGAGGTGTGCCCTGCCTGGGCGGAGCATCGCCGTGCCCTCGTGGGGGCGATCGGCGGCGGAGACCTCTCGCGCCGGGCCCTGGTCGAGGCCATGGTCCGGAGCGAGGAGGAATGGCAGGCGGTCGCCTCCTTCTGCGAAGCAGTAATGCTTGCAAAGGAGGAGGCCGACCGCATCAGGCAACGGCGCCCTCGCCGACGTCGCCGGGATTCCGATCCCGATTTCCGGCCACCGTAGACGCAGGCTCGCGGACGGCGAGCTATGGGTAGCTCGCTGTCCGATGGTCCGGTAATGGACCGAGTCTAAGACGTCGACGGCGCGCACTGTTCCCGCGCGCCTCAAGGAGTTGTCAGCAGCAGGAGGGGCCCAGCTGGGTCGAAGCCTACTGGGGACAGGGTTGTCCGAAAGGGAGCTCGTGCCCCGGTATGAAGGCTAGAAGGAACGGCGCGGGGTTTTTAGTCAGTAAGAGTCTGACACTGTCTCCCGCTCCACCCAAGAGCGGGTTTCGTCAAAGATGATTTTCCCCGTCGAGAAAAAAAAAAAAAAAAAGCCGCGCGGGCAAAGCTAGTTTTATATATAATTATTCTCTCAATCCTTACTAATATTATAAAAGCGAAAGTGAGTTTGTTTGTTACGTCTTCACGCCTTAATGGCAAAACCAATTTTGATGAAAATTGGTACACGGATAGACCATGTCCTGGAATAGGACATAGGATACTTTTTATCCCGGAAGTATGTTCTATTGGGATAATTTTCTGCTATCACGCGGGCGAAGCCGCTGGGAGCAGCTAGTAGGAAATAAGTAATAAGTACCTGCATATTGATTTACAACCATTACCTCCCCTACACTTACCTTTTTTTTTCATAACACGTCAGGGTTATTAAAGTTTTCTTTTTTAAACACTTCTTTGAACCTCCGTGCAATATGGTAATTAAGTTTCACCTGGCAACCCTGCGTGCAAGCACCCATAATTATACAGCGTTCGTCTGCTAAGGCCTTTATAATTAAATTCCGAAGCATCTGCACTTATCGTCACTTATAATAATTAAAAATTAATTATGCCCCCACTGGGAGAGTGTAGGCTTCCTCTTTTAATTATGTGCTCTATGGACGACTCCTGTAATTATTAATGTAAACTCATTCTTTTGTTGGCTTAAAACTTGTTTGATTAGAGATTTTATCCTTTAATTTGTTTTTTTTTCACGGCCAAGGTTACTGTACTGGAGTGGCGACCTCGTACTGGAAGACGCAGCGTCGACGCAGCGTCGGAAGGCCTCCTACAAGATGGACCGATGACCTGTTGAAGGTTGCGGGTTTCCGATGGATTCGGGACGCACAGGATTCGATCATTGTGGCGACACTTGGGGAGGCCTATGTCCAACAGTGGACGTTTGTCGGCTGAAATGATGATGATGATGAAGGTTACTGCGGCAAGGGTTACTCCGAAAGGTAACTCGAGCCCCGGTATGAAGGCACGAAGGAACGGGGTGGGTTTTTGGTCAGTAACAGTCTGACACTATCTCCCGCTCCACTCAAAAGAGGGGTTGTAATTGGATGATTTTAGTCAAAAAAAGGTTGTGGGTTTGTTTGAGCGTTACCGTGGCTCTGGGAGGGTAACTGAAGGGCAAAAGTAGGTTTTAGTGAGTAAAAGTCCTTACCGAAGTCCATACTATGACACTATGTCAACTATCACACAACGCCATCTAATTTAAAGTTAAGCAAGCTTGTATTATTGAGTCCTAGATATAATATCAGTTAGATCATCATCATCATCATCAGCCTTTTTTAATGTTCCCACTGCTGGGACTCAGGCCTCCTCTCTAGGAGAGGGAATGGGCCGTAATCCACCACGCGGGCCCAGTGCGTGTTGGTGGATGTCACACGTCTTCGAATTTTTGGTTCTAGGACATGCCGGTTTCCTCACGATGTTTTCCTTCACCGTTTTGAGAGCAGTGGTGATGAAATAAATTACACAAAGTAATGCGCCTGGCTGGGTTCGAACCTGCGACCTACAACTCGTAAGTCGGGGCCATCAGTTAGATAAACATACTTATATATTTCTAAATACATACATACTTTAGATAAATTACACCCAGACACAGAACAAATTTAATGATCATGCTCATCATACAAACATTTGTTCTGTGTGGGAATCGAACCTACAAACTAGCATAGCAGTCAGGATCACGAACCACTAGACCAATCAGGCCGGTCTATTATATAATGTCTGTCTATGTTTCCAGATAACTACAAACTAGGATTCTTTAAGTCAAGAGTGAATAGGTTACTTCTAGGTAAGCTTGTTTCATTATAGACCTCATCGTTGCTTACCGTCAGCTGAGATAGAAATGTAGTCAATCGCGAGCCTATCCTCACTAATATTATAAAAGCGAAAGTGAGTTTGTTTGTTTGTTACGTCTTCACGCCTAAATGGCAAAACCGATTTTGATGAAACTTGGTACACGTATAGCCCATATCCTGGAATAGGACATAGGAGGAATTTTTATTTCGGAGGTATGTTCCCTTGGGATAATTTTCTGCTATCACGCGGGCGAAGCCGCTGGTAGCAGCGAGTCAACAATAAAAATAAAAAAACTTTAATTCCCTCTATTTATTTCGTACAAAAGATATCTGTAGGTGAAGACCTTGTGCGATAAGACTGTCCATTGTACAGTTGTTTTGTAAATTGTATGTGTATTCTGTGTCGCTCGCAGAAAAGATGGTTGTTGAGGCCGAAACTTTCTGGAGTGGTGACCACGTACCTAAGGAAGACGCAGCGCAGCTCCCACTCCTACGAGGTAGACCAATAACCTGGTGAGGATCACGGGAATCCGATGGATCCCATGCCTAAGCGCATAGGACCACTAATAAAGGATAGATTGTGTGGAGAAAGTTAGAAAATATATTTATTTATTACACAAGTTATAAAACTTATGTGCACACATCAATACAAAAGACGATATAGATATCATTATTAAAAAATGTACAAAGGTACTGCTTATTTCTAAACGTATTAACGCATCTAAACAGAAAAACATTTAGTGTATATTTTTTTTCTACGTCCGTGATGTACATAACTAGTTGTTTTATCTCTCTGAAAATCCAAACATATTCTTCAAGACTAATTCTACCTTCATATTTCTTACTTAAGGTGGTGCATCATGACTCACATTTTCACTGTTTTTCACACAACCGCTCATAACTGATTATGACGTTATTACACACTTTTCATTAGATATTTTGGAAACACAGTATCTTGTGGATATTATCTAGGTTTCTAAAGAAACCAATTTCTAAATTTGTGTAAAACTAATCCAGTAAAAACCTCTGAAAATGTCCTATTTTGTATGAACTTTGACACTTCATAATTAGCCTAAAAATTAAAAAAGTCATAAAAGTAATCCTCTAGAGACCTTGCAAATTTTATTAAGATTCTAAATGACGACAACTTTTTCCAAAAACTTTTAAGATTTAAAAAAAAACACCTATTTCCTGGAGCAAGTTTTGTGAAATTTTCGAGTAAATCTCGGAATTACCGAATACTAACAGAGTTTTCAGGCGTTATCTCTCTTTTTTTGCGTTGCCTTTTCGTCAAACATCGCGTTGGATTGCATTAAATGAAGTAACAAGCCTTTAAACCATTTTCGATGTTTACGATAAGCAAGTGGAGAAGGACCCTCTTAAGCTACATCCCTCACTTGTCATTCTTCATTTCCACGACAAGTTTAACTAAGTTAAGACTAGAGAAGTAGAGACTCGTGCAAGTCCATCTAAGTAATCCAATTTCTACAATTTACTTACAATTTGCCGCCGATAAGTGACTGTTTTTCTTCCATCTAGTTGAATTACATTAAAGTTTACTCAGACGACTTCCGCTGCCATTTATATAAGGTAATTGACTACTTACATTTTTAAATGACTGAATTTTAACCTGTTTGTTGTTTTTTCTTTGCTGTCATGATTGAGTGTAGGTACTGTAGTTAGGACGCAAATGCAACGCCGAATACTACCTACAGGTCATTGGACTCGCTCAGCTGACGTTTTCTTAAAGAAATTAATTTCGTACATGCGTAAATTAATACGAGTTTGAAAAAGGTACTTTATTTTTTTATATTATAGTTACAAATCGATAGTGTTCCATGTACCGGATCGACCCACCACGGGATTAAAACGATCAAAATTTAACGGTGTATACGCAAGGATTGGTTAGAGACGGCGCAAGAAAAGACATTTTGGAAGGACTTGGGGGAGGCCTTTGCCCAACTGTGGGACAGTAATGGTTAGTAAAAAAAAAACACGCGATTGCAATAGTCTGAAAAGTAAAGTAGGTAGGTATACTACCACTAAAAGCTGAACCGATTTCGATGAAACTTGGTACACAGGTAGACCATGTTCTGGCATAGTAGGTAAGTACATATGAACCTTTATCCCGTGAACCTTACCTTGGGATAATATTCTACTTGTACGTGGGCAAAGCTACTAGTAGCATATATTATAAAGAGGTAAAAAAAACTTGTACTTTTTGACTGGCCTGTTGGTCTAGTGGTTAGTGACCCTGACTGCTATGCCGGGGGTCGTGAGTTCGATTCCCACCCAGGACAAATGTTTGCGTGATGAGCGTAATCATTTGTTCTGTGTCTGGGTGTAATTTATCTATAATATGTATGTCTTAAGAAATATATAAGTATGTTTATTAGTTGTCTAGTACCCATAACACAAGCTCTGCTTAGCTTGGGACTAGACGGTTATGTGATAGTTGTGGGAATATTATATTATTATATTTATATTATTATTTTATCTTCAGTACCTATTAGTGGGTGAACTAGCATTTTCGTATTTAATAAATATTCCATCAAGTAATCAACAGTATTGGTTTCTGTGTTACAGGTTATAGAAGCGAAGTCACAGGTAAAAGCTAGTCCGGAATAACTGATTGCTTTAGTAATACGTCATTATGTTAATAAATTTTGACCGCAAATTCATGATTTTGATCAAAGGAGTCCTCCCACGCTTAGTAAAACCTCAACAATTACTGAATTTCCAAAACATTCGGTCCAATTTATATTTCCGAGGTCACACCCAATCTGAGGTCAGATCTTGTGGGAACCCCTTGTCGGAAAAAGGGGGTCTTGAACAAAGATTCCCGTAAAATACAATTTTGCAAAAATGTTGACCTTACAGAAAAATATATTGCGGAAAAATATTGTTGAGCTGAACTCTCATTGAAGTTAAATGTTCCTAATGAGCCCATTATAATAATTTATCTGGTGTATTTTATAAGGCGAATCGGTTTTCAACTCAAACAGAATTCGGTTAAATACCACCTGAAGAAATTGGCAAACAATCGATTGTAGATGTATCACAAGCGAATATGATTTGGCTATTACATATTTGCTGTATGGACTTGAAAAGAGACTGACTCCTTTGTTTCGGTGTTTCTTCTCAAGGTAGTTAGCTAGGAAACACCGGCCTTATTTAGTTTTAACTGGCGTAAAAATTGACGTGTAAAAGTGTTTCTAAAAACCTATTGGCGAAGTAAATATCAGTCATTATTTATCATTTAGCGTTATTATCACCTCTACGGTCCGGACTAAGCGTTTCGCCTCGTTATTCATACCGCGTACATAGAATGATTGGAACCATGTCCCTGCTGCGGTCTTTCCGTTCGATTATAATTTAGAAGTCGTTGGCTAGAGTGAATAGACTCTTAATAAACTAGTGCGATTCACCATCAACGATTGCATCACTGCTTACCATCAGGTGGGATCGCGGTCAAGCACTGGTTTATATTATTTAAAAAATCTTTTTATCTGATTCTGTTTATCTGAAAATTATTATTCACACCGAAATAATTTGATAAAATATAATATATCTACGATAAATTAAAAAAGAGTTAGTTGAGAAACGAGTCAAAAAGATCGGCCGACTTCCTAGCTTGTAGGTTTTCTTCACCGTTAATTACCCTCAGGTTAATTCCACCAAACTCGATCCAACATCGAACGACCAGAAGTAGGGTGATGCGTCACGGTACATGGTAGGCATTCCACCCATATGCAAATAACGTCTTGGGAACACATTCATTATATCTAAAGCTTGGGCAGTACCCCTAGCCAAGTTGATAATCTGCAATCGTTAACGCTAGTAGAAAGCTTCAAATGTCCGGGAATGACGTCATCTTAACGCTCAGTCACGTGGTCAGAACAAAAGGATTGGCGGCGTGGCCAACTGAAAGCGTTCGACGCATGTAAAATGGTTATAACTTGGCTAGGGAGGAAGAAATAAAGAAAGAAAGAAAAACCGTTTATTTACGCGAAAAAGACGCAATCTTATAACTAACTAACAAACATATATCAAATTGAAATTGATAGGGAAGATTTGCGTCACATCCGCGCAAAACGTCCAACGCTGGCTGGTTACTTCTAAGCGTGTTCCATTGTCGACCACGTTATCGCGTTAAGATTAAATCATATATTTATAGACCGCATACGGAACAGTATATTTCGTTCCAAAACACAAATCGCAGACGTAGGCGACTCAGCCGCCAAACTAAAATGGAACTGGGCAGGTCACATCTGTCGCAACAAAATTGGGCGAAAGCAACAACTGACTGGATTCCGAACAGCAGGAGCCGGCGACAGGGTAGGCCCAGAAGGAGATGGCGTGACGATTTGGTCTCCTACCTTAAGGATTGGCCAGAGGTGGCTAAGGACAGAAAAGAGTGGAATAAAGGAAGAATGGCCTTTGCCCTCCTGTGGGACACAACGGGCTCATAATAATATTAATAATAATATATTTAGATCAAAAATCGCCGATTGCCTCCTCCGCTGATGCGATTTTCGTATAAATGGAAATATCTATCATATTCTAGTAGCTTGTCTGCCGAGGGCCTAAGACTTGCCACGGGGTACAATTTCCAATCATAGGTATTACTGTTAAGTAATTATCTTAACAGATAACTAATAGAATATTAATAGATTTCTACTCCTCAGGTGACGTTTGTGATTTGGATACCCTCTGTTACTATTGCTAGAGGTACTGTCTATGATTTATGCATCCTACAAGCTGCCTTTAACGCGGAAGAAATAACCATTTATGTTAGTATCATCTAAATTATTAATATTGGTGCAGTAAAGATGATGGAGCATCTTACTTATGACGGTAAGTTTTCTTACATCATATAGTTTTTAATTATTACCTTCATTAAGTATTCAAATTTTTGAAAATGTTTTAATATAATATAATATTCCACAACTTCCACAAAACGCCATCTAATCCTGAATTAAGCAGAGCTTGTAGCATGAGTACTACACAACTGATAAACATACTTGTATATTTCTAAATACGTACATATCCCTACATAGTATAAAACAAAGTCGCTTTTTATGTCCCTATATCCCTATGTACGCTGAAATCTTTAAAACTACGCAACGGATTTTGATGCGGTTTTTTTTAATAAATAGAGTGATTCAAGAGGAAGGTTTATATGTATAATATTGCACCCAAGTGAAGCTGGGGCGGGTTGCTAGTTATAGATAAATTTTACCCAGACACACAATCAATGATCGTGCTCATCACACAATTATTTGTCAGGGCCACTAACCACTACAGTAACAGGCCAGTCTTTATATAGTGACCTCTGCACATATAAACTAAAGACCAAACGTCACACAGACCTTAAATCGCAGAATCACTCGTCACGATTTGAACATGTACATACATACACAGAATCAGAGAGAGCTGCTGTGTGGTCGAAGGAATGCCCGTTTGTCTTTTTGATAAAGAGATGTGGTGCAATTTCTCTACACTCTATTTCGCATACTACTATGAATATATTTCTAAATTCAAAATTAGCCTATAGGTATGGGCTGCGTTGTTCCAAAAAGTTACCGTGGGCCTGAAACGCAAAGAGCACAGATGGATTGTAGTAAAAGGGTGACACTCCCTCACGCTCCACTCAGATCATCTAAAAAACAAAACTATATAACATACTACTCACATTCCGTTATTATTTCCTACAGACAACCAATTATATTACTACCATTTGTAATATTTATTATAGATGAGAATTTAAAGTAAACAAAAATTAAACCTATTCCGGTGAATCATAATTATGATTTAATAACCCCATGCCATGATAAGTGTTGATTGTTTCCAACATAATGATGGCCCTGTGGCCCCGTGAGCATTATAATTACAAAAAAAAGCATTATAATTACACGGTGTTTGCCTATAAACGGTAACTTGATGATTTTTAGAGATCCCCCAGTGTTGAAAGTGAAATTAATTTTATAAGAGGACTCGGTTACGAACAGGTTATTTTAACATTAAGTAATTTTCTTAATTTATGCATAATATAAACATGCACACCTTATCTTACTTTTTGTGTGTGCGTTTAGCAGAAAAGTTCACGTAAAAAACATTGAAAAATATCCACATACATCGAAAAATTACAGCTGCTGTCAAATACTCCAAATACTCCAAAAGGTAATCACTGCATTAATTGATTGTTAGGCGGAACGAAGTTCGCCGGTCAGCTAGTCTATACATATAAATCTGTAGAACTTTTTAGTTGTGCGCGCATCACGTAACATAATACGAACTGGACGTAGATAACTTTTATACATTAAAATTGTGTGTTACTTGATATATTACTTAGACTTTTCTTCAACGTAATCGGTTTACTAGATCGAAAGATTTGCTACATTCATTGACTGTTTGGCGGTACAAAGTTCGGCGGGTCAGCTAGTTATACATATAATGTATGAGTAGCTCCTTCTGTAGAGCAGTAATGCTAGCAAAGGAGGAAGCCCTACACGTCGACGGCGCGCACTGTTCCCGCGCGCCTCAAGCAACGGGAGGGGCCCAGCTGGGTCGAAGCCTACTGGGGTCAGGGTTGTCCGAAAGGAACTCGAGCCCCGGTATGAAGGCTAGAAGGATCGGGGTGGGGTTTTTAGTCAGTAAGAGTATCTCCCGCTCCACCCAACAGCGGCGGTTGTCATAAGATGATTTTTGCCCACCGAAAAAAAATGGATGAGTAGCAGATTTCGAACTAATTTGTGCTCCATTAGTGTAATTGTTACAAGATGTTCCGATGTAAGGATAAATTAATAAATAATGGTGTCTGTGTGTATGTAAGCATATTTGTTTTTCCTGGAGTAGGTTCTTTTGGGATAGTTATCTACTTTCACGTTGGAGAACAGAAGAGGAAACAGCTTGAGACAAAATATATGTACTTGATTTGAACATTAACATACTAAAAGTAGGTACTTAGGTTCTTCTAAATTTTTATTTTTTCTATCCTGCTTCTTAGAAATATGTTTTATTTTAAACAATAGTTTGAGATGCTGTCAGATTTTCATCATGAAATAAGTCTTTTAGCTGAGATGTGCACCCAGTGGTGCAATTATCATCTTTTGTCCGCAAATCTTTGCTCTAGATCTGATAATATGCTATTTTTCTTAAGGCGAGAGAATCTTAGTCTGCCCACTCCTGCAGTTCTGCAGCAAACTCATTTATGTTTGTCTAATCTGTTTTGATTTTTTTTTTCTTTAGCAAAATAAATAAATAATAGAAAACTTTTTTCTGAAACTTACATTTGTTAGCGACAAGAATTTTACTTAAAGAAAATTTAATTCCGTGAACAGGGACACCTTGTTGACAGAAGCTCAAAAAGAAATACCCAAAATTTACAGTTTCCTTTATCAATGTTACAGGCACCCCTCAAAATTACTTTATAAAGAAAACCTTTTGGAATCAGCTGTCGGCTGTCAACAGGGTGACCCTCTTGGGCCAGTCATTTTCAGTTTGGCAATAAATCCAATCATTCGGCAGCTAAATTCGAAATTCAATATCTGGTATTTGGATGACGGAACCATAGGAGGTGATGTAGACACGGTCTTAAAAGATTTTACTTTTTTGAAAAACAAATTTAATTCTATTGGATTACAACTAAATCTTTCGAAATGCGAAATTTATCTCCCCCAAACGACTGACAGACAGACGACTTTAACAAAATTCCAAAAAACCAAATCCAAATCACCGATAGAAATTCTTTTCACCTCCTGGGTTCCCCAATTTTCGATGAATCTTTTCCAACATTTATTGAACAAAAGATACAAAATTTTAATGATGTCTCGGAAAGACTTTTCAAAATAAACATGCATTCGGCTTTCACACTCATTCGATACTGTTGTTTTGGGCCAAAATTTACGTATAGTCTTCGCGCTTCCCATCTTTGGAAACATCCACAACTTTTGGAAAAAGTCGATCAAATTATTAGGAACACTTTATCTTCAATCCTTAATGTGGCCTTGGACGACCGAGCATGGCAGCAAGCCACGCTTCCCATCCGGCTAGGTGGCCTTGGAGTCCGCAAAATTTCTAGTATAAGTTTACCAGCTTTCCTCTCCTCGGTGTACAGTACTGAAACATTAACCAGGAATATTTTATCTTCCACACTGGTTGATGTTGAGGTACCGTGCTTGTCTGATGCGTTGAACGCTTGGAGAATGGCTTGTCCCAACACGGATTTGCCCGACAACCTGTCCTCACAGAGACGGTGGGATGTGCCGCTCTGCAGTATTGTACGGAATAACCTATTGAATACGTCGTCAAGTACTGCTGAGCGTGCGCGTCTGCTGGCTGTGGGGGAATGGGAGTCGGGTTTATGGCTTCAGGCACTCCCGTCATCCACCATAGGTACTATGATGGATGACGCCTCGTTTCGGCTAGCTACCTGTCTACGCTTAGGCGCACCTTGTGTTGCTCCACATCGGTGCCACTGTGGAGAAGCTGTCGACAGTCTCGGACACCATGGCCTGTCTTGTTGCAGGAGCGCAGGCCGCATACCACGACACGCTAGCATCAACGATATTATTCGTCGAGCTCTTGTCACCGCCGGCGTACCTGCCGTATTAGAACCAAATGGCTTGGTACGTGACGATGGGAAGAGACCAGATGGTATGACGTTGGTACCGTGGAAGGTGGGTAGGCCTCTGGTGTGGGACGCAACCTGTGTCGATACCCTTGCGCCATCCCATATTCCAAGTACGGCGGGCTGTGCTGGTGCTGCTGCTTCTGCTGCTGAGACCCTTAAACGGCGCAAATACTGTAACCTTATTGGTAATTACAGTTTTGAGCCGTTTGGGGTCGAAACGCTTGGTTCATGGGGTCCGAGTGCGCGTCTCCTTTTCAAGGATATTTCACGCCGACTGATCGACACTTTACGTGACCAGAGGGCTGGCTCGTTCTTTGCCCAAAGAATTAGCATTGCCATTCAACGTGGCAATGCTGCCAGTCTTCTGGGCACATTTCCGGATGACAGCGATGTGGAGGAGTACTTTGACGCCTGAGCGTGCTTTGTCTTTTTGTATCATATTTATGTACATAGTTAGGTTTTAGTTTAAATAGTTTATTTAGTATTTAAGTTTTTTTTAATGTATATATGTAATAAATTTTTAGTAGATATATGTTAAATTAACTAAAATTTGGGAAATATGAATAAAATGCTAATCCATAAAAAAAAAAAAAAAAATTTAGTAATTCAAAAGTAAATAAAAGAAACTAAATACAACTTTACTCTTGCACAGTCAGCTCACCACTTTTAACTACGTACTTAAATAATATTGTGTGTCAACATTAACAGGCAATGACAGTCTCATTTCTTGTCCAGGAAATTACTGCCAATTCCAGGTTGTCTGGAAGAGATCGCGGAATGCGATAATACCGTTCATTGTACGTATGTATTTCTTTTTTATGTGTAATGGTGTACTATAAATAATACAACATTATTTTTAACTAGCTGCTCCCAGCGGCTTCGCCCGCGTGATAGCAGAATTATCCCAAGGGAACATATTTCCGGGATAAAAAGTATCATATGTCCTATTCCAGGACATGGTCTATCCATGTACCAAATTTCATCAAAATCGGTTTGATGAAGACGTAACAAACAAACAAATAAACTCATTTTCGCTTTTATAATATTAAGTAAGGATATAATATGCGAATCTTGAATATATGTAGTTTGTTCAGAATCAGTAACCAATCGATTCCAATCATTTTTACACCATGTTATATTTGTTTCCCAAAAATATTTAAAAAGTTACAAGTTGTATACCACCGACACAACAAAGGTCAGGGCAAGTCATAGCGAGCATTAGGCGCCAGAGCACAGCTAAGTGCGAGAGCAAAACAGCCTCTCAGTCTCCCGGATGGCCCAGTGACCATATATTTGTGCGGACAACCAGGGAACAAAACAAGCTTATAACTTTGTGTTTTTCCATGATACAAACATGAAATTTTGTACATAGATTCTTTACATAAAAACACTAGACACGTGTTTTGGGTTTCGCATAAACTAAAACTAATGTTGTATTACAAATATATAAATAAAAATAAACAGTAACAACTACCTGAGAAGTTACATAACCATCTCAACAAATTTATTTCCCAATCGATCGTGACTCTAACCCACGAAGTTAACGGGTTGAGCCGTAATCCCTCCAAATATTATTCCAGATTAATTTATCTAATTCACTTTAACTCCATTATTCGATAATTAAAGCTATCATGATTGATGTCAATCGCCAGATTTGGCTTAAGCCGCTATCTCCAAACTCTTTGATGTTTTCATTCCTTACTTTATGTCATGTTTACTATTCATACTTATTTATATATAGGTCGATAGCTAAACTCTGGTATGCTTTGTCGGTAAATCTTGGACTAGTTCTTGACAGAGGTTTCACCCGTGATTGTCGAAAATTATCATAATAGTACATTATGATATAAGTGTGTAATGTTAATCATTATCGTCGAAGCGGTATTTAGACCCGAGCCATGGCGAGGGATACTCTCAAAGAGTGAAATTCATAGGGGACAGAATGTGTATCAAAACACACTCAAAGATCAAAATTCGTAGGGTTCTTCCCGTTGACCCAGAATTCTGAAATTAGGTACAAAGTTAGGTCTTATAGCACAGGTATAGGAATAAATCTGGAGACTGTTTGTTGTTAGCTACGTCACAAAAAAAAATTGCAATTTGGAAAAATCTTCTAGACTTCATTCGGGAATTGTAGTTTGCACGGAACCCTCAGTGCGCGAGTCCGACTCGCACTTGCCCAGAGTTTTATATACAACGTATAACGTTAAATGCGCAAAACCTCAGACACCCCAAATGATTTTTAATTCAATGGACCTAATGCTGTAAGAAAAAAAAAACATTAAAAATAAATTAAAGGTTTTATGATCAGTTTTAGTTTTAAAAAAAAATCATATCTGCATTGAAATAAGAATTTTTATTATCCCGTGAATGAGAAAATTTGATTGGGTTACAACTATTTGTGTTTGTTTACCTATTTCAGCGGGTTTGCGCACGTGATGGCTTGACCTGTTCATAAATAGACAGGTCGAAGTTTTTAATGAAGATTTTTTTGAAAAATTTAGCCTATGTTAAAAAGTGGTTTAATTGATTCTGCTCGTTATTCTGATCAAACTAATTTCAGGTTTTGCGCATTTAACGTTACACCTTGTATAGATTAAAAACATGTTATTTTTCGTTTGTTTCCACTACTCCTTCCAAACGAATATGATTTATTTTTGTGAATCATTTTGTTTTGGGGATGAGTTTGTCTGACAGTGGACGTCTGTCGGCTGAAATGATGATGATGATATTTTTCAAAATATATAAAACAAAGAAAATGGTTTTCATTTTCAGTTTTTCAGCACGAGTATGTAGGTTTGTGTGCGTATCACCTCGCCCAGATCCTAAAGGTCATTATCGGCTCTCTACCGTCTAGTTTGCGGTCAACCACAATCGGCTTTAAGACCTTAGCCTTAAAGCCGATTGTAGATAAATTCGCCTTAACGAAAGGACTTATCTCTTCCTGAACATAGAGAGAAGCCATTTTCAAAGAAACTCCCGGCATTTGGACATGACAACGGAAAATGTACCCTCGACTGATGTCAATAAATAACAAGTTACGTAACCGTCAATTTGGCAGAGTCGAGAGGAGGAAATGACTTAAGGCCAGGATCTACTCATTTTGAACTTTTTAAACCAGTGGATACCCATAAATATATGATAATATGAAAATATATATATTACTAGCTTTTGCCAGCGGCTTCGCCCGCGTGCATAAAATATAGCCTATGTCACTCAGGAATAAAGCAGCTTTCTATCGGTGAAAAATTTTAGCAATCGGACCAGTACTTCCAGAGATTACACCCTACATACAAACTTCATCATCATCATCATCATCATATCAGCCGAAAGACGTCCACTGCTGGACATAGGCCTACCCCAAGCGTCGCCACAACGACCGGTCCTGTGCTTCACGCATCCATCGGATTCCTGCGACCCTGACCAGGTCGTCGGTCCACCTTGTTGGAGGCCTTCCAACGCTGCGTCTTCCGGTACGTGGTCGCCACTCCAGAACCTTTCGTCCCCATCGACCATCTGTTCTGCGTGCAATGTGCCCTGCCCATTGCCACTTAAGTTTGGCGACTCTTCGAGCTACGTCGGCAACCTTGGTCCTCCTGCGGATATCTTCATTTCTGATGCGATCACGCAGGGAAACTCCGAGCATAGCCCTTTCCATCGCCCTTTGGGTGACTTTGAGTCTTCTTATAAGGCCCATTGTAAGCGACCACGTTTCGGAGCCATAAGTCATCACTGGCAACACGCACTGGTCATAGACTTTCGTCTTGAGACACTGTTGTATATTAGACGAGAAGACACCGCGCAACTTCCCAAACGCTGCCCAGCCGAGTCGGATTCGACGATTGACCTCTTTCTCGAAGTTAGACCTACCCAACTGGACCGTCTGTCCCAGGTAAACATAATCGTCCACAACTTCGAGTGTAGAGTCTCCGATCTTAATAGGAGTGGGTGCTACATGGATGTTAACCATAACTTTGGTTTTGTCCATGTTCATTTTAAGACCCACTCTTTCGGAAGCTTTACTGAGGTCACCGAGCATTGTACTGAGTTCTTCCGTAGTCTCATACAAACTTACAAACTTACAAATTTTACCTCTTTATAATATTAGTATAGATTAATATTTACTATATGACCAACCTCCAGGCAAAATCAAAATATGATATAAATTAGTTGGCTTGATAAAAAAAAAAACATAAACCTGACCCCGACGTACCATTTCAAACGTGTGTGTCTAAGAGATTACGTCACGGAAATATCTGAAAGTAACAAAAAATAATGAAGCTTGTTTTTTAAAGTGGCCTTGCAAAAGAAAAAAACTTTTATTTATCGTTTTTTTTTTATTTATATAATAATGAAAACACCCAGGCGGAGTACATACGAAATTGTCAGTGACTACAACCGGCTCTTAAAATAAACTACCCCGAAAACTGTACCCTCACTGACGCAAATCCCGCCAGGGACGCAGGACACGTCAAACAATTTATATTGTATCGAAGTTTGTATGTATGTATATGTTTTTTTTGAGGTAATAAATCATCTAATTACTTCTCTCTAGTGTGGAGCAGGAGGAAGTGTCAGATTTTTACTGCTGCAACCATGCCTTTAGTTGCCTTTTGCGTTCTAGGAGCACAAATAGTGACTGAAAATCCCCATTCAACTCTAAAAGAGATAGCCGCCGATCTTTCTGTATCTCACGAGTCGATCCGTACCATTTTAACTAATCATTTGGGTATGAAACATGTTGCTGCTCGGCTAGTCCCAAAAGATCTGAATTTTCTCCTAAAACTCAATCGCATGAAAGTCGCTGAGGACATGCTAGAACGAGTCAGTTCGGATCCAACATTCATGAAACGCATTGTTACTGGTGACGAGACGTGGGTTTACGAGTTTGACATGCAAACTAGTCAACAAGCTTCGGAGTGGCGCCTTCCAACTGATCCGAAACCGAAAAAACCACGCCAAAGTCGATCAAAAGTCAAAGTCATGTTGACTGTTTTCTTTGACTATCGCGGTGTTGTGCACTCTGAATTCTTACCGGAAGGTCTAACGGTAAATAAAGAATATTATTTGAGCGTTACGCGGCGTTTAAGACAGCAAATTCGACGAAAAAGGCCAGATTTGTGGAAAGAAAATTCTTGGATTTTGCACCACGACAATGCGCCTTCGCACAAGGCTATCATTGTGAACGAATTTTTGACCAAACACTCAACAAATACCATCCAGCAACCACCATATTTACCAGATATGGCTCCTGCTGACTTTTTTCTTTTTCCTAAACTCAAATTACCACTTCGTGGCACCCGTTTTCAATCGATAGAAGACATAAAGGAGAATTCGCGGCGAGAACTGAACTCAATTCAGGAAGCAGCGTTTAAAAAATGTTTTGATGAATGGATTATTCGTTGGCGCAAGTGTATCGTTTCTAAAGGAGCATACTTTGAAGGTGATAAAATAAATTTGGATGAATAACAGACATTTTGTGTATTATTGATCTTTTCCCGGTACTTTCTTGACAGAGTAGTATACTTCACTTTTTATACCTACGCTCGATTAACGCACACTAATGAGCGTTTGAGCCGGAACTGTTCGACGAGCGGGCCGAGGCACTCCGAGATATGGTGTCCGTGAGCAGACACCGCTGTGTGCGTTGCTCGAGCGCGCTTTGTATGTAGATTGACTTCTGTACCTATATATTTTGTTGTTGTACTGACTATAATCCACCTGTGTTCCTTAAGTTGCCCCATGCGTTCCAGGGCTACGATAACTCTTCCGAATGATCCCGCAACCTTTGGTATGTTTGTTACTTTTCTTCACGCTCGAACGAGCAAAAAAATTAAGAGGGAGTTTAGTACATTCGTGAACTTTGTCGTGGCATATAGGAGACTTTTTATGGGGCTAGTATATTCCCTAGGGTTAATTTTTTACTTTCACGCGGGCAAAAACGGTGTCAAATGTTAGTCTATACTATGGATTATACTAATTTGTATTTTTTCATAATAAAAAAAAAACTCAAGAACCCATTTTCTAAAATCTTTTAATTCATGAATCCCCAAGCGACACCCGGTGGCCGCGCATCTATTGTCTTACTATTGTGTCTCTAATTGACGGTATCTGAAGGGTTAATCTTCTATCATCTTTTATATAGATACTTAATCTTAATTTTACCTGTAGAAAACTACTTTGTAATTAAGTGACTTCACTTATATAAGTACTCAGGCTTTGTTGTTTCATCACAATCGGTTGACTAAATTAAATTATATACTACGTTTATTGACTGATAGGCCGTCTGTCCACCGCCGCCGTCACCTGGACGTCACCGAAAACGAGACTATTTCGGGCCGAGTTTTTAAGTTTAAAATGCGCTCGGGTGACGGGCGTGCGGTGGACAAATGGCCATAAAAATGTATGGTATCGCTAAATCGGTGCCGTCATCTCGTTTTCGGTGATGTCCCGGTGACGGCGGTGGTGGACAAACGGCCTTAAACTTCAACTGCTAGCTCTAGCTCTGGCTAGGCTTGGGACTAGACGACGTTGTGTGATAGTTGTGGAATATTATATTATTATATTGAAGAAGTGGCTAAGGACAGGAAAGAGTGGAATAATGGAAGGGAGGCCTTTGCCCTGCAGTGGGACACAACGGGCTCATAATAATAATAATAATATATTATAATAGGTCTTTACCTATGAAATTGCCGTTCTGCAGTACTGGCCATTTCAAATCAAAATAATTTTTGTTTGGCTTAGAATTCAAATTGCAAATTAATTTTATTTTAAAACATGGATTTTTTTTTCCAAAAGTAGTCATTTGTTTATTGATTAGTGTTACATTTTCATCGTATTTCAATCATTTTCGTCATCATGGATACGTAAAAAATTCGAGTAATTATGGAATATGAGTACCGTCGTGGCAGCAACGCGGCACAAGCGGCACGCAACATCAACGACGTTTACGGAGCTAACACTACAAACCAACGCAGTTTGCTCGCTTCCGTTCTGGAAATTACGACCTCTGAAAAATGAACCTCGCGGTCGTCCGAAGACTTTGGTCGACAATGACGAATTAAAGGCGATTGTGGAAGCTGATGATACACAATCTACGGCTGAATTAGCAGCAGCTTTCGACGTTAGCGTCAAAACAATATTGGTCCATTTGCGTCAAATTGGCAAGGTAAAAAAGCTTGACAAATGGGTGCCCCACGAACTCAATGATCGCCAGCGCGAAGTACGCGTCGAGACGTGCCTTGCACTGCTCAACAGACACACAAATGAAGAAATTTTGAGCCGCATTGTGACCTGCGATGAAAAATGGATTCTGTTTGATAACCGCAAGCGCTCAGCAAGTTGGTTGGATCTTGGTTCAGCACCTAAACAATGCCCTAAACGAAAACTTACCCCTAGAAAAGTAATGGTCACTGTTTGGTGGTCTAGCGCCGGTGTGATTCATCACAGCTTCTTACCAAACGGGGTGAGCATTACTGCAGATGTGTACTGTGAGGAACTGAACACAATGATGGAGAAGCTGGCACATCTCCAACCAGCATTGGTTAATCGCTCGCCTCCGCTGCTCCTGTACGACAACGCGCGACCTCGTACTGCACAGCAGACGGTCTCCAAGTTACAAGAACTGGGGTGGAAGCTCTCCGTCATCCGCCCTACTCACCAGACCTTGCGCCTACAGACTACTACTTTTTCCAGAATTTGGATAACTTCTTGGCGGGAAAAACATTCAATACCCGAGAGGCAGTACAAAATGCCTTTGAAGAATTTGTTGCCTCCCGTCCAGCTGATTTCTTTAAGAAGGGCATCAATTAACTGCCACTGCGTTGGCAAAGATGCATTGATTGCATGAGTGATTATACTTCGATTAATACAAATAAAAAATACGTGAAAAATATTCGTTTAAATTTTTTCATACAAAACGGCAATTTCATAGGTAAAGACCTAATATTTTCTTGCGGGCGAAACCACTGGCAAATGCTAGTATAATAAGAATATATTGACATTCTGAATCCACATAAATGTATTTTAAGTTTGTCTTTTACGTGACACAGTGTTTCAAACTAAGTTTCGAAGTCAATATCTTGGAAAACGAAGTAGTCTCTTGCGATTTTGAGTCAAAAGAAACTTAATGGCATGCTTGGTTTAGTGGTTGAGTGATTGGCTGTTGCACTGTGTGCGGGTTTGATCCCATCCTTACTAATATTATAAAAGCGAAAGTGAGTTTCTTTGTGTTCTTCACGCCTAAATGGCAAAACCGATTTTGATGAAACTTGGTACACGAATAGACCATGCCCTGGAAAAGGACATAGAATACTTTTTATCCCGGAAGTATGTTCCCTTGGGATAATTTTCTACTATCACGCGGGCGAAGCCGCTGGGAGCAGCTAGTACAGAATAATTTTGTATGGCTATAGAAAGTTGTTCCGGGCTTTGGTGGCTTGTGTTTTGTGGTGGTGGTAAAGATTGGTAGTGGACAAGGCCGCAATGTTCCGAAGAATCACTGGCAGTGGGCAGGGCATATTACTCGCAGAACAGACGGTCGAATGGGCCGAAAGGTTCTGGAGTGGCGAACGCGCACCGAAAGGCACAGCGACGAGGTAGACCAAAGACCTGATGAGAGTCACGTGAATCCGATAGATATAAGACGAATAGGACTGGTCGTTGTGGTGACATTTGGTAGGGGACTGTGTCCAACAGTGGACGTCTTTCGGTTGAAGTGATGATGACGATCATGAAGGAGATGTACTAAGATACACAAAGACCTGTGCCATCGCTCTCGCTTCCATTTTTCCATTTAATACCCAGTAAAGTCTGCAATTCAATAAGCCAGTAGAATGAAAACAAAAGCTGCATTTTCTGTTAATATCGCACAGAATAGACATTTCTATTATAGCACAAGTTCTGTTGAAGTAAAAAGTCTTTTATCGGAAATTCTGAGTCCGAACATGTGTCCGAGTTATTGTTCTTCCATTTTATTATATTTACTGCGTGATAAATAAATGAAGTTGGTAATGCATTGTTCTAATGATTGACATTAACTTTAAAATCGAATAAATTGTCATAGGCTTTTTTATGGTGTGGAAAATCATCCAATGACAACCCCCGCTCTTGGGCGGAGCGGGAGATAGTGTCAGACTGTTACTGACTAAAAACCCACCCTGTTCCTTCTAGCCTCCATACCGGGGCTCGAGCTCCCTTTCGGATAACCCTGGCCCCAGTAGGCTTCGACCCAAATGCGCATTGCCTTGCGTTTTTAAAGCATAATCTGTGAAGTATAGAGTGTCATAGAAGTGTTTGCATTGCGATGAAATAACCGCGTGCGGTAAAGTCATGGTTGGGCTCTCGGTGCAAATTATAATATATGAATATAGCGCACATGTCTTTGTGTCGCATAGAGATGTAGGAAGCGCCGCGCACTGCGGTGAAAAAAACGCACTGAGACACTCAGTCGCTGTTGGGTCGCAACACAAATGTGGCTGGTGTTTCTGTGGTGATAGTGGCGCGAGCGTCGGTGACTTTAGACATTTAACTTTTAAGAGGGTCCTTCTCCACTCGCTTATCGTAAACATCGAAAATGGTTTAAAAGCTTGTTACTTCATTTAATGCAATCCAACGCGATGTTTGACGAAAAGGCAACGCGAAAAAAGAGAGATAACGCCTGAAAACTGTTAGTATTCGGTAATTCCGAGATTTACTCGAAAATTTCACAAAACTTGCTCCAGGAAATAGCTGTTTTTTTTTTAAACCCTTAAAAGTTTTTGGAAAAAGTGGTCGTCATTTAGAATCTTAATAAAATTTGCAAGGTCTCTAGAGGATTACTTTTTTGACTTTTTAATTTTTAGGCAAATTATGAAGTGTCAAAGTTCATACAAAATAGGACATTTTCAGAGGTTTTTACTGGATTAGTTTTACACAAATTTAGAAATTGGTTTCTTTAGAAACCTAGATAATATCCACAAGATACTGTGTTTCCAAAATATCTAATGAAAAATGTGTAAATAACGTCATAATCAGTTATGAGCGGTTATATGAAAAACAGTGAAAATGTGAGTCATGATGCACCACCTTAATTAATGCAATCAGAATCGTTTTAACTTAGGAAGAAGAAGTCCTTCATAGACCTTATGTATCTAATTCCGTTTGGATATTTACCCCTTTTTCATCATCATCACCATTTCAGCCGACACACGTCCACTGCTGGACATAGGCCTCCCCTAAGTGTCGCCACAATGATCGATCCTGTGCGTCTCGCATCCATCGGTTTCCCGCAACCTTCACCAGGTCATCGGTCCACCTTGTAGGAGGCCTTTCGACGCTGCGTCTTTCAGTACGAGGTCGCCACACCAGAACCTTTCGGCCCCCTTTTTACACAATAATAAATATACACAGTATGGTAGTCCATATGACATGTAAGCCGGAGTTCGAATGACAAAATGTGCATTTTTTTGCCCGCAGTGCGCAGCTTTTGAATGCGTATAATCTACGGTGCGGTAGAATTAACGCAAGCGCGCGATCCATCGTATGGCAATGCGCGCTTACTAGGCCTTAATGTTTATCGAATATTGTGAGCTTAACGCAACTAAATTAAATTTAGAAAATAATTGTGGCGTGTAAAAGTATTTAGAATAAATCTTATTAAGTACTCGTACTTACTTTTCTAATTACGATTTATTGTACCTAAACATCATTTTATATTATTAATAAAATTATCTCCATAATAAGAGTGGGTTGCCCCTAGAGCTATAAACAGTAACATTAACAATAACTGTTGAACTTTACCATCTGTTGTTGCACCGCCATGTAAAAGTTAAAGTTTTTATGCATAATAGATGAAAAACAATGACTTCTTTCGCTCTAGGGTATATTGGGTGGGCGTGTCAGAATTTTACCTGAAATTAATTTGTGTTTTATTTCTAATTATTCCTAATATTAGTTTTCAAATTAATCTAAGCTTCTGTTCGGCAAAAGTAGGTACCAGCTAGAGTAGATAATTCTATAATTATATTCCAGATCTGGACGAAAAAATAAAATAACCCAGCATTTGTTATCAAACCTTAGCCTAGAGCTTAAATTGCCCTTGGGAAATATAAAAGCTGACATTTTTCTGAATATTTGTGGTCTTTTAGTCAATATCGGTTGCGGCACCTCACTATTTATTAAATGGAAAGAACCGTACAACACTCGTAGGTATTATCAAATCATTATCTCTGATTTAAAAGAAGTGGCAGGCGGTCCTCTCCTTCGGTGGATCGTGATGCCGGCGGCTGCTTCAGCCGCCATAGGCGCGATCGATCACGATCCCGATTTTCAGCCGCCATAGGCGCGTGCGGCGAGCGACACGCACGGCGAGTAATGGGTAGCTTTCCGTCCGACCGTCCGGTAGCCGTTCGGACCGAGTCCAAGTCCTCGACGGCGTAGTGTTCCCGCGCTCCTCAAGGAGATGTCAGTAAAACCGCAGCCATGCAGGGTCGAAGCCTACTGGGGCCATGGTTTATGCGAAAATGAACCCTGGGGCCCTGAAACGAAGACAAAGAAGGAAAAGGGCTGGCTTTCAGTTAGTAAAAGTCTGACCTCCTGCTCCGCCCAAGGGCGGGAGATGTCACTGGATGATTCCCCACCAAAATAAAACCTCACTCTTATTGTTTTAATCACAGACATAATGCTACATTAGAGGACCTAGGGTGAGTTTATAAATGTGCTGAAAGAAAATAAAACGTAGTTGATACTGATGTTGAACTACGATTTATTAGTAATGTAATATGTAGTCAAAATCACTTCGAGTATTAGTATTATTATTACTATTTGCGGGAATGAGTTTTCTCTACTTCCATAATTAAAAACTATTTCCGTAAATATGTTAGTAAGTAGCAACAATTCTATTAGACCGGTAGTTACATGAAGTTATATTTTTTTTATAAAATGTAATTATAATGAATACTTTTTAATTATGGAAGAGAAAATCTAGTCCTGCTAAAACGTTAAATGTCGCTTACGACGTTCTTCCTAAAAAGGCTCGACTTGATAAAGTCATTTTGACTACATATGAAACGACGCGCGACGATGGTAAGAGACCAGACGGTATGTCTTTATTTCCTTGGAAGATGGGTAGGCCTTTAGTGTGGGACGCTACCTGTGTCGATACTCTTGCGCCATCCCATCTTCCTAGCTCATCGTGCTGTGCTGGTGCTGCCGCGGCGGCTGCGGAGAACCTCAAGCGGCGGAAATATAACAGCCTCGTTGGCAGTTATATTTTTGAGCCGTTTGGGGTTGGGGGTCCGAGTGCTCATATGCTTTTTAAAGATTTATCCAAACGCTTAGTTGACTCTTCGCGTGACCCAAGGGCTGGCTTCTACCTCGGTCAGAGATTAAGCATTGCCATACAACATGGCAATGCCGCCAGCCTTTTGGGCACACTTCCAGTCGACAGCGATGCGGAGGAGTTTTTTGACGTCATATTTAGTTAGGCCTTTAGTGTATATATTATTTTTAATTATTTAAGAACTCTTTGGTTCAATCGACTACATATTACATTAGTCATTTTTAGTTACAGCGAATAAAACTAATATGATTTATTGTAACAAATGTACTGCGGACCAGTGTTTGAATAACGGTCGAATATGATACGTAATTTGGTCTAATGACATTCAAAAGTGAGAACCGTCAGTTTTCGACTTGAGCAACTGTCAAATCGTATGGAAAAAGGTTTTCCCTTATGGATATCACTTGTTCAGTTTGAGTACAATTGACGCGATTGAGCAGGTTTAAACCCTTGCGCTAAAAGTCACTAGAATACCATAGTTACGTTTCCTACCTTCCCACATTGAAAAGAATCTTCTTCAATTAATAAAAAAACGGTTAAAACCAGTCCAATGCCAGTCGGACTCCCGCACCGAGAATTCCGTACAACCTTACCTATGTAAACAGTACAATTCTCGAAGATTATTCCGTATTGCAAAATATTATTTTGTGTACATCACAAAATAGTACATTGTTTCACTAGGGGTGAAAGTTACTTATCTCGTCCCGAGAAGAAGTTGGCGGCCGAGCGTAGCGAGGTCGCTAATTCGAGGGACTAAATAAGTAACTTTCAACCCGAGGTAGGTAAGCATTGTGCTTTTCATTACGAATACAAGAATATAGACCTAATTTTTTTTTAAATAATTTGACAGTTGTTAGGTGAAAGTAAAACTCCATAGGGATGAAAAGTGTTGTACTTTTCAGCCCGCTCCTCAGGCAACTTCAGATCTACTTTCAGAGTATGAGTAATGAAATAGTATTTTGCTATACGAATAAAAATACTACAAATTAATGGTTTCGGGCTTTATTCTTTACTTGTGCTACTCATGATGATGATGTCATCTAGCCGATTTTGGCCACAGCAACCGCATTCCTTGGCTCCTCATGGTGGTTGTGAGCTCAGATCTGCTGCTCTGTTATGTGTTCTCATGTGACTTGCATATCCAACCTTGGCCGAAAAACTCTGATCACAGAGCGGACATGTCAGAACACCATTAACGGTATGATACGTTATTGCTGCTGGTGGTCTAGCTGTGAGGTCGTCGCGTTTTTGGTCTTATTCCAACCTCCGTGCTACTCATAGCAGAATGAAGAAAGAATAAAGCCCGAAAACCCGTTGGCTTAGAATTCCAACGGGAAGTACATACTTCCAAATCAAAACCTATAGGGTATGTACCCTTGCGATTGTCAAAATATGCGCCATAAACAGAGTAAAACGGGCTTATTGCTACATTACGTTGATATTGACGGGGCAGCAGACTTGAGTATTTAATATAATTTTTACCTTAATTTCTTTCGCCTTCCTGAGATAAAGTATCTTTATAAACGAATAGGCGGACAACAATGTGGTCCTATAAGGGTTCTTGCTGATTGAGGTAACCTTAAAGCCAACTGTAAACTAGGATTCAGAGGGTCCATTTCCACTCGCCTATCATCAATATCGAGAATGGTTAAAATCTTATTGCTTCATCTAACGCGATGTTTGATGAAGAGGCAATGCAAAAAAGAGAGATAACGCCTGAAAACTCTGTTAGCATTCGGTAATTCCGAGATTATACTCGAATATTTTACGAAACTTGTTCCAGGAAAAACCTTTTTTTTTTTGTAAACCCTTAATTCATTAAAACCAAACGAACGCTCTCTCATTGTCTTTCTTATTGTGTCTCTAATTACGGTATTCGGAAGGTTAAAAGTTTCCCAGAAAAATTGTCGTCATTCAGAATCTCGATTGTATTTATTTATTTATTTATTTATTTATGTACACACAAACACTTAAAAAAGAAAAGAACAAATAAGAATAGAAGAGTACAAAGGATCTGCTTATCTCTAAAGAAATTTCTTCCAGCAGACCTGTGACAGGACAGTTGGATAAAAAAAGTAGACACAGTGTGTATAAATTAAAAAAAAATAAACAAAATAAGTAATGAAATAGACTATAATTTTCCAGGGGTATGTGCAAGCAAGGCATCTATTTTTTTTTTCGTTATTATTAAGGATAAATTTCTTAATAATTGATTACAATCTAGCCTAACAGACTAATAAGTTATTTATGTGTAACTTATTTGTATACAGTTTTGTTTAGACTAAGAATAGCGTCTTTTAGCACTTATAGAAGTTCAAGGCTTCTTTGATGTACTTTTTATATTTTAAATATATGAGTAGGTACACTAGTATTATATATTAAATAAGAATATAATAATAAGCAGCTGACACTGCAACACGTTTTTTTTTTTTCTTTTTTTTTCTCTCGACGGGGAAAATCATCATTGACGAAACCCGCTCTTGGGTGGAGCGGGAGACAGTGTCAGAGTCTTACTGACTAAAAACCCCGCGCCGTTCCTTCTAGCCTTCATACCGGGGCTCTAGTTTTCTTTCGGATAACCCCGACCCCGGCTTCGACCCAGATGGGCCCCTCCTGTTGCTGACAACTCCTTGAGGCGCGCGGGAACAGTGCGCGCCGTCGACGCCTTGGCTCGGTCCGGACAGTTACCGGACGATCGGACAGCGAGCTACCCATGGCTCGCCGTCCGCGAGCCCGCGTCTACGGTGGCCGGAAATCGGGATCGGAATCCCGGCGGCGGACACTGCAACACGTGTATCTCAGGTTTTTCCGTTGACTCTGCATATTGCAATAACTTAGATTAACAATAGAGAGATATATGCAATAACTTAGATTAACAATAGAGATTAATAAATAATAACTTATCCCACGGTTTCATCTCTTCAACTATCTCCTTTAAAAAATCACGTCAATTCATCACTCCGTTTTGCTGTGAAAGACGGACAAACAGACACACACACTTTCCCATTTATAATATTAGTATGAATTAATGGAGGGCCAAAGTTCACGTAAAATAGCAGATTTTCAGAGGTCTGTACTAGATTAATTTTCCACATATTTATTTTGATTTCTATAAAAGCCTCCACGTACTGTGTATCCAAAATATCTAGAGAAAGATGTGTAGTAACATCATAATCATGTAAGAGCAGTTAAATTAATAAGATGCTCTTAAATAATCTTCAGTTCAAATTGTACGCAGCAATTTGCAACAACAGCGTTTAATGAGCACTCACAGTTGTCAGCTTCTAATGCATTCTGCAGCTGGCGAAAATCCCGGCCCGGTTAAGAAGATGTCATCCCTGCGGCCTCCGACGCTCCCCTGGCGACAGCTGGCCGAGTAATTTGAAAACCAAGTAACCATTGAGCTAGGCACTAAGATCTTTCTATTAGCCATATAGGCTCAACTCACACTGGTGAAGATTTGAAACGTCGCTAAGCCATGATAATGTATTATCGAAAAAAACAATCTAGTTTCCAATTATGACGATTTTTTTTGTGAAGCCTAGACTTCTCGTTAGTTAGGCAAGCGTGTTCCATTGTCGGCCACATCAATAGTGGTCAAACGTGGGCCACACATTACATAAAAAAAGCTTGATTTGATAAAACTTAGTAAATTATTTCGCCTGTATAAACCGTGGTGACATAGTGTAGACACTTACCTAATAATTTTATCAACAATTTCCTCGCTGTTTTCCTTTGCGTTATGCAAATGGCTGGCCTGTTGGTCTAGTGGTTAGTGGCCCTGACTGCTTAGCCTGAAGTGTATTGCCCTTAGGAACAAAATGCACTATATGTCCATTCTGGACAGCACTTGGCCCAACTTCCATACAAAGATTGACAATGTCCTTCGGTTGTTTGCTTCTAGGCAACAATGTACAACTATCAAAAAAGAGCACGGACGTCATGTCTGTGGATTGAATGTAAGGCAGGAGTGTGGTTTTAGTCAGTAGGAGTCTGACACTGCCCAGCCTGGCTCGTATGTGAGGCAGCCTGGCCGTCCATGAGGATTTCCTACTCCTGCCGAAAAACAAAAATTGGTATAAACCAGTGCTTGACTGCGATCCCACCTGATAGTAAGCAGCCGTTGGTGGTGAGGCGCACTAGTTTATTAAGCCTTGAACAATTATGAGGATTTCCCAGTCTTGAAGAAAAGAAAAACTGTCCTTCATTATTTAAAAGGCGTTAGGATTTTTTCACGCTTTCTTGAGACTTTATTCAAGTATCATAAGTGCCACCCACTTCGAAATAAAACAACGTTGTCTTTAAAACGCCGCCGGCTATCTACCTAATGGAAAAGGGCCTTTAGGGATGTCGGCTCAGTACTACAAATTAGGGATGTAACGGAATCCAAGGCCAGGTGTAGAGTCTTTTATATTCCGTGAATTAGTGTGGTAGAAAAAAAAAACAGAATAGAATAAACTTTATTGTACACCAAAATGAACTCAAGATCAAGATGAGACTGTCGACAATCTGCATGCGCAGAGTACTGGAGTTCTTTGGCCCTATTACCAAGAAAAATAGCCACAACCTTGCACAGCTCATCAACTCGATCGTAACATTGGGCTCCGGCCAATCATCTGGCATGATTGGCCGGAGCCCAAAAATATGGACAGATCAGGTCCGCACCATACTGGACACAATTGCACGTCGCCCTTCATGACTCTAAGAACCCGCGGTTTCCCCCGCGTTTATTAATATACTTTACTCTTTCTCCCCCTTTTCTCACTTAAAAAAAAAAAATTGCCTATGTCCGTCTCCAGGGTCCCCCAACTATCTCTGTACCGAAATTTATCAAAATCGGTTTTGCCATTTAGGCATGAAGACGTAACAAACAAACAAATAAACTCACTTTCGCTTTTATCGAGTAAGGATAATATTCCACAAGTCACAACTATCACACAAAGCCATCTATTCTCAAACTAAGCAGAGCTTGTGCTATGAGTACTAGATAACTGATAAACATACCCACTTATATTTCTAAATACATACATATTATAAACAAATTACACTCAAACACAGAACAAATCATCTTACTCATTACAGAAACATTTGTCCTGGGTGGGAATTAAACCCAAGACTCCCAGCATAGCAGTCAGGAATACTGACCATCAGTCAGGTCTGTCAAAATTTAGGTATGTCAGAATTTTCAATTAAAATTCTGGTAAAAACACACAAGTGGGTGGTAAGATTAATAAGTGGTCAAGGCAAGATTATTTGCGAAAATTCAGCACGTGTGAAGGCGGAGGCGATAGTCCTGCACAACCCTAATAGGTACTACAAAAGAATGTACATAAATATAGCTACTTTTCTTTCCAGTAAAACAAGGTTACAATACACTCATTTGTCTGTGCGACACCATCATTAATCTGCCTCATTTCTGAATGATCACTCCTCTGTCAATTAATAAACTTTCTGTCAGTGGTTTCGGCACAATTTCCTGGTTCCTTTTATTTTCCTGTGACTTCCCATTGGAGTGTCTTCCTCCTTAACGAGATTCTCTTGTTTTTTGTAAGTTCGTGGTTTATTTACATTTTTAGTAGGCGCTAGAGGTACTGTTGTGATATATTTTATTTTTGGAAATCGGCATTAAATGATAAATTACTTTTATTCACCAAACCCAAGCGAACGCTGTCTCATTGTCTTTCTGTCGTTTCTCTAATTACGGTATTCGGAAAATTAATATATTTTTTTGGAAATACTTGTTTTTTTATTTTTTGGTCAGGGTTCAAATATAGAAAATATCGCGTTAAACAAATTAAAGGTTAAGCCAAAGAACAAAGATAACCGATATTTTTTAAACTCATCGTTTACGGGTTAATTTCAAAAACCAACCTTATAAGGCATCCCAATAAGTCTTCAAGACATAACAAAATAAATAAAAATAAACCTCAACTAAATAAATATTCCATAAAATTTGACACACAAAATATAGTATGCGATTAATATAAATCCTACAACATGACATCATCCTAATCGAATGCCATTTCTGTGTCAAACGTAAAACCTATATGGAATATTATGTAAGACAAATATTTCCTTTTCGAAGTAATGTCTTACATTATGATAAAACAAACATTATTTATGTATGAATGATAAAGAGCTATGGAAATGGTATAGAAAGGGTTTTGGAAATAATCTTTAATGTCAAAAGGTGACTAGGCAATGGGTATATTGCTGAAGAAATTGTTATAAAAGAGAGATATTTTTTTGTAAGCAAGGAAGTAGAATCAGTGTTTTGTTTAGTGGATTTATATTACGTTACGGTGTGTTACGGTAATGATATTGCATCACTGCTTACCTTCAGGTAGGATTACGGTTACCATATCTCAGAATTTCTCCTGAGATTTCAGGATTTTTGGTCTCTTCTCAGGTTTGTGGCTGGATTTTGCAAATCTAGTAAATTCTCAGTTTTATTTTTTAAATAAAATACAGCATAAATTAAAAAAAAATATATATATTATTAATAGTTTTTGTTTTGTATTTTAGACAATTTTACAATTATAATATACTTCTGCCAAATTGCATAGCAATTTTTTTGGTAAGGTCGCCACTACCACACCCCCCTCCCTCCACTTTGAGTGCGATATGCAACGATATAATTATGTTATCGTTGCATAACGGACTTTTAAATTATTTAGTACGGTTTAAGAGAAAAATCATAACTGCAAAAAATCTCAGGATTTTTCAATGGAAATCAGGGAATTTATTTATTTATTTGCCAGAATATAGGTACATACATGATGACATAGTAAAATAGTTTTAGATTCACTATATTCGACTTATCAGTCGTGCAAACATTTATTTAACATGCATTTATAATAATAATATAATAATTTCTCCGTACTTTTAATTTTTTCATCTGGTTACCTTAGGAAAGAGCACTCAAGCAGTGGTTTATAAAATAAAAAATGATAAAAATTAGATCTAGACAGAATTGTAATAATAATAATAGTATACCAGGGAGAGGGAGGCGTCGACGGCGTGCACTGTTCCCGCACACCTCAAGGAGTTGTTGGCAACAGCAAGGGCCCAGCCGGGTCGAAGCCTACCGGGGCCAGGATAATCCGAAAGGGGGCTCGAGCCCCGGTATGAATGAAGGCTAGAAAGAACGAGGTGGGTTTTTAGTCAGTAAGAGTCTGACACTACCTCCCGCTCCGCCTAAGAGCGGGGGTTGTCATTGGATGATTTTCCCTACCATAAAAAAAGGGAGAGGGACGCTAAAGAAAAGATCGATGGATTGTGTGAGAAGTGATATGCATGTTGCCCCGACCCCAAACAAAGCAGGGCAAAGACAGGAAGATCATGACTAAATAGACCAGTTTCGGATAGTTTCATTTACGGACATAAAACTATGTCTAACTTAATACATAATTATATATTTTTTGGTAGGAAATCATTTAATAATCTCCCGCCATTTGGGCGATGTGGAACTACTTTTTTTTAAATAAAAATTTGAAAATAACATCTCCTCCTCCTAAAACCCAAACGTGCACTTCCAATTGCCCTTGGCATTCCAGAGTCGCGGTAACTCTTCCGAACAAACCACCAGCTCATTAGGTCCTGTGCCGATGCAAATTGGCCCTCATTAGTGGACCGATTCATTAGCAGTTAAAACGCGTGTCGGCCGACCAGAGAAGTCTTTAAAAATATTTACCATCTTGAGGTTCTGTCAACAAATTAGTGGGTTTTGCCGTGAATAACGTATAATGACGGACAGATTCGAAAAATAGGCACGTCGTGCGTCGTTGGGACATAACAAAGAACACGGAGATAGTAGGGTACCTACATGATTAAATATTTTTTTTAATTAACCTACCCAGGTTTAAAACATAAATGAAATTTGTTGTCCCCATTAAATGGGGGGTATTTAATGCGTACATCAACGGGCATACACCCGCGTTTCCTATCGCGGCGGCGACCTACCGATTGCTTTCTATAAATGTGATATCCAAAAGACCTTCCAAGACAGGAGTGGAGTTGGAGTTTGGATAGACTATGATATGTCATGGCAAACACACATTGACACAGTATGCAAAAAGCTAAATCAACTATATTAATTGCCTACCATGCCTATGTTGCTTCAACACTGAAATACGCGCTGATATTCTAGGGCAACGCCACTAACAGGGATTTAAGGTGGTGCATCATGACTCACATTTTCACTGTTTTTCATACAACCGCTCATAACTGATTATGACGTTATTACACATTTTTCATTAGATATTTTGGAAACACAGTATCTTGTGAATATTATCTAGGTTTCTAAAGAAACCAATTTCTAAATTTGTGTAAAACTAATCCAGTAAAAACCTCTGAAAATGTCCTATTTTGAATGAACTTTGACACTTCATAATTTGCCTAAAAATTAAAAAAGTCAAAAAAGTAATCCTTTACAGACCTTGCAAATTTTATTAAGATATCTAAATGATGACAACTTTTTCCAAAAACTTTTAAGGGTTTAAAAAAAACAGCTATTTCCTGGAGCAAGTTTTGTGAAATTTTCGAGTAAATCTCGGAATTACCGAATACTAACAGAGTTTCCAGGCGTTATTTCTCTTTTTTTGCGTTGCCTTTTCATCAAACATCGCGTTGGCTTGCATTAAATGAAGTAATAAGCTTTTAAACCATTTTCGATGTTTACGATAAGCGAGTGGAGAAGGACCCTCTTAAGGTATGATTCCGAACTCGGCAACAAGCAGCAGTGTTGTTGCCTAGCTCGGAATGTAATCTCATATTAGCTTATAGAAATTGTATGGGGACCAGTAGTGTCGCGGCAGCACTGCTGCGTGCAGCATGGTTCGGAATCATACCTTAAGTCTTTAAAGCGCAAAAAAGATGCGGCCGAGAAATAGCCGGCATCTGTATTCCTGACTCATGTGAACCTCATTTGAAAAAATTAAAAATATCGACCTTTCCATGCATTTATATTTATGAAGTATTCGTATTTGTAAAAATTAATGAAAATCTATTCGATAAACTTAAATCAAAAAGACATTTAAAAATATCTAATGTACTACATAAAATGGCTCAGTTTGACAAAAGTTTCTTTGGTATGGCATCAAAAATTTACAATATAATACCTATTGAAATTTTGAGCACTAAGGAATTTGCAATATTTAAATATAAATTACGTGATTTCTTAATCGATAAGGCTTACTACACGATCCAGGATTTCCTAAATTAATGAATAATTATGTATTTTTGACATTTAAATTAAAAATTTTTTTGACATTTATAATTCTTTTGACTCAATTATTTGCAAATATTTTTTAGTATAACCTGTAATTTATTATTGTATGCCTAATTGGCAGGACATAATGGAACTATAATTTATCATTAATGACATCTGTAAATAACCTATGCCCACAATAAAGACATTCTAATTCTGATTCTGACAGTGAATTTGACAAAGTACACAACGGACTGGATTTAACTTGTTATTGTTAAATTTAAATTTCATTTATGTTTTAAACCTGGGTCACCATTTAATCGGGACAACGGGCATACTCCTGCGTTTCCTATAGCGGCGGTAACGTACCGGTTTCGCCCTATAAAACACTCTGACCCGCTTATCTGACCTAAAATAGTAATTAATCAATTATTCTGTCTCTAATTTATTACAAACGTACGTGAAATACTGTAAAAAAGTTTGTAGTATACACGTGGGAGCTTTCACCCGGAAATTTGTCGTTTTTCCGGAAAAAAATATATATAGGAAAGTTTTTTAATTTTTTCTGTTACAAGTTTCGGTTGTTCTTGATAATGTACTGGGACTACTTTTTGATTTATTTAGTACTTTGGAATATTTACTTGTATTATGTGTAATAAGTAGTGGTTGGCGTAGGTAGTGCTATTCCAGGGATTTAGGCCCTGTAATATCAACATGGATCAGTGTTATAAATTCTAGGTAGTATTTTATTTATTAATTTTATTTTATTTAGCTTCACTTTTCTGACCAACATTTGACTATACAAAAGTGCCTGCTAATGGTCTATTTGAAATAAATGCTTTGATTTTGATTTTGTAACTGTTTGTTCTGATCGAAAGATCATTTTCTCTATTCGGGTTTTAAGTGTCAAAAGAAATAGATTAAATATTTTAAAATTATTATTATTTTTTATTTATTTTTAAATCAAGACCAGATACGACTTATTTCAGATATTTTTTATTTATTTTTATATCGGAAATAAGTAACTTCACTCGGTCGAAATTAAGGAAAATATTCCCGGGGCTCCGCAAATTTCGGGGCATATCCATATCAACTCTAACATTAAAGTTTGTTGACCCAAAATGGCACTACCCTACGCCGAACACTAATATATAAACTTTTTTTTAGGTTACAAAGAAGGCGTGTGTATTGTGAAACTATTACAGAGGAAACGTAATGTAGACATTTCCTTTTTATCTACATATCTATACTAATATTATAAAAGTTGTAGCATTTGTAAGTTTATATGTAGGGGGTAATCTATGGAAGTACTAATCCGATTGCTAAAATTTTTTCACCCTTAGAAAGCTGCTTTATTCCTGAGTGACAAAGGCTATCTTTTATGTACGCAGACGAAGTCGCGGGTAATTCAAGGAGTTGTCAGCAACAGGAGGGGCCCAGCTGGGTCGAAGCTTACCGGGGTCGGGGTTATCCGAAAGGAAACTAGAGCCCCGGTATGAAAGCTAGAAGGAACGGCGCGGGGTTTTTAGTCAGTAAGACTCTGACACTGTCTCCCGCTCCACCCAAGAGCGGGTTTCGTCAATGATGATTTTCCCCGTCGACAGAAAAAAAAAGTCGCGGGTAATACATTTGTAGATGATTTTAGTTGTGTGCGCATCACGTAAAACTGTAAATGTACGAAATCGATGTAAATAACTTTTATCTATATATATAAAAATCAATGCCACTTTTCGTTGTTATTTTATAACTCAAGAACGGGCTCACCTATCCAAACCAAATTTTTAGGCTTTGTTCGGACTATTTAGTAGATGGTTTATGTGAAGTTTGGTAGGGTAGAGTAGGGTATAATAGGGTAGAGTAGGGTAGAGTAGGGTAGAGTAGGGTAGAGTAGTGCAGAGTAGAGTAGAGTAGTGTAGAGTAATGAAGGGTAGAGTAGGGTAGAGTAGGGTAGAGTAGGGTAGAGTAGGGTAGAGTAGGGTAGAGTAGGGTAGAGTAGAGTAGTGTAGAGTAGTGTAGGGTAGAGTAGGGTAGGGTAGAGTAGGGTAGAGTAGGGTAGAGTAGGGTAGAGTAGGGTAGAGTAGAGTAGTGTAGGGTAGAGTAGGGTAGGGTAGAGCAGGGTAGAGTAGGGTAGAGTAGGGTAGAGTAGGGTAGAGTAGAGTAGTGTAGGGTAGAGTAGGGTAGGGTATAGTAGGGTAGAGTAGGGTAGAGTAGGGTAGAGTAGGGTAGAGTAGGGTAGAGTAGGGTAGAGTAGGGTAGAGTAGGGTAGAGTAGGGTAGAGTAGGGTAGAGTAGGGAAGAGTAGGGAAGAGTAGGGTAGAGTAGAGTAGGGAAGAGCGGGAGCGAAGCCGCGCGGGCAAAAGCTAGTAGGTATATAAAAATTATGTGCAACTTGATAATTTACTTAGGCTTTGTTTCATTGCAATCGGTTGACTATATCGAAAGATATACTACATTCATTGACTGTTAGGCGGTACGAAGTTCGCCGGGACGCCGAGTCAGCTCATACGCGTTGTCAAAGTTGTGTTACAGGTACAATGTCTCGAACTTACGATTAGAACAAGAAAAGTAAAGGTCGAACGAGAAACACAAACACAGGAATAACCAAACATATTCTACTAACAAAGACACTAAAAAAAAGACATTGTTACATCTTGTTTATCTTTTAAGATACAAAGTGCTTCCCCAAGCAGCATTTGTCACAACTCCTGTTCCACAAAATTACCTTAGTGTTGTGCCACATCTCAATATCGATTGAACGTCGCAGCGAGTCGATAATAATATATCGCAGGTCAGACTCCCAGCATTAACCTATCAGTTTCGAGCCGCGACTGATAGGGTTGAGCTCTAGTGTGAGCAAAGCTATGTGCTGCTAAGATCAAAATCTCTATAAAAAAGAAAAATAAGAGGTTTTATGAATACAGTTTGTAGACATTACATGAAAGTAAAACAGATTAATATTGTAGAACAACATTTTTTTCTTTTTAAAACCATGGAGTTTCTTGCTGGTTCTTCTCCATAGGAAACGACCAATTTGGAACCATGCGCACCGTGACACGCCTTCATGCTTCACTTAGAGCAGGTGAACTGATTTGATTAAATATTTCCCTCGTAAAAAAAGGCATTAGAAAGTAAAATTGTGGAAAAGTAAATATATAAATATAATTACGAGTAATTCAGGATCCAGTTTAACTCAACCAACGCAACAAATTAATTTATTATTAGAAAACGGTCTAAAACTTTACCTAAAAAAAATTACCTAAGTATGGTGGATTAGGACCCACTTTTTCTCAAAGAGAGAAATACAGTATTTCAGTAGTAAGTAGAACATCGTAGGATTTTTTTGGCTAGATAGGTAACTTGTATCATCACTTATTTTGAGGTAATTTTCTAAATTAAAATCAAAGCATTTATTTAAAATAGACCATTTACATGCACTTTTTTGTCGCTCAGTCCAAAAAATTTAAGCTAATTCTCACGTTGCAAAGCATAGATCTGTATGGAGAAGAACGTGCAAGAAACTCCGCAGCAAGATATCATCGCTTAGCTTGCCTTGAGCGCGGTACCTCACTGGAGTAGTTTATTACAGCTCATACACGCTACGTAATTTGAATGGGGGCTGTGTGAGAGTTATTTATAGCTTTATTTTATCCCCATTCAACTCTATTTGTTACATACAATAGTATTTTAAGCCTACTAACTGCTGGAGGTAATATACAGATCTTAATTTGCCGTGAGAAGTTACCTTCTGTATTATTATAGACATTCATTTTATTCCACTTATTTTTATTTACAAAATTGATGATGAATTCGTCATTTCGTTTCAGTGTGTCGTCAATACGAAATGGATTTCATTTTTTGTTTCATGTTTTTTTGACCTGACATTTTCAAAACTAACTTTTCTGTGTCAACGAAGCTCTATTTATTTTTGTTTCGTAGAAATCAAGCGACCAAGCTTTATAAATATTGTCATAAATTTCTCCGCTTCATCGAAGCTATATACAGTAGACTACTACAGCAGGTTAGTAACTATCTAGTAGATAAGCCTATTAGGTATGTCTCACTGTTGTGCGAAAACCTACATCTCTCTTTTCCACACACGTTGGTCCTCAGACATTTTGCCATCGTAATAAAAAATACATTAGGTATCTTAACGTACTGTGTTCTCACTTTTTTTTTATTATCGTAATAACGAGACTGAACTCTACGCTGCACAAATTTCGGTTCGGGAACCAAAAGCGTTAAACCAAATAAACCAAATTTTTTGCCCCGCAGAGATCAGTCTCATATATATTATATACATATTGCAGTCCAGTCCCTTCGGTAGTTGTCAAGCTCATTTATCCATCTTCAACCTGGATTTAGTGGGACCCAATAAGAGGCTCTTTAGCCCACAGCTCATCTGATATGCGGTGACATCTTTTATCTTAGTTTTGGCGGCAGTATTGTGTTCCGCCTGCGATTGAAAATTCGAACCTTTAGAAAACTGCGCTCCGTGGCTCGATGACAAACTTCGAGCCTGGACCTCTGCTGTAGTGTCAAAGACCAAAATAGTGCACCATACGTAACCATAGGAAGAGTGCATATGTCTATGAATTTTCCGTTTCTGACATAGCGGGATATCTCTACCTTTGAGAACTCTATAGATCAAAAGCTCCTCTAGACGCACTCAGTGCGGCGAGAAACTTCTTTAACTTGTTAAGCTTTAAAGAAGGAAATATAAAAACCTACTTCTATATTATGGTCAGAAGAAATTCATTCGCCTTTATTTCCCGTTTTCTAAGCATCTGCAACAACTCAAGCACATTTAATGTTCACAAAACATGGCCGTTTTAGCGCACAGAGCACACAATTTCCAGAAATTTTAAAGCATTATAAAAAGAAAAACCATCTGTAGCTTACTTCAATAATATAGAAAAGCTACGTTAGTCGCACTTTCAGTGAACTTAAAATTGCCCGATAGAGTTTTCTAGAACTTCTGCAAGTTTTTAAGCTAAGAATGTATTTTTTTATTCAGTTTATGTACCAATCTATGAGTGGGTACGTAATTACTCATAGATTTAGGTTTGTGTCTGTGTTTTCTAATAGCTGGGGATCTTTAAGTCATGAGTGAATAGGTTACTTCTAGGCAATCATGCTCCATCGTCGATCACATCGTTGCTTTTCATCTGGTGAGATTCAAGTGAGTGTTCAAGCGCGAGACTATAAACAATAAAAAATCTATACTAATATTATAAAAAGGTAAAGTTTTTTTTGTTTGTAGAAGGTAATCTATGAAAGTACTAGTCCGATTACGAACACAGGTATAAAGCTGTTTCATTCCAGAGTGATATCGTTACTAATATTATAAAAGCGAAACTAAGTTTGTTCGTTTGTTTCTTACGTCTTCACGCCTAAATGGCTAAACCGATTTTGATGAAACTGGTACACGGATAGACCATGTCGTGGGATAGGACATAGGATACTTTTTATCCCGGAAGTATGTTCTCTAGGGATAATTAACTGCTATCACGCGGGCGAAGCCGCAGGGAGCAGCTAGTAGGCTATATTTTATAAAAAGTTAGTAAAATATAAAAAAAGCTTTGTTACTGTTTTATATAGGTACAATAAAGTTATTCTATATTTTGTGAAAAGAAAGATAAGTTTGGTGTTTTTAAGTAGGAGCGTTCACATGAATGTATTCAAATTTAAGTCCGACCT
This sequence comes from Mythimna lalbum, assembly GCA_949319445.1. Taxonomy (NCBI): domain Eukaryota; kingdom Metazoa; phylum Arthropoda; class Insecta; order Lepidoptera; family Noctuidae; genus Mythimna; species Mythimna lalbum. Next base: position 7,928,513 of record OX439363.1, read on the forward strand.
AACTTATGAAATAGGCGTTTTGTAAAACAGGTTAGGTACGGTCTACTTTGAACCGTGATATGTTCGGATTGACTTGGGATAACTTCAAACAAACTTTATATTTGAGATACGTTATTCTTTTTACAAGCTTTTATTTAGTTTCACCTGTCCGGATATTTGTCTGTAGTCGAATCTTGTAAATTAAATTTGACCCACTTCCCGGTTACTGATCGAGCTGAAATTTTGCATGCATGTGTAAATCAGATGACAATGCAAAATTATTATGACATGGAGCTGATCTGATGATGGAACCGGAAGGTGGCAACTTGGTAGTTAAACGACACAACCTCATAGATTTTGGGCTCGTATGATTCGTCTTGACAAGTATTAATTATATAGGTATACCGAGCTATAAAAGCTTGCTATGAAAAAAATATTTTGATTAAAAGCTTGTTTTTACAAGCTTTCATTTAGTTTCACCTGTCCCGATGCTTGTCTGTCATCAAATCTTGTAAATTAAATTTGACCCACTTCCCGGTTACCGATTGAGCTGAAATTTTGATGCACGTGTAACGCAGATGACAATGCAAAATTATTATGACATGGAACTGATCCGATGATGGAACCGGAAAGTGGCTATAGGAACTTGGTAGTTAAACGACACAAACCCGTCGAGTTTGGGCTCGTATGATTCGTCTTGACGAGTACTAATTATAAACCGATCTATAAAAGCTTGCCATGAAGAAATGATTTTCATTAAAAGCTTGTACATAACAAACTTCAACTTTAGACCATGCATCTCGTATTACTTCCCATACAACAGCTCGACTCGCCGAATGACGGAATATACCGAATACCAACCGAGCGTTTACGTGCCTTCTCACTTTTTTCTCTTTTCCTCTTTTTCAAACATTGCGTTGGATGAAACAACAAGCTTTTATATCATACTGAAGTTGGCGATAGAGGAGGTAAAACAGCCGCTATCTAAAAACTAATCACATTCCTTTCAAACCTAGACCAAAAATTCCACATGAGTTTTCAAATTGCTTTAGCCATACGCTTTGCGCAGATAGCTAGTTCAAAATCCAGGCAGTCGAAATCTAAACCTAGGAGACAAAGGCTGTCTAAATTGGCTAAAACCTCAACAAAGCTATCTGTTAGTCTGTTGCCATCAAACATTGTGACAATGACACAAGTGTCAAGGTTTGGCTCACTGACAGGATAAACACTGGATTTGGAGGCAACAGCATCTGGATTGGGCTGATAGGACACGTTTAAACCATAAGGAACCTACTCATAATCTGAGTTATAGCCGTATTTAAGCTATAAAAGCAATTAAAAATACTTTTTTATAAAAAAAAAAAAAAAATAACCGACTTCACTAAAAAATTTAATTAAATTTGAGGAGTTCCCTCGATTTCGCTAAGATTCCATCCTCAGATCCTAACTTGGTGACTATGGAACCATTTGGGAAGTTACCCGTTCCAACAAAAAAATAATTTTTCAAATCGGTTGGCAAGCGACGAAGTTACGCGCGAACAAACATAAAAATAAAAAATACAAACATTCAAATTGAGAACCTCCTCTTTTTTTAGAAATCGCCTAGTCGGTTAAAAACTACATTAGACCGACGCACACGTATAACGCTCCTGATTTGTACTTAGAACGACGTCGCGTGGCGTGGATCTAGTGTAGCTCTACAAATCTAGTTGCCATATAAGATGTATGGACACCGACGCGCCCAGATCGGAAGAAGATCGGATCGACGCTTTCCCGCCTGTTTTGTTTTTTATTTCTGTGGCCTAATAGACCGGCCATTATTTTTCGTTTTCATCATTGAAAAAATGGTAAATATTTCTATTTACAAGCATTTATTTAGTTTCACCTGTCCCGATGTTTGTCTGTCATCAAATCTTGTAACTTAAATTTGACCCACTTCCCGGTTACCGAATGAGCTGAAATTTTGCATGCATGTGTAAATCAGATGACAATGGAAAATTATTATGATATGGAGCTGATCGGATGATGGAACCGGAAGGTGGCTATAGGAACTTGGTAGTTTAACGACCCAACCCCATCGAGTTTGTGCTCGTATGATTCGTCTTGACGAGTATTAATTATATAGGTATACCGAGCTATAAAAGCTTGCTATAAAAAAATATTTTCATAATTTTTTTATAAAAAGTTTGTTAAAGAAATAAGTAAAAGAAAATAACAAAAGTCATTAAAATAAAATTCTTTAATAAAATAAAATTATGTAACCGATAAAAAAGAATAGGTATTATTCTTTTTTATCGGTTACATAATGATTTTTTTATAACATGTCAAGAAATTATAATCTAATAAAGATAATTAATTACCTATCACTATCACACATAATTAATTCAAGAAGTTTAATTTCAAGAAGAAAAATTGGTTCGACGGTTTCCCGGAATTCCTGTTATTTTAATCCAACAAGTCCAATGGGAAATTCGAAGTTACTACCTGAATAATTATGACAGTTGAAATTATGATGAATAGCGTAATTGTATGTTGGTTTTATACATGTATAGTTGTTTAGAGCAGTGGTGGCCGAGTGGTAATGGCCCCGGCTTGCGAGTTGTAGGTCCCGGGTTCATACTCAGCTAGGCGCATTACTTTGTGTAATTTATTACATCACTACTGCTCTCAAAATGGTGAAGAAAAACATCGTGAGGAAACCGGTTTGACCTAGAACCAAAAATTCGAAGACGTGTGACATTCACTAACCCGCACTGGGCCCGCGTGGTGGATTACGGCCCATTCCCTCTCCTAGATAGGAGGACTGAGTCCCAGCAGTGGGACCATTATAAGGCCGACTGTGCTGTGCTGTAGCCGCCCACGTTTATGTAGATTTTTCCATACAAACTTTAGACTCCCATTTCATCCCCCTAGGGGTTTTTTTTTCACCCCCTAGGGGGAAAATCATCTCTTAGTGCCCGCCTACGTCACAAACGTTTCCTTTTGCAACATTTCATATTCCTAGTCAGTAGTTTTGGCTGTGCGTTGATATGTCAATCAGTCAGTTTGTCCTATAGATAAGAGAGTTAGTGATAGGGCGTTGGGTGATAGCACAAAATGGAAGCAAAAACGTATTGCGCCGCCCCCGTGATAATTAGAGACACAATAGAAAGACAATGGGTGCGCGAACGCCGCCGTTCGCTTGGGGTTTAATGAATTACAATGAACAGGACAATGGGAGGAAGATAGATAAATACAACATTATTTTCATTTTTTGCAAAACCTGAATAAAGTTTGTTCACAATCAATAACTGAATTGATTTTAATAGTTTTATACTTTATCTTTAATTTTAAAGTTATCTAAAATGTTGTTTTTGTAGTGTAATATATTATTAATATTTTTCTTTCTTTATAAGCTCTGCTTAGCTTGGGACTAAGCGGCGTTGTATGATAATTGTGGAATATTATATTATAATTAACTTGTAATTTGACGTTTATTCGGCTGCGACGAGACTTTTTAAAATGTAATTGTTTAATTAGTATACAAATACTAACAATACCATAACCAACTACCAACGGATTACAAAAGCAACTGTATAGGTATTGTTAACCCATTCTCACCCACTCTCACCTCACCTCCATAACACGTGGGAGGTGTTTGCTAACCCTCTCGCTACTTAGCATCAATCCGCGATCAATATTCAAAGTTTAACCGTTCCATTAACAATCCGGCAAGTTGGCCATACTGCCGATATGACGTCACGAATACGCTCACAGCTAACAAACTTTCGTCAAAGACTAAAATATGCAGAAGCGAATCACTTACTTGCCCTTGTACGTAAATTATACACAAAGTTTAGTTGGTTTTAGTTAAACACGATAAGTTTTCGAGTCTCCCGTATTGTGTGTGCACTGATGGACATAGGTCTCCCTCAAGCGTCTACACAACGACCACAGCACGGGTTTTCTTTTCAAAAATACCCCGCGGTCCTAGCTATTTTTTTTTTTTACGGTGGGCAAAAATCGGGTTTGGAGTTTTTAATTCTTTATTGTACACCATGATAAATAATAAAATTTGTGGATATCACAGTTCATGTACATAGGCGAGCTTAACTCAAAGTTGAGTTTTCTTCCAGCAAACCAACAAATCAACCAACTTAATTCATGAATCCCCAAGCGACCACCGGTGGCCGCGCATCTATTGTCTTACTATTGTGTCTCTTATTGACGGTATCTGAAGGGTTAAGGTACCTACATGGTGGGTTTTCGGAACACATTTATTGTACGTACAGCCAAGGAGTGGAATTCCCTGCCGGAGTCGGAGTCGGAGAGTGTTTCCTGATAGCTATAACCTCGAGGTCTTTAAGTCAAGAGTGAATAGGTTGCTTCTAGGCAAGCGTGCTACATCGACGGCCACATTATCACTTTCCATCAGGTGAGATAGTAGTCAAGCACGAGCCTATCAGAAAATAAAATAAAATGTATTACAAAAAAAGCGTTTCGAAACGGCTCAAAAATCCTAAAATAAATATATTTATTTACCTTTAAGAGGGTCCTTCTCCACTCGCTTATCGTAAACATCGAAAATGGTTTGAAAGCTTGTTACTTCATTTAATGCAATCCATCGCGATGTTTGACGAAAAGGCAACGCAAAAATAGAGAGATAACGCCTGGAAACTCTGTTAGTATTCGGTAATTCCGAGATTTACTCGAAAATTTCACAAAACTTGCTCCAGAAAATAGCTGTTTTTTTTAAACCCTTAAAAGTTTTTGGAAAAAGTTGTCGTCATTTAGAATCTTAATAAAATTTGCAAGGCCTCTAGAGGATTACTTTTTTGACTTTTTAATTTTTAGGCAAATTATGAAGTGTCAAAGTTCATACAAAATAGGGCATTTTCAGAGGTTTTTACTGGATTATTTTTACACAAATTTAGAAATTGGTTTCTTTAGAAACCTAGATAATATCCACAAGATACTGTGTTTCCAAAATATCTAATGAAAAATGTGTAATAACGTCATAATCAGTTATGAGCGGTTGTATGAAAAACAGTGAAAATGTGAGTTATGATGCACCACCTTAAGCATTATTTCATAATCTATGCTTCCGTATCCTGAACTTATACATTGTTTAAGTTGTAAGATTGAGACGTCGAGTTTGAACTCAAGCCTTTTGACATTCTTTGTAATTGTAATTAGGAATTGTTTGCGAAACAGGTTGACATTTACGGAGTAACAAAAAGATTGTTGAATTATATTGGGAATCGGAGATAAAAAGTTTCCAAGTTAGGCTAATTTTACGAATTTTTCTTTTTATAATTGGAGAATTTCTATTTTAAAGCACTGACTTTTAGATGTACAGTTATTGGTTTGTTTTTATTGATTGAATAGATATGTAATTTTTTTTTTAGGTGGGAAAATCATCCAGTTACAACTCCCTCCCAAAACCCACTCCTCTTCCTACTATGCTTTCGTCCCAGAGCCCCGAGTTTCAGTTTTTACATTACCCGTGGCCCCAGTAGGCTTCGACCCTGCTGGGTAAGGGCCTGTCGGTTTACTGACATGTCCTTGAGGCTTTCGTGGAACTACACGCCTCGTCGACGACTTGGGCTGGTCCGAACGGTTACCGGACGGTCGCCATTGCTCCCCGTCCGCAAGCCCGTGCCTACGGAGATGGACATCTCGCAATGTATGTTTATTTTATTATATTCTAACTATAAAGACCTTAGCTACGAGTTCCTCTTCTTACTCTTATTAATCACGAAGTCATAACTCAGTCTAACTTGACAGATGGAGCCAACAGTCCCCTGTTCCAGTCATTACTCTATTTACTTCAGAATTCATTACGCAGCGTACTGTTTGCAATGTTTTCCTCGCTCGCTTGTCAGACTGCTTTATTGTCAGACTGTGGCGTTTAAATTGTATTGGAAATTTAGGTCAGTAGGTGAGCAATTGTATTTGCGGAATTATTTGAAAGAGCTGAGGAGCGCAAAGGGCAACTGTAAGTGCGTTATCACACTGCCACGCATCACGTTGCATGTTGCGTGGCAACGTACCTACGCACGAACTTGTGGGAGTGCAGATCTGCACTCACGCGTGGAGTTGAGTTTTCGGAGGCTCTGACTCATTTCATCCAATATAACACACAGCACTACGAGATTCAGTGTGCCATACCTTGCGTCTCACGCCGCGACTCACACGCGTGTGCGCTTGTGTCTCCGCTTGGAGGCGCGTGATCTGCATGAACGCGCGTGGATGCATTTTCTGTGTTGGACTGTGCGTGTTTTCTATACAAACGGAGATACTTAGAAGTAACGTTATAACACGCATTCACGTGCTACGCTGCGTGTTGCGTGGCAGTGTGGCAATCGCCTAAGTGTTTTATCACACAAGCGGTTTGCGAGCGATTGCGGAACGGGGCGGACGCGCAGCGGAAACGTCGCGAACACGCAGCGGCTGCACAGCAAAGACGTCGCGGACGCTTGAAAATTCGCAACGTTTTCAACTCGTGTTTGTAGTCGAACGACTTACAATACACTCAGTATCAAAATGGATTCCGACGAGGAGACACTGCTGTTGGTTTTGTTACTTCGAAGATGACGAGGACCGCATCTTGTCGCCGCATCAAATTCGCTACGCATGCACGGCGTGTTCGTTGCGCGCCCGTGCCGTATTCGTTGCGCATCTGTTCCACTTTGAGTACGATCGCAGTCCACTAGTGTGATAAAGCTCTAGCTCACAGATTATTTCAGTCAGTAATATCGGCGATACTGTCAGTGTATATTATTTTATCTTAATCATAACTTTTCATAAATCTTAGTTACCTTTAAATAAAGGCCCAGCAAACGATTACATTTGCCTAGTTTGTTTCCATTTATTTTTGTGATTGTAAATATATTTACTTTTTTATATAAATAAAATAGTTTGTGGATTGAATAGGAAGTGTTCAATAAAAATGCGGGTAGATTTAAATAAAATGCTTTTTCTAGTATTATTCATACACAGTACAATAAACCAACTATTATTAATAATAAAATACCACGTCTTTACTTTGAATTTTACAAAGTAACAATAATCCTGCGATTATTGTTAAAAAAAAAACCGTCGTGTCCGTTCATCACTGCGACACAGTTGCGATGGCCGCGACTGTCTACATGCCGAGCCCATGCCACAACCGAGGCGCGTAGGTACCTATAGCTCGCGTTTCGCCCGTTTGTATGAAGTTGGAATACTGTATGATATTATTACCGTGACCAAACGGTTGTACCTACCGACCTCATTTCTTACTAAAACATAAAAATGATACACTTTACAAAGTTCACACACCATTAATCTAAGTTCATAAAGCTTGTGCCTAAGATAAATAAATAAATAAAAAAAACAAAACACAATCTCGATGTTCACAGACAATAAAAAAAACGTTGGGCCCAAAGACTAGAGAATGGACGGAGCGTTCCTAGTTGCAGGGCGTAAAAAAGTGTGAGAGATAAAGTGATCGAACGACCAGTAGTAGTAGTGACACGGCTGGCGCAGTAGTTGAATAATTGGCTACTGATCTGCATGTCGCGGAAATATATTTGAATGGCCTACTCATAGTTTATTGCGGGTTCAATATTGTGTGTGTGAAAAAAATCTTAGAGAAATGGAAAGTATAAGAAAGTAGTTGTCTTTTTTTAATACTCTGATTGGTGCTCGTCATAGACTGACAGACAACTAACCTGACAGTAGACATAGAGAATTAAGCTATAACTAAATTAGACCGACGCTCACGTAAACACGCCTGATTTGCACGTAGAACGACGTAGTGTGGCGTGGATAAGTATAGCTCTACAAGTTTTGTTTCCATGAGACCGACGCGCTCAGATCGGCGTGTGTGTCACATACGTGTACGCAGTGTAGTTCTAGCTCTATGGGCCGTTGCTTTTTCACTGCATCTTTTTTCTTTTCACGGTGGTCTATTTTGAGCGGTGTTTTATTAACGCTCAGTCGATTTACCTATGGCTGAGAATGTACCTGTGTTAGTGGTCACAGAGTAAAAAATGCGCGGTCTCACTTCCGTTGGCTCCCCAAAACTAATGGGAACTAAGTCTATGGGTAGATTTTTGGCGGGATTTTTTCTAATGAAGTTCAATAGCTGCTTTAATATATTTAGAATAGTTTTCTAGTGAATATTGTGGTGTAAAATTGACGTGGTTTTGTATTACAAGTGTTTACATACCTAGACAATATGTGGAATCAGTGAAGCAGGCGAGATTTCAGAGATGAGAATGTTATGCTTGTTCGCGAAAGACGAAACTGAACAACCATCCACAAGATTTTCTTTTTCAGGAAACGAAAAAATAAATCGGCCTCACCAAAAAAATTACAAACTTGATTGGACAGATTGTACGTAGAGGCCTATTTTAGTTTATATCACACTTCAGTCACAAAAATATAGGTACTTCAGTCCCTAATTCAAATTCGTTGCTGTCTTTTGAAAACAGAACACAAACGCTTGCCGTCCTATAAATCTCCCGATCAAAACACTATCGGCGGACTTCTGACACATATTTAAAATGGTGGGTGCTGCAGTTAACGACATTTTGACCCAACTTTATCGGCAATAATCGTGGCCGCCACACGTGCGGCCCGACCACACGAGAAAATAAAATAAACCAATTGCGCGAACTGCCGGATAATTTGCGAATTGAATAGGTATGTTCAAAGGTCAGGCGATGGTATGGTTTCGAGCGAATATTCAAGCTTCGAAAATGGGGGGTATGAAAAACAGTACGTAGAATTATATCACTGTGATTCTTTTCTATACCATACTAGCTTTTGCCCGCACGGCTTCGCTCCCGCTCTTCTCTACTCTACCCTACTATACCCTACTCTACCCTACTATACCCTACTCTACCCTACTCTACCCTACTCTACCCTACTCTATCCTACTCTACCCTACTCTACCCTACTCTACCCTACTCTACCCTACTCTACCCTACCCTACTCTACCCTACTATACCCTACTCTACCCTACTCTACTCTACACTACTCTACTCTACGCTACTCTACACTACTCTACCCTACTCTACCCTACTATACCCTACTATACCCTACTCTACCCTACCAAACTTCACATAAACCATCTACTAAATAGTCTGAACAAAGCCTAAAAATTTGGTTTGGATAGGTGAGCCCGTTCTTGAGTTATAAAATAACAACGAAAAGTGGCATTGATTTTTATATATATAGATTGGCTTGTTTTGTTATATCACATTGAAAGCGATATTGGTATCTACGCACGCACACACAAACTCGTCAGTGACGTAATCACGGTTTATCAAGAATTTACCAAAATATTTTTATATCACGTAGATAGGCCTACATGGGCACTTATAAAACGTCAGAAGCTACTGCACGGTTTAGTGTCGTTATATCTTTCTTTCTTTTATTGTTGATATGTTTCCGCTTGACCGCTATCTCACCTGATGGAAAGCGACGATGCGGTCTACGATGGAACGCGCTTACCTAGAAGAAACCTATTCACTCTCGACTTAAAGATTCCCGGGTTGTGACTATCAGGAAACACAGACTCCGGCAAGGAATTTCACTCCTTAGCTGCACGCACAATAAATGTGTTTCTAAAACGTTTTGTGCGTGTAGATTATATACTTAAATGATTAAAATATGCCTATATGTGTATGTTTACCGCTTTCACTCTTAAACGGCTCAACGGATTTGTATATTTCTTTTTTTCTTAATTGTTGATATGTTAGTGCTTGACCGCTATCTCACCTGATGGAAAGCATAGATGCAGTCAACGTTGGAGCGCGCTTAGCTAGAAAAAACCTATTCCCTCTTAACTTATAGATTCCCGGGTTGTAGCTATCAGGAAACAGACTCTGGTAGTGAATTCCACTCTTTAGCTGAACTCATAATGAATATGTTCCCAAAACGTTTTGCGTGTATAGGTGGGATGTCAACCATGTACCGGTGGCGCATCGCCGTTCGCCTATTGGTCCGATGATGGCGGAGTAAGGCTATGCAATTCCGACGCACACTCCCCTAAATGCAACCGGTAGAAAACCGACAGTCTAGCAGATCGAACCCTTGACTCGACGAGTGCATCATTGCCAACGATCCTCTTTTCTTTCTGGCGTGTGAAAATACTGACAAAAGCTAACGTAATATCTCATCTAATTCCGACACATATTTTATTATTATTTAGCCTAAACTTTTACAATACTGGGCAAACAACTCCTTGATGAAGTAGTTCCGGGTATTTTTTTCTTGAGCCACCTGGAATAACCACTTATTCAATTCGCAGAAAACGTAGAGCATCTTATTCTTCCTGCCCTTATCCCATATTACTTGGGGTCAGCGCAACACGTTTTTTTCTTCCATTCTGTCCTGTCACTCGTCAAACTATCACTAACTCCCTTTTCTTTCATATCACCCCTCACACATTCCGTCCATCTTTTCTTGGGACTTCTTTCCCCTCTCCATCCATGTATACTCAGAACTCTTTTAGTAATATGCGCTTCATTCCTCCTCTTCACATGACCATACCAAGAAAACGTAAAGTAAAAAAAGAAAATTAATATATATTTCTATTTAAATCCGTTTCTATAGCAACTCCTTTTCACACGTTTCAACACGTTCATCTACACTAATAGAATAAAGAGGTAAAGTTAGTTTTTTTGTTTGTACGAGATTATTTCTGGAAGTACTGGTCCGATTGCAAAAATTATTTCACTGATAGAAATCTGCTTTATTCCTGAGTGACATAGGATGTATTTTATGTACGCGGGCAAAGCTGCGGGCAAAAGTAAGTTTGTTAATAAATCTAAACCTTTCATGCCAAAAAAACCTAACCTACGTGAAAAAACCATTTCATGTAACTTTGTCGCCTCCTCTATTTTCGTAACAAATTCAATTATGTTACGAAAATAGACTCGTAACATAAGTTTATAGTTGCTATTACTCGTTACAAGTTTGTCCCAGATTACTTGGCTATTACTCTACCGTTACTACAGAACTCCAGAGGATAGGAACTCGTGTTAAGTATTAATAGCGACGAATAACACGTAGCCAAGTGCTACATCTTCAAGGTTAAGGTGAATGCTCCAACCCCCCCTTTCCCCCCGCCCCTTCCCACCCCTGCGATAGCTCACCGTCCGGCCATCCTGTAACCATGCGCGCTGCAAAGAGATATCAGCAAATAGAAGCCCAGAAAGACAGTCAGGTCCGGACAGTTACCGGACGGTCGGACAGCGAGCTAAACATAGCTCGCCATCCGCAAGCCCGCGTTTACGCTGACCGGAAATCGGGATCGGAATCCCGGCGGCGGCGATAGCGCCGTTGCCTAATTCGGGCTGCCTCCTCCTTTGCTAGCATTACTGCTTCGCAGAAGGAGACGACCGCCTGCCACTCCTCCTCACTTCGGACCATGGCCTGAACCAAGGCCCGGCGCGGGAGGCCCAGAAAGGCTGATGCCTGCTAAGGCCACTTGGAATTTCTCAAAAGGAGACCCCTGGTCCTAGAACGCAAAAAACGTGTTTCAGATCGTTGGTTCACATGTTTGTGAACGCACTCACGATACAGGAGTAATTCCTTGTGCGGGGCAACGTTTAAAAAAAAAGTAAGACAAAGTTCAGGCAAATCCAGCGCTCAGAACCAGTCTTCACTATCATATACTCATACTACACAACGCCAAGTTCCATCGCTCAACATATCTCACAAATGCTAGCAGAGATCAATATGAGGCATTTGTAAAATGTAGTTTATTCCCCGGTTGGAGTCTGAAATAAATGGCGGGCTTTAACTTCCCTCATCCCTAGGCTGGTGAGCAAGATGGCGTGACGCGGGGAAAAGGCTGGAGGACAGGGGCGCCGGGTTTAAGAAAACGTCATGGGTGCTCATGCTCATTTGATGACTCGAAAAAGATGGCAGTCTGAGAATAGAAATGCACACTGATCGACCGACAAATGAAAAAAAAAAGTCCTACTTAATTAGTACATCCCAAACAAAGATTTTCATTGTACTACGGAAACCAGGAACAACGAAGACACTACCCTCGACAGTACCCTCGAAGACACGGCCCAACACAAATATCTTTTTCATTACTCATACTCTGAAAGTAGGTCTGAAGTTGCCTGAGGAGCTGGCTGAAAAGAGTCACACTTTTCATCTCTAGGGAGTTTTACTTTCGACTCTTTGCTTTCGTTTGTCTGCGCGCGCTTGCGCGTGCGGGCTCGAGTCGATCTCGTCGACGTCTCAGATGCGTATGACATTTGCGAGCAGGACGACTCGCCAGTATCACTAGCCATCTCATCGGCAACGGGGGCAGGCGGTCGCACAAATTGTGTCCGAGTTGTGAAGAAGAAGTCTATTAAGCCGCTAAATCTTAATAGGCCCCTCACTAACGATGGGCAGCAGGATGGAGACTCAGAAGCAGCAAGTCCACCAGCAAAGCAGGCAAAGACCCGGGCAACGGCAAGGCAAGACCTACCGAACTCGGATATTCTGGCCAAGACGATGCAGGCACAACCAACAGCAGAACTTAACACCTGCATTAAGGATAGTCTTAAGACTATAGAGGAGGTAGCAAATGAATCGCGCAACCTTAAAGGGAGCTACGTTTACAGCCTGAAACTGGCGGCAGTCACAGTACAAGCTGCAGTAGCTGAGTTGACCTCGCGATCAGCAGTTGAGGTAAATGTTGAGAGATTGGAGGCTGAAAACACAGAATTAAAGGCTCGGCTTACCAGTCTATCAGCACAGGTTGAGAAGTTGACGGCGCAGGTCAGCCTCTTAAGTCGTCAGGGTATGTCAACAGAGAGCCCTATTGTGGCAGCACCATTGGTGGGACCAAGTCAGGCCGCTCCAGTGGCTAGGCATTGCCGATCTGACGAGGTAGAGGCCCAACTTCGGCGATCTATAGCCCTAGAAATCGGGTTTATGGTGGACGCTAAATTAGCTGCTATAGAGAAGAGGTTGCCTCCTGAAAAGCCGTTGCGGCCGCCACTCGCCGCAGATGCAAGAAGGGCATCTTCATCAGCTCCGAAGGAACAGCCATTATCCGATCCGATTCTGATCTCAGATACTGCTCGGAAAAAGAGGAAAGGAAAGGGACAAGGCAAAAACAAAGTTGTAGTTCCAGCAGTGGAACCACCTATAGAGTCTGCGGCAACTACACAAGCCTCCCAGGCTTTGCGGGATGCGGCAATGGCTAGAACAGAGGCCTGGTCTACTGTGGTAGGGAGGAAAGCGAAGAGGGATAAGACTCCCCAATCCATCCCCAAATCCATCACTGCGAAGGGGAAAAAGCAGCAAGTGAGACTGCCTAGGGTTCCTGCCACGGCAGCTATAACTGTATCGGTGAGGGAGGGATCTTCCGCTAAACTCGGTGAGGTTATGTCTGTGATGAGGCAGCGAATCCGTTTAGTTGATGTTGGCATTGACACTGTCGGCCAAAGGAGGGCTGCTGATGGCGGGATGGTGCTTACCATTTCAGGCACCGATTCTTCTACCAAAGCAGACAATCTCGCTAGCCGCATGCGAGAGGTCCTTGCCGAGTTTGATGTCAAAATTTCACGTCCAACCAAGAGAGCTGAGGCAAGGATCTTAGATCTTGATGATGCCGTCACGCCTGAGGATGTGGCAGTTGCTATCGCCGAGGTAGGAGGATGTTCACTCGAAGACGTTAAAGTTGGCGAAATTCGACGTTCACGTGCTTCTCTGGGGCACGTCTGGGTTCGTGGCCCACTGGCGGCAATTAAGAAGCTGGCATCCGATAAACATATGCGCTTAGGCTGGACGTTAGTGACGGTTCAAGTTTTGGGAGCGCGTCGTATGATGTGCTTTCGTTGTCTTGAACCCGGTCATGTTCGGTGCCAGTGCACTAGTGCAGTTGATCGGAGTACTCAGTGCTATGCCTGTGGTGGAGCCCACAAAGCGAGAGAGTGCACTTCACCGACAATGCGGTGTCCATTGTGTGCGGATCAGGGTCTTCCAGCGGATCACCGGCTAGGTGGTAAAAAATGTACTCCGCGCAAGTCGCGTGGCTCACTTGCTTCTATCGCAGCTCAAGGATCGATGCCAACACCACTGGGTGCAGGCCCCTCGGAGGAAATGGACACTTCGCCTTCCCAGCCTTAAAAGTTCTCCAATGTAACCTGAACCACTGCCGCAATGCACAGAACCTTTTTCTGCAGACTGTCGCGGAGTGGTCGGTTGCCTTAGCCGTAGTAGCGGAGCCATACGGTCTTAGGGATCATCCTCGCTGGTTCCGGGACACTGTAGACTCCGTCGCCGTTTATTGGGCTGGTGGAAGTGGAGACCCTCACTGCTCCCTACTTGATAGGGGGGATGGATTTGTTGCAGTGGAGTGGGGTCCTCTGGCTGTAGTAGGCTGCTACGTGTCTCCTAACATTCCCCTTACCGAATTTGGGGAATATCTGGACGGGGTTGCAAACTGCATTCAGCATAACTGTTTGCCCCGACCCGTGCTCATCTTGGGTGATTTTAATGCCCATTCTAGAGCGTGGGGAAACACTCGGGACACGTCGAGAGGACACGCGGTACAAGACTGGGCGGCGTTGCTTGACCTCCGACTTTTAAATCGGGGATCCGTGTCCACATGCGTTCGGTGGCAGGGGGAGTCAATTGTGGATCTCTCCTGGGCAACTCCTTCTGTTGCTCGCATGGTGTCGGATTGGAGGGTAGCAGAGGAGATTGTCACACTTTCCGACCATCGCCACATTGTATTTGATGTGACACTGCGCCCCCCAAGTAATCCTAGAAGTCCAGTGCAATCCGGTCCACCGGCGCGACGTTGGGCCCTTAAACGTCTCAATCGAGATATGCTTATTGCAGCTGCCAACGTTGCGGCGTGGCCAGAGGATGATTGCTCACAGGGGATCTTGCCTGATCCAGAAGAAGAGGTAGCTTGGTTCCGGGACAAGATGACGTCAATTTGTGACGCATCCATGCCCCGGGTTAGGTGTTCTCAACGTCCTGGTGCGGTTTACTGGTGGTCGGAAGATATTGCGCGATTACGAGTCTTCTGCCTCAGGTCCCGACGCCAGTATCAACGCACTCGACGCAGGCGGGAGCCAAGAGCTACAGATGAGGAGATAGCCAGGACCTATAAAGCGTACCGGGAAGCTACTATGAACCTTCAGCACGCCATCGCGGATGCCAGGTCAAAGTCTTGGAGAGAACTTCTCGCGGGGCTGGACAGGAATCCATGGGGAAAACCTTATAAATTGGTTATGGCGAAACTGCGTCCTTGGGTTCCCCCCATTACGGAAACTATGAACCCGGCTCTACTGGAAAGAGTTGTAAGCACGCTCTTTCCAGCAACTAGGGACAGCCCTTCGTCAGTTTGGACACCTTCGGACTGGTCTAATGAGATGGAGGTGACTGAAGGCGAGCTTGAAAGGGCCATAAGACGAATGGGAGCTCATAATACAGCGCCAGGTCCAGACGGTATCCCCGGCCGTGCGTGGGTTCTGGCTCTGGCTTCTCTGGGAGATCGCTTAAGGCGGCTGTTCAACAGTTGTTTCCGTGCGGGCGTGTTCCCTTCTGACTGGAAGGAGGCTGGACTAGTTTTATTGAAGAAAGCAGGCAGAGACCCCCTCCCTCTGCATACCGTCCCATCTGCCTGCTCAACGAGGTTTCTAAGCTATTCGAAAGAATAATTGCCGAAAGACTCGTTGGGCACCTGTCGCGGGTTGGTCCCGACCTTGCCGATTGCCAGTATGGTTTCCGGCACCAGCGTTCTACAGTGGATGCGATCCTTCGCGTCCGCTTGTTGTCGGAGCAGGCAGTATCCCAGGGTGGAGTAAAATTGGCTGTGAGTTTGGATATTGTAAATGCTTTCAACTCGCTGCCCTGGGATGCAATAAGGGTGGCACTAGAATATCATAGAGTGCCCCCTTACCTGCAGTGCATTATCGGGGATTACCTACGCGACAGGCACATTCGCTATGTGGGCCGAGATGGTTGCGTTCATAGGAGAGAGATAACGTGTGGGGTTCCGCAGGGGTCGGTTTTGGGTCCCCCCTTGTGGAATCTTGCATACGACGTGGTCCTACGCGTTGAACTCCCCGCTGGGGTTAATATTGTCTGTTATGCAGACGATACTCTGGTGATGGCCAGCGGGGCCACCTTTGATGAGACTATCAGGCTTTGCGAACTCGGGGTGGCAAGAGTCGTGGCTTCAATTCGTGAGCTGGGTCTAGAAATAGCACCTCATAAAACTGAGGCGCTATGGTTTCATAAATTACCGAGGAGTAGAGAACCACCCAGCTCATCAGTAACCGTAGGAGATGCGCAAGTCCAGGTGAGTCAGTACATTAAGTACCTTGGCCTAACTTTGGATAGCCGGTGGGGCTTCGAAGAGCATTTTGAACGTCTGGTCCCTCGCGTTGGAAGGGCAGTGGGTGCTCTGCACGGATTGCTGCCCAATCTAGGAGGACCCCGGGAAGAAGTTCGTCGCCTCTACGCGGGTGTCGTGCGGTCGATGGTCCTTTATGGGGCACCTGTGTGGTCAAATAGACTATCAGGTGTCCGTCGCTGCAGGGCTAAAATCAATAGTCTGCAGCGGAGAATGGCCATTCGCATAGCACGCGGATACCGAACGGTATCGTTCGAGGCGGCAACTCTCTTGGCACGCTTTCCACCATTAGACATCCTGGCAGATATGGACGCGAGGGTCTATAACCGGATTCGCGACATACGCCAAAATGGTGGTAGTGTGCCAGGAGTTGTACTAGTAAGGTTGAGGCGGCAAGAACGGCGACACGCGCTCGAGAAGTGGCGCGAGCGGCTACAGCAGCCGCAATTCTCGCGTAAGCGCGTTGTCGAAGCCGTTCTGCCACACTTCGAAGCTTGGCTAAAAAGAGGAGAGCGCATCTCCTATAGGCTAACTCAGGTACTGACCGGGCACGGTTGCTTCGGTGAGCACCTGAATAGAATTGGGCGAGAGGCCACAGCAAATTGCTACCATTGTGAAAGTGACCTAGATTCAGCTCAGCACACGCTTGAAGAATGCCCCGCGTGGGCCTCTGAGCGACAGGTCTTAGTGGCTAAGATCGGACGGGATCTGTCTCTGCCAGCAGTAGTGAGGGCTATGCTGAAGGAGACAGAAAATTGGAGAGAAATGGCGTCTTTCTGTGAGACTGTGATGGTCCAGAAGGAGGCTGCTGAGCGGGATCGTGAGAGGGCCGATCCCACTCGTAGAAGGAGGCGTCAGACGGGCAACCGCCGTGACGCCTAAAACGCTGAACAACGCGAAAACGCTTACAACATTTCAGGTAGGCGGGACTCCGAGGTCACGGGCTTTCAGAGTGGGGACTCTGTCCGCCCACCAAATGACTTCAGGAAAGACGGTGGCACAGTGATCACGTGCTGCCGTGCACAACGAGGCTCAGAGGAGACTCCTCGCAGACTCCACAGGGATGTGCCCTAACAGGCGTTGTACAGAGAGGGTTCCGGGGTGGTCTTTTAAGAGGTCACGGAGCTCTCTTCCATGTACTGATGGTGATCACCGGGGTGGTTTTAGTGAGGTAAGAATCCCACACACCCTGGTCTTTTCCCCCAAAAGACCAGAAGCTTTTTGAAGGTTTCCCCCCGGAAACAAAAAAAAAAAAAGGGAGTTTTACTTTCAACTAACAGCTGTCAAATTATTAAAAAAAAAAAACTAATACTTATTTAGTCCCTCGAATTAGCGACCTCGCTACGCTCGGCCTTCTCGGGACGAAATAAGTAACTTTCACCCCTAGTGTAGCAATGTACCAATGTAACAATGCACCCCTAGTCCATCAAAAATAATTTGTGTTGGTGCGGGAATTGAACCCGACCCTTACTTCTCAACCGGCGCTCTAAACCACTGCACTAAACGGGTAATTGGGTAGTGAAAAAACGCTCATCCCTAAAAAGCGATTACTGATTAGCCCCCCTAGCCAAGCTACAACCGTTTCGCTTACGTGGAATGCTTCGAGTTGACCTTGCCGCCAATTCTTTTGTTCTGACCACGTGACTGAGCGTAGAAGTGACGTCATTCCCGTACATTTGAAGGTTTCTACTAGCGTTAAATAATGCAGATTAGCAACTTGGCTAGGGGTACTGTTTCTTGATGTCCATTCTCAGGGGTGCTCGACACCCACTGTTTATTCCTCATGGGTGCTCGAGACCCCGAGCACCCACGGCGTCGACGCCCCTGGGAGTAAGTAATTGGTAGTCATGCGTAGTTTCATGAGACTTACATACTACCAATTTTTTACCCACAACTATGTCATTGCGACCCATTTTTAATACTTAAAAAGAGTATTTTATCTTTTTATATGTGACTGTTTTATTAATAAAAGCTAGAGTAATTTTCTTTTATGCTATGATTATAATAAATTTAGCTTCAGCTAGCGGCTTTGCCTGTGTGAAAGAAGAAATATTTTCAAGAATACTTAAACTCTTGAGATAAAAAGTATTATAGGCTGTAATCTATACAGACTTGGTCGGTAGAGGTCATCGGTCTATCTTCCAACGCTGCGCTTC
This sequence comes from Mythimna lalbum, assembly GCA_949319445.1. Lineage (NCBI taxonomy): Eukaryota > Metazoa > Arthropoda > Insecta > Lepidoptera > Noctuidae > Mythimna > Mythimna lalbum. Next base: position 7,947,005 of record OX439363.1, read on the forward strand.
TAGTACGTGGTCGCCACTACAGAAGCTTTCGGCCCTATTGACCATATGTTCTGAGAGAAATGTGCGAAACAAAATTATGACCAAATAAATGAAATCTGCGAGGCATATATCCATTCTATTTTGAAGACATCTAAATTATAGTTGGACGGGAAGAACGCAGCAGGCAAATTATTTGTTCCATTATATTATTATATTATTCCAATCCTTCGATGAGTTATTTAGAATCACCTAAAGACCGAATTCGTGCATTCGGAAAAAACATTAACTAATAATTATTTCTTATGCACTCGTATTGCTTAATTTTTTTATTATAACTTTGCAAATGGCATAATTATATTACAACTTGATATAGCACTGGGTTTGGAGTCCATACAAAAGTGTCTATTGTCCTTTATCAAAATTTCCATTGAAAATAAATAGATTAATTTATAAAATTATTTCAAATATCTATAACTTATTGAATATAACTTTATTTTATTTAAACTATTGTGACTGAAGTTAGTTCTATAATATTTGCCATTCTTCTTTCGCTAGCTTTTCTTATTTTACATCGGGCACTACAGCAAAATTCGTTAAAGCAATTCGAAAATTTAAATCTATTTAGAAAAGTGTAAAACTCTTCGTTACCGTTAACTTTATAAAATAGAATCTTTTATTGCATTAGCACTTTGTGATACCCAAGAAAGTTGTTTACCGTCTTTTATTTTAGTAGCCCGACAAAGTTTCCTATCATCCTTTATTTCAATATTCCAGACAATTGAACCATCACCTTTTGGTTTTACCGGAAAAAAGTTCCGTCTTTTCTCCTGTGAAATTAAAAATGAGCATCGTCTTTTGTTTTATTTTTCAAAGTGTCATTTTTTCGGTCGCTTTATTTTACTACTTTTTTCCGGTGAGAAAATCATCTAATGACATCCTCCGCTCTTGGGTGGAGCGGGAGATAGTGTCAGACTTTTACTGACTGAAAACCCACCCTGTTCCTTCGCGCCTTCATACCGGATAGCTGAGCTATCTTTCGAAACTAACCCTGGCCCCAGTAGGTTTTGACCCAGCTGGGCCCCTGCTGTTGCTGACAACTCTCGCCGTCGACGACTTGAGCTCGGTCCGGACAGTTACCGGACGGTCGGACATCGAGTTACCCATTGGTCGCCGTCTGCAAGCCCGCGCTTATGGTAGCCGGAAATCGGGATCGGAATCCCGGCAGCGACGGTAGCGTTGTAGTAGGCCGCCCCCTTTGCCAGCATTACTGCGTCGCAGAATGAGGCGACCGCCTGCCACTCCGCCTCGCTCCGGAGCATGACCTATTCACTGTTGATCTAGAGACCTTGCTTAGACCTAAGATTACAGCCGACAGGAATTAGAGAAGTATACGACAAGAAACTATAAACAGTCTCATTAATATAAAATGGTTATTTTCTCCATAATAAGATGTTTCAGGTGTTAAAATTACAACAAATTACCTCTGAAATTACTAAAAACAACTGCCTTAAGAAATGTGAACCTTTAATGTTTGCAAACACAATTTAAAGTATCTAAAAATGTTTTTATTAGTGTCAAAATAGAATTAGAGACATCTTTTAAAGGTACGATTGGCACTGTGGTTGAGAGATTGGTTGCTACGTGTCGCAGGTTCGATTGCCACAAAGAATGCATATATATATTCGTTCAGATCCGATTCAGATCCGTTCATCAGTTTAAACGTGAAGAATTAACAAACATACAAACACACCACTTCACCAACTTTCGCCTCTATATTATTAGTTTGATAACGATATAGTGTGATTAGCATGGATTTAATCGGAAAAAAATATTGGACAGGTGCTCGCGCACTGACGGTTCTGTACAAACTTATCTATGTAAATAGTTCGATTCCCAATTTTTGAATTGCAAAAATACTCTATTTTCTGATGTATTTCTATAGAGAGGTATCTGTGCTAAAGGACCTTGTTTTAAGCAAAATTGCAGGATTCTGGTTCACGGTACCCTATGAATTTCGATTCCCTTGAGAGTGTCGAAATAGGAGAATATATATATATATATATATATAGTTAATTTCAACTCGATACCTCCACGCGTTCCCAAAATAAAGGGTCTTGACAGACGGAGAGACAGACGGACCACAGACAACAAAGTGATCCTACAAAGGTTCCGTTTTTTTCCTTTTGAGGTACGGAACCCTAAAAAACAGTTATAAAGACCTACCATTTTAATAACCTTAACTGCTGAGACTCAGGCCTCCTCTCTAGGAGAGGGAATGGGCCGTAATCCACCACGCTGGCCCAGTGCGGGTTGGTGAATATCACATGTCTTAATATTGTTGGTTCTGGGCATGCCGGTTTCCTCACGATGTTTTCCTTCACCGTTTTGAGAGCAGTGGTGATGAAATAAATTACACAACGTAATGCGCCTGGCTGGGTTCGAACCCACGACCTACAACTGATAAGTCGGAGCCATTACCACTCGGCCACCACTGCTCTAAATCGTCTGTCGTTTATATTATTACACATTAACCTCTATATAATCCTGAAAAAGAAACAAGTATACACCTTACATAACGAGCTTACTCTTAATAACCGTTTATAAAAAAGGCTGAGGTTACACGAATATTAACCGAACCCTCCGGTAAACACACTGGTATGAGCCAGTGTGTTCACCGGATTATTAATATACTAGCTTATTGCCGTGGCTTGCTCCCATGATCCCACAAGAACCGTTCATTACCTACGTTCATTCAAAGCCCGCGAATTTCAAATTTCCTTTTTTTTTTGGCAATTTACTGGTTAGTGTAATTTTTTTTTGGCTTCGCTAACTTTATTCATTTCGCCAGTGTCAAATTTCACTATCATCATTTCAGCCGAGAGACGTCCACTGTTGGACATAGGCTTCCCTTAAGCGTCGCCACAATGAACGGTCCTGTGGGTCTCGTATCCATCGGATTCCCGCAACCCTTACCAGGTCATCGGTCTACCTTGTAGGAGGCCTTCGCCTGCGTGGTCGCCATTCCAGAACTTTTCAGCCCCAACGGCCATCTATTCTGCGAGCACTGTGCCCTGCCCATTGCCACTTAAGTTTGGCGATTCTTCGTGCTATGTCGGCAACTTTGATTCTTCTGCGAGTGTCACATTTAGAAAGTATTAAGTTTTCAGTCACTTTGACTTCCATTACAGCACAGATGTAACACCTTTAAAGTTTTTGCAGTTTTAAACACTGCAAATGTATCGGGTCAGCCTTCTTAGTAAGTTTCGCCGCCATAGGTAGCTCGCTGTCCGACCGTCCGGTTACTGTCCGAACCAAGACGTCGACGGCGCGCACTTTTCCCGCGCGCCTCAAGGAGTTGTCAGGGGCCAGGTTTAGTTTCGAAAGATAGCTCAGGTTTTTAGTCAGTAAGACTGACACTATCTGCCGCTCCGCCCAAAAGTGGGGGGCTACACGTGCCGGTAGTCAGTAGCCTACCGGCACGTGTAAAACTTTGATTGAAAAAAAAAGACGATTTTCACCAACGAAAAAAAAAGTAAGTTTCGCCGTGGTAGTCAATAGAACAATCATTCTCAGCTCCATTATATCGAAATCGCTCATTAAATCCCTCTCAATTTGTGTAACCCTTATGATTAAAGCCTTGATCACAGTACCGAGTAAACGGAGTCGAGACAGTGCTCTCAGCCGAGTGCTCGGTACGTGTAAACACAGCGCCGAGTGCTCGGCCTACCACTTATCTCCAACTCGCTTACATCACTGTCTCAGCCGAGCAACATCTTACTGTCTCGCCCTTTTACTCGGTACGTGTGATCAAGGCATAAGGGACAGGTCTCCACAAACTTTAAGGGCTTGCTCAGTAGACGAAACTGAACAAACTTCCACGAGAATTTTCTCTCGGAAACGATAACCAAAATCAGTCTCTCTTTACAAAATTATTAACTTGTTTGGACAGTTTTTATAGAGATGCCGAATTTATGTTTCGTTTTTTTTTTTTTGTGGCGAGTTATTTGATGATAAACCAAAAAAAAAGTATACATAAATGTATAAATAATTAACATAACATATATCTTATCTCTTTATGAATATTATGTTAGTAAAAAGGAATTGAAGTACATAATTATCTAGTCTTAATTTATATTCTGTTTCAAAAACTTCTTTAATAATTTAACAAGCATGTTTTAATGCAAACATTAGTCTCGTTTGTGTATGTAAGCTTAAGACTAAAAAGCTAAGCTCATATCTTGAGTATCTAATAAACTTTAATCTTAAGGCCATTTTGAATTTTTTTGAACCTCTGCAAATCCACAAATATTAAAGAGCCGTGAACCATGAATAGTACATTGTTACACTAGTGGTGAAAGTTACTTATTTCGTCCCGAGAAGGAGTTGGTTATTTCGAGGAGGCTAATTCGAGGGACTAAATAAGTAACTTTAACCCCGAGGTAAGCACTGTGCTTTTCATTACAAATACAAGAAGATAGACCTAGTTTTTTTTTTAAATAATTTGACAGCTGTTAGTTGAAAGTAAAACTCCCTAGGGATGAAAAGTGTGATACTTTTCAGCCCGCTCCTCAGGCAACTTCAGACCTACTTTCAGAGTATGAGTCATGAAAAAAAATATTTTAATAAAATTGTCCATTTGTTATGACTGGCTGGCCAAAAACCGAACCATGATATTTAAAATTACTTGGCTCGATAAAAAAAAATCGCGAATCTGACCCTAACATACGATTTTAAACTTGTATATCTAAGAAATTACTTACGTCATGGCAATACTTGAAAATTACATTGAATAGTAAAGCTTATTTTATAAAGGATCTGGTAAAAACCAAAATCTTGAATAGTTATTTCGTTTTTGTTTTATTTATATATAAAAATAAAACCACTGTTATGGGGGCAAGGTCGTCATGGATCCGAGCGGAGTTCATACAAAGTATTCTGTGACGTCCTACAACCGACTCTTAATAAACGAACAAATTTAAAAAATATAAAAATATGTGTTTGGATGTTTTAGTTAAATTACTTACTTACATACAATTCATTAGATTCATAGTCACAACAGCGTCAAATGTCTATAATAAAAAAAACAGGCAAGTGCGACTCAGGCTCGCGCATGAAGGGTCCGTACATTATCTATACAACATTATCTATCTGTCCCGATTTTGGCATTGCTATTCTGTTTTTATTTTTATTTATTTTTTTACGCATGTTTTATTTTGTATACTTTTTTGTTGTCTTATTGTATTTTTGTTTTAAATGGGCACATAAATCTTATTAATTTTATTTTTATTTTAATCATGTTATCGCAAGGTTTTCTTAGCTAGTTTATGCACAGTACCTTTTTTTAGTTTTAATAAATGTTGTGTTTTCTGTTTAAACATATGGCACCCTAGGGCTGCAGCTGAAAATCAGCGTCAAGTGGTGGCCTTGTGTGTTGGCATTATGCTGAGCTGAGGCCTTTTTGGCATTACTCAACGTACCATTTGTTAAATTTTAAGGTGTACCTATTTTTGTAATGCAAATAAACGCAATTTTCTTTCTTTCTTTCATTAGGCACTATATTATTACCTTTCTTTTAAAAAAAATCACGCTTGTTGTATAGGAACCACAGTTTTGTTATTTTAGCGGCCACAAAAATACATCATCTGTAAAAAAATCAACTGTCTAGCTATCATGGTTCATGAGAAATACAGCCTGGTGACAGATAGACTGAAATTGGAGTTTTGGAGTATCTTCCTAAAAGAGTTAAGACTTTACTCTTTGGGTTTTTTTCAGGTGGGATATCATCCCATTATTTCTCCAACACTAGAGCGGAGCGGGAGAGTTTAAAACCCACTCCTATATTCCTTCTTTGTCTTCGTGCTAGGACCCCGGGGTTCTCTTTCACACAATCCATGGTTTTACCTTTTGAGTAGGGAACCCTAAAAACACTATCGTCAAGGGCCATTAAGTACACGATTTGTTTATTTTCTTAATTAAACATTAATGTATCCGTTTGTCTGTATTTTATTTGACTTTTGAACGGTGACTTTGTAATTACGAGAGGTCTCCATTTAACATCTGTTTTTGTTTTTTTAAATATTATTGGTAACATTGACTATTGGGTCTTTGAGACACGCTATTAAAAAGATTCCAATAATGTTATGTGTGAATTGTGCTGTAAACTCAGTTCTAACAAACTTTAATTAAGTTTAAACTTTAAGGAATTTTACCTTATTAACGGAAGAGGAGAAATTAGGGTTGCCAACGAAATGAGGAAGTTTTAAACTTCGATAACACCGGTCTTTTTTTGTTCATCTATTCTAATATTATAAAATGGAAGAAAGGAGAACCAAGTTACCGACCCAAGAATCGCCAAAGTTATGTGGCAGTGGGCAGGGCTTATTGCTGGACTGGTAGAGAATGTCTAAGGCATTAAATCCGCCTGTGTACTTTTTGGGGCATGAAGATTAAATAAATAAATAAATAACAGATAGTCGATGTGGTCGAAAAAATCTGGTGTGGCGATTGTGTATCGGAAGACGTAATGTTGGAAGGTCTGGCCCTGGTGAGGGTCGCAGGAATCAGATGAATGCTAAACGCTCTAGACCGATAAAAAGAAGTAAGTAAAGTAGGTAGCCTCATTCTGCCTAGCCAATTCTGCCTAGTAAGTTCCATCATCGGATCTACAGGCGTACCTACAGGCGATGCACCACCGGTACATGGTGGACATCGCACCTGTACGCATAAAACGTTTTGGGAATTCTCTGTCGAAATCTTTGTTTCCTGATGGCTACAACCAGGGAATCTTTAAGTCAAGAGTGAATAGGCTTCTTCTAGGAAAGCGCGCTCCATCGTCAACCGCATCGTCGCTTTCCATCTGGTGAGATAGCGGTGAAACACAAACCTATCAACAATAAAAAAAGATAAGTAACTTTTTTTTTCGATGGGGAAAATCGTCTTATGACAAAACCTACTCTTGGGTGAAGCAGGAGATAGTGTCAGACTCTTACTGACTAAAAACCCCATCCCGTTCCTTCTAGCCTTCATACCGGGGCTCGAGTTTCCTCTCAGATAACCCTGGCCCCAGTAGGCTTCGACCCAGCTGGGCACCTCCTATTGCTGACAACTCCTTGAGGCGCGCGGGAACAGTGCGCGCCGAAGATAAGTACCTAAGTTTTAAATTATAAAGTTCCCTACAAAATTACAATATGTGTTATTCCTAGTATAGGAAACATTATTTAAAAAAATAACTGTTTCTTAAAACTGACATGTCGCAAAGCTACACTTAAATTAAATGGTTAAAACATAGTTTAAAATTATTATAACCATCTGGATACTTGTTCTTCGTAGGTACGTGTTGAAAAGTTCTAGCAATGCTATTCAAGTCATGTTGGCAGAAGAAGTTTTCTCTAGTTCGTGCAGAAATGAAAAGTTCCTTATTAAACGTATTGTGACTTTTGTAGAGATATTTTTAGTCTGTAGTATTGAAATTTTTCAGTTATTAAAGGAGTTTTTGGCGTTGAGTCTAGTGGATTTTGTGGTGTTTTTTTTTTGGAGGGCAAAAATCATCTAATGACAACCCCCGCTCTTGGGTGGAGGAAGAGATAGTGTCAGACTTTTACTGACTAAAAACCCATGCCGTTCCTTCTAGCCTTCATACCGGGGCTCGAGCGCCCTTTCGGATAACCCTGGCCCCAGTAGGCTTCGACCCAGCTGGGCCCCTCCTGTTGCTGACAATTCCTTGAGGCGCGCGGGAACAGTGCGCGTCGTCGACGTCTTGGACTTGGTCCGGATAGTTACCGGACGGTCGGACAGCAAGCTACCCATGGCTCGCGGTCCGCAAGAAAATTGGTGTAGTTTTGTAGAGTTTAAGTGTCGAGTTTTTTCAGTCTGTAGTATAGTAATATTTGAGTTACTAAAGGAGTTTTTGGTGTTGAGTCTAGTGGATTTTATGGTGTAAAGTTGGTGTAGTTTTGTATCTCAAGTGTCTACGCCACTGGACAATATGTGGAATCATTAGAACAGGTGCGATCTTGGTAAAACGAAGCTGAGAATTTTATTTCCAGTAATTATTCAGGCGCTCAGCGGCAGCGATCTCTCGCAAGTCGCGCCGTGCCTGGTGCCTTACAGGCCATAGTCCGGAGCGAAGAGGTGTGGCAGGTGGTCGCCTCTCTCTGCGAAGCAGTAATGCTAGCAAAGGAGGAGGCCGACCGCATCAGGCAACGGCGCTTACGCCTCAGCCAGATTTTTTGTCAGGGCAATAAACAGGTGGGTTCCATCAAAATTAAAAGATACCAAAAAAAGCTCAATGTAATCAAATTGGCTGAGAACCTTACCTTAAATTTCAATTAGCTACTGACTTATGTCCAATTCGGAAACCGCAACCTTCGCCACTTTTGATTCAATCCAATTTATTTTATAATTTCGGTAATAACAATTTCAAATAAAAATATGGCAACCCTGAGGTAGATTGAAGTAGGCGTCCTTAGTTTAAGTAAGTTTGAGATGTGTGAAATAATCAAATCGTACCTTGATTACATACAAAGTAATTTCTTGTGGGTTCTGGGCATTGTAAATGAGAGCTTTTTTTTTTACAAATACAATATGGTTTATTGTCACAATTAGCCATAACATATTTACAAGTATTTGGAGCCTCCTTTTAAGCATAACAGTGCCTGTATTAGGAGACTCCGCGCTTCCATATCATTGAGTTCTTTTCGCCAGATTTTAAATGGAATATGGTAGAAGATATCTGCACAAGAACCAAAGTCACCGACATAGACCGAAGAGTCCTCGAACTAAAATGGCAGTAGACAGAGTACATTATTCGTAGAACGGATGGTCGATGTGGCCGAAAGGCTCTAGAGTGGTGACTGGGCACCAGAAAACGCAGCGTTAGAAGGCCTCCCACAAGGTGGACCGATGACCTGGTGAGAGTCACGGGAATGCGGTGGATGCGAGACACACAGGACCGTTCGTTGTGGCGACGCTTAAGGAAGGCCTATGTCCAACAGTGGACGTCCTTCCGTTTATATGATGATGATGATGGTGGTGACCAATCTGATTTTACCTAAGCCTGGTTCTGGAGAAGATGTAATATCTAAACTAATATTATAAGTAACTAAAATTGTTTGTAAGTAAGAGGTCACCATAATAAATCCCCCCCAACGACCTCGTGGGGCAAACTGGCATCCCAGCCATTTTTTTTTCTCGAAATTAAGGATAGGTTTTTAAATGTCTCGCGGTGAAACTTATGGCACATCTACCTATTTAGATTCTTCATTTCTTTTTTGTGTAATTCAGTGCGGTGTATTTTTAGAATAATTGAAAACTGTAAGAGGTGCTTTTCTTAAGACTTTCTAAGACCATCCAAAAAGTCTAAAAGACCTAATAATGAGAGCTCGTCTCCTAATTTCAAAATAACTTTCAGGCTACCTTCCCCAATCTCGCTCTGAAATTACCTTTCATATCTCGATCACCGTGAATCACATTTTTCCGCCAACAGTCGAAAAAATCACTGAGAAAATGATATTATATTTTTGAGTGACATAAAATAACAAACAAACAATCTTTAGAAATAAGAGTGAAAATAGTCAGGGTCTCAGGGGCCCCGAAAATCTTAAGGAAAATGGTATGTTTTGTTCTCGATTGGGGGGCCCATTAGTACTCATCACATATCAATAATTTTGTTAATACATTTTTTTTTTGTGGATTGCGAACTTGGGGCCCTAATATCGTGCTGTCAATATATGTCTACCAAATTGCTTAGTTTTTCTTATAGGCCCGTGGGAATAGTTGGACAAGTATTACATCTTCAGACAGAGAGCAGTGGTGGCCGAGTAGTAGCGGCCCCGACTTACGATTCGGGCGCGAGTTCAAAACCCAGCCAGGCGCATTACTTTGTGTAATTTACTTAAAACGATGAAGCAAAATATCGTGAAGAAACCGGCATGTCCTAGAACTAAACATTCGAAGACATATGACATTATCAACCTGGGCCTGCGTGGTGGATTACGGCCCATTCCCTCTCTTAGATAGGAGGCCAAATGTCATTGGATGATTTTCCCACCTAAAAAAAAAAAACAAAAAAAGGTAAAACATTGTACGCTTTCCTCGTGCCTATCACGATGCAATTTTTCAATATTCTTAAAAAATCTCCAAAATCAACCATAACTTAACTCAAACAGATATGATTAACTTCACCAAATTAACCATAACTTAACAAGTTAGGCCAGCTTCCAAAGCTATCATCAATTTCGTAAATTAATTTTGGGACAAAAAATATATTCATTGATAACTGGGCAAGGACAGGAATTGATGGGCATTGATGGTTTTTGTGCCTTTTTTACTCGTTTGTACATATTATTATTTTAAGTTTGTATATACGTATTAACTTATAATATTTAATAGTTAAGATGTACATAATTATAAAAAAAAAAAAAAAAAAATTAAGGGTGTAAATCATCACTACATACGAGTAGTATAAAACAAAGTCGCTATCCGCCGTCTGTCTGTCCCTATGTATGCTTAGATCTTTAAAACTACGCAACGGATTTTGATGCGGTTTTTTTAATAGATAGTGATTCTTAAGGAAGGTTTACATGTATAATACATGCATAATATAGTAGAGAAACATTGATAAATTTAGAGGTTTCTAATGTGATGTCGTAAATAAGCACGTTTTTTCAAGTTCAACAAAAAAGTCCGCGATGGTATATGTCTATCTCTTAGGGATAACCCACCATAACCATTTTTTATCCTTTACTAAAAAATGGTTATTTACGAAGTGATTTTAAACAATACAGCATTAATCCTTATCCAATTAAGTACTTTAAATAAATTGTGCATTTATTATAGATCAATATGCTTTTTACAGCATGTAATTTAAGTGAATATTTACGAAGATATTACAAATTTAAAATGCAGGGACGTAGTTGTTGCGGCGCCGCGCCTATAATAAATAGTCCTATAGCACTTCATGATTTGCAGCGATCGCACGCGTTCATCGGAGCTCTCTAGCGAGGAAAATATCAATCCCTACTAATATTATAAATGCGAAAGTAACTCTGTCTGTCTGTCTGTTACGCTTTCACGCAAAAACTATTGAACGGATTTAGATCAAATTTGGTAGGTAGGTAGAAGAGACACTGGAATAATACATAGGCTAGGTACCTATAATTCCACTGCTGAGCACGGGTCTCTGCCCGCGCGATATAAACTGTAGTCCACGCGGGCGAAGCCGCGGGCGGAAAGCTAGTCCAATAATAAATAATAAAATAAAAATAAAAATATTCTCTCGTTCTGGTCGGAGCGGGAGGGTGCGTCAGATTTTTACTGACTAAAACCACACCTGTGCCCTTCAGTTGGTACAAGACAGGACTAGCGGGCACTGGCCGTCACGGGCCAATACGGTTTTCTGACATCTCTTTGAGGAGCGCGTGGATCTACGCGCTGTTGACGTCTGGGCTCGATACGGTCAATTATCGGACGGCCAGTCGGGGGGCTACCTATAGCCCGACGTCCGCAAGCCCACGTCTACCGTGGCTGGTAGTCGGGGTCTGAATCATGGCGGCTGGAGCGTGAGTGAACGAATGTTGTTCGACGGAACGAATGTCGTCCTTCGCTAGCATTGCTGCTTCGTAGAAGGAGGCCATCGCCTGCCATTCCTCCTCGATTCGAACCATAGCCCGAACGAGGGCCCAGCGCGAGTCGGTCCTAATTTTCCAATAAATGCCCGGGCATTAAATTTGCCCATCACTAATAGCAACACAAAGATCAGGAACTCCCTGACCCTGTAACTACCTATATCCGTGTAACAAAACCACAAATAGGAACCACTAAACTTGATTTACATGTATTTAGTCTGAAGTAAAGTGCGGTAGGAACTAATCCTGTATCCCATGTTTACACGTGTAGAATCAGTAAGGACGGAGGAGTTATATTGAAGATAGGAAGTTAATGTGCTGATCTGAGATTTTTTAGTGGTTAGGGAAACCATCAAATAACTCCTCCCGCTCTGAGAGAGCGAAAGGTGGTGTCAAACTTTTGCTAGCTAGAAACCACTTTTTTCAGTCGCCTTTTCCTTTTCAATAATTCCCAGTAGCCCTGGTGGGCAAAACTGTAGAAGCCCAGCAGGGCCGATGACCTGCTGGGCTTCTAAGGTTTTGCTAACATCTCTTTGAGTTTTGCGTCTAACACTATGCGCTGTCGACGTCTTCCTCTACACGGTCTTTACCGACTAGACTGCGAGCCACCTATTGCTAGTCGTCCGCAACAACGCGCCTACGATATCCGGGAATCGCCCTGCGACTTCTAATACCCGTGGTGTCTCTCACCGCCCGGGGCGTCGAGCACTATCCCTACTTAATATTATAAAAACGAAAGTGAGTTTGTTTGTTACGTATTCACGACTAAATGGCAAAACCGTGTTTTGATGAACTTTGGTACATAGATAGTTGGCACCCCGGAGACGGACATAGGGTAATTTAAAAAAAAATAGTGAGAAAAGGGGGAGAAAGAGTAAAGTATATTAATAAACGCGGGCGAAGCCGCGGGTAAAAGTTAGTTGTAATATATAGTTAGAGTCGACTGTTTGACTCAGTGGAGCATTTTAGGCGAATTAAAAAACGCAAAAAAGTTATGATACGAGTAAGTCTAATGTAAAAACAAATGAATTTTCACTACAAAAGGATTTGAGAAATTGTAAATTTATTTTTGCATGTAAAGTGTTTTTAATAAAATTCAAACAAATTATAATAGTTATCATCAGAATCAGAACGCATCGTGAATTCCATTTAAAAAGTTATGCAAGTACGAAAAAAAAGTCGAATAAAAATAATTTACGAAGTCAAAAGCTTAAATAAATGTAGGTTCTGTGTTGGGACGATGGCTGCGTTAATTCATATTAGTCTAGAATTCCACATAAATATTCATTCAGGTCAACAGCGCAAATTGGGACGTTATTGGGAGTTATATGTTACACCATTTAGGGTAAAATACTAGGTCCATGGGGTCTGATGCTCATCTATGTGAAATCTGTTTAGCCGTTAAAAAGTAAAGAGGTATTATTATTATTATTATTTTGAAGATAAGGGGCTATGCATCTCCCGTAGTGCAGGGGATGTAGTCACTGCGACCTAAAAGATCTATTGTGACTCGCCACCTTGTTAGAGTAACTCTTTTAGCTCGGAGGCCTCCAGGAAGTCTAGAACACTCCTAGCTTTAAGAGTTTTAATCTCCTCCGGGCGAATAATGTGTCCAGATGGATACTCCGTTTGTGGATAAGAAGCCCGCATTCACACAAAAGGTGCTTGGGTTTCTCCCTCTCCTGATTACAGTACCGGCAAAAATCAGTGTCACTCAGTTTCATGTGAAATTGGTGCCTATTTAATTTGCAGTGGCCGGTTAAGGCGCGGGCTATCGCACAGATGTTCGTCCTGCTAAGATCAAGAAGCTCGGTAGTTCGATTTTGTGAGTAGCCCATGCACTAGCATAGTGCATACAGGGATAATCGCCGGTTGGTACCACAATCCTTCATTAAAAGCATCTAAAAGGGCCTCTGCGAGTTGGTTTCGGCTCCTCGTACGCCTTTCAAAGGCGATAATTAACTTTCAACCATTACCATTTATTGATTATGTATAAAGTTTGTCGTCACCTCTTTCTAATTCCGTGAAATATGGCACAGTTGCCCAAGTTTAGCTGACTGCTGCACCTAGAGACTTTGAATATGAATGAGAAGTAATCCCAGCGAAGCACGATACCAATATCTTATTAACAAGCCTTGCTTCGATGCTCGCTAATTCATGAATCCCCAAGCGACCACCGGTGGCCGCGCATCTATTGTCTTACTATTGTGTCTCTAATTGACGGTATCTGAAGGGTTAAAACAGATGACAAAATTTTAAAAATAGCGTAGAACTTGCAAAACGTGCCATAAACTTCAGGAGAGAAGGCCAGGAGATATAGGTTTCTTACTTCACGAACTTCTCACCACTTCGGTGATCACCATCAGCACATAGAAAACAGTCGTTTGGCTTCCTAAAAGACCCCCAGTACATCAGTCCATCTTAGGGATCAGGGGGACATCCTTGAATTCTCTGGACAGAAAAGGGGTCCCTCAGTCTGGATGCACACGCAGCACGTGGTCACTATACCAGTGTCTTTCCTGGGGCCACTTGGTGAGCAGATAAGGAAATACGTGGATTTTTTTTAAGTTTAAAAGTTTTCCAGAAAAATGTTATCATTCAGAATATCGATTAAATATGCAAGGCTTCTATTGTTTTTATATATTTAATGTATGAGTACAATATGCAGGGCCAAAGCTCACCTAAAACCGATACCTATAAACCTATAGCCGATTTTTAGAGGTCTTCACTAGATTAGTTTTAAACAAAATATTTTTTATTTCTATAAAAGCCTAGATAATATTCACGAGATAGCTGTGTATCCAAAATATCTAGAAAAAGATATGTGATAACATTGTAGTCACGTAAGAGCGGTTGTATGAAAATATACTTCGAAAAGGACGCTCTTCAACTCAGAGAAAACTGCAAAAAATGGCAAACTACATTACAATAATTATGTATTGACAATTTAAAATGGCTTCACTGCACCATTGACTGTAATTGTTTAATTAATTAAAAAGAAAGAAGAAGAAGAAAGAAAGAAAAACAGTTTATTTATGCAAAAAAAGACGCAATATTAAAACTAACTACAACAATTGATGGAGATGATATGCATCACGCGCAAAACGGCCGATCGCAAAACAACAGCGACACGTCCTATATAGGAACAGCGACGCTCTGTGGAACTCTCGGATTTAGATTCTAAAATACACCATTAAAATACGATCAGTGCAGTTAAGGCTGAGGATTTTGTATGAAGACTGCGATATAGACACTGCTAGGGTTGTCTGGAATGTCCCGGAAAAAGTTAGGAGAGAGAAAGTCAGTTTCTGAACTTTGTATATTAGTTGATAAGAATCAAAACCTAGGTACTTTAATGTTAAATGACTAGTTTTCAGGCAATGCTAAATAACAAATTCCTAAAATCTTTCTTTAGAAATCGAGGGACTGGCAAATGTGACCAAAATAGATACTTCAGTGTTCGGGTGAAGCAGGCGTGGGGCGGACGTGGTGCGACTACAGGAAGCATAAGAATTTCATTTGGGTGTCCACAGTGGGCACGCGGGTGTGGGAAGCGGCGCGGGTTACTCAACGCGGGATGCACGCGGTCAACTAACGCCATAGCCCATAGTTCATTGAAACTTTTGTTCTGACCAGGTAACTGAGCGTTGAGATGACATCATTGCCGTAAATTTGAAGTTTTCTATTAGCGGTAACGATTGCAGATTATCAACTGGCCACAATGAGTACGCGGGCGACGAGCGACAACCCACGCGGGATCTCAAACTAATTCGAGCCATGTTATTGCAACCCCTTCTCCCCGCACCGCGCTGCCAGTCTGGTCAAGCACTTAGGAAAAAACAATGTCCCCTAACATGACGCGCAACGCTGTCACATTGTTCAGCAACGTGTCCCACGTCACGGGAATGCATTGCATAATATTGGGGGCAAGGTCAACGTTGCAAAGTCACTTTAATCCGGCTCGAAGGACCAAAAAGATGTAGGGTCCTTACACCTTTTGATGATAATAGTTTGAATAATAGGCAAAAGTACGTAATAATAACGTTTATTGAATGATATATGATATTAACTAAATATTGAGTGCACGCGATTTGAGTGATATTTGTGTACTAAAGAATAGACCGCGCGTAGCAAGTAAAGTGCTGATGCAATGATGTCAAATTTGTACGTGCTTGCACTGTACGTGACGTGACGTCAATTAACCCTTCAGATACCGTCAATTAGAGACACAATAGTAAGACAATAGATGCGCGGCCACCGGGTGTCGCTTGGGGATTCATGAATTAAAGACAGGGTTGATGCGATGAGCCCGTTGCCGAGCTCTTGGTTTCACTTCACTTTTGTTTATTTCCGCCTGTTTCGTTTCCGATTGCAATTAAATAATAAAAAATAAACAAATCTCTCACTTGTCAATATTTACGGAAATGTTTTTCTTTTTGATTTGCTGGCTTCGTATGGGTATTTATTTTTAGTTATGGTATAAGTCCTAGGCGACGGCTAATTACCGGGCCGGTGCAGCGGTGGCTCGATTATACGTCATGGCGTTGATCATCGCGCCGCGCGTCGGCTGATGTGTTTTTATTTTTTATTGGGGTATTGTGGGTACTAAGTTTTTTTTTTTTCTTTTTATCCAATGTGGCACAA
This sequence comes from Mythimna lalbum, assembly GCA_949319445.1. Lineage (NCBI taxonomy): Eukaryota > Metazoa > Arthropoda > Insecta > Lepidoptera > Noctuidae > Mythimna > Mythimna lalbum. The sequence continues at coordinate 7,963,252 of OX439363.1, forward strand.
ATTTCATATTATAATATTGCGTTCTTATTTATCAAACAGTTATTTATGTATTTAATTTCAATAAAATTATACACCCGTAGGTACACAACATCAATATTTGTTTCAGTTACACATACAAGTAATTACATATATGCTTTACCCTAGTCCGTGCGTCACTGCGGGGTGCCAACTGAAAATCAGCGCTGGGTGTCTAACGCCCAGCAAATTCTGAGGTGGTCACCCTTTCGGTGCGGGCACGCTCGGCGCACTTTGTACTTTTATTTTTGTTTACTTTGGTGACAATAAAATTTGTTCCCTTATGTATTTTTTTTTAACTGGCCGGTTGGTCTAGTGGTTAGTGGCTCTGTCTGCTATACCGAAGGTCGTGGGTTCGATTCCCACCCAGGACAAATGCTTATGTGATGAGCATGATCATTTGTTCTGTGTCTGGGTGTAATTTATCTATAATATGTATGTATTTAGAAATATATAAGTATGTTTATCAGTTGTCTAGTACCCATAACACAAGCTCTGCTTAGTTTGGGACTAGACGGTGTTGTGTGATAGTTGTGGAATATATATATATATATTGCTCAGGCCGCTAGTTGAAAGGCGCAATTTAGTTATCAGGCTAGGCGTTTAACTGAACAGCGATACGAGTATATACCCCGACGGGTTCAAGTCAAAATAATAATAGGTAATCCCACATTACAATAGTTACTTGCCTTAGTAAAGTAGATTGTTAAATTAATAACATTTTGACATGACGCTTCTAATCCCTAAGGGAGTAGGCAGAGATGAATAATAAGTACACATTTTGCTAATTCAACCCCCGATATTAAGTAAATAGAACTTCATATTAATTTAACACTGTAAGGGGCAGAGGATGGTGTAAAAGCTTATGAGTAATAGCTGTAGGATTTATATTAGTATGATTTAGATGAGACAATTTAGATTAGTATAATTTAGATTAGTGTGGTTTTTTTTTGTTGTTTTTTTTTGTCGACGGGGAAAATCATCTCTGACGAAACCCGCTCTTGGGTGGAGCGGGAGACAGTGTCAGACTCTTACTGACTAAAAACCCCGCGCCGTTTCTTCTAGCCTTCATACCGGGGCACGAGCTCCCTTTCGGACAACCCTGTCCCCAGTAGGCTTCGACCCAGCTGGGCCCCTCCTGCTGCTGACAACTCCTTGAGGCGCGCGGGAACAGTGAGCGCCGTCGACGTCTTGGACTCGGTCCATTACCGGACGATCGGACAGCGAGCTACCCATGGCTCGCCGTCCGCTTTGCAAGCATTACTGCTTCGCAGAAGGAGGCGACCGCCTGTCATTCCTCCTCGCTCCGGACCATGGCCTCGACCAGGACCCGGCGCGAGAGGTCTCTGCCACCGATCGCCCCCACGAGGGCACGGCGATGCTCCGCCCAGGCAGGGCACACCTCGACGGTGTGCTCCACCGTGTCCTCCGGGCGTTGCGCACAGTGGCGACACCCGGGCGTCTCTTCCGCTTGAATCCGATGCAGGTACCAAACAGGTACGAAATTTTAACAGAAAGACAGGGTTACCTCACATCTACACTAATATTATAAAGAGGTGAAGTTTATTTTATTGTTTCTAGGAGGTAATTAATCTCCGTAAGGTGCGATTGCAAAAGATTTTTCACTGATAGAAAGCTATTTTATAAATATTTCCATAAATTGGTCACAAGTTGGACACCACAGACACTAAGTACAACTAGCTCACGGAAGGTCATAGCGGGCATGAGACGCTAGCAAAAAGCTGGGTTCGAGTGCAAAATAACCCCTCAGTCACCTGGATGGCCCGGTGACTATGTATTTTTGCTGACATAACAAGCTTATAACTTTGTGATTTTACAAGACACAGTTAAGAAATTTTGTACATAGATTCTCAAGATAAAAATACTAGACAGATGTTTCAGGTTTTGCATATACTAAAAATAAGGTTGTATAAAATAGATAGACACTAAAACATTTCCCTGTAAAATATAAGTGTGATTTTTAGAATTGTCATCCCTACGACACAAAATGTATGCGTCGAGTGCCAAAGCTTTCACCGCGGTAACTGACGCCAGATTAACTACCTAGTAACTGAAATGGCGCAGTTCAGCTGAAACTAGAACTACCATCCGAACAAGTTATTACCTGTATTGACTGTTATACCAACATTTGTGAGAACTTAGAAACTTACATTTATGTCTAAGAGTCAGACTATAAATGCAATGTTGAATGAAAATAGATTGCTTTAGCGGAAATGTAAATGTTGAGATGGATTTGTAGTTCGGCGAGAATAAATAGTGAGAAATTAAGGTAGGTGCCAGATAACCGTGGAATATGGAATAACAGTCATTGTTACATTTGCAGACATTCTTAATTTCAAAAACGGAAATCCTTACTAATATTAAAAAAGCGAAAGTGAGTTTGTTTATTTGTTTGTTACGTCTTCACGCCTAAAGGGCCAAACCGATTTTGATGAAACTTGGTACACGGATAGACCATGTCCTGGAATAGGATATAGGATACTTTTTATCCCAGAAGCATATTCCCTTGAGATAATTTTCTGCTATCACGCGGGCGAAGCCGCTGGGAGCAGCTAGTAAAGACATAAAGCTGTCTTGAATCGACATGTATCGTGATCCTTTACAATAGTCATGATCTAGTAATGAAAAGCAATTCATGGTTTGTTTTTCGGGTACCTATCTAAGTCATGGCTTTCCTTCACCGTTTGAGTACAGTGGTGATGAAATAAATTACACAAGGTAATGCGCCTGGCTGGGTTTGACCCGCGACTTCGTAAGTCAGAGCAATTACCACTCGGCTACCACTCTGCCCCTGATAATTAAAAAGACGTATCTGACAATAAATAAAAACGTATAAAAAAAGGTTTTAATAAATGAAACGGGCACTCGGGCCTTATTTCCTTGTGTTAAAACCGCACTGGAGAGTGTTAGCAAAATATAAAAAATACAGGCAGATGCGCTTTTTTTTCCTGATTCCGGCAATGTTTAAAACTAAAATCTGGAAAAAAATTTAGTTGCGTCTTTTTTACTAACGGGGGCAGCACTGCTCTCCCATGCTTCGCCCGCGTGATAGTAAAAAAATATCCCAAGGGAATATACTCCCGGGATAAAAAGTATCCAATGTGCTATTCCAGGACACGGTCTACGCGTGTACCAACTTTTGTCACGCTAGTTCAGCTGGACCGTGAAAAAAACACACTCACAAACTTTAGCCTGTTTTACTCTATCTATGTGAAGTGGAGAAATGAACTGAGAATGTTGAGGTAAGACTTCAAAGCAAGAGTGGACAAGCATCTCCTGTGCTCGTTCAAAAGTTAACAGTGCCGTAAACCAAGATTGGAAAAAAGGCTAAAAAGTTCGAAACAAGTCACTTTAGGCAATCTTGTGCGGTTGGTTTCATTTTAGTTCAATCGGAGATTTCACACAATAAACTGCAACTGAAAGTAACTTGTTTCGAACTTTTGAGTCTTTTTTGCGGTCGGGGTTTTGACATTGTCAACTGTTTTTGTTTTCTACATTTTTGTTATACTTTTCAAATTGTTTTCTTGAACTCTTTCATACCCTACATAACATGTTACACAAAATAATTAGGCACGAAAATACGTTTTTTAATCCTTACTAATATTATAAAAGCGAAAGTGAGTTTGTTTGTTTGTTACGTCTTCACGCCTTAATGTCAAAACCGATGTTGGTGAAACTTAGTACACGGATAGACCGTGTCCTGGAATAGGACATAGTATTTTTTTTATCCCGGAAATATGTTCCCTTGGGATAATTTTCTGCTAACACGCGGGCGAAGCCGCTGGGAGCAGCTAGTTTTTCATAACTTTGACGTAGGTACCCAGTAAAGACCCAGAGCCACTCTTACAATCAAGACAAATCTAACGACACCTCCCAAGCTAGAATAGAATAAACTACACACACATTATATTACAGTATTACAGTCACGGTTAATGAGATATAAAATTATACACCCCTATTTATTAATTAGTAAAAAACGAGGCTCTACCCGTACCCGTTACTGATCATATTCGTGTTGTCAAAAAAAAAAAAACGAAATCCCAAAAAAACTGTCAACCAAAAATCATTGTTTATAGATTCATAATTGAATCAATTATTCATAATAATTGCTAATAGAAAATACTCCGCGTAGTGTTTTCCATTGTTTTTGATTTATGTACAATCCTTACTAATATTATGAAAGCGAAAGTGAGTTTGTTTGTTTATTGGTTTGTTTGTTACGTCTTCACGCCTAAATGGCAAAACCCATTTTGATGAATTTTGGTACAGAGATAGGTGGAACCCTGCACATAGGCTAATTTAAAAAAAAAGTGAGAAAAGGGGGAGAAAGAATCAAGTATATTACTAGTATTTCCATAAATTGTTTGATATTTTGGGATATTTAATAAACAAATTTTAATAACTTTGCTGTTTAACCCTTCAGATACCGTCAATTAGAGACACAATAGTAAGACAATAGATGCGCGGCCACCGGGTGTCGCTTAGGGATTCATTAATTAAGAATATCATTTTTTGATCCTTTACCTAAATGATAACGAGACCTTTTCTTATAAGCCCTTTAAGTATTTGTACTAATTAAAAATTAGTGGTGTATACTATATAATTATTATCATAGCAAACTGTAGGGGCCCGCAGGGTCGAAGCCTACTGGGGCCAAGTGTCTGCTTCTGAACGGAAGACTCGGCCCTGGTATTAAAGGCGACGAAGAAACAGGAGTGGGTTTTGGCCAGTAAAAACCTGACACACACTCTCGCTCTGCCCAAGAGCCAAAAAGATCCCAAGCCAAGATTTTTCCAAATACAAAAAAAATTAATACAGAAACAAAAACACCCTTCTTCTGGTGTAGTAGGTTAAAAGTGATGAAATTGTTTGACTTAAAGATACTGTATTGGGATTCTTTATTGTACACGAACAGGATAAACTAAACAGGAAAATAGAAACAAATATATTTTATTAGACAGTTAACGTTTGACGATAACGTTTATTTTAACGTTTATGTCATATTTGGAGTGACAAGATGACATTAGATGGGGGGCCGCGGAATTGTTCGACAGGGATACCGCGACCAAGGAACGCACAGGGCAATTGAGTGAACTCAGGAAGGTTTTAGCGTCCCCGCAAACGGGCATCAAAACCGCCACAAAAAAAAAAGATCGCAAAAAACAGCTGAAGCGCGCGACATCTTGTGTCCGGAGAAGCTTGAAGCCGCTTCAAACGTTTTTTTGTGGCGGCACCGCGGCACACGTGCCACAGAAAAAGGCCGCCTCAAAAAGAAGCTTAAAGCGGCGTTTTTTTTTGTGCCCAGCGGGGACAGTTAGTCAGTACAAGTTTGACACTGCCTTTCGCTTCACCGAGGGCGGAAGAAGTTATTTGACAATTTCAAATTTAAAAAAAGTCTCAAAAGTCAATGAAAAATATTTTTATTTAATCTCAAAGTTAACCCTTCAGATACCGTCAATTAGAGACACAATAGTAAGACAATAGATGCGCGGCCACCGGGTGTCGCTTGGGGATTCATGAATTAACGGACAATTATTTTGTAAGGTGTACTGTAATCCCACATCTACATCTAATCTAGAAACTTAGTAGGTACAGTAACTTAGAGAAACTTATGATGCTATTGATATCACATAAATCCTATGCTATAATCAAAACTAGGTCATCGGTCCACCTTGTAGGAAGCCTTCTAACGCTTCGTCTTTCGGCGCTATCGGCCTCTGTTTCGCGAGCAATGCGCCTTACGCACTGCCACCTAAGTTTGGTGATTTTTTGGACTAAATTTGCACTATCGACCATCTGTTCTGCGAGTAATGTGCCCTACCCACTGCCACTTAAGTTTGGCGATTCTTTCGACTAAGTCTACACTATCGACCATGTGTTCTGCAAGCAATGTGGTATCCACTGCCACTTAAGTTTGGCGATTCTTTGGACTAAGTTTACACTATCGACCATGTGTTCTGCGAGAAATGTGCCCTACCCACTGCCACTTAAGCTTGGCAATTCTTTGGACTAAGTTTGCACTATCGACTATCTGTTCTGCGAGCAATGTGCCCTACCCACTGCCACTTAAGTTTGGCAATTCTTTGGATTAAGCCGGTAAACTTAGTACCTCCAAGCCAAAAAAAATGCCGTCTAACTTAAGAAAAAGTAACAATAACTTCCAACACCGTAAAAGGAGACGATACTTAAACTCAGGATACTAACAAAGAAATGAGATACACAATTAAACCATTTTCCTTAATAGAATTCCGTATAGAAATAATTTTAGATTGTTATTCCCCGAAGTACAGGGCCTGGCCGCAAATTGCCTTCACACAGAAAATGAGATAGAGCCATTATACCAATTGGAGCTAGTTATCGGAATTGCTTGAAGATATTGCACCATCAAGCGTGCTATATTATTGTGCAATGTATGGGCTATTATCATTGACACCCTTTTTTATAGTGGCTCTTCATTTATTGACTCCTCCCGCTTCGGGTGGAGCGACGGGGAGTGCCAGATTTGTTCGGTTAGCGGGAGAAGTCAAACGATAACTTCAAACCTCAAAAACGATGGTCCTTTCTTTGGACTGGAACTGCGGTCCTCATTTCATCATCATCATTTCAGCCGATACACGTCCACTGTTGGACATAGGCCTCCCCCAAGCGTCGCCACAACGAACGTTCCTGTGCGTCTCGCATCTATGGGTTCCTCATTTACACCTATAAAAAATATGTAGTATTTTGGGGTGTACCACTATGCCAAATTGAATTCCAAATAATCGACTACCTTAATCTATATTTTGAACAGTCAACGTATTGAGTGTTCGTTATATTGAACGTTCGACTTATTAACCATTCGATATTATGAACATTCGGTTCGGTTTGGTGTTCGATTATTTGGGATTCGATTAGGCATAGTACACCGTATTTTGGGACCACAAATGAAATAAATACATTTTTTGGCAACTGTAGATACTTTATTGCCTTTTTACTTGTGGTCCCAAAATACTACTAAAAAAAATATATATACCGCAGTCCCAGTCCAAAGAGCCTCACTACACAAAAACAAGTTTTTAATGTAAATATTATTTTCATAGCAATACTCAATGGGATTGTGTCGTTTACCTACCAACTTTCTATAGCCACCTTCCGGTTCCATCATCATATCAGCTCCATGTTATAAAAATTCTGCATTGTCATCTGATTTACACGTGCATGCCAGCTAAATCGGTAACCGGGAAGAGGGTCCAATTTATTTTGCAAGATTTGATTCCAGACAAACATCGGGACAGGTTGAACTAAATAAAAGCTTGTAATAATTAAAACTATCAACCCTCACTTACCTTTCCTAGAGAGAAGGCTTGAAGCGCCGCCGTAGGATCCTTATAAGGATGATTATGATATTTATTCTATACCGGTAAAAAAATTACAAATGACACATTATTTCCAAATCTTAGAATATTGTTGACTTTATGATATATCAAATAAAACTGGCCAGATCGTTTAAACGTTAAGGTTTGATGATATGTCAATCTTCGTTTGGCCAAATCATTGATGTATGATTGCTATGATATTAAAGACCTAAAGAAAGTAGGTTTGGCCTACTTTCTTTGGTCTTTAATATAGTCGAGGATTGACATATCATCAAACTATAACGTATAAAACTATCTGGGCATTTTTACTTGGCCGTATCATGAAATTATCAATTTCTAAGATTCACGACAGACGCACAAATAAGAAAGGTATTTACAGCATTATTTGTAAAACACTAGCAATCTATTAGGTGCTAGTTAAAAACATCATAAACAACAACTTTTGTTCTATGACATTTACCAAAAACCAACCTTCAAGATTTCATTGTTCTATCTAACACATTTCAACTCTGTATTTTGCTATACCTACCTACGCCTCATGCACACTGTTCTTGTAGTAATAGTAAGCAGGCTTCTGAAACATTGTCATCACACCTACCTGGCAAGCATTCGCACCCTATATAGATAGATACGCCAACATAGACTTCTTAATATTTAGAACGCTTAGTTTAAATATTTCTATTTTTGTATGAAAATCTGATAAACTACTCGTAATTTTTTTTTTTAAGTCACAGATCAAAAGTTGTTGTTTATGATGTTCTTAACACTAAGAGGTAGCTAGTGTTTTACAAATAACCCTGTATATGTAATGTACACAAGCATTACTTAGTCGGTTCTTCTGAAATAGTTTTACCACCATTGTCTTTTCTATTTAATGTGTGTAGAGAAAAAAGTCCTGCGCTATTTTTCAGGTTTTTCCTTTTCAGCGGAAATGGTTTCCATGGTCCTGAATATTTAAAATATTAAAATGCTTTAACAGTCTCCGCACACGGGCCTCAAAACGCCGCCACAAAAAACGCTTGAAGCGGTCACAAAAAAAAGCTAGAACTAAAACAGCTGAAGTGCGCGACACCTCTTGTGTCCGGTGCAGCTTGAAGCCGCTTCAAGCGTTTTTTTGCTGCGGCATCGCCGCACACGAGCCACAAAAAAAGGCTGCCTTAAAATGAAGCTAGAAGTGGCGTTTTTTTGAAGCCCGAGTGCGGGGACAGTAAGTGTTTTTAAACTATTTTTATTCTAATCAGGCTTCGAAGGATATTTTTCTAGACCACATGAATTATTAATGCTATGTTAATGTTTTTTTTTTACTTTGAGCTTTCTATCCTGTGTTTATAAGTTGGGAGAAAAATCAATATCTACGACGAGGATTATCGTATCTAGTTATTTCTAAAATCCCAAACAATCTTTTTAAGAGAGCAAATCATATATTGACTTCTTCCGCTCTAGGGCGGAGCAGGAGGGCGTGTCAGACTTATACTGATGAAAACCACACCTGTGCCATTTAGTTCCTCTTTGCATTTTAGGACCATGGGTTTCTTTTTCAGAACTTCACCACGGCCCTAGTAGGGGTTTTTTATGTGGGAAAATCATCTAAATGACATCTCCCGCCCTTGCCGTTCCTTCGTGCCTTCATACCGGGGCTGGGCTGCCTTTCGGAGGTAGCTCTGGCTCCAGTAGGCTTCAGCCCAGCTGGGTCCCTACTGTTGCTGCAACTCTTTGAGGCACGCGGGAACAGTGCGCGCCGTCGACGACTTGGGCTCGGTCCGGACAGTTACCGGACGGTCGGACAGTACCTCAAGAATGACTTGACCAATTTCGGTGAACTATTTGATATCTTAGGAAGAAAAACATTGGAAAAATTGCACCAAAGAAAATATCGCAAAAACCTTAATTTTCTTTATTTTATTCAAACTGTTGAATATTGAGGTTAGCTGTCAAACCCTACAATAAAATTCCTTTATTTATTCGAAGATTTGACACTTTATCTTTTTGCGATATGACGTTTCTGACAAAACGAAGTGTGTTGGGTCAGCTAGTTTAAAATAAATAACAAACGAAGATATTTTTGTTTAGAGGCTTTATACAACATTCACAACAGTAAACTTATATTCAGCAGAGCATGTTGAAGCCTCTTTGTGAATTATTAAATAAGTTATCGCTGTGAGTGAAGCTAGAGGAATGACAGATTTTTACTGACTAAGAAAGTAACAAGAAAGAAAGGCAGAACAAAAGAAAGAAAGGAAGAAAGAAAGAAAGAAAGAAAGAAAGAAAGAAAGAAAGAAAGAAAGAAAGAAAAAAGAAAGAAAGAAAGAAAGAAAGAAAGAAAGAAAGAAAGAAAGAAAGAACGAAAGAAAGAAAGTGTATTGCTTTAGTTGCTCTTTGCATTCTAAATATAGTGTCCCCATCTCATGTGCCCGTAGGACATAGTGCCGGTGTGGGCGCCGTCGATGCGAAAGCGACCGGCGCGGCGCACGGTGGCCAAGCTGAACTCATGACAGAGGATCATGGCCATTAGGATAGTGCGAGGATACCGCAAGGTCACCTGCAAAGCTGCGATCATTCTAGCTGGCCTGCTACCATAGGATCTGGAGGTTAAGGTCCTTGCACGATTTGCGCATGAAGATACAACACTGAGGTAAAATTCCGCTGCCGTGAATGACTAGTCGCGTTATGCCGGACAGGTTTCTTGCTGGGATCTCATGATGGAATGGTGACAGCGACTGTTTCAGTGCTGAGCACGCCAAAATTATGATGGTAAGCTCTTTGAGGAGTGGCTGGAAAGACGTCATGGTGTCCTCACCTTCCACATGACACAGGTCCTTACCGGACACAGTAAGTTCCGGATTCAGGTGGAATAAACCCTCGGGTGTCACCATTATGTGGACCGTCCGGAGGACACAGTGAAGCATACCGTGTCCTCGTGGGGGCGTTCGGCTGCTACGATCTCTTGCGCTGGGCCCTGGTACAGGCTATGGTCTAACTTCCAGATCGGAGAAAAATAGCAGGCGGTGGTCTCTTTCTGCTAAAGAGTAAAGCCAGCGAGAGGCAGCCGCACGCTTGAGTGAATGGACTTTCTCATGCCCCAGCTGCCGGGATTCCAACCCTGACTACGGTTGCCGTCCTGTCATCGGGTAATCGACCGGACCGAGTCCAAGTCGTCGACAGCGGGGTCCACGCGCTCCTCAACGAGATGTCAGAAAACCCTAGAGTCTCAGCAAGGCCGATGTCGCTAGGACCGCGAGGATTTTTGAAGAGGAACTCCGTAGTCCTACGACGCAAAAGGCAACGGAAGGTGTGGTTTTAGTCTGTAAAAGTCCGGCACAAAGTTGGATGATTTCCTACCAAAAAAAAAAATGCTCAGCTTTAAAACTTTTGATCACGATACCGATGTGATTCCAAATCTAAAACAAAACGTGATACAATCAAGACCCATATAAACTAAGTTCAAGTACAACAAACTAACTTAGTTCAGAATGACACGATTACAATGCGGAATCACGTCGTTTTGTCTTATTACTACCAAATGCCGCATTTATGTAAAGCGCCTAGCCGTTTTGGTAGCAACCGAATTAAAATTCTGACTGCGACATATATCCCTTCAGATACCGTCAATTAGAGACACAATAGTAAGACAATAGATGCGCGGCCACCGGGTGTCGCTTGGGGATTCATGAATTAAACAATGTTTTTAAAAAGTATCTGTGTTGCTAGCCTGCCGTTTTTAATATCCTAAATGTAGCAAAGTGCCACATTTGTAATGGTAACTGCGTACAGTAAAAATTTATGATATTTCACAGAGTTGCAGTTACATTTTTACAATACATTGGTGAGGTTAAGTCGGAAAATTTTCTTGGAACTTTCTTCTTTGGAGCATATAATTGCACTTCACCATTATTTCAGAGGCTTTTTTTTAAAGAATGCTTTTTGATAATTATTGAATTTGTTTTGACGTTCACTATTTTTATGTAACTGCTATGTTTGGACTGGCCTGTTGGTTAAGTGTCCATCGAACCCAGGACAAATGTTTGTGTGATGAGCATAATCATTTGTTCTGTGTCTGGGTGAAATTTATCTATAATATACTAAGTATTAAAAAAAAAATACGTTTATCAATTGTCTCGTACTCATAACACAAGCTCTGCTTAGCTTGGGACTAGACGGCGTTGTGTGATAGTTGTGGGATATTATTATTATTTTATCCCAGAAGTCTCGGCCTGCAGCTAGGTATTACACCTAGGAAGGTAGGATACACGAGGTGGCCATAATTTTCAAGATTTCCCACCAAAACCCACAGAAACTAAATGAGACAAAGAATATTCCTTGCCCAAAAATAACAAGCAAGCTTCGACAGCCAAATGGCAATATACATAAGAAAACAAGACCGCCATTTGTGAAACTTCTGACACAAATATTCCTGAACGAAATATTCTTTCACGAAGTTCAAAGAAATTAGGTATTCTGTGTAAACTGTGTGAGATATATTTGTGCTCATGTGTTGGAAGCATTAACATTCAGGAGACGGCTTCCTTCGCGTCTTGGCTCGACGAACTGTTGTCTTTTAAAAGGACTACACCTATTTATCTCCCTATGTACTGTAGAGTACCTAAGGCATCTAACCTCTGGTTACTTCTAATACAGAGATATTTATTTTGGTTTGTATGGTTTTATTTATTTACGCAAAAAAAAGGTAAAGGGTTGTTGGTAATAGGTTTTATTATTTTGTTTATTCATTGAATTTACATATTATTAACATTTTTTTTAATGTCAAATAAAAAAAAATTTTAGCCCCCTTGTCTCGGTATTAGGGTCTAAGCTACTGTGGTCAGAGCTCTTACTCTTTAGGGTACCACTTTCTGAATCAAGGACTTGATTGAGAGCCAAGGTATTTAGTCTGCTAGGGAAGCCTAGCTGCTCCTACCGCCCAAACAGTCGCGACAGGACGCTTATGGACGGCGAGTTATGGGTAGCTCGCCATCCGCTCGTCCTGTAATGACCGTGCCCGAGTCGTAGACTGCGCGTAGTGTTCCACGCAAATAGATGTCAGCAAACCCTAGAGGCCTAGCAGAGCTGATGCCTGCTAGGGTAATTAGGTAATAGGGATTAGTTTTGGAAAGAATCTACTCATGGTTCTGGAACTCAAAAAGCAACTGAAGTAACATAGGTGTGGTTTTAGTTAGTAAATGAGTGAAACATCTTATTTGGTCAATCGTTTAATCATTCGGTCTATCATTCTATCATTCGGTCATCATTACAATGTCACTGCCTGTATATCTTTTAACCTGACCGCCACTCCGTGCGGAACTGCTCTGTTCTCTGCAGGCCACTGTTGGCCGTGTAAGATCTGTCCCCGTCGCCATGCGAACCTCTCTCTCTGGTTTTTATTCAATACATTTTCTACTGCTCCGGTCTCTGCAGGCCTCGATCAGCTATGCGAGACCTGTCTGCCACGCCCACCTCTCCACCCCAGACTGGGAGAAGACATACACACAAAAAAAAGGTATTTAGTCGAGATACCTATATGGAGATGAAGCCATTGGTTGACACGACTATCGGTACAATGATTGCAGACAATATCCCACATATCAGTTTTCGCCTTTCTCAGCTTTCACGAGGTTCTCGTCATGCGGGACTGTTTTGCGTGTCCTGCATGATTTCTGTGACCATATGAGCAAAGAGACGGGAAAATTTAGTCTTAACTATTGATATACCAAATTGATTAAATCGTCTGAAAGCTTAAGTGGCTTAGAGCTTGTTCAAAGGAGTCTTAGATCTGATATTACATATTTTGAAGATGATAAATAATGTTTTAGACTTTGATGTTGATATTTGTATTCAGAACTGTACGATTCTAGAATGATATTTATTTGAATTAGTAATTTAATACCACAAAGTCAAAGTTTATAAATTTGAAGGTATTAAATGTATAGAGTAAATAGAACTCGACCAAACTACAAAATAGATAGGTACAGAAGACAATCTCAAGTATGTACTTTACTTTTTATACCTACGTTCGGTGGACGCACACTAATGGGCATTTGAGCCGGAACTGTTCGACGAGCGGGCCGAGACGCTCCGAGATATAGTCGTGATATCGTGTCCGTGAGCGGTGTCTATGAGTGCGTTGCTCGAGCGCGCTTTGTATGTAGATTGACTTCTGTACCTTACCTAAAGGAATGCGAAAAGTTTTTTTTTATAGCAAAGAAATGTTGGTATATTTTACTTTGTATTTATTGTTTTTGATATTATATTATACATAGGTATAGTCTATGTAAAAAGTCAAACGACTTGGGAATTTTGTAATAGTACATTGTTACAGTAGGGGTGAAAGTTACTTATTTCGTCCTGAGAAGGAGTTGTTGGGTAATTCGAGGGACTAAATAAGTAACTTTAACCCTTTTCTTTCTTAAAATATACACAAAAAATGACTAAAAATTACGCTTTCCAGCAAGGTGCAAACTTAGCTTGGTGAAGTTGTAGATAAGTACATAAATATTTATATCTCCGTGGGGTAGGCATTTAAATAGTCAAATATAGAATGTTTTTCATTGGCCTCGAGCCTGTTCTTATCGCTTTTGCGGGTTTCCAATTTCTATTCATTCAATTTATTCAAAAAAGCACGAAATATATTGGAAGTTTTATCGCTTTTTACAAGGCTGGTGCTAAAAATTCAATCTGACTCGAATATCTAGTAAAATCCACGAGAGATAAAGATACCTTTTACTACACAGGTTCTACTCGTGAGAATATTTCCTGAAATATTTACGGTGAAGACGAGATGTGAGGCTGAAGTAGGACTAGACAGGTCACATTTACAGGATCCATGAAGACAGATAGAAAGATAGAGGAGGAAGCTTCAAAGTCTTGAACATCGACGTTGAGTTATAACTAGCCTGTCGGTTTTCTGCCGGTCTCATTTCGGGGAGTATGCGTTGGAATTGCATAACTGGATTCCGCCAGGCCCGTTCCATCATCGGACCATCAGACGTACGGCGATGCGCCACTAGTACATTTTGCGCATCCAATCCAAACATTGCTATGTACCACTACTGTACATGATGACGTCGAAAAATTCTTCCGCATCGATGTCGACTGGTAATGTACCCAAAAGACTGGCGGCATTGCCACGCTGAATGGCAAAAAAATAAAAATAAAAAAAATATAACATTAAAACATAAATAAAACATTTTGAGAACACAATCATTCATTGTGCGCACAGCGAAGGAGTGGAATTCCCTACTGGAGTATATGTATGTGGTGAGGTTACTTCTAAAATACAATAAAAAAATCGGCCAGGTGCGAGTAGGACGCACACAAAGGGCTCCGTACTGTCCATGCCAAAAACGGCAATAAAATCACGTTTGATTTATGGGAGCCCTTTTAAATATTTTTTTAGTATTTGTTGTTATAGTGGCAACAGAAATTCTTACATCATCTGTGAAAATTTCAACTGTCTAACTATCATGGTTCATGAGATATAGCCTGGTGACAGACAGATAGACAGAGGGACGGACAATGGAGTCTTAGTAAAAGGTTCCCGTTTTACTATTTGTGAACGGAACCCTAAAAATGGAGTCATTCCGCCAGATTTGCTAAGGGCCTGCGTTCACTTGAGACAAGATGTTTTACACAGTTGATAGTTTTATCTAAGACGTCTCGTCTAAGACGTCCGTTTTGTCTACGACACAGGGCGCTAGGGCTGTTGATAAAATATCGATATATCGACGTCTTAGACAAGTCTGTCTAAGATGTCTTGTCTCAAGTCAGCGCAGGCCCTAAAGGTGAAATATGGGACAGGTCCATGTCTGCTAGTGAGACAAGATAATAAAAAAATACAAAGTATTCCACATATCTGGTAATATCACCGCGAAGGTAGTTCCAACTCTTCTCATATTGAAACTTTAACTGCCGATACCGTCATAGGAAATAAAACATCGCAACAAAGTTTTGAAGACTTGGCTCAGCGTTGTGACTACAATACAAACTCACCACCTAACGCAGCCAGGTTTTATTATAAAACTTTTTTCTATTACACAACTTGAAACATTAAAACGAGAACTGGTATAATACCCTGACAATAACTATTCTCCCACCAGGTGGCGCTCGCATCACTTATTCAGATCGGGGAATCTAATAAAACTGCTGTCTCTAACATTAACTTACCTTTATAAAGGCATAAATTGGTAAAATAGGTCTGTAAAGCTGTCAGGGCCTCATTTCATCAGTTTATTCTTGCCAGCTGTCCCCGTAGGAATTCTCCAAGTGATCGTTCCAGTGCCACTTCATTCATTACGGCCACCCTCTTTTGTTTTAAGCTGTACAACGATGTACAGAACATGGAAGAGACGGATAAAGTTCCGTCACAAAACATAGAGAGTTATTTATAAAACATTAACAACCTTGCAGGACTGTATTACTGACATCATAAACAATAACTTTTGTTCTATGAGTTTTTACAAAATATAATACATTTACCAAAAACAAACCTCCAAGATTTCGTTGTTCTGTCTAACACATTTCAACTCTGTATGTTGCCGTATCTACTTACGCCTCCCACGCACTGTTCTCGTAGTAATAGTAAGCTCGCTTTCAAAGCATTGTGCTGTGATGCACCTAGCAAGCATTTGCACCATTTCCACGTACTTGACATTAGAATATTGACACACCATCATGTAAAGATAATTACGTCCGCACTGCCGAATTTTACTACAAGAACACGCATAACGCGACGCAAGCTCATCGACCGACTAGTGAGGGCTGCTCGTAAATAGGTCAAGTTCATGTTCACCTACCCTCCGTTATTGTACTATCGCTTACTTCGCATAGGCTTCGTAATATTTAGAGCGTTCAATTTAAATATTTTTATTTTTGTATGAAAATCTGATGAACTAAACTATGATAAATTTTTAAAAGTCTTAGAACAAAAGTTGTTGTTAATGATGTTCATAACATAGTCCTGAGAGGTTGCTTGTGTTTTACAAATAACCCTGTACAGGTTAAGAAGTCAATCTACACACAAAGTGCGCTCGACCGACGCACCCATAGACACCGCTCACGGACACGATATCTCGGAGCGCCTCGGCCCGCTCGTCGAACAGTTCCGGCTCAAACGTTGTGGTACAACGATGTACAGAATATGGAAGAGGTAGACAAAGTTCCGTGATCAGTTTGAACGGTCTTCGGTCAGTTGGTAGTAGGAATATTAAATGAAGATGGAAGTTTGTTAACTTAAATGGGCTTCACGTTATGAGTTAACTGGTAACTATGCTTCTTGAGTCGGTTCTAGACTGTAATAAAACTTCTAAACGATTTTTGTTCAACTCATGACTATAGTCGTATACACAATTAAGCACAAACTTGATTTAATCATAACATATTGTGACTTGTAAATGTAATTTTTAGCAATAAATATCTGTTTAACGAAAAAAATTTTTAGAAACGACGAATTAGTCGGATTTATATAATAATAATAATATTATAATATTTTTTATTCAAAATTCTTTAGAGCATAAATTACATACAGTCTTAAATATATATCTTAATTCTGAGCCTTACGTGCATGAACTAGGAAATCCTGTGTTTCAGGCAAGAAGAGCTAAAATAATAATAATAATATCATGGTAATAGCACAAAATACTGCTTAATTTCTTAGTGACATAGACTATTAGAGAGATAATCTCTGAAAGTATTAGTCCGAATGCTATTTTTTTTTTTTCAACAATAGAAAGCGGCTTAAAACATAGCCTATGTCACTCAAGATTTATTCTTGAATGACATAGGCTATATTTTAAGCCGCGGAAAAAACCTAGTTTTTTATATAAAGACAAAGTTATCAACATTGAGTAAGTAAAGCAAAGCACCATGAAGTCTTGTACATACATTTCAGCAACTTTTACAGGCGGAGACATGCAATAAACCACTCGATATTGTGACAGACGATCGTAAATCACAAACATACAGCCAAAACCTATGTTATTATATTTTTACGAGTTTGTTTTATTTTTAAAAGCTGCATACATAAAACACTGTCGCGTAAACTCATCACTATCTATACCTATTATAAAAGGATGCTAATTTTTAATACATCATGATTTCCCGAAAAACTAGTATTTATCGAACGAAGGATTGGCCGAAGAACAATAGCCCCAGAACGGTCGACCAAATTAATATTTGCCCGAAGAAAGGTCGGTTAAATTATTGCTTACCCGAAGAATGGTTGCCCGAATTAATATTTTCCCGAAAAACGGTCGCCAGAATTATTAATATTCGCCCGAAGATCAGTCGCTCAAATTAATATTTGCCCGAAGAACGGATATTAGTCGCCCGAACTAATGTTTGCCCAAAGAACAACCCTCCGAATAACGCTCACCCAAATTAATATTTGCATGAAGAACGATCACCCGATTCCTGATCACCCAAAATAATTAATTTGCCCGAAGAACGGCCACCGGAATTAATATTTGTCCGAAAAACGGTCACTCGAATAACGGTCGCCTGAACTAATGTTTGCCCGAAGAACTGCTGTCAAAAGAACGATTGCCCGAAGAACGAACTTTAAGGACTTTTAAATGGTGTTTTGAATTATCTGTCGAAACATTTATGCAATTACTATCCAAAATAATAACCCAGCAAGTTGTATAGGTAGATATTTGTAGCAACACTATAAATGTTTGGTTTGAAATTGATATGATTGCCAAAATAATTGAATGCATCGTTCAATCATGCTCTTATTTTGTAACGTCAACGTTACAGCTGAAACCACATCATATCGTGTATACCTACTTATTTTAATTGGGTTTTCTGGTCATGTATTAATTGCTAGTACCGGTATTCTTTTTTTTACAAGCGTTTTATCATACAACCTTCTGTCAGTGGTTTCGCCTATAACTATATAAGTGAACATCGCAGATTATTCAAAGTGCTAACCACTGTGATGTAAAGTATCATTTATGTCCTATTTCTTTTCTTTTTTTTTTTAATGTATAGGCTCACGTTTGACCACCATCTCACCTGATGGTAAGCGATGATGTAGCCGACGATGGAACACGCTTGCCTAGAAGCAATCTATTCACTCTTGACTTAAAGACCCCTAGGTTATAGCTTTCAGGAAACACAGACTCCAGCAGGGAATTCCACTCCTTAGCTGTACGCATAATGAATGTATTTCGATACATAGTCTACTCATGTGCTAAATTACATTCAAATCCGCTCAGCTTCTATATGAGAAGGTAACAAGCAGAGCGACAGATAGAGTTGTTTTTGCATTTATATTATAACTAGCGACCCGCCCCAGCTTCACTCGGGTGTTTCTACACTATTTAATGAATATTATTATACATGTAAACCTTTCTCTTGAATCACTCTATCTATTAAAAAAAACCGCATCAAAATCCGTTGCGTAGTTTCAAAGATTTACGAGTACATAGGGATATAGGGTCAGAAAAAGCGACTTATATTATGTAGTGATATTAGCAGTACATTATTAGTTACCAACATTATATGTCTTATTTATAAAAATAATAACGGCATGCGATATCTCCCACGATAAAAATTTGACAATATTATTTCTTGGATCCTCGAACGTAGTTAAAAATACGAAAAGAACCAAATTTTTATTCACGTTCGTTATACAAGTATTTTATTTTATCCTCCTATATTTTATCCCAACAAAATTCTTCAATCATTATAGTCACAGTATCATTCAAAGTGTGTTTAAAAAGAAACGCATAAACTATTCCTAAACATTTCCAATACTCGAAACGGACCGAACCCTCAAAGGAAAGTTCCTTCCTAAGTGGACTTCCAGCCACCCGAAGATCATTAATAAAAGTATCCTTCCATGGCGAGGACTAAATCCCCATCAATCTTGGCATTGAGCTAGATATGAACGACCCCTAAACCCAGGATCCGTTATCGAGTAGTTTCTGTAGACTAATAGTAGTAATTTAGTGGGAAACCGCGGATATAGACTGTCAGAATCTTCATCACTCAACATAACACCTTTCCTTTTTTTTGAGTAAGTATTTGAAATTATCTTTTATATTACAGGTACACTAGCAACTCGCTCCAGTTTCATACGTGTTAAAAATATGTTTGTGTGCTAGGTATATTAAAAACCAGCTTTT
Organism: Mythimna lalbum; assembly: GCA_949319445.1. NCBI lineage: Eukaryota > Metazoa > Arthropoda > Insecta > Lepidoptera > Noctuidae > Mythimna > Mythimna lalbum. The sequence goes on from OX439363.1 coordinate 7,982,762, forward strand.
GCCTGCGGTTTCATAAGCGTACATGTATACCCTATGTCACTTAGGAATAAAGCAGATTTCTATCGATGAAAAGATTTTAGCAATTGGACCAGTACTTTCAGAGATTAGTCACCTCCTACAAACAAATAAATAAAAACTTTACCACTTTATAATATTAGTGTAAATAAAACTTAATAATTGATTACAATTCGATTATAATATAGGTGTCTTCGAGGCTATAGTGAATAGGGTATTAATAAACTAGTGCGCTTTCCCATCAACGATTGCATCGCTTCTTACCATCGGGTCGCAGTCAAGCACTAGTTTATGTCATTAAAAAAAAGCCTAAAAGACTAATAGCAATAACTATATCATACTTATTATTTTACAGTATAGATAATCTTAAAACTTAGAGTCTACAAAAGAGTCCTTTTGCATTTTTACACAAGTTCGTAGATACTTTCTTTGAGTCTGATATTAATAAAACCACTTTTACAAAAAACTTTTTCGCTAGTAATCTTTAAAATTCTCCGTTTTTCCCTACTATAATATGCAATTAAAGCCTTCCTCATAAATCACTTTTGTCTATCGTTGAAAACTGCATAAAAATCCGTTCCGTTGTTTTTGAGTTTATCTTTTACATAAAGACTTTATGTAAAATATAAACTGAAAAGGTACTAATTTTTATTAGTTTTTTGTTGAAAACCAAACGAAACTTACATTCTGTAAGAATTTTAGAAGAGGTTACGGTTTATGAGATACAGCCCGACGAGAGATGGACGGACAGATAGACGAACAGACAGTGGACACAAATTATAGGGTCCAGTTGGTACGAGTACAGAACCCTAAACAAATATAAAACTTTTGTTCAAAAATAAACATAGACAAGGACTCAATTTGTTCAACGGATGTTTTATCCATAGATCCAATCTCTATGAATACGCGAAACCGCATTGTGGAGACAAGTCAGATTTCCATCTAAGTTCTCGTCCCAGGTGTTGTTCAGCTCTTGTCTGGGTACTTTTATGAAAAAAGGCCTATTTATTTATGTGCCTATGTATAAATAAATAACTTAAGTATTGAACAAAACGACTAAAATTTACCAAAAAAGGCGAAACACTCTCTATTTGGGCAATAAATGCTTTGACTTAGGTCTTTAAGCAAATATTTGAAAATTGGTTATTATGCGCTTCGGCATTGCATAATCGGTTAGTATGTTAATAAAATCGATTATTACATTAATAGTAAAATATTCATAAAAAACACTGCACTAGCGCTGATGTTTAATTAAACCAGTATGACTTGGTCCAGGCAGTCGGTAGCAACGAGCATAAACCTGTTTCTTTATGATTGAGCGCATAAAAACACACGGGAAAATTATTCCTGCACCGATCGGTACCGACCCGCACAGATTCGCCTGCACCGATAACCTGTACCCCTAGCCAAGTTGCTATTCTGCAACAGTTAACGCTTGTAGAAAGCGTCAAATGTAAGGGAATAACATCGTCTCAACGCTCAGTCACGTGGTCAGAACAAAAGAATAGGCGGCAAGGTCAACTCGAAGCGTTCGACGCAAGAGAAACGGTTGTAACTTGGCTAGAAGGGCAGTTTCTTTATGTTTGCACCCTATTAATTTATTATTATGAGGAACACCAACGACATTAACAAATTCTTATTTATTAGATAGGTAATTTTATAGACATTAAATTTTGTGTAAATATGTCAATTAAAAGCGTCCACAGCTTATACAATTTGACAATATAAAAAAATTATCTATAATATAAAAATGAATCTCAAAATGTGTTGGTAAGCGCATAGCTCAACAACGCCTGGACCGATTTCGCTAATTCTTTTTTTGTTGTGATTGTTATTGTGAGGAAAAGGTTCTTATGGAAAAAAAAAATAGGTTAGTGTAGGGTAGAGTTGTGTAGAGTAGGGTAGTGAAGGGTAGAATAGGTCAGACTAGGGTAGAGTACGGTAGAGTAGTGTAGAATAGGGTAGGGTAGAGTAGGGTAGAGTTGGGTATAGTAGGGTGGAGTAGGGAAGAGCGGGAGCGAAACCGCGCGAGCAAAAGCTAGTAATTTAAAAATTTAATAAATATTGAATTTAAATTATACCTTGTGGGTAGACACACCATGTCTCGGTGGCACCGTCTGGTGGTCCCATGATAAAACGACCTTGCTGTACACAATAATCAATAATCTCCTCGTAAAGTAATTACAACTTACCTACCTGAGAGAAACGTGTATTTTATAAGGGTTAAGACAATAATTAATTGTTACAGTATGAATCTTGTTAGGGATTACTCTTTTGCCTGCGCTCAATAAGCCAATTTCCTCGGGAAACTGCCAAGGAAGGTAAGAAGGGAACTGCTAACTTTCGTATAAGATTAGCTTAAAACTATTCGGGATAAGTCTAAATCTTGGGTTATAATCATATAGGTTTTGGCTTATACATCGAGGCGAAAGCTCTATTGGTTGCAGAAAAGTTAGGAAGCAAAGGTGTGTGTACTTCACGTTGGAACAGCTGCTTAACCTTATCAAGCGCAAGATCGATCGCATGTGGAGTACTGTTTTCACCTTTGGGATGTGTCTGCCAGATACCATATTTATCGACGTAATAGGGACTCCTTTAAAAGCCTTGTTATACAAAGAAAGGTGAACGGGAAGAGGCCGCGTGGCAGATTACCAGTGCGATGGACTAACCTGACCAAGGTGGCGCAGTGGTTGGCGGCTCGTTGAACAAGCGTGGCCGGATGATATGACTAACAGTTGCCAAAAGAGGATGAAAGCGGATAGATGTGGAGTACATTGACCTCTTTTGGAGAGCTACCTTCATGATAACTACGACCAATGGCCGACCAAGAGAAAGAACATGACCGTTTTGTCCCTTTAGTTATAAAATCATCAAACGACTTCTCCTACTCTGGGTATCAGACCTTTACTGACTAAAAACCGTCGGTCTCCATACATTTTGTATTGTAATTAGACTTGCAGAGCTACATCAGATCCACGCCACGCGACGCCACTCAATATGACGTCACGCAACGCGCCTCTACGTACGTTGTAGCTCTTGCTTTACTCGTACGTAAAAAAAGCGGCCAGTGCGAGTCGGACTCGCCCATGAATGGTTCCGTAGCAGCAAGTAACATAATACAAAAGTAAAAGTATTTTTTTTAGATTTATGACATACTAGCTTTTGCCCGCGGCTTCACCCGCGTACATAATCCACGGATAAAAAGTATCCTATATGTTATTCTGGAATATGGTCTACTAGTGTACCAAGTTTCATCGAGATCCGTTCAATAGTTTTTACGTGAAAGAGTAACAAACATCCATATATCCATCCATACATACAAACTTTCGCATTTATAATATTAGTAGGATTAAATAAAAACTACTTACTAGATCTTGTTCAAACCAATTTTCCTTAGCGGTTTGGATGGTAATGTACATTACATATTTTTTTTTAGTTTTATCATTCTCTTATTTTGAAGTTAGAATTTTTAAAGTTGGGGGGGGGACACATTTTACCACTTTGGAAGTGTCTCTCGTGCAAACTATTCAGTTTAGAAAAAAACGATATTAGAAACCTCAATATCATTTTTAAAGAGCTATCCATTGATACTCCACACGTATGTGTTTGAAGAAAAAAAAAAGTGAAAATCAGTGCTAAAAAATATACTGTTTTTTTTTCTATTTTTATGTAAAAATCTTAATGCGGTTCACTGAGAACATCTACTTACCAAGTTTCAACAGTATAGTTCTTATAGTTTCGGAAAAAAGTGACTGTGACATACGGACGGACAGACAGACAGACAGACATGACGAATCTATAAAGGTTCCGGTTTTTGCCATTTGGCTACGGAACCCTAAAAAGCCCTTAGATTAAAATACCTTGCGAATTCCTAAAAAAAGATTGATTCATTATTTTCAAGTGTAATCTTCGAGTAAAGCTTCCAGCGCTATTTCGCTTGAAGTTAAGTTTATTTTCTAATTTAATAGTAGTGCCTAGAAATAAATAAATCGATCATGACTTGGCATACCGAAAAAGGGTGTTCATTCATTCGCGAACAGAGTATTTAATGATCCGTCGCGAACTATAAAAAGTAAAAGTAGCTTACTCATCGCTCTAAATAAGGCTTTTAGACAAAATCATAGCAGAAGAGCTAGATATTCTATCGAGGACTAGCTTCTGCTCGCGGCTTCGCCCGCGTACATAAAATATAGCCTCAGTTACTCAGGAATAAAGCAGCTTTCTATCGGTGCAAAAATTTTAGCAATCGGACCAGTACTTTCAGAGATATACCTCTTACAATAAAAAAACAAACTTTACCTTTTTGTAATATCAGTGTAGACCTGGTGTTACGCTGACATCAACCCTCAACTTTGGGCCATACATCGAAGCAAAGGCTCAACTGGCTGCAAAAAAGCTGGAAATCCTCGCAAAGGTCAGACTGTACTTCACGCCGGAACAGCTGTTCAAACTATCAAGCGCAAGTTCGATCGTGTATGGAGTATTGCTCTCATCTTTAGGACGGATCTGCCCGATACCAGCTTGATGCACTTGAGGCAATTAAGAAGCGAGTCAAAAGGATAATTGGCGATGATACACTCGTCGATTCGAGGCTTCAAAGTCTAGAGCATCGACGCCGAATTGCTAGCCTGTCGGTTTTCTACCGGTTGCATCATGGGGAGTGTGCGTCGGAATTGCATAACCTTATTCCGCCTAGCCCGTTCCATCATCGGACTACCAGACGTACGGCGATGCGCCACCGGTACATGGTGGACATCCCACCTACACATACAAAACTTTTTGGAAACACATTCATTGTGCGTGCAGCTAAGGAGTGGAATTCCTTGCCGGAGTCTGTGTTTAAAACAAAGTCCCCCGCTGCGTCTGACTGTCTGTTTGTTCGCGATAAACTCAAAAACTACTGCATCGATTTTCAAGCGGTTTTCACCACTCGATAGCATCTCATGGTGAAATGGCGTCAACGGCTATCGCAACCCAGTGCTGGGCACGCCACGATTATGGCGGTAAGTCCCCTCTTTGAGGCGTGGCTGGAAAGACCTCACGGCGTCCTTACCTTCCGCATGACGCAGGTCCTCACCGGACATGGCAAGTTCGGGAGGTTCCTGCATCGGATTCAAGCGGAAGAGACGCCCGGGTGTCGCCACTGTGCGCAACGCCCGGAGGACACGGTGGAGCACACCGTCGAGGTGTGCCCTGCCTGGGCGGAGCATCGCCGTGCCCTCGTGGGGGCGATCGGCGGCGGAGACCTCTCGCGCCGGGCCCTGGTCGAAGCCATGGTCCGGAGCGAGGAGGAATGGTAGGCGGTCGCCTCCTTCTGCGAAGCAGTAATGCTAGCAAAGGAGGAGGCCGACCGCATCAGGCAACGGCGCCCTCGCCGCCGTCGCCGGGATTCCGATCCCGATTTCCGGCCACCGTAGACGCGGGCTCGCGGACGGCGAGCCATGGGTAGCTCGCTGTCCGATCACCCGGTAATGGACCGAGTCCAAGACGTCGACGGCACGCACTGTTCCCGCGCGCCTCAAGGAGTTGTCAGCAACAGGAGGGGCCCAGCTGGGTCGAAGCCTACTGGGGACAGGGTTGTCCGAAAGGGAGCTCGCGCCCCGGTATGAAGGCTAGAAGGAACGGCGCGGGGTTTTTAGTCAGTAAGAGTCTGACACTGTCTCCCGCTCCACCCAAGAGCGGGTTTCGTCAAAGATGATTTTCCCCGTCGACAAAAAAAAAAAAAAAACCACTCGATAGCATGATTCTCGAAGAAGGTTTTAGTATATAATTTGTTAATTTTTTGTATTCATTTCTAGAAAAGAACCTGTGAGAAGCCAGGGCGGGTAGCTAGTTTCAAATATGGCTTGTTCGTTACGTCACAAGCCTGTCACGAGTCGCTGACAGCAGTGCACTATGACGTAACAATCAAGCCTCTCCACCGCAACCGTGGTCAGACTACTGTTAGCGCTCCCCCGCACTCGACGCACCAACGACGTGCCTCTCTTACGCATTGATGCGTGGAAACCTCGTGCGTTTGTGCGAACGTCACCGGGATAAGAGCTGACAAGCTCCAACCTCATCCTGAACGCGTTTTGAGTTGTACTCTAATGGTGCTGTACGATGTTTGCGTGTAGTAGATCCGCAGGCTGCAAATGAAGCCGCCGCCGTGATTCCAATCCCGATTTCCGGCCGCCGTAGACGCAAGCTTGCGGATGGAGAGCTATGGGTAGCTGTCCGACCGTCCAGCAACTGTTCGGACCGAGCCCAAGACGTCGACGGCGCGCACTGTTCCCACGCACCTCAAAAAGTTGTCAGCAACAGCAGGGGCCCAACCGGGTCAAAGCCTACTGGGACCAGGGTTATCCGAAAGGGAGCTCGAACACCGGTATGAAGACTAGAAGGAACGGAGTGGGTTTTTGTCAGTAAAAGTCTGACACTATCTGTTGCTACGCCCAAGAGCGGGGGTTGTCATTGGATAATTTTCCCCACCATAAAAAAGGCAAGCAATGTATCCTGTCCACTGCCACTTAAGTCTACCGATTCTTCGAGCTATGTCGATAACCTTGGTTCTCCTGCGGATATCTTCATTTCTGAAGTGATCACGCAAGGAAACCTGCAAAGATATAATCAGGTTAGATTCATATATTCTTAAGTTCTTACCGTACTGGGTTTATGGATAATTCTTACGCTGTCTCTACCATAAAACTCTGGAATATGCTTCCCCTTGACATCAAAAAAGCTGAAAGAAAATTTTCGTTAAATCGAAAAATTCGGAACCACTACTTGAAGTCCTCTCAACCTTAGTTTGGTCGTCGTCATAATAATGTTTCGATATTTATCGAGTATTTATTTGGAATTTTAACATGTATTTTATTATTATGACAAAACTACACACTTAATTTCATTATACTTCATTATAATTAAAATATCTATTATTTATTTATTGTACATACTTACCTCTGTTGTCTTTTTAAACCCAATGGTTAGTAGTAGAGAATGTCTAATGGCACTAAGGGTGTTATGAATATCGTGCGGATTTCACCACGCATGCGGGTTTGCTCCGCATGCAGAAAAGTTTGCGGGGTTTTGGGGGGGTAAGTCCGCGTGAGAACAGTGGTGGCCAAGTGGTAATAGCTCCGACTTACGAGTTGTAGGTCGCGGGTTCAAACCCTGCCAGGCGCATTACTTTGTGTAATTTAGTTCATCACCACTGCTCTCAAAACGGCGAAGGAAAACATCGTGAGGAAACCGGCATGTCCTAGAAGCGAAAATTCGAAGACATGTGACATTCACCAATCCACACTGGGCCCGCGTGGCTTATTGGCATTGGGAACATTAAAAAGGCTGATGATGAAGTCCGCCATGAAGTTTAAATAAATAGATTAAATCAGATGGCGTTTAGGTTTGTCGGCCCTTACATAGCATTTTTTTTTTCATTTCATTTTCAAGCTCTGTTGCGCATGACCATTAAATTGATGGCCGAGTATCACTCGTGTAAATTGACCGATTTTTAATTGGTTTCGCTTACCGCTTAAAACTGTAGCCGTATATTCTTTTACTTACTTTCGTCACCGGGTTCGCCTGCTTGTTAGTCGAAAATTATATCACGGAAACGTACCTAAATTCTTCTTCTTAAATCAGTGGCTTTGTCTTTCCTCAAAGTCTTTGAGCCCAGTAGGTTTGTAGCGGCATCAGTGGCGTGTCAAACTCTTACTAACTAAAAATCCACCCCGTTCCTTCTAGCCTCTTCATACCGGGGCTCGAGTCTCCTTTCGGATAACCCTGGCCCCAGTAGGCTTCGACCCAGCTGGGCCGCTCCTGTTGCTGACAACTCCTTGAGGCGCGCGGGAACAGTGCGCGCCGTTGCGGGGACAGCGAGCTACCCACGGCTCACCGTCCACGCCGTCTTCGGTGGCCAGAAATCGAGATCGGAATCCCGGCGGCGGTGGCAAGGGCGCCGTTGCCTGATACGGTCGGCCTCCTCCTTTGCTAGCATTACTGCTTCGCAGAAGGAGGCGACCGCCTGCCATTCCTCCTCGCTCCGGACCATGGCCTCGACCAAGGTGAGATAGTGGTCAAACGGGAGCCTATCCACACTAAAAAAATGTTTTATCGTTAATTTTTTTAGCAAAATAAGCTACCGTAGTTCGTGATATATTTGTTAGTTAAAAAACTAAAGCGTAAGGTAGTAACTAAACTATCAGATAAATCTGTGGTAGCACGAGGCTGTCAAAACAAGGCGAATCGTGCTTGGTATGTATTATGGCGGATTAGAAGTTTCATATTTGTTATACTGGGTTACTATGCGAGACTATAGATACAGTTTAGCTTCTAAGGTATACATATGTATACCCAAGAAGCTATGCCTAGAAGCGGGGTCGAGAAATGCTTCAATACTGCAGGTATTTTACAGAATGCATTTTGGAATGTGTGCGCGGGAATTACATAACTTGATTCCGCCATTTCCTTTTTACCATCGGACAACCCGTCGAACGGCGAATATCACCTCTTACACTGTTGAAACTTCTACGGTTCGGACTAAGCGTTTCGCTTCGTCGTTTACACCGCGGGTATCGAAGGACTGGAACAATTTGCCTGCTGAAGTCTTCCCGTCCAATTATAATTTATGTGTCTTCATGGCTAGAGTGAATAGGCTCTTAATAAACTAGTGCGCCTCATCATCAACGATTGCATCGCTGCTTACCATCAGGTGGGATTGTAGTCAAGCTAGGTTTTGCCTGCGGCTTCGCCCGCATATAAAAAATAGAACCTCAGAAATAAAGCAGCTTTCTATAGGTGAAAAAAAATTCGCAATCGGACTAGTACTTTCGGAGATAACTTCCTACAAACAAAAAAACAAATAGAACAAAAAATATATTTGATGAAATGAAGATAATATATTTGATGATATTAATACATCACAAACCAGAGAGCTTGAATCTATCTTTGAATCATCTTCACTATATTAAGTAAATAGATACAGCACACCAATATTTAGTCCCCAGCTCCACATAATCAATCACATATGAATACTACCAAATACCGCTACCAACACAAATCCTGTAATCCTATTGGCTAGCAATATCCTAATTACAATGCCACTTCTAGTACGCATGAATCCACAACACCTGATTAGGGTGACAATGAACCAGAGTGACAAGAGACTATTCCCGTTGATCATCATCATCATTAACATGTTTAATGTTCCCGCTGCTGGGACTCAGGCCTCCTCTCTAGGAGAGGGAATGGGCCGTAATCCAACACGCGGGCCCAGTGCGGGTTGGTGAGTATCACATGTCTTCGAATTTTTGGTTCTAGGACATGCCGGTTTCTTTACGATGTTTTCCTTCACCGTATTGAGAGCAGTGGTGATGAAATAAATTACAAAAAGTAATGCGCCTGGCTGGGTTCGAACCTGCGACCTACAACTCGGAAGTCGGGGCCATTACCACTCGGCCACCACTGCTCTAACGATAGATAACTTCGGGTAAATTCGTTCTCGCTGCGTGGCACCGCGGCGTCATTTGTCGTTCATATTGGATGTTTATTTTATTGCCATCATTTTGATTGTTATGTGATGTTGTGTAATAGAATGTGACATAACGGTGGCTGTCACTTTGTGCCTCTAGGCGTGGTGCTTTTGTGCCAGTTTTCCTTAATAGTGGACGACATCTGAATACAATGGCGGAATAAAAAATTTTGCTGTTGGATTTTTTACGCTCAGTTTAGTGTCGTATGTTTTTAAGATGTTCTAACGTTAGTTAGAACATTAGATTTTTACAAGCTATCTGTTTTGTTATCTCTTATATTATCTATATACTTATAATAAATCTGTAGAGAGGTCAATTCTGTACATTAAATATATTTCCAAAATATTTATCAGGGGGTGATTAGTGATCGATACTGATGCCAAAAATGCATACAGTAAAATTTTTGTCTGTCTGTCTGTCTGTCTGTCTGTCTGTCTGTCTGTATGTTCTTTATAGAAACAAAAACTACGCGATGGATTTTAACGAAACTTGGTACAATCATTCTTCATACTTCTGGGCAGGTTATAGTATACTTTTCATCACGCTACGATCAATGGGAGCAGAGCAGTGAAGGAAAATGTTGGGGAAACGAGAAAAATTACTCCATTTTTTAAGCTTCCGTCGCGTTTGCAGCCTTAATGGTTAAAGCTACACAGAAATCATGTATGACGGAAATGTTCTCCTTAAAATTATATAAAAAATATCCCAAGACATCATATGTCTATCGTTTATGGTTGACTCACAATAACACATGTAACTCCCGATAGCTTAGCAGTTCGGAGCTTTCTGTTTATTTTTGTCTATGGCACCAAGGTGTGTGCACACTGTCACGTGCGTAAGTGGAAGGGAGAGATCTGGAACGTCTCAAATCGTCTCGCGCATCACGTTGTTTTCCAGGCTCTTAGAATTCGACACCAGACGTTTCAGATCTTTGATTTTGACGACTCCGTTGTCGCTGGCATAAGCAACAGGATCCGCGTACGAAGTCGCTGGTAGAAGCTAGTACTATATAATATTACTAGCTTTTCACTTTTAATATTTTAATATTCTAGCTTATCACTGGTCTGCATGGTTCTCATATGATTTGACCATTACATGTTTACTGTATGGACTTTAAAAGAGACTTTGACCCTTGAGTTTGTTTCGGTGTTTCTTCTCAGGGTAGTCAGCTAGGAAACACCGGCCTCATCTCGTTAAAACTGACTGAAAACAAAATTGACGTGTAAAAGTGTTTTTTGAAAACCTATTTACAAAATAAAGATCATTTATAATTTATCATTTATCATTTGGCCGCGGCTTCGTCCGCGTACATAAAATTTAGCCTAGGTCACTCAGGAATAAATCAACTTTCTATCGGTGAAAATCATTTTAGCAATCGGACCTGTACTTTCAGAGATTACCTCCTACAAATAAAAAAACTTACCTATAGTATAGATAAAGAGGTAAAGCTTGTTTTTTTTTTTGTTTGTAAAATGTAATCTTTAAAAGCATTGGTCCAATTGCGAAAATTTCACGGATAGAACTCTGCTTTATTCCTGATTGACATAGGTTTTTTTTTATGGACGCGAGCGAAGTCACGAGAAAACGCTAGTATATATTATAAATTGTCACCGTTTTTGTTATCGAATATCTCGGAAAAGGTTCGACCGATTTTTATGAAATTATTGTGTACCTACTTATATTTGGTAGGTCTGAAATTTGGTATTTTTTAACCCACTTTTTTTGAAAATTTATATGACAGAACAACAGTTTGTCACTTAAATTTTATAGTTCTTTGACAAAAACAGCCATTCTAATATACCCATAGTAATCCATGAAATTCTGACGGGATTTGTTCTACTTTATTGCTGGAAGGTGCTCTGGAGTGACGCCACTTGCACGTGGAGTTGCCCTGAAGCAAACAATGTACAATCAAAAAAGAGCACGGACGTCATGTCTGTGGTTTAAATGTAAGGCAGGAGTGCGGTTTTAGTCAGTAGGAGTCTGACACTGCCCAGACTGGCTCGTATGTGAGGCAGCCTGGCCGTCCATGAGGATTTCCACTCCTGCCGAAAAAAAAAAATACCCATAGAATGTTAGACAATTAATGTAACTATCAAATCATAAAAGAACCATACAAGTTAATCAAGCAAATCTTTGTTGATACCAGTGTCTCAAAAAACCATAAACTAAGTAAAATAAAGATTCTTAATTTACGAACGTCTCGAACACTCTCATATAAGTAAATTACAGCTCAGTCGATCAATTTTAGCGACCCAATCATCATTCGCCGGGCAATGTTCCAATCCTGGGCGTGACTCTAAGTTTTTTTGATACAAAGACCTAATTAACAAGGCTTTAGTTCAATCTAGGGCAAAAGAAATGAAGATAGTTGGACTATTCTACTGTTAGAAAGAAAAAACTTGTCTCCTTGTGAAAGTTCCAATTAAGGTTCTTAGTGTATTTTTTTTAATAATATTTATTACTAGCTTTTGCCAGCGGCTTCGCCCGCGTACATAAAATATAGCCTATGTCACTCAGGAATAAAGCAGCTTTCGGCCCAGTACTTCCAGAGATTACCCCCTACATACAAACTTACAAACTTACAAACATACAAACTTACAAATTTTACCTCTTTATAATATTAGTATAAGTATAGAGTATAGATTAATTATTTCTTTATTGCTAATCTTATCACAGGACAAACATTTTAATTTTATGGTAAGCGTACTCGTATTTCTATAGTCATTAGAAATATTGTCGTCTTTTTCATTTATTTTTAACCGACTTCTAAAAAAGGAGGAGGTTCTCAATTCGGATGTTTGTATGTTTTTTTTTTATGTTTGTTCGCGCATAACTTCGTCGCTTGCCAACCGATTTGAAAAAATATTTTTTTGCTGGAAAGGGTATACTTTCCAAATGGTCACATAGTCACCAAGTTGGGATCTGATGATGGAATCTTGGCGAAATCGAGGGAACTCCTCAAATTCAATTCAATTTTTTAGTGAAGTCGGTTATTTTTTTTTATAAAAAGGTTTTCTAATGGTATTATTGTTTTCTTCTTTTTAATTGTTTGTTGAGAATTAATCGCCTGAAACACAGGTTTTTCATTAACCTAGATCAGGCAAGTTTATATTACAGTTAGAATTACTTTATACCTCGGTTGTACTTAATGTAAATCATAATTTTACTTACTTTATACTTGAATAAAATTTTATTATTATAAATTTTATTATTTGTTAAGTAACTCATTTATTTGATAAACTTTTGTTCATGTAATAACACTGGTTTGCATCGAAACCCTCTTTTATAGGGTTCCGTAGTCAACTAGGAACTCTTAGAGTTTCGCCAAGTCTGTCTGTCTGTCTGTGTGTCCGTCCGCGGATAATCTCAGTGACCGTTAGCACTAGATAGCTGAAATTTTCTGAAATTTTTTCACCGATAGAAAGCTGTTTTGTTACTGAGTGACATAGGCTACATTTTATGTACGCGGGTAAAGCCGCGGGCAAAAGCTAATGTATAATATTTGAAGGACACAAAAGTTTTGTTTGCACACCAGTATAATTAAAGTTTCTTAATTTACTTATTTAGGTAATAAATGTGTATATAAAGTGGCCAGTAAATAAAAGAACATCTTGATTAAAATACTATAAATCGCACGAATCGATTTCCAATGTTAAGCAACACTTGCCGAGGCCAGTCCGTGGATGGGTAAACATCTATAACTTACCAACTCTCATCCATGCTTCGGAAAGCACATCAAGCTCCCTGCTGTCATTTATAGACATATCTTTGATAGTCCTTACGGTAAGTAGAAGTTAGAAGACAATTTCCGTGACTACTTAAAAAACATTAAAATTCAAGTGGCAATTATCCTCAATCAATGTCAAAAACTTGTCAAAATGTAGATTATGACTGCAATACGAATGCGAATATTCCTTCCCGAGAATTTTACATAATTTTTATTCATATTTTTACTGAATTCAGCATTGGCAAGACTCCTTGGGGTATGGTGTCGTGTTGCCCAGTTACCCAATTGTGAAGGTAAGGCAGTTGCTCCATGTAAATTACTCGTACTCAGCTTAATTTGGATACTCCGGAAGTCGACCCCACTACAGTTCGGAGGAGTGGCTGGAAAGGCGACACGGCTTCTTCAACTTGCTCGTGAGCTAGGTGCAATGGTGGTTACGTTTGGGAGGTTCCTATTCCGGATTCAGGTGGAAGAAACGCCCGGGTAAATTTATTGTGCGTACCGCTTGGAGGACACGGTACAGTGGAGATGTTCTTGTCCTGATTCATGCAATAGTTCGGATGCGGTGGTTTCTCACGTCCAGCCGTCAAGATAAGAGACGCCTCGGGCGTTGGAAGTCGTGGGACGACTACCGGTAGCCGTAGGCGCGGAATTGCGGACGACGAGAAATGGGTAGATTGCCATCCAGCCACCCGATAACCGTGCAGACTAAGCCCGAGTCTAGTTTTTCAGTGCATTGGCCATTTGAAAGACTCAATTGTAGTTTTACTCAGTTAGTCTGACAAGCCCTTCCACTCCGCTCTAGAGCTGAAAGAACTCATCACATGATTTCGCACCTCAAAAACATCAGCATAGTTGAGAAAAGGCTAAAGGTAGATTGATTAAGTCCATAAAAGGTATAAGCAATAAGTTGTCTGTCTTCAACGGAGTCATTTTTAATCCTTTAACGCGTTGGATTGGTCTGACGAGTGTTTTCGTATCCTACTCGATCTCGTTCAAGGGCCTATTATACTGGGCTGTATAACGCTTGCTATATTCAGCCTCGTACTATTTTTCATTCATAGAAAGACAGTCTAACCCCTATTACACTACGCGATACGTCGAACCATAGACTAGATACGTCGAACCATAGACAAAACGAGTCTGAATAACGCGTAGTGTAATAGGCCCTTAAATTCTTCAATCCCAGACAGAGATTGACAAACAGCCAGTGACAGAGTTGACGAGATAAGAGTATTTGGTCGTCGATATGCAACCGTGGTGGAATAAACGCAAGACTTTTAGTCGAACATATCCGACGTATTAAGAAAAGAATAGTTGGAAGAAGTTGGGGGAGGCCTTTGCCCAGCAGTGGGACCGTATGTTAAAAAAAAAATCCGACGTATGCAATTCAAATGTTATTACATAGTCCCTCAAAAGTAAAATAAGCCAGATACCCACAGTTAACCAATGAAGCGAACGAACGATTCCTAATTGGTACTGCTGTTACTATTTAATACGGAACCCAATTTAGAACGATTGGTTATTATTTGAATAGGACTTACAGGTTGATTACTCTTACAAATAGGTCCCTGAGGGCTCTGAAAGGGTTTGCGCTTGGGGAATTTACGCTTTTCTCTCTACCTTATATTTTGAATAGAAAATTAAATACTCTTCGGATGTTGTTCCAATTACTATAAGTATAGTGAACGGAGAGAGAAAATATACGGAAAAAAAAAATGAGAATCCATTTTATAATTGAATTGAAATTTCGAAGCCCGAACACTAACAACGCTTGGCACTTGATCACGTTTCCTTTGCCTGTAAAAAGAGAAGTACTTTAATTAAATTTGACAGTTGACCATTTATGATCTTATATTTCTAAGGTTTTAATTTTAATTTATCTCTGCCCCGTGGCTCTGCTCGCGGTGAAGAATAATTATATGCAACGATATATAATAAGAAGTACTAATTATTATTATATGTAAGTGTGAAAGATACTCTATTTGTTTGTCTGTCTACTCATGCTTTCACGGTTAAATTATTCAACTGAGTTTGATGAAATTTGGTGCGAAGAGTTTGAACTTGTTTGAGTTTGTGTTTCATATTGAACATAGGTAGGCTACTTTTTATCCGTATTCTACTTTCGTGTCCGCAAAAACTAACGTTCACGCGGACGAAGCGGCTGGCAGAAGCTAGTCTTTACTTATATTTCTTTTGTACATGTGTGTCCACACGGGCCATAAAAAAGCCACCACAAAAAAGCTAGAAGCGGCCACAAAAAAGCTAGAAGCAACCACGAAAAAGCTGAAGCGCGCTACAGCTTGTGGCCGGAGAAGCTTGAAGCGGCTTTTAACTTTTTTTTTGTGGCAGAAACGCCGCACACGAGCCACAAAACGGTTTGACCGATTTGGATGCATTTTGTGTGTATCATCATCATCCCAAGTCGTCGACAGCGCGCACAGTTCCCACGCGCCTCATGGAGTTGTCAGCAACCGTAAGCCCAGCAGGGTCGAAAACTACTGGGGCCAAGGGTCTATTTCTGAAAAGAAGGCTCAGCCCTGGTATGACAGGCAACGAAGGAACAGGGTGGGTTTTTTTTGTCAGTAAGAGTCTGACACTATCTCCCGTTCCGCTGAAGGGATCATTTAGATATTTTTTGCCAACCAAAAAAAAAATCTATGTAAAATTGGTCCTATGAGTCAGATATTTAAAAACTAAAACCTTTCTCAAACACGAAAGAAACACATTATAATATAGCTCAAAGTTACTAACAAGCAGAAAATTGAATTTATTACTAAGAAGAATACATTAAAGATTGCCTTGAAAAGCTATTAGTTGGTTATTTTAAATATTTATCCACACTACATGCCCTTCACCTGACACCTTCAAAACAACTTAATTAAACACGCATCTATCAATAGAAGAACCTTTAAACTTTGATGTTTTTACCTACACACTAGCGGTTCCGACGGACTGTCGTATCGAAAAGTTGGCTTTGCGTCAGAATAAAAGTTTGACAAAGAAGTCCATTTGTATATATTATCACACCATTCAAGAACACAGTCAAATATTTATATATACATACACAAAATTCCATCTAAATCGGTCAAGCCGTTTTGGAGGAGTTAAGTGAAAAGCACATGTGCAGAAAGATTACCTACAACATTATTTTTAGTATATGCGAAACCTGAATATTGTTTGTTCAGAATCAGTAACTGAATCGATTCCAATAAATTTTACACCATGTTATATTTTTTGTCTACAAATTGAACTTCACCGACACTGAGTACAAAACAAGGTCACGGTAGGTCACAGGGGGCTTTAGGCGCTAGCGAACAGCTGGTAGCAGAAGCGAAACTACACCTCAGTGGCCTGGTGACCATGTATTTATGTCGCTAATCAGGTACCATAACGGGCTTATAACTTTGTGATTTTTCATAATACAGTTTTGAAATTTTGTACATACGAGTAGATTATTTATATAAAAATACTAGACAAGTTTTGCATATACAAAAAATAAGTTTGTATAAGGAATATAAAGATATGGTGTTAAATTATCTTTTGTAAAAGCGTAGCATTGGCGTTAATTGCCGTAATGGTGTTATTTACATAATTTTAAATAATAAAGATAAATCATCATAATTAGTTACACTGCCCCCACTTACCAGTTCGACATCGTGAGTTCAAATATCCAAACGTACGCAGTACTTTAAATAATTTATTTCATCACCACTGCTCTCAATACGGTGAAGGAAAATATCGTGAGGAAACCGGCATGTCCTTGAACCAAAAATTTGAATACATGGACCTACATCAACTCGCACTGGAACGACGTGGTGGATTGATTCCCAGTAGTGGGAAAATTATAAGGTTTGTTTATTTTATGCTAATTAAATCACGGTACAACCACTAACATATGTATTAATTCAATTGGAGGTTAAAGACAACAAGCTTTTAATGAAAATATTTTTTTTCATAGCAACCTTTTACAGCTCGGTATACCTATAAAATTAATACTCGCCAAGACAAATCATACGAGCCCAAACTCGATGGGGTTGTGTCGTTTAACTACCAAGTTCCTATAGCCACCTTCCGGTTCTATCATCAGATCAGCTCCTTGTCATAATAATTTTGCATTGACATCTGATTTACACGTGCATGCAAAATTTCAGCTCAATTGGTAACCGGGAAGTGGGTCAAATTTAATTTACAAGGTTTGATGACAGACAAACATCGGGACTGGTGAAACTAAATAAAAGCTTGTAATAAAACTTAATTTGGCCAAGTTTAAAAAAACACTGATCAATGACAATACTACAGTACAATAGAATATCAGAAAATTGATTTCTGTTATTTTTAGTATTACCGTCTCTCGTCTCATTATATTTCGTAGATATGAAATTTATTTTAAAAAGAAAGTTAGGAAAATTAAAACTTTCCTCGCCGTCGAAGAAAAATTGGATGAAATTTTTTAAAATTAACATAGGATATTTTCTTTTCCCGTAATAGCTTGAGGTTTCTCATACCCCAGATTATTGTAACATTATATTCACCTCAATTTTCGTAAGCTTTTAGAGCAAGCTTTTTTACTTACGACAAAAAAAAATCCTTTCAGGTCATGAAGTGCTCAAAATGCCTAAGAAGAATTACTCAAAACACGATATGCCTTCTGTATGTTTTGAGGGCGTACCTACGTGAGTAAATTATCAATCATTGAAATATTAACTCGCTGAAACTGAAAGGTAACGATTTCAAAAGCATACCTAAATATTTATCCCTCTGATTCTGACACAACCAAGTCAATAAATATTCGCCAGATATCGTGAATTTGTGAATAACTTTTGGCCAAACACAATTCAAGTATATCACGAGACCCCTTGTTTCCGTACGATCACGTTATTTATACCGCAGCCACTTTCCGGTATGCAAATAACTCACATAGCTGACACGCCTGCGGACAGGTTTCCACCAGCCTACCCGTACACTCAGCTGGACCACAAATCTATTAAAATAATAGCCGTCTCATTCAATTCTCTAGCTCATCCTGTAATGACTCAGTTGAACCGGCCACGCTTGAAACGGACAGTCCAAAACCGACTCCGGTGTGAGACGCACGCGTGCTCTGCTGCGCGAACCGTGACGTGCTTATCGAAATACGAACGCCGCGGAAATTTTAATACAAAACAGATATAAAATATTTTCAGTGTGCTACTTGTGTGTAACCGGACAATTAAGTTTGTGTGTTAGTGAATAAATTGGAATTGAAACTTGTTTTTTATGCATGAATGAATTTCGTGGCAATATTTTCTCCATATTTTGAATAAACTGTGTGAATTATTGTGTGTAGTTTACCTTGGTTCGTGTCAAATATTTCAACAAACCACTTTTGTAAGTTATTTGCATTTTTTTATGGTCTTTGATTAATATTTAGTAGATTAGTAATTATTGTAATTATATCGACTGGTGTTCGGTATATTTTATTTATGTATATTAGAATTTCGGAAGATTAATATACTTAATGACAGAAGCCGCTGTTGATGGACGTGTATTTATTAATTATTATCTTTTCGTAATTGCTTATGTTACCTACCTTACTTTTGTTTGGAGAAATAAATTAATATCCAAGTTTTTGACAGGTTATTTTTGTAGAAAAAAAAAAGTGATTATTGGTGTTAGAATTGGTGATAAAATTAACATTTCCGCGTTTAAGTTTATGGCGTGAATGCAACTGAAAACAAAAATAATTGCATACCGGACATGCTCGCTGATCCGCGTACATTTACGCTGATATATATGTACATTTACGCCGATCTAAATTATGTGTACGTTTATTAGGTAACGTGTGTACACTCGTGTAACTTAAACGTTGTTCACTTTTGGACTTTGTTTGATTAAATTTCTCACTTGGCAACTGTCAATATTACTTTTACGGCGCTTCATTTTTGTTATGACAAGGTTCTTATACTTAAATATTATGTTTGGAAGTTGACACTTCGTTTTTATTATGACAAGGTATTAAGTAAGTATGGATATTTGGATAAGTTCATTGACTTAGTCTAGGTCGGTTGTTGCTTAAATCTAACTTAGTAGCTCTAAGTAAACTTAAGCCCAAAGTTACTCTATTATTTGGCTATATAGTATAAATTCTCGGAATATTTGTCAGGTCGTAAATAACAGTGTCCGTGCTACCATTTCACTACACGAAAAACCATTTTAGACCACTATCGGTGAACATAAAGTAAGTAAACAACTTTTAGCTGTTAATTATTGTTATTTTATTTTTTATGGCGGTCATTTTTTGTCATCGATCAGATAATGCTTTAAAGACTACTTGAGAAGTGATATTTATTGAACCGATACAATCAGTAAGCAAAAATTTTTTGAGATATTTTCAAACAAATTCATTTGATATACTAGCTTGTACCCGCGTCTTCGCCCGCGTTTATTAATATACTTTAATCTTTCTCTTCCTTTTCTCACTTTAAAAAAAAATTGCCTATGTCCGTCTCCAGGGTCCCAACTATCTCTGTACCAAAAGACATCAAAATCGGTTTTGCCATTTTGGCGTGAAGACATAACAAACAAACAAACTCACTTTCGCTTTTATAATATTAGTAAGGATAGTAAGGATGTCGATAATTTATTATGTCTGGCGCATACCACCTTATTGATTTGGCAATAAGATGGTTTATTTTTATTCCAAACGATGACATAGGCATAGAATAAACTTTATTGTACACCAAACAGCCTTTGAATGAAAATCATTTTTTCATAGCAAGCTTTTATAGCTCGGTATACTTATATAATTAATACTCCTCAAGACGAATTGTTCGTCTTTTTTTTCTTTAACTTTGTTTTGTCGTTTAACTACTAAGTTCCTATAGGTGACTATAAGAACCGGGTCCATCATCAGATCAGCTCCATGTCATAATTATTTTGCATTGTCATCTGATTTACACATTCATGCAAAATTTGAGCTCAATTGGTAACCAGGAAGTGGGTCAAATTTAATTTACAAGATTTGATGACAGACAAACATCGGGACAGGTGAAACTAAATAAAAGCTTGTAAAAAGTTACACAACTTAAATCTATGGGTACAATGGCGGTCTTATCGCTGACAGCGATATCTATCTGACAGCCTTAAGATGGATCGTAAGAACTTAAAATACCTAATACGGGGGTAGTCTGTTGTGTACTGCTAACAAATTAATCAACGCTGCAGATAAGCATTTATCTACACTAATATTATAAAGAGAAAAAGTGAGTGTGTGTGTGTGTGTTTTTTTTTGTAGGAGGTAATCTCTGAAAGAACAAGTCCAATTGCCAAAATTTTTTCATCTATAGAAAGCTGCTTTATTCCTGAGTGACATAGGCTTCCTACAAGGTGGACTGATGACCTAGTGAAGGTTGCGGGAAACCGTTGGATGCGTGGCGCACAGGAACGTTCGTTGTGGCGCTTGGGGGAGGCCTATGTCCAATAGTAGACGCATATCGGCTGAAAGGATGATGATGATAGGCTATATTATTAGGTACGTGGGCGAAGCAGGTGGCAAAAGCTAGTATCACGTGTAGTCTATAAGTCACACAGTATTTGTAACAAAATTCCTTCAAAACGACGACTCGACCGCTTTTTAAGAAATTTTGTATATTAAGTAGGTCTGAAAATAAGACCATAACTTTTTTTACCCTCCCACGCCACCCCCCATTTTTTAAAAATAACATACGGCAAAACAATCTTTGCCGAGTCAACTAGTACTTTCTTATACATAAAACTCAATACCTATAAAGTCAGAAAAAAAATGTGCGTAATATTTTCAGTCCTTGACTGTACGAGTACTTACATAATAAGTTTTACTTGACGTTGTAGAGTATCAGACATAGGTGTCTTCGTAGGTACATAAGTGTAAGCATGACATAGAATTTCACGCAGTTCTGAGAGCTTTATTGTGTTAATACTAAAGTTGAAGACAGGAATTGTGTAGGTCTACCTACATGGAGGAGAGATAAGATTGCTCTATTGAACTTCGAGCTAGGGATAGCGATCCGAGATCGATTAATCGAGGAATTTCCGGACGGTTCCGATTTTCAGCGTTTGTGTGCCATGTTCCACCTTCTATTTTGCATCAGGTTGTTACCTGTTCACGTAGGGATCTAAGATTGGTTGGTTGAAGGTCTAGTTTTCGAGATACGATATTTTTCCTGTGGAATGCAATCATAATTATTTAAAATCGTTCATAGCACGTGATTTCTCAAGCTAATTTTTATGTGAATGTTTTACAACTGCGCGTTGGAAGGCCTCCTACAAGGTGGACCGATGATGTGGTGGAGGCTGCGGGAATCCGATGGATGCAGGACGCGCAGGGTCGTTCATTGTGGCGACACTTGGGGGTGGCCTATATCCAACAGTGGACATCTATCGGCTGATATGATGATATTGATGATGATGCTGATGTAGGAGTCAGAACCAACAGAGTAATCAACAGAGAAATCGATTTTTTTAGATTTCAATTTATTACTAAAACGATTCTTTGGACTTACTTAAATTTGAATCAATTTCAAAATCGATCTTATTTAGGTAAAATTGCCATCCCTATTTCAATTAGATTTTGGTAACAGATTATAGTTTGGGTGTGACAGATTCTGCGGGATTGATCGAATCGGTTACTAGCTCTGGAACGCAAAAGGTAACGGAAGGATCACAGAGTTGGTTTTAGTCAGTAATATCTAATAGGGAGTGTTAGATTGGTCCATTTAGACGGGGCGAGTTATTTGATGATTTTGGTTAAATACCAGTGTCAGACACTTAATTTATAAGTAATAATTTAAATGCCAATTGAAAGGCTAATAAAAATAAAAGTTTAGCAAAGTAAAAACGAGTAGGTACTAAAATTACCTGCCCCACCGCTGATTGACGGGTGCATGCAAAGCCTGCCAGTGCTGTAAAAAGAGCCTGTCCGTCCTAATGGCAATGACAGCAAGAAGGTTGTTGCTGCTGCCCCACAGTGTACTTGGTAACGATGTCGCCCTCTTGGGCATGCTGGTATAAAAGCAGTTAGTACGTACCTCTGCGAACATTCCCGATGCGCTGCAAAACTGGGGACTATACAAGGGCTAAATTAACTTGGGAGTGTCACTCTGGACTAATTGGCCTTCTTAGACTTCTGGCCTAGAGGCAGGCAGGCTGACCCCAAATACCAGCCCCGGCAGACGCGGGCTTGTGGACGTCGAGCAATGGGTAGCTCGCCGCCCGGCCATCCGGTAATGAACCGGACCGAGTCCAATCGTCAACAGCGCGTAGTGATCCACGCGCTCCTCAAAGAGATGTTAGCAAACCGTAGGGTCCACGTAGAGCTGAAGCCCGCTAGCTAGGACCGCAGGGAGATTCTAAAAAGGAAATCCGTTGTCTTAGAACGCAAAGGGAACTGAGGGGACACAGGTGTGGTTTTAGTCAGTAAAAGTCTGACACGCCCTCTCGCTCAGCTCAGAGAGAGAAAGTTTATTGGATGACTTTCAACCTTTAAAAAAAAAGTCACCTGGGCTGCTGGCTAGAATTTCGTTCCGATTGTAGTAAGATCTGGACAATAAAAAAAGGATCGGGGTATTTTATATTCTTGGTGATTTGCGTATTTGCATAAGTTAGCAATAATAATGGAAATGAGTGAAAAATAATGGTGTTATTAAAAAAGTTCTGAGTATACATGTAGATGGACGGGCAGTGGTGCCCGATTGGTAACGGCGACTTGCGAGTCGCTGGTTCAACTCCAGGCAGGCGCATTACTTTGTGCAATAAGTTTCTTCTAGGTAAGCGCATCCCATCGTCGACGGCATCATCGCTTTCCATCAGGTGAGATAGCGGTCATGCGCGAACCTATCAACGATAACAAAAAAAGGGGAAATTAAATAAATTACCCTTTTTTCAAAAAAAAATTAAATCAAATCATCACCACTGCTCTCAAATCGGTGAAGGAAAACATGGTGAGGAAACCGGCATGTCGTAGAACCAAACATTCGTGTGACATTCACCAACCCGCACTTGGCCCGTATGGTGGATTACGGCCCATTCCCCCTCCTAGAGAGGAGGCCTGAGTCTCAGCAGTAGGGACATTAAAAAAAGGCTGATTATGCTATGTAGATAGAGAGAGAGGGAAGCCAAAAAAAGATGGATGGATTGGGTGTGGAGTAATACGAAAGAAAAGTGAGTTAGTGATAGTGTGATGGGTGACAGGATAGAATGGAAGAAAAAAAACATGTTGTGCCGCTTCCTGCCCTTATCCCACATTACTTGGGGGATAAGGGCACGAAAAAAAAGGGAGCAATAATAATGGAAAAACCGGGCTATAACTGAATGAAGTCGCGGGTAATAACTAGTTCTTCAATAAAAACACGTTTATGCGAAGACGTGTGCCATAAAACATTATCTCTATGTCAAATCTTAAAGACGATGTGCCATCAAATCATATCAGTTTATCAAATCTGGAATAATCTGTCGTTTATAATCGCGGCCGCATTTTTCCTCAATTAAAAAAAAAGTTAAATTGTTTCAAGGTTAGGTCAGGTTTGCGGATATCTTCATTTTTGATTCGATCACACAAGGAAACTCCGAGCATAGCCCTTCTGATGAGGCTCATTGTGAACGACCAATTTTCAGAACCATTTCTATCATCATCCACAGAACAAAGCAGTCATCATCAGACGAAAATCTATAACAAGTGCGATGTTTTTTTCTTCCATTCATGCGCCTGGCTGGGTTTAAACCCGCGACCTTCAACTCGTAAGTCGGTGACGTTAACACTCGGCCACCACTACTCTTCCTCCTCACACATACAGAACAATTAAAATAAGTATGAAAAAATAACATTAAAAACTGGGCAAGGCCAAAAAGAAGATAAGATATAATAGACTAGCTGCTCCCAGCGGCTTCGCCCGCGTGATAGCAGAAAATTATCCCAAGGGAACATACTTCCGGGATAAAAAGTATCCTGTGACCTATTCCAGGACATGGTCTACCTATCCGTGTACCAAGATTCATCAAAATCGGTTTTGCCATTTGAAGACGTAACAAACAAACAAACTCACTTTGGCTTTTATAATATTAGTAAGGATATCCCACATCAAAAAAAATATCGCATGAAAGAAGAATAAAAATGTATACTTAATAAGATACGCTGAAGAGTACGCTTGCCCTAAAGCTATTGTTTATAGCCTTGAAGACCATACTGAGGAGAAAACAAACCCTTGTAAATAATAAAAAAAACAAAAACAGCGCTGTTTTTGTCTGATCCGAAGACTTTAAAAAAAAACAGTGTTGCCGATAAGCTTAAACGTAATTCTAAGTGTCGCCGCAAATGGGGCCTCAAGCTACAGCTACAAACGCCGCAACGATAAGCTAGAAGTGGCTACGAATAAAACTGTAGCGTGAGACAGACACTTACGGCTTGTTGCTGCTACTTTTTTTAACCCACACGCTCAATGTCATAATGGACTCTGACAAATAAAATTTAAATGCGCGAAAGGTGTGAGAAAGCGTCGTTTTGTATCAGCGTTTGGTGACTGCTGCAGGCCACAAGAAGCGAATAGCGGCGATTTTTAGCTTGTGGCGGCCACCGGCGTCAACCGTGTGCGGTAAATCCGTATAAAATGTATGAAACCTACACGCAATATGTGGCAGCGTTTTGTAGTTGTAGCCGTTGGCCCGTGTGCAGCGATTCTTACAATTGCTTATTTTGTAAATTGACATTGTAGTTTAAATTTTTTTGTTAAGTTTATAATGATAAAGAACGATGTGTTATGTTCCACGCGCACCTCAAAGATATGTTAGAATAAGCACAGAATAAGTTTAGTATAAGTGACAGGGCTCGCCTTGAACGTGGATTCAAGAGTCAATCAGGTCCTGACACGCAAAATGCAGTTGAAGAAACACGAGAGATTTTCAGTCAGTGAAAGTCTGACACTCCTTTCCGCTTAGTAGCGCGGAAAGGAGTGACACTTCTCCACTGAGAAGTTCTCAGGTGGCTAACAATAAAGCTCTCAGGTGACAAATAATAAAGCTCTCAGGTGACTAACAATAAAGCTCTCAGGCGACAAACAATAAAATTCTCAGGTGACAAATAATAAAGCTCTCAAGTGACAAACAATAAAGTTCTCAGGTGGCAAACAATAAAGCTCTCAGGTGACAAACAATAAAGTTTTCAGGTGGCAAACAATAAAGCTCTCAGGTGACAAACAATAAAGTTCTCAGGTGGCAAACAATAAAGCTCTCAGGTGACAAACAATAAAGTTCTCAGGTGGCAAACAATAAAGCTCTCAGGTGACAAATAATAAAGCTCTCAGGTGACTAACAATAAAGCTCTCAGGTGACAAACAATAAAATTCTCAGGTGACAAATAATAAAGCTCTCAAGTGACAAACAATAAAGTTCTCAGGTGGCAAACAATAAAGCTCTCAGGTGACAAACAATAAAGTTTTCAGGTGGCAAACAATAAAGCTCTCAGGTGACAAACAATAAAGTTCTCAGGTGGCAAACAATAAAGCTCTCAGGTGACAAACAATAAAGTTCTCAGGTGGCAAACAATAAAGCTCTCAGGTGACAAACAATAAAGTTCTCAGGTGGCAAACAATAAAGCTCTCAAGTGACAAACAATAAAGTTCTCAGGTGGCAAACAATAAAGCTCTCACGTGACAAACAATAAAGTTCTCAGGTGGCAAACAATAAAGCTCTCAGGTGACAAACAATAAAGTTCTCAGGTGGCAAACAATAAAGCTCTCACGTGACAAACAATAAAGTTCTCAGGTGGCAAACAATAAAGTTCTCAGGTGACAAATAATAAAGTTCTCAGGTAGCAAACAATAAAGCTCTCAAGTGATAAACAATAAAGTTCTAGTGACAAACAATAAAGTTGTCAGGTGACCAACAATAAAGCTCTCAGGTGACAAACAATAAAGCTCTCAGGTGACAAACAATAAAGCTCTCAGGTGACAAACGATAAAGTTCTCAGGTGACAAACAATAAAGTTGTCAGGTGACAAACAATAAAGCTCTCAGGTGACAAACAATAAAGCTCTCAGGTGACAAACAATAAAGCTCTCAGGTGACAAACAATAAAGCTCTCAGGTGACAAACAATAAAGCTCTCAGGTGACAAACAATAAAGCTCTCAGGTGACAAACGATAAAGTTCTCAGGTGACAAACAATAAAGTTCTCAGGTGACATACAATAAAGCTCTCAGGTGACAAACAATAAAACTCTCAGGTGACAAACAATAAAGCTCTCAGGTGACAAACAATAAAGTTCTCAGGTGACAAACAATAAAGTTCTCAGGTGACATTCAATAAAGCTCTCAGGTGACAAACAATAAAGCTCTCAGGTGACAAACAATAAAGTTCTCAGGTGGCAAACAATAAAGCTCTCAAGTGACAAACAATAAAGTTCTCAGGTGGCAAACAATAATGCTCTCAGGTGACAAACAATAAAGTTCTCAGGTGGCAAACAATAAAGCTCTCAGGTGACAAACAATAAAGTTCTCAGGTGGCAAACAATAAAGCTCTCACGTGACAAACAATAAAGTTCTCAGGTGGCAAACAATAAAGCTCTCACGTGACCAACAATAAAGTTCTCAGGTGACAAACAATAAAGTTCTCAGGTGACAAATAATAAAGTTCTCAGGTGACAAACAATAAAGTTCTAGTGACAAACAATAAAGTTCTAGTGACAAACAATAAAGTTCTCAGGTGACAAACAATAAAGCTCTCAGGTGACAAACAATAAAGTTCTCAGGTGACAAACAATAAAACTCTCAGGTGACAAACAATAAAGCTCTCAGGTGACAAACAATAAAGCTCTCAGGTGACAAACAATAAAGCTCTCAGGTGACAAATAGTCGAACAAAGGATAAGCATTGCCTTTCAGTATGATAATGCCGTCAGTCTAATGGGTATACATTACCAATCGACAGCAATGTGGAGGAATTTTTCGACGCCGTACTTAAGATTGCTTTTTTTTAGTTCTTTAGGGCTTTTATTTTTATTTTGTAAGTTTTAATTAGGTTACGCTAAATACATATTTAATTTTACGTCAATATAGGTAAAATTATAAAATTTAATTAAATATTTTCACATAATTCTTGATAAAGAAAGTAACAAACATATAGACAGGCAATCATCGTTTTTATAAAATTAGTGTGATGTGATAATAAAAACAAAATAATTAGCCTGTTGGTCTAGTTGTTAGCGGCCCTGACTGCTATGCCGGAGGTCGTGGGTTCGATTCTCACCCAGGACAAATGTTTATGTGATGAGCATAATCATTTGTTCTGCGTCTGGGTGTATTTTATCTATAATATGTATGTATTTAGAAATATATAAGTATGTTTATCAGTTGTTTAGTACCTATAACACAAGCTCTGCTTAGCTAGATACTTAAATAGTTGTGGAATATTAATATATAATATAATATAAAACTATTTTAAGAGCAAACCGTGTGACGTTATTATTTTCACAAAATTTCTGAAATTCCTTAATTTTATTGAACAATAGAACTCAAAGCGAGCAAAAGTTCGGCATTCTCCGTCCACGGAATAAAATTACGAAAATAATTTCACTTTGAGTAAAATAAATGAAAATACATAGATCCGTCCGTATTTGAACAAATGGTAGAGATTTTCACCATTTCAAGATAAAGTTTTATCTTTTATTCAGAGGGGCGTTATCTGGCTCCAGCTATGCCTCCATTTCGTCAGACTATGACCCACAGGCTGACGGAGAACTTTAAATTTCCCACTTTATTATTTTTATCAAACTCTGTGCCTTTATGTTAAATATTTTTCACTGGAGACCGACCAAGGTTAATTACTTACTTTTTTTATGTGCCTTTGACTTTTATTTGATTTTAGGTCATTTTATTAATGAGTCGGACTTGCAATTTTGTATAGAGTTGAAATGAATCCCATTCAGAATGCGGACTACGTTTTTAATTTGCATTGCGGTTTTGCTTATCTACTGTAGTGCTGTTCTGAATTTGAATAATTTTTAGAGTTCACGGAACTCTTATAGGATCTCTTTGTTGTCCGTCCGGCCGTCTATCTGTCTGTCTGTCGGTCAAGACCCAATTTATCTTAGGAATGCGTGGAGGTATTGAGTTGAAATTAAAACCATATACTCAGGTCTGCGGTCCCTTAAAAATCAAACTTCTAAGTTAACGAAAGAAAAAGATACGGCCGTTTATGTCGCAGAAAACGTATATAATTTCGATACTCTCAAAGATCTAAATTCATGGGGTATTTCCCGTTGATCCAGAATCCTGTAATTTGGCACAAAGCAAGGACTTATAGCAGAGGTATAGGAATAAATCTGAAAACAATAAATTTGTTGAAAAAAAATTATACTTTTTTAACCGACTTCGAAAAGGAGGAGGTTCTATGTTCGGCTGAATGTATGTTTTTTTTTTTTTTTGTATGTATGTTCACCGATATTTCGGTCAATTGTGGACCGATTTCATGTGGAACGACTCCATTCGGGAATTGTAGTTTACACGGAACCTTCAGTGCGCGAATCCGACTCGCACTTGCCCAGTTTTCTCTTATACATTTTAATATTGAAAGCTGTTAATAGTGTTGGGCCAACATTTTCATATTCTCTCGATATTCAGATAGGGTGAGATTTAGGAGTGTATTACTTTCTTGCGAGGTCGGGGGTTGAGGCAAAAAGTCGGATGTATCAGCTGGCATCTTCCCCCGCTGTCGTAAAACAATTGTGGGAATTAGGTCAGTGTCTGAAGCCAATGGCCTATTGGCGCTGCAGTTATGCATAATTTGTAATCTTTGCGGCTTATAACTGTATGGACTGAGTAAATTGTTCATCGATTTGTTTAGATATTATCGAAGAGTTGTGTTTGTAAGTGTTCTTGTGATATGTTTGTTTCAATTCGTCGAAGCTTATTTTTAGCAGCCAGATTTTATTTAAGTTTTGATATCGGACATAAAATTTAACTCGGTACCTTTTTTATGGTGGGGAAAATCATCCAAAGACAACCCCCGCTCTAGGGCGGGAGATAGTGTCAGACTCTTGCTGACTAAAAACCCATCCCGTTCCTTCTAGTCTATATACTGGAGCTCGAGAACCCTTTCTTACCCTGACCGCAGTAGGCTTCGACCCGGCTTCGACCCGGCTTTGTCCCTCCAGTTGCTGAAAACTCTTTGAGGCGCGCGGGAACAATGCGCGCCGTCGACGTCTTGGTCCGGACAGTTACCGGACGATCGAACATCGAGCTACCCATGGCTCGCCGTCCGCAAACCCGTGTCTACGGTGGCCGGAAATCGGGATTGGAATCCCGGCGGTGGCGGCGAGAGCGCCGTTGCCTGATGCGGTCGGCCTCCTCTTTTACTAGCATTACTGCTTCACAGAAGGAGGCGACCGCCTGCCACTCCTCCTCGCTCCGGACCATGGCCTGAACCACGGCCCGGCGCGAGAGGTCATGATAGCATGATAGAGTAGTGGTGGCCGAGCGGTAACAGCCCCAACTTACGAGTTGTAGGTCACGGTTTTTTTTTTTTTAACCCAGCACCGGCGCATACTTTTTGTAATTTATTTCATCACCACTGCTCTCAAAACGGTGCAGAAAAACATCGTGAGGAAACCGGCATGTAGGTACTAAAACCAAAAATTCGAAAACATGTGAAAATTCCTCAGATATTATGAGGAAAACATTGTGAGGAATCGTAAATGAAAAATGTGTCCAAATAAATTAATGTTTTGGTTAGTTTTTACCAAAAAAAACTGTTCAAAACAAACAAACGAAATTGGATTTCCGATGCAAACACTACCTTTCAATCAAGGGCACATTGAAAAAAAAAATCAAAGCATTCAATTGACCAATATCACGGTTATTTTCAGTTATTCAAACAAAATGTAGCGACTAGCAGCTTTCCATTCAAACCCTCGTAGTTTCTCATTCAAAACTACTAACTGGGAAATGCTAGCAGCATCCTCCCAGCGACTCAATATTGCTATTCGTAACTGACTTTTACACAAACAAACCCGAAAATTGAGTTCCTGACTGAAAAATGTTCCGAAGTGACAGTTAAAAATTGTTCTGCCTCGCTCCTCTGTATCGAATTTTCTTTCGTTGTCATTGTCAACAACTTGAAAAAATGGACAAGTGCGAGTCGGACTAGCGTACTGAGGGTTCCGTACTAACTTACCTATGTAAATAGTACAATACTTAAATAGAGTCTCGGAAATTTTCCGAATCACATAGTTTTTTTTAAGCTATTGCATAGCTTCTATCGCGGGCCTTGAGCGTGGAGACCGAATCCAGAAATGCCGTAACGAAAAAAACCTAACACCCCCCACTAAATGGTTGTCATGGCAACTTGTCAAGGTAAGTTGATAAAAAATGCTATGCAATAGCTTTACCGCAGCAGTCTCCGAGTGCCACACGTCTTTTTTTTCTGATTTATTACTATACCTGTGCTATAAGACCTTGCTTTATGCTTAACTTCAGAATTCTGAGTGAACTGAAAAGACCCTACAAATTTAGATTCACTTAGGGCCTATGCACACCACGTCGACGCGCGTTTTGGGAACGCGCGTCGCCGGCGCGTTTTTATCCTGCAGAGCAGTTTCTTGTCGTTGGTATCGATACAAACGCGCGGCACCAGCGCGTGTGTATCGATACAGACGCGCCGGTGCCGCGCGTTTGTTTCGATACACACGCGCTTCACCGGCGCGTCTAGCGCGCGCGCCTTCCCTATGGACGGGGTTTCCCCCGCAACGTGGGAAAGGGAAGTGTGAATCTACTCTAATAGCAATCGAGCGATTTTGTGCACCGCACGTCTTTGGAATAAAAATATGGATCCTTTCGGCACAGAAAACTTCATAACTGAAATTCAAAACTGGCCAATATTGTGGAATTCACGATTGCCGGTTCTGCTTAAAAACGCAAAATGCCAGCGCGTTTGTATCGATACACACCTGCGTCTGCATCGCGTCTGTATCGCTACACACGCGCGTCTGTATTTATACAGGTGTGCAAAGGTCTACAGGCTGCGTCTGACTTGCGTGCGTATCGCGTCTGTATCGCTACAAACGCGCGTCGACGGCGTATTTAAAAAACGTGGTGTGCATAGGCTCTTAAGATTGTCGAAATCTACGTTCTTTGCAACATAAACGGCTGTATCTTTTTGATCGTCAACTTAGGAGTTTGATTATTTCACAGCTTCAAGGGACCGCAAACTTGATTCATCATCAGCCTTTTTAATGTTCCCACTGCTGGGACACAGGCCTCTTCTTTAGGAGATGGAATGGGCTGTAAACTACCACGCGGGCGCAGTGCGGGTCGGTGAATGTCACAAGTCTTCGAATTATTAGTTCCAGGACATGCTGGTTTCCTCACGATGTTTTCCTTCACCGTTTTGAAAGCATAATATTGATATAAATTACACAAAGTAATGCACCTGGCAGGCTTTGAACCCGCGACCTACAACTTGTAAATCGGAGCCATTACCACTCGGTTACCACTGCTCTCTTATAGTAGACTTGATTATATGGTTTTAATTTCAACTCGATACCTTGATGCGTTTCTAAAATAAAGAGTCTTGACAGATAGACCGACCACGGCGACCACAAAATGATCCTATAAGGGTTCCATTTTATCATTTTCCGAAACACGGAACTCTAAAAGCCACTTAAATATTCTGTTAAACACAACATGTACACCCAATCCGTCATTTGTGACGTGACTCAGTAGAACTTTTTTACGTAAAGAAAGCCAACTGATAAGTATCTTAAGTAATCTAAGTACTGTGAACCCTGTAATTACCGTACGTCAGTACGGTATAAGTCAACATGTACCTATTATACGCTGTCGTTCATACAATATGTAAGTTTTAGCCTGTCGCCAGTTTGATTAGGAACGAACTCGCCGCCTAGAATAAATTATTCAATATAAATCGCTCTGTGCACCTAATTAACTAATTAAGGACAAAAGCTGGGACACAATGAACTGTGCATTAAACATTAATGTGCGTCCGCCCTTTGAGTTGGTTAGTTAGTAGTTATGGGCGCTCGTGGTACGAATAACTTACTCGATTTTGTTAAATATTTCTTTCGGCATAGTCGTACTCGAACGGCCCCAAAATACTACTAAAAACAATATTATTTCTACAGGTAGATTAAATATTATTTACGATGGATGCCTGACGCACAAGACCGGTCGTTGTTGCGATTCTTGGGGGACGCCTTTGTCTAACAGTGGACGTCTTTCAGTGATGATGATGATTGGTAGAAATTGGGTCGGGGAGACCATTGTACACTCTCCTCAGGGATGTGCCCTAACAGGCGTTGCACAGAGGGGGTTCCGGAATGGTCTTTTAAGAGGTAACGGCGACCCTTCTATGTGCTGATGGTGATCACCGGGGTGGTTTTAGTGAGGTAAAAATCCCACACTCCCCGGACGTATCCCCAAAGTCCGGGCGTCTTTTGGTTTCCCCTCGAAAACAATAAAAAAGGTAGAAATTTTTTTGGTAACTGTTCTTTAATGCCTTTTTCCTTGTGGTCCTTAAATACCACAAAAAAAAAATATAGGTGGTGAAGAATTAAAGGTGCAAAAAAATTATAGTGGTGTGGTGTTGAGCCCGCGTACCGCCGGAACTCAAGTCGTTGAGCGCCTTAATCCTAAGTTGAGCTATTGACACATATTTGCACTTATTGGACAGGTCTACTCAAATCTGTATAGTTCTTATCTAAAAAAACCATCTCAGACACATTCGTGGTTCTCATATGACAAAAATTTTGCTGTATGGACTTAAAAAAAAACTAACCCCAATTTTTTTTTTCGGTGTTTCTTTGAAGGGTAGTCAGCTAGGAAACAACGGCCTCATCTTTTCTTTATTAATTGTCATTTTGTGCTTGACTGCGATCCCACCTGAAGGTAAGCAGCGATGCAATCGTTGATAGTCAGACGCACTAGTTCATCAAGAGCCTATTCAGTCTTGAAAACACCTAAATTTTAATCGGACGGGAAGACCGTAGCAAGCAAATTACTCCAATCCCTCGATGTACGTGGTATATATTTTGAACTGCCAAACAAATTGTTTTATAAAACATTTTTGCTAAATAAATACCATTTATTTAATCCTGTCGGACCCATCTAGTAAATCCACATAAACACTCGGAACTTGCACAAAAGTTTCAATAATTTACTGTAAAACTAAAAGTTGTAAAAATACCAGGAATGTTATTTACAGTAAGTACCGTTTCTGTTTTAAGGCGAGGTTGCACTAATTTTGAACTTTTAACCTTTAGAAATCCATAAATAAAAAGAGAATACTATGAAAAGTTCTTTTATTAAAATTGTGACCAACCGCTGCGTAGAAGCCAATACATAAGTAATGTAGTTGGCTTGACCAAAAAAAAAAAAACCATTTGACCCTAACTTACGATTTCAAACGTGTATCTACGAGATTACGTCACAGAAATATTTGTAAGTTACATAAAATAAAAAAAGTTTGTTTCTAAAAGAATTTAGCAGAAACATTTTAAATGTTTACTGTTTTTTTTTAAATAAAAACTAGCGGCCTGTATCGGCTTCGCACGGGCAATAAATATAACCTATGTTACTTAGGGTTTTTTTTTGTCGACGGGGAAAATCATCTTTGACGAAACCCGCTCTTGGGTGAAGCGGGAGACAGCGTCAGACTCTTACTGACTAAAAACCCCGCGCCGTTCCTTCTAGCCTTCATACCGGGGCACGAGCTCCCTTTCGGACAACCCTGTCCCCAGTAGGCTTCGACCCAGCTGGGCCCCTCCTGCTGCTGATAACTCCTTGAGGCGCGCGGGAACAGTGCGCGCCGTCGACGTCTTGGACTCGGTCCATTACAGGACGATCAGACAGCGAGCTACCCATGGCTCGCCGTCCGCGAGCCCGCGTCTACGGTGGCCGGAAATCGGGATCGGAATCCCGGCGACGGCGGCGAGGGCGCCATTGCCTGATGCGGTCGGCCTCCTCCTTTGCAAGCATATGTTACTTAGGGTGAATGTAGCTTTCCAATGGTCAAAGAATTTTTGAAATCGGCACATTAGTAGTACACAAATACAAATTTTTCGTCTTTATAATATTAGTGTAGATATAATCGCTATTACGGGGCCGTAAAATCGACATAGACCCGGTTCTATATTGACTTTACGACCCGAAACTGGTGGTTGCTTTACTGACCCGGGCCAGTACTTAGAAAATACTCTATGACTGCAACCGACTCTTAAGAACTAAATT
This sequence comes from Mythimna lalbum, assembly GCA_949319445.1. Classification (NCBI taxonomy): domain Eukaryota; kingdom Metazoa; phylum Arthropoda; class Insecta; order Lepidoptera; family Noctuidae; genus Mythimna; species Mythimna lalbum. The sequence goes on from OX439363.1 coordinate 8,017,267, forward strand.
AAATTGTTGAAAATTTCCAATTTCAGTACCTACTTACGTAACGGGCGTCGCCAACATTTTCAGAAATAAAAGCTTATTCAATAAGTGAATAAATCGCTTACGAAAACTCAGTTATTGTGGCATAATGAATGTAAAAAACACATTGACACATATGAATGAAATGAAATTCAATTATTTCATATGAAAAGCTCTGTTTAAAAATTTCGAGTTGAAAACGTCGACGATATTTTTTATGTGGCACCCACCTTAACTAAGACTATATTTCAAGGCTTTTTTAGAAGTGGAAAATCATCAAATTTCTTCTACCGCTCTAGGGTGGGGTGAGAGGGCGTGTATCATTTTGAGTTGACCTCATTTCCAGGATGTCCATGATGCGGACGGTGAGTAACAGGTAGCTCGCCGTCCGATGAGGACCAGGCCCGCGTCGACGGCGCGTTGTCCCGACGTCTCAAAGAGATTTCAGCACGAATGACTGGTCCTGTTAGTATTGATTCCTGGGGCTGTGGGATAGTTTAAAAGAATTATCTTGGCCCTGGAAGCAAACAGCAACTGAAGGAACACAGAGGGTTTTATCCAGTATAAGTCTGACACTCCCTCTCCCTTCACCCAGAGCGGGAAGTATTAAATAATTTCAATTTCTAACAAAACAAAATTAAAACTGCATGTACGAGAATGTTGTTGGTAAAGTTGCCAGTGTAACTTGATGCATTATAATAGACCCCCACCCTTTACCCCCTTGGGGTTCGACTAGACCCCCACCCCTTACCCCCTTTGGGTTCGACTAGACCCCCTTATATAGTACTTGTAGAAGTTAAGTCCGCAGCGATCCGAGTCAAAGTTTCCGATAAAGATCTCAATGAGGCTACACTATCTTTACAAAGTTATAATATTGAAAATTTCTTCATAATATTGCTTTATGAGAGCGCTACTTAATGCTATAGAAGACGCCAGATAACCGTGGAATAAAGTACATTGACCTTTTCCTAATATATCTGCTTAGGTACCCGAAAAAACAAACAATGAATTACTTTTCATTACTAGGTCATGTAAAGGATCACGATACATGTTGATTCAAGACAGCTTTGTGTCTTTATTTCCGTTTTTGAAATTAAGAATGTCAACAAATGTAGGAAGGGTCAATGACCGTTATTCCACGTTTATATGGCACCTACTTTAGCAGGAAATCACTATCTTCTGCCTGCGGGTTTTTTTTAATCAGATATAAACTAGTACTTGACTACGATCCCACCTGATGGTAAGCAGTGATGCAATCGTTGATGGTGAGGCGCACTAGTTTATTAAGAGCCTATTCACTCTAGCTTTGAAGACGCTTAAATTGTAATCGGACGGGAAGACCGCAGCAGGCAAATTCTTCCAGTGTGTTTTCTCCCGTGATACTCGGAAATTATCTTAAGAAACATAATTCCCGTATCTTTTCCTGTGTGTGAATTCTCTGCCTTTCTGTGTTTCCTGATAGCTACAAGGGTATTTAGGGGTAAAAGCTATTCTGTATCTGTACGAGTTCGAGGGTTAAAACCTAGCCGGGTGCATTACTTCGTGTAATTTATTTCATTTCCACTGCTCTCAATCGCTTCGCGTAACTTCGCGTAGCATCGCGTAGCTTCGTGTCGCGTCTCGGTGTCAACTGACCCTTAGTGTTATAAATTATTTTCGTATAGAGGGCTCGTCGGTTTCTGCTAGTTGGAGCTTTGTTCAGATTCGCTCGGTCTTGTCTCGGCATTAAATCTGCATAAATGTCTTGTTTTCAATAACGGAGCCGGGTCCGTAAATTGTTGAAATAATATTAATTTGTTATTCTGGTTTCCAAATGGTTTACGATTTTGTTATATTATATTCTATTGCAGCTGGTGCAATTATTGTTTATATACAAACTTATTTTTAGTATATGAGAAAACTGAAACACCTGTCTAGTATTTTTATAAAGAATCTTTGCACGAAATTACATAACTTTATCATGAAGAATCACAAAGTTATAAGCTGGTTATGTCAATAAAAATACATCAGGCCATGACACAGCTGTGTGCAAGTGCACACAGTTTTTTTCTGGCGCCTATGTCCACTATGTCCTGCCGTGACCTGTGTTATACAACATCGGCGGTGGTGTCCAACTTGTGACCTTTTTAAATATTTTTGGGAAAAAATATAACATGGTGTCAAACTATTGGAATCGACTCAGTTATTGATTCTGAACAAACTATATTCAGGTTTTGCATATACTAAAAATAATCTTGTAAATAATTTTATTATATACCTCTTTCTTTCTTACTTTCAGTGTTTAACTCTATATGCTATGCACAAACATTTATTTATTTATTTATATGTTCACGTTTGACCGGTAATCTCACCTGATGGTAAGCGATAACATAGTCGCCGATGGAACACGTCACCTAGAAGTAACCTATTCACTCTTGACTTAAAGATCCCTAGATTGTAGCTATTAAGAAACACGGACTCAAGTCCTCTCCCTAGCTGTACAAACAATTAATGAAATGTGTTAGATAGAACAACAAAATCTTGAAGGTTTCAAGATTTAGTTGTTCTATCTAACACATTTCAACTCTGTATTTTGCGTTCCAAAAACGCTTTGTACGTATAGCTGGAATGTCTACCATGTGCCGGTAGTGCAAAACCGTACGTCTTGTGGTCCGATGATGGAACGAACTTGGCGGAATTAAATTATGCAAACTCCCCGAAATGTAAACGATAGAAAACCGACAGGCTTGCAACTCGGCAGGCGAGTTATTGAATAAATTATTTCCTTTATTCGTCATCTTAACATATTGTTTACATTTTTTATTAGGTATGACATTTTAGGGTTCATCATCATCATCATTTCAGCAGATATACGTCCACTGTTGGACATAGGCCTCTCTAAAGCGTCGCAACAACGAACGATCCTGTGCGTCTCGCATCCATCGGTTTCCCGCAACCTTCACCAGATCATTAGTCCACCGTCATGGGATTCCACACATGAAAAGGAAATACTGGAACCCTTATAGGATCACTTTGTTGTTCGTCTGTCTCTGTTTGTCAAGACTCTTTATCTCGGAAACACACAGAGGTATCAAGATGAAATTTAAAACATATACTCAGGTTAAAATATCAAACTTTTAAGTGTCCCAGCACACAGTCTCAAAAAAACGCCGCTTCAAGCTTCTTTTAGAGGTGGCCTTTTTTTGTGGCTCGTGTGCGGCGGTGCTGCAACAAAAAATCGCTTGAAGCCGCTTCAAGCTTTTTAGCCACAAGCTGTCGCTCGCTTCAGCTGTTTTTTGCGTCAGCTTCTAGCTTTTTTTTGTGGGCGCTTGTAGCGTTTTTTTGTAGCGGCGTTTTTTTTGAGGCCCATGTGCGGTGACAGTAAGTCAACAAAAACAAAAGATACAGCTGTTTATGTCATAAAAACCTATATTTTGACACTCTCAAGTGAGTCAGAATTCATAAGGGATTTCCCGTTGACCCAGAATGTTTAAATTTGGCATTATGCAAGGTCTTATAGCACAGATATAGGAATAAGTCTCAAAATTGGCTGCTGCGATGGGTGGCGCGGGTTCGATTTCCGCTCGGACATATTTCTGTGGCCTACAAATAGTTGTTTCGAGTCTAGGTGTATATGTATTTGTGAACGTACTTTTTGATTAAAAAAGAACCTACTTTTCATTCATTTAAAACTTTATGCACTAATGAAACGCTGTACAAAGGTGGAATTAATGCCTTGGGTATTTCTACCAGTCGATCTTTTTAAATATACGATTTCAATTCATTAAAATTAGTCTTGTTAAAAATGAATAATTATTTTTATATACAGGGTCATTTGTACTCGTAAATAAAACACTGACAACCTTGCAGGACTGTATTACTAACATCATAAACAACCACTTTTGTTCTATAACTTTTTACAAAACATAATACATTTACCAAAAACAAACCTACAAGATTTCGTTGTTCTATCTAACACCTTTTAACTCTGTATTTTGCTATACCTACCTAAGTCTGTATAACGCACCACAAGCGCATCAAGCACCTCCCAGTCCCTTCAGCTATTATACTATCGCTTGCTTCGCATAGACTTCGTAGTATTTAGAACATTTAATTTTAACATATTTATTTTTGTATGAAAATCCTATGAACTAAAATATGATAAATTTTCAAAAGTCTTAGATCAAAAGTTGTTGTTTATGATGTTAGTAACATAGTCCTGAGAGGTTGCCAGTGTTTTACAAATAACCCTGTATAGTCAAATCTATTGCTGCTATGTAAACAATGATATGAAGTTTCCACATAACATATATGAATAATGACATTCACATGTTCAAAGAATAAGCTACGGCCTCTTAGTGTAATGTCATTCGCAACTTATTACATGCATGGCCATACTGTGTAATGTAATATTGTGATCTACTTACACGAGTATAATCTGTATGATGACATTACATTACATTATATTACATTACATTACGGCTTATAAGCAAATTTGTTTGAACATACATAGATCTCTCTGTGACATTAACAATGCGTGTTCGGAGAGGTGATGGTAGGGATGGCTCAGTGGCTGAGTGATTGGCAGTTGAGCTGCAAAAATTAAAAAATTCAAAATCATTTATTTCAAATAGACCTAATGTAGGCACTTTTGAATAGTCAAATGTCAGTCAGTCCAAGAAAAGTGAAGCTAAATTGCACGTTCCAAAGCGTAGATCTCTATGGAGAAGAACGTGCAAGAAACTCCATGGACACTCTTTTAAATCATATTATGTGTTACATATAATGTTTGTTTACATTATTTCATGTTGCTTCTATTATGTTGAGCACAGTGTAGATAATAAAATTAAAATAAAAAATATATTAAAAGATAAAAACTGAATTAAGCTACTGGCAGTTAAGAGATGACCAGTCTCAACTGACGGCACCCGTTCACGAGCATGACGCGTGCATCAGCCCCACTCAGCTCAACCATTTTTAAGGGAACCGAATGACCCAATACACGCGCCACCAACAGCGAGACATTTAAGTGAGCATGACAAACTCCTAACTGCCATGCTCGTAATGTCAAAAACAAAGAGAATAAAAAGTCGTAACCCAATTAAAATGCTTCATGGTACCTCACATTCACAAATAGGAAAAAAAAATTGCTTCTACATTAAATAATGCTATGGTTTTCAAAAACAAAAGTAATAAATGATCACAAGTTTAAACTATATTTTCAAATTACAAAAAAAAAATAAAAATAATTATAGTTTCCAAACTAATCAATACACCCTAGTGTGGTAGTGGAGCTGGACCAGCATTGAGCCAAGCATTTTTATCTTGTATATAATCCTTCAACTTATAATATGCCTGCCTGCATAGTGTGCGTTTAATACAAGATTTAAATTTTGTTTCATTGAGTTCTAAAATTTGGGGAGGTATTTTATTATAGCATTTTAAACAGTACCCCATGGAAGATGAGGCCACTTTTGCCAATCTGAAGCCTGGTTGAACTAACTGGTCCCTATGTCTTGTAACATAGTTATGTCTATCGCCTCTTTTGCTAAAGAGATGAAGATTTTTTCTAAAGTACATGATGTTTTCATAGATATATTGACAAGGCACCGTCATGATGTTAATATCCTTAAACAGCTCTCTTAGAGAATCGCCTACACCTGCCTGTCGCGGGTTCGATTCCCGTATGGAACAAATATTTGTCTGGCCTATAAAAAAGAAAGGAGCGTGGATTAGTAATACATACACACACATACATACTGTCGCCTATACTATGAGTGTGGAAGTTTGATAATAACAAGTGGAATTCAACAATAATTATAATTAACTAGCTGCTCCCAGCGGCTTCGCTTGCGTGATAACAGAAAACTCTAAAAATCCCAAGGGAACATAATTCCGGAATAAAAAGTGTCCTATATCCTATTCCAGGACATGGTCTATCCGTGTACCAAGTTTCATCAAAATTGGTTTTGCCATTTAGGCTCGATGGATCGTAATCCATTCCCTCTCCTAGAGAGGAGGCCTGAGTCCCAGCAATGGGAACATTAAAAAGGCTGATGCTGATGATAGTTCGAGTATATCGCCATGTGACTATTCTAAGCGTAATTCTGAAAATTTCCTTCAGAATATTGCCTCTCACGAAATCCAAAATTAATTAATTACCTGTCATGCGTGTAATTAAGTCAATAAAGTAATAATTAATACAATACTACACTAATCAATTGACACAAATCAGGTCAATCGAAATTGACGGCACTGTGATATTGAAACAGTTCAGATGATTTCTATTTTCCAGACCAAAATCCACATGTGTCCCTGTTACCCATTCCGTTTCAGTCACGATGCCCGGGGTGTCTCCTGTGGTTTTCAAGTCCTTGTAGTTCTTTTTTAAATTATTTTTTATGGGATCTTCTACACTGGGTGGAACGAGAGCGAGTCTCAGAATTTTCTGACTAAAACCCGCCTATATTCCTTCAATAGCTATTTACGTTCTAGGGCTGCGGGAACTCTTTCGAACAATCCCTGTAATCTCCAGATCTTACTGTCCCCGCACACGGGCTTCAAAAAAACGCCGCTTCAAGCTTCATTTTGAGGCGGCCTTTATTTGTGGCTCGTGTGCAGCGGAGCCACCGCAAAAAAACGCTTGAAGCGGCATCAAGCGTTTTTTTGAGCTTCTCCGAACACAAGGTGTCGCCCGCTGTTTTTTGCGGCGGCTTCTAGCGTTTTTTTTTGGCCGAAAATTGATCACTTGTGCGCGGTGTAGTTCTAGCTTATAATTTGTCACAAGACACTGCGGTCATGGCTTGTGGTCAACTATTGTCTTACTAACTACGACAATGAAACCACAGACAAGATAGTGTGGTGTGGTTGTCATATCACTTACGATCAAATGCATAGTTTATTACTCTTGACATCTTAATTGACTGTTGAAACCTCAGTGACGAAGTCCATTGGCGTTGCAACTAATTGTTTTAGGACATATTTTAATTTGTTTTGTCGTTTTGAATTAGGAGCATTTCTTAAGAGACAGCCTTAACCGTTACGAGGGCTAATGCGATCCATTTTAACACCTAAAGTAAACTGTGAAAGAGATGGAGATATTTGTAAAACACTGGCAACTTTCAAGACTATGTTACTAACATCATAAACAATATTTTTTGTTCTATGACTTTTTACAAACGTAATACATTTACCAACAACACATTTCAACACATTTCAACCCTGTATTTTGTTGGATACGTAGGTGGGTACCTACGACTCCCACGCACGATCCCCTCCGCTATTGTACTATTGCTTGCTTCGCATAGACGTCGTAACATTTAGAACGTTCAATTTAAATATTTTTATTTTTGTATACATTTCATGAGTATGATTTTTTTAAAGTCATAAAACAAAAGTTCTGGTTTATGGTGTAAGAAACATGGTCCCGAGAAGTTACTAGTGTTTTACAAATAACTCTGTATAGTGTGTAATAACTTCATTCCTCTTTCCCGCTCGCACGCCTAACATTTCAACATATCATGGTAATGTCCTTGGGTGGATTGTGTGAGGAGTGATATGAAAGAAAAGGGAGTCAGTGATAGGACAGATTGGAAGAAAAAAAACGTCTGGCACCGACCCCAAGTAGTATGGGATAAGGCCAGGAAGATGAAGAAAAGAAAGAAAAAAAAGAAGAAGAAGGTAATTCCCCTGGGGAAGGAGCAGAGAAAAAGGAGCAGAGCCTAGCCAAGATCTACCAGATCTTGGCTAGGCTCTGCTCCTTTTTGCTAAGTATATAAATCAAAACTGGGTATTTCTTGTGATATGAGAGAAAAATTAAAAAAATATAAAATGCTACTGTAGGAATTTTAAGTTTTAAATATTACTTATGAAGATTTATGTAAAATCCCTACTAATATTATAAATGCGAAAGTAACTCTGTCTGTCTGTCTGTTACGCTTTCATGCAAAAACTACTGAACGGATTTAGATCAAATTTGGTAGGTAGGTATAAGAGACACTGGAATAACACATAGGCTACCTATAATTCCACTGCTGAGCACGGGTCTCTGCCCGCGCGATATAAACTGTAGTCCACGCGGGCGAAGCCGCGGGCGGAAAGCTATCATAAATAAATACGACAACGGTGATGAACCTATGTCCTAGATGGCTTAAAGATATTCACACGCATTCGAAAACAATGTTTATTGTTTTTCTAATGATTTACTAAACAGGCTATGTAATTTTCATTTGAAAAATTTCGTGAGCTTAAAACCAATATCGTGTAATCGAATTTAATATTATTTCAATACTTACATTTAAGAAGAAATGAATAAACGGGACTCGTGGGGGCCGACGCTCCTAATCAGATATGATACATGTATATTGTGGCGGTAGAGAGCACACGCACTTTTCTGAACTAGTGCGGAAAACAGTCTATTGTGAGGCACACAATAAGCGGTGGGATGAGAGCGGGTTTTCGAGTTTTTTTATAATGTATAGGCTCACGTTTGACTACTATCTCACCTGATGGTAAGCGATGATGTGGTCGACGATGGAGCACGCTTGCCTAGAAGCTATCTATTCACTCTCGACTTAAAGACCCCTAGGTTATAGCTATCAGGAAACACAGACTACGGTTATTCCACTCCTTAGCTGTACGCATAATGAATGTATTCCCAAAACGCTTTGTACGTATGGGTGGGATGTCCACCATGTACCGGTGGTGGCGCAACGCCGTACGTCTTATAAAGTGAGTAAGTGTATTAAAAAAGTGTTGGTGTATAACCCATTTAAATAAAACATCACGCTACGGCCAAGGAGACCGGAATAGTAACCAAAGTCAAGCGTGAACCCATAGAGGACTGTCTACCAATAAGGGAAAGCCAACTCAATAACTAAGTATAGAATATTTAAAAAATAATTGAAAATGTTATCAGCCTAGCGTAAATTTAGGAGTAGTCACATATAATAATATAGTGAATTTTGTGTAGAGTAGTTCCTACAAACGTCAACTGAGCTCACCACGTCAGCTGCATGCATAATGAGCTGTGGGCTGAAATAGCCACGTCATTAATAACCACTGATCCACATGAAGCCTGCACCGAAACAGCTCGTAGTCAGAGAGGGAATGCCCAGTGACATAGTGCCCAGTGGCTGATAATCTTCTATAGAATATTATTTTTAGTTTTTGCGCAACCTGAATATAGTTTGGTCAGAATCACTAACTGAATTAAACAATACTTTTTACACCATGATATATTTTTTCCCAGAAATTATTTTAAAAAGTCTTAAGTTGGAGTCCACCGATTAATCAACCACTCAGTCGCCTGGATGGCCCGGTGACTATGTATTGTTGCTGACATAACAAGTTGCAACTTTATGATTTTCAAGAAACAGTTATGTTTGTATATATGTAGATTCTTTACATAAAAATACTAGATACTAAAACTAATGTTGTATATAGAAGCAAAATACTACAAAATCAAAGCATTTATTTCAAACTAGCGACCCGCCCCGGCTTCGCTCGGATGTTTCTCCACTATTTTATGGATGTAATTATACATAATTATAAACCTTCCTCTTGAATAACTCTATCTATTAAAAAAAACCGCATCAAAATCCGTTGCGCAGTTTTAAAGATTTAAGCGTACATAAGGATATAGGGACAGAAAAAGCGACTTTGTTTTATACTATGTAGATAGACCATTTGCAGGCACTTTTGAATAGTCAAATGTCGTTCAGTCCAAGAATAGTGAAGCTAAATTAGCTACTTACTGATTAATCACGAAATCTGAAACACTATACCACGTACAAATTTAAAATTTGACAGGTAGGTTCCTTATAAAGTGTACACATTTGCTAATAACGGATTTTACGAAACTCCACCCCTAAGGGGGTAAAAAGAGGGTTGGAAGTTTGTATGGAGAAACCTACTATCACGCGGGCGAAGCTGCTTGCAGAAGCTAGTAACGGGATAAATGAACCTTTGTTAGTAAGAACGCCGTAAGCGACCACTAATCTTTTGCAGGAATAGGTTTTTTCTTTCATAATTAAAAAGTGTTTGTAATCACATCATTCTATAAAAACCTTTTTTTAAAGCCGACTTCACTAAAAAATTGAATTGAATTTGAGGAGTTCCCTTGATTTCACCAAGACTCCATCATTAGATCCCAACTTGGTGCCGTTTGGGAAGTTTAGCCTTTCCAACAAAAAAAAAACTCTTTCAAATCGGTTAGTAAGCGACGAAGTTATGCGCGAACAAACATTAAAAAAAAATACAAACATCCAATTTGAGCACCAACTCCTTTTTTAAAAGTCGGTTAAAAATAAAACAACTGATGCTGGAGATATTTCTAAACAATGTATTATAAAAACGTTCAATAATATTAATGGATAAAGTTTTATCTCAGTATGAATACTTCTTTACTTTGTAGTTGTATTGATAAGTCATGACTTTATGAATATTGACTCCTTCTCTTATCAAATAATCTATTGTATGTATTATGCATGTTATATATTTATAGTAAAGTTATATATTATTTTTATATTTAATTATATTTGGATATACTACATGGACTACACATATTATTTTTTGCTTCCTACACACTATTGTCTAGATTTCTTTTTCATTTCTCCTTTCGCAGGTCCGCAGGAAGAAATTTCTTTGGAAATAAGCAGTACCTTTGTACTAATGTCTCTTATGTATTATCTTTTTTGTTATTTTTGTGTGTACATAAATAGTAAAATAAAAAAATAAAAAATCCTGCATCTCGAAGTGCATTTGCATCTCCACAATCTATCTTTCAATTCCTATTAAGACGTGAACGGCGATCAAAAATGTATAAAGGAATCGACAAGCTTACAGCACAGTGTAATCCCAAGAGGATGAAGCAAGCTTACAGGCACACCTGTTCCTGTACTCTTGAGAAATTGTACAGACTCAAAAGATATATCTTCTACTTAGCAAAATTTGAAAGCGATTTTCTTCCAAAAATTGCGATTTTATGTTACACAAAGCGATTGGAAATTATGAGGCCTTGTTTATTTATGAGACGTTGTTTATGAAGTAACTGTGAATATAGATTACAATGGTTTGTAGTACTTTTTAGCTAACACATTCATCATCATCATCTGTTCATTAGACTTCCTTTTCCAATAGGTGTCATCCTATTATGATTTTATTTCACTTTTTTAACATTTTCAACGGCTTCAGCACTGGTCTATATCTGTATTTGCTCCTTTAATTTTTAAGTGTTTGTGTGTACATAATAAATAAATAAGGTTTTCTAAGGAAAGTGGACTATAAAACTGCCATCTGAATAAGTATAAAAGCAAAATTAGCCATTCGAACCCACTACCGCGCTGAAAGGCCAACTCTCTATGAAAGGGAATGGGTCGTTATCCACATGTCTTCGAATTTTGCTTCAAAGACATGCCGGTTTCCTCACCATGTTCATGACCGTTTTGAGATAATCGAAGGACTGGAACAATTGGCCTGCTGCGGTCTTCCTATCCTATTATAATTTGGGTGTCTTCAAACCTAGAGTGAATAGGCTCTTATTAACTGTTGCGCTTCACCATCAACGATTGCATCACTGCTTAGATCGATGGGATTCGATCAGATGGGATCGCAGTCCAGCACGAATTTTATATCAGATAAAAAATACACATAAGTAAACCGTGCAAACTCGCTACGAGCGACTCGTAAGCCATTACCGCACTGTTCTACCACGTGAGGGAACAGACTTTCTCACGCCCAGTGGCTACCCCAGAAGACGCCATGGGCGTCGGGAGACTCAAGCTCAAGGTCTCACCTTGAGTGAGAGGCGATCTCGCGCGCCGGAACTTGGTACAGGCCATGGTCCGGAGCGAGGAAGAGTGGCAAGCGGTCGCCTCATTCTGCGAAGCAGTAATGCTAGCAAAAGAGGAGGCTGACCGCATCAGGCAACGGCGGCGCTCACAGCGCCCCAGCCGCCGCCGAGATTCCGATTTCCAGCCACCGTAGGCGCGGGCTTGCGGACAGTGAGCAATGGGTAGCTTGCTGTCCACCCATTCGTTACAGATCGAGACCGAATTGTCCACCAGCGCTTCAAAGAGATAGATCAGCAAACCGTAAGGACCCAGCACAGCCGATACCCATTATGGTCACAGAGAATTTCTGAAAAAAAAAAACAGTGATCTTAGAACACAAAGGATAACTGAAAGACATGTGTGGTTTTAGTCAGTACCAGTCTGACAAGCTCTCTCGCTTCACCCCTTAGCGGGAGAAGTTATTAGACGATGTTTCACCTCAAAACAAAAACCATTACTCTCTAAACAGTATCTCAATTTAAAACTACTTAAGTAATTAAAACTATAATGAGCAACTATTCTGCCGCTTTTGTGGCAAACAAGCAACATAATTAAATTTAAAACTTCACTCTTCGCAGACTCGGCAATCCAAAACCGCGTAATGCAATTGTCTTCTGCAAAATACAACCTGACAATCAATCGCTTAGTTGTTGCGCGACTGGTCGCTACCAACATGCAGTGCGACCACAGGCTACCATTTACCACAGCGAATACATGCCAGTGATGTAACAGATATTTAATTCAGATTCCAAAATTCGGATTTTCCGATTGACTTTGCCCATCCGATTGGACAAGTGGAAAAACTTTGTCATTGCAACCAAGGTGAAATTTTCCCGAGCCGTAGGCGAGGGTGATAAGGAACCGAGTGTTGCAGTAACTCCAAACTCCAAGTGTATCAAACAACCTTTTCAATACCCTTACGAAACTATATATAAACGAGAGTTGACGCATTACTCGTCAGGGTCGCTCAGCGCCCAGGCTGATACGATAAATTGTGAAAGGCGTACATTTCCGCACTAGAGCGAAAAACAGTAAATTGCGTACCTAAAAGCGGTAGGGATAAGAACGCGTTTTCGAGTAAGTGTATTTATAAAAAAAAATATCGGAATTCATATCGGAAGTATAATAATTTATAATATACTTGTTACACGGGGAACCTCTCCCCTCCCCCATGCCTTCTACTTACTACTATTAATCTTTCACTTGTTATTTTCTTTTGTATTTGGAATGTTGAGAATTCGTCTTCATTAATACCTGTCTGAGTTTTTATGTCACTTCTTCCTCAGCCTCTGAATTCGGTTCATCATCGTCTTCCTGCCCTTGTCCCGTTTTATTTGGGGTCGGCGCAAAACGTTTTTTTCTTCTATTCTGTCCTGTCAGACGTCACGCTATCACTAACTCTCTTTTCTTTCATATCACTTCTCACACAATCCATCCATCCGTCCATTTCTTTGGCCTCCCTCTCCCCCTCCATCAATCCGTATGTAAACTCTTAACTTTTTTAGCAACATGCGTTTCGTCCCTAAATTCGGCTCCAGCCGCGGTTCGGTTCCAGCCTCTGAATTCGGTTCCAGTTCCGATATTACCAAATTTAAAAACTCCAGTTCCGATATGGCCTCTACTGTTACATCCCTCATACATGCGCCGCTAGTCAATGCATGCAACCGCAACCTCGCGGAATAATCATGTCAATAATATTGCTGACTGTAATATTGAATTTGCGGTTTCGATGCATTGAATGCAGGATTCATCACAATACTTCATAATAACGACCGGCGGACATTTAAATATTTTAACGACATTTGTGACAGTCCCCGGGGAAAACGCGAGGAATATTGATCACCATTGCTTATTTTACACGTTTTGTCCATCAAATTCTTTGCCGACAAATTATAGAATACTTGCATTCTGACAGTGTTTTGTTTATTTTTAAAGAAATATTACAGTTAGTGTCTCTCTCACTAACTGTCCCAGCACACACAAAATAAAACTAGATGCCGCCGCAAAAAACAGCTGAAGCGTGCGACAGCTTGCCGGAGAAGCTTGAAGCGGCTTCAAGCGTTTTTTCGTGGCGGTACCGCCGCACACAAGCCTTAATAAAGGCCGCCTCAAAAAAAAGCTTGAAGCGACGTTTTTTTGGGGCCCGTGTGTGGGGACACATAAAGGGATGTATGGTGACATTCCAGCGTAACCTGTCAAATGTCCATTGACAATACGATAAGAATAATCAGCCTTATTACTGTTTCACTGTTTCTGTAAACATTACACAAAGTAAAGCGGCGTACCTGGGTTGGAAAGATAGCTCAAGCCCCGGTACGAAAGGCAACGAAGGAACAGGAGAGGGTTTTTAGTCAGTAAAAGTCTGACTCAATCGCTCCGCCCAAATGCGGGGATGTCATTAGATGAGTTTTCCCACCGCTAAAAAAAAAAACCGGTTTAAAATTATTCCTATACCTATCCAGTGTCCGTGTCCAGATATATTGTATAACATCAATAATGTTATATTATCCCTGATTTAAACCTCTAATTTATAATAGAATAGATTATTTTTATTTAGGTTACATACCTACAACACAATGTTTAAAAACACAGAGTAAAAAGAACAAAAGTACAGAATGCGCCAAACGTCAAATAACGGCTATCACTGACTCGTTTTTCCCTCCTTTCATTCACACAATCCACCCGTCTTTATCTGGAACCAGAGAAAACAATCTCCATAAACTAAGCCATGCGAATACCCTACACGTATTTACCATTCATATAAATCTTTAAGCTTCTTACTTACTTATAAGTAGGTCATGGAGTGTGCTCGTATTGCGCTCAGCACACCTAATGGTGTAGTCGCTTGTCGCCAAACCACGCGTTACAGAGCGACACGAACTCTCAATCCATCGCTGGCTGTATCACAACCGGTTGCTGCCACAGCCTGTCGAGATACGGCTGGTATACTAGTGAGCCATGAGTAGATATTCACCAGAGAGCTAAGTTTTGAATTGTGCAAATATACTCGCGGTACTCAAAGTTATAGGTACGAGTCACGGGTTGCATTCCCGCAGGGAACAAATGTTTGTATGGGTAATTAGAGATAGTTTTTCCAGGTCTAATTGTCTTCTGTATGTGAATTTACATGTTTGTGGAAACGGCTACAATGCAGGAGTGACTCTTAAATTAGAGGAAAAATACGTCGCAACGTATATTTTTAATCTAAATAAGATTGTTATAGGGCTGTCGTAATTACGTTTTGTATACGATTGAGATAGCCTTCATTTCATAAAATATTGACACTTACGTAGAGATGTGCCGTTGCCGGCCATATTGCCGTAAAGTGGGAATATTGGTGGGAATATTGCCGGGAATATTGCCCGATGTATGAATATTGGTGGCAATATTCCCAGATTGCCGGCAACGGCACATCTCTACACTTACGCACACTCGTCTAGCCTATCGCATGCCAACTGAGTTTAGACTCTGTTACACTGCGGTAAGTCCCCTCTTTGAGGCGTGGCTGGAAAGACCTCACGGCGTCCTTACCTTCCGCATGACGCAGGTCCTCACCGGACATGGCAAGTTCGGGAGGTTCCTGCATCGGATTCAAGCGGAAGAGACGCCCGGGTGTCGCCACTGTGCGCAACGCCCGGAGGACACGGTGGAGCACACCGTCGAGGTGTGCCCTGCCTGGGCGGAGCATCGCCGTGTCCTAGTGGGGGCGATTGGCGGCGGAGACCTCTCGCGCCGGGCCCTGGTCGAGGCCATGGTCCGGACCGAGATGGGAGGAATGGCAGGCGGTCGCCTCCTTCTGCGAAGCAGTAATGCTTGCAAAGGAGGAGGCCGACCGCATCAGGCAACGGCGCCCTCGCCGCCGTCGCCGGGATTCCGATCCCGATTTCCGGCCACCGTAGACGCGGGCTCGCGGACGGCGAGCCATGGGTAGCTCACTGTCCGATCGTCCGGTAATGGACCGAGTCCAAGACGTCGACGGCGCGCACTGTTCCCGCGCGCCTCAAGGAGTTGTCAGCAGCAGGAGGGGCCCAGCTGGGTCGAAGCCTACTGGGGACAGGGTTGTCCGAAAGGGAGCTCGTGCCCCGGTATGAAGGCTAGAAGGAACGGCGCGGGGTTTTTAGTCAGTAAGAGTCTGACACTGTCTCCCGCTCCACCCAAGAGCGCGTTTCGTCAAAGATGATTTTCCCCGTCGAAAAAAAAAAAAAAAAAAAAAGACTGTTACACTACTTACTCTGCGTCCCAAACCGTAACCACAGAACTATGCGCGCTGTCGCGAGCTAATCGCGTTAATGTGAACTAAACAATTAGTAATACCACTAAAGCCCATTTTGATTAGCGAAGACCAAATTTCTATTTAAAAGCAACAGCTGCAAGTTGAAATATGGCAACCAATTGTTTTGGAATGTACAAATTGTGTAAATCGGTAAATGGAAACAATGTGAAGAAATAACTTTACGGTTTTAAATTGTAAACATGTTAAGTCGGTTGTAAACAATGTTTCGGATACACAGTTAATAAAAGTCACGTAAATCTTCACAGGAACAGTGTTTTGCGAATTTGGCTTCCATATGGTCGTGTTTGGCTTCCCTAACAAATGTTCGTGTTTCGAAAATATGATTATTTTTTCACAAACATTGTGGATGTTGGTTTGTTTTTTCCTGAAACCGTGCAATAAACAATTTTTTTTTGTATGTGTGTAAAATGTATACATTATTAGGTTTTACTAGCTTCTGACAGCGGCTTTGCCCGCATAAAAGTAGGTTTCTATGTACCTACAAATTTTGAATTCCAGTTTCAATCAGGTACATTTTTCTTAATTTTAGTACACATTTCTCACAAAATTTCAGCGTTTTAGGTACAAAAGTTTAGGTTGGGCATTGATAAGTCAGTGAAAGAGGATTTTGTCTTTTATATACGTACTTACAGATGACGAAACTTAGGCGGCAACTGCACGAGCGTGTGTCACAACATTTTCATTATCTTTTATGAGGTGGGAAATCATTTAATTCATTAAACCCCAAACGAGCGTGACATTATCATTCTATTGTGTCTCTGATTGACGGTATCTGAAGAGTTAATAACTGCTCCCGCTCCGGGTGGCGCGAGAGGTAGTGTCAGATTTATACTGACTAAAACTCACCACCTGTGATCCTACTAATGCCCTTTGCATTCCAGGAACACATTTACTATTTCGAACTATCCGCAGCCGGTTATTATTGTCCTGCCACTTGGTTCTACAACAACTTTTGTAGAGACAAAACTTATCGCGGCGTTTCACACGCTGGTCGAGATGGCGCCTTAGCAGGTCCATCGACGTAAAGTAAAGGAATTAAAACGTTAAGCACCTTATGCTAAATTTTCATTTGCAAGAAATTATAATATTACTACCCCGGCTACGGTCGTATTTTCAATATTTCGAATGAAAATTACAGTTTGATAATTTAGAAACATTTCTTACCCACGTACTTATCGTCGCTTTCCATCAGGTGAGATAGCGGTGAAGCTCATGCCTTTAATTTTTTTTGTTAGCCTTCTCTGTCGCATCATTTCCGAAAGACGTCTTTCGGATGAAATGATGGGACAGTGGACACTGTTAGTCATAAGTCTCCCCCAAGCGTCGCCACAACGACCGATCCTGTGCATCTCGCATCTACCGTATTCAAGATTAAAAATAAATTAGTTCATGGTTAGCATGTAACTAAAAATGTATTTAGATATATTTAGCTCCTCGATCGTACATAATCGTATCGAACGATCAAAACTGGTAATATAATAATAGCCATATTGCTTTTTTATACAATATTAGCTCTACTCACAAGCCATTAAACGTTCTTGACCCTGTCAATTCCGCTTGAATTAGTTTTAATTCAAGTATTAGTGTTTAATATCGTGCCTAAGAAATACCGATCGCACTTCTTAGTTTTTTTTTTTTCACTTTATTATGGCTTAGACGGTTTGTGCATTCAGACAAAGGTACGCAAGAGAGACCATACATCCTGATGCCTCAGCTGCCGGGACCCAAACCCCAACTTCCAGACACCGTAGCCATCTTGCGAGCAATGGGTAGCTCGCCGGTATCCGTCGAGACCGAAACAGACCGACCGAGTCATCACCGACGCGTAGTGTTCTAAAAGCACGCCTCGAAGAGAAGTCAGCAACCCGTAGCTACTCAGCAGAGCCGAAGCCTACTGGAGCCATGTGTTTACTTCTAAAAGGAAAACCCGGGGTGATGCGGCGGGGGGGGGGGGACCTCTCGCGCCGGGCCTTGGTCCGGAGCAAGGAGGAATGGCAGGCGGTAGCCTCCTTCTGCGAAGCAGTAATGTTAGTAAAAAACTCTCTCCCGCTCCACCCAAGAGCG
Organism: Mythimna lalbum; assembly: GCA_949319445.1. NCBI lineage: Eukaryota > Metazoa > Arthropoda > Insecta > Lepidoptera > Noctuidae > Mythimna > Mythimna lalbum. The sequence continues at coordinate 8,035,450 of OX439363.1, forward strand.
AGAGTTGTCATAAGATGATTTTTGCCCACCGTTAAAAAAAAAAGGCGGCGGGAGGGGGGGTTGCTTTTGCGTTCAAAACACAAGAATACAGGCGTGGTTTTAGTCTGTAAAAGTCTGACACGCTCTCCCGCTCTGCCCTTAGAGTCGAACAAATTATTGGAAGATTTCCCAACTTAAGAAAAGCTGGTGTCATAATTAAAAAGTAATTTGCTTTAGACATAGGATACAATAACTTTGTTTTATATTAGAATGCGAATGTAACACATTGTGTTTGTTTTGCAGTCTTTGGCACAAATGTATCGAGTCTGTCTTCTGGGTAAGCTTCGGCGAAGTAGTCAATACTGTAATAAAATTCTCATCTCTGTTTTATTGACATCGCACCTGTTTTTTATGATATTACACACATACTTATTATCTAGTTGTGTTTACACTTACGGCTTTTATAAGACACAATATGTATTAGGAATCAATTTATGAAATTCACTCGAAAAAATTGTTAATAAACCAACATCTTAGTCTTACTGTTCACGGACTCGTAGCTTCATACGAAGCTGTAATCGGTGACCGATTTTTTGTAGGAGAAAAATAGAACACACTGATAGCAATAGTGCAAAGCAAACGTCCTACAAAAAGTCGGTCAGAAATACAGAACAATGTTACAAAATCGGCCGATTATCTGTCCTACCAAAAAGTCTGACGTTGGCGAGCAGCGTAACTCGTGGGCCTTACCATGCCGCTGTTCTCTATCAAAGCCTTGTCAATGTCAATGCTCTCACCAATGGCTCGTTTGATAAATTATTATATATTACCTTTTTCGTTTATTTTCAGGTAAGTTCCAAGTTTGATGTTAAACCTGCATAGTAAGAAATTGCTCTGAAGGCATGAATTCAGTTGGGTAAGACTTTACATTCATCATCATCATCATTTCAGCCGACAGATGTCCACTGTTGGACATAGGCTTCCAACAAGTGTCGCAACAATGATCGATCCTGTGCGTCCCGCATCCATCGGATTCCCGCAACCTTCGCCGGGTTATCGGTCCACCTTATAGGAGGCCTTCCGGCGCTGCGTCTTCCAGATTTCACATTATAACATTATTACTTCATCTTTATTAAGTTAGTGATTATGACAACACGACAGGCTCACAAAAAAAATAGTATGATGAGTAAAGGTAGAACTACATTGGGCACACGTGGGCCACGTACACCGTACTTCACGCGTCGGTCTCCATACATTTTATATGGCAACTAGACTTGTAGAGCTACATTAGATCCACGCCACGCGACGCGATTCTAGGTACAAATCAAGTGTACATTACGCGTCGGTCTAGTGTAGTTCCCGCTAATCTAACGTGTGAGCAGGCGTACTGAAACATCAAGCGTATAATGACGAATACGCGTCTATGCCTAACTGGCATATCCTAGAACCAAAAATTCGAAGACATGTGACATCCACCAACACGCACTGGGCCCGCGTGGTGGATTACGGCCCATTCCCTCTCCTAGAGAGGAGGCCTGAGTCCCAGCAGTAGGGACATTAAAAAGGCTTATGATGACGCGTCTATGAAGCTACGCGTCGGTAAGATTTTACAACTAAGACATACTGTGATCTTAGTTGTGACGTACGCGTAGGGATTCCAAGTCTTTTTTTTAAGAAAAATAAAATAACACATGTATATTAAAAAAAAAAACAAATCTACTTGAAAGAAAAAAAATGTGTTTAAAAATTTTATTTATTTGTTTCTTCTCTTGAATACATTTTCTATGTGCTAACAATTTTGCACTAAGTAACCTTATACTTTTGCAAAATGTATTCATGTTTCAGAGTAGAAGCATCGATAAATGGTTCAGATTATTTATATTAATGTTTCATTTTACATGTCACAGTAGAGATTGAATAAAGAAAGTATAAAGTCTATTTAAAAAATAAAGTAAAACACGTTATTAAAAAGTATGATTAGCGACACTACGTAGGTACGCGTAACTTTCAAAACAAATGTTAAACAAGAAAAACGAACATTGTCCAACAACCGCTGACTTGCGACAACTTGTTAGTCCATCATTTCAAAGAAAATATTAAGATTTATTATATCTTTTTTCACAACTCCAAGATTCGTGAAAATTTCATTAACGAAGTCCTTGTGTGAAAACTGGAAAATACGTTCCTACTACATTTCCCGAGTTAATGCCGAAGAAAAGTTTGTTATTTAATAATCGCTTTCAGGAATAACTCGAAACTTTTGTTAACGTTATTTTCGAGGATTCGTACCTACGTACTGGTTCGTAAAGACCGACCAAAATACGAATTGCTGCCGAAACCGAAATAATCGAATTTTCGGTTTGCTCCTCTTCCAGTTTCGGCCGTTACCGAAATTCAAACTGAGAAAAACTAAAATAATAATATCGAAATATTATTGCAGTTATTTCTCACTATTTTAAACATAACTATAACGATGTACAAGTTACATGGTTCACATAGTTATACCTTCATAAAATACTAAGTTAATTAAATAAATCGACGATTAGGTATTAATGACATCCATCAGCTCAAAGACTACTGATAAGTCTGATTTGAGATTGTGTGGTAGCTGCCAGCAATAAGACCGCCATTGTACTTACCCATACATTTAAGTTTCTATAAAATGGTAACTATTTTGGTATACTTACTGTTAGACTAAAAAGTTAATGATTGAGCGCATATTTAATTAATGGCGTCGCGCTCGCGCGTGGTCGTCCCCGCACTAGCATGTTTGACATTCGAACAGAGAATAATTGCGCACCCTTTTCACGGTGTATGTACACTTTTTGAATAGTTTGGAGTTGTAATTAATTGTATTATGTGTTACAATTACGTTTATAATATATTGCTACGATAAATAAAGTTTATCCTATTCCATCTTACTTTTGGTCGAGCCGATTATTTTGCCCTTTTTAGCCGAAACTGAAACTCCGGAAGCCGAAACTGCCAGAAACCGAACTGTCGGTCATTCTCTACTGGTTTGGAGTTCCCAGTAATTTTCAGTGCTCGATCAATTTGTTAAATTATGTCGTTAAGTTGAGGCTTGATTTAATTACTGTCACTTTATTAACTCCTTGACGAGTTTCTTCTATAAATAACTTTGAAGTGTTAACTTTCAAAAAGTGCTGCGTAACTTAATGGGTTTTTTTAACTCGCCTTGCCTCGGTTCTTTGGACTATTTTCTTATTAAACATAGATAAATCAAAGCAAAATATTATCACACTAATATTATAAAGATTAATGTGTGGTAGACCATCTGAGACATTAAATGTTTATACTGTATGGACTTTAAAAGAGACTTTGATCTCTAAGTTTGTTCCTGTTTTTATTCTCAGGGTAGTCAGTTAAGAAACGGCTTCATCTTATTTAAATGACGAAAAAAAATTTCGTGGAAAAGTGTTTTTTAAAACCTCATTGTCATCTTCTTGCCCTTGTCCCATTTTATTTGGGGTCATCGCAACCCTTTTTTTCTTCCATTCTGTCCTGCACTCACTGTTTTTTAAAACCTATTTGTAAAATAAACATCATGTAGACCATATCCTAGAAAAACACATACATAGTATACTTTTTATCCCGGGAGTATGTTTCCCAAGGATAATTTTCAGCTTTCAACCGAGCGAAGCCGCTGTCAGAAACTAGTTTTAAATATGTATTAGTTTTGCAGGGGTGAGTAATGGTGGGCCAGAGTGGTTACGGCCCCGCATAACCAGTTAAAGGTCGTAAATTAGGACCTAGGCAAGCGGTTTACTTTGTGTAATTTATTTTATTACTACAACTCCTTCCAAAACGGTAATGGAAAACATAGTGAGAAAACCGGTGTAACCCAGAAGTTAAAATTGAAAGTCATGTTACATTTACATCAATCAATCAATTATTTCAGCCGATAGACGTCCACTGTTGGATATTGGCCTCCCCCAAATATCGCCACAACATACATAAACATTTTTTTTTAATTTTCATTATTATTAATTTGACATCCCTACTTAATAATATTATAAATGCGAAAGTAACTCTGTCTGTCTGTCTGTTACGCTTTCACGCAAAAACTACTGAACGGATTTAGATCAAATTTGGTAAGTAGGTAGAAGAGACACTGGAATAACATATAGGCTACCAATAATTCCACTGCTGAGCACGGGTCTCTGCCCGCGCGATATAAACTGTTGTCCACGCGGGCGAAGCCGCGGGCGGAAAGCTAGTAACAAATAATTCTAATTTTGATGTATTCAGATAAATTATAAATGCACTCCTTTATAATTTAAAAATGTATTGTAAAATGCCTATCACTCAAGAATAAAGGAGCTATCGGTGAAAAATAGCAATCGGACCAGCACTTTCAGAGATTACCAAACAAAAAAAAAACAACTTTTCTTCTTTATAATACCAGTGCAGAAAAACTAAACTTGACATATTGTCATATGTACAACATTTGATACCATGGTTTGCATTGTTCTAATTTAGCTAGGGATCTCTATTTTTTTTTTAATATCATATGTTACTCGGTGAAAGAAATTTTACTGGTGTAAAAATGTTTAAAATCAATCGAGTAGTTTTTGAGTTAAATCGTAACATACAAAAAAACAAAAATTCAATTCGTCTTTTTATTTAATATTAGTTTAGATTCGATAATATTAACTTAAATATACTTTAATATACATCTCATAATGCGAATAAACTGATTGATTGATTGCGACAAGGATAAAAATTTACAAACACTAGTGTACAATGGGCGACAATGTTTTTATTTTGGGCCCAAAAAAATGACATCAGCCTATTATTAAATAGCAGCTAACGCGACAGACACGTCCTATCTTAACTATGATTAATGTCAAACTTGCGAACTGTTAAATGCGTGATCATTCAATAGCTATTAAGTTATTTTTTTACTTGTCCTTCTACCTTATACATATTAAGGTAGGCGCCAGATAATCTTGGAATAACGGTCCTTCATTTGTTGACATTTTTAATTTAAACAAGCTTTTAATGAAATAGTACATGGTTACACTAGGGGTGAAAGTTACTTATTTCGTCCCGAGAAGGAGTTGGCGGCCGAGCATAGCGAGGTCGCTAATTCGATGGACTAAATAAGTAACTTTAACCCCGAGGTAGGCACTGTGCTTTTCATTACGAATACAAGAAGATAGACCTAGTTTTTTTTTAAATAATTTGACAGCTGTTAGTTGAAAGTAAAACTCCCTAGGGATGGATGATAAGTGAGATAAATTTCAGCCCGCGCAACTTAATACTCGTCTAGACGAATCATATGAGCCCATACTCGATGTGTCGTTTAACTACCAAGTTTCTATAGTCACCTTCCGGTTCCATCATCGGATCAGCTCCATGTCATAATAATTTTGCATTGACATCTAATTTACATATGCAAGCAAAATTTCTGCTCAATCGGTAACCGGGAAATGGTTCAAATTTAATTTACAAGATTTGATTACAGACAAACATCGGGACAGGTAAAACCTAATAAAAGTTTGTAATAAAAACAAAAAAAAACACATAGATCAGTCTTTAATCGACATCTATCGTGATCTTTTACATTTTCTAGTACTGAAAAACAATTCGTTGTTTGTTTTTAGGGTAACAGATATTTGGAATAGGTCAATGTATGTGTGTGTGATGTGCGTGTGTGTGTGTGTGTGTGTGTGTAGGTGAATGTGTGTGTGTGTGTGTGTGTGTGTACGTGGGTCGTGTGTGTATGTGTGTGTGTGTGTGTGTGTGTGTGTGTGTGTGTGTATGTGTGTCACGTTCATTGCCACCTTGAATTTTTTTTGTGTGACATCATTCAATGACTTCTCCCGCCCTTGAGCGGTGTCAAACTTTTACTGACTAAAACCCAGTCCTGTTCCTTCTTTGTCTTGCGTCCCAGGGCCTCGGAGTACCTTGTATAACATTTACAACGAAGTTAAGAGGGTCCTTCTCCACTCGCTTATCGTAAACATCGAAAATGGTTTAAAAGCTTGTTACTTCATTTAACGCAATCCAACGCGATGTTTGACGAAAAGGCAACGCAAAAAAGAGAGATAACGCATAGAAACTCTGTTAGTATTCGGTAATTCCGAGATTTACTGGAAAATTTCACAAAACTTGCTCTAAGGAAATAGCTGTTTTTTTTAAACCCTTAAAAGTTTTTGGAAAACGTTGTCATTATTTTAATTTTTAGACAAATTATGAAGTGTCAAAGTTCATACAAAATAGGACATTTTCAGAGGTTTTTACTGGATTCGTTTTACACAAATTTAGAAATTGGTTTCTTTAGAAACCTAGATAATATCCACAAGATACCGTGTTTCCAAAATATCTAATGAAAAGTGTGTAATAACGTTATAATCAGTTATGAGCGGTTGTATGAAAAACAGTGAAAATGTGAGTCGTGATGCACCACCTTAAAGCTGGAAGATGGTCCTCACTGAGTCGCCGTCTTAATGTGACACTAGCAGAATTGTCACAACCAGCTCAATTGCTGTTAAATAATGTTTTATATTTATTTTTCTTTTTTTCTTTCTCCTGACAATAACAAACACAACAATAAAAGAATTAGCGATACTGGTCCAGCCATTCACGCGTGATGGCGTGACCTAAGGAAATAGAGATTCATTTTTTCCTAATTTTATAGATTTCAAAAATACTCTTATGTGACAATTTATTTGACTGGCCTGTTGGTCTAGTGGTTAATGACCCTGAATGCTATGCCGGAGGTCTATGGTTCGATTCTCACACAGGACAAATGTTTATGTGATTAGCATGATCATTTGTTCTGTGTCTGGGTGTAATTTATCTATAATATGTATGTATTTAGAAATATATAAGTATGTTTATCAGATGTCTAGTACCCATAACACAAGCTCTGCTTAGCTTGGGACTAGACGGCATTGTGTGATAGTTGTGGAATATTATATTATATTATTAATTTAGTTTAGGTACTTGTATTTAACAAATCTTGAAGTTTTTCTTATCGTACAGAGCAATCTTTTACAGAGAACCAAACCAACCAATCTGCCAACCTTTTAACTTGTATACATTGTCTAAAAAAATGAGGATAAAAATAGGACAAAAAAGTCCTAAAATTATGCCAGTCAAAAGGCAGTCCGTCACATTATAATTTAATACAGAAACAAACGCGGTTTCATGTGAAAACGGCATAATATTAAGCTCAGTCACACAACGTGAAACACCACGGATATTAGTAAAGGATTTACGTTGTCTCCAGTAATTATTACAGGTTGATCCCTTATTATCCGGGATGAACTGTTTATTAAGAAAATGTATAAATAGGTAGGTAGGCTTGTCATTGGTTGAATCAATTATTTACGGAGGTGTTTCTCACTCGGTAAACTAAGAAAATGTAGGAAATTATATTTATTAATTTTTTGCCAACTTATTATACTTACGGTAATCACATATTTTATAAAAATTATATTTAGTTTTAGACAAAACCAAAACACTTAAATAACAGAATGGCAAAATGTAATAAAAAAAATTAGTAAGTAATAAATGTAATTAAAAAAATAATTAAAAATGATAATACCGTCGAAATGAAAACTTTAAATAATAATAATATTCAAAGCATTTTATATAAAATAAATCCTGTAAATTTTTTATTTTTTTACTTTTAAAATGTCAAGAAGTCAGTCAGTCAAAAAAAAATGGTGCTGATTGCACATTCTAAAGCGTAGATCTTTATGAAGAAGAATGACCGAGAAACTCCATGAAGAGTGTCTTCTTTTCAATCATGTTATTACAAATATCTCTGTTACATGTTTCTTGTCCCTGCATACCATCAGGTTCCCACGCAAAAGCACTAGTTTTTATGATAAAAAAAAAATAGTCATTTTTGCGTGCGTCCCGAAATACACGTGCTCAAACTGAGCACGCGAACTACCACGCACGGTGTTCGTCAGTAGAAACTGCAAACAATACATGTCCGTCAGCGGAGCGCACGGCTCGTACGATCGTATGACGCGAATGCTCACTGTGAGCACACACGCCCACACAGCCCGAGGCATGCGAGACGAACCATTCGCGACGCACGCCTCGCGATGTCTGTACGCGGCTTAAGGTATGTTTGTATGATTAAGTCATAAACAAGCTAATCCTATTGCTCAATATTTCGTCGAACATCGAGTTCGAATTAAAAACAAATCGATTTCACGCTTTCGTTTAAAGGCTCAAACGTTACTAGGGCTGTCGAAAAGTTTTCAATGTCGTTTTGAATTACAAATTGCCCAATAATAAGTACCTTACAAGGTTTTGTTAGGAAAATGATTTTAACGTTTTTTGAATGTTCGGGAACTGGAAACTGAGATAATAACTAGCTTTTGCCCGCGTACAGAAACGATAGAAAGTTACTTTTCATTACTCATACTCTGAAAGTAGGTCTGAACTTGCCTGAGGAGCGGGCTGAAAACTATTACACTTTTCATCCCTAGGGAGTTTTACTTTCAACAAACAGCTGTCAAATTATTTAAAAAAAAAACTAAGTATATCTTCTTGTATTCGTAATGAAAAGCACAGTGCTTACCTCGGGGTTAAAGTTACTTATTTCGTCCCTCGAATTAGCGACCTCGCTCCGCTCGGCCGCCAACTCCTCCTCGGGACGAAATAAGTAACTTTCACCCCTAGTGTAACAATGTACTATTATTCCCGAGTGAAATAGGATATAGCCTATGTTACTCGGGAATAAAGTAACTTACTATCAGTGAAAGAAAAATAGCAATAAGACCAGTACTTTCAGAGATTACCTCCTAGATAGTAATGCATATTTTTTAATTGATACAAAATTTGAAACATCGTGGTTCTAGAATGCAAAGAGCAACTAAAAACAGATGTGTTTTGGTCAATTAAAGTTTGACATGCCCTCTTGCTGCGCCCTAAAGCGGAACAAGTCATTTGTTAACTTCTCGTCACAAAACAGGACTTTTTATGCCGTAAGTTCGCTTTGAATAATTTTCTACTCTCACGCAGGTGAAGCTACTGGCACTAACTAGTATATGAATAAAACCTAGAATTTTTGCACGTTCAATTTAAAACAGCTGTTGAGCTCAAATATTTGCAGTACTTCTCCAAACAATTTCACTAACACCAACCAAAATCCTTTCAGCTGTTACCTCATCCACATCTAAAGTTAAAGCATTTAAAAATAATAACGAGCTAACTTGGTAGGGTTGTCGCACAATTACCGAGAGCATACAAACTCGAGCCTACAGGCTACAAGGCTACAAATGCTGCAATTTAGCGCGTAAACAAAACTGGCTACGTGGCAGGTACAGCGCCACTTTAGCCGTCCGGACTGCTCGTTGAGAGACAGCCCTATTTATAGCCAGCAAGTTTCAGGCCACCACTCGGACTGACGGGGATTTTATTATATGTACGAGTAGGCAGATGAAAATTTTAGTTCTAAACTCGTTAAAAAATAAAAGGGCTTTTTTTTATTTCAATTAAACTAGTGCTTGACTGCGGTCCCACCTGATGGTAAGCGGTGATGCAATCGTTGATGGTGAGGCGCACTAGTTTATTAAGAGCCTATTCATTCTAGCCTTGAAGACACCCAAATTATAATCGGACGGCAAGACCGCAGCAGGCAATTCGGCTTGACATTTGAGAATGACTTTAGGATGTAACTTAATAATAATAATGATAATAAGCGGTCCTCCTGGACACGGCTCGTATAGTCAGAAGGTTCCTTTCTCTGGAGCCCTGACCGCCGGTAGCTTGGACCCTGTTTCCGATACCGGTGGGACACTATTTTTTATATTTTTAAATGTTTTTTATTTTTTATTGAAATATTTAAAAATATAATTTATATGTCTATTGAGTAAATAAAGGAAATAATAATATTCCACAACTATCACACAACGCCGTCTAATCCCAAGCTAAGCAGAGCTTGTGTTATGGGTACTAGACAACTGATAAACATACTTATATATTTCTAAATACATACATATCCCTACTAATATTATAAATGCGAAAGTAACTCTGTCTGTTGGTCTGTCTGTTACGCTTTCACGCAAAAACTACTGCACGGATTTAGATCAAATTTGGTAGGTAGATAGAAGAGACACTGGAATAACACATAGGCTACCTATATTTCCACTGCTGAGCACGGGTCTCTGCCCGCGCGATATAAACTGTAGTCCACGCGGGCGAAGCCGCGGGCGGAAAGCTAGTTATAGATAAATTACACCCAGACACAGAACAAATGATCATGCTCATCACATAAACATTTGGCCTGGGTGGGAATCGAACCCACGACCTCCGGCATAGCAGTCAGGGCCACTCACCACTAGACCAACAGGCTAGTCAAACTTGAAATGAAACTGAAAGAAACAATAAAATAATATTTAATTAATTACTGGTGTTTTTAAAAAAATTCACGCAAAAACTTTTTGGTGCGTTAAATAATGTTATAGAATATTATTTCGAGTATTTTTTGTTGTCAAATTTCAAAACAGGCCTTTTATTTAGTTTCACCTGTCCCGATGTTAGTCTGTAATCAAATCTTGCTAATTAAATTTGATCCACTTCCCGGTTACTACCACCCTTGGTTGACTAGTAGAGAATGCTTAAGGCATTAAGTCCGCCTTTGTACATTTGTGTTGCATGAAGTTCTAATAAATAAATATATAAACACTATGATTGCATTAAGATCTTACTTTGAATATTAACATATGGTTTTAATGATTATTATAAATTGACTATCATATGCGCTTGACGTGTTTTGCTCGAGGGCAAATATCAATAAAAATAACACTGTTTCTGATACCAGTGTGTATATACAGGGTCACATCCATGTCCATGAACTGCTATATTGAACTTAGATCACATTTCAAGATAAGTTTGTACATAAGTAAGTACATAATATGTACTTGACAAACTATGACCGGACGTCATTTGGAACAGTAGATACTGACAGGAACGGAGATATTAAAAAACAAAAATATCATCAGACTTGATTACAAAAAAAATTATCAAATAACTTTAATTTCGTTGTTTCTTGCATAGTTTGTTTATTTAAAACCGACTTCTGAAATTAAAAAAAAACTTAATTAGTTTTGTTGCTGTTTTAGTGTATAATAAAGTTTATTCTATGTTATAACACTTTTTGACCGAGAATCGAACCCTTAACCCCATGCTTTGTAGTCGCGCTTGCGACCACGTCACCAACGAGGCAGTTATTATAAAGTTATACCATCATCGACACCTATAGTCGACTGTTATCCTCGAAAACTCCAAGGTTTCTATAGGATGGGAAATGAAAATGATGCCACAGAAAAATGCTAATACCACAGAAAAGATAAAAGAGGTTAGAAAGGACATACCTTCCGATTTGTACTACAACTAGTGTCGCCGCTTTTCTTCCACCCTTTGAGTTAAGGCTTATAGTTACAGCATATATATATATATATTATCTATCCAGGCAATTACTGTCCATTCCAGGTTGCCTGGAAGAGATCGCGGAATGCGATAAGGCCGCCCATTGTATGTATGTGTTTTAGTTTTAAGTTTTCTTTTGTATGTGTAACGGCGTGCAATAAAGTATATAATAATAAATAAATAAATAGTCCCTTGAACATAAGACCGAAATTAAATGGTCGCAACTCTCGTACCCGCCTAGGCGACAGTAGAACTATCTGTGCATTTATTTGCGGCCAGCTGCGCCCGGACAGAGAACACGAAAAAATCAAATGTTGATAATCTATAATAAACATATATGTAAGCTTTATATACTGCATGTTGTGTACGTAGCCCAATATCCGAGTATATGAACGCTGCCTTATAAATATCAATGACAGCGCCATGACATGACAGTACTTCAGATAGAGAACTTAGTCTGCTTGTAAAGTGATTATTTTTCATTATTTACCTAAGATTAATATTTGGAACAGAAGTAAACTGCAGCTAGTTTAACTAAACAGTAATACAGTGTCGATCTAGAATATATTAGGAGTAAAAACATTTAATTGTCGATTTTTCTGGTTTAGGTTAGTAGATCATATTTACAATGGGTAGGTAAATATTTGATCTCTGTTAATTTGTTTTAATAATATTAAACAATTTCTGTTTTAGATAAATCAAAAATTTGTGTGTTATTTACTCCGGTATCATCTAACATATTACATATATTTTTTTCAAACTTATTAACCTGACCGGTACCGAGGAGTAGGCTTCAGAAAGTCACTGTTTTATGGCATTTCTCGGGCGCTTGGCCCTTAAAGGGTAGGAGACAAGCGTACTACAGGCAATAAACCAATAAAAACGCGCATTACGCAACTAACAGACCACGCACACTTAGACCGCAAGTTCGCTATTGGTAGTTGAACTATGAGCATTGCCCTACTGTGTGGCGCGCCTGCCCCGCCCACAAGGCCATTCTAACTTGTTTCATCTGTTCTGTGGCTTATGCTACCAATAAGCCCTGAACACAGTAAATACAATATCAATTGGTTTCGACCGTTCTATGAATAAATTTTTAGCGTCGATCGTTCCAAATTAGTAAAGATAGAGTGGTGTTTATAATTAGGTTAAATACCGTATTGGAATAGGTAAATACGTTTTGGGTACTGCCTAATAAACACGATTATATGTACAGAACACATCATAATATTACATTTGTATTAAACAAACACTGTACCAGTTGATTCGGACACCACCAAAGGATGACTTGCGGACGAGCAATAGGTAGCTCGTTGTCTCGCTCGCGCTTTGTTTCCCAGCTCCTTAAGGAGCTGTCAGCAACAGCAAGGGCCCAGCTGGGTCGAAGCTTACTGGGGCCAGGGTTAGTTCGAAAGATAGTTCAGCCCCGGTACGAAAGGCAACAAAGGTACAGGAGTGGGTTTTTAGTTAGTAAAAGTGTGACACTATCTCCAGCTCCTCCCAACGGCGGGGGCTGTCATTAGATAATTTTCCCACCGGAAAAAAAAACACCAACAAAGGATTATGGCGAAGTCCCGAACAAAATTTTGCTGGTAAATTGTTTTAGCGTATAGTGATGAAAAGTATACAAAAGTATAGAGAAGGTTATTTGTAAAACACTAACAACCTTGCAGGACTGTATTGCTAACATCATAAACAACAACTTTTGTTCTATGAGTTTTTACAAAACATTATTCATTTACCAAAATAAATCTTTAAGATTACGTTGTTCTATCTAACACATTTCAACTCTGTAATTTGCTGTACGATGTATGACGCGACGCAAGCGCACCAAGCCCCCTCGCCACCCGATCCTCACTTCCCTCCACTATTGTACTATCGCTTGCTTCGCATTGATTTCATAATATTTAGAACGTTCAATTTAAATATTTCTATTTTTGTATGAAAATCTAATGAACTAAATTATGATAAGTTTTTAAAAGTCATAGAACAAAAGTAATTGTTTATGATGTTAGTAAAATAGTCCTGAGAGGTTTCCAGTGTTTTACAAATAACCCTGTATAGATCAAATTTCCAAATCATTTTTACCCAGTACGGGAGGAGCGTTTTCTGGGTGGATCGCGAGGGAGTGTCAGACTTTTACGAACTAAAACCCACCTGTTTTCTTTCAGTTGCCTTTTACGCTCCAGAGCCACAGTAACTCTTTCGAATTTTCCCGCAGCCCTATTGTTTTTCTACCCACGTTATACAGATATTTGTTACAAAAATAAAAATATGATTTGATTTGATTTAACACAAGGTTCACGTCAATAAAACACTCAAAATCGAATCAAATACTCGAATCGTTTTTCGTCTCCATTGAGCCAAGTAATTGAAATACTCATTTCATGTTCAATCTGACTTTTAATGACACTTTCTCTATTGCGAAGACTGTTATTATTTCCGGCAACTAAATAACTTGCCAAGAGCAGTTTTAACAAACTTGTTTCCATTCAAAAAACCTTCCAAGTTACTGACATACGAGCTGCTTTTGAGTTACTGTCCCCGCACAGGGGCCTTAAAAAAACGCCACCACAAAAAAACGCTTGAAGCGGCCAAACAGCTGAAGCGCGCGACAGCTTGTGGCCGGAGGAGTTTGAAGCGGCTTCGAGCGTTTTTTTGTAGCGGAATCGCCGCAAACGAGCCACAAAAAAAGGCCGCCTCAAAAAGAAGCTTGAAGCGGCGTTTTTTTGTTGTTATAGTTGTTACGCTTTAACATATGAACAATGTTGTACGTTGTAATGTACATACTAACCGTGTTATAACAAATAAATGATTATGATTATGATAGCGTTCATTCACCCTTCACTCTCCCTCCCCCGAATTACTAAATTAACTATCTTGATTCTCAAATTTTTTTACTTCGTGGAAAAAGTAAAATAAGTAAAAAAAAAGTACCTCTTTTTTTACTTATTTTACTTTTTCCACTCGCCTATCGTCAACATCGAGCATGGTTTAAAAGTTGCTTCATAACGCAATGTTTGATGAAGAGGCAATGCAAAAAAAAGAGATAACGCCTGAAAACCCTGTTGGCATTCGTTAATACCGTGATTTACTCGAGTATTTCATAAAACTTCAACCTTCCAGGAAATACGTTTTTTTTTCAACCCTTAAAATTTTTTCAGGAAAATTGTCGTCATTCAGAAACTTGATTAAATTTGCAAGCTCACGCAAAATAGCAGATTTTCAGAGGAATATCCAGAGAAAGATGTGTAATAACATCATAATCACGTAGGAGTTGTTGTATGAAAATGTACCTCCAAAAGGACGCTCTTAACTACTAAACTGTCCCCGCATGCGGGCCTCAAAAACACGCAGCCACAAAAAAACGCTAGAAGCGGTGACAAAAAAAGCTAGAAGCCGCCGCAAAAAACAGCTGAAGCGCGCGATAGCTTGTGCCCGGAGAAGCTTGAAGCGAAAGCGTTTTTATTTAGAGCAGCACCGCCGCACACGAGTCACAATAAAACCTTTTAATAAAAAAAATTACAGACTTCACTAAAAAAATTAATTGGGTTTGACGAGTTCCCTCGATTTCGCCGAGATTCCATCATCAGATCCCAACTTGGTGACTATGGGACCATTTGGAAAGTATTATATTTTTCCAAATCGGACGAAGTTATGCGCGAACAAACATAAAAAAAAAATACAAACATCCGAATTGAGAACCTCCTTCTTTTTTAAATGTCGGTTAAAACAACACTGCCTTAAAAAGAAGCTCAAAGTGGCATTTTTTAAGACCTGTGTGCGGAGACACTTATACTTCTTACTCTGTTTGTGATGTTTATTGTTCTTCTGTTTACTTCTTATTGTGTGCTCAAAAGGCTGACCAACTTAAACGGGACTTGTCAGGACATGTCTGACGCATGTTCAAGTAAAATCACTATGTAACAAAGGTAGACTTTATAATAATATACATTTTTATTTCGAGTTTGCTCACATAATAAGGCTTAGTAACAGTAACAATATTCATCTAAAAACTATGTTAGTACCCAAAAAATTCCATAATGTTTTAGGCATTTTCCACCGCCTACGTAACCTAAATCACAGGTTTAAAACAACCGAATGAAAATAATCTATTTTTTCATGCCTAATACGTATGTTTAAAAACCAGTCTGTTCGATATCAAAAAACACGTATTGAAAACTGTTGTATTGTCAAGAAAGGAATCGATTGTGAAAATTTCTGTGTGACGCTAGTACACCGTAGATCTTATACGTATTAATGTCATCATCATCAGCCTTTTTAATGTTCCCACTGCTGGGACTCTGGCCTCCTCTCTAGGAGAGAGAATGGGCCGTAATCAACCACGCGGGCCCCGTGCGTTTTGGTGGATGTCACATGTCTTCGAATTTTTGGTTCTAGGACATGCCGGTTTCCTCACGATGTTTTTCTTCACCGATTTGAGAGCACGTAAGAAAGAAAAAACATGTTCTTTGCTAATATTATAAAAGCGAAAGTGAGTTTGTTTGTTACGTCTTCACGCTAAAATGGCAAAACCTATTTTGATGAAACTTGGTACACGGATAGACCATGTCCTGGAATAGGATATAGGACACTTTTTATCCCGGTATGATATTTTGCCAATATAATATTTTTTGCCAATATTATATCTATTGCCAATATAATATTTTTTATATACCTCTCAATTATTAAATATTATAAAATAATAGGTAAATATACCAACTTAATTCATGAATCCCCAAGCGACCACCGGTGGCCGCGCATCTATTGTCTTACTATTGTGTCTCTAATTGACGGTATCTGAAGGGTTAAAGTAATAATATGTACAAACGGGTAAAAAACAAAAAGAACTTATAAGGCGTCAAAAAATTCTTCCACGTTGATGTCAATGGGGAACGTGCCCAGAACGCTGGCAGCATTGCCACGCTGCAGGATTATGTTCCCTTGGGATAATTTTCTGCTATCACGCTGGCGAAGCTGCTGGGAGCAGCTAGTAACACAATAAATTACAAACACCTGTCGGGCATGAGTGGCATAGACAGAACACAGTTGTCTAGGTTGTCTAATACACCATTAGTGTTAGTATATATGCGAAACCCAAAACATTAGCAGTATTTTTGTGTAAAGAATCTATGTACAAAATTTCATGACTGTATCATGAAAAATCACGAAGTTATAAGCTCGTTATGTTGTCCGTACAAATACATGGTTACAAGGCTATCTGGGCGACTGAGGGGTTGTTTTTCTTCCGCACCCAGCAGAGTATTAGACGCCTGCATATACAACGTGTAACGTTAAATGCGCAAAACCTCAGACACCCCAAATGATTTTTAATTCGATTGACCTAATTATGTGAAAAAATAAATATATATGAGCAGTTTTAGTTTGTTTAAAATTCATATTTGCATTGAAATAAGTACTTTTATTATCCCGTATATGAGAAAATTTTATTGGACTACAACTATTTGTGTTTGTTTACCTATTTAGGCAAACCCGCCCATATAGGTAAACAAACACAAATAGTTGTAGTCCAACGCACGTGATGGTGTGACCTATTCATAAATAGACAGGTCAGGAAGATTTTTTTGAAAAATTTAACCTATATTAAAAAGTGGTGGAATTGATTCTGCTCGTTATTCTGATCAAACTAATTTCAGGTTTTGCGCATTTAACGTTACACCTTGTATATATTAGGCTGCCGTGCGTGACCTGTGTCGTACCTACCTAGTGTCAGTGGGACACCACTGACAACTGGTGGCCTTTTAAAAATATTTCTGGGAAAAATACATGGTGTAAAAATTATTAGAATCGATTTAGTTACTCATACTGAACAAACAAATATTCTACAACTATCACACAACGCCGCGCCGTCTAGTCCCAAGCTAAGCAGAGCTTGTGTTATGAGTACTAGACAACTGATAAACATACTTATATATTTCTAAATACATACATATTATAAATAAATTACACCCAGACACAGAACAAATGATCATGCTCATCACACGAACATTGGTCCTGGGTGGGAATCGAACCCGTGACCTCCGGCATAGCAGTCAGGACTACTAACCACTAGACCAACAAGCCAGTCTGCTGCAGTCAAACTATATTCAGATATCACAAAAATAATGTTAAATAAGGTGCAAAGACCGCTATTGCTATCCAAAAAAGAAACAAGTATAATGTCCGACAAACCAATGACTTGTAAAACATATTTAAAATATTCATTATGTAAGTTGCCTTGACCTTAAGTCTACGTTTTTTGACTAGCTTTTTGTCAGTATCAATCAAGGGGTCAAGTACGTCCACAAGCTATAAAGTGACTGAACTAACTTTAAGTTTAAAAGTTGTCTTACATGTACAAACATAGAGAATGGACTGAACAATAGATAATAATAATAATATTCCATAACTTTCACACAACGCCGTCTAGTCCCAAGCTAAGCAGAGCTTGTATTATGAGTACTAGATAGTTATTTCTAAATACATACATATTATAGATAAAATACACCCAGACACAGAACAAATGATCATGCTCAACACATAAACATTTGTCCTGGGTGGGAATCGGACCCACAACCTCCGGTATAGCTGTCAGGGCCACTAACCACTAGACCAACAGGCCATTCAACAATCGTACCAAATTTACTACAACGAATGTGCAACTCTGCACTTCTGCAGTTAACACCTACGCCATTTGTTTAAGTCAGCTCCTGTGACGATACCCAATCAGAATTTTAGGAAAAATTTAATTGGGTACAATTTTAATTATTTTATTTTATTAAATAATTTATAGTTTTGAATAGGTTTCAATAAAATACATACTGAAACCTATTCAAAACTATAAATTATCGAATGAATTTTGACTAACCAGTAATAAGCGATTATGTAAATCGAAGGCTTTTCATAAGTTATTCATAAGAAAATTTGTAGGTACACATACAGAAGCTTTAGGTAAACCTTTTATAAGTAAGCTACTAGCCGCACGATCCTATGGACCCTTTCTGCTCTAAAGGGTATAACTACAAATCCCACACTTTTGGCAATGAACGAAAAAGAAAAAAGTTTCGCGTATGATTGTTTTTATGTTGAGTAAAAAACTGTGTTTCAACGTAGATCAATTTTAAATAAACAGTATGAAACAGCGCAAAAAGCCAAGTCTAAGTGCATCAAAAAGTCAATAACCCCAAAATAGTCACTAGACTTTTTGTACACTTTACTGCGTGTATTGTCTTCACATCTGATTTTAAACGCTCAGTTCATTCTCCACGTCAGTGTTCTTCAGTATGACGTCACAGCGATTTTATTCGCCTTCATACCCGTGTAATGAATTGTCGAACTTTGCGATCGACTTTTTCACCCACTTCCTGTAATTATACGGTTTGATGGAATACAACA
This sequence comes from Mythimna lalbum, assembly GCA_949319445.1. Lineage (NCBI taxonomy): Eukaryota > Metazoa > Arthropoda > Insecta > Lepidoptera > Noctuidae > Mythimna > Mythimna lalbum. The sequence continues at coordinate 8,054,245 of OX439363.1, forward strand.
GTGTCTAACTTAAGTGAAGAAAAACACTCAATGAGTGCCAACTAACGTAGGTATATGAATAATCAAGTATTATTTTTTTTTTTAAGTTATGAAGTTTCTTTTTTTTTCGGTTGTCAAAAATCGTCTTATGATAACCCCCGCTCTTGGGTGGAGCGGGAGATAGTGTCAGACTCTTACTGACTACAAAACCCACCCGTTCCTTTAGCCTCTTCATACCGGGACTCGAGCTTCTGTTCAGATAAACCTGGACCCAGTAGGTTTCGACCAAGCTGGGCCCGTCTTGCTGCTGATCACCTTGAGGAAGTAATGAAGTTGTGAAATCCTCGCTGTAAGATGGTGTGAGAGGGCGTGTCAGACTGTTCCTGATTAAAACCAACACCTATGTTCCTTATTTGCCTTGCGTTTCAGGACCCCGGGTTTCCCTTTCGGAAACCAACCCATGGTCCCAGTAGGCTTCGGCCCTGCTGGATTTGTTGACGACTCCTTGAAGCGCGCATGGAACAATACGGACTGTTGACATCTTGAGCTCAGTCCGGACGGTCGGATGACGAGCTACCCGTTGCTCGCCGTCCCCAATCCCGCACTACGGTAGATTATAGGTTTCCATTGGTATCCTTCTTGTACAGCATCCTAAAAAAAGATTCAAATTAAATAATGTACGAATACAAGAGCTTTATTACTGTTTTGGTGTACAATAAAGTTTACTTATTATGTATTACACGTTTTATTAGCGGGTCGGATTTTTTGCGGCCCAGTTATCTATCTATCTACATGAACGTAAAACTTTACACTTTTTTTAAGTGTATACTGTTTTTACTATTAGGAAAGCGTGCTCTATCTTCGAACGCAACGTCGGTCACCAGTAGTGAGATGGTGATCAAATGATAGCCGAGCCTATCAAAGTTATTTTTATAATATAATATTCCACAACAATCACATAACACTGTAGCGACATCTATAACGCCACATAAGAACTACGAAATCCTGCACCGCGCAATCAAAGTACTCCGCGCAATTTGAACATTTACGACAGCCCGACAACAACTATCGGGCAGTAGCCCACCAGACTATAACACCTGTCTGGTCGAAGGATCCCTCCTTTTCAATGGAGGTTTGTGGGACTTTACTCTCTGTTCCGCCTACCTCCAAAACACCATTTAGTCTCAAACTAAGCAGAGCTATATGTTATGAGTACTAGACAACTGATAAACATACTTATATATTTCTTAATACATACATAATAGATAAATTACACACAGACAGAACAAATGATCATGCTCAACACATAAACATTTGTCCTGGGTGGGAATCGAACCCACGACCTCCGGCTTAGCAGTCAGGGCCACTAGCCACTAGAACAGACAATTTGAATTTATAATTATTGATTTTCTACGTATGGGTGGGATATCCACCATGTCCCAGTGGCGCAACGCTATAGTCTAGTGTTCAGATATTTATTTGGTTGAACGCGCGAATCTCAGGCATTGCCGATTTAAATATTAAAAATCTTTGGTAGGGGTGCCCCCCTACCAAAGATTATTTTAGGCTATCATCACTATTACCAATAGAAGCAAATCAGTAGCCAAGCACGCGGCTGGAACCGCGGGGAACTGCTAGTCGACCACAAAAAACAATCAATCAAACCCAAAAACTAGTTTTTCTTCTAACTATTACTACCTTCTATAACCTTTGCAGAGTTCATCTCAAACCGATAAGGGACTAGTTCAAAAACCCAGTTCCTTAAGGAATCCACGTCTAAGCGACGGGACCAACTGACCAGAGAGGTCATGACAAAGCAGTTCCTATGCCCACAAGTGTGTGTTTTGACACTGTAACCCCTGACCTCAATAAGACCGTACTACCCCCCGGGGAACAAGCCTTTGTCAGGTAGCTAAGGCATAAAACAGACATTCCACACAAAAATTCTCGCATAAAACATAGCCACGTATAAATTCATGCAAGTCTGAATGAAATCTAAAATCTTTATACAGGTAGTTACACTTAATTCATGAATCCCCAAGCGACCACCGGTGGCCGCGCATCTATTGTCTTACTATTGTGTCTCTAATTGACGGTACCTGAAGGGTTAAAAACACTACAAATATAATTAGATGAAATTGAATTTGTGATATCAAAATAGCATCGATTAATAATCTACCTATAATAAAAATGCAATTTTTATTTTAAATATTTGTCTTTCAGTCTGGCTGAACTCCGAAATGACTGCGCCGATTTTGACAGGATTTTCTTGGTAAGATAGCTGATTTTAATGGAGTAACTTACACTACTTTTATTTTAGAGAAATCATTAGGGTTCCAAGCAAAAAATGTGACCAAATGATATTGTGCTGAGTCTGGGACGGACGAAGTTGCTACCTAGTGTCAAACAAAATCAAGCAATATTACGCCAAGTAGAAAATACTGGTACATATTATATGTACTGGTGACGCTTGGGGGAGGCCTATGTCCAACAGTGGACGTCTTTCGGCTGATATGATGATGATGATGATTATATGTGCTGCTGTATTGTTCGAAAGAGGTACAGTGGTCCTGAAACTGAAGGTACACAGGTGTGAGATGAGTTTTAGTCAGTACGAATAAAAATCTGGTTCACCCTCTCGTTCCACCCTAGAGCGGGAGAAGTCATTTGATCCAATGTCAAAACCAAAAAAGGCTAACTAAAACATAAAACAGACTGCACCTAAAAATGCTCACATAATAAACATGGCCGCACGTATAAATTCATGTGAGTCTGAATGAAATGTCAAATAAAATTGTGAGTTCAGTGCAGCCATGATTCCCTGGTTGGAATTCAGTCCGACGGTACACTACAATTAGGGTTGCCAGAATGGAACTTACCGAGCCCGGGACAATTCCATGTCGGGCCATGGCTATACCTATAAATATATTATATAAATTATGAGATATCTAATTTTATATTTGTCATCATAATTCATCAACATTTCAGCCGAAAGACGTCCACTGTTGGACATAGGTCTCCCCCAAGTGTCGCCACAATGTACGGTCCTCTGCAGTTCGCAGCCATCGGATTCCCGAAACCTTTACCAGGTCATCGTCATCATTCTATATTTCCAATTTATATTTTTATTCGTCCAGAAAAAAGAAGTTTGGTAGAAATTCACTATATAAAACCGACTTCAAAAAGTAAAAAATAACTTTAATTTTGGAAGTCGGTGTTTCTATAATAGATACCTAATTGTCCTATCTCTAATACCTTGTCTCTTCGTTATTTAACACCGACTTCCGAAATTAAAGTTATTTTTTACTTTTTGAAGTCGGTTTAATTTTTTTTGTAAAAAGTTTTTACAAAAAAAATACCACTAAAAAGTACCTACCCTTCAGCTAAACATAAATTACTTTATAGCCAGAGTGCATCTCATAACGATTATTATAATCCCAAATACGGTAAATATTACATGAATTTACCCCCTCCCCCTTTCCCCTCCCCCTTTTCTTCCAGTCAGTCATCGACTACACGTATAAACAAAGCAACTTTACTTGTTACGACAATTCTGCTATGATTCTATGAGGAGTTCTGTTCTATATCTTCGAAGTTCATGATCAGATCATAACAATATTTCTATGGGACCAACTTGGAAGTACAACCTTTCAATCAAAAAAAATTTTTTCAAAATCAGTCCACAATTGACCGAAATATCGGTGAACATACATACAAAAAAAAAAACATACTGTTACGCCGTTAAATTTCAACACGTCATATCTCCGACAAAATAAAGAGTGACAACGAATAATTAAAACGCATTGCTGTTCGAAAGCTCTAGAACCAAAGTACCTACCTAGCCTGGCAAGATCTCGAACATTCCGTCATAGGTACTCGTCGTACCTACTATTTAGTAGGTATGTAATCTGTAGGTATCTGTAGGTGGATAAGGGAAATGGTACTTTCCGCCGTTAACAATAGAGTCGAAATTCGCGTGAGTGACTCGCGAAGGACAAAGTCATAAAATTGATTTATGGGCCCGCGATGCGACTCTATTGTTCTGGAACTATCCCGAGACGTCGGTGTCTAGAATTTTCTTTGTTCCGCGTATAAATACGAGCCCCCGAACGGAAGTGAGTCAGTTCTGATTTCGACTGCGAACAAGAGCGATCTACCTAAGTGTGCGAAGTGATTTTATCTAACGACCGAGGCGATAGTATACCGGAACTCTAGTGCTAACTGTGATTTGGATTATTGTTGACTGGACTAATTATTTATTGTTTGTGGTAAATAAAGTTCTTTATTGGTAAATCGGCATTTAATTACCTACGTACGTAACAATACATTCAGCCGAACATAGAACCTCCTCCTTTTCGAAGTCGGTTAAAAAGATATAAAATTGACAACTTTGCTTTTAGAGTAGGCAAACAATAAACACATTTTGGTGTATAATCTTATAATCTAAATATAATCAGCATTAAAAATTTAAAAAAAAAAAACAAAATAAACCTGTTCTTGTGGTTCATTGATTAAATACTTAGCTGGCCTAGCCGTGTCATTTATAGTTTTTTTTTTTAAATATAATATTTTTCGGAATTCGGGATTTTTTTCGAGATCGAATTACTGGACACGGGACAAGACGTGAAATTCCGGGACAATCCCGGAAATCCCGGGCATCTGGCATCCTTAGCTACAATATGTAATAACTCTCGGAAGCTCGCTGGAATCCCCTCAACATTCCACCTAGATACCCAATAGCACTGAAATGAACCCTATAGAACAGTGAGCTTGCTTAACTTTTTGTTTGCGGCTTTACTCTGACGACAATGAGATCAATACCAAAGGATTGATACCGGTCAGTTTTGTTTTTTCGAGATAAATATTACATTATAATAGTAGCCAAAGATGGATGGATGGTGTGGGAATTGAAAGAAGTGGGAGTTAGTGATAGCGTAACGTGACGGGTGACAGGACAAAATGGAAGAAGAAAACGTGATTCGCCGACCCCGAGAAAACCGAGGCAAGCGCAGGAAGATGATGATAGTTGGCCAAAAGAAAATATTTAGAAAAAAAAGTGGGTATGAAAGTAGATATGTTAAACAGTTAAAATAAACATATATATTCAATAAAATAAAAACCTGGCCGACTTTAACTTCGGTCAGACATAAAAATTGTGGCGATGCCAACAGTCTATTGGGCACACCTCCAATCCAATGGTTTGACCGGGTCTGGCACGAAGGCCTGGTCTACAAGCTCTCCAAAACGAACGCGCCCCGTCGAGTAGTGAAGGTGGTCTCCTCCTTCCTCACCGACAGGACCTTCAAGGTGGTGGTTGATGGCGCACTCTCGAGCGCGCGCCGGGTCGCGGCTGGCGTACCGCAGGGCAGCTGCGTCTCGCCGGTCTGCTACTCCCACTACACTGACGACATCCCTTCGACCGACGACACCATGCTCGCGCTGTACGCGGACGACGCCGCGTACATAGCATCTTCGCTTAACGCGAAACACGCGGCCGTCAAAGTGCAGCGCGTGCTGGACTTGTTGCCTGACTGGCTGTCGAAGTGGAGACTGTCGGTGAATGTGGGTAAGACCCAGGCGCTGCTCGCGGGGTCTGCTCGCCACCCACCACCCCTCCAGCTGCTCGGGGCCGACATCGAGTGGTCGCCCCAGGTCAAGTACTTGGGGGTCACCATCGATCGTCGGCTCACAATGAAGAACCACGTCCGGCAGGTCACCGCCAAGAGCAGAGTAGCCCGCGCACTACTCCGCCCAGTGCTCTCCTCCCGCCTCCCGTTACGTGCCAAGCTGGGGGTGTACAAAACGTACATCCGCCCAATTATCACGTACGCCGCCCCTGCTTGGCTCGCCCTCACCAGCGAGTCCAGTAAGATCCGCCTCCGGGCGCAACAGAACCTCACATTAAGAACCGTAGCAGCCGCCCCCTCGTTGGTGAGGAACGACGTCCTTCACCGGGACCTCAAGATGGAGAGCCTGGACGACTTCTGCGCTCGCCTCGCGTCCCGCATGTTCTCGCGTGCCGACGCTTCTGCTTGGCCACAAGTCAAGCACATAGCGCCCTGGCACGCGCGTCCACCAGACGCGAGGCGCTTCCCCCGTGACCTCTTGCCGGACGTGGCACCCACCGGACCTGACGCCTGAGTAAGCCGTAAACACCGACACGCGACTCACTCACACGAATTAGACTCCCCAACACTACATGCATCTGACGCCCGTGGTGTGCTAAGTTAATATAGGCACGACGGGCGCCAGCCCACAGACAAGCGCGAACTCCACACTCGCCAAACTCACGCAGCAGGCGCGCAGCGCGTTTGCGCGCCCTGCTCGCCCACATGAGCGGTGTCACACACCCAATACCGCTCACACTCCCATCACGTCCCCCTAGTCTGAAGCGTGACCGGCTCGACCTGGAAGCGTGACAGACGGGGGTCATACACCTCCAGTAGGGAGCGCCCCCAAAGCCGGCATCTTGTCGCTGGTCGTCCTCCGCTGGGCTTCACTCGGGCAACCGAGAGTTCCACCCGGCGGGGGAAAGACCGCCGAGATGCCGTGAAATATCAGCGCTGCAGGAGCAGGGCCGAGGCGCTCCTACTTGGATACTAAACAACCACTCACAGGCAAGTTGCGCAAGAGTACTTGCCATGAGGCTGCCGCCCAAAGGGCACCCTAACGCAGGGCCCGCGTTTACGGGCCCCTACCCCGATACTGCGGGATAAAGGCACTGCCTACACCCCGCCGCCGCGCCCCCTTGCAGGGACGTAGCAGATTTCCCAGTCGAAGTGAGTCAGTTCTGATTTCGACTGCGAACAAGAGCGATCTACCTAAGTGTGCGAAGTGATTTTATCTAACGACCGAGGCGATAGTATACCGGAACTCTAGTGCTAACTGTGATTTGGATTATTGTTGACTGGACTAATTATTTATTGTTTGTGGTAAATAAAGTTCTTTATTGGTAAATCGGCATTTAATTACCTACGTACGTAACAACTGGTGTCAGAAGTGGAATGCCGTTACCACAGAAGGACGACGAACAGCGACCACGAACAAGGAGGCAAGCAGAGATGGATGCTGCACGTCACCGTATGGTGGAGGAAGATCAGGCTAGTATGGGAGCAACGGCAGCTGCTGAGGTGCCACCAGGACCATCCTCGGAATTGAACCTCGCGACGGTGTTGGCCGCTATGCAAGCTAGTATGGAGGCCAACCAGCGTAAGCTCCAGGATCTAATCGCGGCTAACCAAGAAGAAGCTCGCCGCGAATTGGAAGCCACTCGCCGCGAACAGGAAGCCGCTCGCCGCGAACAGGAAGCCGCTCGCCGCGAACAGGAAGAAGCTCGCCGTGAACAGGAAGAAGCTCGCCGAGATCAAGAGGCTAAGCAGAACCTGATCCTCGATAAAATCGACCACGGCCTCGTCACGTTGGGTGAGAAGGTAAAGAATCTCACCTTAGAGGTCAAGGAGGTTTCCGCCCGAGCTGATAGCCTCGAAACAAGAATTGATGGCCATGAAGATCGACTGCTGGACATCAATAAAAAAATTGTCAAGCTCGAAGCACGCGAGCCCGTTGCTGTTGGCTCACCATCGCACACCCCCTGTGCATCGGCCGCAAAATTTGATGTGCCGCGTTTTGATGGCACGTCTTCCTGGACGGCATTTAAGTACCAATTTGAGACATTGGTTGAAACAAACCGCTGGGATGATAAGCAGTCTTTTGCGGCATTAACTTTGGCTCTACGAGGGGACGCTCTGCTGGTCCTAGAGAACCTTCCTCCGAACAGCAGGACATTGGAGCGTCTCATGGAGGGATTAGACACTCGTTATGGAGGAAAGCACCTCGAGCACGTTTTCCGCGCGCAGCTTCGTGAGAGAACGCAGAGGTCGAACGAGAGTCTCCAGCAGTGGGGAGTCGAGGTTGAACGGCTGGTTCGGCGTGCATACATGTCAATGACACCAGAGACGGTGGAAGTAAATCTAGTGCAAGCATTCATCGACGGTCTACGGGATACTGAAGTCAGAGCAACGGTGCGACTCGGACACCACCAAACTCTAAAGAGTGCGATGGCTCACGCTTTGGAAGTGGAAGCCGTACGACAAGATTCTCGTACGCACAGAGTTCGGGAAATGGTAGTCTCGCCTACAACACAGCCACGTCACAGGGAAGTGGTGGCTTCTTCTTCGACAAAGTCCCGCTATATTCCGACGTGCTACGGGTGTGGGGAAAAAGGGCACATTCGTACCGATTGCCCCAAGAGGAAGAGGGGAAGTGTGGACTCCGGAACTCAAGTTAACGAGGAGTCGTTAAACTAAAAGTCGCCAGGGCCGCGGGGCGGGTGCTGGCTGGTCAACTGAAGGCCCCAACCATCACCATCAATCAAATTCACGACGGAAATAGTTTGATCATCGAAGGGACGCTGAATCATGGTGCTTGCAATTTTACCGTTGACACCGGGGCGTCTCGAACAATTGTAAGACCTGAGTTGCTGAAACGAACCATCTCGTGGCAAAGAAAGTCTCCATCCTGCCAACTTCAGACAGCAACCGGCCAGTCAGTCTCCATCCTCGGTGATACAGAAATCGAGTTTGAAATCGGTGATCAAGTGTACAACCATCCTGTGTTAATAGCGAATATTACCGACGATTGCATACTGGGTCTGGATTTCTTGCGGAACAATCGATGTATCCTGGACATCGATAGGGGAGTATTGAAATTCCCAGATCAAGAAGTCTTCCTGCGAGGAAATAATTCATGCAACATCTATTGTTTAAAGAATGTTACACTGGCTCCAAGAACCGAAACCTTAGTCGAAGTAAAATTTCCTAAGAAAATCAGGCAAACAAGATGTGTTTTGGTTGAAGATACTGGCCGGCACCCGGAGCTCATCACCGCGAGAACATTAGTAATGACGAAAGGGAGATCCAAGGTAAGGATTGTGAACCTTGGGAAAGAAGAGGTCCAACTGAAGAAAAACAGTGTTGTTGGGAGATGTGAAGGAGTGAATTATCTCCGGCAAATCAATACATCTTCAGTGCAACAAGACGCAATAAAAGGTGAACCTGATCACATCCAGCAACTTCTGGAAAATTCTAAGAGCAATTTGTCGGCTTCGGAATTACAGCAAGCCAGGGAATTTCTGCTACGTTTTCGAGATATCTTTGCAACGGGAAAAGACTGCGGAAGAACAGGTCTCGTCAAGCATGAGATAGATACAGGTGATGCTAGACCAATTAAACAGAGACCGCGCCGTATACCCTGGGCTAAGGAAACTGAGGTAGCAGAAATGGTAAAGGACATGGCTGATAGCGGAATAATTGAACCTTCTACGAGCCCATGGTCTTCTCCAGTCGTTCTGGTAAAGAAGAAGGACGGCAGTAACAGATTCTGTGTGGACTACAGAATGTTGAATAATGTGACGAAGAAGGACAGTTATCCCTTACCGAGGATTGACGATACGCTGGATATGCTCAGTGGTATGAAGTGGTTTTCAACCATTGATTTGAAAAGTGGCTATTGGCAAGTGGAAATCAGCGAGAAAGATAAAGAAAAGACAGCGTTCAGTACGGGCATTGGCAACGGCCTGTGGCAATTTAACGTCATGCCTTTTGGGTTGTGCAATGCTCCAGCGACATTTGAACGCCTCATGGAGAGAGTCATGGTGGGCCTTCTTGGTGACGTCTGTCTTGTATATTTGGATGACGTCATTATAATGGGCCGCACTTTTAAGGAAAACCTAAGGAACATGGAGAAAGTGTTCACCAGGATACGAGGGGCTAACCTAAAACTAAGCCCAAAGAAGTGTGCCCTGTTCAAGAGGGAGGTCAGCTACTTGGGACATGTTATTTCTGCCGATGGGGTGAGAACCGACCCTGAGAAGATAAAGGCTGTCCAACAGTGGCCAGTTCCAAGGAACAAAACAGAAGTACGTGCATTTTTAGGGTTGTGCACATACTACAGACGATTTGTTATGAGTTTTTCGGACATTGCAAAACCGTTACACCAGCTGACGGAGGATAAACGAGAGTTTATCTGGGACAAGAACTGTGAGTCAGCATTCAACGAGCTAAAACAACGGCTATGTGAAGCGCCTATACTGGGGTATCCGAGCAGAGACGGAAGATTTGTCGTTGATACCGATGCCAGCAACACGGGAATTGGAGGAGTGTTGTCACAGGTGCAAGGTGACAGACAGGTCGTGATTGCTTACTTCAGTAAGGCACTTTCAAAGCCAGAAAGGAACTACTGCGTGACTCGACGAGAACTGCTGGCTGTGGTAAAGACCTTGCAGCATTTCCACAAGTACCTCATAGGAAGGCAGTTTACGTTAAGGACGGATCACGCTGCATTGAAATGGCTTCTACAATTTAAAAACCCGGAGGGCCAAGTTGCAAGATGGCTCGAGCAGCTGCAGGAGTTCAACTTTGTAACGGAACATCGCAGTGGAAAAGGGCACAATAATGCTGACGCCTTGTCGCGACGTCCGTGCAATGAGGACTGTAGACACTGCCAACAGAATGAAGCCCGAGAACACGTGAATTTAATTAGGACTGAAGGCAACTTCAAGAAGTCCCAGGAAGAAGATGAAAATATTCGACCTATACTGGACTGGAAGCGTAACGGAACTAGGCCTCAGTGGAGTGAAGTATCGTCACATAGTCCCGTCACAAAGAGCTACTGGGCACAGTGGGACAGTTTAGTCCTAGAAAATGATGTGCTTTGTAGGAAATGGGAATCGAACGATGGCAAGGAGGTGACCACACAAGTGATAGTACCACGATGTGAAGTGGTCCCCCTGCTACAAGAAATACATGATGGTGCTTCTGGAGGACACCTGGGAATTAAGAAGACTCTACTGAAAGTGAGACAGCGGTATTACTGGCTCAATTGTAGAGATGACATAGAGCAATGGTGTCGGAAATGTACGTGCGTGCGTGCCTTTCACAGATGCGTACGTGCGTGCGCATCTGTGAAAGGACCACAGACTAGAAGCAGGGGCAGGCTTCAGCTGTACAATGTGGGAGCCCCCTGGGAACGCATTGCCATCGACGTCGCTGGACCTTTTCCAGTTACGGATGACGGAAATAAGTACATAGTGGTGATCCAGGACTACTTCACAAAGTGGCCCGAAGTCTTCGCCATACCCAATCAGGAAGCGACGACAGTGGCGAAGAAGGTGGTCGAGGAAGTAGTATGTCGGTATGGCGCACCTTTGGAAATCCATTCCGATCAAGGCCGTAACTTCGAATCTGCGCTGTTCCAGGAAATGTGTACTCTTCTGGGAATTTATAAGACACGCACAACACCTGCGCATCCTCAGTCGGACGGAATGGTGGAAAGGTTTAACCAAACCCTGGAGAATCATCTGGCTAAGGTTGTCAATGACCATCAGAAAGACTGGGACCGGTATATTCCACTATTTCTGATGTCGTACCGATCGGCAGTGCATGATAGCACGGGACATACCCCAGCAAGAGTGAATTTCGGCAGGGAAATGAGACTTCCAGTCGATACCATAACTGGCGTGCCACCTGATAAGACTAAGCCAGTTACGGACTACGTAAGTGACCTTCAAGATCAATTGGACGAAGTGCATAAACGAGTACGTGAGAATAGCATGAACACCAGCGTTAAAATGAAAACGAGATACGACCGTAATGCCAACGCCCAGGGATTTGAGGAAGGTGCACTGGTTTGGCTCCACAACCCGCTTCGACGAAAAGGGAAGTCGCCGAAACTTCAAGCTCGATGGGAGGGACCTTACACCGTACTAAAAAGGATCAACGATGTAACCTACCGCATCAAGAAAGGGCTAAGAGGGAAGCCTAAGGTTGTCCATGTGGACAGATTGGCGCCGTATCACGGATCTAATAATGCTCGGGACGAGCATGACTAAGAGGGGGGCACTGTTACGCCGTTAAATTTCAACACGTCATATCTCCGACAAAATAAAGAGTGACAACGAATAATTAAAACGCATTGCTGTTCGAAAGCTCTAGAACCAAAGTACCTACCTAGCCTGGCAAGATCTCGAACATTCCGTCATAGGTACTCGTCGTACCTACTATTTAGTAGGTATGTAATCTGTAGGTATCTGTAGGTGGATAAGGGAAATGGTACTTTCCGCCGTTAACAATAGAGTCGAAATTCGCGTGAGTGACTCGCGAAGGACAAAGTCATAAAATTGATTTATGGGCCCGCGATGCGACTCTATTGTTCTGGAACTATCCCGAGACGTCGGTGTCTAGAATTTTCTTTGTTCCGCGTATAAATACGAGCCCCCGAACGGAAGTGAGTCAGTTCTGATTTCGACTGCGAACAAGAGCGATCTACCTAAGTGTGCGAAGTGATTTTATCTAACGACCGAGGCGATAGTATACCGGAACTCTAGTGCTAACTGTGATTTGGATTATTGTTGACTGGACTAATTATTTATTGTTTGTGGTAAATAAAGTTCTTTATTGGTAAATCGGCATTTAATTACCTACGTACGTAACAATACATTCAGCCGAACATAGAACCTCCTCCTTTTCGAAGTCGGTTAAAAAGATATAAAATTGACAACTTTGCTTTTAGAGTAGGCAAACAATAAACACATTTTGGTGTATAATCTTATAATCTAAATATAATCAGCATTAAAAATTTAAAAAAAAAAAAACAAAATAAACCTGTTCTTGTGGTTCATTGATTAAATACTTAGCTGGCCTAGCCGTGTCATTTATAGTTTTTTTTTTTAAATATAATATTTTTCGGAATTCGGGATTTTTTTCGAGATCGAATTACTGGACACGGGACAAGACGTGAAATTCCGGGACAATCCCGGAAATCCCGGGCATCTGGCATCCTTAGCTACAATATGTAATAACTCTCGGAAGCTCGCTGGAATCCCCTCAACATTCCACCTAGATACCCAATAGCACTGAAATGAACCCTATAGAACAGTGAGCTTGCTTAACTTTTTGTTTGCGGCTTTACTCTGACGACAATGAGATCAATACCAAAGGATTGATACCGGTCAGTTTTGTTTTTTCGAGATAAATATTACATTATAATAGTAGCCAAAGATGGATGGATGGTGTGGGAATTGAAAGAAGTGGGAGTTAGTGATAGCGTAACGTGACGGGTGACAGGACAAAATGGAAGAAGAAAACGTGATTCGCCGACCCCGAGAAAACCGAGGCAAGCGCAGGAAGATGATGATAGTTGGCCAAAAGAAAATATTTAGAAAAAAAAGTGGGTATGAAAGTAGATATGTTAAACAGTTAAAATAAACATATATATTCAATAAAATAAAAACCTGGCCGACTTTAACTTCGGTCAGACATAAAAATTGTGGCGATGCCAACAGTCTATTGGGCACACCTCCAATCAACAGGGATGCAAGGGAAACTTTTGATGCCATATATAAAACCTAAAAGTATCCTTTCTAATATTATAAAAGCGAAAGTGAGTTTGTTTGTTTGTTATTTCCTCACGCCTAAATGGCAAAACCGATGTTGATGCAACTTGGTACACGGATAGACCATGTCCCGGAATAGGACATAGGATACTTTTTATCCCGGGAGTAAGTACCTTTGGGATAATTTTCTGCTACCACGCGGGCGAAGCCGCTGGGAGCAGCTAGTTAAATCATAAATATTTGATGTCATATTTCACGATACCTTTTTAGCCTAGTCAGCTCTAGTCTAGCTAATAAGAAAAAATAACTAATGCGATCTCCTTCGACACCACAATATAGGTACAAAAACTTTTATTTACTCACCAGGTAAAAAACTTTAGTCATTAAAATCTACTAAAGTATCTTGCTGTCGAATCGAAGCGTTCCGATCGCAACAATGTCGAAACTCAAGCTATACCTACTGTCTATATAACACCAACCTGACCTGATGAATTAATTAGAAATTTGGAAGCCCATCGAAAAAAAGGGGCCGGGACGGGATCTTTGATCTCACAGTGAGGCGTCAGCATCGAGATTAATAACTAACCAAGCCGTATAAATCACTTAACGCATTTTTAACTCAAATAAAACGTCTTAACTAAAATTTAATGTTATCGATTATCGATAGAAACAGCTTTGGGAAGGTAAAGCAGCTTTCCGGATCGTTTGCCGACTAATTTCTCAAGTATATTGGATTATTTTTCTCCCGGCGGTCTTAAGATAACATCGGTAGATCACAGTTGTTAAGCAATGTTCGCTGTGGTTCGTACTGAATTGATGTTTCTTTACAACGGCCTTCGTTTGACGTTGTGTAATTTGTAGCATAACAACCTCAATACATTAAGTTGTCCATATTAAATCTGCATTAAAGTACTGTCGGCAAAATTGAACTGTGACCTCTGTACAACTGGGACTATCCATGCATTTTTCTTTGCTAAATTAAGAAATTTTTATCTCTAATAAACAAATATAAAAGATTTTTTTAAATATCAAATTAATACAAAACAGATATTTCAAATAAAACATTTACTTACACTTTTGTATTCTCAAAATATTAGTCAGTCAAAAAAGTGAAGCATAATTGCACTTTCAAAGCGTAGCGTAGTATCTTTAACTCTCTCCAAAAACTGGGAATATGCAAGCAACTTTTTTTGTCTTTTTATTTGCTAAAATAAAAGGATTTTTAGCTCTACTGAAAAAATATAAAAGAATTTTTAAAATAAAAACATATTTCAAACAAACCATTTACAGGTACTTCTGAACTTTCAAAATGTCGGGCAGTCAAAAAAGTGAAGCATAATTGCACGTTCCAAAGCGTAATCTAACGAGAAGAACGTGCAAGATAAATCTTCATCAACAACGAAGTTATAAATCTTCTAAGCTGCTAACAAAAAAGAGAATTCCGATATGGTCTATGACGTAAAAGTTCCACCGCCATACAAAACTTCGAGGCGAGAGAGACAGAAATATTTGCTTATAATTTTATTGTTATTTCTCGTTTTGCTTTTCAACGAATTTAGATACTGTTTTGACAGTAAGTAGCAATGACATTACCTGTTACGTCACTTGTCACGTAACTTCTCCGCAAGTAATGTCATTACCATACATTTTATACTCAGCGTTTGGAGGGAACGCTAGCAGAAAAATCATTCGTCTAAAAGCCAGCTGTTCCATTTTAACCACCGAATAGAATTAGCTGTAATTTGGTACACAAGCAAGGACAAACAAGGACATTTATTTATTTATTTATTACAGATACTCACACACAGGTACACAGGTGTCCTATGCCCTAGATTAGGATATAGGATACTTTTCACAGCTATAATTAGTTCCTTTGGGATATTGGGATACTAAAACACTTCACGCGGGCGTAACTACTGCCAGAAGCTAAAAATAAGAGGTGTGGCTTTTACGTTCCTCACTTGAGCGTGTCAAGTGCCTAAAAGGTACTCTACTATGTCCAGGAAAATAAAGAAGGATAAATTGTTTGTTCAACACAAACAAAACGTTACCTAGGTACTATGATATTGAAACAGTTTGAACTCGTAGTTTCATGCAGGTAGAAATGTCAAGGTTTGAAAAAAGTTTATTTTTGGACTCACTTCTTAATTAGCATAACATTCCTTTCATGCAATATTATTTTTATTCGTTTATTTATCTTAGGACTCTAAAGTTCTGAACCTTTAGAATGCGTATGAGGAGCCGAAGCCAACTCGCAGAGTCCTTATAGATAATTTTAATTAAACGTGAAAAACGAACGTGTGAAACGTTTAATATTTATTTCATCACCACTGCTCTCAAAACGGTGAAGTAAAACATCGTGAGGAAACCGGCATGTCCTAGAACCAAAAATTCGAAGACATGTGACATCCACCAACACGCACTGGGCCCGCGTGGTGGATTACGGCCCATTCCCTCTCCTAGAGAGGCCTGAGTCCCAGCAGTGGGAACATTAAAAAGGCTGATGATGAATTAAACGTGATACCAACTGACGATTATCCTTGTATGCGCTATGCTAGTGCATCCAAGGACAAACCATGGTTGGTGAAAAACTATTGCGACATGGAATATAAAGATTTGGCTTTTAGAATTTTATGTGGACTGTTTACCAGGAACTAAGTTAAAACTAACGCCTGAACAATGTTTTTAAAATCCATCGATAAATAAATATATATCTATAGGAATTATTAAACCTTATAATCATTGAAAAGGCAGCAAATAAAATAAGAAATAGTATTATCACGTAAGCCGCCGAGGAGAAGTGGCTATTGAGCGACTTGTGTTCCAGGAAAAGGTTGAGGGTACCAGGCCACGAGGAATATCGCCTATGAGGTGGACTGACCAGATAAGTGTGGCAGTAAATGGCTCATCATTACTGCACGAATGCAAGAGAAAGACGGTCATAAGAGAGGAGTGGCGGCGTGTTGTGAAGCTTGCCACCAACACGTGAAGTGATGACCACGACAGCTCTGTCAAGAGTCATACCGACAAGGAAGAATTATAACCCAAATATAAATGTGATACCAATATTATATACACAGAAATGTCTGTCTAAATTCAAAATACTTTGACGTATTGATATTGACATTTACAATATCGCGTTCAGGGGCCATACCATGACATGTCAAAATGTCAGTCATGCGAGCAAAAAAGAGGGTTGGAGCTATATACAATTATACACCCTATATAGCTCCATCCCTTTAACAGTTCAGATTAGGTCGTCAAATGGATCGCATTAAATCCTCAGCTAATTCTTTTTAACAAGTATAAAGAAATATCAACAACTTCATTAAATGAAAATTCTGTATAAAACCTACAATTAAACATTGAATAATTTGCAAACATAATGTAAACAACAAAAACAATCGTTGATATATTCAAATGAGACCTTTAATACTTTGCAAGTCCATAGTAATGACATTTACCTGCGAATAGCTGTTTATTAAGCCTGTCCACTTAACTCATTTACCGTTTGTACTTTCATAAAGGTTCCTACAGACAGTCACGACGCGACTACGCGACAACGCGACAACAAAAATTCAAAATAACCTTAAAAAATATATTTAGAAATTGTTCAAAAATTATTAATTTACTATAACTTTATGTAACGTATATGTAGACAGGGTGTAATGGAAAAAAAAAAACAAAATCGGCCTCTCCATACAAACTGTCCAATCAAGTTTTTAATTTTGTATGGTGAGGCTGATTTTTTTTTTCGTTTCCTGATAAAAAGTCTTGTGGAAGGTTGTTCAGTTTCGTCTACTACTGAGCAAGCCCTTAAAGTTTTCGAGGGCTGTTTCTTACACCCCTGTATAGGCAGGTTAAATGCCTAAAACTTCAGATAAATTAGCATAATGTCTGCGAACATGTCAGCAACACTCGATCTACCTGACGCTGCAACGTTCCTTGGTGTCCCGTATCTTACCCTCCAACATGAATCCAAATGACGCGGTTCATAAAACGTAATCAGCCTTTTAATGTTCCCTCTCCTAGGAGTCAGACCTCTCTAGGAGAGGGAATGAGCCGTAATCCACCACGCAAGTCTTGGTAACGCGGGACATATTGTTGAAAAATTTGACAGCGTCGCGCGTCATGTTGAGGGACAAAATGTCTCCTTAATGTATCTGAAGCGTGTAGCCTTCTTAGCCAGTCAACCAACGGTGGTGGAGAGATACCAACAAAAGACTCCGGCAGGGAATTCCACTCCTCATTTTGTGTTAATTTTTTTATAATATTCCACAACCATCTTACAACGCCGTCTAGTCACAAGCTAAGCAGAGCTTGTGTTATGAGTACTAGACAACTGATAAACATACTTATATATTTCTAAATACATACATATCCTTACTAATATTATAAAGCGAATGTGAGTTTGTTTGTTACGTCTTCACGCCTAAATGGCCAAACCGATTTTGATGAAACTTGGTACACGGATAGACTATATCCTGGAATAGGACATAGGATACTTTTTATCCTGGAAGTATGTTCCCTTGGGATAATTTTCTGCTATCACGCGGGCGAAACCGCTTGGAGCAGCTAGTTATCGATAAATTACACCCAGACACAAAACAAATGATCATGCTCATCACATAAACATTTCTCCTGTGTTCGACAACCTAACCACTAGACCAACAGGTCAGTCGAACAGGTTGTCGCATGGTCGCGTCGCGCCCATCTGTGTGTACCTTAACCTGTGCGTTTTCAATGACTGTAAACACGTAATTATATTGTAGTTCCAGGCTGTATTACGTTAGCATATTTCGAGCTGTTTCTCACATCATTAAGTACCTTGGAATGGATTGTAAGCGACAGAATTGTGGTCATTAAGGCAAAACACTCACACTGTAATTTTCTTTCATTGTGTTTTAACGGTCAAGCACGAACGTTCGTTGTGTCAATGCTAAATGAATTAAAACCTAGACTTGTATTGTATGTAGTAATAAGAGGTTGTGGCTAACTGTCTCCGCTCACGGGCAACAAAAAAAAGTGACAACGGAAAAGCTTGAAGCGGCTTCAAGCGTTTTTTTTGTGGCGGCAACGCCGCACACGAGCCACAAAAAAAGGCCGCCTTAAAATGAAGCTTGAAGCGGCGTTTTTTTGAAGCCCGTGTGCGGGGACAGTTAGCCATTTTAATATCTTTAGCATTTCATCACGCATGCGGTATGCAGGATTTTTTAATACCAGTTTTACGTTGAAAATTATCAAAAACCTTTTCTCACTTTATTTTGATACAAGTGGAGAAACTTCGACACTGCGACCGAGACGTTATGGAGGCGTTTTTCAATACACTTACGAAGAAATAAATAAACAGGGGTTAACCTGATACGAAAATTACACTAAATTGCGGAGAGGGCGAGCTGACGCACTTTTCCGCACTAGTGCAGAAAATTGAAAACGGAAAATTGCGTGCCTGAGATCGGTAGGGGTAGGAGCAGCTTTGCGAGTAGATGTATTGAAAAATTTACTAACAATCAAGACTAGTGTCGTAGCTATCCATGTATAGATAATTATCTTTTATTTCGTATACATTTATCATTAGGGTACCTAATAAATGTCTTTTCTGACTGACAAATGGGTGGCAGCCAAAGGTCAATTAGTGTTTCACTTAATATCGAGAGATTGATTATAGTTAATTTAATTAAAAAACGATAAATAAACACAGTATCAAGGAAACCTGTTTTTTTAATCAGACTTTTTGCCATCTTTCTAACCAGGTAGAAAAAGATTTATACTGTTGAGTTTAATTACTTTAACCAAACCTTTTATGAGGTGCGATATCATCATCGGCCCTGCTGGGATAGGTACGGACGGTTACCGGACGACCAGACGGCGAGCTATCTATTGCTCACCGTTCGTAAGCCCGCGACTACGGTGGCGTAGTGTCCCTTCCGTCTGGCGACCGGCTGTCTCCTTAAAAAAAACTTTTTTAGTTCTAGGACCAAAAGTAAATTGCCCAGAGTAATTAATTGTCCCCGCACATGGGCTACAAAAAAAGCCACTTCAAGCTTCTTTTTTGAGGCGGCCTTTTTCGTGGCTCGTGTGCGGCGGTGCCGCCACAAAAAAAAAAGCTTGAAGCCGCTTCTAGCTTTTTTTTGCGGCGGTCAAAATGCCGCTACTGCCGATACTGCACGCTTGGCCACAAGCTGTTTCGCGCTTCAGCTTTTAATTGTGGCCACTCCTATATTTTCTGTTCTGTGTGGCCACTTCTAGCTTTTTTTTTGTAGCAGCTTTTTTTTAATAACATAATATTCCACAAATATTCCACAACTATCACACAACGCCGTCTAGTCCCAAGCTAAGCAGAGCTTGTGTTATGGGTACTAGACAACTGATAAACATACATATATATTTCTAAATACATGCATATTATAGATAAATTACACCCAGACTCAGAACAAATGATTATGCTCATCACACAAACATTTATCCTGGGTGGGAATCGAACCCACGACCACCAGCATACCAGTCAGGGTCACTAACCACTAGATCAACACGCCAGTCAAAACATCACTCCTATATTCCATAAAGACTAAGGTAGAAGCATAGGTTCCTAAACAAAAGTACACCCACACTTCGCCATTTATATTACAGAGTATTTAAACTTGAAGTAACAAAATATGAATAGAGAACTTGACTGTCAGCAAAACAAACAAAAAAACATATGACGGTGTCATTAAAAAAAAACACGCAACCAACTGAGACCCTTACGTAACAGCACTCATAAATTAGAGTGTAGTTCCATAAAGTTACGAAAACGTGAACTTTCGATGGCAGTTACGTCATTCTTAACTTGCGATGAAAAGGTTAGTATAGAGATCCGAAAAACAAAGATCTTTCAATTGATATAGCATAGTTGACTGGCCTGTTGGTCTAGTGGTTAGTGGCCCTGACTGCTATGCCGGCCGGTCGTTGGGTCGATTCTCATCCAGGATAAATGTTTGTGTGATAAGCAGGATCATATTTTCTGTGTCCGGGTGTAATTTATCTATTATATGTATGTATTTAAAAATATAAAGTATGTTTATAAGTTGTCTAGTAAGCAGAGCTTGTATTATGAGAATACAAGCTCTGCTTTGCTTGGGGCTTAGCTTTGTGTGTTAGTTGTGAAGTATTTTATATTATTATAGTCGGCCTTATAATGTACCCACTGCTGGGACTCAGGCCTCTTCTCTAATAGAGGGAAAGAGCCGAAATCCACCACGCGGGCCCAGTGTGGGTAGGTGGGTGTCACATGTCTTCGAATTTTTGGTTCTAGGACATGCCGGTTTCCTCACGATGTTTTCCTTCACCGTTTTGAGAGCAGTGGTTAAATTACCTGGCTGGGTTTGAAACCCGCGACCTACAACTCGTAAGCCAGGCCCGTTACAACTCGGCTACTACTGCTCTCTTCTCAATTGACATAGGTACCATTTGTCAAACTCGTTTGCACGTTCCCGAAATTTCGAGACATCATTACCGTCTGCAAAGGCATGACATGAAAGGTATTACCATGGAATATTTTTGTCACATGTAGTCACGCAATGGGGTTGTCTACGAGCAGTAGCGTAGACACACGTGGGCGAATGGGCCCTCGCCCACGGGCCTCGCAGGTAAAGGGACCTCGCACAAACCAAGGCTCTCTAAGAACGAGGGATTTATAATTAGTAGGCTCGCGTTTGACCACTATTTCATCTGACGCTAAGCGAGGATTGGATGAACGCTGGGTTGCGGCAGTCACCGTCTCGTTTTTGAATTTCTGAAAGAAAGAGGCCTTTTTTTACGGTGTGGCTCTTGGGTGGAGCGGGATATAGTGTCAGACTCTTACTGACTAAAAACCCACCCCGTTCTTTCTAGCCTCTTCATACCGGGGCTCGAGTTTTCTTTCGGATAACCCTGGCCCCAGTAAGCCTCGACCCAGCTGAGCCCCTCCTGTTGCTGACAGCTCCTTGAGGCGCGCAGGAACAGTGCGCGCCATCGACGTCTTGGGCTCGGTCCGGACAGTTACCTGACGGTCGGACAGCGAGCTACCCATGGCTCGCCGTCCGCGAGCCCGCATCTACGGTGGCCAGAAATCGTGATCAGCATCCCGGCGACGGCAGGAAGGGCGCCGTTGCCTGATGCGGTCGGCGTCTTCCTTTGCTAGCATTACTGCTTCGCAGAAGGAGGCGACCGCCCGCCATTCCTCCTCGCTCCGGCCATGGCCTCCACCAAAGCCCAGCGCGAGAGGTCTTTGCCGCCGATCGCCCCCACGAGGGCACGGCGTTGCTCTGCCCAGGCAGGGCACACCTCGACTGTGTGCTCCACCGTGTCCTTCGGGCGTTCCGCACAGTGGCGACATCCGGGCGTCTCTTCCGAAAGAAAGAGGCCTAGCTGATTTCCCTTCGCCCACGTCTAAATTAGTTCACGTCACGGTTCTGTCTACAAGTATATATTACCTTTAATATTATATATATAATACATTCACACGATTTCTCACTCGTGAAGACTCAAAGGGTATCTGTTCAATATGAAAAGTGTTACGTAAGTATCCTTATTCGCAATACACCTGGATGTTTGAAGCTTCTGAGAAAGCTTTCAATTGAAGCTATTCATCTCTACGAAAGCATCATTCATCTATAGACGCTTTCATTGATGATCTTAGAAATTTATGTAAATCCGACGTAGAGTCTACAAAAAAAGCAATTTAAACGTCAATCACCAATATCATGATTAAAACATTTATTACAAAAAAGGTACGGAATAAATAATACCTAACCTATCAGACATTACTGGTAAGACATACACTAACATTAATAGTATATTATAACACTGCTTAACATCAAGTGGGATCGCAGTCAAGCACTAGTTTATATCAATTAAAAAAATTACTTCAAATTACTAATCGCGCTTTATTTTGATACAAGTAGAGACAGTTTGTCATTGCAACCTAGGTATTATGGAGCCGAGTACTGCAGTGACCCACGAATGTTAAAAGACGTTTTTCAACACACGAGAAAATAAATTAACGGAGATTGACGTGTGACTCGTGGGGTTGCAGTCTGATACAATAAACTGTGTCGAGGGCGAGCTCATGCACTTTTTCGCACTAGTGCGGAAAACAGTAAATTGCGTGCCTAATAGTGATAGGGATAGGAGCGGATTTTCAAGTGTATTAAAAAATAACTTTCACATAATATCATAACAATGTTCTCTGTATAAACTAATTCTAACGTTAACGCCCTCGTAAACTAAAGACCAAGTTTAGTCTAACTTACTGCTAACCTTGTTAGTTGAAAATGCAAGGCAAGGCAGTCAATCCTCTAGGAATGGAGTTGTGTCCCACTGAGACTGTACTACGGTGTTACGATCGATTACTGTACAGTCGACGAAATTATTTAATCAGTGGCCATAGATTCATCGATATAATTATATACTACTAGGCACTAGATTAGGCGTTCCGAACACTCACTTCAGTCGATTCAAGTGTAATGTCGACTGTACACCTTAAACATTACACTTTATTGTACGAAACGTGTAAGTCCCACGAAATTGATGGCGCTTCAGACATTTTGGTCGCGAAAAAAGTATCCTCTAACAGCTATCTTAGCGCTGCTTTTTTAATAGTTCTGTCAGACAACATAATGCAAATGTAGCTCTGCTGCGAACTTTTGTTATAACTTTTCATTATTTGGACAAATATTTTCCATGAAAGGGCTTGTCTATCACTAGAATATAACGTCGATGCATAGATTTATATGAGAAATTGGTCGAAAGAGTGAGACAAGACTTCCCGCTGAAAAAAGGGCCGTCAAAACATTTATTTGCTTTATAAGCGTTCATTATTATTAAAACTTTCAAATATGTCTCACGCACACGATTACTCCCGATGATTGCCGACCGCTCCCGAACTCACTATTTTATTATTTAAATGATAATGTTTGTTACACAGAGCTCGGAGTCTCTACGACTGTTACTAGTCAGGTGTTAAAAATGCAGTGGCCCGCTACCAATACTAAAGAGTTTAACATTTTATTTTAGTAGAAGTTAATTGGTCCTCAACCTGTTTAATTAGTACTTTAAATTGTATGTATACTTCAATTTAATATCAGTCATGAACTATTGACCTTCTTCTACAAAGAAATTTTAGACACTGGTAGAGTGTAACTGCACTTTTGACCCCTAACTGTACATAGAGTTGAAGTAGGGATATCAGTTGTCTCGTTTTCTTCGTAATCTTCCTTCCAATCCATTTCCGGAAGATTTAAGCATAACGATAATGGAGGTCTATATAAATTTTCATTTTCATTTCATTTATTCATTTAACAATTTACATTGTGTCTGAATGTTTTACAAAAAATAACAATAATAATATAACCTAATAGAAAATAAATTATTAATATTTAAAACATTTCTAATAAAATTAAATAAAAATCACAATTATAAAACAATATCAACACACAAAGAAATACAAAAATATTGTCACAGCTTCATTATCACTAGTCATTTATAAAATAATTACAAAAGTGAATAAAATTAAAATAATAATAATAGTAAGATTTAAAATTCATAAGTTGTCAAATATTATCTAAATAAAATGATTAAAATAGTTATATATGTCATAATGTCACAGTAAAAAGAAAATCATCTACCTTACAAAATTTAAAATCATATGTCATAACCCATTGAAAACATGTCAAAAAATAAAATAAAAAAATCGATTCGGTACATAAATAATAATAATAATAATAATAAAAAAAAACATCAAGACGACAAATTAGATTATTAGCATTATCAATAGCGTTGAGTCATGAATTCTTCAACTGAGTAGAAACATTTTTCCAATAAAAAGTTTTTGAGATTATTTTTAAATTGAGTGGTTTTATACAATACCTCTTTCAGTTCTTTCGGTAAGCAATTAAATAATTTTACCGCTTGATACTGAACATAATGTTTTGCAATATTTAATTTGGTGTTTACTTTATGTTTCAAGTTGGTTTGGTTTTGATTCATGTTTCAAAATGAATCAAAACCAAACCAAGTGAAGATCATTTTATGTGGTGAAGATTTTAAAGCTTACAAGGTACCAGAAGTCCTACCACTTGCTCTTAACGCGATCCATTTTACGACCTAAACTGAACAGTTAAAGAGATGAAGCTATATAGAATGTATAGCTCCATATTTCTTTCTCGCTCGCACACTTGACATTTTAACACGTCATGATAAAGCCCCAGGTCAGTTATCATTTTGCTTGACTGTACTTACAAAAAGTCTACACACATCGACCTTGTAAGCGTCGAGGCTCGAACACAAATATATTCGACATAAAATATTAAAACGTAAATTATGTATGTATGTATATATTGTAATTAACCTATATCGATAAGGCAGGTGGAATTCTAATTAATACTCGCACTCGGGACAATTTTCTTCGCCCAGCATATATTTATTCCCGATGTTAGCTCCCTAAGCTATTGCCACGCAATAATTTAGCTATAATAAATACCTTTGCACTATATTTTACATTGAAACGATACATAGATGGAGTTACATTCATTTTTATGAGTCGTACGTGACCGCCGCCATTAAAAAAACATTCGAGTAATTATTTTGATAAAAAACATTGAATGGCAATTTTGTTTTCGTATGCTCAATGGTCTTGTTTTCTTTTCCATTTTATGTGTTATCATTTGAAGTTGACTTTAAGATAAACATTGCTGTTGAGTTTGTTTAAAGGTAAGGAATATGATCTATGTAATGTTTCGCCGATTCCATTGACTTGCGGGTTGGTCTAGTGATTAGGTTAGGTTAGCCGGAGGTCGTGTGTTTGATTCCCGCCCATAACAAAATGTTTGTGTGATGAGCACGATCTTTTGTTGTGTCTTTGTGTGTAACTTATCTATAACTAGTATTTGCCAACGGTTTCATTCGCGTACATTAAATATAGCCTGTCACTCAGGAATAAAGCGCCTTTCTGTCGGTGAAAAAGTTTTAGCAAGTGGACCAGTACTTTCAGAGATTACCTCTTATAAACAAAAAAACAACTTTACCTCTTTATAATATTAGTGTCATATCAGTATCAGTTATCTAGTACTCATAACACAAGCATTGCTTAGTTAGGGACAAGATTGCGTTGTGTGAAAGTTGTGGATTTTGATTATTATATTATACTAGCTTTTCGCCCGCGGCTTCGCCCGCGTGGACTACAGTTTATATCGCGCGGGCAGAGACCCGTGCTCAGCAGTGGAATGATAGGTTCTCTTCTACCTACCTACCAAATTTGAAAATGAAATACGTTCAGCAGTTTTTGCGTGAAAGCGTAACAGACAGACAGACAGAGTTACTTTCGCATTTATAATATTAGTAGGGATTATTCGCATTCAAAGCCATTGTTTTTGAGTGCGATTGTTTTTGAGGAAAAAGAATAAGATGAACATTACATTAGCGTTAAGTAACTTATAGTGTAAGAACCGCGTGGCGGTAGAAAATTATCCCAAGGGAACATACAATATCTCATTTTCTTATACAAAAAACCTGTGAAAATACTTTTTCCTTAGAAAAATAAAACTGAAGATCACCCCTAAAACAAGTAGGTAGATAATTAATATTCCCCTATGAAGAACTTTCTTAATCTCCTCATTAAAACAAATGAAGCAACAAAACGGCGCTTCGCATTCTCGAAGCCGCCATTCCGCGCCTCTTAGTTTAAATTTTTAATTTGTCAACTCCTGCAACTAATTGTTTCATGTCAACGACACTGCAAGCCAGATGCGCGTAGGGTTACCAGATGACAGACATTCTCGTGAAATGGCAAGATATTTTAGAATAATTCAGTGGGAATTATATTGAACTGTTTCTTATATTGAAAACTTAGTGGCAGTGGGCCACAACGCTCTATAGATTTTTTACAATTGTTTTCCTCAAGTACCCCACCTTGGACTGGTTAGAAGGGGATGGTGAGGTCCAGCGAGCAAAGCGAGCGAACACAGACTCCACTATTCTCTTCATGGTTGTTTTTTGTAACCACCTAGAAGAGCATATTTATCATCAAAAATACTAGGTAATTGTGCACTACATTTAGAATTTTTTGATGAAAACATTTTTTAGACAAATAAGGAAAAAAAAGAGGAAAATTTAAATAACTACCCATTTATTAATTCATGAATCCCCAAGCGACCACCGGTGGCCGCGCATCTATTGTCTTACTATTGTGTCTCTAATTGACGGTATCTGAAGGGTTAATGGGAGTAGTTTTTGATGCGGTTTTTATTAAGTACAACAGTAACCACATATTTTTATACTATAAATTTTATAAAGCTAAAGAGTTTGTTAGTTTATTCGAATTCACCACCCAATTAAAAACTTTATTCAAATCCCAAAACCAAAACCTTTTGGTTTTGGGTTGCCCATTAATCGAGAAAAGCCAAAGGTTATAAATAGTATCAAACTATGATCCACGGGAACAGAGTAGTAACCAAAGACGCGGGTGAAGCGCAGGGGACAGCTGGATAAATGCTGGAATTACAAAAATCATATGCAAGTAGTAAATAATTTTTGCAAAGATATTTTATTTTTTCATTTATATATGGTAACCCTTAGTCCGGGTACAATTAGACGATGAAGCCGTCAGCTCCATAACATCTCCAAATATTACAGAACTTTGAACAGCTTGTTTAAACTTCGTGATATTTTGTTGATATGTTCCCCCATTTAAACTGCACATGTGAAATGTTTTGTCTCACTCTCAACTCATCATCATCATATCAGCCGAAAGACGTCCACTGCTGGACATAGGCCTCCCCCAAGCGTCGCCACAAGCGGCGTTGGAAATACTGGCCTTATTTATTTGAAAAGTTTTTAGATAATTGTTTTTCCATGAATTTTAGTCGATCGCGTATTTATTTTTTGAATGCAAACAAATATTTTTACTAGGACAACCCATACAGCAATTGCTATCTACACTTATAATAATATTATAGAGAGGTAAAGTTCTTTTTTTTTGTTTGTAGGAGGTACTGCTCTGCCCCCCTAGCCAAGTTACAACCGTTTCGCTTGCGTCGAACGCTTAGAGTTGACCTTGCCGCCAATTCTTTTGTTCTGACCACGTGACTGAGCGTTGAGGCGACGTCGTTCTCGTACATTTGAAGCTTTCTACTAGCGTTAACTATCGCAGAATAGCGACTTGGCTACGGATACTGATTGCAAAAATTTTTCACCGGTAGTAAGCTACCGTAAAACGGGATGAATAAAGACCTAGGGATGAATAGAGACAAAACTTTGGTTTGTTTTTTCTCTTTGATACCATAATATTGGCCTCTAACAAAGCATCGGTTTTTTAGAACAACGATTCATTAATAAATTCATATAGTTAAATGCTGCAAAAAATATTCAAATATCGAGAAAATACCCTTTAAAGTTTTGTCTCTATTCACCCCTAAGTCTCTGTTCACACCCTTTTTATCTGGTACTTTATTCTTAAGTAACATAAGCTATATTTTATGTAGCTACACGGGCGAAGCTGCGAGCAAAAGCTAGTATGAATTAAATTGAACAAACACGATAAAGCTGTTTCAAGTGAACCCCAGAATTCTAAACTAGATGCGAAACAGGTACACAGTAAAAAGTTTTCTGATTTCTCTACCACGTGACCCTAGAGGGTCTTAAATCTATCTTACGGTTGGATTTGACTTCTAATTTTGAGTTATTCATGTTCAAATAGGGTTGCAAACCCTACCCACATCCCTTTTTGTGATCAATGAAAAATTCTGAGAAAACAGATCGAAATAAAATTCGGGGAAAACAATTTTCCGGTGCTTCAAAAACAATTCGTTTTCTGTGAAATATTTGTCGGCGAATGAAGTCAAAGATGGTGCTGTTTCGAGGTTAGATACTATAAATTTAAAGCTACATCTTGGGACATAGAAGATACGTTTAGGTACAACGACCTATAAGTACTGACATTAAATTTTAATGAGTTCACTAGCTGTTACCAGCGACTTCGTTCGCGTGGAGTTTAGAAACATGCTCTGCTTTTTTAGGGAAACCATGCAGAGAAATGTTATTTATTTCGGAGACATTCCTTTAAAGTAGCTTAAGTTACTTCTTGGATCATTACTTACATACCAATCAAAGTCCCGGTTTTAGTACAATTGTTTTGAAGACGTATTCTGTAGTTCGAAAATTCGGTTCTTGCGGTAAAATTATGTAACTTCTTTTAACATCAGCTATACGTCAGTCAAAGTCCTGTGAATATCAGTCGAGCCGTTTGGGAGATTAGCTAGTACAAACAGATAGGGATTTTTAAATTTAATTTTTATTTATTATTTATTTAAATGTTTATGTACACACATGAAAATAGAAGAAAAGAAGAAGGAAACAGAAAAATAGTACAAAGTTGATGCTTTACCATAGTTATCGAAGATACTATCATATGCATTTAGTAACTCCAGAACCCTTCGGCCCCAACGGCCATCGGTTCTGCGAGCAATGTGCCCTGCTCATTGCCACTGAGTTTGGCAATTCTTTGTGCTATGTCGGCAACTTTAGTTCTCCTGCGGATAACTAAAGTTGGTTAAGTTGCTGGAGTGGCGACTGCGTACCGGAAGACGCAGCGTTGGAAGGCCTCCAACAAGGTGGACTGATTACCTAGTGAAGGTTGGGAGAAACCGATGGATGCGAGACGCACAGGATCGTTCGTTGTGGCGACGCTTTATTTTTTTATTACAAACAGACACTTCAGTTTTACATATTATATGTAAATCTGTATAGACGAGAAATTTGTTGAATTATTTATTTGTCTAGTTCAGTTTTTTTTTTTCAATAAAGATGTTTTTATTTTATGTTGCCCCACTTTTTGTACTACATCTATTTGTTGAAGTAACCTTTTAGGCAAAAAATGCCTGTGTTAGTTGTAATGGGACGACATTTTTCCTTTGGTCGAGTAATGTCGTAGAGGTAGATACACTTTACGAAACATGGGAACCCGTATTTGACAAAATGTCTATTAATTTGATTATTTAGGTGGGCCCCAAATAGTGTTAGCCCAGAGCCCAACAACTTCACGATCCACCCCTTTTTTTTGTCGACGGTTAAAATCATCTTATCACAAAACCCGCTCTTGGGCGGAGCGGGAGATAGTGTCCGACTATTACTGACTAAAAACCCCATCCCGTTCCTTCTAGCCTTCATACCGGGGCACGAGCTCCCTTTCGCACAACCCTATCCCCAGCAGGCTTCGACCCAGCTGGGCCCCTCCTGCTGCTGACAATTTCTTGAGGCGCGCGGGAACAGTGCGCTCCGTCGACGTCTTGCACTCGTTCCATTACCGCACGATCGGACAGCGAGCTACCCATGGCTCGCAGTCCGCGTGCCCGCGTCTACGGTGGCCGGAAATCGGGATAGGAATGGCAGGAAGGCGGTGGCGGCGAGGGCGCCGTAGACGCTCCGGACCATGGCCTCGGCCAGGGCAGGTCTTCGCTCCCGATCGCCCCCACGAGGGCACGGCGATGCTCCGCCTAGGCAGGGCACACCTCGACTGTGTGCTCCACCGTGTCCTCCGGGCGTTGCGCACAGTGGCGACACCCGGGCGTCTCTTCCGACTTTATCTGAAACAGGTACCTCCCGAACGTGCCATGTCTGTGAGGACCTGCGTCATGCGGTACCTAAGGACGCCGTGAGGTCTTTCCAGCCACGCCTCAAAGAGGGGACTTACCGCCATAATCGTGGTGTGCCCAACGATCCGCCCTTGACTTTTACTAATATTTAAACTCAATAAGTACGCACAACACATACAGATATCTGTAGGCCATACAAAATATTTTTTCCGTGCGGGAATTGATCCCGTAACAAACAGCACAGCAGCCCATTGCTCAACCACTGCGCCAACTATACCGTTAATTTAATTTTATAAGAAAGTAGATATCTGGCGTGGTGGTAGCGAGGTTAGTAGTTAGTAGGTAGATAGATATCTACACTGTAATTATCCCTTACTGGTACCACAAAGTAGATAGGTACCAGAGTTGTCTTTGACATTGTTGTCATGCATGTACTTCACTTTTTATACCTACGTTCGGTGGTTGCACACTAATGAGCGTTTGAGCCGGAACTGTTCGACGAGCGGGCAGAGGCGCTCCGAGATATCGTGTCCGTGAGCGATGTCTATGATGTGCGTTGCTCGAGCGCGCTTTGTATGTTGATTGACTTCTGTATCTATATATTTTGTGTATCTACACTTTAATTATGCCTTACTGGTACCTCCGACTTTAAACGTAAGTAAATACATGATGTGATGAACATAGTTTACACACAAATACTCAGAGTTAATGAATGTACTTTAGATATAATAACAAACAAAAGCTGTTTCAAGTTATTCTTTCATTTCCAAAACAAAATGTACTCCACCCAATTGTTATTTCAATCTTTTTTGTTATGAATAGCAACAGGGTACTAGACATTTTATTTTGTATTAGAAATCTTCTTTATCTTTTATTTTTGTACAGAAAACGTTTCTGAGTGAAAAATACAGAAATGTTATTTAGAACACAGGTAGCTTCATCTTTTTATCTGTTTTTAGGGTTCAAAAGTATTATTAAGGCTCTGTCCATCTGTCTATCAGTGGGCTGTATATAAGGTTGCCAGCCCCGGAATTACCGCGCACTGTTCCTGCGCGCATCAAGGAGTTGTGAGCGACAGCAGGGGCCCAGTTGGGTCGAAGCCTACTGGAGCCAGGGATACTTTCGAAAAGCTCAACCCTGAACCCTGGTATGAAAGGCAAGAAGGAACGGGGTGGGTCCAAGTGACAGACTCTTACTGACTAAATTTCAGTAAGAGTCTGTCACTTGGATGTCATATGACCAAAAAAAACATGAGGGAGACACATCTTTACACACACGTACAATACACTTTACTTCTAAAAATATTCGTGTGAGTAATATCGTATCTCTTTAGGTTTAGTGGAAAACCCGAAATCCAAGCAATCAAAAGCTCTCAAGGTTGACTCCAACCCTTTTTTTCTACCTAATCCATCATAGGTATAAAGGGTGTCCTAGCTTGTCGGGGCATAATTTTTCAACGACGATGATACATGGTGCTTTATTTATTTTCATGCATGAATGGTCTGCTTTGTATTTATTATGTAGCAATGTTTATTTCTGAAATCGTTTTTTACGGGAATTAAATTTCCGACTAGCGTATACCTGGCTTGTTACGCAACAAAAAATTGTTTTGTTTATTTGTTGAAAAGAATTTGTTTTTTTTTTTAATGCTTTTTTTTATATCTAAAATCAGCTTGGGATTGTTGCCTTTTGTATTGAAACTGATTTGGGGCATATCAGTTGGATAGTTTTAAAGTCTATGGCCTCCTACAAGGTGGACCAATGACCTGGTAAGGGTTGCGGGAATCCGATGGATGCGAGACTCACAAGACCGTTCATTTTTGGCGACACTTTGGGGAGGCCTATGTCTAACAGTGGACGCATACCGGTTGAAATGATGATGATGATGAGTAGGATACAATAACACTCGTCGGACTAAACCGACGCGTTAAAGGGTTGAAAATGACTGCGTTGAAGAAGGACAACGTATTGTTTACCTTTTATGGAATTCAATCAATCTATCTTTTGCAGTGGACGTCTTTCGGCTGAAATGATGATGAAAGACTGTGACTATAACGCGCTGCTACTGACTGAAAAGTTGAAAGGGAATTGTTTGTCTTGGTATGGTCATGTAAAAAGGAGGGACGAAACGCATGTTGCTGAAAAAGTTATGAGTATATATGTGGTTGGATGGAGGGGGAGAGACAGCCCAAAGAAAAGATGGATGGACTGTGTGAGAAGTGATATGGAAGAAAAGGGAGTTAGTGATAGCGTGACGAGTGACAGGACAGAATGGAAGATAAAAAACGTGTTGCGTCGACCCTGCATAACACGGGACAAGGGCAGGAAGGTGATGAGATAATGATAAACAGACATAAGTAGATGTTTTTCGTGTTTTATATGTTTTGGGTATATTAGTTGGATAGTTTCGAAGTCTGTATATATAGGACATAAGTAGAAAGAATTTTGTATTTTATACAAAATAGGTATATGTTTTCGGTGTATATTTGTTTTGTGTACAAAGAGTTACAGGTGCTGGAAGTTTTTTTTACTTTTGACTGCCAAGTTAACCAGTAAATAAACTAGTACTCTACTATTACTTATCATTCGGCTGAAAATGTATACCTACATTTCAGCCAAATGACACAGCCTCGCTTCCTCGCAGCCAAAGACAATGCTGGACATAAGCCTCCCCCAAGTATCACCATAACAGACTGGACCTGTCTCGCATCTTTCAAGACATGACCCTCGCCAGGTCTTCAGTCAAAATAGTTTGAGGCCTTTCAACGCATTAGCAATAAAATATTACTCGTATAACAAAAGTTTAAAAAACATTTTTATTTAACCTAAAAGAGTTTCTACACTAGAGTTTTTTCTAACAAACAACTGTAATAATATTGTAGCGCTAGCCATAAGAAAAAAAATATATTTCTCAACGAGCAAGTAAACACACTATTCGAAAAAAATACATTTCAACCGTTTCAGCAAAAAATACAAGAAAATATATATTTCAATGAAAAATTTTCCAACGAAATGAAGTGAAGAGATCGCATGCAGACATTTGTGTTTCCAGGCACAATACATTATGTACTTTCGAAGACAGTTCTAAGTTTTCCCAAGTAGGGCGAGAAATAGCGAGGAATCGATCATCGGGAGCGAGGTGGAAACTTTAAATTCCATTTAACTTGGTCACGTCCGCACTAGCGAAAAGGTTATACGAAAATGTTATTCGAATTATTCGAATCGAGCAAACATTACGTAGGCAACGTGGCACTGCAACTGTAGAGGTCCCGAGAGAGACTTTAAAGCAGATGAATAGATGAAGTGCAATAATATAGGGTGACTGGTAATTAGTGACCGATAATTATACACGTGATTGTAGTCAAGATTACAAACAACGTTCCCGAAGAAATTTTATTTTATACTCATTAGTTTTATCATAATAAAAAAAAAACAGCTGTTCGCGCAAATTCGCGTGTACCACGATCACCCAACAGTGTTCGCGTTTCGCGAACATCGATGGGTTTGCAAGCGGTGCTATCACTATTGCAGGTAAGATATATGAGACAACGGCGTTACGCGACTAACAGCTGAGCTTTGTTATTGTGGTAAAACTAATGAACATAAAAAAGTTACTTTGGAAAATTTGTTTGTTGTTTGTAATCATGAGTACAATCACGTGCAATATTTTGGAATCCAGTTTCAAGGACAGAATGTAGTAGAAAAGAGTTTTTTTAAAAGATTATCAAAATAACTCAAACGCATTTTCACTCGTGGGCCGCGTTTGATTTATATTTTAATGGTGTCGGTTGATAATAAATTACGGTTTCACAGAGTAATCGAGAGCTAACAAAATAATATCGAGAGCTAACAAAATAACATCGAGAGCTAAGTAATCGAGAGCTAACAAAATAACATCGAGAGCTAAGTAATCGAGAGCTAATCAAATAGCAACTTTATTCAGAATTAATCGACCGCAACTCAGTGTTGGTCTTCGATTCGTTTGGACAATGTTCTCCTTACTCGACTACGGCAAAGCCAAGGGTTATGATTTTGACAGGCTATGTAGGTATGTTCATCTGTTCAATCATAGCTCCTCAACTTTTTTTTATCTATTTTTAATGGGACTCGGTCCACTTGACGATATCAGCCCGTAATTCTAATTATAATATAACTTTTATGGCTAGATACATCTAAACTCTCTAAAAATTAAAGCTCCTAAACTTCTTATCGGAACTGGACAAATGAGGTATCGTTCGATCCATTTTAAACGTCTGCTAAACATAGGCTATGTGACGTGTCACAAAACTCAATGTGGCGACATCTAGCGGTCAAAAAGTATTATGGTAAAAAAGATCCCTACAAATACGCCGTGTTTAGTACCATTTAAAAGGGTTTCACTTGTAAAGAAATTTTTATTTAATTTACTATTAACTGGGTAAGTACTGCTTATTTACGTATGTAAGTACCACTCCCTCACCGCGTCTGTCTTGGTCTGTCTGTCCGCAATAATCTCTATAACGAATTTTCACACAATTTTCACCAATGAGGGTTTTCTAAAATGACGTTCACCAGGTGGCAGCACCTGTCAAAACGCTTATGTTAATGACATTAGAAAAATTGAAGTCAACGTCATGTATACGTTTTCAAAAGTAGAATACCTCTCAGCTATGTGGCGCCAACTATTAATGTAAGTTTTCCTGAAAACCCTCATTAGACAAATTGATTCATGAGAAAAGTTTAAGTATAATATACATACAAATTATAGCCGCAAGAATAATTATTTCCAGCACCTGTATAGCTGGGGCGAGTCGGTAGTCCAATACAAAAGTAATGATGAATCTATATGAATCAAACGCCTATAGTCGAGTCATGCAATGATGAAATATGACTATGTTATTATGATTGAAACTCATAATCGACTCGGTTCGTTATCCAATATTTTTTAACCACTAAATTGGAATAGCCGCAAGCGTAAACCTGCTTCGAATAACAATAGGTCAGTACAACATGATTATTCGAATAGATAATACAATTATTCGATTGCTAAAACATTTCGGAATCGCGCATCACTACTCCGTTCTATTCAAACAGCTATCCCAATACATCAAAATGTAAAAGTTCAAATGAATACTTAACATTCCTGATCGACAGATATCATTAATCTTTGGCGGAAGATTGTGCAATGTATTAAGGTAATTAACTGTAATGGCTCGTTCACACTTCTTTAGAGCACAAAATAGATAGGTACAGAAGACAATCTCATGTATGTACTTCACTTTTTATACCTACGCTCCGTGGACGCAAACTAATGAGCGTTTGAGCCGGAATTGTGCGACGATTGGGCCGAGACGCTACCGAGACATCGTGTCCGGGAGCGGTGTCTATGTGTGCGTTGCTCGAGCGCGCTTTGTATGTAGATTGACTTCTGTACCTATATATTTTGTGTCTAGAGTGACGAACGTCACTTAAAACACCAAGTGTTTTCGTCGACAAATGTCAGATTACAAAATGAAGAATGAATTTGAGAAGAAAAAAATCGATTATCTTTTATAGGATGACTGTTGAGACGAAAAAAAATCGATTTATCTTTTTGTTCTCTCTAAACGTCGTTGTACCACGTGTTTTTTTTATCACCATTAATTGTTTTACAAGGATTAGGAATTAATAAAAGTTGCAATTTATGTAAAAATAAGGTGCTCACAAATCACACATGTAACACGCCTGATTTGTACGTAGAACGACGTGGAGTGGCGTGGATCAAGTGTAGCTCTACAAGTCTAGTTTCCATCAGATCGGAGTGTATGTATCACGTGTGCGCTGTGTAGTTCAAGCTTCATTCCTAGTGTGGGGCAACGTTATTTATTTTTTAATAAAAAAAAAGAACGATATCTATGAAAACGCTAAAGCAAAAGTGGCGTCGCGCCTGTCTGCGAGGGCTTTACTCGACTAAAAACTGGCACAGTGTAAACAAGTCTTGAGTTACGAGTCGAGTACGTCTACGAATTAATGGTTTCCAGCGAAGCATTGAGTCTGTTATTAAATATAATTTTCTTGAGTATTATGTTAATTCTGTCGGTTTTGTAAACGTTTATTGTAATGAAATCTTTATTAGCATTCTACTTTATTCGACAGAATGGTCATTGTACCAGCTGTTCCATTATTAGGGCTCCCTTGTTTAATAGAAAAATAAGATTATTCTCCTGACTAAACAATACCTATTTAAATATAATGATGTAAGGACTAGATCTAAAGTTTTGACATTTTAAAGTACCTAACAAGTTAAAACGAAGATTAATGATGCAACTCTATAAGTTATGGATTATGGTTTGGGAAATATTCTTTGAAATTCATAATACTACTTTTATCCTAATTTATGTAAATTTTAATTAAAAATAAAAAATAAATTTTTCAAACAAGTTTTTATAGTTGTAAAAAATGTATAAGGTAAAGATTAACTAAGGTAAAGATTTCTATAAGTCTATTCGGTCAATTTCATCCGAAATAAAGTTATTAATATTTTAACGCGGTATAGGTAGTACTTTAGCTTCACTTTTCTTGGACCGACCGACATTTGACTATTCAAAAGTAATGAAAATGGTCTATTTGAAATTAATAATAATATCTTTTAAAAAAATATATCGGGTAAATCGAATCGCATTCCAAAGAAGTCAAATATGACGAGGTTATCTTACCGCGCTCTGTAGTTACTATGTTTCTCTGTTTGTCGATTTGGCCCTATTTTAGCAAAAGACATTAAAGGTAGCGAAACATTAAATAATTTGAAAAGATTCGGTTCCGATATTACCGCTTTTGTTACATCCCTAATCTACACAGGGTTATTTATAAAACATTGGCAACCTCTAAGGACTATGTTACGAGTACTGCCATCATAAACAACAGCTTTTGAACTAAATAAAATAATGTGAATTAAACGTTCTAAATATTACGAAGGCTATGCGAAGCAAGCGAAAGTACAATAGCAGAGGGAAACGGGGATTGGGCGGCTATGGTGCTTGATGTGCTTGAAAGCAATAGCAAAATACAGAGTTGAATTGTGTTAGATAGAACAATAAAAACTTGAAGTTTTAGTTTTGGCAAATGTATTATGTTTTGTAAAAAGTCATAGAACAAAAGTTGTTGTTTATGATGTTAATAATACAGTCCTGCAAGGTTGTTAGTGTTTTACAAATAACCCTGCATACAAACATTGTCTACAGGGCCTGTGTCCAACAGTGGACGTATATCGGCTGAAATGAATGAATATAAACATTGCAAGTTAAATAAAAAGTTGGTGAATATCCCTATACAATACAGGGTGTTTGGTCCATTATGTGCCAAATTGAAATGGTCGACTGGAGGGGTCATCCGCGGGGTGCCACGACAGAAAACCTCCACGAGTGCCCGCGGACTGTAGTTCCCTTGCGGACACGTCCTGAGGGAAGACCAGTCTGCGGGACGGTGCACCCTGGGAGGCGGCCATAGACCCCCTTGGGCACTCCTACCCAAGGGCCTCTATGGCCGTCTGCGAATGTTCTGTCTGACGGAACGCTTCAACGCGTGTCCCTCTGCTATAGCAGAGGGCACAGTGGCGAAGTAAGAGCGGGCTCGGTGTGCACTCACACTGCCGCCGGGCAGGCAGGAGGAAGACGTGTTCCTCCTTCTGCCACCGTTAGTCTCGTAGCCCCAGAGATTGTCCAAGGTCATGTTTCTGACTCTTGATGGGGGACGAGGGCCTTGGCTTAACCGCCCGGGCCGCGAGGAAGACAACCTCTATAAAAAATTACCCCAAACCTCCAAGCGGCGGCGCACCGTGAGGGAGGTTGTTAGCTTGACTAATGGGTAGCTAAATTAGTCTCTAGTGCGAACCACGTATTTGAGCCAGTACAACAATATATATACTCGTGGGAACAAAATGGATTCGAAATTTTTCATAAAACCACAAGTGAGTGATGCGCGGTCGGAGTCCGACGCGGCATCCAGAAGGAGCTCGGAGGGCTCGGAGAGTGAGGTGGAAGCGGGCGGTTCTGGGAGACACTCTAGTCTCTCCCAGAAGAAGCGCTCCGCTTCTTTTAGAAAGGAGGACGGATCGTCCTGCTCCGAGGGGCGGGCAAAGATCCCCACCAGCAGCCGTGGCGCGGGCCGAGCCCGCGGAAAGGGAAGGGGCCTCACGGCCAAGAAATCCGCCGAGCGAGCCAACAGGCTTGCCGCGGAGGGGCGCCACCCCGGTGCGGGCGACTCTGGGAGGGATCTCTCAGAGCCGTCCGGCAGCGAGAGGCGCACCGAGGCGGAGTCAGGTGGGGAGGCTGCGGTGCCCTTTAAGGAGCTGGCCGTCACCCTGCTTAGGGACATGGCCCGCCAGAGGGACAAGGCCACGCGGGAGCGAACGATCCGTCGCCACGCCGCGTCCCTCCAGGGGGCCTTAGACGCTTCCGTCAAGAAGAGGGTGGCGGAGCTCCGAGCGGAGCTCCAGGCCGAACTCCGAGCGGAGATTCGGGCGGAGCTCGCCAGAGCACCGAACAGAGGCCGCCAGGAACCCATGGAGGAGGAGCGCGAGCAGAAGCAGGGGCTAAGCCGGCCCCAGCCCCAGCCCCAGCCCCAGTCCGAGCCGGAGAGTCAGCTGCTGTCACTCGTGCAGCAGGAGCTCGCTGCTTTTCAGCAGGGGCTGCAAAAGCAGCAGCTGGAATTCCAGCAGAGCATCCGGCAGCAGCTTTCTCTCCTGGAGGGTATAGTTCTCCGTCCTCCACTGGCGGCCTCTGGGCAGAAAAAGGCGGCTTCTTATGCCGCTGCTGCGGCCACGGCTTCTGCGCCTAAGGCGGGCCCGTCGGGGCAAGTGGGGCGCGGGGCTGCGGCGCTGGAGCCCGCGAGGCCAAGGCCGGAGCCTGCGAGGCCGGCCCCGACGGGCAAGCAGCAGCAGCGGCGAATAAAGGGTGCGGCGGTGCCTGCCGCTAAACCGGCAGGTTCTCCTGCCGCTGTGGCGACTAGGCCGCGCTTGCCACCTCCTCCACCCGAGGAGCCTGGCGCCGAGTGGACGGTGGTCGGCGCCAAAAGGCAGGCGGGCAAGGTGGCCAGGGCGGCCAAAAAGCGCGCGAGGCGGCAGGAGTGCAAGAAGCGGGCCATGGCGGCACGTCTTCGCGCCCCGAATTCCGAGGCTGTAGTAATTACGCTACAGCCTGAAGCGGAAAAGAGGGGCGTGACGTACGATGACGTCATGGAGAAAGCGAAGCAGGCGGTGTTGCCCCATCTTGGCGAGCTCGGAGCCGCTGCGGGCTTCCGCATGAGGCGCACTATCACCGGGGCCCGAATTCTCGAGGTCCCCGGTGCGGCCAGCGGCCCTGCAGCAGATGCCCTGGCCGCAAGGATCAGGGCGTCCCTCAGTGCGGAAGAGGCCCGAGTGTCCAGGCCCACAAAGTGCATTGACATGCGCATCATGGGCCTGGACGATTCCGTCAAGGTGGACGAGGTGGTGGCCGCCATCGTCAAAGCGGGTGGGTGCACGACCGAACAAGTTCGGGCGGGCACCATCCGTGCTGATAGCACGGGCATGCGAGCCGTAACGGTGAGCTGCCCCGTGCAGGCGGCCAAAGAGATCACGGCCGGGGGCCGAAGGCTTTTGGTGGGCTGGGTTTCGGCCCAGGTTAAGATGCTGGAGCCCAGACCTCTGCGGTGCTTCCGCTGCCACGTGGGGCACCACGTGGGAGCCCACTGCGCCGCGGAGGATCGCAGTGACCGCTGCCACCAGTGTGGCCAGCCCGGTCACAAGGCTGCAGATTGCCGTGCTACGCCGCACTGCTACGCATGTGCGGCGGCCGGCAAGCCGGCCGACCACCGGGCTGGGGGCAGGTCCTGCGACCCCCCCGCCAAGGCCAAGGGCAAGGCCCGCAGGCCCATCCCCGCCGAGGTCCTCGCCGCCGCAGCCACCTCGTTGGCCGCCGCCGCTATCGCCGCCGCACCCGCCGCCGCTGCGGCAGCGCCCCCTAGGGGGGCTCGGGAGGAGACCGTAATGGAGTGTCAATAACGGCCCCACTACGGCTCCTCCAGGCGAATATCAACCACTGCGCCGCCGCTCAGGATCTGTTGCTCCAGAGCATGGCGCAGTGGTCGATCAATGTCGCCGTGGTCACCGAGCCGTATTTTGTCCTGCCCAGTGGTGACTGGGTTCAGGACCTGGACGGCTCGGTTACCTTAATTACGTCGACCGCCGCCGGTACCCCGCCCCCCGAGTCCGTCACGAGGGGGCGGGGTTGCGTGGCAGCACGGTTCGGGGACATCGCCGTGGTAGGCGTCTACCTGTCCCCGAGCCGATCTCTCGACGAACTCCATGTCTCCCTGATGGAGCTAAATTCCGTCGTCGCTGGGTTCGGTTCCCTCCCCATGGTTGTTTGCGGGGACTTCAACGCCTGGAACACGGCTTGGGGTTCCCGGTTCACGAACCAGAGGGGTCGGATGGTGGAGGACTGGGCCTTGGAGCTGGGCCTGGTCGTACTGAACCGGGGTTCTGTCCCCACGTTGGTGCGGATGCGGGGTGAGTCGGTGGTGGACATTTCGTTCGCCAGCCCCGCTCTGTCGCCGCGTGTCGTCGACTGGCGCGTGATGGAGGAGGTGGAGACGTACTCCGACCACCGGTACATCCGGTTTGACGTCTCCGCCGAAACCTCGGCCGCGCCGGTCCGACGGAGCCCTTGCGGTCCGCGGTGGGCGCTTAAGCAGATGGACCGGGAGCTCCTCCTGGAAGCCGCGACGGTACAGGCCTGGGTGCAAGCACCGGACAGGCCTGTCGACATCGACGTCGAGGCGGAGTGGTTCCAGGAGGCCATGTCGCAAATTTGCGATGCGGCAATGCCCCGTGTCCGTCCAGGACGAGCTAAGCGCCAGGTGTACTGGTGGTCGCCGGAGATCGGCGCACTGCGCAACGCGTGCAATCACGCGCGACGCCGGTACGCCAGGCACTGCAGGCGCCGCATCCGCCCGCCGGATGCGGAGGCCAGAGAGGCGGAGCTGTATGAGGGATACAGAGAGGCAAAACGCACCCTCCGAACGGAGATCAAGCGGGCCAAACTCGAGGCCCGCAACGTGTGGCTGGGGTCTCTGAACGCGGACCCGTGGGGGCGCCCGTACAAGTTGGTACGGGACAAGCTTCGCCCCTGGGCTCCGCCGCTGACTCAGAGTCTCCGGCCCCAACTCGTGGAGGGTGTGGTTAGCACTCTGTTCCCTGCGCAGGGGGAACACTCCCCCCCGCCCATGGCTCCGCCTCCGCCAGCGGTGTCTGACGTGGATCGCAACAGCGACGACGACGACAATGTTCCAGAAGTGACCGAGGTAGAGTTGAGAGTGGCGGTGCGAAGGCTGAGTGCCAAAAACACCGCCCCAGGACCCGACGGCTTGCCAGGGAAAGCCTGGGTCCTGGCCATGGAGGCTCTCGGGCCTCGACTGAGAGGGCTCTTCAGCGCATGCCTGGAGAGGGGCCAGTTCCCACTTCGCTGGAAGACGGGGAAACTGGTCCTCGTAGCGAAGCCAGGGCGCCCTGCGGACTCTCCGTCCGCATACCGGCCCATTGTGCTGCTCGACGAGGTGGGCAAGCTCTTTGAAAGAGTAATTGCAAACCGCCTCGTCGTGCGGCTAACACGGGTGGGGCCGGACTTGTCGGACGGACAGTTCGGCTTTCGCAGGGCGCGCTCTACAATAGACGCCATCATGCGCGTGCGAGCCCTCACGACAGGGGAAGCGGTGTCCCAGGGTAGGTGTGTCGTGGCAGTGTCCTTGGACATTGCCAACGCCTTCAACTCCCTGCCCTGGAGTACGATCCGGAGGGCACTCCGGTACCACCGGGTGCCCGAATACCTCTGTCATGTGGTCGAGGCGTACCTGTCAGACAGGTACATTGTCTACCCCGGTCACCAGGGAGACTGGAAACGTCGAGAGATGTCGTGCGGTGTTCCGCAGGGGTCGGTTCTAGGCCCACCCTTGTGGAACATCGGATACGACTACGTGCTGCGCGGCGACTTCCCTGACGGTGTCAGCGTGGTTTGCTACGCAGACGACACGCTGATTCTTGCGCAGGGAAGTTCGCACCAGGCGGCGGTCGCTCTAGCGACACGCGGGGTTGCGATAGCCGTTGGTAGGATCCAGGAGTTGGGACTCGAGGTGGCGCTGCATAAATCCGAGGCAATGTGCTTCCACGGCCCTCGGAACGCGCCACCATCGGACTCCCAACTTACGGTGGGAGGAGTTCGCATCGGCGTCGGGTCGACGATGAAGTATCTGGGACTCGTCCTCGACAGCCGGTGGAATTTCGTGGAACATTTCCGACGTCTGGCTCCCAAGCTTCTCCGGGCTGGGGCTGCTCTCAAGCGGCTCCTGCCCAACCTTGGGGGTCCAGACGCCTCCTGCCGGAGGCTCTACGCGGGGATCGTTCGGTCCATGGCCCTCTACGGGGCGCCGGTGTGGGCGCCGTCGCTGGCAAAGCGACCGGCGTCCATACTGAACGCCTGCCAGAGGGTCATGGCAATACGGATGGTGCGGGGTTACCGCACGATCTCCCGCGAAGCGGCGAGCCTTCTGGCTGGCCTACCACCGTGGGATCTGGAGGCAACAGTCCTTGCACACATGCACGATAAGCGCGTGGAGATGCAACGCCGGGGTGAAAGTCCACTGCCGCAACATGTCAAGGCATGGCGGACAGAGCTCCGGCGGGATCTCATGGTGAAATGGCGTCAACGGCTATCGCAACCCAGTGCTGGGCACGCCACGATTATGGCGGTAAGTCCCCTCTTTGAGGCGTGGCTGGAAAGACCTCACGGCGTCCTTACCTTCCGCATGACGCAGGTCCTCACCGGACATGGCAAGTTCGGGAGGTTCCTGCATCGGATTCAGGCGGAAGAGACGCCCGGGTGTCGCCACTGTGCGCAACGCCCGGAGGACACGGTGGAGCACACCGTCGAGGTGTGCCCTGCCTGGGCGGAGCATCGCCGTGCCCTCGTGGGGGCGATCGGCGGCGGAGACCTCTCGCGCCGGGCCCTGGTCGAGGCCATGGTCCGGAGCGAGGAGGAGTGGCAGGCGGTCGCCTCCTTCTGCGAAGCAGTAATGCTTGCAAAGGAGGAGGCCGACCGCATCAGGCAACGGCGCCCTCACCGCCGTCGCCGGGATTCCGATCCCGATTTCCGGCCACCGTAGACGCGGGCTCGCGGACGGCGAGCCATGGGTAGCTAGCTGTCCGATTGTCCGGTAATGGACCGAGTCCAAGACGTCGACGGCGCGCACTGTTCCCGCGCGCCTCAAGGAGTTGTCAGCAGCAGGAGGGGCCCAGCTGGGTCGAAGCCTACTGGGGACAGGGTTGTCCGAAAGGGAGCTCGTGCCCCGGTATGAAGGCTAGAAGGAACGGCGCGGGGTTTTTAGTCAGTAAGAGTCTGACACTGTCTCCCGCTCCACCCAAGAGCGGGTTTCGTCAAAGATGATTTTCCCCGTCGACAAAAAAAAAAAAAAAAAAAAAAAAAAAAAGGGGTCATCCGCTATCCTTTCAAACAGACACTTCTCACGCCCTGTGGAATTTTTTTACATCGACTTTTTGTTATTCTATGAACATATATGTTTAATAATGTGGTCCGGCATACAGGCAGCCATGAATATATAAAACAGAGTGAGATAACAACAGCTAATAAATCATCGTTCATGAAATAGGCTTTAGTATAAAAATTCCGCCAACATACCCCAAATACCTTCTATTGAGCCCAGTCTAATCGTTTTTAATAAAAATAGTTTGTACATTGAGAGTTTTGAATCAATATCGTGACGGCGGGGTTTTATGTTATTATCTATGTTAATTTTAGGACTCAAAACTGAATCGGTTACTTTAGGAATGCGTACTCAATTGTCACTCACCATCAGGTGAGATAGTGGTCAAGCGTGAGCCCATCAAATAATAAAGAATGTACAGGGGCGATTCCCGTATTTTTAAGGAACGTGAGATAGTTGGTTAATGCAACCTTCTCTGAAGCTTGAGGTTGCAGGTTTATTTTTATTTTTAAATGTTTAAGGAAATTAAGAAATTTAATACACGCCTAGTCTTTTCTGACACATTTCCAATCCAACACACACACATTTTCAATCCAAGGTTAATTCGGATACAAACTAGAATGTAAAAAAATTATAAAAAAAGCCCTTATCACTAAAACTACTAAATTCTCTACTTATAAATTTAAAAAAAAAAGTCTAGAATAAAAATAAGTATTACACAATATGATTCTTTCGGAA
Source organism: Mythimna lalbum (assembly GCA_949319445.1). Lineage (NCBI taxonomy): Eukaryota > Metazoa > Arthropoda > Insecta > Lepidoptera > Noctuidae > Mythimna > Mythimna lalbum. The sequence goes on from OX439363.1 coordinate 8,098,450, forward strand.
CCCTTTGCACAAAAGGTTCAGCTCACACTTAGCCGGTTAATCACATAAAGGAAAACGTTCATAGCGAAAACATCTCGTCGAAAAAATTTGTCCATAATTCAAAACACTACTCGCTTTCTCCAAAACAAAACTTTCGTAAACGAACGATATTTATTTGGCGTTAAAATTGTAAACAATTCTCTATATTTTTTTTTTTCGAAACATAACTAATTAGAGTAGGTTTAGAGATTCGGTACGTCAAACAATTTTCGTTTGTGCGAAATTTTGGGAGCAAAAGGAGCCGTGGTAGGAAACACGCGAAATTTCAATCGAAACTTCGTTTTTCGGAAAAAGCGAATAGACCCCCAGGTTTCGCATATATTAAAAATAATATTGGATAAAATAATGTCAAAACGAGCCTATTTAATTTTTTGACAACTTTCCTGACAAGTGTAGGTATGAAATTCCGGTGTTACTCATTTTACACTGGTGACCTAAATCGTGAACCTTTCTCAAAGTGAAAAATCCCTAATGTATGCCTTTCGCTTCCCTTTAACAAACCCGTCTCACTTTTAATAAAAATATATTTAACAAGTCATGATGGATTCAGGAGCTGAGTTTTGATGATCAGTGGTAACACCCCCGACTTACAATTGTAGGTCGCGGGTTTAAACCCAGCCAGAGATTTTACTTTGTGTAAATTACTTCATCACCACTGCTTTCAAAATGAAGAAGGAAAATGAGGAAACCGGTGTAATAATAAATAAATAATCTAAAAAAAAACATTTATTTTTAGGCATGTTGGCCCAAAGATGCATACCTTACAAACTAACTCATAGGAGTAGGGAAAAGCAGAAATTGCTTTTTATTTTTTTTAGACAATGGTATGATAGGCCTTAAAATGTAAAGGGAGGGACAGGGACACGGATCTGCCTCCTGCGAAGCAGTAATGCTAACGAAGGAGGCAGCCGCAAACGCGAGGGAACGGCCCTCACGCCCCAGCTGCCAGGATCCCGACCCCGAATCCCAGCCACCGTAGGCGTAGGCTTCCGGACTGTAACCAATGGGTACCTCCTGGTCCGGCCGTCCGGTAACCGTCCAGACAGAGCTCGAGTCCTCGACAGCGCGTAATGTGCACGCACACCTCACGGAGATATCAGCAAACCGTAAGGGCCCAGCAGGGTCGACGCGCACAAGAACCACGAAGAATGTCTGAAAGGGAAATCTGGACCAAAATGCAAAGGGTAACTGACACATCCTTCTATTCCACCCTGGAGCGCGAGTAATCATTGGATGATTTCCCATCAAATAAAAAAACACACATACCAACTTTCGACTTTAAATATTAGTGAGATAAAGATACGCAGCGTTGGACGGCCTCCAACAAGGTAGACTGATGCTCTGATGAAGGTTGCGGGAAACCGATGGATGCGAGACGCACGGGATCGTTCGTTGTGGCGACGCTTGGTGGAGGCCTATGTCCAACAGTGGACGTGTATCGGCTGTAATGATGATGATGATGATGATGTCGAAAGATATCTTCACTATAAAAAGTATATGGAGCAAAAATAAAGGATATTTTATACAGATGCAGCATTGCCATTAACTCATTCAGCGGCAAAAATATTATCTCGATAAAAGATACCAGTTCCGATAGTGATTACATGAATACTTGATAAAAAGCAGGAAGCAATCAGCTTGCCGATAAGGATCCATTTTATTGCAGTGCTCTTTGAAGTACTCTATATATTGACCAGCGATATATTTTTCAATACACTTAGGTCCTTGAAAACCCGCGGGATATCGCTTCTAGGCACGCAATTTACTGTTTTTTGCACTAGTGCGAAAAAGTACTCGTACTCGCCACCGCCACAATTTTAGTACATTTATCGTATCAGGCCGGGTGCGAAGGCGTGTCAGACTTTTAGTGACTAAAACTCATTCCTGTTCCTTCTTTCATCAACCCTCTTTTACTTATGCCTTTGTAAGTGTATTGAAAAACATTGTTTGATAAACGTGTAAAGTCACTGCAGCATTCTACTACATAATACCCTCTCCTACGGCTCGTGTGTATTTCGCGTCGGTCGCAATGACAAATTTTCTGCACTTGTATCAAAATGTAGTATATTTACACTTATAGATACAAGATGGTTAAATGACTGATGGCAATAAATATAGGTAGTTATCAAGTAATTTTTTTTTTGAGATCCCCCGACCCTGTGCATTATTTAATTTAAATACGTTATCGATGTTGCAAAATATATTGAACCTAACTAGAAGTAGTTTTTTAGCTTTACAGTAAAACAGTTATTTGCGTATTATAGCGCATGTATTCAGTAGTAATAGACAAAAAACAAAATAGGAAAATAATGTTTTTGGTGAAATTAGAGCCAAATTAGTATCGCATGATGTAGTTTTTCAAAAAAATATATATTAAGATCAGTCTTATTCTGAGATAAAAACTGGTTAAAATTGTGGTATGTGATGATTGAATATATGGTGTATCGACCTTAACGTTGGACCACTGTTTACGCCACACCCTGTATAATAAAACTGTAGAAGTTTTTAGTTTTGCTCGCATTACGTAAAGTGTACGAAATCGATTTGTATATCAAAATCTGTTGAGTATATCGATAGAAATACTACATTCATTGACTGAAGCGGTACGAAGTTCGCCGGGTCAGCTAGTCAACAATATAATCAATCATAATCGCAGGACACAGACAGACAAAAACCTCGATGGCGTCATATTCATCAATTCTTACGCTACATTACCGTGCAACTAACCATAATATCAGCTACTGTTTGCGATCAAAGTAAGGAAATTGTCTAGACAACAATGTAAATAAAAAACAAAATGGCGCAACTAACTTCGGTCCAGCTTCCCCGAATAGTCTTGGCAACCAATATGGCGTACGAAAAGAAACCTAGAACGGCTAGAACTCTAAGAAACTGTTTTTACAACAATACTAGAAACTTTTAAGACGATCTTCCATTAGGAAAACCCAATTTAAGTTGTGATTTTAACCTATAAATAGACGCTAGGGCTGCGGGGAGTTTCTGAAAAGTAGGGCTGAGAACGCGAAGGACTACTGAAGGACATAGGTGTGGTTTTAGTCACTAAAGGCCTGATACGCGCGGAGCTCCACTAGAGGGAGAGAATCACTGGATGATTTGGGAACTGTAAAAAATATAATAAGCGTTTCGCCTCGTAGTTTATACCGCGTACGTCGAAGAACTGGAACAATATGCCTGTTGCGGTCTTCCCATCCGATTATAATTTGGATACCTTCAAGGCTAGAGTGAGTAGGCTCTTAATAAACTACAGCGCCTCACCATCACCGGCTGCATACCATCAGGTGGTATCGCAGTCAAGCACTGGCTTATACCAACTAAAACTACGTTTCAGTTGAATTTATTTTTTCATAACAAGTTTTCATAGCACGGTATAATACTTAGATAATTAATACTCGTCAACCCCACAGGTTCTTCGTACTTCGGGCCTATGCCTTTCTTTTTCGGCTGGAGAGTTTGCATGCCCAGTGTGGCATCGTTCCGCCCACGCTAAAGAGGTGGACATAGCGCTGAATGATACCTGTCGCATCGTAACGGGATGCTTAAAACCTACGCCTCTTGCGATGTTGTATCCTTTAGCCGGTATAGCCCCTCCAGAAGTCCGCCGCGAGATAGCCAGCCGCATCGAAAAGAGTAAACAGGAACGGGACGACCGTCACCCCCTGCATAAACACCAACCATAACCTGCACGTTTAAGGAGCCGTAAAAGCTTTATGCGATTTACGACCTCCTTGAAAGACAGTGACGAGAGATGCGCGCTGTGGAGGGAGAAACATCCATCTCCTCCACTTTTTATCACCCCATCGGAGCATCTTCCCCCTGGACGCGAACTACAGTGGCCAATTTGGAAATCTCTAAACCGCTTGCGAACCCAGGTTGGCCGCTGTAAAAGCAATCTGGCCAAATGGGGCTTCCTCGACCCATCTCTAGCACAGTGCCAGTGTGGTGCCTCTCCACAGGACATGCGCCACCTGCTATGCTGCCCTGCATTACCACCTGCAGTTTTCAAGATCTATATGAGGCCAACAATAGAGCCGTACAGGTTGCTAAATATTGGTCAGAAAAAGTATAGTTTGAGAATATCGACACGAAAAGAAGTAGAAGAAGAATACTCGTCAAGACGAATCATACGAGCAAAAACTCGTTAGGGTTGTGTCGTTTACTACAGAGTATTCCTATACCTTCCGGTTCCATCATCCGATCAACTCCATGTCCTAATAATTTTGCATTGTCATCTGATTTACACATGCATGAATTTCAGCTCAATCGGTAACCGAGAAGTAGATCAAATTTATTTTGCAAGGTTTGATGACAGGCAAACATCGGGACAGGTGAAACTAAATAAAAGCTTGTAAAATAGAACTTTTTTATGTTTTGGAAGGGAAAGTTTAAAAAGTTTGTCGCAACCGCTTGAAAGACCACTCCAATACCGAACCTATAAATATGTAGATCTACAAAATAATTATACTTACTTGATTAGTCATAAAATAAAAAAATAGGCTTTAATTAAAACTTACAATAGAGGAAAGGTATTTTTCAAAACACTAGAAAACCCCTCCTATTTTAATATGTGTGAGGTTCGAATAAACGGTTTTCTTTCTTTCTTTCTTTCTTTCTATCTCTAACGCTTTTACGAAATGTAGTGTTCGTCGCACTAGTGCGCAAAACCGCAGCGGTCAGGCCCCACCACAATTTGTTTTTTTTTTTTGTACTGGTCAGCTTCCATTGTTCGGCGGGCGGTTCCTATATGAAAATAATATGCGAGCCATTTCTCACAATAATTTATTACTCAGCTCCAAAATGACCTTGCTTTCGGCTCGGGCGTGTATTGCTTCTCGGTTGCAATGACAAACTTTGCCCTCTTACATCACGATATAGAATTTCATTTGTCACTAATCCAATGGACTTTAAATTTTTTTTAGAGGTGGTTTAGTTAAACGACTTTTTCAATACTTGTTCGAGAGCCCGCTCATGTCTTAACCTCTTTTAGGCACTCAATTTACCATTTTTCGTACTAATGCGAAAAATGCACGAGTTCGCCCGTGTTGTAATTTATTGTATTTATCATATCAGGCTGGACACTAAGCGACCTCCACAAATTGGGCAGCTCCCGTTTATTTATTTTTTTGTAAGTGTATTGAAAAACTTATTTTGACTGTAGCACTCGGCTCCATAACACCCTCTCCTGCTGCTCGGGTGAATCTCGCCTCGGTAGCTATGACAAACTTCCTCCACTTGAATCAAAATGCACTATTCCCGCTCTAGGGGATTTTTACAGACCAAAACCCACCTACGTTTCATCATTTACCGTTACATAACGTTCATGTCTCATCGCGCATGATTTAGCGCGCAAAAAAAACTTTAATCTAAGTGTTTTTGGCTCATCATTCTCACGGAAATGCCACCCACAAGAATGATCTTGAACTGTTAGAAACATAGGATTATGTTATTATAATTTTACCACATTATGAGTCATGTATGTTAATTCCCACGTGTTATTAAGGCTTTGTATGTTATGTGGTTTACGGATCCGGGTATTTTCCTTCAACTTAGATCTGACAGCAATCAAAGTTTGCTGAAGTTAATCTGTTAAGACATTGAATACCTAAGATTGAGTCAAAGTCAATCAAAATTCAAAATACTTTGATTTCAAATATGACATGGGCGCTTATAAAACGTCAGAAGCTAGTTCACGTTTCCAAATTGGTCGTTCCCTATGGAGAAGAACCGGGAAGAAACTCCATGGTTACTCTTTTAAAAAATGTGGTTGATTTAACAGCCACAGTAGCGGTTGTTGTTTTTTTTTTGATACCGTATTGAATTTTTGACATAGTATTTAGTTTTTTTGACAGAGTATTTTTTTATTTTACATTGTATTTAATTTTTGTAACATTATAAATATTTTGTTTTGACATAGGTACTGTTTGTTTTTTTTTTTTTTTTAAACTTATGTTAAAAACTTTCTTTCGAATACCGTAATTTTATTACAGATACAATAGAAAGACAGTAAGCGAGCGAACGCGACGTTGGCTTGGGGTTTAATGAATTAAAAGGAGCACTGACAAATCTTACTTTTTTTTGCAATATGCAACTCAATATTAGATTGTAAATATTAAAAAAAAACAGTGTTCTGTCATTCGGAAACGTGCTCAGAACTCCAGAAGCCTTTCAGCGCGAGTTTTTGACGGGTCTTTTTCGAGTGAAGTTCAATGGTTGATTTCATTTATTTGCAAATTCGTTCCTAGTTTGTTCCTATATTGTGATGTAAAATTGGTGTAGCTTTAAATTTCAAATTCTAATTTAGTCTTATATTGTCCAGTAAGGGTTTTAAAAACACCCTTACTGGGATGAAATATCATGCGGATTTCATCACGCATGCGGGATTGCTCCTCATGCAGAAATTTTCAAAATGCCAAAAAAACGCGTTCCAATAAATACTTGTATGAAATGGAAATTTGCGGGGTTACGCGAGCAGGGCGATATTAATATTGTAGTACAGAACCCTTGTACCCATCCGACTCTCACTTGGCCAGTTTGAATATGAAGCCATAATCACTTAATTGAAATTCTTGAAGTTGTAGGTACTTATAAAGTGGGAAGCTTTGCTTTTCAAGTAATATTGTTTTCTTTTTTACAAGCTTTGATTTAAATTGAAATTTACGTATGTATGTAACATATATATGTATGTTCGGGTGGAATCTGGCAATTCTATTTTGAAGCAGATATCTTCAAGTGATTGAGCTGAAATTTTGTAAATACGTTTAATTTGGATGACAATGCCTGGTCAGCTGCATGAGACGACATTTTAAATCCAACCGTGCTTTTTTTTTTGGGTGGGTCCTTGCACACGGGCCACAAAAAAAGCCGCTTCAAGCTTCTTTTCGAGGCGGCCTTTTTTGTAGCTCGTGTGCGGCGGTGCCGAAAAAAAAGGCTTAACGCCATTTTTTTTTATTATTGTTAGGCTTTCGTTTGACCACCATCTCACCTGATGTAAGCGATGATGTGGTCGACGACGGAACACGCTTGCCTAGGAGTAACTTTACAGTTCTAGCTATTTTTTGTGGCGGCCAAAATGCCATGCCATTCGTGCTAATCCTTTTCCGTTAGAGCCCATTATGATACTACACGCAAGACCACAAGCTATCACTCGCTTCAGCTTTGTATTTGTGTCGCGTTTTTTAGTGGCCCGTCTGCGGGGGACAGTTTGTTTTCAATACCCACACTGTTAAAATATCAGTCTAATCTACTTCGTTTTTAGGACAGGATACCAGAACAAACATGTAAACCCGATTAAATACGTTTCGTAAGTAAATACATACATTTGCTAAGCTAACAAACAGTACAGTTCGTCAGAGGCGTCGTAACAAATAACAATACGACAACCCCTATAAAAAATACTAGCTTTTGCCCGCGGCTTCGCTCGTGTTAAATTCGAGGTAATAAACACGGTTCCCCTGGGAAGTGGGGGGTTAAAGTGAGACAAAAAGTAGCCTATGTCACTCTTCATCTCTTCAACTATCTCGACTTAAAAAATCACGTCAATTCGTCACTCCGTTTTGCCGTGAAAGACGGACAAACAGACACCATTTCCCATTCATATTATAGTATAGTATACATATATATAGTACTAGCTTTGCCCGCGCGGCTTCGCTCCCGCTCTTCCCTACTCCACCTTACTATACCCAACTCTACCCTACTCTACCCTATTCTACCCTATTCTACCCTACTCTACCCTACTCTACCCTACTCTACCCTACTCTACCCTACTCTACCCTACTCTACCCTACTCTACCCTACTCTACCCTACTCTACCCTACTCTACCCTACTCTACCCTACTCTACCCTACTCTACCCTACTCTACCCTACTCTACCCTACTCTACCCTACTCTACCCTACTCTACCCTACTCTACCCTACTCTACCCTACTCTACCCTACTACTCTACCCTACTCTACCCTACCCTACCCTACTCTACCCTACTCTACCCTACTCTACCCTACTCTACCCTACTCTACCCTACTCTACCCTACACTACCCTAATTTTTTTTTCCATAAGAACCTTCTCCTCACAATAACAATCACAACAAAAAAAAAAACAGCCAAATCGGTCAAGCCGTTTTCATGCCAAGTCGTGACAACGGAAAACGGGGGTCATTTTTATATATATAGATAGAAGATTATAGTATGGATAGTATCTGTAGAACAATTCTAGAGAAATCGCTATGAAAGTACGTTGTAGCTTTATTACGCCGCGCTAGTTTTATTTATTTGTTTTCAAGTACATAAACAATATTACAGATCGGAAAACCGAAGACGTCACACGTGTTGTCTTTGGTATTTGTTCGGCGGCGAGACGTTGAGCCTTTTTTTTTATGGTGGGAAAATCATCAATGACAACCTCCGCTCTTGGGCGGAGCGGAAGATAGTGTCAGACTCTTACTGACTAAAAACCCACCCCGTTCCTTCGTGTCTAAATCCAAATGTGCTCTACATGGTTTTTTTTTCTAAGGTGGGAAATCATCCAATAACATCTCCCGCTCTAGGGCGGAGCTAGAGGTCGTGTCATACTGACTAAAACCCACTCCTATTCCTCCATTGCCTTGCATTCTAGGGCCCTGGGTTATCATTTCAGAAGCGAATCCATAGCCCTAATAGACTTCGACTCTGCTGGGCCCATGCGGTTTTGCAGACACCTCCTTGAGGCGCTCGTGGAACCCTAACGCGCCGTCGACGACTCGGGCTCGCTCCGGTCGGTTACAGGCTACCTACCTATTGATCGTCGTCCGTAAACCCATGCCTACGGTGGGGTAGGACGTGAGGAAGTCCACTCGCCTCCCTCACTAGCATTACTGCTTCGCAGAAGGAGCCGACCGCCTGCCATTCCTCCTCGCACCATGATCTGCACTAGGGTGAAGGAACAGCGAATAATTAGATCCAAGACCGTGGTAACTCTTTCGGACAATCTTACAGCCCTGGAATTCTATGAATACCTTAAAAATGTTTACAAAAGGTACCAAGTACCAACTTATTTACCTACGTAAATAAATCGAAGAAAATGTCGAATTGCTTTTAACAAAAGAACCCCTTTTCCAAACATTGGAAGAAAGAAAACCTTTGACATTATTGTTTGTACAATAATAGGTATATGTGTGTAGGTAACATTGCCTTCCTTATAAAATATTGATACCCAGCTCATTTATTATTGCAGGATGCCTAGCTTATAATTAAAACTCTACGGGTAGTAAAAATCGTGTAGCTAAATGGTTTTTCAAAGCCCTGATGGCTACATTGTTTCTCCGAATCCATTTCCAGCACGTTTAAAATGTTTAAACGGTTCATAGAACATTTTGGATATAGAAATTCTACTAAGCTTTAGTATTTATACAACTTATACATTTTATTTTTTATGTTGGTCATTAATAGACCACTTTGGCTGAGGGGATATGGATAGGAACACTAGTGTATCTTGGCATAGATAATATGTATATGCACCAGGTTTTTGACATCGGCGCACAAACGAATACCATGGATCCAATAGATAATTCTAAACCCCCCTTTGGTGGAAGTTTTCGTCGGGTTTTTTCTTTCTCTCATTCTTATTATTTAGTAAAAAAAAAAAATATTATAGGCTCACGTTTGACCACCGTCTCATCTGATGGCAAGCGATGATGGGGCCGACGATGGAGAACACTGGCCTAGAAGTAGCTTATTCACTCTTGACTTAAAAACCCCTAAGTTATAGCTATCCTGAAACATAGGAAAACCCAAACAGTAATAAAATACCTAGGGTGTTTTTACAGCTCTAGAAAATTCCTGTTGAAAATTTTTTGGCGTTTGTAAATCGAAGCCAACAATTAGCACGGAAGATTTCGGTTGCACTAACAGTACACTTATAGACTTGATATTTTGACCGATCAGAACGCAAAACCCCGCTCCCTCATACCAATCAGAACATAATACCCTGTTCCCTTTACCTCGGCTAGTTGAAAGAATTGTTTTGGTGCACTAGTTAGTTGTAGTAGTAGTAGCATGAGATATCTAGTTGCTGTACGGTCGTTGATCCTGTAAATCTTAGTCTATCTAACGTAAATCACCAGTTGTGACATGAGTATCTAAAATGTATACATAAACCAGCAAGCCATTCGGAATACGTCCAACATTGGTCTGGTGATGTCTGCTACCCATCTTAAATTCTATAAGATAGCCTATAAAGCTTAATTGTCTGTAGCCTCGTATACAGTAAAGCCATCGAGTATTCAGCCTCCAGGAGCCTCATAACAGACGATGGGTTTCTGTCAACACATCTGACGAATCTACGAAATCTAAGACATGATTCTTGTAAGAAAGTAAAATATTATAGTGTAAGTGACATTTCAATTTAATTTCGCAAGTCAAAAATTCAGACGAGCAAGTCGGTTGTCTGAATTTTTGAGTCCTCTTTTTTTGGAAGTCGGTTAAAACCTCGTCATTTATTACATACTAGCTGCTCCCAGCGGCTTCGCCCGCAGGATAGCAGAAAATTATCCCAAGGGAACATACTTCCGGGATAAAAAGTATCCTATGTCCTATTCCAGGACATAGTCTATCCGTGTACCAAGTTTCATCAAAATCGATTTTGCCATTGAGGCGTGAAGACGTAACAAACAAATAAACAAACCCACTTTCGCTTTTATAATATTAGTAAGGATAGTCTAAGATAATAATATTTATGTTCATGGAATTTTCACAACTTGTCAATGTTTCTAACCCAGAGATTATTTTTGTCAGCTCTAATTCATTAAGCATCAAGCGAACGCCGGCGTTCGCGCACCCATTGTCTTTCTATTGCGTCCCTAATTATCACGATTGAAAGGCTAACACATTGTTTGCCAAGAATTTCAATAAGTCAAATTCAGCACCCACCATACATCGTCAGCTTAAAGGAAAAATCTCGTAGCTGGCGTCTCTATTAGTCAAGCTATCTAACAGTGACCACATACGGTCCTTATACCTCGTATGTCAAGGAATCATCTACGACATATCTCATAGCCAGAGACACACCATTAAATTAAGTTAATATAAACTCAATTTAATGGTGCCCTCATACTGTCCTACGAGATATCTCGTATGTGGCATCTGAGAAGAAATCATCTACGAGATATCTCGTAGCCAGTATCCAATGATGTGTTTATGGTTTAGTCACTACTGCTCTTAACCATTCAATCAAACATCATGAAATAAACGGTATCGCTTAGATCAGATGGCGGCACTATAATTTTAATGCGCATAAAGCCACGAGCAAGTCTCTATGATGTTTCTCATTGTTCAGGATGTTCGCGTAAATAGGATAAATATGATATTACAGAAAAAGAAAACACAAAGAACATTTATATAAAGTTTATTTGAACTCATAACTTAACCCTTCAGATACCGTCAATTAGAGACACAATAGTAAGACAATAGATGCGCGGCCACCGGTGGTCGCTTGGGGATTCATGAATTAAGAGTATTCAAAGTCAATTCGAAAATACCTACCACAATTTAAAGCAACCCCTTTTAAAAAACGACAATTTCATATGTAAGGACCTAATATTACTGAAAATGCGGAAACAACCCGTGATATCACAACTGCGGACGAGGGCCTAATCTGTTGTCAGCCTAAGTTGCCCCTTACGACCCCCATGGGGCCCAATGGGATGGACCTGTTCTTAGGAGGGGTCCACATCCCATCACAAGATGTCACATCGGATGGATTAGTTCCTTATCGAAATCATGATAAAACTTTGTTATGTCTGTTGGTGGTATTTAGCTCCACTGACTGACCGACATTTTGACAATTCAAAAGTGCATGTAAATGGTTTATCTACACTGATATTATAAAGAGGTAAAGTTTGTTTTTTTGTTTGTAGGAGGTCATCTCTGGAAGTCCTGGTCCGATTGCTAAAATTCGTTCACCGATAGAAAGCTGACTTATTCCTGAGTGACATAGGCTATATTTTATGGCTGCAGGCGAAGCTGCGAGTAAAATCTAGTTTGAAATAAATGTTTCATATTGGTAACCCTAACGAAGTGAAATACGGCAAAGAATTTTTATTCTTTATAAGTCTATACTTGGCCTCAAATCCTAGGGATAGAACTATAGACCCTATATCTATCTCCATCTATTTAATAGTTTTGTTTAGGTCTTCAAATGCTCCTGATTTCTAATATCTGACATAATAGATGGTGGCCGAGTGGTAACGGCTCCGACTTTCGAGTTGTAGGTCGCGGGTTCAAACTCAGCCAGGCGCATTACTTTGTATAATTTATTTCATCGATACTGCTCTCAAAACGGAGAAGGAAAACATCGTGAGGAAAATGTCCTAGAACCAAAAATTCGAAGACCAATCCGCACTGGGCCCGCGTGGTGGCTGACGGCTCATTCCCTCTCCTAGAGAGGAGGCCTGGGTCCCAGCAGTGGGAACATTCAAAAGGCTGATTATACGGTATATGCTATGCTATAATAGACCAACTATGAAAAATTACCAAATTAAATTAAGTTTGCATGAAGTATCAGCAGACCGCCGACAGTAGAACAAATAATTCTAATTGCTTTATTTTCTTACAGGTACTGATTTGATACTACGTCAGTGCAGAACCTTCTAGCTCTCTATATTGAGGATTTCCTTCTTGGCAGCTTTTTTGTAAGTACTTTTGAATATTTATTATTTTCTCTTCTTGGATTTACCATCGCGGTCATTTCTGAATGACCAATTAAAAAAAAATTTCGCTTGAATCCTGCGGCGCGGCGCCAAACCAATCCCTTTGAAGTTTTTGTTTCGAGTGCAAGCAAAAATGAACTTAGTGGTGATCAGACGAAAGTCTTTACTTATTTAATAAATTTTCAGTGCGCAAAGACATTTAGAAACACTATGAAAAATTTTGTTAAAATTGACTATATTACCAACCGGACAAAAATCAAAACATAATATAAATTAGTTGGCTCAATAAAAATATTGCGAATCTGACCCTAACTTACGATTAAAAACGTGTCATGTCTATGTGATTCGTCACGGAAATATTTAAAAGTTACAAAAAATAATAAAGCTAGTTTTTTAAAGGGGCATCGCAGAAAGACAAATCTAGAATAGTTTTTTTTTTTTATAAAAATAAAACGCTGTTCCGAGCCACGAAATTGACATAGACGGAGTTAATACAAAATACTCAGTGACTACAACCAGCTCTTAAAGTCCTCGTCAAACCTAATACGAGCCAAATTTTCCTTCAAAGCAACAAATCGTTGTTTGTTGCTTTGATTGCTACAATAGCACTTCAATATCAATTACTGACTTAATTGATTATTTACGAAGAAAAGGTTGTTTTCACTTGACGGTAGATTTAATTACATAGATGAAAGCTCTACTGATATTACATTACACATTCCATTTGAACTGATGCCATATTTATGTGCTACGATAGCATATTGAAGGCTACACGTGTATTATTTACCTGTACTAACAAAAGGACAAAATTATAGTGTAGTGTAGTTTAATGTTCGTTCTACTACTACTTTCAGTGTCTAGCAGGTAATTTCTGCGGTCGAGCTACGTAAGAGCCTTTTATTGTAATCCAACCTCTCGGTTTCTCTCTTTAAGGCGTAGCTGGAAAGACCTCACGGCGTCCTTATCTTCCGCATGACGCAGGTCCTCACCGGACATGGCAAGTTCGGGAGGTTCCGGCAACGGATTCAAGCGGAAGAGACGTGCGGGTGTCGACACGGTGGAGCACACAGTCGAGGTGTGCCCTGCTTGGGCGGAGCATCGCCGTGCCCACGTGGGGGCAATCGGTGGCGAAGACCACTCGCGCCGGGCCTTGGTTGGACATGGTCCGGAGCGTGGAAGAGTGGCAGGCGGTCGCCTCCTTCTGCGAAGCAGTAATGCTAGCAAAGGAGGAGGCCGACCGCATCAGGCAACAGCGCCCTCGCCGCCGACGGCGGGATTCCGATCTCGATTTCCGGCCACCGTAGACGCGGTCTCGCCGACGGCGAGCCATGGATAGCTCGCTGTCTGACCGTCCGGTAACTGTCCGGACCGAACCCAAGACGTCGACGGCGCGCACTGTTCCCGCGCGCCTCAAGGAGTTGTCAGCAACAGGAGGGGCCCAGCTGGGTTGAAGCCAACTGGGGCCAGGGTTATCCGAAAGGAAGCTCGAGCCCCGATATGAAGAGGCTTGAAGGAACGGGGTGGGTTTTTAGTCAGTAAGAGTCTGACACTATCTCCCGCTCCACCCAAGAGCGGGGTTTGTCATAGGATAATTTTTGCCTTGCGGGCTTTTTGGCTTGTATTGCTCGCACGTCCCTGCAGTCGTAACCCTATGGTGTTTGAACTTTTTGGAATGGTCTCCATGAGCAATAATTATTTAGGTACAGACCACGCTATAAAAGTTTGCTATGAAAAAATAATTGTCATAGTAAACTTGTTAAACAATAAGAAGAATGTTGATGGCTCATCTTTTAATAAACTTTATAATTATCAAATTCAAAATTCAAAAATTCAAATTCAAAATCATTTATTTCAAATAGACCAAATGTAGGCACTTTTGAATAGTCAAATGTCGGTCAGTCCAAGAAAAGTAAAGCTAAATTGCACGTTCCAAAGCGTAGATCTCTATGGAGAAGAACGTGCAAGAAACTCCATGGACACTCTTTTAAATCATATTATATGTTACATATAATGTTTGTTTACATTATTTCATGTTGCTTCTATTATGTGAGCACAATGTACCTAGATAATAAATTTATCTCCTATTTTTAATATTATTTATATCCTATTTTTATGTCGAATTTTTCGTTACTTATTTCTCTTTTCACAAGGACGTCTGAAGATGGTGAAAGAAGTATAAAAGAAGTATTGTTCTTTATATAGTTCTTAACTTTGTAGGATCTTCTTTTACTGTCCTACATATAGTACACACTTAAGTGGGTATCGAGTCACGTTAACGGTAGAGAAAATCAATATCAACACAAACAAAGTCTACCCAACAGAATGGGTACACTATTCGTTTGTTTATTTATTTATTAAGCTACGTAAGTAATCGTTGTTTCTCTTAGTATCTTATTCTGTAATTTAATGTAACAACAATAAAATTTATTTTGACAAAAACGCCGCTTCAAGCTTCTTTTTGTGGCTCGTGTGCGGCGGTGCCGCCACAAAAAAAACGCTTGAAGCCGCTTCAAGCTAAATCCTTTCACAAGCTGCCGCGTTTCAGTTGTTTTTCGCGGCGGCTTCTAGCTTTTTTTTGTGGTCGCTACTAGCGTTTTTTTTTTGTGGTCGCTTCTAGCGTTTTTTTGAGGCCTGTGTCTCAAAAAGTTACATAATAACAAAACATTTAATTTTTAATCTAAGTTTTTTTTTTTAATTTCGCCTTGTTAACACCGACCTAGATTTATCCCAAGATAGACCTACAAAATGTAAGCTCATTTTAAAACTCATAAATACAGAGTAAGCTCGGGTTGTGAATTATGTTCTTCCACTTAATCCTCTCGTATTCCAAGTATGCACCAACTCTTCATTTAACATTATTAATAATAAGTGCTACACTTGAAAAGGATCAACGTATTTTTACACACCTGAAAACGATTTTAATGATAACAGACCACATCTCATCTTTAAGTCGAGAGTGAATATGTTTCTTCTAGGTAAGCGCGTTCCATCGTCGATCGCATCTTCGCTTTCCATCAGGTGAGATAGCGGTCAAGCGCAAACCTATCAACAATTTAAAAAAAAATATGCTCCTGAGACCGCTACCTAAATTTTCCTAAAATATTCGGGAGGTTTCTACACCGGACGCTTGCGAAAAAAACGCTCGGGTGTGAATATTGTGTAGACCACACAGAGGTTATGGTGGAGCATACGGTAGAGGTGTGCCTTCCTTGGTAGAGCACTGGCGTGTCCTCGTGGAGGCAATTGGCAGCAACGACCTCTCGCGCCAGGCCTTAGCACAGGGCATGGTCCGGAGTGAGGAAGAAGGGTAGGTGGCAATGCGAACCAGTAATGCTAGCGAGGATGCTACTCTGCGAGTGAGGGAAAGAACTTCCTCACTTGGCGCCGGGATCCCAATTCCGATTTCCACCGTAGATCCGTAGATGTGGGCTTGCTCATGGCAAGCAATAGGTATCTGCTCGCCATCCGCAAGCCCACGCTCGCCGTCCGGCCGTCCGGTAACCGTCTGGACCAAGCCCGAATCATCGACGGCGCGTAGTTATCCACGCGCGCCTTAAAGAGATGTCAGCAAATCCGTTAGGGCCCAGCTGAGCTGAAGCCTACTAAGGCCATGATTTTGGTTCCGAAAGGAAACCCGGAGTCCTGGAACGCAAATCTAAGAAGGAACATAGGAATAGGTTTTAGTCAGTAAAAGTCTGACACCCCTCCCATTCCGTCCTAGAGCTTGAGAAGTTATTGGATGATTTCCCACCCAAAAAACCTTTTGGGTAGGTACAAAACCCTAAGAATTATGATACTGTCACATAAAAAAGGTTGAATATTGTGAGTGGGACTTTATAAACTGAGCCGCAGGCAAAGTTTATGATAGTATCACATAAATGTGACATATACCTAATGATTTACAGTTTCATACACTACTTTATCTAATTTAATCATAAAAAAACACAACTTCAAAATTATGGTAAACTAGTTGCTGCCAGCGGCTTCGCCCCTGATCCCTTATCCTTAAACTTTCACCTTTATATAATGTTAAATGTCATATCGCGTAAAAACTAATCATTTATAATCCTCCGTGCGTTTATGTGAAGATTCATACAGGCGCTTATTCGACAATGAACCTAATTCCAAATTTGAAAATAAAAAAAGACGAAATGAAGCCGTTTTTCTTTTGTTAATGTTTTTGGTCTGGATACTAAGTCCTTCAAGCTATGTCTTCGTATGAATAGTTCATTAGTTTACCATTAGCATGCGGGTGCAACACATACTATACATTTTAGTAGTATTTGGCAGCAAATGTATCGCGTCAACCTTTCCGGGAAAACTTTGCTGAGGTAGCCAACACTACAATAAAATTCTCAGCTCCATTTTACCGAGATCGCACATGTTTCAATGACTCTACATATTTTCCAGTTGAAAAGATATTTGAGATACAAAACTACACCAATTTTACACCGCATTATCCACTGAGAATCAATTTGGAAATTATCAAAACAGCCACTAAACTTCACTCAAAGAAATCCCGCCAAAAACTCCGCCATTTTGAATAAGATTCGCTATCAGAGATAATGTAGAAACGGATGATAGTCGGATGCTATTTTCCATGGTAATAATTATGTTTCATTAATTTTGTTAATGATAGTAGTATTAGTATATAGTTCCAATTATGTTAGTGATGGTATTAATTAATTTTGGCCTTATATCGACAAATATGTTTCTGTTTTACGCATTTACCATTTGTCGTTCGTTACCTAACATTTGAATCGCATCATTGTAAGTAAATTTTTTTGTATCAACGTCAAATCAAACCTATAATTCGAAAACTCTATGGTCAAACAAAACTTTAATAGAAAAATACTTATTTTAAGGCACTCTTTTTTGTGTAAAAAAAGTAATTTTGTAAATATAAAGTATAAATAACAAGTAGTAAATTTAAATATAAAGTGTGTAATAAATGAACTTTTTCATCATCATCATCAGCCTTTTTAATGTTCCCACTGCTGGGACTCAGGGCTCCTCTCTAGGGAAGGGAATGGGCCGTAATCCACACGCGGGCCCAGTGCGGGTTGGTGAATGTCAATGTCTTCAAATTTTTGGTTCTAGGGCATGCCGGTTTCCTCACGGTGTTTTTCTTCACCGTTTTGAAAGCAGTGCTTAAATTACAAAATTAGTAGTGTTTAATTACTTAAATTACAAAAAGTAATGCGGTTGGTTGAGTTCGAAGTTCGAACCCACGACGATACGAGTTGTAGACTCGTAAATCGGAGCCGTTACCACTCGACCACTGTTCTCAATTTTTGCTGCTTTTAATTTTAATCATAATTATGGTCTCTAGATAAATTCTGACAATAAAGTTTTACTTTTGATTTCATAATTGGAAAAGTTTCCTCATATTGTAAAAACACATTTCCACACGAGTCGAGCACAGGCCTAAACTAACATTATAAAAAGTGAATTAAAAAGATACAGGTAAGCACAACTCCATTATACAAAAGCCCTACGTATTGTAGCGAAAATTCGTTTGTACCTTCACGATCAAAAAGCAGGAAATACTTCAAATGACTTGCGGAGTTTCTGACATTTTTTCCCGTAAATCTAAATTAGAACCGACAATGTCCTAATCAGGCATGATATTGTTTGGTACAAAAACCCTAAAATATGCCTTGGACATCCGGTTTCAATCATGGTGGAAGCATAAAAAAGGTGGCAAAAAGTAGCACGACAATTACCATGTAATTGGCATAGCTGATCTGTGTCTTGATTACCATTACGTCGAAATTTCTGAGAATGCAAACAAATAAATGAAGGGGTCATCACAGTTTTATGTGGAGTAAACATCATCATCATCATCATTTCAGCCGAAAGACGTCTACTGTGGGACATAGGCCTATCACCACAATGAACGGTCCTATGCGACTCGCATGCATCAGATTCCCACGACCCTCACCAGGTCATCAGTCATTCTTCTGGTACGCGGTCGCTACTCCAGAACCTTTTGACACCAACGACAATCTGTTCTGGGAATGTGACCTGCCCACTGCCACTTAAATTTGACGATTCTGTAAGCTATGTCGGTAACCTTGGTTCTCTTGCGGATATCTAAAAAATGGCAAAAATTATGTGAACAATCTCTAAACTTAATTCACAACTGATGTTTGGAGCGTGTTTTGTTTCCAAGTGTACTTTGCGTCGCTCATAATGAGTCGGGAGGGAATTTACTTTCATCATGGACTAATTTTGCGTCCAATATGGCGCTCAAACACAATATTGTTAAAACCGGATGCTAAGGTAATTTCGTCGACTTTAATTCCAGGATTGGTCCGGATGGCGCTCATCCGGCCACAGCCTATTTCACAAGTACCTTTTTCCAAGTAAATGTATTACTCTTTTCAGTAAAATTAACCAATATCTTATCTTGAATGTCGTCTTTCATAATTCCACCATGCTAAATTAGACCGGAAAGTCCTTAAAAGGGACAATGAGAACCACTTAATTCAAAATCTTTTCAATTTATTACCCCCTTCATTTTGAAAATCTATTTTGTATTTAAATTAATGTGCGGTAAAGTATAAACTTGAAATTAGGGTTTAATTCGTTTGAAACAATTTCAAAGCGTGTTTAAGTTTTATAGCGTAACATAAACGCGTATAGACGTTTGGTTAATCCAATTTTTTGTAACTGTCAATCAGTTTTTTGCTATTCAAATCACAACCATGTCTTGTTAAGATCATTGACGAGCTTAAAAAAATACTGAGTCATCTTTAACAGGGATTTTTTTAAACAAAGATCGTATGACTAAAAGCAGTTCGAGGAACTCAAAAGAAAACAAGTCAAGAGTAATTTTACGCAGCCTTTGTGTTTTTAACTCCAAGTGTTTGTCAATTACGTTTAAAAACATAAAATTTCGTACACAATTATGTATTAATGAGGGGCTGTAGGCGACGAGCACAATTTGCGCGAACAAACCCGCACGGCTGGGTACCAGGGCCCCATATATTAGCGGAGCTAAAGCAAATTGATACATATTCGCGCCCACCGTTTGCGCTCCGTTAACTTCTACAGCTTGCGCGGAATGATAAGCAGACGATACATTAGCTTTTTCTTTTATCTACCAAAATCGAAATCGAGAAATATACTTACTTTAGTACATGTTTTTTTCGTGAAAATAAGGAATTCTCGACGGCATCGGCACTTGGTAGCGACTCGATAAATAAATTGGCTACAATTATGCCGTAGGCTCGTAGCAGTAATACGGAAATTGCTACGCCGACACACTAGACATGATACTCGGGATTCAGATCGTTTATTTACAGTCAATGTACAGTTAGGCACAGTACAGTAGGCGTACAGTAGGCCGTATTGTACTAGGGGTATAATACGACCAACGTAATTTTTTTTTTTTTTTCGACGGGGAAATCATCTTTGACAAAACCCGCTCTTCGGTGGAGCGGGAGATAGTGTCAGACTCTTACTGACTAAAAACCCCGCGCCGTTCCTCCTAGCCTTCATACCGGGGCACGAGCTCCCTTTCGGACAACCCTGTCCCCAGTATGCTTCGACCCAGCTCCTGCTGACAACTCCTTGAGGCGCGCGGGAACAGTGCGCGCCGTCGACGTCTTGGACGCAAGCCTGAACATAGGCTTTGCGCATCTCTCTCTCTTACAATGGGTCTCATCAGAAGAAAAGTCACCCAAAGGGCAATGGAAAGGGCTATGCTCGAAGTGTCATTGCGTGATCGAATCAGGAATGAGGATATCCGCAGAAGAACGCAAGTTGCTGGCATAGCACTAAGAATCGCCAAACTTAAGTGGCAGGGCACATTGCTCTCAGAACAGATGGCCGTTGAGGCCGACAGATTTTGGAACCAGAAGACGTAGCGTTGGAAAGCCTCCTACAAGGTGGACCAAGGACCGGGTAAGGGTTGCGGGAATCCGATGGATACGAGACGCACAGGACCGTTCATTGTGGCGACGCTTAGGGGAGGCCTATGTCCAGCAGTGGACGTCTTTCGGTTGAAAAGATGATGATGATGATCTCTCGTCGTTTGCCATGAATGACGTGATAGAGAGATGCGCAAAGCCTATGTTCACACTCGCCAAGTTACGTCGGCCGCATTGTACGTAAGGCAGTTACTACTTTAGCCAAGCTTTGTTAAGGTCATACATATTAAAATTACTGCAGTGTCTTGCAAGACTAATATTTGGCAATGTTCAAAATTGTTCTATTTGAACTGAAGAAACTGTAGCTGCTATGTGTACATGCTATTATATCAAATTACGGTCATTTGTCGAAAAACACTTGAGAATAATACTCGTTAGTGCGTTTTATAGTTTGTTCATTTTATGGCTCATATAAAAATGAACTTGACATATATGTGTTTTTTTTTTGAGATTGGGAAATCGTCTAATGACTTCTCTCGCTCTAAGGTTGAGTGAAGGGTTGTGTCAGACTTTTGCTGACTAAAAAGCACCTACGTTCCTTTAATTACCCTTTTTGTTTTAGGACCTCGGGTTTCCTCATCAGAAATTCGGGCCTCTACAATTTACTGACATTTCATTTGTGGCGCTTGTGGGGTGGAACACTACGCGCCGCCGACGATTCGGGCTTGGTTCTTACCGGACGACCGGCCGGACGGCGAGCTATCCATTGCTCGTCGTCCATAAGCCCTCGCCTACGGTGGCTGGTTGTCGTGCTGCGACGCCCAATGGGTCTCCTGGGCATAAGGATGTCCAAAAGAATCTACACCTTTATCTCATGATTACAGTCACACTTGACATCATGAGCCACATATCATAATGACATATTTAAAAAGTATGTTATGTGAGTTTTAAGTAAATTAGCTATCATTACTAAATAGAGATCTGATGATTGATGTCAAAGTCAAAAGTTTTTATTTCACATAGGCCTACATGGGCACTTATAAAACGTCAGAAGCTAGTGCACGGTTCCAAATTGATGACTATACCTAAAAGGAAAATACTTCCCTTTCCTAACTCATTATTTTAATAAATAGAAAAAACTTTATTATTAATCTCATAACATTGATTAACTATGGCTATCAATATTTTCAGATTGGTAACAAAGTTTTTCTTTTATTTATTAACATCAAATATTGATGTCATCACATTTGTGAAGTTCCACTTACCAATTTAATATTACCTCAGTATGTGTCATTTTAATCACCATAAAATGCACGTAGTATAATATTCGTTCATACATTCTCGTAATTATAGGTTACCTTGGCAGCATGTAATACTTAAATTTTTATTTTTGTACGTATGTTTGTAATGAATAAACTCAAAAACTACTCTGCCGATTTCAAAAATTATTTCGGCGTTGGAAAGCTACATTCACCCTGAGTAACGTAATAAATATTTATTGCCCGTGCGAAGCCGGGACGGGCCGCTAGTATATTACATATAAAGAAGTAAAGTTTGTTTTTTTTTGTTTGTAGGAGGTAATCTCTGAAAGTACTGGTCCGATTGCAAACATTTTTTTACCAATAGAAAGTCGCTTTATTAGGGTATATTTTATGTACGCGGGCGCAGCCGCGGGCAAAAGTTAGTAATAAATAAAGGCGAAAGTTTATGAGTGTGTGTATGTTTGATGCTTTTTCACATTCGAACGGCTGAACGACGCTTTTCTTATCCTTGGCAACGAGTCTGCTTTTCTTCTAAAAATTCTTCTTGCTAGTGCAGATGCTATCGAATCTTTGATCGAATGTGATAAGTTAAGCTATAGATTTCAACCCTTATAGTGACGTATCCATGCCGATTGTATTCAAGCTGAAGATCGTAACATTTGGGTTTTCTCGCCTAGATTGAGCTCAAAGACGAGCCTTCAACCATGCTGCCAAACCGTAGGGGCCCAGCAGGGTCGAAGCCTACTGGGGCCAAGGGTCTAGTTTCGAAAGAGACGCTCGGCCCCGGTATGAAAGGCAAGAAGGAACGGGGTGGGTTTTGCAATAACGTATTGAGTGTTGAGTTCTTTAGTCAGCAAGAGTCTGACACTATCTCCCACTTGGCCCAAGGTCGGGGGATTTTAATAGGATGATTTTTACCCAAAGACATTAAACATATACTACCGTAAACAGGACATAGCGTATAAAAACCTAATCCGAGACTTATTACTAAAGTAGTAGTAACAAGTCGCTCAGTCTGTACCTGTCAAGTCACGTTTGTGTCCGATATACGCACAAAAAAAAAATATTTTTAGAGAAATGTACCGAGTTGCACATTGCACCATTGTAAATCGTATTATGGCAAAACAACTGGACCTAACTTCAGTTTATTTTCGTAAATATTTTTTGTCTTCACTGAGGCATAAGATGACAGTTTTTCTAAGACATTTCTTCTGATGGCCGCTCTATTGTATCTATTTAATCTCTTTGTTTTTACCCAATGAAAAAAAAAGTCCATGCAGCCAAAAATAGGCGCTGGCAACAGAACGCTGTGAACATAATTTTAACTTCGCGACACATTTTGTCCCAAAAACACGAGCAGACAACTAAGGTGCATTTAAACGATGCTTTTTGACTCGGCAAGTAACTTAGTACAGCTAAAAGCATAATGTTTACATAACAAGTATCGCGGAAACATTCTGTGATATATTTTTAGCGTGGCGCTATATCGCACATGATAGCGCAAAAAATGGGCGCGAAAATAGGGTCATGCGGATATTTGACGTACATAACTGGTAATATAAATCCTCAAGGAACTTAGATATTTCATATAACTAGCTTCTGCCAGCGGCTTTGCTTGCGTGAAAGTTCGTTTTTAACCGACTTCTAAAAAAGGAGGAGGTTCTCATTTCGGATGTTTGTATTTTTTTTTAAAGTTTGTTCGCGCATAACTTCGTCACTTGCCAACCGATTTGAAAAATTCTTTTTTTGTTGGAAAGGGTATACTTCCCAAATGGTCCCATAGACACCAAGTTGGGATCTGATGATAGAATCTTGGCGAAATCGGGGAACTCTTCAAATTCAATTCAATTTTTTAGTGAAGTCGATTTTTTTTTATAAAATGGTTTTTTTCATACAAACTTCAGACCCCCGTTTCATTTGACTGGCCTGTTGGACTTGGTCTAGTGGTTAGTGGTCCTGACTGCTACGCCGGTGGCCGTGATTTCGATTAGAAAATGTGTGTGTGATGAGCACATGATCATTTGTTCTGTATCTGGGTGTAATTTATCAATAATATGTATGTATTTAGAAATAGTATGTTTATTAGTTGCCTAGTTTTCATATCACATACTCGTACTCATATCTGTTTAGTTTGGGACTAGATGGTGCTATGTGATAGTTGTGGAAATATTATTATTACTAGGTAATTATAACTCTCTCTTAGTGCTCGCTTTTCAAGTTCCAGTAGTTTCGACTGTGTGTTGATAAGACATTCAGTTTCTCCTTTTATATATTTAGATCCTCCTTGTATACTCTTATATACTTACATGATATTCATACTACTTATAACCTACTACTTAAGCCCTCAGTTTCGCTCATATGAAACCTTTTTTCACACCCTAAAGGGTTGAATTTCGAGTAATCCATTCTTAATTCCTCGTCTACGCCCTAAAAACAACACGTGTGAACAAATTTAGCTTCCTAGGTCCATGGGTTTAGGCTGGGCGATAATGGGTTAGTGAGTCAGGCATTTTTTTAAATATAAATGTATTCCTCCCGACCAAATTTCGATAAGGATGGCCAATCCATATCGAGATTAGGCAAGAACGTTATACGCAGTAGTGTGAGTGCAAACACAGGTGTGTTGTCTATTCCTTTAAGGCAGAACTACATTGGGCCCACGTGGGACATGTACGTTGATGGCCAGTTTTACTTGGCCATATTATGGAGTGATCGATTTTTAAGCTCTTTTCACAACATATACAGGGTTATTTGTAAAACACTTGCAACCTCTCGGGACTATGTTACTAACATCATTAACAAGAACGTTTGTTTAGTAACTTTCAAAATTTATCATTTTTTAATTCATCAGATTCTCATGCAAAGATAAAAATATTTAAATTAAATGTTGACAGACTTCTTAATAACGAAGTATATGCGAAGCAAGCGATAGTACAATATTGGAGGGGAGCGGGGATCGCTTGCGTCTCGTCATACAGACATAGTTAGATATAGCAAAATACAGAGTTAAAATGTGTTAGATAAAACAATGAAATCTTGAAGATTTGTTTTTGGTAAATGAATTACATATGTTTTATAAAAAGTCGTAGAACAAAAGTTGTTGTTTATGATGTTATGAATATAATCCTTCAAGATTGTCAGTGTTTTACAAATAACCCTGTATATCCCATTGAGCGCCGATTGTACATACGTCTGTATAACGTGAATGACCATGAAAAACGCTTAATTTTCGTTTTGTACATGTACACGTTAGTAAGAAATTTATTTGGCCGAAAATTTTGGTTTCTATATTTTTGTTTTTTCTAGAAAAATCCTTTTAATTATAATATGTTACTACTACTACTTTATTTTTTACTACTATTTCTTTAGGTTACTTAAAACGGCAATTTTATTGGTCAGTAACCCCTGGCGTCCCAGGGATATATACATGCGTAATAAAGTTTTTATACGTTAATATTTATCTTAGGAAAATTTATAAATACAGATATTATATTTGAAAATGAAATGAAAAATGGGGACGTTTTATTAGGAAAATATGGAGAACAGCGGTTATTCTCCGTTCGACTAATTCCGTGAAGATCACATCACTAATTCCATTTCTATGCAAACTATTTCGAAGAACAGACACAGAAATTCGATCCAACTATTTCGACCTCTATTTATACCACTCAACATACCACAACAGCTTGAAAAGGAATTTAAATTAACTATACAAACGTCGAACTATTACGGTTCAATATTAACATGTTGGTCGGTACACTGTATCGATCAAAGTTATCTCATCGTATGTATGATACACAGAGCAAGGAACAACACTATTCTGCCATATCCTTAAAGTTTACACCTTGGTCTAAACCAAGGATGTGCAAGAATGGATGTGTGAGATGGGAAGGTGCCGCTCCTTTCCATCTCGGCACCTTCCCATTTCGGCACCTTCCCATCTCGACACCTTCCCATTTCGGCACCTTCCCATCTCACCAACCATGAATTGCAGGATACCGAGATGGTAATTTTTCCAATTACGATACATACATTCATGGAAGTCGAGACGGGACTTAATCACATCCTACAATACAAAACAAATTCCCCCATCGCGTCTGTCTGCCTGTCAGTGAACGATAAACTTAAAAACTAGTAAATGATTTTTGTGTTGTTTTCTACACTTTTAATAGGAAAAGGTAAAGTTTGTTATTCTTTGTTTGTTTGTTATCTCTGAAAGTACTGGTCGGATTGCGAAATTTTTTTCACCGATTGTTATCTGCTTTCTTCCTGAGTGACATAGGCTATATTTTATGTATACGGGCAAAGCTGCAGGCAAAATCTAGTCATTAATAGACAGAGTTATTTATGAGGGATATATTAGTGTATAATACATGCCTATAAAAGTAGAGAACAGTCGAGAAATTCAAAGATTTCTAACACCCGTGCAAAACTGAGGCGGGCTGCTCATTAATAATTGTGTTATCTATACTTATAATAAATCTGTAGAGAGGTCAATTCTGTACATGAAATATATTTCCAAAATAACTATCAGGGGGTGATTAGTGATCGATACTGATGCTAAAAATGCAAACAGTAAAATTTTTGTCTGTCTGTCTGTCTGTCTGTCTGTCTGTCTGTCTGTCTGTCTGTCTGTCTGTCTGTCTGTCTGTCTGTCTGTCTGTCTGTCTTTCTGTCTGTCTGTATGTTTTTTATAGAAACAAAAACTACTCGATGGATTTTAACGAAACTTGGTACAATCATTATTCATACTCCTGGGCAGGTTATAGTATACTTTTCATCACGCTACGATCAATAGGAGCAGAGCAGTGAAGGGAAATGTTGGGGAAACGGTAGAAATTACTCCATTTTTTAAGCTTCCGTCGCGTTTGCAGCCTTAATGGTTAAAGCTACACAGAAAACGGAAATGTTCTCCTCAAAATTATATAAAAAATGTCTCACGACAGCATACGTCTATTTTTTATGGTTAACTCACAATAACACGTGTAACTCCCGATAGCTTAGCAGTTCTGAGCTTTCTGTTTTTTGTCTACTCTTACGTTTATAACACTGAATGTCGCTGGCATAAGCAACAGGATCCGCGTACGAAGTCGCTGGCAGAAGCTAGTAGACAATATAGCACAAGTTGAGTTGTCATAGTCGTAGTCAAATTTGCCATAGCTCCAAAGATTTTATATATCCTACTAGGCAGCTCATCAATTTTTATGAGTAGAAGTGACAGTCAATCACACTTTAATTTAGAGGAAAAGTTTTGACACTGTGGTCACCAGACCCCCGCCGAGCCGCCTCAATGCTCTATGGTCCGTCAACACGACATATTGGACCCAACAAACCAATATGGCCGTTATTGGCCCAATATGTGCTCGCGTACATTACCATAATGTCCAGAGAGATTTATTGTCCTACCCAGACGCTGACCTCCGCAAAGTATATTCATTATATCAAGGTAATACTTACAAAAGTTATAAATATGATTTGTGGTAAGCAAGACATCTTTTATAGACTTGAGTAAAATATTTTTACGCGCCAACTGTAACAAGAAGGATCGTTTGTGAAATGGAACTACTTTCACGGGACATTTGTTTGAGTTCCTCTTTTTTATTTTTTGACGTTTCGGGCCCTCGCTACGTCAGTGGTAGAATTAGTCGAGTCCTTAGGGAACTGAGTAGGTAACCGAAGTTTAAATGAGTAAATATATTATATGTACATTTCGTAGAAGCTGACAAAAGGAATTACATAGCGTTGACTTTCTCTTGCTCGTAATTTTCATCATCATCTTCAATTTAGCTGAAAGACGTCCACTGTTGGACATAAGCCTGTGCGTTTCGCGATCCTCACCAAGTCAACAATCCACCTCGTGGGAAGCCTTCCGACACTGCGTCTTTCGTGGTCACTACTCCAGAACCTGAAAACATTAGGTGTATTTTATACACATTATTAGTGTGTAAAAAAGAAAGAAAGAAAGACAAATATTTATTTTAGCGCACAAAACACTGTAGACAACAAAAACATAAATATAAATACAAAACTTGAAAAAGGACTTAGGGGAGGCCTTTGCCCAGCAGTGGAACAGTAGTGGATAGAAAAAGAACATTGTGTTGTGTTGTGTGTATGTTTATAACTTCTTCAAGCTCAAAGCCTGAATGGATTTCGTTAAAACTTGGTACACGGGTAGACCATGTCCTAGAATAGCACATAGAGTACTTTTTATCTCGGGAGTATATTCCCTTAGAATATTTTTCTACTATCAAGCAAGCGAAGCCGCTGGCAGCAGCTAGTAACACTATAAATTAATGAGAATTCCTTCAATTATTATCCTTTCTCTACAACAAAATAGCCGAAATTTAATTAAAAAAGTACAACGTTAAGAGGGAAACTCGTAGCCTAAATAAAGATGTTTTCAGCATCCATTCTTAAGGTCCTTACTCCCATTTAGTGCCATAAAACAGTGACTTTCTGAAGCCTACTTATCGGTAAACGACAGGGTTAATAGATTAGGAAAAAAAAATATTACTAGCTTTTGCCCGCCGCTTCGCTCGCGTACCTACATAAATATAAATATATGTGACATCTGTGTATATGTCACTTAGGAATAAAGCAGCTTTTTATCGGCGAAAAAATTTTGGCAATCGGACCAGTACTTTCAGAGATTACCTCCTACAAACAAAAAAATAAACTTTACCTCTTTATTATATTAGTGTAGATACATTCGTATATAACATTATCAAAATATGACCTTTTCGTATGACAATTACTTTTGACAAAAAAAAAAAATAACAACATGATATTTATTCACTTGTTTTCCCTAATCCTTTCAAACGACGGTTTTGATCTTTACAAATATTATAATATGTTTATACAATTGCTGGTTGAGTCTTTTTCAGAATGTAAAAATTCATAGTATATCTAAATCAATCAGTATTTCTCAAAGAAAATGGTTTTAAAGGTCAGCGCGACTTACAAGTATGTGTGCATTATATTATTTATTTATTATATTCTTTATTCT
Organism: Mythimna lalbum; assembly: GCA_949319445.1. NCBI lineage: Eukaryota > Metazoa > Arthropoda > Insecta > Lepidoptera > Noctuidae > Mythimna > Mythimna lalbum. The sequence continues at coordinate 8,127,329 of OX439363.1, forward strand.
ACACCCCAGAAACAAATATACAGGACAAACATTTAAAGAAATAAGTGTACAATGGGCGGTCTTATCGCACATGGCGATTTATTTCATGTTTGAAAAACTCATTACAGTTACATAATCATACACATATAGACAATACTAGCTGCTCCCAGCGGCTTCGCCCGCATGATAGCCAAAAATTATCCCAAGGGAACATACTTCCGGGATAAAAAGTATCCTATGTCCTATTCCAAGACATGGTCTATCCGTGTAGGTATCAAGTTTCATCAAAATCGGTTTTGCCATTTAGGCGTGAAGACATAACTAACAAACAAACTCACTTTCACTTTTATAATATTAGTGCACTAAAATTAAAATTATTGCACTAATCATGAAAATAAATTGTATAAAATTAAAATTCAAGTACATGTCATTATTACATTAAAATACATTAAGTACCATTAATTACTTAACAATTACAATTTCCTAATAGGAATTAAAATAACTCCGCATTTAACTCCAGCTAGATGTTGAAGGGACTATACACCTTAAAGGTACACTGCTTAATTACTCAAACTAAAAATATTAATTAGTATGCTATGGTGTTAGTTGAAGAAGTCGAGTTAATAAAATATAACTTTTGTTTTCCCGCTCATAAATATTGAAACTTTGTGGAAACATGCCAGGTTCAACAAAACAAAGCATTTAATATATTTCTGTATGTAAGAAAGAGGAAATGCGCGAAATGTTTGAAAGTAGCTGTTTAGTGCGGTTTTGCTCGCATTCTAGGAAAACCACTTCATATTCCGGAGTAAACGATATGTGATGTGATAATCTGGATAATGATCTGTCAGTTTACCAAACTTCCTGATACGTTCTTGGGCGGAGCATCGCCGTGCCCTCGTGGGGGTGATCGGCGGCTTTCTCTCGCACCGGGCCTTGGTACAGGCCATGGTCCGAAGCGAGGAGGAGTAGCAGGCGGTCGCCGTCTACTGCGAAGCAGTAGTGTTAGCAAAGAAGGAGGCCGGCCGTATCAGGCAACGGCGCTCACAGCGCTCAGCAACAGGAGGGGCCCAGCTGGGTCGAAGCCTATTGGAGCCAGGGTTACCTCCGAAAGGTAGCTCAGGCCCGGTACGAAAGGCAACGAATAAACAGGAGTGAGTTTTCAGTCAGTTAAAAAGTCTGACACTATATCCTGCTCCGCCCAAGAGCGGGGGATGTCAATTGAATGACTTTTTCCCACCGAAAAAAATAACATCCTGATACGTTGAACCGTTATAGCGTGAATTAGTAACAAACATAGGTGGTAATAAACTATAGTACTATATTGAAAAAAAAAATACGGGCTCAATTATAGCCTGGAATATAACATAGGTACTAGTGGCCTCCACCACAGAAAAAATGAAACATCTATTCCGTGGTCTCGACCGAAGTTGTCTTGCCCGAAGGCTTTTCATCAGAATAAAAATTGAGAACCCGATTACAGCGTCACCAAGGTTCACTTGTATTTTCAAACCATCCAGGAACCATTCGGGATACTTTTATTTACGCTTTTTTTATGGTAGGAAAATCATCTAATGACTACCCCCGGTAGGGCGAAGCGGGAGATAGTGTCAGACTCTTACTGACTAAAAATCCACCCCGTTCCTTCCAGATTTCATCCCTTGGCTCGAGCTATCTTTCGAAACTAACCCTGGCCCCGGTAGGCTTTCGTTACTCTGGTAAGCAGTAATATACAGCGTGTAACATTAAATGCGCAAAACCCATGGAGCAAGGCAAAACCTCAGATACCCCAACTGATTTTTAATTCAATTGACCTAATTATGTTAGAAAAAAAAAACATTAAAAAAAACAAAAAAGAATCCATTGAGCAGTTTAAGTTTGTTCAAAATTCATATCTGCAATGAAATAAGAACTTTTATTATCCCGTATAATTATGAGAAAATTTGATTGGATTACCACTATTTGTGTCTGTTTACCTATTTCAGTGGGTTTGCGCACGTGATGGCTTGACCAATTCATAAATAGACAGGTCGAAGATTTTAATGAATATTTTTTTGAACAATGTAACCGATATTAAAAAGTTGTTTAATTGATTCTGCTCATTATCCTGATCAAAGTAATTTCAGGTTTTGCGCATTTAACGTTATACGTTGTAGAAATAATACCTATATTATAACAGCTTTTTGCACGTTAAAATAACAAAAGACAAAACATCTGACAAATAGTAATATCGGAACAAAAAATTGGTATAAAATTAATATAAATTATATAATTATGAACAGTCACGTGAAGCCCGCATTAACAGCCTGTAGACTTGTTTGAACAAAAAAAACAAGGTTTTTTTGCCTTTAATATTGATATAAAAACATAATTATGTAAACTGTTCGAAGGCATAAGAAAGATTAGATAAAAAACAAATATTCATTTAGGCTGGTACCTATTATAATTATACTTAACTAGCTTTTACCCGTGGCTTCGCCCGCGCACATAAAATATAACACATTTGAAAACAAATGGTGAAAACATTTTAGTAATCGGACTAGTACTTTCAGAGATTACCTCCTATAAACAAAAAAAAAACAAACTGTCAAACTGTACCTCTACAGTATTAATGTACTCGTAGATTGACTGGCTTCAGCCAGTGGTTTCGTCCGCGTGAATACAGAAAATGTAATAAATATAGACTATGTCACTGATAAAGCAGCATTCTTCTAGGACTGAAAATAAAAATACAAAACTGTCCTCTTTATAATATTAAATAATTAGTTATCCCCTTGGATACACCCGAGTCTCCTGTGGGACATAGCGTGATGCTTATTACGAAAAAAAAAAATTACCCTCACTATACAAAATGTTAAACTTGATTGGACAATTTGTATGGCGAAGCCGATTTTTTCTTTAGTTTCCTGAAAAAAAATCTTGTGGAAGGTTGTTCAGTTTTGTCTACAGAGCAAGCCCTTAAAGTTTGCGGAGGGCTGTCCCTTACACCTTGTATATAGCTAGCATATATATATAGGTAGTTTTCCTCAATAAATATTACAACATGGAAATATTTGAAAGTTACACAAAATAATAAAGCATACTTTATAAAAGAGTCTGGCATAGACAAAAATCTTAAATATACTTTTTTTTATAAAAATAAAACTATACCTAGACCCGGGTAAATCCCCTACAAAATATTATATTCAGTGACTACAACCGGACCTTAATTCATGAATCCCCAAGCGACCACCGGTGGCCGCGCATCTATTGTCTTACTATTGTGTCTCTAATTGACGGTATCTGAAGGGTTAAATAAAATTTTTGGGTTTAAACAAATCGTGTGCCCAACTCTAGCCACCATTGCTTCACACAGTTGGCTGAACGCAGGCCTCGCCCAAATTCTTTAATTTCCGGTTCTCCACATCCTGTCCACACTTGCAGCCTTCCTCAGGTAAAATATCCATAGGAGGGGTACACCCACATTATATCAGTTCGCGAATATCTTCTATTGAAATCGGTTGTTATGTAAATTCTATATAAGGTCAAAAAACCAATACTAAGGCCACTCGCCCACCATTCTCAGTGCAAACGCGATAGTGACGCGCTTCTATCACTATGCAAACGCGACTCAGTAACCAATATGAAGTTTTTGCATGTAGAATGTTGCATTCCTTTCGTTTTCTCCCTTTTTTTTCGGTGGCAAAATCATCCAATGACAGCCCCCGCTCTTGGGTGGAGCGGGAGATAGTGTCAGACTCTTACTGACTAAAAACTCACCCCGTTCTTTCTAGCCTCTTCATACCGGGGCTTGAGTTCCTTTCGGATAACCCTGGCCCCAGTAGGCTTCGACCCAGCTGGGCCCCTCCTGTTGCTGACAACTCCTTCACGCGCGCGGGAACAGTGCGCGCCGTCCACGTCTTGGGCTCGGTCCGGACAGTTACCGGACGGTCGGACAGCGAGCTACCCATGGCCATCCGCCCAAGCAGAGCACACCTCGACTGTGTGCTTCACCGTGTCCTCCGGTCCGTTTTCTCCTTGATATTGTCCGTTACGGTCGCGCGTTTGCATCGCTACAGACGCGATGCTGTAGCGCGTTAGTATCGCTTCTGTAACGCGTTGCAAATGCGACTAATGCACGTTAGTAGTGACGCTGTAGTGCGATTATAAAACGCACGATAGCATCGCTAAAAAAGTCGCCGTGGGCGAGGGCCCTAAGCGGGATACACGTTTAGTATTGGATTTTTTCACATCATTTTGCCATATCTTTTGTCACATAAAAATAGATTTCCGCAATCTGCATAATAAAGACATAAAATACTAACGACCATATAATTTTTTATGTAAAGTTTTGTTTTTATATGTTTTATGTAGAAAATGCGTATTTGTAATTTGGACCTACATAAATCTAGATTAAAATGTTAGTGATCTGTCTTCTCAAACTGTAAATTAATTATGTATTTATTTTAAGTCGTTGTTCAACTTGTAATATAAATTATATTATTGTGACAATCATCCTAATTTCTAGTTGGCAGGAGCCTTAAAATATTCCAATAGAAAAATATGTTAAACTAGTTTTTTTTCTTTCCTTTTGAACTGATTCAAACAATAGATTGAATCGTATTATATATATATTTGTAATATTTGTAACCAAATGGTTATATCTTTCTGTCGTATTTTAAACCTCACTCAGATCCCAGACGCAACATCTATCTTCTATCTATATATATATATAAAAATGACCCCCGTTTTCCGTTGTCACGACTTGGCATGAAAACGGCTTGACCGATTTGGCTGGTTTTTTTTTTTTGTTGTGATTGTTATTGTGAGGAGAAGGTTCTTATGGCAAAAAAAAATAGGGTAGTGTAGGGTAGAGTAGGGTAGAGTAGGGTAGAGTAGGGTAGAGTAGGGTAGAGTAGGGTAGGGTAGGGTAGAGTAGGGTAGAGTAGGGTAGAGTAGGGTAGGGTAGGGTAGAGTAGGGTAGAGTAGGGTAGAGTAGGGTAGAGTAGGGTAGAGTAGGGTAGAGTAGGGTAGAGTAGGGTAGAGTAGGGTAGAGTAGGGTAGAGTAGGGTAGAGTAGGGTAGAGTAGGGTAGAGTAGGGTAGAGTAGGGTAGAGTAGGGTAGAGTAGGGTAGAGTTGGGTATAGTAGGGTGGAGTAGGGAAGAGCGGGAGCGAAGCCGCGCGGGCAAAGCTAGTACGTTTATAGATATATCTACTTACCAACCCGTGACACGGACCCAAGTCCGTGTGTTGGCCCTCTCCTAGAAAAGAGACCTGAGTCTCAGTAACATTATAAGACTGATTATTATGCTTATGTATAATCTAACAACACTCTATCCCGCACATATTGAGACTGAGACAATAAGTAACGCCTGGGGGAATAATGTTATACATTAGAGTAAAATCCCAGAGTTGCTGCTCTAATGTATAGCATTATTTGGAGGCAGAAAGCGAGTTCATTTGTTTTAGTCTCACCTCGACACAGTCACGCCAACTGAAATCGTATTCAAAAGATTTCCCCAGCTAAATTGATAGTGATCCTTTAGTTTTATTTATGGAGAGACGCGATGTGATAATGCGACAACCATTTTTCGGGTTTTGTATATCAAAAGGAAAAAATAAAACCCTTATAGGATCACTTTGTTGTCCATCCGTCGAGACACTTTATCTCGGAAACGCGTAGAGGTTTCAAATTGAAATTAACTCTTCAGATACCGTCAATTAGAGACACAATAGTAAGACAATAGATGCGCGGCCACCGGGTGTCGCTTGGGGATTCATGAATTAAAACCATATACGGGAGACGTCATGTCTGAGGTTCCTTGAAACTGTAAAAAAATCAAACATCTGTGTTAACGAAAAAAAAAATACAGCCATTTTTGTAGCATTTCGTCACTCTCAAGGGAATCAAAATTCATAGGTTAGGTACTTCCCGTTGACCTAGAGAATCTTAAAAATTGGCATAAAGGCAAGTTCTTATAGCACAGGTATATAAGAATAAATAAGAAAACAGTTTTGATGTGAAAGTCTGATAGGTACAGTCGGGCGACGAAAACGTACCCGAAATTTTTACAAAAATAAAACGTGCTTTCGTTCGATGTATGACGTAGGACATGCAGTAAGCACTGTATGCAGGCGTCATGAAGTCTGTATGCAGCGATGCAAGCACAACGTTGCCGTTCCGTCGACAGAGTAACATAGTTTTGTAGGTAACCTGTGAGCAGGCTTACACAAAGCATATACAAGGTGTAACGTTAAATGCGCAAAACCTGAAATTAGTTTGATCCGAATAACGAGCAGAATCAATTAAACCACTTTTTAATATAGGTCACATAAAAAAAAATCTTCATTTTTAAGATTTTTTGTCGCTCTGTCTATTTATGAATAGGTCAAGCCATCACGTGCGCAAACCCGCTGGAATAGGTAAACAAACACAAATAGTTGTAATCCAATCAAATTTTCTCATACACGAGATAATCAATTATTATTACTTATTTCAATGCAGATATGAATTTTAAACAAACTAAAACTACTCATAAAACCTTTAGAAAAAAAAAAATTTTTTTTTGTCGCATAATTAGGTCAATCTAATCAAAAATCAGTTGTGGTGTCTGAGGTTTTGCGCATTTAACGTTACACATTGTATAGTCATTCTCTCTCCTGCGTCTTCACAGTGAGATCATTAATTCATGAATCCCCAAGCGACCACCGGTGGCCGCGCATCTATTGTCTTACTATTGTGTCTCTAATTGACGGTATCTGAAGGGTTAAAAGGCTGATTATACTATGTTATGCTATATGTCTATGAAGCTACATGACCGTGGGCAGTGGGCCTAAATGATACACAGGGTCAGACTCAGCTGTCAGACTATTACTGTCTAAAACTCGAGTGAGTTCGTTTAATTACCGTTTGCATTTTAGAGGTGGTGACTCCTTGAAACAATCCTCCTTACTTACATATTTTAGTCATCACGCCTAAAGGCTTTTAATGCACCCTTATACCTATTGATATAAGTACTTTACCAAGGTTATTTTGCTAGTAAAACCGCAGTAAAACGGACTGGGTATAAAATAACCTCACGTTCGCCGTCTCCACGGGTTCTTGTACCTATAATATCCGATTTCCACGTGTGTTGCTCTTGTGTGCTTGGAGGCTATTAGATGTATGACTGGATCACGTTACTGTACCAGCACTGCACTGCTTCCTTTACACAGAAGCCATTAATGGGTAAATTATTCTGGTGTTATCTCTCCTTGTGGAGAAAATAATGTTGAACTACAGAGTAAGGATGATCGATTTTTTAACGTGGCTGACAATGGGCTAGTCTGTCGGTTTTCTATAGTTTACATTTCGGCGACTGCACTGGAATTGCACAATCTAATTCCGCCAAGTCCATTCCATCATCGTAACACAAGACGTACGGCGTTGCGTCACCGGTACATAGTTGACATGCCACCCATACGCACAAAGCGTTTTGGGAACATATTTATGGTGCGTACAGCCAAGGAGTGGAATTCCCTGCCGGAGTCTGTGTTTCCTGATAGCTAAAACTTAGGGGTCTTTAAGTTGATAATGAATAGCTTACTTCTAGGCAAGCGTGCTCCATCGCCGACCACATCGTCGCTTTCCGTCAGGTGAGATAATGGTTAAGCGCGAGCTTATCAACAATAAAAAAAAAACTGGGCAAGTGTGATTCGGACTCCCGCCCTGACGGTTCCTAACAAACTTACCCATGCAAATATGTAGTTCAATTCCGAAATGGAGTCTCGGCATATTTTTACGAATCGCAAAAAAAAATTGTGACGTAACACGTAACAACAAATTTACAGTTTTTAGATTTATTCCTATAGTTGTGCTATTAGCCCTTGCTCTAAGCCAAATTTCAGAATTTTGGGTCCACGGAAAGTACCCTATGAATTTTGTTTTTTTATTATTATTATTGATAGGTTTGCGCTTGACCGCTATCTCAGCTGATGGAAAGCGACGATGCGGTCGACGATGGAACGCGCTTACCTAGAAGAAACCTATTCACTCTCGACTTAAAGATTCCTGGGTTGTTACTATCAGGAAACACAGACTCCGGCAAGGAATTCCATTCCTTAGCTGCACGCACAATGAATGTGTTTCCAAAACGTTTTGTGCGTGTAGGTGGGATTTCCACCATGTACCGGTGGTGCATCGCCGTACGTCTGGTAGTCCGATGATGGAACGGGCTAGGCGGAATCAGTTTATGCAATTCCGACGCACACTCCCCGAAATGCAACCGGTAGAAAACCGACAGGCTAGCAACTCGGCGTCGATGCTCAAGACTTTGAAGCTTCGAATCGACGAGTGTATTATCGCCAATTATCCTTCTGGCTCGCCTCTCAATTGCCTCAAGTGCATCAAGCTGGTATCAGGCAGATCCGTCCCAAAGATGAGAGCAATACTCCATACACGATCGAACTTGCGCTTGATAAAGTTTGAGCAGCTGTTCCGGCTTGAAGTACTGTCTGACCTTTGCGAGGATTCCCAGCTTCCTTCCAGATTTCCTTGAGAGTGTCGAAATGTAAGTTTTTTGCTACATAAACCAAACTATCTCTTTTTCTCGTTAACTTACAAGTTTGATTTCTTCACAGTTTAATTTCAACTCGATACCTCCACGCGTTCCCAAGATAAAGGGTCTTGACAAACATACAGACAGACGAACATCAAAGTGATTCTATATGGGTTTCGTTTTTTCCTTTCAAGGTACAGAACCCTAATAAACTATATTTATATACTAATCTTTTTTAGAATAAGAATAAAAAAACCAGTCAAGTGCGAGTCCGGCTCGCAATCGAAGTGTTTCGGTCCCCATTAAATTTTATTTTTATTATTTGTTGTTACAGCGGCATAGCGGAATCGTTTGTACGATCATGTGAAGAGGAGGGATGAACCACATGTTACTAATAGAATATTATGAGTGAATACATGTGTATGGATGGAAAGGCAGAGGGAGGCCAAAGAAAAGAGGGATGGAATCTGTGAGGAGTGATACGAAGGGAAAAGAGTCGTTTGTGAAGAAAATGACTGTCAAATAAAACTTGTGCGTCCAAAATGGCTGAAACGTTGATGAGTACTTAACACAGATGTGCTACTACATCTTCTGATAGACTTATTAGAAGATGTAGTAGTTTGGAGGTAAGCAAAACAGAGAGTAAAGTCCCGCAAACCTCCGTTGAAAAGGGAGGATCCTCCGACCAGACAGGGTGTTATAGTCTGGTGGGCGACTGCCCGATAGTTGATGTCGGGCTGTCGTATATGTTCAAATCGCGCGGAGAACTTTGATTGCGCGATGCAGGATTTTGTATTTTCTTCGTAGTTTTTATGTGGCGTCATAGTTGTCGCTACAGTAGTACATCTTTTGAAAGATTACTCATCAACGTGAGTGTCTCGATCAATGTGAGATGCAGAAAAATAAAAAAACCGCATCAAAACCGGCCCATTTGCTTAGGAGCTACGATAGCACAGACAGACACATAGACACGTCAAACTTATAACAACCCTCTTTTCCTTCGGGGTTTAAAAATCCTTTTTCACCAAGACAGCGCGCTGTCTCACACCGCGGCGGTTGCCACAGCGAAAATTTACGAATTACGGTAACCGTAATTGACGAGTACTGTATTCTTCACATTGAGGTCGGAAACTTTTTAGACCTCCCACGTATGGTGTCATTCCTCATAAAACAGTTATACAGTCACTAAAACAGAAATAAATTGAATCTCCATTTTGACTGTCTGAGACCTATTTTTTGACATTGAAATAAAGGCGAATTGGCACGCCTATAATGTTAAGCAAAAACATGTAACTTTGCTCTGTACTTACTCTTTGTACCATCTGCTATACCGTGTTTTTATACCAATAAATGTTATTCTATTCTATTCTATCGATAAAACTTTTTAATGAAAAAATATTTTTTCTAGCAATCTTTTATAGCACGGTATAATAACCAATATAATATTAATACTCGTCTAGATCAATCATTCGAGCCCAAACTCGATGGGATTGTGTCGTTTAACTACCAAGCTCCTATAGCCACCATCTCGTTCCATCATCAGATCAGCTCCATGTTATAATAAGTTTACATAGTCATTTGATTTACATAGGCATGCAAAATTACTGCATCCGTAGCCGGGAAATTGATCAAATTTAATTTGCAAGATTTGATTACAGACGTATACAAAAATCGGGACAGGTGAAACTAAATAAAGCTTGTAAAAAATCGGTTTTTGTTACCCACGAGTAATGGGTAGCTCGCTGTCCGACCGTCTGGTAACTGTCCGGACCGAGCCCAAGTCGTCGACGGCGCGCACTGTTCCCGCGCGCCTCAAGGAGTTGTCAGCAACAGCAGGAGCCCAGCGGGATCGAAGCCTACTGGGGCCAGGGTTAGCTCCAAAAGGTAGCTCAGACCCGGTATGAAAGGCAAGAAGGAACGGGGTGGGTGGTTTGTTAGTCAGTAAGAGTCTGACACTATCTCCCACTCCGGCCAAGGGCGGGGCATGTCATTTGGATAATTTTTACCCAACATAAAAAAAAACTTACAAATTCGATTATTTGATTATTCGATTTCAGTTCGCCATCCCTACTACAAGGCCTACTCCACGATAGGTTCGAACTACCTGCGTAGGTTCTATTGTAGAACATTAATCTTGGTACACCGTAAATTATTCTAAGTATGTTTCTTATTACCTGTGGCTACCCAATAATAAATAACTTCGCTACTTTTATAGCGATCTTTTTCCAACGTTTCGTCCGCACGAAATTCAGGAACTTTCCCAATACATACATACACAAGCTATTTTAATGTTACCACTGCTGGGACTCAGGCCTCCTCTCTAAAAGAGAAAATGGGCCGTGATCCAACACGTGGACCTCTGCGGGTTGGTGGATGTCACATGTCTTCAAATTTTTGGTTCTAAGTCATGTTTTACAAATAACCCTGTATAAAATAAACACTTAAATACTAACTAAACTATTTATACTAAAACCTAAAGTAACTATGTACATAAATATAATACAAAATAACAAAGTACGCTAAGGCGGCAACATCGCTGTCATCCGGAAATGTTCCCAGAAGACTGGAAGCATTGCCATGTTAAATGGCTATGCTAATTCTTTGGATGAAGAACGAGTCAGCCCGTTTTTTTTTTTGTCGATGGTGAAAATCATCTTTGACAAAACCCGCTCTTGGGTGGAGCGGGGGATAGTGTCAGACTCTTACTGACTAAAAACCCCGCGCCGTTCCTTCTAGCCTTTATACCGGGGCACGAGCTCCCTTTCGGACAACCCTGTCCCCAGTAGGCTTCGACCCAGCTGGGCCCCTCCTGCTGCTGACAACTCGCGCACGTGGGTTATGCAAAGTGTTGATCAGTCGGCGTAGAATTTCCTTGTAACGGAGACGGGCACCCGGACTCCATGACCCAAGCGTTTATTTTTATTTAATATGTGGCATAAGTTTGAATCTGCCATAAGAGATCCCGATGAAAAAGTCTCTATAGTAACAAACAACAAAATTCCAACCTAATTAAAAAAAAAAAATGTATGTAAATAAAAGAAATGGCTGGTTCGAGATGACTCAAAAAATACCTAATTGGGAAAGCCTTTGCCCAGCAATAACAAAAAATATGAATGATGAAATAAAAAGAAAAAATAATGAGATAGAAAAAGGTGATGTTACGTAAAAATATATATTATACGGGTAGACATGGGAACCTCCTACTTGTTTTTTCGCAGCTTAAATCGCCAAAGGTAACATATTCTCCATATTTATCTAATTTGCGTTATGTTCATTTTTCCCCATTTTTTAGGGTACCGTACCTCAAAAGAAAAAATGGAACCCTTATGGGGTCGCTTTGTTGTTTTCTTAGAAACGCATAGAGGTATCGAGTTGAAATTAAAACTATATACTCAAGTCTGCGGTCCCTTGAAGCTGTGAAAAACTCAAACTTCTAAGCTTACGAAAAAAATATATGACCGCTTATATTGCAAAAAACGTATATTTCAACATTCTCAAGATAAACAAAAGTTTTAGCGTACTTTATTTATTTAATCTTCATGCAACAAAAAGTACAAAGGCGGACTTAATGCCTTAGGCATTCTCTACCAGTCAACCTAGGGAGGTGAAGAGATAATATGGTAGGCGCACAAAAGAGAATTTTGTTTTGGAAACAAGAGTAAAAAGAATACATATAGTTAAAATACACATACATATATATTTAATATAATACTTAACATTACGTACTTCCTATTGACCTAGAGTCCTGAAATTTGGCATGAAGCAAAGTCTCATAGCATAAGTATAGGAAAAAAACTGAAAACTGCAAATTTATTGTTACATCACAAAAAATAACACTTTTTTGCGATTAGGCAAAATGTAAGAGACTCGATTCGGGAATAGAACTGTTTTCATAGGTAAGTTTGTACGGAACCCTCAGTGAGCGAGTCCGACTTGCACTTGCCCTATTTTATTTATTTAAACTTCATGTACAGCAGTGGTACATACTTTCACCGGTAGAAAACTTCTTTTTTCCTGGGTGACATAGACTATAATATAATTTTATGTACGCGGGCGAAGTCGCGAGCAAAAGCTAGTATTATATATAGTGTACATTTAGATACATAACCTTCGTCAACTTCACAGTTTTACATAAAGCAGTTGATATCTTATTTTCCCTTCACCAAGAGACAGTTTAAATAAATAACTTCTCACGCGACGTAACTACCTAGGGAGAAAATAGGAGGGAATATTTTGTAGCTGGCAACCGGAAAAAAGACAAGCCAGCTACGTCGCTGGCACTTTCCACGGCTTAATGGATTATTAGCAGAATTATTTGCAGTAGGAAACTGCTATGACGCCATTTTCTTGTAAAACTGGGCAGTAATGACAATGTTGTCTGCATAAAAATCTGTGAAGTTGAAACGTACAAAGCCTTTCACGTTAAAGTATTTATAAAACTAGCTGTACATTTTTAAAGTTAAGGTTGCCGCAGACAGTTGCAATTCGAAAACGCGACAACGGGTTTTCGTAGATTTTTTTATATGCGTAGAGCAATTTTATTATGGACAGCGTCATGAACAGATTAGTTATCCCTTTTTCCCCAAATCACCTTAAACCTGTATAATTATTATGACCATTGTCGTATTTTCACGTAATGCCTGTCTTTGAGAAGAACCTGTTGAAATAAATAACTTCTAACTTGAGATAGACTTCCTGAGAAGAGAAATTATTATTTAATATTTTCCAGCTGTGAACCAGAAAAAGGACAAGGCAACTACATTATTAGCACTTTTCAGAGCTTAATGGATTTTTGAGAATTGCTACAACAAGAAACTACAACATTTACGACGCCATTTTCTTGTAAGCAGTGAGTAACGTCAATGTTTTCTTCATAAAAATCGGTAAAGTTGAAACGAAGAAACCATTTTACCTAAAAGTAGTCATAAAACCAGCAGTTTCCCTACAAAGTATAAATAAAATAGGCGATACATTCGCATATTCAGGCTCCTGCTCACATGTGCGACAATTCGACAAAGATAAGACGTTAACTTTTCAAATAAATAATTCAATGTGTAAACTCATTAAAAAATAAAAGTCCCGAGAATATAACTTGGAACGAAACTGAAAGAAACAATAAAATAATAATGAATTAGATAAAGTGTTTTATTGTTATATCATAATGTAAGATAGAAGGTTACATATCCTAAATAATAACAACAACATGTCAAAACGAGCTTTTTTTGACAACTTTAGAGCAACTTTAGTATTTCTAAACAGAACTCGTAGACACATCATTGTCGCACTGTCCCATCATTTCTATCTGCGAAAACCTTTACGTAAACTTTCTGTCACGAAATAAAGTCTGGCTTTTTTTTTCAAACATGATTGCATTGATGTTTCATAACTGCATTGAAAGGGAAGGAATTGCCAGGAGCGAGAGGAAATTTGGTCATCAGAATTTCATTATGAAAAGATTAGGTTTCCGTCACATTTACAGTGTGTATACTTTACCAGCTAGGTATACACTGCCTTGGGTATTTGACACGTGTATTGTGTATCACATTTCAAGGAAATATGTGACTTTGTTTGCTTTCGTCTCGTTTTGTATGTATTTTCCTTAATGTTGATTATTTTGTTCTCAGGGCGGGTATTTAATTGAGTGTTTTGAATTAAACACGTCAAACATGTCAAATTTTTACTGGTTTTCAGTTTAGAGTTTACGTAATACTGAACTTCAAAGGCTTAAATCAGAATTAGTTTATAAGCTGTTGACTAACCTCCACAAGTCCACAGTCAACAGCCTATAAACTTGTATAATTATATAAAATACAATAAAAGCACATCCTGAGAGTAATATGTTCAGAATCGACATTTGGACTGATTTCTCCTATTTTTAAACTAGGTATATTTTTAACGGATTTTTTTTTGTATTATTTAGAAAAAAAATATTTGGTACTTATTTTGAAAATTTTTCTTGTTTACATCACTATTGCTTCGTAATTGAACAATTGTTATTGAACAATATTTTTTATCGTAGGTACAAACAAACCAAATAGTTTAACTGTGTGAGTGACTTAATTTTATAAATTGTAAGGATTATATTATTTGGTATCAACTATCCTTATAAGTATAAAAAATAAATCAATTTTTTAAATATTTTTTTTTAATATATTGCACAACTATCACACAACGCCATCTAGTCCCAAGCTAAGCAGAGCTTGTGTTATGGGTAACATGTAGACAACTGATAAACATACTTATATATTCCTAAATACATACATATCATAGATAAATTACACCCAGACACAGAACAAATGATTATGCTCATCACACAAACATTTGTCCTGGGTGGGAATCGAACCCACGACCTCCGGCATAGCAGTCAGGGTCATTTACCACTAGACCAACAGGCCAGTCAAGTCAATTACTACTGAATTCCTCTCAACCATAGTTTGGTCTTCGTCATTATTATTATATTTTGAGTTCTCCAAATTACAATGATTTGTTATAATTAACATGTATTTATTAGTTTAAAATTTAAGTATTATTTAAAACTGTTCTAACCAACCTATTTTAACCCTTCAGATACCGACAATTAGAGACACAATAGTAAGACAATAGATGCACGGCCACCGGTGGTCGCTTGGGGATTCATGAATTAATGATATTTAATGATATTTTTGATATCTAGTATTTATTTATTGTGAACCCTACACAGTATAGTCTTTTTTACTTCCAAGGTTGACTAGTAGAAAATGTCTTGTTGCATTAAGTCCGCCTATGTATCACTACTGTAGGTCATCATCATCATAATTTCAGCCGATACACGTCCACAGTTGGACATAGGCCTCCCCCAAAGCGGCGCCACAACGAACGTTCCTGTGCGTCTCGCATCCATCGGTTTCCCGCAACCTTCACCAGGTCATCAGTCCACCTTGTTGGAGGCTACTGTAGGTACATAAAGTTTAAATAAATAAAACAGATTTTTAACATGCCTTAAAAAGGTTTTGCTTTCTGCTGAAACCCAAACTCATTCCGAAGATACGGTTCTGGTTTCGGTTTTGGTAGACAGCCCTATTTCGATAGGATACACCAATTAATCTA
Source organism: Mythimna lalbum (assembly GCA_949319445.1). Classification (NCBI taxonomy): domain Eukaryota; kingdom Metazoa; phylum Arthropoda; class Insecta; order Lepidoptera; family Noctuidae; genus Mythimna; species Mythimna lalbum. Next base: position 8,142,910 of record OX439363.1, read on the forward strand.
GTGTACTTCCAAGAGTCCGTTTATAGACATAGACGTCCAATCACCGGCGACCACGTAACTCATCTCAGCTGCAAATATTGCGCACACTTGCATACACTTCTGAAGACGCTATACAACTAACAATTCATACTCAAGTTTAAGACGGAGTAAAACATCGTGAACTACCATTCAACTCAGGGATGGCAAACCTTGGTACACGTGCCAGTGGCGACACCTAGCAAAATTAAGCTAGAACCAACTACATTAGACCGACCTGCCGCGCTAGCGATAACAGCAGTAAGCATGTTTTTCATGTTTTGAGTAATTGTCGTGCAAGTTTTTGTTTTTCCGGACTTCTTTTTTTAAGTTATATTGTGATAGTTGAAACGTGAAGCCCAAATAAAGCGCTTTTATATTCTTTACTCAATAAAATTGTATATATCTTAGAATAGTTTTAAATGACGGAATAAAAAGATTTTCCTTTAATTCCAAAAATTTTACTTACTGCTAATATCGCTAGCACGGCAGCGACGCTGATTTGTACATTTTGTACATAGAACATCGTCGCGTGGCGTGGATCTAGTGTAGCTCTGAAAGTCTAGTTGCCATATATGAAAAATCTTTGGAGACCGAAGCGCCCAGATCGGCCTTTGTAGTCTGTTCTACCTTAATTCGGGCACGCCTGCAATGAAAGATCTTTTATCTATTCCAGACTTATATTACGTATGGTAGCATGGCAAAAAGCTATATTATTTGGTATTGTAATCACTTTTTTACTTTTAATGTCATCCATATGCCTACAGGATAGAAATTAAAATTGGTTGAACGGACAGTACGAAAGGGTTTGTCTGAATGTCAAATATCATTTCGAAAAGAGTATGGGTTATTTTTAAACAGCTGCAATTACAATACGTTTCTCCTTTTACTTAATAAACAAAGAATGATATCCCCTCGCGCCCCAAGGGGAATATTTAAAATCACCAAAAAAAAAAAAAACTTCAGGAAAAACGAAGATATAGAAACCAAATTCTTCGGCCGAATTAATTTCGTACACCATACGACAATTAAACGTTTTTGCAGGTAGTTGAAATTATAAGTATGTAAAATCGGCGCTAGTTAAGTTTTTTTTTCTCCAATAAATCACAAACTCAAGATTTTTTTATGTCGTTGAGTTGGTTCTTTTTTTTTTTCAAATATTAGTTGGCCATTCTCCAGTAAAGGTTTGCCATCCCTGCCATCCTCAGAAGTTAGACTCTAACTTTTGAGTAACGTTATACAGTATTGAGAAATCTGTTTACACTTTACGAGCGACCGTCCATAATGGTGGGTTAACATGACCAGTACCCCTTAACTATACCTAACCATACTAACTATACAAGTATATACACATTCATAATATTTTCTACGCCTACCCACCTATTTGTAATAAGTCAGTTGATTGATTTAGCGTGTTTTTTAGGGTTCCGTAACTCAAAAGAAAAAACGGTACCCTTATAGGATCACTGTGTTGTCCGTCTGTCTGTCAAGACCCTTTATCTCGGGAACGCGTGGAGGTACCGAGCTGAAATTAAAACTATATACTCAAGTCTGCCGTCCCTTGAAGTTGTAAAAAAATGAAACTTCTTAATTATAGAAAAAAAGAAATACGTTTACGTCGCAAAATAACGTATATTTCAACACTCTCAAGGAAATCTCCTTGACCTGGAATCCCGTTTTTTATGAAGCAATGTCTTATATAGCACAAGTACTTATAGGCAAAATTAGAAAACACTTTTTTTGCGATTCGAAAAAATCTTCGTAAATCAAATCGTTAATTGAACTGTTTTCATGGGTAAATTTGTACAGAATCCTAAGTGCGCGAATCCGACTCGCGCTTGCCCGACTTTTTTGTACAATTTTTTTTATTGAAGAAAATAAATATTTGATTCTTTTACAAAAACACGTTTTTTAGTACCGCTACACTATCATTAATTTTATCGTTGATTCAACGATATATTCAATATTCACTGATAACATAGGCATTTGGAAAGGTCACGGAATCTATTAAAACATTTTTGTCGCTCATAAAACAATCTATATCTTTTATATTATATACCTACCTAGGTAGCACATTTAATCCAGTTTTTTATTAATGTTACCAATGTATTTATTATTATAATTATTTTTTTCCACAACTGTCACACAACGCGGTCTAGTCCCAAGCTAAGCAGAGCTTATGTTATGGGTACTATACCACTGAAAAACATACTTATATATTTCTAAATATATACATATTATAGATAAATTACACGCAGACACAGAACAAATGATCATGCTCATTACATAAACATTTGTCCTGGGTGGGAATCGAACCCACAACCTCCGACATAGCTGTCAGGGCCACTAACCACTAGACCAACAGGCCAGTCTTTAAGTATTTAATTAAACCCCAAGCGAACGCCGGCGTTCGCGCACCCATTGTCTTTCTATTGTGTCTCTAATTATCACGATTGAAAGGTTAAACTTTTTTTTTAGATACATATTAGAAAATCATCTCTAGAAGATGCTAAATATAATTCACAGACTTAGGCAAAATGAACACGGGTGGGTCAGTTAAACTTCAGATATATTTGGGGACCAAATGTCCCCCAACATGACTCAGACCCTGTCCTATTCGACAGAACTGTTGGTCTAGTGGTCAGTGGCCTTGACCGGAGTTCAAATGTTTGTGTGATGAGCACGGTCATTGGTTCTGTGTCTGGGTGTGATTTATCACTTTACTTTAATGCTTTATTGTACACTATGATAATTTACAAAATATATGGATATCAGAGTTCTTGTAAATACATAGGCGAGCTTAACTCAAAGTTGAGTTGTATCTCTTATATGTATGTATTTAGAAAGATATAAAAAGTTTATCAGTTGTCTAGTACTCATAGCACAAGCTCTGCTTAATTTGGGACTAGATAGTTTTGTGTGAGAGTTATGGAATATATATGTACATATACAGTGTTATTTGTAAAACACTGGCAACTTCTCAGGACTATGTTACTAACATCATAAACAACAACTCTTGTTCTATGACTTTTAAAAATTTATAAAATTTTTGACCATCAGATTTTTATAGAAAAATAAAAATAATTAAATTAATGTTCTAAATATTACTAACTCTATGCGAAGCAAGCGATAATATAATGGCAGAGGAGAGGGGGTTTGGTCGGCGGGGGAGTTTCCACTAGCGTCGCGTCATGCACCCCCGCCGAATAGAACCAAATAGAAATATTGAAGGATTGTTTTTGGTAAATGTATTACGTTTTGAAAAAAGTCATAGAACAAAAGTTATTGTTTATGATGTTAGTAATACAGTCCTGCAAGGTTGTTAGTGTTTTACAAATAACCCTGTATAAATTATCCAACAACATTTCTCGCTTCATGTGAATCAGTTGTAAAATTTTGAAGGACAAATTGCGGGATACTGAGCAATGTTGCAGCGTCACGAAGATTGAGCGTTGCGCGTCATGTTAGAGGACCTTTTGACTCTTATATAGTCTAAGAGTTAAAATTTTGGGGGCAAGTTGCGAGACACTAGGCAATATTGGATCGTCACGTAGATTGAGCGTTGCGTCATTGCGTGTCATGTTGGAGGGCCTTTTGCCCATAATGTAATCAGAGGCTTAAAATTTTGGGGGGCATTTTGCGAGACACTGGGCAATGTTGCAATGTCACCGAGATTGAGCGTTGCGCGTCCTGTTGGAGGACTTTTTACTCCTAATGTAATCTGTGACTTTAAATTTTGGGCGGCAAGTTGCGAGACACTGGGCAATGTTGCTTCGTCACGTAGATTGAGCGTTGCGCGTCATATTGGGTGTTTTGACTCCTAATGTATTCAGAGACTTAAAATTTTGGGGGCAAGTTGCTGGGCAATGCTGCAGCGTAGATTGTGCGTTGTGCGTCATGTTGGGGGGTATTTTGTCCCCTAATGTAATCTGAGGCTTAAAGGTCTGTGCGTCTCTCCCTTTCGCACAACTCAAAGCTAGAGGAGTTATTTAACGATTTGCTACCTCAAAGATTTTTTTGTTTTCTACACAGAAAACTAGGAATCACAGTAGCCTTGACGACCTTAATGAATGAAAGGACACCGCGTCCATCTTCATTACCGTGACTAAGCTCAAACTGGACAGCTAGGACCTAAAATGGCGAAATTAACAAAAAGGATAGAGATAAAAGTGACGTATAAGATTGTCCCCTATTCGTCACTTCTAGTCTGTTTTAGGGTTCCGTAGCCAAAAAGAAAAAATTAAGCCCGTCTGTCTGTCTGTAAAGACCCTTTATCTCGAGAATGCGTGGAGGTAACGAGTTAAAGTTAAAACCGCATACCTACTCAAGTTTACGGTCCCTTCAAGCTGTGAAAAAATCCAACTTCTAAAACCCAAGAGCGAGGGTTGTCATTGAATGATTTTTGCCCACAAAAAAAGCTAGTTATAGATAATTATCGCTTAAATTAAACTTTAGACCAGTACTTACCCTCTCCAATGAGGTCACCATCACCACAAATCCTCGATACTCCACCATCAATCCAATAGCTTGGCACTCAATGTGTACTTACTGTGAGGGATGGCATTACCTTCCGCCTTCCCCTCTATTTATTATGCAGGCTTTTCCGTCCTTTTCTGGCTGTTACGAAAGATATGCTACTACTTATTTGACTTGTAATATATTGCACTCGCTTTTCCATTTGACACCAAGGTCACAACGCAGACCACTTACGCATTTTTTTGTCTGGGAAAGGACAGTTCAAACTAATATCACGGTTTGTCTGTCTGTCTGTTTGTTTGTTACATTTTCAAGCCTGTAATCCTACTGTGGGAGTGTTTGAAAGAGTTACTGTGACCTTAGAGCGTATAGAGTACCTAACTGAAGGAACAGAAAGAGATATCAGCAAAGTATAGGGGGCCATTCACTGGGCCCCTATACTTAGCTGACATCTCTTTCGTTGACGTTAGCTATGAGAACAGTTCTGAAAAAGATACTCATGGTCCTGGAATGCAAAAGGCAAGTTAAGAAATATAGGTGGATTTTAGTCAGTAAATGTATGACACGCTCTTGCTCCACCCAGAGCGGGAAAAGTTATATTGAAAGATTCCCTTTCCTAAAAAAAACCTACAACACTGAACTAATATTGATGGATGTTGGTTTAGAGATAACTTATATTTGCTGGTTTTTTATGCTTCTCTAAGGCCATTAGATACTTTTCAATACACTTAATAGGAAACCCGCTATTATCCTACCGCTTACGGGCACGCACTAGTGCAGAAAAGTGCGCGTGCTCACCCCCATCACAATTTTATTGTAATAAAATTGTTTATCGCATCAGACTGGGCCAACCCCTACGAGACGCGAGTCAACCCCCACGAGTCGTAAGCGTAGGTATTTAAAAAAATCGTTTGATACACGTGCATAATTCTGCACTTGTATCAAAATGTGCTATTTTATCCCGGGAGTAAGTTCCCTTACCATAGTTTCCGACTTATACACAGGCGAAACTGCGGGCACAGCTTGTGTTGAACTAAATGAAGTAGGACAGCCGGAGATCCAAAAGGCTGTGACAAAAAGTTCGTAGACCTCACTGATTTTTTGTGAAACCAGACTTTGTGGAACAGAAGGCTTCACGTCTTACTTACTAGACCCTTACTAATGCTTCCTATTTCAAAAGTTCTAGTACGTTCCTACCTAACATAGTTACTAAGATTTTCAGTATGAGATATGTGTCACATTGTGTAATTCGTTGAAGGGTAAAATCTACAAGTCCGTGATAAGGCCTGTCGTACTGTATGGATCAGAATGTTGGGCTGTGAAAAAGACGGATGAAAAAAGATGTAGCAGAGATGAGAATGTTAATATGGATGTGTGGTGTGACAAGAATGGATAAAGTGAGAAATGTGTATATTAGAGGAAGTTTGAAAGTGGCGCCAGTGACTGAAAAGCTGAAAGGGAATCGTTTGTCTTGGTATGTTCAAGTTAAGAGTTTACATTTGGATGGATAGAGGGGGAAAGGGAGGCCAAAGAAAAGATGGATGGATTGTGAGAGAAGTGATATGAAAGAAAAGGGAGTTAGTGATAGCGTGACGAGTGACAGGACAGAATGGAAGAAAAACACGTGTTACGCTGACCTCAAATAAAACGGGACAAGGACAGGAAGATGATGATGTGTAGTTCGTTCAATGATGTTCTTGTAATGAACACTTTTGTAGAAAATATTTCCAAAAAAAACACTCTTTTGAGATAAAAAGAATCAATTATGTGCTATTCCACGACGTGGTCCACCTGTGTGCCAAACGTACAAATCGGTACCGTTTGAGCGTGAATGAGTAAGTTAAATGGCTAATTTGAGGCGCCTTCAAATTAGCCACAAAGTGCCGGGCAGCGCGGCTGCAGCACTGCTTTGTTAGGCGATTATCATAATGCCACCTGCCACGCACCACGCAGCGTAGTGTGGATGTGTGTTGTAACGTTGCACAGTCCAACACCGAAAATGCATCCACGAAACAGTTCAGGCCATTTTTGACCACCCTATAAATTCGTTGCGGATAAAACTTGAAGCCTGTATTTTCAGTAACCAAGTACCTAGACATACAAAATTTCGCCTTTATAACAGATACTCTATACTCTTTATTGTACACCATAAAAATTACACTACACACAAACAACCACATACATACAATACGCACACAACATACCGTCCGTCAGTCCGTACATTTTGAATTATTTTTATTATTATTTTAATTAATAGTTATACTTCGTTCAATTACTAAGAATAATATTTTACATTTTGCATGAGTTAAACATCATATTATTTTAGGCTTGCGAGTGATCTAGCCAGCTTTCAACCGTGACCTTTCATACAAATGAACAGATTTTGACCTTGTGCAAAATATGAAGATAAATTCAGACCCACAGTTCTAGGCATGCCTCTATACTAAAGATATATCAAACGCGTCCAGTATATTGTATGTAACATAAGGGCCTATAAACACCACGTTATTTAAACGCGCCATTGACGCGCGTTTTAGAAAAGTTCCAAGCGCCCGCAAGTGACATAAAATATTGACTATCTGAAGCCTACTACTCGGTAACGGCCAGTTTAATAGTTTTGAAAAAAAAAAAGTTTATTATAAGTAAATTCATAAAGAAATTCACCAATATTTTTTTATTATCAGTTAAATATTCTTAAAAGTGAACAAAGCATATGTAAATATATTAATATTTCGCAAAGAAAGTGGATTTAAAGTAAGTTTCAGTTGAAAACCAGCGTCAGGCAACTGCTACGTAGTCGCCTGGTACTATGCTGAACTGGACGCAGGATTTGGCGCAGCCGTGAGACACACGATGGGGATGTATTTTGGATTAAGTTTATATAATCGTTGTTTTATTGTGTGTGCCAAATAAACGTGTTTTCTTTCTTTCTTTCTTTCTAAAGGTCAGCGATGCTCTATCCGGGCGCAGCTGGCCGCAATTAAATACACAGATACTCGTACAGCCACCTAGGCGGGTACGAGTGTTGTGTCCATTTATTTTCGGCCCGATGATCAAGTTACTGTAAGCCTTAAAGGTCTACATGCTGCGTCTGACTCGCGGGCGTATCGCGTCTGTATTGCTACAAACGGGCGTCAACTGTGCGGTTAAAAACTTGGTGTGTACAGGCCCTAACGTCTCACCGAACGAATTCCCCGTACCAGTAGATAGGGTTGTTTATAGTACGCCCACATTTCTTCAGTTATCATTATCACACAAATAATATTGTATTTCTTTGTTCAATTGTACTTTTTATTATTTTTTACAAATTAACATCGATGGTTATTTTTATTTTACAATTATTCTATTTTTGAGTTCTCTTCTTCTTGTCTGATAATTATGTTTTTTTTGCGCAGGTTCGCGTTTAACCAGTATCTCACCTGATGGTAAGCGATTATTTTTTTGTTTATGGTGGGCAAAAATCATCCAATGACAACCCCGGTGGAGCGGGAGATAGTTTCAGATTCTTACTGACAAAAAACCCGCCCCGTTCCTTCTAGCCTTCATACCGGGTTCGAGCTCCCTTTCAGATAACCCTGGCCCCAATAGGCTTCGACCCAACTGGGCCCCATGGTAAGCGATGACATATTAATTGTTAAATAAATACAATTTGGGATTACCATACGCGCGCCTCAATGAGATGTCAGCAACCGTACGGCCCATATTATTAATACTCGTCAAGACAAATCATACGAGCCCAAAGTCGATGAGGTTGTGTCGTTTAACTACCAAGTTCCTATAGCCACCTTCCGGTTCCATCATCAGATCAACTCAAAATTTCAGCTCAATCGGTAACCGGGAAATGGGTCAAATGTAATTTACAAGATTTGATTACAGACAAACATCGGGACAGGTGAAACTTAATAAAAGCTTGTAAAAAAACAAACAACATGAATATATTTTTCCGTGACTAGATACCTAAATCCATAATAATCAATATCAATCACTTCGCGTAAACTTTCGCTCGCTCCATTTATGAGTAAATCAACCGAAACATTGATCCAAAATTCCACGAATTCCTCCCTCCACCCCATTTCATTCAATATACAAGTATAAACTAAAGTTAATATTTAGACAAACGAATCCACGTTTAGATAATATATCGTTTATACATCTGTAACCACAAACACAGCTGTGCTACTGTTGTTTACAAAATCTATATTTGATACTAAAATATTCAATGTAAATATTAAACGGATATAACCGAATGGACAAAAACGGCTAAAGGTTAATGGAAACAGTTTTAGGCACATAGTACTAATTTATACGATTTTAAGTTGCGGCATTAATCACTAGGGAATTGACATTAATATTGAATTTGGATATGACAGGTCCAGTTAGGTTGGTCCTCTCTCTGTTAACGGAAAAACACAGTTTAAAAAAAAATCACACTGTCATTTTTAAGGTTCCGTACCTCGGTCGGTAAAAACGGAAACCTTACAGTCGTCTGTCCGTCTGTTAAGACTCTTTCTCAAACACGTGGCGGTATCAAGCATACTCAAGTCTACGTCTTTCCTCCCCCTCTCTTGCACAGGCTTGCGGATGGTAAGGACCGAGCCCGAAAGCTCTATGGCGCGTAGTATTCCACACGTGCCTCAAAGATATTTTTGTAAGATTTGCCGTAGTTTGGAACCCACAAGACAACTGATGGACACAGGTGGATTTTAGTCAGTAAAAGTGGAACACGCCTATTCGCTCTAACGTGAAGAGGGAGAAGCCATTTGATGCCATCCCATCTCTGTCAATCTGCTACTGGTTGGAGTAGTGACAAAATCAAACTTTTAAGACCGTTTAAATGATTCGTTTATGGCGAAGACTAAGTTCGTAAGGAAACCACGGTGCGCGAATCCGACTCGCTCTTGCCCAATTTTTTTTTTCTTATTAATTCAAAGTAAATAGCAAATGAATGTCCAATTCCAAAAAATAAAATAAGCCATCAACCGATAAAAAAATAAAGAGTCATTCGGTTTACCACAAAGGGCGACGCATCCGCTAGCCTGATGTCATCGCATCTCTCAACTTCAACAAAAAACAAATTATTCATCTTAATTTGTTTGCTCTCATCTCGAACAGTTCCGTGATTCTGTCAGAACAGTATTTGCTACTCGTTATTAAGACAGTTCATTAATTTATTTTCAAGTATCCCACGGATCTAACCCTTTTTGCAAGTTCGATTACTTCGAAACACAATTTGGGATTCTGAGTAATTCTGACGAGTACTTTATCTTCCCAACATTGAGATAAAGACGATCCAAGATCTGTTGTGCAAATTATGTAGGTATTTATCTCTGTAAAGCCAAGTTTACACTAGGGCGAAGAAAAACGCAGGAGTGCTTAGCTAGAAAATATAAACAATTTGAAATATCATCATCTGTCATCCTTTCTTTGTTTCTAATCTCTCCCGTGTGTCAGCCGTCACGCCGTCATTGACTCCATTTTTTAAATAACACTCCTCACACAATCCTTTAATTTTTTCTCTTGGCTAAAATACTTCTAACTTTTTTAGTAACATGCGTTTCAGCCCTGCTCCTCACATGACCATACCAAACGATTCCCTTTGAACTTTTCAGTTGCTGGTACCATTTTCAAATCAAAAACAAGAGAAACGTTCCCTTTGAACTTTTCAGTCACTAGTGTTACTTTCAAACTTCCTCTAACATACAAATTTTTCACTTTATCCATTCTTAATAATAATAATATTCCACGACTATCACACAACGCCGTCTAGTCCCAAGCTAAGCAGAACTTGTGTGAGTACTAGACAACTGATAAACATATTTATATATTTTTAAATTCATACATATTATAGATAAATAACACCCAGACAGAACAAATGATCATGCTCATCACATAAACATTTGTCCTGAGTGGGAATCGAACCCACGGCCTCCGGCATAGCAGTCAGGGCCACTAACCATTAGACCAACAGGCCAGTCAACTCTCGTCACTCCACACGTCTATTTCAACATTCTCATCTTCGCTACATGCGATCGTTTTTCATCTGTCTTTTTCACAGCTGAGCATTCATACATATCTACAGTATTAAACATAAACCAATGTAATTCTGCAAAATTCACAGCTACGCTCCGCTTCGATTCAATGGACAAGAGAAAAGTTAAATCCATTTCAACCACGGAATTCGCCACGTCATGACACTTTTGTACCGTTTTTAGGGTTTCATAGCTCAAAAGGATGAAATGGAACCCTTATAGGATCATTTTGTTGTCTGTCTCTCTGTCAAGACCCTTTATCTCGGGAACGCGTAGAGATATCGAGTTGATATTAAACCATGATACTCAGGTCTGCGGTTCCTCAAAACTGTGGAAAAATCGAAATTTTGACTTGGTGAAAAAAAAGATGCAGCCGTTTATGTCGAAAATTTTGGCTCTCTCAATGAAACCAAAATTTATAGGAAGCCAGGTCTCATAGCACAAGTAAATTACACACACAAGCAGCTGTATATTTATAGTTACGTCTCAAAAAAAACTATTTTTGCGATTCGAAAAAATCGTCGGAACTCAATTCAAGAATTGAACTATTTTAATTGGTAAGTTTGTACGGACCCCTCAGTACGCGATTTCAACTCGCACTTGGCCGTTTTTTTATGGGACACGGTCCCCTTCCATACACTGCAGCGCACAGCACCCTCAATTTCCAAAGTTCCTAGGCGTTAGAGGATAATTAGAATCGAGTAAGCGGAAAAGCGAAAGAGGAATGTAGGGGGAGTGTAACCCGGTTATTACTCAGTTCACTGAAGCATTTATGACATGGTTTTAGTGAAATCTTTACCGTAAATGTTTTCCTAGTCCTCCGCTCTTTTTTATGGTGGGAAAATCATCCAATGACAAACCCTGCTCTTAGGCGGAGCGAGAGATAGTGTCAGACTTTTACTGAGTTAGTGTATAACAGTGATCAATGCTGTGCTATGCAAGTAACACATGAACAAAGTGTTTTTATCAATATCAGACTCTAAAAAAGTGCTATGGTTTCTATAAGTGCTAAAAGACCCTATTCTTAGTTTAAACAAAACTGTATAAAATATGTAAGTTAGACATAAATAACTTATTAGTCTGTTAGGCTAGATTGTAATCAATTATTAAGAAATTTATTCTTAATAACAAGGAAAAAAAAGACTTTTACTGTCTAAAAACCCACTCCGATCCTTCGTGCCTTCATACCCTGGCCCCAATAGGTTTCGACCCAGCTGGGTCCTCCGCTCTCCGTTCTTCTCCATTCCAATGTAGTGTAGCCTCAGTCATCTTTCATACCGAACGTTTTTTCGGCCGCTGACTGTGAGCACGCGTTACGCAGTTACACCGACCGACTATACTCTATTAAGTAGTAAGATATCGCCGACTCTCGGTGGCCGATTATCATCGGACGCGTCTATGCACAGTGAACGCGGATTAGCAACGTTACCGAACCGTACGTAACCGCGTCGCACATTGTATACTATAGTCTTACAAACGTCTGATAAAATTAAGTTTTTAAAAAGAAACACACTAACAATCCTAACCTCTCTTTAATTATTCAAATAATTTTAACATGACAAAATCACAAAATAACCTAAATCGGAATTAAAAGTAACGGAATTAGCACAATTAACCGAAATCAAAATTAACGGTCACCAATATTACAAATAGCACTTGAGAGCACCACCATGCAACCGTCTCGTCCGAGCGCCAACGCAAAAGTGAAGTGCCGCCCGGCACTGCTCCGTTCTCGTGACGCTATCCCTTCCACCTGACGTCATCGCGCAAATGTACTAGATTGAGAGGGGTTTTCCTCTAAGACGGCCGTTCCTGACAGCTGAACGGCCTCGTCAGCATGGATTTCTGCAGCAGGGTCCCTTTGTAGTCCATCCTCATTTGATGGTTCCTCGTCAACATCATTCTCTTCTGAAATGTTAAAACAACATTGTAGTGATGTATTATTTTGGCTTTGGATACTCATTGCAAACGGACAGCAAGCGTGCACTCAAGCAATCCCCTTACAAAGGGTAACCAAAGCAAGAAGGCATCATCAATGAGGAGCTCTACTCATGGACGATGTCGGCAAACATAGTATGTGCAACAGTAAAACAAGAAGCTCTCGAAAGTGGCCCTCTGGCAACCGCCAGGACAACACATAACAACAAATCAAGAAGCCACTTCCGAGGCCCTCTGATAAACCTCCGCATCAAGGAGTATCAGGACAACACACACAAGGTCACCTCCGTGACGTTCTGGCTACCCCACAAGAGTACCAGGTAAACACACACAGGGTCACCTCCGTGACGTTCTGGCTACCCCACAAGAGTACCAGGTAAACACAAACATGGTCACGTGCGTGACACTCAGGCTGCCACTCACGGACAGCAGGACAACACAGCTCACTCACCAGTCCCGAAGAATGCCTCGCATGTATCCGGGGTCCACTCACCCCGCCACTGAACCATATGTTCTGCGGCGCTCTGAGTCTTCTTTCCATATGAGCCTGCCAACAACTCAAGCTCGTAACGGTGATGAGGCAATGCCCGGACAACTTTGTACGGACCACGCATCCCGGAATCTAGTTTGCCGGTACTTTGTGAACCTTTGCTGACGAACACGAGACTGCCAACAGAAAAAGTACGGGGCTGTCGACGACCCTCATTAACGTAGGCGTCCTGTCGTTGCTGGTTGGCAGCAAGCAGTTCCGAGACCCTCTGTCTCCTCAGAGTCTGCAGGGCTTCTCGGTTCGGATGAGAGTCGCTCAGCGCAATGTCTCGGACCAGCGATCGTAGAACCGGAGTGGTTCCTTCAACACCGGTCAGCAGCTGCAGGGCAGAGGTGCGAGTTGTTGCCTGCTTTGTGATGTTAAGGGTGAGCTGCACTTTCCATAAGACGTTGGACCAAGAAGCACCCTTGTTGTTAACCTCTATGCGCAGCATGTTGAGGACTGTGCGGCAGTACCGTTCGACTTGGCCATTCTCGCGATGCATCTCAGGTGTGATAAAATGTATAGAGGACCCAAGCTCAGTTACCCACTCTTGAAACGCAGCACTTTCAAACATCCTAGCTCTGTCACACACTATAGTTGACGGAGTGCCAAACAGTGAGACGGCATTGGAAAACACTCTTTTCAATTCGTCCGCGTCTTGCCGGTATAACGCGTACAGTAAGCAGAATTTTGAAAACGAGTCCACAACTATGAGGATGTATTTATAACCGTTGGATTCTGTTAACGGCCCAAGAACATCGGCATGTAACACACAAAAGGGAATGTCCGGTTTTGTCCAAGACTCGATTGGTTGGTGTGGTGCTCGGGGCACTTTCTTATGTGCTAGGCAGACGATACAATGGCCAATATACTTTTTAACAAAATATCTAAGGCCAGGAAACCAAAAGTGACGCAATATCAAATCGACAGTCTTATCGGCGCCTATGTGATCGTGATCGTCATGAAAGACTCTTAAAAGACTAAGCCTATGCCCTTTCGGTATGAAACACAGAAGGCGCGAGTCTTCACCAGTAGGCGTGTACTTATAGTACAGCAAGTCATTTTTAATAAAAAATCTACTGCTATCTAACTGGCCTTCTCGAACCTTCTGCATCAGATCCTGAGTCTCCAAGTCGGCAGTTTGAGCAACTTTTGCCCAGTTTCGTGGATTTTGGATTTGGAACACGTGAGCAGGCTGTCTGCTGAGAAAGTCAGCATGCTGCATGTTGCAACCTTTTCGGTACTCCAAAGAAAACTGAAAATCCTGCATGTAAACCCACCAGCGAGCCACACGAGGCAGTAAATCCTTTTTGCGTTCAGTTAATTTTAAAGAATTGCAATCAGTGACAATCTTAAATTTTATACCGATCAAATAATGCCGAAAGTGTTGCAAAGCACGTACCACAGCTAAGGTCTCTAATTCGTAGCTGTGATATTTTGATTCCGCTCCCTGGGTGGACTTACTGTAATACCCGACAACTCGCTTACGTCTTCCTTCATGTTCCTGAAGCAAAATAGCCCCGAATCCTATCGAACTAGCATCGGTATGTAGTTCTGTGGGCAGACTGGGATTGAAAATTGCTAAAACTGGCTCCTCAGTTAAGCACTTAATGATATAGTCGCGAGCGACATCTTGCTCCGGTCCCCAAACAAAAGGCACACCTTTTCTCAGTAGCTTGGCAATACAAGCAGTCTTTGAGGCATATCCAGCAATGTACCTGCGGAAATAACCTGCTAGCCCCAAGAACTGACGCACCTCTTTTACATTTGTAGGTTTCGGGGACTTAACCAGGGCATCAGTTTTACTCGGACTCGGCCGTACCTGACCATGTCCAATCAGCCGTCCTAAGTATTCGACCTCCGTATCTAAAAACGTACATTTCTTCAGATTGACCGAGAAACCTGCCGCTGAGAGGGTTTTTAACACCTCTCGCAATACCTTTAGGCCTTCCCCGATTGAATTGGACATGATCAGTACGTCATCAATATAGGTCAATACATGGCCAGTGTCTATAAGATGCTTGAGTGTCTTTGTGATAATGCGCTGATACACGACAGGGGCGTTAGCCAGCCCATAGGGCATTTTCAAATACTCATAATGCCCTTCAGGCGTCACAAAGGCAGTTTTACTAACAGAGGCATCGTCTTTCATTGGTACTTGGTGAAAGCCAGTAGCCATGTCAAGACTGGTAAAATACTTGAAGTTGCCTAATTTATCGATGTGGTCATCGATTAGTGGCAATGGAAATCTCTCTTTAACAGTGACAGCGTTTAAGGCCCTGTAGTCTACGCACATCCTATCCTCCCCGCTCTTTTTCTTTACGAGGATGATAGGACTTGCATAGTTTGATTGGGATTCTCGTATGACGCCCTTACTCAAAAGATCACTAATTATGCCGCGGACGCGTAACTTCTCGTCTGCAGAAAGCTTGTACGGTCGATAACTTATCGGACTGTCACTGTTAAGCCTAATCTCCATGCTCCCAGTGTTTACTGTGGAGGTCGCTGTGCCAGTGGTGAACGTTTCAGAAAACTCGTCAATCAAGGATAATAAAAGTTCCTTGTCATCACCAACTAAGGGTGTCTTCACTTGGTCAGCCGACTCCACAGACGACACATTGTACGCTTGATCAACTCTCATCAATCGTTGAGAGTCACCCGTCCTAATGTAGGTGACACCATCGCGATTTAAAATGTCAGTCCCTACCAAGACAGGTGCCTGAATGCAATCTGATGGTACTACATAAAGATCCGCCTCTAATGATAATTCAGGGAACTCAATTATTGTCTTAACAAAAGAAGTAGACTCAATATCTTGACTACCGATACCTCGCAATCTACGATAGGTTGGCAATTGATTAAAACTAAAATGCTTTAAAACCGATCTAGAAATTAGTGAAATATCAGACCCAGAATCAATTAAAACATCTACGGGTAGTTTTTGTATAATCGTCGTCATCACGTTGCTTCGTCCGGAATCGACGCGGAGCAAAAATTTACGTCACTACTACTTTTATCATTGGACTTAGAATCCATACGTTGCTTTAAATAGCACGAATCAACGAGATGACCGGTTCTCTTACAATAGGTGCAAGTCACTTTCACTGGTTTTGAATTAGACTTCGTATCTTTTACATTCGGAGTCTCAGAGGAGGTAGATTTAGAATTAGAAGTGGCTGAATCAACTTTTGATTTTTTTGAACAATCGGCTTGTTTGTGACCGTGTCTGCCACACGAGAAACATGTCACCTGTCCTCTCCTAGACGCTTCGCGTTTACGAGGATTGGACGTTTCAGCAGCTGATGAGCGTATGGGATTACCGGTAGCACTTTGCGTGTTCTTAGGTTTAACGTACACGGACAAAAATTCGACCAAATCTTTCGGCTGCAGTTTGGCGTTGGTAGCCGCGGCTTTCACCTGAGGATCGGAGATGCCACGAACTACTATGGCGGTTTTGAGCTCATCCGGAAGCCCTCGTACGATATTTAACCGCAATAGGGACATTCGAGCGTACTCTGCATACGTGGTGAACTTGTTAGACGTTGTACTCATGACGTCATACAGCACAGTCGCCATATCGACTTCCCGTGGACACAACGATCGAAACTCGACTTTAAAATTCGACCACGAGCGATCGCTTGTCACCCAATGGTTCAACCACGTTTTGGCGTCACCACGTAGGCAACCACCAATACGCCCAAAACACTCATGATCATCCCAACCGTTCAGGTTTCGGCCACGGTCTACCTCCGCACACCACACATCAAAATCATTCACACTTGGATCGAAATTCGAAATGTAGTAATGCTTAGGTCTTACTTGTAACAATGAAGAGAGTGCACCGACAATCCCATCCGCCATGCTGCTTGTATCGCGCGGCGTTTCCGCAGGCCGGCTCGTAGAGGGCGTCGCCACGCCAACCTCAGCAGCAGTCTCGGTGACGTCCAAGACCACGGATGAGGGGCTGCCTCTGACGCAGGTACGAGACGGAGCGGTCAAATTAGTCGCCGTTACCGGCAGGCGCTCCTCAAGTGCATTCAGTCTTTGCAAAATCTGATCTAACGGATCGCGTCGTTTTGAACGGCGGTCGCGACGTTTATGTGAACCATGCCTACGTTTTCGACTATCACGACTCCTACTTTGACGCGTGGGTGGCGTTTCACCACCAGAATAATCACTACTCGACATAATTACTAACCGCAACTATTTTCAAAAAAGAACAAAGCACTAAACTACTAGAAAAAGATTGATCGACCACGTGGTTTTAAAATAAGAGGATGGAGAACGATCAAATTCGCGTAAACTATCCCACTTCTGATCTTACAAACGTCTGATAAAATTAAGTTTTTAAAAAGAAACACACTAACAATCCTAACCTCTCTTTAATTATTCAAATAATTTTAACATGACAAAATCACAAAATAACCTAAATCGGAATTAAAAGTAACGGAATTAGCACAATTAACCGAAATCAAAATTAACGGTCACCAATATTACAAATAGCACTTGAGAGCACCACCATGCAACCGTCTCGTCCGAGCGCCAACGCAAAAGTGAAGTGCCGCCCGGCACTGCTCCGTTCTCGTGACGCTATCCCTTCCACCTGACGTCATCGCGCAAATGTACTAGATTGAGAGGGGTTTTCCTCTAAGAATAGCGTATTGTCGGCTTGGTAAAAAAGCATCATCATCATTACAGCCGAAAGACGCCCACTGTTGGACATAGGCCTCCACCCAAGTATCGCCACAATGAACGGTCCTGTGCGTTTCGCATCCATCAGATTTATTTATTAAAACTTCATGCAACGTAAAAGTACAAAGGCGGACGTAATGCCTTAGGCATTCTCTACCAGTCTACCTAGGGTGGTAAAGAGACAAACGTGCCAGGTGCATATATATTTTTTTTTTTAATTATCAGATTCCCATAACCCTTACCAGACCATCGGTCCACCTTGTAAGAGGCCTTCCAACGATATATCTTCCGGTGCATGGTTACCATTCCAGAACCTTTCCGCTCCAACGGCCATCTGTTCTGCGAACAATGTGCCCTGCCCATTGCCACTTAAGTTTGGCGATTCTTCATGCTATGTCGGTAACCTTTGTTCTTCTGCGGATGTCCTCAAAAAGAAAGAAAGCATATTGCGTCTGAAGCCACGTTCACAAGCGGACAATACGTTTGATGTGAACGATGCCTAAGCGGAGATCAAAACCTCTGATAAACCAAGAAGTTGGCTTGCGCTTGCGAAGCTTGTCTAATCAAAGTTTTTGTTGAGCAAGGTGTAGGTATTTACAATGTCTGATGAGATTGATATGTTGGTTTTTAGAAGACAGCTTGATAAAAATGTCGGCACAAAAAAGATCGGTGGTAAAAACAATGAGACAAATTGTCTGTCTTAACTTTAAGGCTCCTACAGCTAAAGAGTGGAATGCCCTGCCGGAGTTTGTATTTGCGGATGGCAAGAACCTGGGAACCTTTAAGTCAAGATTGAATAGATGCCTTGATCACACGTACCAAGTAAGCGGGCGAGACAGTGCTCTCGGCTGAATACTCGATACGTATGAACAAAGCGTCCAGTGCTCGGCCGAGCGCTTATCTCTACAACTCGCTTACATCACTGTCTCACCCTTTTACTCGGTACATGTGATAAAGGCGTAACTCTCGAGCAGTGCTATAAAACAGTGACTTTCTGAAGACTACTCCTCAGTAACGGCTAGGTCAATAGGTTTGACAAAAACATATGTTTTTATAAATTCATGTACAGTATTGGCAATGGGCAGAGAACAGATTGCCGTTGGGGCTGAAAGGTTCTGGAGTAGCCACCACGTACCGGAAGACACAGCGTTGGAAGGCCTCCTATAAGGTGGACTGATGACCTGGTGAAGGTTGCGGGAATCAGATAAATGTGGAACGCGCAGGATCGTTCATTGTGGCGACACTGGGGAAGGCCTATGTCCAACAGTGGACGTCTAACGTTCAGCCGTTAGACACATATGATGATCATATCAGTGATAATGATAACAGTAGTACCAGCATAAGGTTTTTTCGTAAGACTAATACTTTTGGCAAAAACAAAATTAACGAAATTATATTTTTCGCTTATTTTCGCTACTCCTTTCAAACGGCTTTGATCTTTAGTAATATGTTTACACAAAAAAATTGCTGATTAAATTGTTCTTCAAATATATACATAGTGTATATAAAACTATGAAAATTTCGCAAAAAAAAAAATGTATTTAAAGTTCAACAGAGCTCCGGTCCGGGGCAGCAGGCCAAAATTAAATACACAGATACTCGTACTGCCGCCTGGGCGGTGTACTATACGCCTTAAGCACTTACTGGTCTAGACCAACAATTAGTCTCGGCTATTAATAGGAAAACTGTCTTTAAACTAACGATTGTTATCGACAACAATTAATTGATAGAGTGTCAGCTGTTATTAGCTCACAAAACTAGGACTACAACAATAATTACACAATTTTCTTGAGACCTCTAGACAATATCAAACTGGAATAATAGATACCATTAATCAGTACTATATATAAAGAAGAAACTGACTGACTGACATACGCAATATGACGGCACGCACTGTTCACGCGCGCCTCAAGGAGTTGTCAGCAACGGCAGGGGCCCATCTGGGTCGAAGCCTACTGGGGCCAGGGTTTGCTCCGAAAGGTCGCTCAGCGCCCGGTACGAAAGGCAACGAAGGAACTGGAGTGGATTTTAGTCAGTAACAGTCTGACACTATCTCCCGCTCCGCCCATTAGCTAGGTATGTAATTAGATGATATTCCCATCGAAAAAATAAAAATAAAATATACGCACAGCCTACTAGGATTAGGAGCGTTAAATTTTGCACAAGGTTTCCTTTTATGACGTAGAAGAAAGAGCATTAAGGAGATCCTTTTCCACTCGCCTATCTTAAACATCGAAGTAGTAACAAGCTTTTAAACCATTTTGGTTTAAAAGCTTGTTACTTCATTTAATGCCAACGCGATGTTTGACGAAAAGGCAACGCAAAAAAAGATAAATAACGCCTGAAAACTCTGTTAGTATTCGGTAATTCCGAGATTTACTCGAAAATTTCACAAAACATGCTCCAGGAAATAGCTGTTTTTTTTTAAACCCATAAAAATTTTTGGAAAAAGTTGTCGTCATTTAAAATCTTAATAAAATTTCCAAGGTCTTTAGAGGATTACTTTTTTTTACTTTTTTAATTTTTAGGCAAATTATGAAGTGTCAAAGTTCATACAAAATAGGACATTTTCAGAGGTTTTTACTGGATTAGTTTTACACAAATTTAGAAATTGATTTCTTTAGAAACCTAGATAATATCCACAAGATACTGTGTTTCCAAAATATCTAATGAAAAATGTGTAATAACGTCATAATCAGATAGGAGCGCTTGTATGAAAAACAGTAAAAATGTGAGTCATGATGACCTTAAGAGTGGATTTTCCAAATTTCACCCCCTAAAGGGATGAAATGAGGGTTCAAAGTTTTGTATAGAGAAACCTACTTTCACGTGGGCGAAGCCGCTGGCAAAAGCTAGTTAGATAATAAAGTTGGACGGACCTCATCTAAACCGTGACACACTGCAGCGTAAATGAAAGCTCTCAATCCCAAGCCGCCAAACACAGAGCCGCATGGCGCCATATCGCGAGAGAGGCGGTGGTGCAAGACTCGACCGAGACATGACCACGATCACTCTGTCAAGAGTGTACGACTGAAGAGGAATAAAGTTGCAATCACAATTTAAGTATTGACATTTTACTTTAGTGTAGTTAGGTAGGGTTTATAAAAGAAATTAGTTATCCTAATAGTAGAATGATCTGGACACGTATCACGAGAACTGGTTTGAGTCGGCGCGAGAGAAGAATGTGGAAGGACTTAAGGCAGGCCTTTGCCCAGCAATGGGACAGTATAATGGCTAGGGAAAAGAAATAGTAGACAAATACAATGGAAATTGGCACAGTATATTGGTAGTGTATTAGTGTTGGTCGCACGTACACGCTGTATCAGAAACATTTATTTCAAAGACCATGTACAAGCTCTTGAATTGTCAAAATGTCAGTCAGTGAAAAAAAAGTGAAGCTAAATTGCACGTGTGTTTTTACCTCGAAACATCAGAAGTTTCAGCATGGAACTGTTAATAATACTAGTAGTGACTATGAAGCAAATATTTCTTTCGGAACAACTAAAAAGTTGTATTGTTGAAAATGAAATATAGGTGATTCGATCGAGTTCCATTCCGCACAACCACATACAACTAAGGAGTGGAATTCCCTGCCGGAGTCTGTGTTTCCTGATAGCTATAATCTAGGGGTCTTTAAGTCAAGAGTGATGCTTCTAGGCAAGCATGTTCCATCGTCGGCCACATCATCGCTTACCATCAGGTGAGATAGTGGTCAAACGTGAGCCTATACATTAAAAAAAAAACCCAGTTGATCGGAATGGAAGTACCGGTTCCAAAGCGTAGATGTCTATGAAAGAACAGACAAGAAGCTGGTTAATTATAAAATAATTACGGCCGCTGCACTAAGAATAATTTGCAAATAATAATCTAAATTACGTGAGTATATAATTTAAGCTGATAAGTAGCCTAAGTATACAAAGTTATTACACATAAAAAGGATACTGTTTGAACAGTACGATCCGGTAGATCACGTACACTGCGGGGCCATGAGATGAGAGTGAAAAAAATTATTGGTTACAAGACGGGCAAAAAAGTCCCATATAAAAAAGTGGTCTGTTTTTTTGGACAAACATTATTACTTGTACTCGAATATATTGGTTTTATAAATTAAGTAATGAGATGTCGAAGATTTGTAGTTTAGCTTACTCATATATTTTACTGGATAGAGGCAGATGGACGCGGCGACTGCTCGAGTGGAGACCACGTGCCCATAAGAGACCGCCAGGGAAACCACCTAAGAGATGGAAGGACGACATTGTTCGACACGCTGGACGGGATTGGATGTCGATTGCCCAAGACCGTCAGGAGTGGAAAAGATTGGAAGAGGCCTACGTCCAAAATTGGATATGAAGAGGCTGCTATAGATAGATAGATAGATATATTTTACTAGTTGCTGACAGCAGTTTGGAGGCCTTCCAACGTATCGTCTTCCGGTACGCGGTCGCCACTTCAGAACCTTTCGGTCCCAACGGCCATCTGTTCTGTGAGAAATGTGGACTGATGACCTGGTGAAGGTTGCGGGAAACCGATGGATGCGAGACGCACAGGAACGTTCGTTGTGGCGACGATTGGGGGAGGCCTATGTCCAACAGTGGACGTGTATCGGCTGAAATGATAATGATGATGACAGCAGTTTTGCCCACTTGAGAGTAGAAAACTGTACCAAGAAAACATAATTCAGGATATTCCATGTGCTATTCCAGGACATGGTTTAACTGTGTGCCAAATTTTATCAAAATCCGTTCAGCCGTTCGTGCGTGAAGACCTAAGAAAAATACACACAAACTCACCTCTATAATATTATTGTGACGACCATTTTTTTAACCGACTTCTAAAAAAGAAGGAGGTTCTCAATTCGGATGTTTGTATTTTTTTTTATGTTTGTTCGCGCATAACTTCGTCGCTTGCCAACCGATTTGAAAAATTCTTGTATTATTGTAAAGGGTATACTTTCCAAATGGTCCCATAGTCACCAAATTGGGATCTGATGATGGAATCTTGGCGAAATCGAGGAAAATCACTGTTACGCAAAGTGTGTGCCGCGGTACACTGGTGTAGCGAAGTGATTGGTTGGTGCCTCGAAAAAAATTGATTATCTCTTAAAGTTAATACGAATAGATAATATAAACGGAAGAAAAATGTAGTCTACCTATCGACTGGGTTCGAAATCTATTCACCGAGGCCATTTCTTTTGGACACCTACCGATAAACAAACAGGAAGAACTGTTAGAAATAAAAACGGATCGCAAATTCTGTGGATAAATATTTTTTCAATACACTTACTCGAAAACCCACTCTAATCCCAACGCTTTTTGGCACGCATTTGACTGTTTTCCGCACTAGCGCGTGCTCTCCCCACCACTATATTATTACATTTATCGTATCAGGCTGGGCGCGCGTCGTTCACCGATCAATTCTCGTTTATTAATTTCTTCGTTGCGAAAGCGTGTTGAAAAAAGTCGTTTGATACACGTGCAATGTCACTGCAGCCCTCGGCTACATAACACACTCGCCTACTACTCGTGCAAATTCCGCCTCGGTCGCAATAACAAACTTTCTATACTTGTATCAAAATGTATCTACTAT
The DNA here is from genome assembly GCA_949319445.1 of Mythimna lalbum. Taxonomy (NCBI): domain Eukaryota; kingdom Metazoa; phylum Arthropoda; class Insecta; order Lepidoptera; family Noctuidae; genus Mythimna; species Mythimna lalbum. The sequence goes on from OX439363.1 coordinate 8,166,178, forward strand.
TTCATTATGATGTACCCTAAACACAAAAAGTATTCGAAACACTGATCTAAATATCATAATTATTTCTCCAAAAACAATCTGACCTGACTGTACAGAGCGCAAAAGCAAGCAAAATTCAATCAACGCTCAAAATGAATTTTCGTTTTCGTCTAGGATTTAATCAACAATATCAGCAGGGTTTAACAGCAAACCGCTGAAATTACAAACACTACATTTTCATTTAAGTTCGTGGGTCTCTCGCAAGAATGCTAATTGTACCTTCACTTGAATGTGTATCCCACGCCACGCAGTGGCGTAGCTAGACGTGGACGAAATACGCCCTCGCTAGGCCTGAACAAAGTAGGCCCTTGCCCACGGCCTGCAAAAAATGGGCCATGCACAAGCGAGGGCTCTTTACGAACAAGGGTTCTTTTTATATTAGTGTATCTCACCATCAACTATTGCATCACTACTTACTATCAAGTGGAATCGCAGTCAAATACTCATCATCCTTTCAGCCGAAAGAGGACCGCTGTTGGACACAGGCCTCCCCCTAGTGTCACCATAATGAACGGTCCTATGTATCCAGCGGATTCTCGCAACCTTTACCAGGTCATCGGTCGCCATTCCAAAACCCTTCGGCTCCAACGGTCATCTGTTCTACGAGCAACCTTTGGCAATTCTTCGTGCTATCTTGGTAACCTTGGTTCTTCTGCGGATAGTCAAGTACTAGTTTATATCAATAAAAAATGTAGGTTCGCGTTTGACAACTATTTCACGTGACGGTAAGTGACAATGTGTTCAAACACTGGGTTGTAACAGTTGCTGTCTCGTTATCGAATTTATGAAAAAAAGGCCTCGCTGGCGTACCTTCACCTATGTCTAAATTAGTCCACGCTACGCCCCTGACGTCACGCAACCATTTTCACACACAATCCAATATTGCTTCAAATGTTCATGTGGAATTTGATGGGCTTACAAGATTATTTACCTAGGGCTGGGAAATGAAACCTTACAGCCTATGGTAACCTTGTGTTTTATTCATATATTTGGTATTCAGGTTCTAAATACGAAGCAAATCTATCTTGAATGGTTGCATTTGACTAGACATTTATCTTAATTGAAGTGTCGATCGTGCGTTTTTATTTTTATGTTTGGTTTCTCACGGTTTGTGCATTTAATCAGTGTCAAAATCAAATTCAGAAAGTATTTAGTTTTTGGCTGTATGCTGAGTCACATTGTTTTTCATTAAAACGCGGATATAAAGCATTCTAATGTTTTTGGACCATTTAGCAGCTAATGTATCGAATCAGCATTCTGGGCAAGCTTCGCTGAGGTAGGCAACACTACAATAAAATTGTCAGCTTCATTTTACCGAGATCCTGCCTGTTTCAATGGTTCTACAAATTGTCCAGCTGTGTAGACACTTGAGATACAAAACTACATTAATTCATGAATCCCCAAGCGACCACCGGTGGCCGCGCATCTATTGTCTTACTATTGTGTCTCTAATTGACGGTATCTGAAGGGTTAATTTGACATCACAATATCCTCTAGGAATCAATTTGCGGATAATCAAGGCAGCCACTGAACTTCATACAAAAAAAAATATCGGGCAAAAACTAGGATCGCGAATTTACGAAATATTTTTTTTTTGTTGATAGGTTCGCGTTTGACCGCTATCTCACCTGATGGAAAACGACAATGCGGTCGACGATAGAGCGCAACCTGTTTACTATTGACTTAAAGATTCCCAGATTGTAGCCATCAGGAAACACAGATTCCAGAAAGGAATTCCACTCACACATGTATTTATATTGTATCTGTTTTATTTTTGCTTTTCTTTTATTTTTGTTTATAATTTTGGTGTTTGTCTCTGTCAGGCACGTGTCGGCCGGTGGCGCATAGACTATAAAAAAAATATTGTTTTAATAGACAACCCAGACAGCTGAGTTGTCTATGGTTCAAGCAAGTTAAGCCCGGTTCACACGTGATCTCATAGGGCAACTAATTTTTGTTTAAATTTGTTATTATTTTTTGTTTTTTGAAAATTATTTGTGTGTCTATACGGGCAGAATAAACATGTTTTCTTTCTTTCTTTCTTTCACTCCTTAGCTGTACGCACAATGAATGTGTTCCCAAAACGTATTGTGCATATAGGTGGAATGTCCACCATGTACCTACTTATACTTTTTTTTTGGTTCAAATTAAAGTCTACTTTAAAATAACAGAGTTTCAATGGAAATTATAAAGTTTACTTTAAGACAAAGGCGAGTTTTATGAAATCAGAATTGAGTTATTCAACAGTAAAAGTTGGAATTTCACTAAGTTCCTTTACTTATTAAGACGACTAAAATTTTAATAATCTTATTACTCCAATTTGCTTAACATTTGATATAAAGACCTATTTCCAGATTTTCAGGTACAATACTTTTTAAGTTATTAAACTCAAACTTTGTATATATTTATTATTTTTCACACCACTCGAAAATGTCAAATTATATGTCAAGCAACCTTAACCTAAAGTGAGTCATTAGTGGCCGGGGGCACAGCCGGTCAATAATGTTTTCATTATGACCCGCTGGTCAATAATGTGACTATTATTTTCTCACAGTAGGTGTAAAAAGTAGAGTATCCTCCTCTGGGCTAAAGGTGTCTTTGCCTTGGGCTAGCTTGAATCCCTCGCAGCATTCAGGATTCTTGTATTAACTCCCTCGCTTTGCTCGTGAGTTAAATCCCGAATCCTTCATTGCGCTCGAGATTCAATGTGACATAAGACACAACTTTAGCCCCTCGGTGCATAATCTACTATTATATATCTCCATTATTTGTCTTCCTAACATATTGTGTTTACATTTTATATTTGTATCAAAAATTAAATTTAAAAAAATTATTCAATGTGTACATGAATTGTAAAATAAATAAATAAATGAAATATGTTTAATAATTAATATATACCAAGTAGTAAAATAGACCTTGTGGGAGGTCTTTTTTATGGTGGGCAAAAATCATCCAATGACAATCCCCGCTCTTGGGCTAAGCGGTAGATAACGTCAGACTCTTACTGACTTAAGACCCATCCCGTTCCTTCTAGCCTTCATACCAGGGCTCAAGCTCCTTTAAGGATAACCCTGGCCCCTGTAGACCTCCCACAAGGTGGACCGATGACCTGGTGAGGGTCGCGGGAATCCGATGGATACGAGACGCACAGGATCATTTGTTGTGGTGACGCTTGGGAGAGTTCTATGTCCAACAGTGGACGTCTTTGTCCAAGCCTTGATACAAGCATATAGTAGGGAAAAGTCGTGAATTTAAATGATTTTTTTTTATACTCATTTCTTAACAAAACTCAATTGTTAACCGCGTAAACGCCGTTGTCTCATGTAACTTAACTACAATAGTGACAGAGCACCTGCGCCGCTTGCAAACCATCGGTGTTCGCGAATCACAAACGCAAACCGATGGGTGACCGCAGTAGGCGTGAATTCGCGCGAACAGCTTTTTTGTTATTATAATAAAACAAATAAGTATAAAAAAAGTTTCTTAGGGAAAGTTGTATGAAATCTTGTGACCAATCACGTGTATAATTATCGGTCACTAATTACCAGTCACCCTATATAAATAAATAATAATATTCCACAACTATCACACAACGCCGTCTAGTCCCAAGCTAAGCAGAACTTGTGTTGTGGGTACTAGACAACTGATAAACATACTTATATATTTCTAAATACATACATAATATAGATAAATTACACCCAGACACAAAACAAATGATCATGCTCATCACATAAACATTTGCCCTGGGTGGGAATCGAACCCACGACCTCCGGCATAGCAGTCAGGGCCACTAACCACTAGACCAGCAGGCCAGTCGTTAATATAGGTATTATACCGTGCTATGAAAAAAATATTTTCATTAAAAACTTGCCAGTGTTGATACTTCCAAGCCAGCGAAGCAATTAAAAGAAGCTAGTAGGTACTCTATATAGTATTTTACATTCCCTAGGTATTAACTTTTAATATATTTTGATAACTTTTACGTTCGTTTAAACAAGTTGTTAACAGTTAATAATAACGATCCTTTCATGTTCCATTCTTTCATAAAATTAATAGTTTTCGTATATAAGGAACAAAGTATTCTTCACTTTGAAGTTATGTTCGTACTTGTTCAGATTGTCTTCATCAATTAAATTTGAGTTTCAAATTTAGTTTTGTCAAGAATTTATGATCAAAAGTGAGATATTTTGAATTAAATTTCTTGTTTTAGTTAAACTATAAACATTTATAGATTAAATAGCCATTTATTCAAGTTATTAAAGTCCTTGGCTTCTGAGCTACAATTCTCTAAACAATTTATCTTTCCAAGACTTTGCGATACTTACACTATTTTACTATCCCCTGATAGTAAAATAGTGTAGGTATCGCAAAAAAAATTGTCTATTCGTTTTCTCCGAAAAACGAAGTTTCCTACCACGGTTCCTTTCGTTCCTGAAATTTCGCACAAACGAAAATTGTTTAACGTACCGAATCTCTAAACATACTCTAATTACTAATCAGTTATGTTTCGAAAAAAAATATAATTATGACAGAGGATTGTTTGCAATTTTAACGTCAAATGAATATCGTTCGTTTACGAAAGTTTCGTTTCGGAGAAAGCGAGTAGACCCCCTGATCTTATGGTGCGTACACGTGGGCGCAGCCTCAGCCAACCGCCATCTATAGCCAACGGGTAAACGGGATCTTGGTCATGAAATGGCTGGCACCGATCCGGGATAGGGTCGGTTTTGGACACGCTGGCTGAGACTTATAGGACCACGTTTAAACGTGGTGTAGCGACATCTATGACGCCATATAAGAACTACGAAGAAAATACGAAATCCTGCATCGCGCAATCAAAGTTCTCAACAAGAATATATACGACAGCCCGACATCAACTGTCGGGCAGTCACCCACCAGACCATAACACCTGTCTGGTCGGAGGATCCTCCTTTTTCAAAAGGAGGTATGTGGGACTTTACTCTCTGTTCCGCATACCTCTAAAGTGGCATTACGGTTGCGGCCGTTACAGGCATTACATTCTTTTTTATTTTGTCTTATATTATAAAGCTAAGCTAGCTAATATTATGAGCTTGTTTGAACGCGCTTATCTTAGAAACCGCTTATTCGAATTGAAAAGTTATTTTAGTGTTGGATAGCCCATTTATTGAGGAAGGTTATAGGATGACCCACGGGAACGGAGCAGTAACCCAAGACGTCAGTAGAACCGCAGGGGAATTAATGGAATAACAAAAGAATTTTTTTAGGTACGCAATTTTTTTTATTATCTTACCTTTAGCGACAATTTTTTTTTAAACTAGACTAATATTATGAAGAGGTAAAGTTTGTTTTTTTTTTGTTTTTTTGGTTTGTTGGAACTAATCTCCGGAAGAACTGGTTCGATTGGTTAAATTTTATCACCAATAGAAAACTACTTTATTCCTGAGTGACATAGGTATATATTTTATATGTACCTATAGGTACGCGGGCAACGCCGCGGGCAAAAGCTAGTGGAATAATAAAATACACACTTTTTAACTACCTACGCAAAAGATATTCCTATAATCTCTAGCAGCATAATTTTTTTTTTTTGCCTTTTATTTTTGCCCAATTCTCTTCGCCGCTGTCTTCATAGCCCCACCGTGAATAACTCACCGTGAAGCCACAAGACGAGCCGGAACCACGGTGACCCTTGCCCGCCTAACATTTCCGTTCAATTACCTGGATGTAATGATTAATTCTATTTGTTTAAGGCTATCGCGCACTGGAAGGTTATAGAAATTGTATTTATTCCTGAGTGACAAAGGCTATATTTTATCGTATAGGTACGCAGGCGATGCCGCGCGCCGTGGGCAAAAGCTAGTGGACTAATAAAATACCTACTTTTTACTTCCCTGCGCAAAATATATTTCTATAATCTCTGGCAGGATTTTTTTTAATAAAAAAATGCCTCTTTTTGCCTGTTATTTTTGCCCTATTCTCTTCCCCGCTGTCTTCATAGCCCCACCGTGAAGCCACAAGACGAGCCGGAACCACGGTGACCCTTGCCCGCCTAACATTTCCCTTCAATTACCTGGATCTTGTTTGATGGTAATCTAATGATTAATTCTGTTTGTTTAAGGCTCTCGCGCACTGGGAGGTTATAGCCATTGTACCGCTGCTTTATTCCTGAGTGATATAGGTATATATTTTATATAGGTACGAGGGCGACGCCGCGGGCAAAAGCTAGTGGACTAATAAAATACATACTTTTTAACTACCTATACAAAAGATATTCCTTTAATCTGTGGCAGCAAAATTTTTTTTTTAATAAAAAGAGCCATTTTTTGTCTCTTCTTTTGCCCAATTCTTTTCCCCGCTGTCTTCATAGCCCCACCGTGAAGCCATCAGATGAGCCGGAACCACGGTGACCCTTGCCCGCCTAACATTTCCGTTCAATTACCTGGATCTTGTTTGATGGTAATCTAATGATTAATTCTGTTTGTTTAAGGCTCTCGCGCACTGGGAGGTTACAGGCATTGTCGTAATAATACAGCGACAATGGTAAGAATCCCGCAGCAGACAAGTTGTGATGCGACAACGATGTGACTTCATTTGATCTATGGATGGTGACGGTGCTCTTTTATAGAAATTGTTTTATTTGTACTATAAAAGCGTGCCTTCGAATCGATGTCATATCGTCGCATCGTAAGTAGGTACTTGTCTGTGGAAAACTTTTAAAGTTAAGCAATTTGTAATTGAAAAATGTTTATTCAAGTTTAAAAGATACAATACAATTTAAAATTTAAATACCTACGTAAATCATAATTAACTAACACACAATTAACATAATTAATAAAATAAAATAAAAACTAACTAAAAACAATCTAAAATATGGCGTTGTAAATAGAATGTAATAGAAATACCTAAATGAAAATCTGGGCTTTTTTATTGTTGATAGGTTCGCGCTTGACCGCTATCTCACCTGATGGAAAGCGACGATGCGGTCGACGATGGGATGCGCTTACCTAGAAGAAACCTATTCACTCTTGTCTTAAAGATTCCCGGGTTGTAGGTACCAGGAAACACAGACTCCGGCAAGGATTTCCACTCCTTAGCTGCACGATGAATATGTTCCCAAAACGTTTTGTTATGAGCAATGTTGCTGTGAACGACTTGTAATTATGAAAGCGATCATCTGCTCCATACATTTTCGTCCGCTTGCCCAAGTACTTGCAAGTCAACTGTTTGTTTTTAGGGTTCCAAACCTCAATAGGAAAAAACGGAACTCTTATAGGATCATTTTGTTGTCGGTCTGTCTGTCTACAATTCCTTGAAGCTGTGAAAAAATTAAAACTTCTGAGTTAACGAGAAAATAGATACGGCCATTTATGTTGCAAAAAACGTGTATTTTTCGACACTCTCAAGGGGCGAAACGGGTATCAGACTTTTACTGACTAAAAATCCTATCCCATCCATAAAAACCATCCTTCGTAGCAAATTCGGCAAGAAGCAAGGTCTCGTAGCTCAAATATAGGGAAAATCTGAAAACTGATAATTTGGTTACGTAACGTTACGTAACCAAAAAAGTTACGTAACAAAAAAAAAAAATCGGAAAATCTTAGTAACTCAATTCGAGAATTGAACAGTTTTTATAGGTAAGTCTGTACGGAACCCTCAGTGCGTGAGTCCGACTCGCACTTGACCGTTTTTTTTGTTACCTTAGAATCTTGATAAAGGGACATTGTAACGATTTTGGTTGCGATGTATGCAGTTGATTTGTATGGAGTCGATAACGAAATATTACGTGATCAATTCCAAACCGTGGGAATGTTCGAAAGAGTTACCAGAGAAACTGAAGGAACACCGGTGTGTTTCAGTCGGTAAAAAAATGTAACACCTCCTCTCGCTGGGCACGCCACGATTATGGCGGTAAGTCCCCTCTTTGAGGCGTGGCTGGAAAGACCTCACGGCGTCCTTACCTTCCGCATGACGCAGGTCCTCACCGGACATGGCAAGTTCGGGAGGTTCCTGCATCGGATTCAAGCGGAAGAGACGCCCGGGTGTCGCCACTGTGCGCAACGCCCGGAGGACACGGTGGAGCACACCGTCGAGGTGTGCCCTGCCTGGGCGGAGCATCGCCGTGCCCTCGTGGGGGCGATCGGCGGCGGAGACCTCTCGCGCCGGGCCCTGGTCGAAGCCATGGTCCGGAGCGAGGAGGAATGGCAGGCGGTCGCCTCCTTCTGCGAAGCAGTAATGCTAGCAAAGGAGGAGGCCGACCGCATCAGGCAACGGCGCCCTCGCCGCCGTCGCCGGGATTCCGATCCCGATTTCCGGCCACCGTAGACGCGGGGTCGCGGACGGCGAGCCATGGGTAGCTCGCTGTCCGATCACCCGGTAATGGACCGAGTCCAAGACGTCGACGGCACGCACTGTTCCCGCGCGCCTCAAGGAGTTGTCAGCAACAGGAGGGGCCCAGCTGGGTCGAAGCCTACTGGGGACAGGGTTGTCCGAAAGGGAGCTCGCGCCCCGGTATGAAGGCTAGAAGGAACGGCGCGGGGTTTTTAGTCAGTAAGAGTCTGACACTGTCTCCCGCTCCACCCAAGAGCGGGTTTCGTCAAAGATGATTTTCCCCGTCGACAAAAAAAAAAAAAAAACACCTCCTCTCGCTCAACCAAGAGAGAGAGTTATTTGATAAATTTCCCCACATAAAAAAAAAACAGTGATCGAAATTCGGTCTGAAGAATTATCATTATTACGGTCGATTTGGCTGATCGTGACCCAGTGAGCGACCCGGTCAAGGCTACTCCGCCCACTGTAGGTACCTCTCAGTACCTCTTATATCTTCCATTATAATCTTAATAATGAAGAAAATCTTTTTCTTTGTAAGGTTTCATTTGATTTGATACAAAAATATTTGTTTGTTCTTTGCTTGGCTTTGATGAAGGATCTTTAAATGATATAGACTAATGCTTGACTGCGATCCCGCCTGATGGTAAGCAGTGATGCAATCGTTCAGGTGAAGCAAAACCGCAGCAGGTTAATTTATTTACAGGATGTATGATGTCTTATGTTGTTGAAACCTCTACGGTCCGGACCAAGCGTTTCGCCTCGTCGTTTATACCACGTACATCGAAGGCCTGGAACAATTCGCCGGCTGCGGTCTTCCCGTCCGATTATAATTTAGGTGTCTCCAAGGCAAAAGTGAATAGGTTCTTAATAAACTAGCGCGCCTCACCATCAACGATTGCATCACTGCTTACCATCAGGTGGGATCGCAGTCAAGCACTAGTTTATATCAATAAAAAAAAATACGATTAACAACGTAACCTATCAGATTTTGATAGTTTTTCACAACCAACAGAAAAGTTTAGTGGAGCAGTAAATAATTTTCCGCCAGAAAACCCATCTGCGGCTGATAGGCAATTTTTTCATACATGAACATTTATGGAGACTATAGTCACAAAGACAATAGAGGCAGCCTTTTATATTTTATCGAGCATTGCGAAGAATTTTTTATCTAAAATCCCAAAAATATTTCGTTTACCCTCAAATGTCAAATCTAGATTTTTCGTAGGTATACATAGCTTCTGCCACTTGCTTCACCCGCATGAGAGTTAAAATTATCTCAAATGAGCGTCCCAGAATACAAATCCCAATTCTTTGTCCAAGACCAAATCTATCTCTAAAACAATGTGCAAATCTATCTCTAAAACAAATGTCATCAAAATTAGTTGAGTGGTTTAGCGCTGAAAACGTAACAAATATACAATCAGACTATCTCTCGGTCTTTTTTTTATGGTGGGGAAAATCATCCAATGACAACCCCCACTCTTGGGCGGAGCGGGAGACAGTGTCAGTTTCTTACTGACTAAATTCCCACCCCGTTCCTTCTAGCCTTCATACCGGGGCTTAAGTTCCTTTTGGATAACCCTGGCCCCAGTAGGCTTCGACCCAGCTGGGCCCCTGCTGTTGCTGACAACTTCTTGAGGCGCGCGGGAACAGTGCGTGCCGTCGACGTCTTGGGCTCGGTCCGGGCAGTTACCGGACGGTCAGACCATCTGTCGGTCTAACATTAATAGTCGTACTTATAGTATTACTATAAATATTTTTCGAACCTACAGACAGAGTGATTTTTTCAAGTGGCTGTAGATTTGATGGCCAAATAGAAGTATTAGAAATATTGAAAAATACTCAAAGGAGGCTTGGGTAAATTTTTTATGAAAACTGAAACTGATCGGAATGATTTATGAACGCAGTCGAACGCTGTCTATCAGCACTCGCTGAACCACCCGAATGGTTCGCACGTGCAGCATTGGGAATCAAGACAAGCGGCCGCCAGTCATCACCAGTTTTTGACACCGAGAGGTAACGTGCGCGCGCCTAGCGCTCCAACGCAAAAGTCCCCTGTACGTATAGCCCAATAACTATCCTACAAAACAATAGATATCATTGGATTTTAGAAAAATTCCTGGTCTCGACCTCGTTTAGTTAAGAGCTTAAAACACACTCTAATGCGCCTATATACACCATTCGATGGCGTCACAAATAAAGGTAAAATTGTAGGAAGTAATGATAAAATGGCAAACTGATGGAGGCTTCAATATCATCATCATTATCATTTCAACCGAAAGACGTCCACAATTGGACATAGGCCTCCCCAAGTCTTTTATTATTCTTGATCCCTCAAAATGCTTTTACCGTAAATATGAATAAAATCCTATCCGTTTTATGGTTTTTTGTAAGGTGGGAAAATCATCTAATACCAACCCCCGCTCTTGGGTGGAGCGAGAGACAGTGTCGGATTCTTACTGACTAAATTCCCACCCTGTTCCTTCGTGCCTTCATACCGGGGTTCGAGCCACTCTTTCGAAACTAACCCTGGCCCCAGTAGCCTTCAACTCAGCTGGGCCCCTGCCGTTTTATGGTTGACTCTGGTCAGGAATCACTAACATAATTGCCTTATGTTTTTTTTTAGAAACTACACCTTGTAGGTATATTAAAAAAAGTTAAAAACCTTTTTATAAAAATAAACTTCACTTCGACTTCACAAAAAAATTGAATTGAATTTGAGGAGTTCCCTCGATTTTGCCAAGATTCTATCATCAGATCCCAACTTGATGACTATGGGACCTTTTATACCCTTTCCAACAAAATAAGAATTTTTCAAATCGGTTGGCATGCGATGAAGTTATGCGCGAACAAACATAAAAGAAAAAATAGAAATTGAGAACCTCCTCCTTTTTTAGAAATCGGTAAAAAAAAGACAAACATCCGAACTAAGAACCTCCTCCTTTTTAGACGTCGGTTAACAAATATTAATGGGACCATTTGCTTCAAAAGTTCTCATTCTCACAATAGTTTTTAATTCATATACTGCAAGGCGGTAACTGGGTTGTTCAAGTAGTTCCCTTGCAACGTAATAGGCGGCGCCACCGTCGCCGCAGTGTTCCCCATTCATTATTTAACCCTGGATCTCATTACGCTTTCAAGGGCCGAAAGTGGTGATATTTCAAAATGACTGGCTTACTATTTGCTGCGGAAAAAATAATTGCTTTTAGTTAAATGTTTTGGTGAAAGACATTGTGAGGAAACTGCCCAGTAATATGCGTTTTTATGGCTTAGTAGAGGATACCGGGTATCCTCATCATCGTGTAAAAAAAAACATTTTGTTTATGTTTTTGGTAGGTAGAAAAGAAAAATTGCATTTGCGTTTTTAATGTTAAAGGCTTGCGTTGGATACATCCGAGAAACACTCGCGTTTATTCCGCCAAGGTCGCTAATCTACGTCCAAATACTCCACCTCGGCAGCTCTTCTGTTGCCTATGGGGATAACTAAACGAGATGGGGAACCCAGTCGCAAAATCACTCTTCACACAATCCATATATCTTTTCTTTGGTCTCCCTCTCCCTCTCCGTCCATCTACACGTATACTCAGACCAACTCTGTAGTACTATATTAATGCTTATTGTCATTAAAATTACTTAGATATACCAAATAACTCGTTCCATTAGGGATAACTGATCCAAAATTCACACAAATGGATTTAGGAAAAGTTTCACCCTAAACAAATAATACGTGCAAACATTAAAAGATAAATAAAGCTTGTAAAAATAAGGCAAACCGAACTCCAGCCGAACAAACAGCAAATTACAAGAAGCGAAAATATCGATGTAATAACTTCATCAACCTCAAACATAAGAAAAGCTAATAAACATCGGCGATAAGAAGGAACTTCCAAACTTCGGGGAACGAAAATTAATATTCTCCAGGCCTCTCTTAGAACGTTATTAAAAAAGTATCAGCCGTTTTGGCTCAATGTGCATGATAATATACAAACACTACTTATTCGGTTGTATGAACTTTGGCGGTGTGAATTACATTATGTTTAACGACGTTATCGTCGAGTTTTTTGCTTTTGATGTTTTTAACTTTTGTAATAATTTTGTTAGAGAGAACGTTAATGGTAAATGGTTTTTTTAAACTTTTATTTTAAATCAACAAATAAATTTTTCTACTCGGCTGATTCACCACTGGGAGCGATAGCTAAGCGCGGGGCGGTGAGCGGTAAGAACAAAAGTATGAAAATATTTGAAGCACGCCACGAGACGCCGCTCATAGCGAAAACGCGCAGCGCTTAACGATGCTGCCCAGCTCGCCGCGCCGGTTACTGCTAAGACTGAAGCCCGTGAACAGATCGTGAATGGAAAGAGACAGAGTTTCGAACTTTTACAGACTAGAACAAGCCAGAGAACCTACCAGGAGCTACCAGGAGCTCTTTACGCGATCCATTTGACGACCTAAACTGAATTGTTAAAGGGATGGACATTCGGTGCTTGAGATGATGCTTTTTGGAGAGTGTGCGCGAGAATTGCATGACTTGATTCCGCCATCTCCTTTCTACGGACTCCTTTCAGACAACTCGACGAGTTGCACCCTTACGTTGTTGAAGCTTCTACAGTTCGGACTAAGCGTTTCGCCTCGTCGTTTATACCTCGTACAACGAAGGATTGGAACCGTTTGCCTGCTGCGGTCTTCCCGTTCGATTATAATTTAGGTGTCTGCAAGGCTAGAGTGAATAGGGTCTTAATAAACTAGCGCCCCTCACCATCAACGATTACATCGCCGCTTACCATAAGGAGGGATCGCAGTCAAACACAAGTTTGTATCAATTAGAAAAAAAAGCTTTAATAGGTTATATGTATAGCATAGCATAGCAGACCTTATATTATTCCCACTGCTGGGACTCAGGCCTCCTATCTACGAGAGGGAATGTGCCTTAATCCACCACGCGGGCCCAATTCAGCTAGGTGGATGTCACATGTCTTCGAATTTTTGTTTCTAAGACTTGCCGGTTTCCTCACAATTTTTTTTTTTTTTAATTCGTATAAACTAGTGCTTGACTGCGATCCCACCTGATGGTAAGCAGTGATGCAATCTCTGATGGTGAGGCGCACTAGTTTATTAAAAGCCTATTCACTCTAGCCTTGAAGGTACCCAAATTATAATCGGACGGGAAGACCACAGCAGGCAGATTGTTCCATTCCTTCGACGTACGCGGTATAAACGACGAGGCGAAACGCTTAGTCCGGACCGTAGAGGTTTCAACAACGTATGGGTGGATACTCGCCGTACGTCGGGTTGTCCGATGGTAGAATTGAGATGGCGGAATCAAATCATGCAATTCCTGCGCACACTCTCCAAAAAGCATCCTGTAAAACACCGAAAGACAATGTCACAATGGCACAATGTTTTCTTTCACCGTTTTGAGAACAGTGGTGATGAAATAAATTAAACAAAGTAATGTGCCTGGCTAGATCCTCCCGCGACCTTTATGTCGTAAGTCGGGGCCGTTACCACTCGGCCACCACTGCTCTACTCGGGGTTATAGCTCCATCCCTCTTTCTCGGTTATCGGTAATTCTTTCCAACAATCATTTTACTTACCCAAGTTAAGGGCCGAGTCACACCGGAATAGTAGCGGCCGGCAGCGGTTAGCTAAGCTAGAACACTACCGAAAAGAAGCGCAGGGCGCGCGTCCGCTCGCAGCACCGCGGGTGGCCTCGCGACCTTTTCATACTTTCCAAGCGATACTGCCCCCCTCTCCCTAGCCAAGTTACAACCGTTTCGCTTGTATCGAACGCTTCGAGTTGACCATAGAGTTGACCTTGCCGCCAATTCTTTTGTTCTGACAACGTGACTGAGCATTGAGATGACGTCCGCGTCATACCCCTAGCCAAGTTATTAATCTGCAATAGTTAACGCTAATAGAAAGCTTCAAATGTACGGGTATGACGTCATCTCAACGCTCAGTCACGTATTCAGAACAAAAAAAATGGCGACAAGGTCAACTCGAAGCGTTCGACGCAACCGAAACGCTTGTAACTTGGCTAGGGGGGCTGGTCTTGTTAATTATGTGGATAAAAGTTATGGTCACCGCGTCGTTGCCATTCCAGTGTGACGCGGCCCTAACAGAAAGCTGTGAGCTATTCTGCCCTGATAACAAAGAATGCAGTAATCGACATTTTTGAGATTTTCACTTTTTTTCCAGAAATGGTAGCCCAAGAGGTTCATGTACATGAAAAAAAAATATTTTCATAAAAAAATTCACTCGAAGTATGTTTTTATGTAATGATTTTCGTCGTACTTGCATAAAAACTGCTTCAATGATAAGAAAAAACGCAGTATTAAACATGGCCTAAGAAAAAATGCAGTACTTGCAAGAATACCCTAAAACAGAATACAGTAATATCCACTACTTTATTATTTTGTTTTAAATTCAGTAGACAAATTGCTAAATTAAAACGCAGTACTCTACATTACTGCATTTAAGTGTAGTAAAGGCTTGCGAAGCCGTAGCAGTGCGATCCATTGCCGCGTTTTGTCTTAGTAAATCAGTTCGGTGACGTCATTCGGTGGAGTAATACGTGTGCCATATTATAAGAACATGAAGTAGGTTTTTAACATCCGTATAGTTTACTCAATACTTTATTTGCATTCCACGATGTAAAAACTTAGGTACGACCTGAGTTAGCTAAGAGACTAAAAAATTAACCTTAAAATGCACCTATATAAGTCCTTGAGAAGACACAGTACACTTCAACTTAGTTCCGAGCATATAATAATGGCAATAATTACTAAAAAATAATGCAGTAATCGACTTGTGCTAAGACATAATGCAGTAATACGCGCAAGTGCTGCATTTAGTTTTAGTATCCTGTGACTCGGAAACGACCTGATAATAAACCGAAACGCAGTAATACGTATTATAATTGCATATATTAGTAAATTAAGTAAGGGAAAATTATATTGTAAAAGCTTGATTTTTTTCCGAATTTTTAGATATACACTGGTCAGCAAATAAACCGAGCCACCCGCTACCTAGGAACTCTGATTCGATTTTCTCAAAAAGTATAAAACTTACAACTATCAAAGTTATACCTACAAAAAGTGCGTTTCATGGTGATTAAAATGACTACAAATTAATTCGAAAGTACCATCAACTCACGTTGTAATCAAGCAACAAACACAATGCTAACGATTTGCTCTATTTTCACCAGAGTTTAAAATTAGCGTTCTTTTTCTCTACAATGAGGGTTGTCGGATATTTCTTATCATTTCTTTAGTTTTTGTCCATCGTTTGCTCAGACGCGTGTGTTTTTGCTACTTTTTTCGATTAATAATGGATACAACACCTCAGGAAGCAGCTCAAGCTGTAGCATTACTTCAAGCAGGCATTGCGCAACGTGAAGTCGCTCGAAGGCTTCGAATCAGCAGATCTTCGGTGCAACGAGTTTACAGACGATACCTGGAGACTGGAGCATTCGATCGCCGTCCAGGTACGGGCAGACCTAGGGCTACATCAGCAGCAGATGATCGTTATATCCACCTCACTGTTCTGCGAAATCGCCACCTCAACGCAGTTCAAGTCCAACAAAGTCTGCGTGACGCACGCCAAGTGGTCATAAGTTCAGATACCGTCAGAAGGAGACTTGCTGAACGGAACCTGACCCCAAAAAGAGCTGCAACAGGCTCAGCATTAACGGTAGCACACCGTCGAGCACGACTTGAATTTGCTCGAGAGTATTGGGATTGGACATTAGAGCATTGGAGTAATGTACTCTTCACTGATGAGACCAGGGTGAGTCTACATGGAAGTGATCGACGTCAGAGAGTATATCGTCGCCCTGGAGAACGTTATTCTCAGTGTTGTATCGAAGAAACTGTTGCTTATGGAGGAGGATCTGTAATGGTCTGGGGCGGCATCTCGTTAACAGCACATACAGTGTTAGTTTTCATCGAACCGACGGGCCTTACACGTGGACTGACTTCTCATCGCTACATTACTGAAATCCTCGTAGACCATGTGGTACCTTACGCAGGATATATCGGACAGGATATGCAATTGATGCATGATAATGCACGGCCTCATGTTGCTCATGTGGTGACCCAGTATCTACGCGACGTCAGCATTCGTACGATGGACTGGCCAGCTCGAAGCCCGGACTTGAATCCGATAGAACACTTATGGGATGAGCTGAAACGTCGGGTTCGAGCCCGGGTACCTGCTCCAACAAGGCTTCCAGAGCTGCGAATCG
Organism: Mythimna lalbum; assembly: GCA_949319445.1. Lineage (NCBI taxonomy): Eukaryota > Metazoa > Arthropoda > Insecta > Lepidoptera > Noctuidae > Mythimna > Mythimna lalbum. Next base: position 8,182,773 of record OX439363.1, read on the forward strand.
CAATTGAAGAGGAGTGGAATACAATTCCTCAAGATTTTATCGTCAGGCTCGTAAGGTCGATGAATACAAGGATGCTGGCAGTTATCCGAGCAAGGGGAGGGAATACGGAATATTGATCAAAAACTTTTTTTTGATTTTATCTTTGTTTTTGGCTTTAATTTTTTTTTCACTTTATCATTACTAACGATTTTCACGACTGGAAAACGACTCTTCTTTGTAAAATCCTTAATAAACACTGAAATATTGATTAAACCCAATGAGTTTCCTTTCATTTTAATCACCATGAAACGCACTTTCTGTAGGTACAACTTTGATAATTGTAGGTTTTTTAGTTTTTGAGAAAATCGAATTAGAGTGTCTAGGTAGCGGGTGGCTCGGTTTATTTGCTGTCCAGTGTATATTATGACCAATAAAATACGAACATCTTGCTCAGATGATATGAAATATGTTTTTTGCGTTTATCTCGTAACCGCCATTTTGCGATTACTGCATTCTTAGTTATGACGGCAGTATTTCAGGAGCCATAAAATAAAATGCGAGTAATAATACTGATGTCGATCGACAAACAATTTGATTGATAGCTGAAAGATATTAAAATATATATTGCGGTTGAATATATATAAATGCGATAGATTTGATCTAAATGGGTCCTACAATATATAAATTAAACACTCAAAATATCTACACTAATATAATAAAGAGAGATATAAGAGAGCGAGTGTGTTTTTTTGTCTGTAGGAGGTAATCTCTGAAAGTACTGGTCCGATTGCCAAAATCACCTATAGAAAGCTGCCTTATTCCTGAGTGATATAGGCTATACTTTATGTACGCAGGCGAAGCTGTGGACAAAAGCTAGTCAATAATATACATTAACAACAAACGTGAGACACACGTACAATATTAAGACATGGTGCGGGTTCCGAGACATCATTTGGAAACCTTCCTCCAGGAGAGTTTCAGCCAAAGGGTGTATCGATGATTCCGTGGAAGGATACCGACCTCGCAGCGAAACACGACGCCGTCACATTATATACAATAGTTTATAGAAATAAATAAATTAGTTTTTGTATGTTATTACTATGTATTAGTTTCTTATTTTTAACATTATTCTATGTATCACATAACGCCGTCTAGCCCCAAGCTAAGCAGAGCTTGTGTTAAGGGTCTAACACCCATAGTACCCAACTGATAAACATACTTATATATTTCTAAATACATACTTATTATAGTTAACCCTTCAGATACCGTCAATTAGAGACACAATAGTAAGACAATAGATGCGCGGCCACCGGGTGTCGCTTGGGGATTCATGAATTAAATTACCCAGGCACAGAACAAATGATCATGCTCAACACACAAATATTTGTCCTGGGTGGGTATCGAACCGACAACCTTCGGCATAGCAGTCAGAGTCACTAACCGCTAGACCAACATGCCAGTCAAATATGGCATCAGTTCAAATGGAATGTGTAATGTAATATCAGTAGAGCTTTCATCTATGTAATTAAATCTACCGTCAAGTGTGACTTGTACATGCATAATACAGGTAGCGCATCGGCATTGGTATCTACGCATGCAGACAGACTCTAAAGGAAGCAATCAAGATTTATCAAGACATGCCCGGAAATTAGTTTGTTCAAAATCGGCTACTGAATTAATGTCTAATACGATTCTTTTTCTTAAGTGGTCGCTTGAAATGAATGGCATAGAATTTACAGCTGTCACAAGAAAACAATAAATCCCTAAAAAAATGGCACCCGGACCAGAGAACCTGAAAATAACTAGAATATATTTTATATGGTGCCATTTAATGGAATGTCGATTGGTGGAATATATCTGATTTTGTCCGGATAACCGATTGCAGATCTAAAGATTGGAAAAAAAGTGGTCGCTTACAATGGGCCTCATTACAAGACTTACAAACCCAAAGGGCAATGGAAAGGACTATACTCGGAGTTTCCTTGCATGATCGGAATGAAGATATCTGCAGGAGAACCAAGGTCGCCGACATAACCCGAAGAATCGCTAAACTTAAGTGGCAGTGGGCAGGGCACATTGCTTGTAGAACGGAGGGTCAATGGGACCGAAAGGTTCTAGAGTGACGACCAACCAACAAGGTTGACCGATGACCCGGTGAGATTCCCGGGAATGCGGTGGATGCGAGACGTAAGGACCGTTCGTTGTAGCGGCACTTGGGGGAGGCCTATATCTAGCAGCGGACGTCCTTTGGCTGAAATGATGATGATATAAATTAATATCTGATTCTAAACATATTACAATCAAGACGTGCGTTTGTTTGTTAAATCTACAAATCGACAAAGAATCAATCCATTAAATTGGTGGAAGTAAAAATCCTTCTTATTCGAAGTACTTTATGAAGTTCGTCAAAGTGGTCACAGCTTATGAGTTAAGAGGATTACAGTCTAGAAGCAATGGCCAAATACTTCTGGAGCCTTTGAGCTGATTAAACTTTTATAACAAGGATTTTTTCAGTGTATTCCTCTCTTAGTAGACAGTGTGTCTAGTTTGATTTATAAAAGTTTCAGAAAAAATTAAAGAAAACATATTTATTTGGTAAATAATATCGCTAATGATAAATATTGGGAAAGTTTGTATTCCATACATACTGTTTGTTACTCTTTCACGCAAAAACTACTGAACGGATCTCGATGAAACTTGGTACACGAGTAGACCATATCTCAGAATAACACATAGGATACTCTTTATCCTGGGATTATGTACGCTGGTGAAGCCACGGGCAAAAGCTAGTATCTAATAAATCTGTAGAAGTTTTTAGTTGTGCGCGCATCACGTAAAATATACGGAATCGATATAGATAACTTTTACATATTAAAATAGTGTGTAACTTGGTGTATTACTTAGGCTTTGTTTCATCGCAATCGGTTAATAACCGAGAGACATAAGTACTACATTCATTGACTGTTAGGCGGTACAAAGTTCGCCGACTTTCGAAGTCGCGTAACATCTATCCCAAAAAATCTTCATGTCATGTTGATTTCCACTCCCTAAAGTTTTATGCTCTGTTATCTTGTTCAACCTATAGGTTTTCGAAACTCATTTCATTCACTGTTTACGTATCTCAGTAGGTATTCCCCCCTTCGATAAACAAGTATGTATTACGTTTATCTTTCATTTTTATTTCTGGTATTTTCTCGATTACACTTCTATGGGTACACCATCTTCATTTCTGTCGTTTATTTTGGTTTTATTTCACACATAAAACAAAGCTTGTTCTGTATTTGGGTAGGTATTTGATGTAACTCTATGTGATGTATCGGCCATTTTGCAATTAACTGGCCTGTTGGTCTAGAGGTTAGTGACCCTGACTGCTATGCCGGAGGTCGTTGCTTCGATTGCTATCCTGGACAAATGTTTGTGTGATGAGCATGATAATTTTCTTCTGTGTCTGGGTGTAATTTATCTATTAAGTAGGTTTGTCAGTTGTCTTGTAGTTATAATACAAGCTCTACTTAGTTTGGGACTAGACGGCGTTGTGTAATACTTAATTATATTATATTATTATCTTTAATTTTTATGTCCTACAGTCTGATATTTTTTCTCGATTACACTCGTATTTACACCATCTACATTTCTGTCGTTTATTTTGTTTTTCACACATAAAACAAAGCTTGTTCTACGAATGTATAGGAAGTTATTTGGTGTAACTCCATGTGATGTATCGGCCATTTACCAATTGTTTGTTCTTGGTATATAGTGAACAAACCGGCTCTCTTAGATATTTGGTAACTACAAACATTTTCGCTTCAGTTCATTCGTTAGGGAAAGCTTGGTACAGGTAAGCCTTAGCTTTGATCAGAAATAGTGACGTAGCTAGCCCGAGAGGGGCCCTGTATCAAATATTTATAAATGCTTTATTCGAGACTGGATAACTGGATAGGTTGACAAGTCTTGATGGAAAACGAGCTCGTTTAAGACAGTATTCTGAACTACGGTAGGTTTTTTTTATTGTGATTTTATGTAGAAAATTATAGAACCAACGGAGCCAGCTTACTTCACTGTAGACTTGATTTGCATGAACTTTTTGACCTCCCCAAATACCTCCCCAAATTTTAGAACTCAATGAAACAAAATTTAAATCTTGTATTAAACGCACACTATGCAGGCAGGCATATTATAAGTTGGAGGATTATATACAAGATAAAAATGCTTGGTTCAATGCTGGTCCGGCTCCACTACCACACTAGGGTGAAAATATAGTTTAAACTTGTGATCATTTATTTCTTTTGTTTTTGAAAACCATAGCATTGTTTAATGTAGAAGCACTTTTACTTCACCATGAAGCATTTTTATTGGGTTACGACTTTTTATTCTCTTTGTTTTTGACATTACGAGCATGGCAGTTAGGAGTTTGTCATGCTCACTTAAACGTCTCGCTGCTGGTGGCGCGTGTATTGGGTCATTCGGTTCCCTTGAAAATGGTTGAGCTGAGTGGGGCTGATGCACGCGTCATGCTCGTGAACGGGTGCCGTCAGTTGAGACTGGTCATCTCTTAACTGCCAGTAGCTTAATTCAGTTTTTATCTTTTAATATATTTTTTATTTTAATTTTATTATCTACATTGTGCTCACATAATAGAAGCAACATGAAATAATGTAAACAAACATTATATGTAACACATAATATTTTTTGTAAATCATGACTTTACATATGGATGGATGGAGCCGGGGAGGGAGGCCAAAGAAAAGATGGATAAATTGTGTGAGAAGTATGAAAGAAAAGGGAGTTAGTGATAGCGTGACGAGTGGCAGGGCAGGAAGATGATGATGCACTAACTAACTACAGGCATCTTCATAGCAAGGAAAGAAATTAAGATTGTGGACAACATGTTACCAATTTTTGCACACTTTGGGGCCTTGTAGCTCGGGGGCCCCATATCATTAATATGGCTGATACGGGGGTAGGTACGCCCCTGATCAGAAACATTATATGTGAGAAACTTGAACGAGGCTTTTTAGTGATGGAGCACCTTTTGTAGTTTCATTGTTTGAACAGAAACTGTGAGGAAACTTAGTATGTTTGTTGAACATGAAGTTCGTCTTAGTAAAAAACTTGACGGTCTACGAGGTCCTTCGCCCACGGCGAATTTTTGGAGCGATGCTGTAGCGCGTTCGCATCGATATAGTCACGATACTGTAGCGCGTTCGCATCGATATAGTCACGATGCTGTAGCGCGTTCGCATCGATATAGTCACGATGCTGTAGCGCGTTCGCATCGATACAGTCGCGATGCTGTAGCGCGTTAGCAGCGCGTTGGCATCTTTTCTATACCGCTTGCAAATGCGACTTCCGCGCGTTAGTAGCGATGCTGTCGCGCGCTTACAAAACGTGCGACAGAATCGCTACAAAAAGTCGCCGTGGGCGAAAGGCCTAAAGGCCAACTATAGGGTGGGTTTTTTTCATTGATGTATATTTTATTTCTCTTTGGCTTCACTCAGAACTGGCTAATCTCTGTTGAGGTTGATTACAATGATCGGATTTCGGTCGGGAGTATTATTATTATTTACAACTACACCTTCCTCATTAATAATAATAACATTCCACTCTATTCACTCTATCATTGGTGAAAAAGGCTTAAAATCTTAGTTTTGACAGACTCGCGCTTGACTACAAGCTTATTGTTTTTTATCTGGGTATCTTGTACAAGTGAGATTACATGTTTGTGAATACAGAAATAAATACTAGTGTGGTACAAAGTTTAAAAATATGCCCCTTTTAATATTTACAATAATATTTCATTCAGTTAGGCACAGGCCTATCAGGTTTTCTATTAAAATCTAGATTAGGCATTGTGATTTATACAGGCCAATGCAATCGGATAACACATGATCCCCAATTAATTCTATCCTATTTCCAACAAGTATTCATTAAATCAGATCAGTTCAATATTCAGCTTTGGTTTTAATTAAACCAATAATGGCGAATAAAGCAACAAAACAATTTAACGGGGTCATTAATCACCAACTAATCAACGTTGATTGAGAGTTAAAGGAGAAAATATCAAGTAATTTTACGAGAAAATGATGAAAGAAAACCTTGGCAACGTTCTTTGTGACGAGTCAGCCCTTTGTCTCGGATTTAATTTAACATTTTGTGGGCTTTATTCAATTGTCCGTATTTATGAACAGTATTGTAAATGATCATATTCATGTTGGAAAGGCGAAATTTTGTGTGTTTGGTTGTTTATTATATATCCATCATAATCATCATCTTGCAGTTTTCAAAAAAGGAATGATTGAACACTATATTTCTATTTCGTCATAGTTGCTTATTAGTATGCATTATTACGTATAGTAGAATAATAGTAGTTTATGTGACTAGGGGAAAAGCAGTGTCTTTAACCCTTCAGATACCGTCCATTAGAGACACAATAGTAAGACAATAGATGCGCGGCCACCGGTGGTCGCTTGGGGATTCATGAATTAAGTCGCGGGCGTTGACGATTTTTGATGTTCCAAATTGAAATCTCATAATTCCCTAGGGACCGGCCATACTGCATTATTTCCCTAGAGAATAATGACATGCTTTAAGTGATGTTTGTATGACGTATAAAACGACATTATCGAGCAGGTGGTGAAAAAATACTATTACACACGATGTCTATACATCTATGGAAATCTAAGCAACGTTCTTTGTAACGAGTCAGCCCTTTGTCTCGGATTTAATTTGACATTTTGTGGGCTTTATTCGATTGTCCGTATTTATGAACTGTAAATGATCATATTCATGTTGTAAAGGCGAAGTTTTGTATGCGTGAGTGTGTGTATGTATAGCCGCGTACAGACATCGCGAGGCGTGCGTCGTGAATGATTCGTCATCCATGCCTCAACCTGAGGCATACGACAGTACATTTATGCGTGCGTCCCGAACGACACATGCTCAAGCTGAGCACGCAAACCACCACCGCACGGTGTTCGTCAGTAGAAAACGCAAAAACACCTGTACGTCCACACGGAGCGCACGGCTTGTACTGAGGCGGCGTTCGCAACGATCGTATGACGCGAATGCTCACTGTGAGCACACACGTCCACACAGCCCGAGGCCATAAGAGACCAACCATTCGCGACGCACGCCTCGCGATGTTTGTATGCGTCTTTTGCTACTTACTACATCTCGATCTCCGAGCGAACGCGGCGTTTACTCTCTCTTGTCTTTCTATTATATCTCATAGAATAACATAGCATTTACCTTTGTAATTACTCTTAAGATTTTATGTAACCATTTTACCAAATTTTACCCTGAATAAAAAAATATTATTATTAAAAAAAAAAAAAAAAAAAAAAAAAAAATATTATGTCTCTAATTCGTTATTCGAAAGGATAAATGAAATAAAAACGTCATGAAATACACGTATAGTCCAGTGAATAGGGGTTTCTACCTCGGATTTTTCATACTGTTGCTGAAATTCAAAAAGATAATATGATATGTGTAACTAAAAATATGTATAAAAATGTTTACCTGTTAAAACCACATGAACTCGATTTTTAAATTTCTTTTTAAATTCCTTCCACAGTAAAAAAAAAACCTAGGTATTAATAATTTTGCCGCCCCAGGCACTGGACTAGTAATAAAATGCTCATTCATACACTCTCGTTATAATATTCACGTTACCTTAGCAGCTTATGTCATAAAGGCAATAATTTGTGAGTGTGTGTTTGTATGTTTGCTACTTCTTCACGCTCGAACGGCTGCATGGATCGAACGAATCGATGAAAATTGGAAACATGCTATACACTTTTTACTCCGGGAGAATCTTTCTTTTTTGGGATATTTTCCTACTATCACGCGGGCGAAACCGCTGGCAACAGCTAATATGTTTATAATGATATATAACATTATGAAGGCAAAATTTTGTGAGTGTGTGTGTATGTTTGTTACTTCTTCACGGTCGAACGGCTGAACGGATTTCGATAGAACTTGGTACACGTGTAGACCGTGTCCCGAGTCCCGAATTAGCATATAGGATACTTTTTATCCTAAGAGTACTAATACACTAGGATACTTTTTTTCCTTGGGACAATTTTCTACTAGGTATCAGCAGGCGAAGCCGCTGGCAACTGCTAATATGTTTATAATGATATATAACATTATGAAGGCAAAATTTTGTGTGTGTGTATTGTTGTTACTTCTTCACGCTCGAACGGCTGAATGAATTCCGACGAAACACGTAGTACTCATACCACGAAACGGGTAGACCATGTCCTGAATAAGCTTATAAGATACTTTTTATCCACGTTCCCTTGGGATAATTTTCTACGATCACGCAGGCAAAGCCGCTAGCTGTAACTAGTGTGTTGATAATTAACATATTATGACAAGGTAATGTCAGGTTTTTAGGTAGGCATAAACGTGTTGACGTGTGGTGAATTCATATACGATTTCACGTTAATTAGTGATGTATTATCATGGCGATGTAAAACGCTAATGGGATTATGTAATATAATGCCAGCGTAACTTGTATATTTTTAATGATACATTTTACAATTTTATTGACAACACTGCTCTGCTTAGCTTAGGACTAGACGGCGCTGTGTGATTGTTGTGGAATATTATTATTATTATCTATTATTGCGTAGTTGGGGGTATTATTGGTAAAGTTGAAAGGGAATCGTTTGTGTATGGTCATGTGAAAAGAAGGGGCGAAACGCATGTTGCTAAAAAAGTTAAGAGTTTACATGTGGATGGATGGAGGGGGAGAGGTAGGCTAAAGAAAAGATGGATAGATTGTGTGAGGAGTGATATGAAAGAAAAGGGAGTTAGTGATAGTTTGACGGGTGACAGGACAGAATGGAAGATAAAAACGTGTTGCGCCGACCCCAAGTAATATGGAATAAGGGCAGGAAGAAGAAGAAGATCTATTATTGCGTGGTAGGCTATAGCCTGTACCGAAAAATGTTGCGTTTGAAGGTCTCCGTCAAGTGACCTGGTGAGGGTCGCAGTATTCGGATGGATGCAAGATGCACAGGACTGGTCATTGAAGCGACACTTTGGAGTTTTTCTTCGGTGGCTAAAAATTATCCAGATGACATCCCCCCGATGCGGGAGATAGTATCAGACTTTTACTGTCTAAAAAACCCACCACGTTCCTTCGTTGCCTTATGCCGGGGCCTTTTCAGCATTTTCAGAAGCAGACCCTTGGCCCTAGTAGCCCCTATGCTTGCTGACTACTCCTGAGGCGCGCGATAACAGTAGGCGCCGTCGACGACTTGGGCTCGGTCCGAACGGTTACCGGACGGTCAGACAGCGAGCTACCCATTGCTCGCCGTCCGCAGGCCCGCGCCTACGGTGGCCAGAAATCGGGATCAGAACCCCGGCGGCGGCGCAGAGCCCCGTTGCGTTGAAGAGCCTCCCACAAGGTGAACCGAGTGAAGGTCGCGGGAATCCGTTGGATGCGAGACGCACAGGATCGGCCGTTGTAGCGACACTTGGGGTATTTTTATAGCTTGATTGATTGTTATAATACTTTCACATCTTCAGAAACCATATAACATTAAGTTAATGGCCCTCATACATATTAAAGGCTATTAAACAATTTTCCGAACTATATGTCGAGAAATTAAAATTGATGAAGCAAATTCGTGCCTAATTGGGCAATAAATATAGATTCGGCCGCTAAGTATTGATAAAATTTATTGTTGTATACGGTATATTAAAGCAAGTAATATCAAATAAATAAAATAGTCGAAGATAACAAGGTGCCTCTAAGAAATTCTGTTAGAATACATTTTATTATACATTAAAATGGTAACATAGCTTTTTCACAAACTTAAATATATGGGTACAATGGCGGTCTTAGAAAAATATATATACAGGGTTATTTATTTAGGGGGCAGAGCATCGCCGTGCCCTCGTGGGGGCGATCGGCGGCGGAGACCTCTCGCGCCGAGCTTTGGTTGAGGCCATGGTCCGGAGCGAGAAGGAGTGGCAGGCGGTCGCCTCATTCTGCGAAGCAGTAATGCTAACAAAGGAGGAGGCCGACCGCATCAGGCAACGGCGCCCTCGCCGTCGCCGCCGGGATTTGATCCCGATTTCCGGCCACCGTAGACGTGGGTTCGCGGACGGCGAGCCATGGGTAGCTCGCTGTCCGACCGTCCGGTAACTGTCCGGACCGAGCCCAAGACCCCTCAAGGAGTTGTCTGCGGAGGGGCCCAGCTGGGTCGAAGCCTACTGAGGCCAGGGTTATCCGAAAGGAAACTCGAGCCCCGCTATGAAAAGGCTAGAAGGAACGGGGTGGGTTTTTAGTCAGTAAGAGTCTGACACTATCTCCCGCTCCACCCAAGGGCGGGGGTTGTCATGAGACGATTTTTGCCAACCGTAAAAAAAGGGTTATTTGTAAAACACTAGCAACCTCTTAGGTGCTAGTTAAAAACAACATAGTCTTAAGAGGTTGCTAGTGTTTTACAAATAACCCTGTATAGATACAACATAATTTTTAGTTTGTACGAAACCTGAATATAGTTTCTTCAGAATCAGTAACTGAATGGATTCCAATAGTTTTTATACCATGCTATATTTTTCCCAAAAATATTTAAAAAGGTCTCAAGTTGGAACACCACCGACACTAAGTAAAAAACAGATCATGGCAGGTATTAAGCGCCAGCAAAAAAACTGGGTGCAAGTGCAAAACAGCCCCTCGCCTGGATGGCCATAACAAGCTTATAACTTTGTGATTATTCATGATACAGTTATGAAATTTTGTACATAGATTCTTTAGCTAAAAATACTAAACACGTGTCTTGGGTTCCGCATATACTATAACTAATGTTGTATAAAATTATATCTATTATATAAGGTCTTTAGCCTATTAAATTGGTGTTTTTAAAAACCAGGTATATTTCATAGAGAAAGAAGTATTTCAGTGTGGCAACATTTACACTTTCACAGATTTATTGTCCTATCTAATCCTATTAATCCGATAAGATCCCGGATCGAGAACGGCAATATTTCTCTTTTTTATTATTTGTTTAAAATATAAATCCTTTGCGAAAATAAATGTCTTCAGCCAGAGAAAATAAGTGATTAAAAATAGATACAATTAATTCCGAGTCAAAATGTAACGTAGAAGCAATTTGTAACTTCTTCTTAAAGACAATAAATTAGCGATTTTAAGATTTTTAATCTAAGCAATTTAATCTGTAGGTAGATTAACAACTGATGCTTAAACCTGTGAATGTTTCTTAAAAAGCTAATAGATTGTATATATTTATAGTCGGCCTTATAATGTTCCCATTGTTGGGACTCATGCCTCCTCTCTAGGAGAGGGAATGGGCCGTAATCCACCACGCGGGTCCAGTGCGGGTTGGTGGATGTCAAATGTCTTCGAATTTTTGGTTCTTGGACAGGCCGGTTTCCTCAGAATGTTTTTTTCTTTCACCTCACTGAGCCAGATACCTACGGTCTATCTATACGGCGACATCCACCAACACGCACTGGACCCGCGTGGTGGATGAGCCCACTCCCTCTCTTAAAGAGGAGGCCTGAGTCCCAGCAGTGGGAACATTATAAGGCTGATTATGCTTAATTGTTTGTGCCCACCTTTTGGATGGCAATCCACCGCCTCTGGGTTTTTACAAAATGAGTAGTTGAGACGTATGTAGGTATACCTTATAATTAAAATAAATTAAGCATTTTATTTCATAATAATCTAAATATGTTATCTTAAAAGCTCTTTTTGGAAGTCGTTCATAATTATCATAAAATGTTCTTGTACCAATTTAGGCAGGTTAGCAGGTACTTGTAACTTATAACAGGGTATTTTTAAAACCAGTCTAGGAAAATATGCCTAGACGAGTATTTATGTAATTTGAGATACCTGCCATAATATGTGTTTTTATCTAACACGTCAAACTTGTTATGGAATTATTAAATAATATTCAGAGATTACGTCTTTAATAAGACAGAACATAAAAACAGTCTTTAAGGCCAGGTTCTACTGCACACCGTCGAGGTGTGCCCTGCCTGGGCGGAGCATCGCCGTGCCCTCGTGGGGGCGATTGGCGGCGGAAACCTCTCGCGCCGGGCCCTGGTCGAGGCCATGGTCCGGAGCGAGGAGGAATGGCAGGCGGTCGCCTCCTTCTGCGAAGCAGTAATGCTAGCAAAGGAGGAGGCCGACCGCATCAGGCAACGGCGCTCTCGCCGCCGTCGCCGGGATTCCGATCCCGATTTCCGGCCACCGTAGACGCGGGCTCGCGGACGGCGAGCCATGAGTAGCTCGCTGTCCGATCGTCCGGTAATGGACCGAGTCCAAGACGTCGATGGCGCGCACTGTTCCCGCGCGCCTCAAGGAGTTGTCAGCAGCAGGAGGGGCCCAGCTGGGTCGAAGCCTACTGGGGACAGGGTTGTCCGAAAGGGAGCTCGTGCCCCGGTATGAAGGCTCGAGGAACGACGCGGGGTTTTTAGTCAGTAAGAGTCTGACACTGTCTCCCGCTCCACCCAAGAGCGGGTTTCGTCAAAGATGATTTTCCCTGTCAACAAAAAAAAAAAGGCCAGTTTCTCATTTTGAACTTTTGTAAACCTCTGGAAATCCACAAATATAAAAGAGAACACTATGAAAAACAATTTTATTAAAATCCCTACTAATATTATAAATGCGAAAGTAACTCTGTCTGTCTGTCTGTTACGCTTTCACACAAAAACTACTGAACGGATTTAGATCCAATTTGGTAGGTAGGTAGAAGAGACACTGGAATAACACATAGGCTACCTCTAATTCCACTGCTGAGCACGGGTCTCTGCCCGCGCGATATAAACTGTAGTCCACGCGGGCGAAGCCGCGGGCGGAAAGCTAGTTGACTATATGACAAACCGCCGTCCAAAAATCAAAATGTATTATTTTTGCACGGCGTAGGTCTCGAATCTGACCCTAATTTACGATTTCAAACCTGTATGTCTACGAGATTAGGTCAGAAAATTATTTAAAAGTTACAAAAAACGACAGCCCTAAATCTTTCTCCTTTCTTTCAGTCCATCCAAAGATTGTCTGTAAGAGATCGCCCTGTGCGATAAGACCGCCCATTGTACACTTATTTTGAATAATGTTTGTCCTGTATTTTTTTGTTTATGTGGTGTACAATAAAGAATATAAGTAAAAAATAATAAAGCTTGTTTTTAGAGGCGTAGCGTGGACTAATTTAGCCATGGGTAAAGGCAAAAAACAAACTACAGCATTTTTTTTTCATACATTCGAAAACGAGACAGCTACTATCGCAACCCTGTGTCTGTGTGCCTGTGTGACCACACCGTCGCTTAGCATCAGGTGAAACAGTGGTCAAACGTTAGACTATATAATTGATAGGTATAAAAAACCCTCATTCATAGTCTGTGCGAGGGCCCCTAGGATGCGGGGCCGTGGGCGAGGACCCAATTCGCCCACACCTGGCTCTTAACGCGAACCATTTGACGACCTAAACTGAACTGTTAAAAAGATGGAACTCAAAAAAGTGTTGAGAGCAGTGGTGGCGAGTGGTAATGGCTCCGACTTACGAATTGTTAGTCGCGGGTTCAAACCCTGCCAAGCGCATTATTTTGTGTAATTTATTTCATTACCACTGTTCTCAAAACGGTGAAGGAAAACATCGTGAGGAAACCGGCATGTCCTAGAACCAAAAATTTGAAGACCAGTGACATTCACCAACTTGCACTGGGCTCGCGTGGTGGATTACGGCCCATTCCCTCTCCTAGAGATGAGGCTTGAGTCCCAGCAGTGAGATCATTAAAAAGGCTGATGATGATGTATAATAATAATAATAATTTAGACATTTAACATTTTAAAAAGTCATAGTAAGACCCCAGAACCAACGTACCATCAAATGGTATATGGACACTTTGTAAGGTCATGGTGTCATGATTATATAAATGAGATTTTCCAAATGAATCGCAAATAAATACATAATCATGATGATTGATGGAATTTACGTCTTTATAATCTGACAAATAGGTACGATTGTTTTTAATTTAAAATCGAATTAGTGTGATGGAAGTTATGGAGCGTAAAAACCCATTTTAAAGGTACCTTTATTTTTATTATATAATACGAGTAGTTAAAAAATTGCATCATTAGGTACTTACCCACAGGTTTCCTTGTTAAAGTCTTAAAAAACTTCCAAACAAAGTTATAACATTTGTTTGATCTTAGCGCGGGTTTTTTTTTGTCGACGGGGAAAATCATCTTTGACAGAACCCGCTCTTGGGTGGAGCGGGAGATAGTGTCAGACTCTTATTGACTAAAAACCCACCCCGTTCCTTCTAGCCTTCTAACCAAGGCACGAGTTCCTTTTTGTGGCCCCGGTAGGCTTCGACCCAGCTGGGCCTCTGCTGTTGCTGAAAACTCCTTGGGGCGCGCGGAAACAGTGCGCGCCGTCGACGTCTTGGGCTCGGGCCATTACCGGACGATCGGACAGCGAGCTACCCATGGCTCGCCGGCCGCGAGCCCGCGTCTACGGTGGCCGGAAATCGGGATCGGAATCCCGGCGGCGGCGGCGGAGGCGCCGTTGATTTTAGCACGGGTGAGCCTCATGACCACACTCAAGTTAATTTGTTAAGATATGCCGCTTTGGTACATTTTATTACATTATGTAAATGTAATACGTCTGTTGTCCTTTCTGTCGATCTTAATCGTGTTTTACAACAATGACCTGTCGAATATTCATGGTAAAACAGTTAAAGACTTGTTCTAAAAACATTTTATTACCTCAATCCATTAGATATTTAATATTTTTGTTTGAAACACTGGAAAAACCAAACGAATGAGCCGGGGTTTTAGGCTTTGGCCACACTTGACGGAAACCCCGTCGCGGACGATCGGCGACGGAACGTCAATATATGTTATCTACATCTTCTACACTAATATAATAAAGAGATAAAGTTTGTTTTTTGTTTGTAGAAGGTAATCGCTGGAAGTGCTGGTCCGATTGCTAAAATGTTTTCACTGATAGAAAGCTGCTTTATTCGTGAGTATAAAGCTTCGCGGGCGAAGCTGCGGGCAAAAGCTAGTTACAAATAAATTACAAATAGTGGGCACACTATGCGGATGATCTGTCACTCCGTTCCGGACGATCGGTCGATAAATTTGTATGCAATGGCTAGCGCTACATTTAACGGATACTCCGTCGCGGATCCTCCGCGAATGGATTTCCGTCAAGTGTGGTAACGGCCTTAGTATCTAGCTATGGAATTAAAAACCTGTCTATTAACTTGGAATTTTAATACACACTCGATTTTATTGACCAACCGCGTTATCTGTTCATTTAAATAAATATTCAGCAAAATGCGAACAGGATTGTGAGTCATAGAAAATTGAATCTTAATTAAAGGACTCGAAAGTTGAATATACAGAACTAGGATAAGAGGTTAATGGATTAATACTTGAGGCATCAATTTGAAGTTAAAAAAAAACATTCAAAAACCGCAAATTATGAGGTTTTTAATAAAGGATGAACGCACATAGAGCAATTTCATTAATTAGCTTTATCCGTTCGTTCTTAATACGTCGTAATGACGTATCATCAATCTTATTTAAATTGAATACATGACAGAGACAACACTTGACAGATTAAAAACCACATCGATTTAATCTATGGTCACGTAAGTACCATAATTCTTTAAATAAATAAAAGACGTCCTCGAATTGACAAGTTAGCCAAAAAACTCTGATTGTGGAAATGGTAATGTTAAGGCTAGGTTCTACACATTTTGAACTTTTTTAAACCTCTGAAATCCCACAAATATAAAAGAGACACCATGAAAAATTACGGCCGTTTATGTCGCAAAAAAACGTATATTTTGATACTCTTAAAGATCGGAATTCATAGGGTACTTCCCGTTGACCCAGAATCCTGAAATTTGGCACAAAGCAAGGTCAAGGAACAGGTACAGGAATAAATCTGAACAGTAACAACCGAAAACAGTAAATTTGTTGTTACCTACGTCACAAAAAAAATTACAATTCGGAAAAATCTTTGAGACTCCGAGATTTGGGAATTGTAGTTTGCACGGAACCCTCAACGCGCGAGTCCGACTCGCACTTGCCCAGTTTTTTTAAAAGGGCATCGCAAAAACAAAAATCTTGAATAGTTGTAGCTTTTTTTTAAAGAAAATAATATCGCTATATCGACATTGACCGGGGCGGAGCTCATACAAAATACTCAGTGACTACAACCAGCTCTTAATCTATGGTGGTACTATATTTTTCTAAACTAATTTTCTCTATATTTTTTTTTATAAATCTATAATCTATATTTCTAAATCTATATTTTTTTTTATAAACTAATTAAAGTAATTAATAAAAAAAATTTTAGTAATTTGACAAGTTACGCAAAAAATTTGACTTTGGAAACGGTAATATAAAGACTGCCATTGAAACTGGCATAAAGCTCTTGTGTTAACAAAGTTCCTGGTCAAAAATAAATCATAATCGATCGCCCACGTGTCGCCTTGATTTGACGCCGATTACGCGGCCTAATGCTGTTGTAAAACCGCAGCTTGAGTACCAAGCTCACCATGACTCGAGTAGGTACCAGCTAGTGTTGCCAGCCCTGCGTTCAAAAATAACCAAAGTAGAGTAGAGTCGCTTGTTGTTGTGTTTCTAAAGTTGGCTTTTTTGCGAAATTTTTGATAGTTATCGCTATAAAACTCCGGTTTTTGTGGTCCAATACCGACCAAATTAATTTCAAAACACGGGCCAGCGCGTCCGCTACGTGCCCCGACCCCAAAAAATCCGTGTCCCATACAAAAATTTTCCACCCGACAGTAAAAAAACTGTCAAAAATTTAAGTTTTCAGTCGAGTAGAGTCGCTACTCCAACCGTTCAAAAATACTTGTAATTCCAACCCAGGATCGTTCTTATATAACTCGAGTAGCTACCCTAGAGTTAATCCAACTAACTCTAACTCAGAGCAGAGTAGGTTGGTGTAAGCGGCCATAAATGGCACTTGACAATTGAAATCTACGTCCGAGTATCTAACGTCATTAGAGTTAACTCTAACCAAAAATTTGAACGCAGGGCTAGTGTCTCGTCCCGGTTAACCCATGATCGAGACTCCAAAGTTCCCGATTATTCACTAACCTCCTTGTATATTATATCGCTAATTTAGACGAGTAAAACGACATCGTCGCCATACAGTAAGTACACTAATAATATATTTTTGTTGCCACATTTGACTTTTATGCTTTTTAACCCCTTGTGCCGGAGCGCAGACCTACGCGGGACACAATAGCTTTTTCATTGTATCTCTAATTACGGCTTAAGAAAGGTTAATCTTGCATTTCGGTATAAACTGTGAATAGAAATCTTAGCCTTTCTGATAATAGAGCACTAGATTATTTTTAATTTTAGCTGCTGCTGCTGCAGCCCTGCTTCCCGTCAGGCTGTCTATATATTGTTTTCTTTCTTTTTGCTCCAATTTCAATATAAAAATCCCGATTTTTTCATCTTTCATCCCGATTTTCCACTTACTGAACTTGGCAACACTAGTACCAACCACATTATCTGACCATATTATTAGGCAACTCGACGTCGGACAGGCGTAATGACTCATTTACTACACCTTTTCAATGAGTACTCGTCCATTTATCATTTTGACTGTTAAATATGGATGGATATGCTCGGTGTAGGTACGGATGAGCTCACAGCAAACGGTAATGAAGTGTGGCAACCCTAACGTTTGACAATTAACGTCGTTAAGACCCGCAGCACAGTGTTGCAACATGCAAATATGTGTGTTTGTAGAATTAGCATTGGGAATCAGTGATTGATCATGCTTTGTTTTATATCGTTGCCAATTACAAAATGTAATGGCTGGGGAATATGTGGGTCCTATTTGTTATTAACAGTGACGTCATCTGTTATTTCGATTAAAACCTTAATTTGTTAAAATTAGTGAGAAAAGCCATAATTACACAATATCGTAGGGTTGGGTTTTGGACAATTTGAGACAAATACATGATCATGAAAATATTTATTATTCCTTTATTCGTTGTACAAACATATAAATTATATTTTTAAATATTTAAATAAAAACTAAAAAAACATTTAAAAATATAAAAAATAGTGTCCCACCGGTTTCCCGTATTTATTATTATTATTATTGATAAAAAATAAAAGGCCTGTTTTGACATTTGAGAAAGACCCTACAATGTAAGTTGGAACGGAACTGAAAGAAATAATAATTAGTGGTCCAATATAGTAGTAATAGCTATTTTAGTAGTAGCTTCACTACCGTTAGGTAGTCAAAATACAAATGTCAGAACGGGCCTTTTTTTGACAACTTTAGGCTCACGCGTGACAACGATGGAAAGTAATGATGTGGTCGACTGTGGAGCACGCTTACCTAGAAATAACCCCTACATTCTTGCCTTGAAGACCCCTAAGTTGGTAGCTATCAGTGATCAGACTCTGGCAGGGAATTCTACTCCTTAACTGTGCGTACAATGAATGTGATCTCAAAAGGTTTTGTGCGTATAGGTGGGATGTCCACCATATACCGGTGGCGCAACGCGTAGTATATACCGATGTACATTGGGAACAAGGCGCACATTGGTCTTCAATGCAGTCCGGAGTCCGTGTTTCCTGATAGCTACAACTTAGGAGTCTTTAAGTTAAGAGTGAATAGGTTACTTCTAGGCAAGCGTGCTCCATCGTCGACCACATCAGCGCTTACTATCAGGTGAGATTTTGGTCAATTGCGAACCTATAAATAAAAAACAAAAAAAAATGCAGATGAATGGAAACTTCACACCAGCATGTAGACTCAATGTGGACCTTTTATTACTTTCCTTTTATAGTTTTACTAAACGGACGTGTTCAAAATCCCACGTGAAAATGGTTTCTAATTTACAGACTGGCCTGTTGGTCTAATGGTTAGTGGCCCTGACTGCTATAAATGTTTTTTTTGTATACAGGATAAATGTTAATGTGATGAGCATGATCATTTGTTCTGTGTCTGGGTGCAATTTATCTATAATATGTATGAATTTATAAATATATAAGTATGTTTATCAGTTGTCTAGTACCTACCCATAACACAAGCCCTGCTTAGTTTGGGACTAGACGGCGTTGTGTGATAGTTAAAAAAATTACAAAAACCCAGAATCGGGATCCCTAACTTCGAAATCAAACATAATATATTCAACCGTTTTTTTCACAAAATTTAATTTAAACTCACACATTTGTTCCGTCATGGCGTAACCTATTGTTTTAACATAATCATTTTTCTGAATGACATTCATTTTTATGAAAACGTACAGGCTCCACTCGAGCATAATTCGGGCTCCGGCCTCGGTGTGAAGAGCTCATGAATAAGGGTTCTGTTCATGTCTGTATTAGGCAGGTGTGCACGAAATTAGGGCTGTTATGAATTTTTATATCCGCTTGCGTAATTGCGGAACTTCCGCAAATAATCGTAACTCCACGTCCGCAGTAACTCGCTATCCGATCGTCCGGTAACTGTCCGCACCGAGCCCAAGACGTCGACGGCGCGCACTGTACCCGCGCGTCTCAAGGAGTTGTCAGCAGCAGGAGGGGCCCAGCTGGGTCGAAGCCTACTGGGGACAGGGTTGTCCGAAAGGGAGCTCGTGCCCCGGTATTAAGGCTAGAAGGAATGGGGTGGGATTTTAGTCAGTACCTAAGAGTCTGACACTATCTCTCGCTCCGCCCAAGAGCGGGGGTTGTCATTGGATGATTTTCCCCACCATAAAAAAAAACGGCCGCATAGTTTATAAGCGGATTTGTAACAGAGTTCTTCCAAGCGAAGACCCTTTAACGAGATCCACTACATCTGGGTCTTTTAAGTTAAAACTTCAAACTTCTTATATCTGAAGACAAAAATTCAGAGTTATTAATTACATATTTAATTATTAATATGCAGCGCGGCACCAAACCCAAACCAAATCCAAAGTTTTCGTTTGGAGTGCAAGCAAAAATGAACTTACTGGTGGTCAGGCGGAAGTGTCTTAGATGGTACTCCAAATAATAAATAGATAAGGAGAAGGAAACAAAAAAATATGTCCTTCTTTGCCTTCGTTCCAGAGCCTTGGGGTTCACTTTCACATAACCCATCGCCCCAGCAGGCTTCGATCCTGTTGGGCCCCTCTCTATGGTTTGTTAACATTTCCCTGAGGCGCGCGTGGAAAACTACGCGCCGTCGACGACTCGGGCTCGGTCCGGACGGTTACTGGACGACCTGACGTTACCGGACGGCCGGACAAGTTGACTCTTTTTTTTGCTGTTTTTGAGCAGGAGGTTCGTTCCTCCGCTTCCGAAAAATAGTCTATATAACAGCCCCGCCCAAAATACACGTGTGGTGTAAAGATGCACGCTCCGGCGACCCTTCAAGTGGGATTTACGAATCTAGTGTACATTTACATGGATATTACTTAGGGCAATCCGGATGGGCAGGCACACAATACATATCTCTGGAACTTACTCTATCAATATTTTCATTTTTTCTTATTTGCAGTGAAAGTAGGTTAAGTTTTTTTATTTTTAAATGTACACGAGTTCTTTTAACAAAATGATAATTACACTGATTACATTAGGTACAAATTATGTAAAACACATTAAAATATATATATATATATATAGAACACAGCTAATATAACTAAACCTCTCATTCAGTCTTCTCGAAAATCGCCAGACATTCAGTCAATATCTCCTTCCATACATCAGCAAATAGATCTAGTCTAGGACTAGACTCAAGGAGAGCGAGAGAGTATAATTATTTATTTATAAAAGTTTTATTTATATTATTATATATTTATTTCAGTTTTAGTTTTTTATTAGTTTTGTTTGCCTTTATGTTGCACCTACCATGTTTTATTTCTGCACCACCCTAAGGTCGACTGGTAGAAAATGCCTAAGGCGTTAAGTCCGCCTTTGTACTGTTTTAGTGCATAAAGTTTTAATAAATAATAAATAAATAAATAAATAATAGGTTTATTATAGATTCATAAACAACATTATCAACGTATGATTTTTTCGTAATGCTAAAATAACTGCCAAAAAAAAAAACAGCATGATATTTTTATTTGCTGGTTTTCCATTTTTTTTTAAAGTATAGCTTTGATCTTTAGACATATGTTTACTCAAGAATATAACTAGTTAAGTGTTCTTCAAGATGTACATAGCATATGTAAATCAATCAATACTTCTCAAAAAAAAAGGATTTATAAGTCAGCGTGGCTCTATCGGTTGCAGCTGGCTGAAATTAAAATTTTATCCGTGCATTTATTTCTGGCCAGATGTTTACGGTACTACACGCCTTAAAATTCATTAACTATTCTAGCATTTCTGGAAGCAATTACAGCGTTAGCCTTCTCGGAACTGTTCAAACTTGGATTTCCCTCATTTTTCTCAACAAATGTAACTTTAATCCCGTGACACCGGGAAATTTCCACCGTGCCAAAAGTTCCTTTGTCAATACAATTGAAGCCAATAATAACTTTCTATTGAATAAGTAAGAAGCTCAAAGGTTTCCTACCTAATGAATACTCGTACATGAAAATATTTTACAAATTGCCTAGATACAATACATTAGAGGTAAATTGAAAATATTGATGCCTAGTTAATTTATCAAGCTTTTTATCCAGGTGAGGAATCAAATAAATCTAGAACTACATTAGACCGACGTACACGTGTAACACGCCTGATTTGTACGTAGAATGACATTGCGAGTCGTCGCGTGGCGTGGATCCAGTGTAGCTCTACAAGTCTTAAGCTAAAACTACATTAGACCGACGTACACGTGTAACACGCCTGATTTGTACGTAGAATGACATTGCGAGTCGTCGCGTGGCGTGGATCCAGTGTAGCTCTACAAGTCTTAAGCTAAAACTACATTAGACCGACGTACACGTGTAACACGCCTGATTTGTACGTAGAATGACATTGCGAGTCGTCGCGTGGCGTGGATCCAGTGTAGCTCTACAAGTCTTAAGCTAAAACTACATTAGACCGACGCACACGTGTAACACGCCTCATTTGTACGTAGAATGACATTGCGAGTCGTCGCGTGGCGTGGATCCAGTGTAGCTCTACAAGTCTTAAGCTAAAACTACATTAGACCGACGCACACGTGTAACACGCCTGATTTGTACGTAGAATGACATTGCGAGTCGTCGCGTGGCGTGGATCCAGTGTAGCTCTACAAGTCTTAAGCTAAAACTACATTAGACCGACGTACACGTGTAACACGCCTGATTTGTACGTAGAATGACATTGCGAGTCGTCGCGTGGCGTGGATCCAGTGTAGCTCTACAAGTCTTAAGCTAAAACTACATTAGACCGACGCACACGTGTAACACGCCTGATTTGTACGTAGAATGACATTGCGAGTCGTCGCGTGGCGTGGATCCAGTGTAGCTCTACAAGACCTTAAGCTAAAACTACATTAGATCGACGCACACGTGTAACACGCCTGATTTGTACGTAGAATGACATTGCGAGTCGTCGCGTGGCGTGGATCCAGTGTAGCTCTACAAGACCTTAAGCTAAAACTACATTAGATCGACGCACACGTGTAACACGCCTGATTTGTACGTAGAATGACATTGCGAGTCGTCGCGTGGCGTGGATCCAGTGTAGCTCTACAAGACCTTAAGCTAAAACTACATTAGACCGACGCACACGTGTAACACGCCTGATTTGTACGTAGAATGACATTGCGAGTCGTCGCGTGGCGTGGATCCAGTGTAGCTCTACAAGTCTTGTGTAGTGTAGCTCTACAGTGTAGCTCTACAAGCTAAAACTACATTAGACCGAAGCACCCGTGTAACACACCTGATTTGTACGTAGAACGACGTCGCGTGGCGTGGATCGAGTGTAAGCTCTACAAGTCTAGTTGCCATATAAAATGTATGGAGACCGACGCGTCCAGTTCGGCGTGTGTGACACACGTTTGCGCAGTGTAGTTCTTACTTCTCCTACTCTGTCGTACAATGGTGAAACCCAGGCGTGTCTTACGCCTGATTCCGAAACAAGTTCCAACCAAACTGGCCATGTCCGGTAAGGACCTGCATCAGGTGGAAGGTGAGGATTACGTGGCGCTTGTCTCCAAAGAGGAGACATACCGCCGCAGTTGCGGCGTGCCCAAGATAAATTAGACTCTTCTTCTTCCTGCCTTAATCCCATATTACTTGGAGTCGGCTCAACCCGTTTTATTCTTCCATTCTGTCCTGGTACCCGTCACATTATCACTAACTCCCTTTTCTTTCATGTCACTCCTCACACAGTCCATACTTAGATATAGGATACTTTTAACTCCAGGATTATGTTATATGATTATGGAATATGTAGACTAGAATAGAATAGCATTTATTCGGAACAAAATATACCACAACGTAAAATAAAAACAACAAAAAAAAGAGTACAGAAATACAATATAGTTGCATTGAATGTGCCCGAACCGAAAGGGTCACCAACTCAACAATTGCTGGGCGTTAAACACCCAGCGCTGATTTTCAGCTGGCACCTCGCAGTGACACTCAGATGATAGTAATTAAAATATACTTAACATATACATATAACCTATATAAATATAACCCATATTTAAAATAAACTTTTATAATAATGTAATGATTTCTCCTGTCCTCCTCGTGTCTTTCTTCTTTCTTTTGGAATAATTTCCAACTTTCACGGGAGCGAAGTCGCTGTCAGAAGCTAGAATCTTGTGCTCAGGGGCGTTACTAGTGAGGTCTTTTTCTTTCATAAATTCGAAAATGACGAGGCAGCGACTGTCGCAACCCAGTGTTCGACCACATCATCGCTTATCATCGCTTATCACCTACTAAGTGACTATTTTATGCCCCCAGGGCGAGACGTAGCTGGTCTATTTAATTTATTTAAGAGACCTGCCCCCCTAGCGAAGTTCGAACCGTTTCGCTTGCGTCGAACGCTTCGAGTTGACCTTGCCGCCAATTCTTTTGTTCTGACCACGTGACTGACCGTTGAGGCGACGTCGTTGCCGTATATTTGAAGCTTTCTACTAGCGTCAACAATTGCAGATAGTAGCTTGGCTAGGGGTACTGTATTATGTACAAACCGATCCACATCTCCAATTCAATATCCAATAAAGAAATTGAATTGAAATAGTGGTCAAACGCGAGCCTATCAATTACAAAAAAAAACCTTATTTCACTCACGCCTAGTTAAGCTACTGGGATACTTTTTACCCTGAAGAACGTTTTCCCCAGGATAATATCCGACTTTCACGGAAGCAAAAAGGTCCGTCAGAAGCTAGTATGTACCTTATTCTCTCAGTTATAATAAAAGGCGCTACATAGACTCAGATACATTTTTCATCGTGATACGACCTCCATTGTATTCAAAAATAAAAAATTAGTAATGATAATCTCTTAAATATGGCTGTCCGTATCTAAATCTATCAGATTATGTAAATGTATTGTTTTACAAACAACAATAAGTTCGTGACCTCACTATCTGGTGTAATCTCGTCTTAATATATGTTATCTGTAATTGTATTAGCGTGTGTTTTTAATGTGTCGGCGATTAACAGTCTGTCTGTGATGAAATAGGCGGGGTGGACCACCCATCAAATTATAATCAAAATGTTTTTTTTTGTAGTTTCTCATACATTTTAGTCTGTTCGTCTAATGGCTCTGACTGAGTTGGAATCCCATCCAGGACAAAAATGTTTGTGTGATGATCACGATCATTTGTTCTGTACATGAATAACATAATCAGCCCTTTAATGTTCCCACTGCTGGGACTCAGACCTCCTGTCTAGTAGAGGGAATAGGCTGTAATCCACCACAAGGACCTAGTGCGGTTTGATGAATGTCACATATTATAGTCTTCGAATTTTTGGTCCTAGGATTTCCATCGGTTTTCCCACGCTGTTTTCCTACACCGTTTTGAGAGCAATAGTGATGAAATAAATCACACAAATTAATGCCCCTTGCTGGGTTTGAACCCGCGACCATATTATTTTAATTTAATTTAAAACCGTAACGCTATTTATAATTTGTAATTAATGTAGAATAATTTAAATTAATAATAATATTATGACAATAAAACGAGAAAATAATTTAAAAGCAAAATACAATGTTAATAGAATGAACAGCTATAAGTGTGAACGAACAGGAATGATCATTTTTTTATTTATTTTATACTTCATGCACACAAAAGTACAGAGGTGGACTTAATGCCTTAGGCATTTTCTGCCAGTCAACCTTACATTATGTGACGGTATGTGTGTATAGAGTACGGTATGTGTAAAATACTGCAGTGAAAACAGCTCAGTGTGAAAACTATAGACAGAATATATCATAAGGAAGATTTAGGTGTATAATAGATGAATATTATAGTGGAGAAAAGCCGAGCATTACAAAGATTTCTAACAGTCGTGCGAAGCTGTGGCGCGTCGTTAGTAAATAATAAATAGGTGTTTGGTGAATGAATGATCAACTTCAACTTGGGTGGTTTATATTGCTAATCAATATTAGTAAGGATTATTGTTAACTCACATGAGTTAACAATAATCCTTACTAATATTAAAAAAAGCGAAAGTGAGTTTGTTTATTTGTTTGATACGTCTTCACGCTCAAATGGCAAAACCAATTTTGATGAATTTTGGTACAGAGATAGTTGGGACCCTGGAGACAGACATAGGCTAATTTTAAACATTCACCATTAAAAAACGCGGGCGAAGCCGCGGGTAAAAGCTAGTAATATAATATTCCACAACTATCACACAACGCCGTCTAGTCCCATGCTAAGCAGAGCTTGTGTTGTGAGTACTAGGCAACTGATAAACATACTTACATATTTCTACATACATACATACGAGTATAACAAATGCAAACACAAAACAAATGATTATGCTCATCACACAAACATTTGTCCTGGGTGGGAATCGAACCCACGACCCCCGGCATGGCAGTCAGGTTCACTAACCACTAGACCAAGAGGCCAGTCGTTGGAGGTCCAGTTGGAGGGTCTTTTAATCATTTTAGTCTCTTAACCTTCCGAATACCATAATTAGTGACACGATAGAAAGAAAAAGAGAGAGCGAACGTTGGCGTTGTCTTGGGGTTTAATGAATTATACGTCTCTAAAATGAATTGAATTGAATCTTTTAAACCATACTCGACTTTGACGATAGGCGAGTGGAAAAGGGTACCTAGTCTTAACGTCTTCTTCCACAGCTTATACTCGTAGACTATACGGATATCTATTTTCTTAAATTAATCTATTGAAGCAATTGCCACTAAACTTTTAAGTTAATGACAATTGAACATAAATATTGTCAATCGCACTTGATCGTTTCGGGTATCCTTAACAGACTTCGTATTGGTGGCCTCTGAGCGCGCTCCATATATCACTGGCGACGAGGTGACTAACCTAACCTAACCTAACCCACGCAAATAACGAAAATGAACACGTTTCTAAACCATTACTATTTGACCACAAAGGTAAATGACTGGCAAAAATGTCTAAAGGAAAGCTAAAGCCATTTAAAAAAATATATTACATGTCTTGTCTTCTATACAAAGACATTTCATTCTCATTGACACGATGCGTAACCTGGCTTGGTTGGTGGACTGGCTTTTGCCATTCAACGTGGCAATGATGCTAGTCTTCAGGGTTTTCCGTGGTATTCAGATGATAGATAGTTGCAAAGACCTCAAAAAAAGGGTCCATGCAACCGTTAGGGAAAAATTAGGGCTTCAGACACAGGGACCTCCTTAGGACTACTGTCTTCTATATATCAGGCCTGGATCTGGTTACCGGACAGTCAGACGGCGAGCTAGCTACCCATTGCTTGTCGTTCGTAAGCCCGTGCCTGCGGTGGATGGAAATCGGGTTCAAAATCCCGGCGGCCGGCTGGGGTGTGAGTGCCGTTGCCTCGCGCGTGTGGACGCCTCCTTTGCTAGTATTATTGCTTCAGAAGAAGCGACTGCCTGCCACACCTCCTACATTTGTGTTAAGTCGAAATTTGATTGGACTCGGTAAATTAATGGCGAGACTTACCCCTTTAATCCATATCCATGTCCTCCAATTCGACTCCACCTCGACTCATCATTTCCATAAACAATAATCAAGGTTTTTGCGCATTGTCTAGACACCAGAATCAAGTATAAGTCTATCAAATTGACTTGGAATATAGACCTTACTGCCCAGAGGTAGGAAAACATACATTTATGTATAGTCATATTCTAGATTAATCCTTTGTTACTGGTAAGCTTACAAATTGTGAATAATAAAAAAAAAAACAGTCGAATATCTATTGTTCGAAATTGGAACAGTTCCAAGTTCCAATAAATAGCAATCAGCTGGTCCTCTATTATGTTCATTGGGATTCGACCAAATGGCGAACAATAAAGTGTGTGAATTCTTCTCCCAATTTTAGGATAAGAGCCATACCAATGTTTCTCTAACAAACAACCACTTCGAAATTCGAACTGTATCCATGTTCAAGTGTTTACTATATTTAAATTTAGAACACTGGATAATTTTCAAATTTTGGAACAAAAAGCTCTATTTTATAGACAACAAAGTTCAAATTCAATTGTAACCACATACTTTTTATAGGGCTTAAAATGTTATTTATATAAAATAGGCTAAAGTCGGTACTTGAGTTATGTAGCAGCGATGGATTAAAATTACATTTGAATTATAAATTCATCAATTATCAAAAGTATACTTTTATTTTTTGGTAGGAAATCATAAAATAACCCCTCCGCTCTAGGTTGGGGCGAGAAGGCTTGTCAGAGTGTTACTACACCATGAGATCCCGCCGGGTCTCTGTCCGCCATGCCTCGACGTAGCAGGGTTTCGCCCCAGCGGGCGTTGTATCTTCACGCGCAAATCGTACATGCGTGCAAGTACCTCCAGATCCCATGGTGGAAACCGTGTGGTATCCCCGCACCATCCAGATGGCCATGACCCTCTAGCATGCGTTCAGCTTTGCTGCCGATCGTTTCCGCAGCGATGCGAGGGCGCCCATACCGGCGCTCCATAAGGACCTGGTCATAGGACGGCGAGCGCTGCGGCGAGCGGTGCGGCGAGCGGTGCGGCGAGCGGTGCGGCGAGCGGTGCGGCGAGCGGTGCGGCGAGCGGTGCGGCGAGCGGTGCGGCGAGCGGTGCGGCGAGAGGTGCGGCGAGCGGTGCGGCGAGCGGTGCGGCGAGCGGTGCGGCGAGCGGTGCGGCGAACGGGCGGCATCGATAAGTGGGCGCGCGATGCAATGAGCGGCGTCTCGTGGCGTGCTTCAAATTTTTACCAAATTTTATATGCGTTTTCAGTAGGTCTGAGAATCGGCTACTATCTATATTCCATACCCCTAAGTGATAAGGGTTGTTCACCCTTAATTTTTTTTGGACGAAATTTTTTGTTTTCTTTTCTTTATAATGTGGCATTAAAAAATACATACAACCCTAAATTTTTACCTTTTTATCACCAACCCCTATTTTTTTAAAGCAAAAAATTATTTATAAGGCAAAACAACGTTGCCGGGTCAGCTAGTTTTACTATAACATGCATTGTGCAAGGTACAGGCAATGTATAAGCTTAACTTGAGTTAAAGTTCGATAACATACAGTTCCATCATCATCATCATCATTTCAGCCGACAGACGTCCACTGTTGGACATAGGCCTCCCCTAAGTGTCGCCACAATGATCGATCCTGCGCGTCTCGCATCCATCGATTTCCCGCAACCTTCACCAGGTCATCGGTCCACCTTGCAGGAGGCCTTCCGACGCTGCGTCTTCCAGTACGAGGTCGCCACTTCAGAACCTTTCGGCCCCAACGGCCATCTGTTCTGCGAGCAATGTGCCCTGCCCATTGCCACTTAAGTTTGGCGATTCTTCGGGCTATGTCGGCAACCTTGGTTCTCCTGCGGATATCTTCATTTCTGATTCGATTCCGCAAGGAAACTCCGAGCATAGCCCTTTCCATTGCCCTCTGGGTGACTCTGAGCCTTCTGATGAGGCCCATTGTGAGCGACCACGTTTCGGCACCATATGTCATACAGTTCCACCAGTATATATTAATATTTTGTCACATTAATTTACAAAGTACGTTAGGTTAGTTTCGCAAAGTAGGCTAACCCGGTAACGTGGTCGCAACAAGTTTAGTTTATACTAAACAGAAGTTTACACCCAGTTATGACAGGTTTAGAGTTATATCCGGCTTGTAACTGAATAACCGGTTATAAATAAAGACATGAGCGTCTAAATACGGCTTTATTTAATAGGTCAAAGTTATTTTAAAAGCAACCCAGCAGGCAAACTAAAATTGGTAATGTTTTGATGAACACTGCATTTAGAGATGTTGCTTTTGGGTCATCATCATCATTATCATCAGCCAACATACGCCCACTGTTGGACATAGGCCTTCCCCAAGTGTCGCCACAACGAACGATCCTGTGCGTCTCGCACACCCATTGCTTTTGGGTGTGATCATTAAATTACTTCATTCAGAGCGGGAGACGTAATTTGATGATTTTTTATCAAGAAAGTATTACAAAATTTAAAAAAAGAAGCTTTTAAAAATTTGTCCACAATTCATTGTGACGTAATTTTTTTTGTGTTCCTGTTCTTCTCAACTAACTCTTTTTTATGACATGTTTTGGCTTGGATACTAAGTCCTTTAAGCCATGTCTTCATGCCATGTATGAATAATTAATTTGTTTACCGTTAGAATTAGATTTTATTTTATATGTAGTAGGTAGTTTAGGACCGCTACGAAAAAAAGCATTCAATCAATTAAGGCAATCATCTAATGACATCTCCCGCCATTTTGCGTTAGACTTTTACCGACTAAAACCTACTCCTGTTCCTTCTTTGCCTTCGTTCCAGGGCCCCGAGGTTCTCTTTCGCATCACCCATGGCTAGGTTTCGACCCTGCTGGGCCCCTTCGGTTGCATCATTTACATCTCCTTTAGGCGCGCCTGGAACACTAAGCGTCGTCAACGACTCGGTCCTGACGCCTACAGATTGCGATTGTAGCGACTTCGTGATCTGTGATTACAAAACCAAACACACAGTCGTTGACCTCAAATTTTTTTTTCGCGTCAACCATGTTGCCTATAGCCAAATCCAACCACACCCAAACAAGTTATGGTCATTAACATCAATTAATATGCCCAATAGGCCCCGCTATTTTGGCACCTATTGAGATTTATCTTTTATCTATGATCTACGCATTAGAAAATTGACACTGATTATAAATGAGGGCGTTACTTGTTATGTAATTTGAATTTGGAATCATTCAAACTTTTTTTTTATGTAAGACGGTTGGCGCGAACTTTGTTCCACTTTTAAATTTTTTATACGGTCAGCGAAAGAGTTGTTGTGTTTAAGGTAGAATTATACTGGGCACACGTGTGCCACACACGCCAATTTGACCGCATCGGTCTCCATACATCATTTTATATGGTGACTAGACTTGTAGAGCTACACTTGATACACGCGCAAATCAGGAGTGTTACATGTGTGCGTCGGTCTAATGTATTTCTAGTTTTAAACACACCTCTTTTCTGTGCTTTTTATGATAAGATAATTTGGTGGGCGTGCGTCACATCTTTTTAATTAACCTTTCGGATACCATAATTAGAGACACACTAGAAAAACAATGAGAGAACAAATGCCGTTCGTTGGGGTTTAATGAGTTAAATAAACGTACCTTTGCATTGAGATGTATTAAAAATAATACCACATGACTTAACAAAGTATACCAAGAATTTCTTGCTCATTTTCCAAGACTTGTGATTTTTGAATTAGGTCATTTTCATTACAAAGAGCTGCGAGTTATCAAAAATTTCAGAAGTTTGGGCGGGAATTTTTCCAGTGAAATTGGTTCAATTGTAAGAACGCTGTTTAAAGTTTTCTTAATTTTATACCTAGTGGATATTGTGATTTTGCACCTCAAGTGTCTGCACAACTGGACAATATGTGGAATCATTGAAACAGGCGCAAACTTGGTAAAATGGAGCTGAGAATTTTATTGTAGTGTTGGCTACCTCAGCAAAGTTAGCCAAGAAGACAGACCCGATGCGTTCGCTGTCAAATACTTACTTCAAAAAGATTAGAATTTGTCACATTCGTATTCTAATGATAAACAAAGTAATGAAATAAAGACTTAACCAAAAAATTCTGTTGCCAGATTTTGCGCCTCAAGGAGTTGTCAGCGACAGGAGGGGCCCAGATGGGTCGAAGCCTACTGGGGCCAGGGTTATCGGTATGAAGGCTAGAAGGAACGAGGTGGGGTTTTTAGTCTGTAAGAGTCTGACACTATCTCCCGCTCCACACAAGAGCGGGGGTTGTCATAAGATGATTTTTGCCCAACGAAAAAAAAAAGTGTGGAAGTCCCGAATAGAATTACGAAGATTTTGGAATGAAATTTTTTTTTTCTTTTGTTACGTAACGCGTAACTACAAATTTATAGTTTTTAGATTTTTTCCTGTACTTGTGCTGTGAGACCTTGCTTCATGACTTTCTAGGGACCGCAACCTTGAGTACCTATATAGTTTTAATTTCAACTAGATCAGTATCTTCACTTGTTTCCGAGATAAAGCGTTTTGACAGACAGACAGACGGTCAACAAAGTGGTCCTATAAGGGTTCCGTTGTTTCCCTTTTGAGGTACGGAACACTAAAAAAAACAAATGTCAGAAATTCTGTCAATTAGAGTTGGTAAATCAATCCATATTAACTTGGTGGGCACTTAGTCTGTCAAAAAACATCACCCATCCTTACTATATACTACTCTGTCAAGAAAGTACCGGGAAAAGATCAATAATACACAAAATGTCTGTTATTCATCCAAATTTATTTTATCACCTTCAAAGTATGCTCCTTTAGAAACGATACACTTGCGCCAACGAATAATCCATTCATCAAAACATTTTTTAAACGCTGCTTCCTGAATTGAGTTCAGTTCTCGCCGCGAATTCTCCTTTATGTCTTCTATCGATTGAAAACGGGTGCCACGAAGTGGTAATTTGAGTTTAGGAAAAAGAAAAAAGTTAGCAGGAGCCATATCTGGTGAATATGGTGATTGCTGGATGGTATTTGTTGAGTGTTTGGTCAAAAATTCGTTCACAATGATAGCCTTGTGCGAAGGCGCATTGTCGTGGTGCAAAATCCAAGAATTTTCTTTCCACAAATCTGGCCTTTTTCGTCGAATTTGCTCTCTTAAACGCCGCATAACGCTCAAATAATATTCTTTATTTACCGTTAGACCTTCCGGTAAGAATTCAGAGTGCACAACACCGCGATAGTCAAAGAAAACAGTCAACATGACTTTGACTTTTGATCGACTTTGGCGTGGTTTTTTCGGTTTCGGATCAGTTGGAACGCGCCACTCCGAAGCTTGTTGACTAGTTTGCATGTCAAACTCGTAAACCCACGTCTCGTCACCAGTAACAATGCGTTTCATGAATGTTGGGTCCGAACTGACTCGTTCTAGCATGTCCTCAGCGACTTTCATGCGATTGAGTTTTTGGAGAAAATTCAGATCTTTTGGGACTAGCCGAGCAGCAACATGTTTCATACCCAAATGATTAGTTAAAATGGTACGGATCGACTCGTGAGATACAGAAAGTTCGGCGGCTATCTCTCTCAGAGTTGAATGGGGATTTTCAGTCACTATTTCCTTTACTTTTGCGATGTTAACTTCAGTTGCAGACGTTGACGGCCTACCAGAGCGAGGCAAATCTTCCATCACATCTCGACCGCTTTTGAACGCTTTGAACCACTCATAAGCACGAGTTTTTGATAAAGTCGATTCACCGTAAGCCTTCTGTAACATTTTCAGTGACTCCGAAGTCTCCGAACACGAAATTCCCTTGGCGATGCAAAATTTAAGACAAACTCTTTGTTCGATATTTTTGTCCATTATGAAATTCGCAATACACACTATATATGATATTACTAAAACCAGCACTGTATTTAATATAAATAACAGATGCAACTCAAACTCCGCGCCAAAATGGAAAACAGTTGTGCCAATCTAACAACTACAAAAAAACAAAAATTTGAATTTGGAACCATAAACAAATCATCCATTCCCGACTGAATGTATAAACGCAGCTTAACCTCAACGATTGATTGATTCAATTCAATATAAGTCCATTATTATCTCCCTCGTAACGAATGTGTGCACGCCACAACTATTGACACGACATATAAATGCCAATATCAATCAACACTGTTATTTCATTAGGGTCCATTATATCAAACAAAAACACAAATATGTCCAAATACATTGCCACAATTTTCGGTTACCATGCAGACAGTACAAGTAAAATGATGGCTACCGATCTTCGAATAAATATGCAGGGAATGTTATATAATATTATTTGTAAAACATTAAGGGTCCGTTCACACAGACCGGCTCGGAGAGGAGAGCAGATTTTCATCACGTTGAAAACAGAGTTTTTAGTATTCTTTAGTAAGGTTTATTTTTGCATGAGCACTGCTTTTTTCATTAAGAATGCTTGAACGCGCTTAGTGTGAAATAATAAGAGGAGCTGATCGGCTCCGACCGCGTACTTTTTCTCGTTCGCGCAGCCGTTCGACTCCGATTGCATGCTCTTTCTCGCTAGCGCAGCCGGTCGGCTCCGATTAGGTACGTGCTCTTTCTCACTAGCG
Source organism: Mythimna lalbum (assembly GCA_949319445.1). Classification (NCBI taxonomy): domain Eukaryota; kingdom Metazoa; phylum Arthropoda; class Insecta; order Lepidoptera; family Noctuidae; genus Mythimna; species Mythimna lalbum. The sequence continues at coordinate 8,216,417 of OX439363.1, forward strand.
CAGCCGATCGGCTCCGTTTGCGTGCTCTTTCTTGCTCGCGCAGGCAGGAGGCTCCGATTGCGTGCTTTTTCTCGTTCGCGCAGCCGTTCGACTCCGATTGCATGCTCTTTCTCGCTAGCGCAGCCGGTCGGCTCCGATTAGGTACGTGCTCTTTCTCACTAGCGCAGCCGATCGGCTCCGTTTGCGTGCTCTTTCTTGCTCGCGCAGCCGGGAGGCTCCGATTGCGTGCTTTTTCTCGTTCGCGCAGCCGTTCGACTCCGATTGCATGCTCTTTCTCGCTAGCGCAGCCGGTCGGCTCCGATTAGGTACGTGCTCTTTCTCACTAGCGCAGCCGATCGGCTCCGTTTGCGTGCTCTTTCTTGCTCGCGCAGCCGGGAGGCTCCGATTGCGTGCTTTTTCTCGCTCGCGCAGCCGGTCGGCTCCGATTGCATGCGCGCCGCCTCACGCCAGTCGCCATTATCATAACACAATAACTCCGAAGCCCCAAGAAGACACCGGCGTCCGGCTGGAAACATACATCCGACTGGCTGCAAGCGCATCCAATTGGCTGCGAGCGCATCCGATCAGCTGAGAGCGCATCTGACTCGCTCCAAGCGCATCGGCTTCTGATCGCTTCCTGCCGGTCTGTGTGAAATATTTCGCGGCTCCACTCCGATTAAAGCGCAGGCCACACCGCCAGCTAGCGGGCGGGCGGGCTAGGCGGGCGGACGAAGCGAACGAAGGAAACTATACAAACTACGCGAAATATTGGCGAGCTAAACTATGGGGGTTCACACCGAAAACTACGGACAGACGAGCGTCTTTCGTCGATATATGACATATTCATCGTTCACAAACTAAACACTAAACTGCATAGAAATATAAATAACTTATATCTATGCTACACTGCTATTCGAAAGACGAGCGTCGACTAGTCTACTCGAAAAGGGGAGGACAGGCGCGCCAACGAGGTGAACGAGTAGCTTCGCTGGAATCGTCGGATATTTCGTTAGCTTAGCTCGTTAGGTTAGTCGGTAGCTCGCGGTGTGAACCGAAGTATGTAAAGAGGTGAAACGATGTTCGCCCGCCTAGCCCGCCCGCCCGCTAGCTGACGGTGTGGCCTGCGCTTTACTCTAAGCGTACTTATACGATCCGATCTGTGTGAAAAGAAAAATTCGCGCCGATGCTCTCCGAGCCGGTCTGTCTGAACGGACCCTAACAACCTTGGAGGACTGTAATACTAACATCATATACAATAAATTTTCTTCGATGAATTTTTACATAATATAAATGATTATAAATGTTTTTTCGACAGTTTAAACTAGACGAAGCTGATGTTCGACTACCCTGAGAAGAAACACCGAAACAAACTCAGGGGTCAAAATCTCTTTTGAAGTCCATAAATAATATTATACATTTATACATAATCTATTTACCAAAAACAAACCTTCAAGATTTCGTTGTTAGCTGCTTCTAGCGGCTACATCCGCGTGAAAGTAAAAAATTGCGCCAAGGTAAAGTAATCCTTGGATAAACAATATCATAAGTTCATAACCTGCTTTTCCAGGACGTGGTTTAGCCATGTCTCAAATTTCAGCCAAATCCGTTCAGCTGTTCGAGCGTGAAGAAGTAACCAACGTACACTCTCACAAACTTTCGCCTTTGTAATATTAGTCTAATTCCATTTCACAATGGAACAGTAAAATTAGGGTTACCGAATTAATCAATCATACGTAATTTAACATAATTATTTGAGTGTGACATTCTGAAGAGCCGAGTGAATTCTAATCATGTTGCTTTGACGACTTCCTGTTGTTTAATTATAATTAAGCATATGAGTGTATAGCTTTCGTTATAGTAGTATAGCAATATTTATTGCATTGATAGTTGTTTATTAGACAAGAGTTACAATGTACGTAATTACTTCATTGCCCAAAAGGAGGTTAATGTCAAGTGGTTAATGAAACTGTTCTCAAATACATATAAATAAATATAGTAGGTATTTGAGAACACTTTAATTAAGCACACAGCTTTTTTACGTGGGAATTCGTCAAATGACTCCTCTCGCTCCCAAGACGCCATTTTATATATACATCCATTACTTAAAGTAAGTCATTCCGTCGCTAGGGATCTAATGTAGTGAGAGCTCTCTAGGGAATAATGAGATTTGTATTTGGAATCACTACGAAGTTTCTATATTAAGTCCCTCGCGTCCTCGGGAGTTAATTATATAAATCCCTCACTGCGCTCGGGACTAAAACTAATTCAGCATACCGTTTTCGATTTAAAGACACTGCTTTAGCCCTTAGTCACATAATCTACTATTAAAAATTCATCCCGACATCATGATTACCAAAATATGCCGTTCTAAAGTTAATTAAAAATCAGGTCCCCATTAGACATGGCCAGCAGCGACATTACATTTATACGAACAAACTTATTCAAACACAAATAACTATGCTTTCACGAATCCTGTCATACGAATGTCACCTTTACAGTTTTCAGCTCGTTTCAAAACAAACTTTTGCATATATGAACGAACTGAAATAACGAGTGTCCACACTTTCATTAAGCACATAGCTTTTTTTACGTGGGAATTTGTCAAATGACTCCTCTCGCTCTCAGGACGCCATTTTATATATACAACCATTACCTAAAGCAAGTCATTCCGTCGCTAGGGATCTAATGTAGTGAGAGCTCTCTAGGGAATAATGAGAGTTGAATTTGGAACCACTACTTGGTTTCTATATTAAGTTCCTCGCGTGCTCGGGAGTTAATTATATAAATCCCTCACTGCGCTCCGGACTAAAACTAATTCAGCATACCGTTTTCGATTTAAAGACACTGCTTTAGCCCTTAGTCACATAATCTACTATTAAAAATTCATCCCGACATCATGATTACCAAAATATGCCGTTCTAAAGTTAATTAAAAATCAGGTCCCCATTAGACATGGCCAGCAGCGACATTACATTTATACGAACAAACTTATTCAAACACAAATAACTATGCTTTCACGAATCCTGTCATATGAATGTCACCTTTACAGTTTTCAGCTCGTTTCAAAACAAACTTTTGCATATATGAACGAACTGAAATAACGAGTGTCCACACTTTGGAGGTCAGAATAACGGACACCATTTACTTTTATGCTCTAGTTAATTATGTCATCATAACCTCCAAGTTTTATGCGACTGTAAAAAAGTTTTGACCTACATTGTAGAAGGGAAACTTTTGGAGGTGTTTATTTATTCCACTGCGTACTGTGGTGGGAAATCATCCAATGACTTCTCCTGCTCTGGGTGGAGCGAGAGGACGTGTCAGACTTTTACTGACTAAAACCACACCTATGTCCTTCAGTTCCATGGGTTGTCCAAAAGGGAACCCCGGGGTCCTGGTGCGTAAGGCGAAGAAGGAATATAGAAGTAGCTTTTGGTCAGTAAAAGTCTGACACGCTCCCCGCTCCACCCTAGGGCGGGAGAGGTCATTCGATGATTTACCAACTTAAAAAAGAACTTGTCTCCTGTCTGTAAAGAAGGAACGGGGTGGGTTTTTAGTCAGTAAGAGTCTGACACTATCTAACGCTCCACCCAAGAGCGGGGGTTGTCATTGGAAGATTTTTGCCCACCGTAAAAAAAACCGGTGTTCTTCAGCTTTCCCTTTGCGATCTTAACTCTTTAACAACAGTACCTACAATCCTTACCCGTTATTATAGCAGAAAATTATCCCAAGGGAACATACTTCCGGAATAAAAAGTTTCCTATGTCCTATTCCAGGACATGGTCTATCTGTGTACCAAGTTTCATCAAAATTGGTGGTGCCATTTAGGCGTGAAGATATAACAAACAAACTAACAAACTCACTTTCGCTTTTATAATATTAGTAAGGATGTACTGTCATTATAACTCACGTAATTTTCTTCTTTTTCAGACCAAACCATGAGTCCAAGTCGGTCGCACAGGTGATGTGGCGCAACTCGTGACGAATGCACGAGGCCAGCGCTTCCCTCGACCAATGAGAGAGCATCGCGGGAGCATGGATGGGCCGTAGGATGCGCCTCAATCCGGCGCCGATATACATATTCCTTCTCATCTGTACCGGTGGCTATGCTTTTATACCTGGAGTTGATGGTAAGATTTAAAAATTAACTACTAAAATATTGATTTAGAATTCAATTGATCGGTTTTGGAAGAAGACAGACAATTTTTAATGATTAAAAATTTATTATTTATTGATCTCCACAAATTAAGCTTCAAACATCCAATGTTATTTGGCAAAAAAACATTAACACTTAAATAGATGAATTGATAATTTCTGGGAGATTTGACCGCGTTCTTCCAATTGCCCTTTACATTCTAGGCCGCAGTAACTTTCTCGGACAATCCCGTAGCCTTCTGGTGTCCACCTATGAACTCTATGTGGACAGGTGTAACTTACAGACTATTCTTTTTTTATAATGGATAGGCTCGCTTTTGACCACTATCTCACCTATAGATAGTAAACGATGATGTGGCTGACGAAGGTGCACACTTGCCTAGAAGTAACCTATTCACTCTTAACTTAAAGACCTCTAAGTTGTAGCTACACACAGACTCCGGCATGAAATACTACTCCTTGGCTGTACGCACAATGAATGCATTTCCAAAACGCTGTGTACAACGCTGTGGGTAGGACATTTATCTGTGGCGGAACGCCATACGTATACAGGTTCGTGATGGAACGGACTTGGTGAAATTAAATTGTGTAATTCCAAAGCTTACTCCCCGAAATGTAAACGATAGAAAACCGACAGGCTAGCGACTCGCCGTCGATGCTAAAGACTGTGGAGTTTTGAACTCGACAAGACTTATTGCCGATGATGTTCTTGGCGTGCTTCTCAATCGACTCCAGTGCATCAAGTTTCATTATCCAAACTCAACGTTCCGAGGACCAAGAAACCTTTATATCAATAGCTGTTAGAAAGCTATATTTAGCCCTTAGAATCACGACAATGACACTAGCGATGGGCGATTCCGAGATGTTTTAAGTATCGAAAGAATTGGAGTCGATAAAATAAACCATCAACTCGCCGATCAACAAAATAATCGAGATGTTTTTCGATTATTTCGAGTCAACGGAATCGACCGCTAGTTTTTGGTTGTTGAAATCAGTCACTCTCACGGCGAAATTCTAAATCATCGTGGACATACAGGCGAAGGGTAGCTATTCAATGTTTTACAGGATGCATTTTACCGACCTCGCAGCGGAACACAACGCCGTCACTTCGTGTACAATAGTTTAGCTTAATAATAATTAGTTATAGTTTCTTTTATGTATTAGTTTATTATTCTGTAATGATTATTTTTGTGTATTTTATCTATGGGCCTTAGATGCCTGAAAATAAAGGATTATTATTATTATTATTTTGGAGAGTGTACGCAAGAATTGCATGACATGATTCCGCTGTCTCAATTCTACCATCGGACAACCCGACGTACGACGAGTATCCACCCATACGTCGTTGAAACCTCAACGGTCCGGACTAAACGTTTCGCCTCGTCGTATACCGCGTACGTCGAAGGACTGGTTCAATCTGCCTACTGCGGTGTTCCCGTCCTATTGTAATTTGAGTGTCTTTAAGGCTAGAGTGAATAAGCTCATAAACTCACCTTATATTGCATCACTGCTTACCAACAGGTGTGTTCGCAGTCAAGCACAACTTTATATCAATTTAAAAAAAAAACACGCGAATGAACGCACCATGCGCCAGTAGTATTATCAAACCGAGGCAACTTCGAGTCCAAGTCGAAAAAATCGAGAACCATCGAGAAGTTCGAACAATCGAATAAAACCTCTCGCCATCGCACATCGCTAAATGACACTCAAGAAGTCCTGGAAAAAAATACGAGAATGTTTATAAAAAGATCGTGAGCGCCAGATCTCGGTCCCTTAATTTCCATCTCAAGTGTTCGAGTCCCATTTGAGCGCCCTTATCGGATGACAGCTAAGAACCGCAAATGTCAGATACAACAACAATAGAAAATTCCGTCTGGTTCTAAATAAATCTCCAACAATTCAAACAGTACTCCACCAGATTTATTAGCTAATATATCTTCTATGTGTCAACACAATTCAGGTTAGTAATGTCTGATGCTTACTTAGATTTATTAGTCGACACCGAAATTTACGGTTGTCTGCTAAATTTTCGGGAACCAAATTCTATATTTAGCCCGAAAATGTAATAAATAATAGTATTCCACAACTATCACACAACGCCGTCTAGTCCTAAGCTAAGGAGAACGCGTGTTATGGGTACTAGACAATTGATAAACATCTTCTATATATATAAAAATGACCCCCGTTTTCCGTTGTCACGACTTGGCATGAAAACGGCTTGACCGATTTGGCTGATTTTTTTTTTGTTGTGATTGTTATTGTGAAGAGAAGGTTCTTATGGAAAAAAAAAATAGGGTAGTGTAGGGTAGAGTAGGGTAGAGTAGGGTAGTAGGGTAGAGTAGGGTAGAGAAAGGTAGAGTAGGGTAGAGTAGGGTAGAGTAGGGTAGAGTAGGGTAGAGTAGGGTAGAGTAGGGTAGAGTAGGGTAGAGTAGGGTTGAGTAGGGTAGAGTAGGGTAGAGTTGGGTATAGTAGGGTGGAGTAGGGAAGAGCGGGAGCGAAGCCGCGCGGGCAAAGCTAGTACTAATATATTTATAAATACCTACATACATATTACAGATAAAATACACCCTGACACAGAACAAATGATCATGCTCATTTGTCCTGGGTGGGAATCGACCTCGAGCATAACAGTCCGGGCCACTAACCACTACACCAACAGGCCAGTCATAATTATAAAACCGCAATCTGTTTGGTTTCTGATTTCTTTTAGAAGGAACTTTTACCGTGATGGCCGCCTTTGGTTAGTTGACAGATGTTACTTTGGTTAGTTTATAGTAGTGGTTGAGTTTCCAAAATTCACCCCCTATGATGATACAACGGGACTTCAAATTTTGTATGCCAAAACCTAGCTAAGTTTCTAATATACTATTTGCAAATAACTGGTCGACTCTTCGCGCGATCGAGGGCTGGGATTTTCTTCAGACGAATCAGCATTAGCAACGTTGACACGTTGGTTAGCAATGCTGATTCGTCGAAGTGCCCAGAACGCTGGCAGCATAGACATGCTGCCAGCCAGCGGCCTGGGCACTTTTCCTGTTGAAATCGATGTGGATAAATTTTTTGATACCCAATAATTTATTTTTCTACCCGTTTGTAAATATTATTATTTTTGGTTGGTATACAAGATGTCTTTGTGTGAGGAGTGATATGAAAGAAAAGGCAGTTAGTGATAGTTTGACGGGTGACAGAACAGAATGGAAGGAAAAAATGTGTTGCGCCGACCCCAAGTAATATGGGATAAGGGCAGGAAGAAGATACAAGGTGTCTTTGACATCGACGCACAAACGAATATCACGGATCCAGTACATGATTCTGGACCCCCCAGTAGTGGAATGTTTTCGTCGGTTTTTTTATGTATAAACGTATTCGAATGTGCGCCGATGGGAAAGACACATCCTGTATACACCTATTTAGTTATTAATATTTATTAGTTTTGATGTTCATAAGCAAATAAATAAGGTAAAGTCAGTCAGATATGCAAATGATTTGGCAAAAATTATAATTAACAATTTAATAAGTTATTTTTGATTGTTATAAAATAGGTGGGCCTTATTTGCCAGGTCCCGTGTCGAACGTGGAGGCCCTGGAAGGTGGTGACGTCACCCTGCTCTGCGACTCTACCCCTGACTCCTCGGACGACGAGTTCATGATCCTCGTGTGGTACAAGAATAATATGCCCATTTACAGGTAAGAGCATTAGTAGGTATATCATAGTGGTTCCAAACCTGTGGTCTGTGTTATTCCGTATTTGCCGAAATATGGTAAGCGTAAGATTAGAGAAATAAAAGAAGTCTATGGCCGTTTGACCACCACCGCCGTCACCGGGACGTCACCGAGAACGAGATGACGGCGCCGATTTAGCGATACATACATTTTTATAGCCATGTGTCCACCGCACGGCCGTCACCCGAGCGCCGTCATCCCGGCCGCCGATGTTTCGACTAGTTCGGCGTGACTGCTAGAACTTAGCACGGTTTTATGACGGGCCGATGTGCCAGCTATACAAACACGTTTGTTCTTGTCCACACACTACCGTCGCACCGCGCCATTCACCCGGTTTTGGTTTTGTAAAGCTCTAGAACTGAGCCACTGATATATCGGCGCGGTGGACACACGATCGCCTTCACGTCATCTTAAACTCGGCCCGAAAATAATCTTGTTCTCGGTGACGGCGGCGGTGGACAGACGGCCTATGGGTGTTTTTAATATCGTACGGCTTTCGTCACGCAAGCGTTTTTGCTCCGCATGCAGAAAAAAATCAAAATGAAAAAAAACGCGTCCCGAGTTCGCATTACAATAAATACTTGTATGAAATGGACATTCACGGGGGTTACACGTGTGGAGCAATTTCGCATGCGTGATCAAAACAGCATGATTCCGAAAAAAAAAACCCATAAGTGTAGGTTATCTCAAAGTAAATAAATAGGCATAAAGTAACCCAAAGGGCAATGGAAAGGGCTACGCTCGGAGTTTCCTTGCATGATCATTTATCAGGCATGAAGATATCCACAAGAGAACCAGTGTGGCCGACGTACCCCGAAAACTCGCTAAACTTAAGTGGCAGTGGGCACACACTGCTTGCAGAACAGCTGATCGATGTGGCCGAAAGGTTCATGGTTGTGACCGCGCACCGGAAGACGCAGTGTTGGAAGGCCTTGCACCAGATGGACCGATGACTCTGTAAGAGTTGCGGAAATCCGATGCATGTGAGACGCACAGGACCGTTCATTATGGTGACACTTGGGGTAGGCCTATGTCCAACAGTGGACGTCTCAAAGCAGAACCCGAAAATACATCGAGGTATAAGGAATTAAGCACTTTAAGAAAAAAGTAAATTCACTTTCAAATGGTAGGTATGCGGTTCCCTACTTGAAGTTCTAAATGAACTTTTAAAGAACTTGTAGAAGAGCATCAAGGTAGAACTACACTGCTCAAACGTGTGCCACACACGCTGATCTGGGCGCGGTGGTCTCTACACATTTTATATGGAAACTAGACTTGTAGAGCTACGTCCGCGCCACGCGACGTCGTTCTACGTACTAATCAGACGTGTTACACGTTTTTTTTTTTCTGTCGACGGGGAAAATCATCATTGACGAAACCCGCTCTTGGGTGGAGCGGGAGACAGTGTCAGAGTCTTACTGACTAAAAATCCCGCGCCGTTCCTTCTAGCCTTCATACCGGGGCTCTAGTTTCCTTTCGGATAACCCCGACCCCGGTAGGCTTCGACCCAGGTGGGCCCCTCCTGTTGCTGACAACTCCTTGAGGCGCGCGGGAACAGTGCGCGCCGTCGACGCCTTGGCTCGGTCCGGACAGTTACCGGACGATCGGACAGCGAGCTACCCATGGCTCGCCGTCCGCGAGCCCGCGTCTACGGTGGCCGGAAATCGGGATCGGAATCCCGGCGACGGTGGCGGGGGCGCCGTTGCCTGATGCGGTCTGCCTCCTCCTTTGCTAGCATTACTGCTTCGCAGAAGGAGGCGACCGCCTGCCACTCCTCCTCGCTCCGGACCATGGCCTGAACCAAGGCCCGGCGCGAGACGCGACGTGTTACACGTGTGCTTCGTTCTAATAATAATATTCCACAGCTATCACACAATGCCGTCTAAACCCAAGCTAAGCAAAGCTTGTGTTACGGATACTAGACAACTGATAAACATACTTATATATTTCTAAATACATACATATTATAGATAAATTACACCCAGACACAGCACAAATGTTCATGCTCATCACATAAACATTTGTCCTGGGTGGGAATCGAACCCACGACCTATGGCATAGCAGTCAGGGCCACTAACCACTAGACCAACAGGCCAGTCAATGTAGTTCTAGTTTTACTATTTTTGACACCAATCGCAAAACACGAGAAATTGGTCAATCATTAATGAATTCACTACCTACCAATTTACACCGACATAATTTCTCCACTGTATCTCACATCAAGTTTTAGATAACATCGCCATATTCGACACTCGCCAACACCATACCGATCGTTCAACAGCATAAATTAAATCTAAACCCATCAGATCAACGAACTCACACCCACAATTTAAATCCCGCAATCTCACAAACAATCAAACGAAACCGGAGTATTATTTATTCTGTACCGAGACTAAGCAGAAATGCAAACAAAAATACCGGAATTGTAACGAAACAAAAATACAAACGGACTGAGTTCTGATTTGCACGACCGCTGTTTTTAAACGTTGAAAAAGAGTTTTAAAAGACTGTGCTAGTTTTTCAGGGTTCCATCCACGAAACGGGGTTCAATTACTAAGCCTCCGCTGTTTATCGTCCGTCTTTATGTCAGCAGGCTGTAACTCATAAACCATAAGAAGTAGAGAGTATTTTTTTGGTGGGTAAAATTCATCCAAATGACATCCCCCGCCCTTGGGCGGAGCGGGAGATAGTGTCAGACTCTTACTGACTAAAAAACCCACCCCGTTCCTTCATGCCTTTCATACCGGGGCTGAGAGGTAGGTAGAGAATAGAAATGCTCACAGAATGTTTTTTTTTATTTTTATATTTTTTTTTGCTGCTACAGCAAAAAATAATAAAAAAAGTTAAAGGGTTCCAAAAAAAAAACGTTATCTTGCCGGCGTTTTTGTTTGAGTTTTTATATTGTAGTTTTTTTTTTAGATGACTTTCACTAACTGTCTCCTATTTTAGGGTTGAGCGGGAGGGCATGTCAGAGTTTGTTCATCTCACTCTTATATTCCTTCTTTGCCTTGCGTCTCACGACCCCGAGGTTCCCCTTCGTACGGAATCTTTCGTGCGCGAGTCTGACTCGCACTTGACCCAGTTTTTGTTTTCAGCCATACTGTCTGAAGTTTTCACTAATACTAGACGATACGCAAATAAAAGCTCGCCTTTACATTTTCAACTTTCAACACTAAGTCTAGAGTTGAAAATCCAACAATGCACTTTTGTTTGCTGAAATCTGAAAAAAATAATAGTAGATTATGCACCGAGGGGCTAAAGTTGTGTCTTATGTCACGGGCGTCATATTGAATCTCGAGCACAATGAAGAATTCGGGATTTAACTCACGAGCAAAGCGAGGGAGTTAATACAAGAATCCTGAATGCAGCGAGGGATTCAAGCTAGTCGAAGGCAAAGACACCTTTGGCCCAGAGGAGGATACTCTACTTTTTACACCTACTGTGAGAAAATAATAGTCACATTATTGACCAGCGGGTCATAATGAAATCCAGTACAACATTATTGACCGGCTGTGCCCCCGGCCCATAGATATAATATATTTCTATGCCCCGGCCACTAATGACTCACTTTAGGTTAAGGTTGCTTGACATATAATTTGACATTTTCGAGCAGGTGGTGTAAAAAATATTTTCATTAAAAGCTTATTTTTAGGTATGAAAATCATCCAATGACATCCCCCGCTCTTGGGCTGAGTAAGAGTGCGTGTCAGACTTTTACTGACTAAAAACCCACCCCGGATCTCACTTTAATGTGACTATTATTTTCTCACAGTAGGTGTAAAAAGTAGAGTATCCTCCTCTGGGCTAAAGGTGTCTTTGCCTTGGGCTAGTTTGAATCCCTCGCTGCGTTCAGGATTCTTGTATTAACTCCCTCGCTTTGCTCGTGAGTTAAATCCCGAATCCTTCATTGCGCTCGAGATTCAATATGAAGCCCGTGACATAAGACACAACTTTAGCCCCTCGGTGCATAATCTACTATTTTCAAAGCAAGCCTTTATAGCTCGGTATTCATATATAATTAATACTCGTCAAGACGAATCATACGAGCCCAAACTCGATAAGGATTGTGTCGTTTAACAACCAAGTTCCTATAGCCACCTTCCGGTTCCATCATCAGATCAGCTCGTTGTCATAAAAATTTTGTATTGTTATCTGATTTAAACTGCAAAATTTCAGTTCAATCGGTAACCGGGAAGTGGGTCAACAATTTACAAGATTTGATAACAGACAAGCATCGGGACAGGTGAAACTAAATAAAAGCTTAAAAAAAACGAGCTTAAAAATGTTACCCATATCCTTACATATTATAAAATCAAAAACTGAGTCTGGGTGGAACATGCTCACGTGAGTGAAGTTTTAAAAGAGAACAAAAGGAAAAACTTAAATAAACGTGATTATGTAAGTTTGTGTGTGTTTGTATATTGTGTATGTGTAATTAAGTGTGTAAATACGGTGACCAACTTTAACAGAGATTAGCCACGGTCGATATTATATAGTACACGGTACACATATACGCACAGTAGACGGGAGATTATTATAGTGCACAAGTGTGTGTGGAAAAACGGGTGCACTCTGTGTTCCTGTACTCTCAGCGTCCGATGGGACAACGATGGTATGGGATTTATAATACATGCTTATTATCTATATATAAAAGAAAGTCGTGTTTGTTACAACACTTATAACTCAAGAATGACTGTACAGAAATGGCTGTATAGGGTAGAGTAGGGTAGAGTAGGGTAGAGTAGGGTAGAGTAGGGTAGAGTAGGGTAGAGTAGGGTAGAGTAGGGTAGAGTAGGGTAGAGTAGGGTAGAGTAGGGTAGAGTAGGGTAGAGTAGGGTAGAGTAGGGTAGAGTAGGGTAGAGTAGGGTAGAGTAGGGTAGAGTAGGGTAGAGTAGGGTAGAGTAGGGTAGAGTAGGGTAGAGTAGGGTAGAGTAGGGTAGAGTAGGGTAGAGTAGGGTAGAGTAGGGTAGAGTAGGGAAGAGCGGGAGCGAAACCGCGCGGTCAAAGGCTAGTAATTGATAAATGTGGCTTTGAAGTCGCATCAAGCTTCTCCGGCCACAAACTGTTGCGCGCTTCAGCTGTTTTTTGCGGCGGCTTCTAGCTTTTTTTGTGGCTGCTTCTAGCGGCGCTTTTTTGTGGCGTCGTTTTTTTGTGGTGGCAATTTTTTGTGGCATAGGGGCAGTAAAAGAGCAGTAGTAGTAATAGTAGTCTGTAGGGGCCCAGCAGGGTCGAAGCCTACTAGGGCCATGGGTTCGCTTCTGAAAGGAAAACCCGGCCTTGGAATGAAAGACGACGAAGCAACAAGGAGGTGCACTGTAAAAAAAAACAATTTTGGGTTAATCTTACCTGTGCTGTGTACATCAGCTGTCTCAAGTCAAGTCAAAATATTTTATTTCACATAGGCCTACATTGGCACTTATAAAACTCTTACTGTTTATATAATTGACTTATATTCTAATGATAGACAAGCCCTTTCATTGAAATTATTTGCTAAAATACTGAAAATTTAAAAGAAAAGTTCACTGCAGCGCTACATGAGTGAAGTGAGGGTTTGACACGCATAATCTAGTGCGTGGTACATATATACCTATCGATAGTTTAAATATTGTAAAAGTTATGTAAAATAAAGAATATAAGGAGTGAGCTTTAGTCAGTACAAGTCTGACACGCCGGCCCGCCCCGCCCATGGAGGCAGATGTCATTGGATGATTTCCATCTGAAAAAGTTAGTAATGGTAATATTCACAGCTTTGAACACAAGCTCTTATAATTTCAAAAGAAGCATTGAAATGTGAACAACCCTGTCTTTGCTCATGCTACGTTTAAAACAACACTGCTTTTGGAAATTAACAAAGCAGAAACATAAACATAACGCGTTAAGGGAAGTACATACGCGGGTAGCTACTTGCTCATTCGAAAAACGACAAACGTTTAGCGTTTTGAACGTGTGAACCAAACTTAAAAGCAAAATATTGTCAAAACGCTCCTTGAAGACAAATAATTTAGGAGAAACTGCCAGGGTAACCCGTATATTTAAATTTTCTTGTATAAATTATCCTACTAATATTATAAATGCGAAAGTTTGTATGTATGGAAGGATGTATAGATGGATGTATGGATGGATTTATGGATGGATGTATGGATGGATGTATGGATGGATGTATGGATAGATGTATGGATGCATGTATGGATGGATGTATGGATGGATGTATGGATGGATGTATGGATGGAGGTATGGATGTTTGTTTGTCGCCACAACGATCGGTGCTGTGCGTCACGCATCCATCGGATTCCCGCAATCCTGACCAGGTCATCAGTCCTCCTTGTTGATACTGGAATAATTTCTAGTATGGATACATGTTTCAATAAAAAATACTTAGAAGTATATTGCCTTTGTAAACCTTGCAAGATTCACTACAGTACTTGATATAAAAAGTAGACTTAACAGCCATTTTTCTCCGCAGCTTCGAGATCCCAGACAAGCAATGGTCGGAGCCGTCCTTCAACACCAGCTCCAGGCTTCGCGCCAACATCCACTCGCAGCCGACTTCCGTCACCATATCCTCACTGACGGAAGACGACCAGACCATGTACCACTGCCGGGTCGACTTCCGACTGTCCCCCACCAGGAATGTTGGCATCAATCTTACTATTGTTGGTAAGACTATTTTTTTAAATCTATAGACTAATTTACACTATTATTAAAAAAATAATAATAATAATTAAAAAAAAAAGTTTTTTGTTTTTTTTTGTTTGTAAGAGGTAATATCTAGAAGTACTGTACCTCTAGCCAAGTTATCCAATCATTAGCGCTAGTAGAAAACTTCAAATGTACGGGATGGACGTCATTTCAACGCTCAATCTCGTGGTCGGAACAAAAAATTCGATGGCGTGGCCAACTCGTTCGACGCAAGAGAAACGGTTGTAACTTGGCTAGGGGTTGGTTTATTTGTTAAGATATTTACACATTATATTTTTTGCTAAAATACATCTAAAAATTATTAAATTAAAACAGTAATTTCGGAATTAATTTATTTTCTTATAAAGATCACATCAGACGTTTGAAAATATAGAAGAAAAATAACAACGTCACAGATGGAATTGAAACAATTTTTAAATATTACGGTAATTATAGTTAAAATGGTACGTTTTAATTCATTAACTCCCATGCGAACGCCGGCGTTCGCTCACCCATTTTCTTTCTATTGTGCCTCTATTTGAAAGGTAAAGATTTTGAAAATTTACGACACAAAACAACACTGTTTGGGGGTAAAAAGAAAGACATAGTAGTACTTCCCGGGAAAAACCTCGTTTTCACAAAGTGCTGTATTTTACACACACCATTTAGTAAGCTCACTTTGTAGTCTCACAGCTTGCTAGACATCTTTTATATAGGCTAGCAGTATTTTCTGACTAACATTTATGTCAAAACGTAACAGATTTTTTTTTTTTTAATAATCTAAACTAAGACTTGATGCAATCCCACCTGATGGTACGCAATGATACAATCGTTAAGAAGAAGTTTGTTGCCTTCTTTAGCTTGAGACTTCATCATCATCATTATCATTTCAGCCAACAGACGTCCACTGTTGGACATAGGCCTCCTCTAAGTATCGCCACAATGATCGATCCTGTGCGTCCCGCATCCATCGGATTCCCGCAACCTTCACCAGATCATCTGTACAAAAAGTTTACACGATAATATTGCGGAGGAAATCTAAACATCACACTAATATTTTAATATATATGTATAATAAGTATGCTTGTTACTTCGTCATGGTCGAACGACTGAATGGATTTCGATCAAACTTGTTCCACAGGTAGACCATGTCCCAGAACAGCACATAGTAAATTTTTATCCTGGGATTATTTTATTTACTAAATGCTTTATGCACACAAAAGTACAGAGGCGGACTTAATGCCTTAGAGTCATTTTATGTCAGTCAACCTTTGGGTTTGAGAGCAGTGGTAGCGAGTAGTAATGGCTCCGACTTACAAGTTGTAGGTCGCGCATTTATTTGTGTAATTTATTTCATCGCCACAGCTCTCAAAACGGTGAAGGAAAACATCGTGACGAAACCAGCATGTCCTAGAATCAAAAATTCGAAGACATGTGACATTCACCAACCCGCACTGGGCCCGCGTGGTGGATTTCGGCCTCTCTTAGAGAGGAGGCCTGAGTCCCAACAGTGGGAACATTAAAAAGATGACGATAATGATGATGAACCTTTGGGTGATGTAGAGAAAATTAGTGATAGGTGCAATAAACGAGAGAGAGAAGACCAATACAAAATATCAAACAAATGAAACTACCAGTGTCATAGTAAACCCAACACAAAACAATAAACAAGTGTAGAACTGTGTGTAAATTATAAAAAGGGAGGAAAAAGTATGACTGGGAACTGCTATAATATTTAAGGCCAGTATAAACCTTGCAAGGAATTGGCGCTCGTTTTTCCATCCTGTATTTTATTATAACGTCTTTTGTAGGTCTTTATTTCTTCTTACATCCGATTGGTTTGTGAGAAATGATATGTGTAATCTATGTGTTACCTTTAGAGAAAAGGTTGACTAAGAAAGTTATTTAGTGTACCTACGGGGATTGTTATCAGGTTATTTAAATAAAACGACCAAAACGGGTAACATACCCTTTGTAACGCACACATACAAATAACACAAATATCACAGATAACATCAATCAACAACAGTTGGAATCAATAACTTATATACTAGCACTTACTGTAAGATGTACATCTATAATCGAGACCGTAGCACCATACTTGGCTTTAATTTTTAATTTGTGTGTGGACCAAGGAGTCTTTCCAGATGTAATGAAATTCAGTAAAGTTATACCTCTTTTCAAATCTGGCGACCATAATGACACCAATAATTATAGACCTGTATCCGTGTTGCCGGTTTTCAGTAAGGTCTTTGAAAAAGTTATGCTCAATCAAATGCTTATTCATTTTAACAGTAATAAAATCTTACACGAACAGCAGTATGGTTTCACCAAAGGACGTTGTACGACTGATGCTGGTGTCTCCTTATTAAAACACATATTTGCAGCGTGGGAGGAAGCCCAAGATGCTATTGGAATCTTCTGTGACCTCTCAAAGGCTTTTGATTGTGTTAATCATGAAACCTTGCTTTTAAAGCTAGAACATTACGGATTAGGTAAACTTGCACTAAGCCTAGTGAAATCTTATTTAAATGACAGGCAACAGCAAGTTCAGATAAATGGTGTAAATTCACGGGGCTTAAAAATAAAAATGGGGGTACCACAGGGCTCTATATTGGGTCCTTTCCTCTTTCTGGTGTACATAAATGATCTACCGCATTTATTGAAAAAACAACCACATATAGTATTGTTTGCTGACGATACATCCTTAATATTTAAAATCAATAGACGTTCCACACGTATTGATGACGTAAACAACGCTTTACAGCAGGTCCAAAACTGGTTTACTGTTAATAATTTAGTACTAAATGGAAAAAAAACGAAGTGCATAAGATTTGCGTTGCCGAATGTTAGAAATACTGACTTGGAAATAATATTGAACAAGGAGAAACTAGAAATCGTCGAAAACACGGTTTTCCTGGGAATCACGCTCGACTCGAGGCTACAATGGGGCCCTCACTTAACATCTCTGGCAGGACGGCTTAGTTCAGCAGCATATGCTGTCAGAAAAATCCGTCAATTTACTGATGTACATACCGCGAGGCTGGTCTATTTTAGTTACTTTCATAGTATCATGTCTTACGGTATTTTGCTATGGGGACGGGCTGCAGACATAGAGTCTATTTTTATTCTGCAGAAAAGAGCTATCAGAGCCATATACAATCTTCGCAAGCGCGATTCTCTTAGGGAATTATTTAAAGATATAAACATCATGACGGTACCTTGTCAATACATTTATGAAAATATAATGTATGTCCGGAAAAATATTCATCTTTTTACTAAAATAAGTGATAGGCACAATTTTAATACTAGAAATAAGGACAAGTTAGATCAACCTCGATTCAGGTTAGCTAAAGTAGCTAGTTCTTTTATGGGGTACTGTGTAAAATTTTATAATAAAATTCCACTAGAAATTCTCCAATTAACCGAGTCAAAATTTAAAACTTGCATTAAACGCACACTATGTAGACAAGCATATTATAAATTGGAAGATTATCTCCTTGATAAAAATGCTTGGCAAAATGCCGGTCCTGCTCCACAGCCACATACTTTTGTACCTACAAATTAGTCTTTATATATATATTCGAAGAGATGCTGCTGCCCTTTTCGTATTGTTGTTTTCAGTATTTTATTTTTATTTGATTAGTTTATTTCAATAGGACTTAGGATTCTTTACATGTTATATCTAAAAATAATAGCATTGTATAATGTAGAAGCACTTTTTTTCCAAATTTGTGAATGTGAAGTACCATGGAGCATTTTTGTTAGGTTACAACTTTTTATTATTTTATTTTTTTGACATTGCGAGCATGGCAGTTGAGAGTTTGACATGCTCACTCAAATGTCTCGCTGTTGGTGGCGCGTGTTATTGGGTCATTCGGTTCCCTTCAAAGTGGTTGAGCTGAGTGGGGCTGATGCACGCGTCATGCTCGTGAACGGGTGCCGTCAGATGAGACTGGTCATCTCTTAGCTGCCAGTGGCTTAATTCAGTTTTTATCTTTTAATATTTTTTTATTATTATCTACATTGTACTCACATAATAGAAGCAACAATAAATATGTAACCAAACACTATATGTAACACATATGATTTAAAAGAGTGTCCATGGAGTTTCTTGCACGTTCTTCTCCATAGAGATCTACTCTTTGGAACGTGCAATTTAGCTTCACTTGTTTGTTTGACTGACCGACATTTTGACAATTCAAAAGTGCCTGTAATTGGTCTATTTGAAATAAACGTTTTTGATTTTGATTTGATTTTGATTTGATTTTGATGTTGCTTACTCCGAAAACTGGACTTGAAAGAGACTCGAGGCAGCGCGGCGTGCCTTTTTATAACCTCTCAAACTGTCAAAACAGTGCCGCGCTGTCAAGTCACAGTTCGGTCCAGTTGTCAGTGCAAAAGTACATTTAATGTTGCTAATACAGAAAATAGTCAGTGTATGTAACATTATCATAAGAATCGCTAACATATGAATGAAAAGGGAGTTAGTGATAGAGTGACGAGCGTCAGGACAGAACGGAAGAAAAAAAACGTCTTGCGCTGATCCCAAATCCTTACTAATATTATAAAAGCAAAAGTGAGTTTGTTTGTTTGTTACGTCTTCACGCCTAAATGGCAAAACCGATTTTGATGAAACTTGGTACACGGATAGAATAATGTCCTGGAATAGGACATAGGATACTTTTATCCCGGAAGTATGTTCCCTTAGGATAATTTTCTGCTATCACGCGGGCGAAGCCGCTGGGAGCAGCAAGTTTTATCATAATGTCTTTTGTAAGTCTTTATTTCTTCTTACATCCGATTGGTTTGTGAGAAATGATATGAATGAAAAGGGAGTTAGTGATAGAGTGACGAGCGTCAGGACAGAACGGAAGAAAAACACGTGTTGCGCTGACCCCAAATAAAACGGGATAAGGGCAGGAAGATGATGACACCCGATTGGTTTGTAGAATGTTGGTCTACAACAATCATCATCATCTTGCTGCCCTTATCCCGTTTTATTTGGGGTCTACAACCATAAAACATAATTCAGTTTTTGCTGCTGGATAAAAACTCGTTATTACTTACAAGCTTTTATTTAGTTTCACCTGTCCCAGTGTCTGTAATCAAATCCTGCAAATTTTTGATTCACTTCCCGGTTTTTTTTTTTACGGTGCCCAAAAATCATCTTATTACAACCCCCGCTCTTGGGTGGAGCGGGAGATAGTGTCAGACTCTTACTGACTAAAAACCCACCCCGTTCCTTCTAGCCTCTTCATACCGGGGCTCGAGCTTCCTTTCGGATAACACTGGCCCCAGTAGGCTTTGACCTAGCTGGGCTCCTTCTGCTGCTGACAACTCCTTGAGGCGCGCGGGAACAGTGCACGCCGTCAACGTCTTGGGCTCAGTCCGGACAGTTACCGGATGGTCGGACAGCGAGCTGGCTTGCCGTAACGCATCCATCGAATTCCCGCAACCCTGACCAGGTCACCGGTCCGAACGAAATTATATTATATTATAATTATATAGATAAGAGTAATATAACAAATTGTTCTCAAAGTATTATTTGATGGTTTTTCTGTCATCCATCATTATAGTACAATTCCGTATTAAAAATTCAATTATATTATACATAATATATAATGCGGTAGTAAGGTAAATTAAATTTAGTTTGGGTCACGATATTAGGTCATGTACACATAGCGATCCCTCGCGCACTTAAACATTTAAATTCAAGGCCACACTAACGGAGTAGAACTTTCCACGTGTATCAAACGACGTTTTTCAATACATGTTCGAAGAAATAAATAAACAGGGGTTGACTAGTGACTCTTGGGGGCTGCGCGGCGCCCAGCCATATACAACAAATAAAATAAATTGCGGCGGAGATGATGTCGCGCACTTTTCTGCACAAGTGCGGAAAACAAGCTATATGTAATTGATCACAATTACATAAATAAAACGGTTTAGTTCCACACTGGACGTCTAAGGAAGGACGACATGGTCGAATTCGATCAAAGCGAAGAGGGTGTGACGATCTGATGATGTTCACGGGACAAACTTGGTCAGAGATCGCCCAAGTCAGAGAGGTTTCGAAGAAGAAGGGGGAGGCCATTGCCCAGCCGTGGGACATATTATAGTCTAATAAAAAAAGGCTCGCGTTTGACCACAATCTCATCTGATGGTAAGCGACGATGTGGTGATGACTAATATTGTAAAGAGGAAATATTTTACTTTTTTTTTTGTTTGTATTTTACGATTTAACTCAAAAACTACTAAACAAATTTTCAAAATTCTTTCACCCATATAAAGTTTTATCAATGAGTAACATAGGCCTATATTTTCTATTTTCATGCGGACGAAGCCGGTGGCAACTGCTAGTTTAATAAATCTATATACACCAAAGAGATATAAATATAGACAGGAAAAAGATAATAAAAATTGCCAGCACTAAAAAAATATTAATATTCAAATGGCAAATATTTCAATCAATAAAAAAATAATCCCTGTGTGAATCACGAATACAAATATCTATCATCTATATTTCTTTTATCGAAAATCATTTCCATAAATTAACATCGAGAAATCGAATAGCTACCAAATCAAATTATAGTTCCATAAAAATAATATTATGTACGTAAAATGCTAGTAAAAATATATAGCGTTGTCATGAATCATAATTTTTTTAACCGACTTCCAAAAGAGGAGGAGGTTTTCAAGTCTTACTTGTATCTTATTTCAGCGATATCTTCGTCAATTTTTAACGGATTTTTTTTGTATTGTTGTATATTTCCTTTCAAATGGTCCCATATAAAGTTGGGGAAGAACTAGCAACTAAAAGGCAATTTTTTTTGTGACGTTACTACAAAACAGTTTTCAGATTTGTTCCTATACTTGTGCTAGGCGATCTTGCTTTATGCCAAATTTCAGGAATCTAGGTCAACGGGAATTAGATACCCTATGAATTTTGATTCCCTTGAAAGAGTTGAAATATACGTTTTTTAATAATAATAATAATAATAATAATAATAATAATAATAATAAATTTATTTGCTAAAAAAACATGGTATAAAAGGTGGTAAAAAAAGGTACAAATAAGAACAAACATGTTTCGCTATGAAATAGCATGCAAATATTAGGTAGGTAACTAAATTAAGTTAACATTTTTTTCAAGGAAGTCTTTAACACAATAAATATTATTGATCAATAACCAATCACATAACTTTTTCTTAAATAAATTAATATTAAGAGTTTTGAGATCGTTTGGTAGCTTATTATATAAGCGCACGCACATTGCGACGCAGTTTTTATTATATTTGGTTAATCTAGGGATATTGCTAAGTACGAGCCTGTTGGGGTCTCGTCGGTTGCGAACATTAATGTCGTCTGCCTTAACAAATAAATTCAGGTGCTTCCTAACAAATATACATGTTTCGTAGATGTAGAGAGCCGGTAGCGGTAATAGACCAAGTTTTTTGAATACAGGTCTACATGATTCATCTGGTTGCAAGCGGCAAATTGCCCTAATGCACTTTTTTTGCGCAACGAATGCTCTATTGTGGTCAGTACTGTTACCCCACATTATAAGACCATATCGTAACAAGGATTCCACATAAGCGTGATATGATATTATCGCCGTTTTTATATTAGTTATATTTCTAACTTGTTTGAGGGCATACACGAACTTGTTAATTTTTTTAGACACTATATCAGTATGGGTTTTCCAATTGATATCTT
Source organism: Mythimna lalbum (assembly GCA_949319445.1). NCBI lineage: Eukaryota > Metazoa > Arthropoda > Insecta > Lepidoptera > Noctuidae > Mythimna > Mythimna lalbum. The sequence continues at coordinate 8,238,671 of OX439363.1, forward strand.
GGTCTATGGTAACACCTAGAAATTTTGTTTGTGTCACTTCTTCAATTTTAGGAATATTTAGTTTTATATTATATTTAGGATTATTTGATTTATTAAATTGTATGTACACGGACTTATTTAAATTGATTGCCAAATTATTTGTGTTTAACCATTCAATTAGTTTATCAATAGTGTTATTAATTTCAGATTCATGATCCTTAACTGTGTTATTTTTTCTATCGGATGTAACAATAATGGATATATCATCTGCGAATAATATACATCTATGCTTTGTGATATTACTAATGGAATTTATATATAGTAGGAACAGAATTGGCCCCAGGATACTTCCTTGTGGGACGCCATATTTGTTCCATTTAAATTCGGATGAGTATGATGTCATGTCGTTATTTTTATTTATTTTGTTGATGGTAACACGCTGTTGTCTATTATTCAGGTATGATGATATCCACTGAAGAGCAGGCCCCCTTATCCCTATTTTTTCTAATTTCTGCAGCAATAGTTTATGAGACACAAGGTCAAAGGCTTTAGATAAATCAAAGAACAAACCTGTGGTTAGATGATTTTTGTTAACGTTTGTTAAAATTGTATCCATTAGAGAAAAGACAGCTAAAGTAGTCGATTTCTTTTTTTGAAATCCATACTGTTCGTTCCTGATTATATGGAATTTATTGCAGTAGTCAACCAATCTCTTATACATGCATTTTTCAAATATTTTTGATAGGATGGGTATAAGTGTTACCGGGCGATAATTATTTACATCAGTTGTGTCTCCCTTTTTAAAAAGTGGTTTTACTATTGATAGTTTAAGTCCTTCAGGAAAAGTGCCGAGTGAGAAAGATAAATTTATAAGATGTGTCAAAATTGAAATGATTTCGTGTACACAAGATTTGATAATTTTGGTATTAATTTCATCATACCCTTCTGAGTTTGTGTTATTTAGAGATAATATCTCTGTCAGAACTTCAGTTTCGCACACAGGTTTGAGAAACATCGAATGGACTGTTGAACATTCAATGGAATTACTTCTACTGTTCGAGCTAGTGCAATTTTGTGCCGTATTGATGTAATGGTTATTGAAAGCCGATGCTATTTCTATAGGATTTGTTATCACTGCGTTACCTATTTTGATGTTATGTATGTTATCTTTAAAGTTTGTATTATTAATTTCATCTTTTATAACTCTCCAAGTAGCCTTGCATTTGTTTTCATTATTTTGTATGTATTTGATATTTGCGTTCTTTTTTGAAGTGTAAATACATTTTTGCAGTAGTTTTGAATACGAGGTATATTTTTGTTTACTGGCTGCATTTTTATGTGTATAATAATTAAAACGTAGAGTACGCTTTGTTTTGCAACTTTCTTTCAGTCCCTTACTAATCCAATTTTGCTTCTTCTTATTTCCCATGTTTATTTTTACCTTTATTTTTGGGAAGCAAAGATTATAGAACAGGCATATCAATTCATGAAAGGACGTAAATGCTCTGTTTATATCTTTTTCGGCATATATTTCTAGCCATGATAGGCTTTGCAGACATTGTTTAAACTTCCTAATATTATCCAAGTTAAAGTCTCTTTTATATATCGAATATGTTGAGTTACTTGGTGTTTTAAGTTTTATAGGAAAACTCAACATTTGTGCCGTGTCGTGATCGGAGAGATAAAGTGGGAGTACTGAAGCAGTCGCATTGGGGATGTTGCTTAAAATGTGGTCTATACAGGATGATTTACGTGTGGGTACATTGATGTGAATCTTCATATTATAATTGTAAGATAAGTCTTGAAATTCATTTGTGACATTCCCTTTTTTTAATGTGTTAATATTAAAGTCACCTGCTAAGACTATTTGTGTGTTAGATTTATATTTCTTATGTAAGTTATGTAAAAGACTATTGAGTTTATTTAAGAATTGTATAGGATCTGATGTAGGTGTACGATAGAGACAAATAATAATTAATTTGCTAGACGGTAATTCTATACCACAGACTTCGAATGAATTTTGTGTGGCAAATGTATTTGTAAGTGTTAGTTCTTTGTAAATTAGGCCTTTTCTTACTAATATGCAGGTTCCACCTCTTTGTTTATCTCGGCAGAAACTGGAGGCTAATTCGTAATCAAAGATTTTTACATGGCTTTCGTAGCCTTTTTTAATAAATGTTTCTGAAAGACATATTACGTCTGGACTATATTTTGATTCTCTTAACTCCTGTATAGTTAACTCTAATATTTCGCGCTTTGACAAAATGCTAGCAATATTTTGATGAAGTATTCTGAAATTACGTGGACTAATATTATTTTCGTTAGGCTCGAAAAAACTTATCCTCTTTATTATCAACGATGGAATCCTTTTTATTATCAACGAGGAAATAATAAGGTATTGTCCCTTTCTTAAGTTTACTTACATTTTTTATTAAGTTTTCCGACAGTTGTGTACATGCAGAATCAGTGTCATTAAAACCATACGAAGCTGTATCTTGGTCAGATCTAATAATGACATTATTTGACTTGTTTTGTTTTGGTATATTACTCGCTACACGGTTCTTATTCGGGCGTAACTTTTTATATTCGTAATCTCTAGAATCAATAACATAATTTATTAATTTGCAAACATCAGATATTTTGTAGTATTTGTAGTTTAAAAATGAACTTTTATACATTGAACATTCATTTTTGATACCGTGGTTTAGTTTATTAACACTTAAATATGGGTTGTTAGAGACTTCTAGTACAATAATCTTATTATTACAAAATGTGTTTAAGACAGTTCGCAGCTGAGTTATAACAACATTTAAATTGCGGTCATTTTCACCTAAACAAATTACTAGTTTATCATTAGTATTTAATTTTATATTTCGGCAGCTTTTTACAATTTCGTTGCTTAGTGCATTAGGCTTCGTTTCCGCGATCACATCATATTTTTCATATTGTGTATTTGTTCTTGACTTTAAAATTGCAGAAGCCAGTCCAACGCATTGTTGAGCACCTAAAATAAGTATTCTGCTTCTGGGTTCATAGTTTTGTAGTTTAGGAGTGGTATTTGTTTGCGCAGGAGTTCTTAATGTTGAGCTTTGACTATGTAAGTTCTGTGTCAATGTGTTTATTTGTTTTGTAAGAACTGTAATTTCATGTTTGGCGTTCTTTAGTTTCTCTTGCAGATCTGTAATTTTTATTTGAAGGCTTTGAGGGTCATTAGTGGAGTTTGTGTTTGGTTTGAAAGCCTGCGAAGATGGGGAAGAGAACGCACTATGAAGACGCAGTTTCTTTGTAGTATCCTCTGTATTATTGCTTATTGTGGGATGAGGCAGAAATTTTATTGTTTCAACTTCTGCATTGAGTATGTTTATCTGTAGATGAAGTTCGATATTTTCCAGTTTTGTTTTTTCCAGTTCCTTCTGTGTGCTACTTAGTTCTTCACTTAGCTGTGATATAGTATCTTTCATTGCTGAAATTGATACTAGGTCGGATATTGTACCGTCGACACTCTTAGATGGTTTACTAGGTGTGGAATATGATTCATCAGAAGTCTCGCAGTCGGTAAGTATATGAGAGTCGATGATTTGAGAGGTAATTTTTAGACAGGGAGGTGTCTTTTCACTTGATTTTTTCTTTGTATAAAGCGTTCCCGGCAAGATAGGAGAGCTCAAATTGTTTTTTAATGTGGTGGTCTGAGTTATGTGATGTGAAACATCGTTAGAAACATTTTTTTTATTTCTAGTACACGACTTGCATTTCCATTTCTTTTTCGCTTCTTGGTCCTTTAACCGATACGTATGTTCTGGATAGCCATCACAATGTAATTCAAATCTTTTATTGCATACTGAACATAAAGCAGTAGTTTTTATGTCAACGTAATTTTTACATTTATGGCAAGGTACTAGTCCTGACATCTTGCGGCCGCCACTGTTAATGGACCTTGTTACTATCTTAGATGACATATTTGATATCGTGGAAAAGAGGTTTGTTGAACGTCAAGTCGTTTAGTTGAGTTAAGTGCCGCTGCTTGACGCTTGATGGCGTTGTTTTCGTATTTTGAAATCACAATATATAGTTCAAAAAGTTTTAGACGAACACTTGGTGATACGAATTTTATATAATACCTTTTTCCAGAGTAGTTTCCACAAAGTAAAATAAAATATTAATGAGAAGTAACAAAGAATGAAAACCAAATTAAAAAAAAAAAAAAAAAAAATATTCACAAAAAGTGGTAGTTCATTCAAGCTGGACGCGAACTCGCAGCCTATTGCATGGCATGTCCAAAAATGTTCACACACACTACGTGTCTATTATTAAAGTTATCGAAATAGACTTTCTGTTCATGCACACAAAGATCAAAAGTTCGTTACACTTTTGTTTGCATTTTTTTTAAATGTTATGAAAATTTGCGCGCGCACTTAAAATTTGAAAAAGACGCTTGCTTACACTATTGTTTATACACTGAATGTTTTGTTTAAAATCACTATATTTACTTTGTTTTGCTAATTAAATGAATGTTTAAGGCGTATTTAATCAGTTTTTATTTTAAAAACGTTACAAATCACTTTGTTTGTTTACTAATTTTGCTTGTTGTATCATGTAATTATTTTGATTGAAAAAAGGATAGTTAAAGTTATAATTATCAATAGTCCACACTGGTATTGACGCACTGTTTCTAGTTATGCACTTCAGACTTAAAGAATTGAAAAATTAAGGCGAATAACTATTTTTAAATATATTTTTTACGCAGAGCCGAACTTGTCGAGACGGCAGCGCCATCTCGAATTATTCTGCGACATAAACGGCCGTATCTTTTTTTCCGTTAACTCAGAATTTTTATTTTTTTCAGCAGACAGTCATACAGACGGACGGACAACAAAGTGATCTTATAAGAGTTCCGTTTTTTTCTTTTGAGGTTTGGAACCCTAAAAACGACTCGCCTCCAACAAGTTTGTTGGAGGCGAGGAGTCGAATAGAAAAGTGGAATAAAAACCAAATAAAAGTGGTTTTCAACGTAGAAATGAATAACTCCTAATGATCTGTGGGCTGACCACCTGCGCCACATTGTTTTAACTTCACACCGCTAAGTTATTGGGCGCCAACATCGACTTTCATTACTGTAGTAGCGCTATTTATTCGCAGTATAAAAGGGTATTTTTTATTCAGAACTGTTTCTGAAAACCACCACCATGTTATGTTTCTGCACCACACTTAGGCCCCTCGCCCACGCCAACTTTTTGTAGTCATACTGTGTTCGCATCGATACAGTCGAGATGCTGTAGCGCGTTGTTTTTTCCATAGCGCTTGCAAATGCTACTAATGTTCGTTTTACACGGGTGACTAAAGCCGCACGATTTTTACCGCGCGGCGTAAATCGACCATCTAAATGGCAATTCGACTATGTCGCAAGTGACTAAATGCAAACCACTGCAAATTAAACAGGCACCAATTTCACTTGAAACTGAGTGACACTGATGTTTGCCGGTACTGTAATCAGGAGAGGGAGACGCCTAAGCACCTTTTGTGTGAATGCGGGCCCCTTATCCACAAATGGAGTATCCAGCTGGGCCGACACATTATTCGCCCGGAGGAGATTAAAACTCTTAAAGCTAGGAGTATTCTAGACTTCCTGGAAGCCTCCGGGCTAAAAGAGTTACTCTAACAAGGTGGCGAGTCACAATAGATCTTTTAGGTCGCAGTGACTACCTCCCCTACACTACGGGAGATGCATAGCCCCTTATCTTCAAAATAATAAGTGACTAAAGCCGCTAGCCTTTTTTGGGTAGCATCCGTCTTTAACCGCGCGGCAAAAACGCGGCTTTAGTCACCTGTGTATATCCCACATAACGCGCGTTAGTGGCGATACTGTCGCGCGCTTAGAAACGCGCTTAAAATCGCTACAAAAAGTCATCGCGGGCGTGGGGCCTAAGGCATTAAGTCCGTCTTTATACAGTGTTTATTACTAGTGCATCAAGTTTTAATAAATAAACAAAAATACCGTACAAGTACCTTACCATGATGTATTAAAATATCAAGCGTGCGAAAGAGAAAGAGAGACGGAGCTATCTCTATAAAGGTATATACATTAGGTTGTACCTGACAGGTTTGCCTGCACAGTGATCTACACAGTTGTGCAACATACACGCTCCTGTACAGGCAAACGTGTCAGGTATACCCTAGCATGTATGGCCACCTTAACAGTTCAGTTTAGGTCGTCAAATGGATCTCGATAAGAGCTCGTGGTTGAGCCTCAGGAACACCGATAGCGTTTGTACATTACTCGTGTTTATTACTAGCTTTTATTTACCAATACCGATGTTTGTCTGTAATCAAATATTGCAAATTAAAATTGATCCATTTCCCAAGCTATAAAAGCTTGCTATGAAAAAAATATATTAATTAAAAGCTCGTTTCTATAGTGCTTGCAAATGCGACTATCGCGCGATAGTGGCGATGCTGTCGCGCGCTTACGAAAAGCGCTCATATCCATTCTTGTGATAAATTCACAACTATCAACTATCACACAGCGCCGTCTAGTCCCAAGCTAAGCAGAGCTTGTGTTATGGGTACTAGACAACTGATAAACATACTTATATATTTCTCAATACATACATATTATAGATAAATTACACCCAGACACAGAACACGTGATTATGCTCATCACACAAACATTTCTTCTGGGTGGGAATCGAACCCACGACCTCTGGCATAGTAGTCAAGGTCACTAACCACTAGACCAACAGGCCAGTCAAAAACAATTAAGAATACGTAGAACGCCCTAATAACTTCTCCCGCTCTGAATGAGAGGTCTTAAAACAAGGACACAGATGTGGTTTTAGTCAGTAAAAATGTGACCGCTCCACCCTAGTCCGGAAGAAGACATTGGATTATTCCTTACCTCAACAAAAATATAACCTAATAACTTTGCCCGTGGCGTCGTACGCGTTCATAAAATATAGCCTATGTCACTCAGGAATTAACCCTTCAGATACCGTCAATTAGAGACACAATAGTAAGACAATAGATGCGCGGCCACCGGTGGTCGCTTGGGGATTCATGAATTAAGCTGCTTTCTATCGGTGTAAAAAATTTACCAATTGAACCAGTACTTTCAAAGAAACAAACTTTACCTCTTTGTAATATCAGTATAGATATACATAGATAGATAAAACTCCTCAGCCAATTGAAATATCATAAAAAAGTTACTGATTTCCTAACCGCAAACTTCAGTTGAACCAAGTTCCAGAACCGCCCATTTCCGCCCCAGTAACGTTGATTGTTATGCATTTCTTAACCCTTCAGATACCGTCAATTAGAGACACAATAGTAAGACAATAGATGCGCGGCCACCGGTGGTCGCTTGGGGATTCATGAATTAATTAGGACTTGCCAGTTTGACGTCCCGGTAATTTGATTCTAACTTCCGATTCGTGTTTTGAAGCTCTGTTTTGCAATTTGAAAACATTCATTTACTGTAGCTTGAACAACCAATTTTTAACTTTCTTCAAATGAACTGATATCATTTTTTTACCTCATATAAACTAGTGCTTGACTGCTATCCTACCTGATGGTAAGCAGTGATGCAATCGTTGATGGTGAGGCGCACTAGTTTGTTAAGAACTATTTTGGTTATTAGTTTTGTTATTAAACTTTATTGTACATAAAGTTTATTCTATTATATTATAATCTATTCTATTCTGTTCTTTTCTCTTCCTCTTCCTCAAACGGCTGCACAGAATATGATGAAATTTGCCACACATGTAAACAATATCCTGGAAGTATGTTCTCTAGAGATGACCAGGCGAAATCGCTAGAAGGTAGTAAAGATATGTAGTGGTAACATTTTTTTTTTTGTCTATCTACACTAATATAATAAAGAAGTAGAGTTTGTATTTTTTATGTTTTTTTGTTTGTAGGATGTAATCTCTGAAAGATTTCTATAATTGTTTAACCCTTCAGATACCGTCAATTAGAGACACAATAGTAAGACAATAGATGCGCGGCCACCGGTGGTCGCTTGGGGATTCATGAATTAAAAAGGTCACAAGTTGGACACTAAGTACAACACATTTAACAACATAGTGGGCATTAGGTGCCAGCAAACAGCTGGGTGCAAATGCAAAACAACCCCTCAGTCGCTTAGAAGGCCCAGTGGCTATGTATTTTTGCGTACCTGCATAATAAGCTTATAACTTTGTGATTTTTCATGATATAGTTATAAAATTATGTACATTAACATAAAAATACTAGGCACATGTTTCGGGTTTCGCATATACTAAAACTAATCAATACATAGTATAAAACAAAGTCGCTTTTTCTGTCCCTATATCCCTATGAACGCTTAAATCTTTAAAACTACGCAACGGATTTGATGCGGTTTTTTTAATAGATAGAGTGATTCAAGAGGAAGGTTTATATGTATAATAAAATCCATTAAATAGTGGAGAAATACTGTTACCCGAGCGAAGCCGGGGCGGGTCGCTAGTATTGTATAATTTAAAAAAGAGCCAATTACAAAGTTAAACGCAATAAACACTATCTACTCTTCCTGGCACAGTTCGGGACTGCACTCAACTTTAAAATCTACATTAAAACACCACTCGAACAATAGACCAAGACAAACGAGGGCGGTACAAGTTTTAGTACCGACCGTAATGCAAGAGAATGTTCACATTATAATGTTTGAGATAAGTTCATTTTATTAATTTTAGGGTCTCTCTTATATCAAATTATTATACACAAGCTTTTGCCCGCGACTTCGCGCGCATAAGGATTAAAGCAGCTTTCTATCGGTGAAAAATTTTTAGCAATCGGCGAGTCATTTTTTTTTTATTGTTTCGTTCCATTTTAATTTTAAAATTAAAGAACTTGTTTCATTCTAGCCATCGAACTTTGAGCCAACTGTTTACATCATTCAAATCTGACCAATTACGTATACTTAATACTTGTATCAACATTCGACGACAAACAAATTAATGTCATTGTTCTAACAACTTGTTTTATATATTCATTCTTGGCCCTTTGATGAGTCAAGCAAATATTTCCTGTTTGTAATTTAGTTTGCTTTTTATTTTTTAATAGCTACAGACAGCGATATCTCACTCATGAGAGTAGAATATTATTGCAAGAGAACGTACTTCCGGTATAATTTATTCCAGGGTATGGCAAATCCGTGTACCTTCCAAATTCCATCCAATTTTGATCAGCCGGTTGAGTATGAAAGAGTAACAAACATACACACAAACTTTTGCCTTTATGATTTTTTATTAATTAGCGTGATTTTTTATTTTTCCCATGACTTTGTTCTCTTAAAAATCGTGCATTTTATAGATATCAAGATCCAAATTTTATACGCGATAAGTGTTTGTTTTTTACACTGTAGCACTTTTCTGACAAACTGTTAAAAGGCTAAAGGAATATAAAAAAATTAGCGAGTTAGTACTGGGGATGAATATGGACAAAGCCGATATTTCCACTACTGAACAAATATCTAAAGGTTTTTTGTTATCGGATCATACTAACATAGATTACCTTTCACAAGCATAACAAACAATTTTACGTTCTGATTATTATTTTAGTTTAGATATATTTAAATTACTCTAAAACAAAAACTCCTAACAGGTTTTAAAATTTGGCGTCAAAAAATTCCTCCGTATCACTGTCGACTAGAAGTGTGCCCAAAAGGCTGAAGAGCCAGTCCCTGGGTCGCGCGAAATGTCAACAAGGCGTTTTGATAAATCATTAATTACTTTTAGTTTATCTGGTTTTACGATGACATCGCGGGAAACCAAGACTATGATTGCGAGAAGAGGTCAACTCCTTCCGAAAATACTGGTGCACAGTTATGAAACACAGAACACAGATTTGCGTAGAAAAGGGAAGCCACTGCCCAGCTGTGAACCTTACTTCGCTGGATGTGGATAGATCTAAATATATCGATATCTCGTTTTTGCATTTCAATCAACGCTTTCATGCTGTCGAATCAAAAAATGCTTCCAAACTCAAATTGAATTTTGAAGAAAACCAACTTGAAATTAAAATTGATCACCTGCTTCGGTTTTAATAAATCTCTAAGGGATCTAATAAGGAGCGTGGCTTTATCTTCCTGCCACATGCTTACAGTAAAAAATTACTTCAAAAGTAAAGCAATCATTTATCTGGTGACGTGTGCTCGTGGCGAGCGCTGGCGCGTTATTGAATACATGAGGGCTTTTTGTTTTCACTGTGGCAACCCTGCATTACTTTTTTATTGCACGAGAGATTTATTTTTGCTTTCCTTTTGTGTAATTTTCTGCTGCGATGTGTGAAATTGTGTCAGTGCTTCAAAACATGTTTTTCGTGAACGGTGTGGAGATAATTTTATCTTTTTTTTTTTGAGGTGGGAAATCCTCTAAAGGCTTCCTTTGCTGTACGGTGAAGCTAGAAGACGTAGCAGGCTGTTACTTACTAAATCCATACCTGTTGTATTCTTCACTAGACCTATTGTCTTCCAGGATCATGGGATTCCTTTTCAGAAATTTTCAGCGGCCCGGCGGCATAGCGGGCATCGGCCTTGCTGGGCCTCTGTCACTGCCATGTACCTGGTTATTTTTTAGGCATACACTAATTTAAATAACCTGATTTATCTATGACAATAGGGTGACAATGAAAAAATATTTTACTCAGTTCCAAAGTTTATAAGTTGCGTCCAAAAATACATAGAATTAACAATCAAAGAATGCATCACTTTTAAATCCGTTGTTAGTCAAACATGTTGAAAATATCAATGGCGTACATGTTTATTTTGACGCCTGCGTACTACAGAGGAACGATGAATGAACGTTTCTCAGAACATTAGCAAAGAAAAAACTTCGCCGTGTAACTTTAATCGGTCGTGAACGAATACATTATGTAGGGACCCCATCCGTCTAGATTCTCCCGGATTTATCTCAGACTTCAAAAGTTTTGAAGTCGTTACGAAAAATAATTTACGACAAAAGTTTTTTTGAATTACGTTTGGTGAACAACAAATTAATATTTGGATATGAATATTCATTTCTTGCGCCGCATAAAATACTAGTTATTTCGATTTTGACACACATTGTAAATGGTTTCGTAAATAAATTGAATTGTAAATTCAATAATTCATTCATACTTGAATCGTGAATGTAAATTTTACTCGTATCAATTCAAATCTAGTTGTTAACAATCGTAGTTAAGATAAGGTTGTCGACTGATTTTAAGATAAATAAACATTAAGATTATTGTTAATCTAACACTAAATATTGTTGATTTGTTAAAGTAGTTTTTAACATTGACTATTTTAGTGATTATATTTATATACTAGCTTTTAGCATTAGGACATAAAATATAGCCTATATCACTCAAGAATAAAGCAGCTCTTTCAGAGATTACCTCCACACAAACAAAAAAAACAAACTACCTCTATATAATATTAGAAGAAGATCACTACATAGTATAAAACAAAGTCGCTTTTTCTGTCCGTATGTACGCTTAAATCTTTAAAACTACGCAACGGATTTTGATGCGGTTTTTTTAATATGTATAATAACATCCATTAAATAGTGGAGAAACACCCGAGCGAAGCCGGGGCAGGTCGCTAGTAAGTAATATAATATTTTGATTTAATATTTTAAGGTCACACATATGATAAAACAAGACGAATAGAACAAATGAATAGGAACGTAAAGCTGACGCTCGATTTAAACAAAAAACAATATTTTCGCGAGATTCCCCATTTTCTTGGAACTGTAACACGCTTTACATCTTACCCAACCCTCTCTATCTACTATTGTTTGCTAAAATCACCAAAAAAGCCATCCTTTATCCCTTTCAAGTAATATTTTATCCTGGATCACAAGTTAATCGGGTTACCCTACCGAATAGAACAATGAGATACATTAGTACTGTTTGTAGAAAAGCTTTCAAAGATATCCTCTGCTTGCTATGCTCAAAGGAATAAAACAGATGAGAGGATAAACTTTATGTTCCGAAAACCGTAGGTGTAAGTACACGGAGACATATTGGGTATTAATAATAAATGATTATATTGAAATCATATTTGGAGATTATATTGAGAAAATGGGTAAGTAATCAGTGTTTTTGTGAGCCTGTAATATCTTATGCTGTGGCTACATTAAGAGGGTCCTTCTCCACTCGCTTATCGTAAACATCGAAAATGGCTTAAAAGCTTGTTACTTCAAGCTTCATGTAATGCAATCCAACGCGATGTTTGACGAAAAGGCAAGGCAAAAAAAGAGAGATAACGCCTAGAAACTCTGTTAGTATTCGGTAATTCCGAGATTAACTCGAAAATTTCACAAAACTTGCTCCAGGAAATAGCTGTTTTTTTAAACCCTTAAAAGTTTTTGGAAAAAGTTTTCGTCATTTAGAATCTTAATAAAATTTGCAAGGTCTCTAGAGGATTACTTTTTTGATTTTTTAATTTTTAGGCAAATTATGAAGTGTCAAAGTTCATACAAAATAGGACATTTTCAGAGGTTTTTACTGGATTAATTTTACACAAATTTAGAAATTGGTTTCTTTAGAAACCTAGATAATATCCACAAGATACTGTGTTTCCAAAATATCTAATGAAAAATATGTAATAACGTCATAATCAGTTATGAGCGGTTGTATGAAAAACAGTGAAAATGTGAGTCATGATGCACCACCTTAACGTTGAATATTCGTGTCGCGTTGTCGCGATTAAATCATCGTATTTGAGTATACGAGATGTTGTTTCATGCGAGCTGTGTGAAGCTAGAACTACATAAGACCGACGCGAAGGTGTAACACGCCTAATTTGTACGTAGAACGACGTTGCGTGGCGTGGGATCTATTGTAGCTCTACAAATCTAGTTTCCATATTCCGGATTCGATTCCCACCCAGGACAAATGTTTATGTGATGAGCATGATCATTTTTGTTCTGTGTCTTGGTGTAATTTATCTATTATAAGTATGTATTTAGAATTATATAAGTATGTTTATCAGTTGTCTACATGTTACCCATAACACAAGCTCTGCTTAGCTTGGGACTAGACGGCGTTGTGTGATAGTTGTGGAATATTATTATTACATAAAATGTATGAAGACCGACGCGCCCAGATCGTCATGTGTGGCACTCGTGTGAGCAGTGTTCTACCTTAAGTATTCGTGTTCGCTCAAATACTTCGTGATTTGACGAACTACACGACCACTTTGTCGCAATATCGCGAATATTCACCGAATCCCGACATAGTAGCCATGGGATAAAATATTAGGATAAAAATGTGTTCGAAAGAATTACCGTAGCCCTAGAAATCAAAGGGCAAATGAAGGAACAGATGTGTATTTTAGTTAGTAAAAGTCTTACGCATCCTCTAGCTCCTGTGGTAGCTGAGTGGTAACGGCTCCGACTTACGAATTGAAGCTCGCAGGGTTAAATCCAGCCAGGCGCATTACTTTGTGTAATTTATTTCATCACCACTGCTCTCAAAACGGTGAAGGAAAACATCGTGAGGAAACCGGCATGCCTAGAACCAAAAAAATCGAAGACATGTGACATTCACCAACCCGCACTGGACCCGCGTGGTGGATTATGGCCTATTCCCTCTCCTAGAGAGGAGGCCTGTGTCCCAACAATGGGAACATTATAAGGCTGACAAAGCAAATAAAGCTGGCCGGCGTCAGTTCGAGTATGTGTGCACTTAACTCCGGCTAGATGTTCAGGGGACTATACGCCTTAATTCTGAATAATAGATTGTTTTTTCGACGGGGTAAATCATCTTATGACAAAACCCGCTCTTGGGTGGAGTGGGAAATAGTGTCAGACTCTTACTGACTAAAAACCCCATCCCGTTCCTTCTAGCCTTCATACCGGGACACGAGCTTCTACAACTCCTTGAGGCGCGCGGGAACATTGCGCGTCGTCGACGTCTCGGGCTCGGTCCATTACCGGACGATCGGACAGCGAGCTACCCATGGCTCGCCGTCCGCGAGCCCGCGAAGCGATAACACACCGGGTGTTTTAACATTGTCTAACTAATTACAACACAACAACTACTATTGAAATAAACTATGACAACTATTTAAATAAATGTACATTTCATTTCAATTTTTATTCTTTCAATATCTATTATATTAAGCTAAGTGTTGAATCGTGGTTCAAAAATACAAAGTATTTCAATTCACATTAAAACCACCCACAAGAAAATAGCAGGTGTTACGTTGGCTTAAAATGATAAAATACTTGAGATACGAAAATGGTAATTGTACCACGGGGTTGCACATTTCGAGAGCAAATGAAGATCTGCAAAACACAACGGTAGCTCCATTTCCGCCGAGAGAAACATGACACTCAAAGTAGCTGAATTTAATTTGAAGATAAATTCTCTCGACAAGGCCAGATGTCATAGTTTTTATGTAAATACACTTTTCTGCTGCTGCTCTTTTACTGGGAGTAGTGGTGGCCGAGAGGTAACTGCCCCGACTTAAAAGTTGTAGGTCGCGGGTTCAAAGGCGCATTACTTTGTTTAATTTATTTCATCACCACTGCTCTCAAAACGGTGAAGGAAAACATTGTGAGGAAACCGGAGAACATATTTCGAAGACATGCGACATTCACCAACCCGCAATGGGCCGGTGTGGTGGATTACGGCTCATTCCCTCTCCTAGAGAGGAGGCCTGAGTCCTTCCAACCGTCCAGTAACTGTCGACGGCGCGTATTGTTCCACGCGCACCTCAAGGTTATGATAGCAAACCGTGAGGCCCAGCAGGGTCGAAACCTACTGGGGCCGCGGGTTCGCTTCTGAATAGAAAACCCGACCTAGTATGAAAGGCAAAGATGGAACAGGAGTGGGTTTTTAGCCAGTAAAAGTCTGACACACCCATTAAAAAAAACTGGGTAATTGCGAGTCGGACTCGCGGCCTGAGTGTACCGTACAAACTTACCCATGTAAATAGTTCAATTCCGGAATTGAGTCTTGGAATATTTTTCCGAAACGCAAAAAAAAAATGTGACGTAACTAAAATGTACACTTTTCAGATTTATTCCTATACTTGTGGTATAAGACTTTGCTTTATGCTAAATTTCAGGATTCTAGGTCAACGGGAAGTACCTTATGAATTTTTATTTCCTTGAGAGTGTCGAAATGTACGTTTTTTGCCCCATAAACCGAAGTATCTAAAGAGATAACGCTCTCGAGTAGGTATTAGTGTGAAAAAAAACTTTAAAACGGTTGTCCTAAAGAAAAATCTTTAGTGGAAGAGATAAAGGTACACTTTCTTGTATTTTAAGCTTGACGTGATAAAAAATTACTTCAGACACCTTCGTTAATCTCAATACTCAAGAGTATGAAGATGGAGGAGTGTGGTTCCAAAAATAGGATGAATTGAACATCCCATCGACTCCCGGGGGCGTCGTCAAGTGAGGGTAATACAGAAAATTACTCACTCCTGTTTTTCCTTGGAATAAATTATAATCAGTATTTTGACTACCGTGTCTTAAAATAAATATGAATTAATGTCAGTATAGCTTATTCTCACGGCCTTGTATTTTTACCCGATTTACGCTAGGAGCGTTAGATTTTTCAAGTATTTTTTTTCGTATCCGGATATTTTTTGGCAGGCCCTAGAGCCTAAACGGCTTGTTGCATTGTAGCATGAGTGGTGTTGTTAGATTTGTCTTAATGGTGAGAGTAACATTGGGTAAAATAAATAATAAAATCATCACTCATTATTGTAGAATACTGGAATAATAATTATACGGAATCATACAAAATGTTAGAAGGACATAATTTATTTCATTTAATGATCGTTGTAAATCTTTTACAGCATTGTCACCATACAAAAAAAAAGTTTCTACTCCAGCTACGTACTAAACGTTTATTGATAAAAATAAAATTTACATATGTACATAAAAAAACTTAAACTACTTACTTATATTAAAACCTAAATAAATACATAATGTACATAAATAAAATACAAAAACACAAAGTACACTCAGGCGTCGAAGTACTCCTCCCCATCGCTGTCATCCGGGAATGTGCCCAGAAGGCTGGCAGCATTACCACGTTGGATGGCAATGCTAATTCTTTGAACGAAGAACGAGCCAGCCCTCCTCCAGCTACTAATTAAATAAAATATAGTTGACTGGCTTTTGCCCGCAGCTTCGCCCACGTATATAGCCTATGAAGTAGGCTATTCCTGAGTCATATAAAAGGCCGAGAGTAAATTTTCCTTCAAGCGTAAAATTCGGAACTACTACATGAAGTCTTCTCAACCTTAGTTTAGTCTTCGTCAGAATTACTATTAAGTTCTCTTAATTATTTGTTATTTTTCATAGTATTTATTAGTTTATTTTTTTAACATATATATGTATTATATTTTATATAATTTGCTTTTTGTTTTCATTTACAGTATTTGTTATTTGTTTATTGTGCAAACCTACCACAGTGTTGTCTTTTTAACCCAAAGGTTGACTGGGAGAGAATGCCTTGTTGCATTAAGTCCGCCTATGTACCACTACTGTACATGAAGTTTAAATAAATAAATATAGGCAATATGTCACTCAGGAATAATACAGCTTTCTATCGGTGAAAAAATGTTTGCAATCGGACCAGTACTTTCAGAGATTTCCTCCTACAAACAAAAATAACAAAATAAATCTTTATTCGTGTTATTGTGTACATTTAGATTCTTCGCCGCCAACTTTTTTTTTATACCAAATTATCTAACAAAATGATTGATCTCCTTTCCTATAGAAACAGTTAAAACCCCTATTTTTTTTTTCCAGTGCTGCCCAGCCCGCCATTCTTCATGGACGAGATGAGCAACAAGGTGGTGGGCAGAGTGGGGCCCTACCACGACGGAGACACCCTGATGCTGCGCTGTCTCGTCATAGGAGGTAAAGAAACTCTTCTTCTTATTTTTTTTGCTCCTGAGGTGTCGCATGGTATGTGCATTTTACCAGTGTTAAGTAAAGTAAGTAGGTATTTAGTGTTTGATACAAAATACAGTCACACACTTTAAAATAAATCTCCACTGCGCACACGACTGCCATGTACGTCGATCTGGGCGCGTCGGTCTCTATACATTTTATATGGTAACTAGACTTGTAGAGCTACACTTGATACACGCTACGCGACGTCGTTCTACGTACAAATCAGGCGTGTTACACGTGTGCTTCGTTCCAATTTAGTCCCAGCTTTAGTTTACACTTTACATTTAAGGGGAATACCCAAAGGCAGCATGTTTTGCAGGTCAGTATCAAGTTGTATGTTGATTCAAATATGATATAATATATGAATTATAATCATTAAGATCAGCAATAGAACCCTTTCAGTTCGCCATTGAATGCCGATTTCATGAAAAGTCTCAACCTGACTTTGACTTGCAAAATTGAAAAACTTACTATAATTTGAATTTCCAGGACTTCAAACGGTTTTCACCTTAAAACTATTCATTCTATTCCACAGGAGTCTTTTCATTTTGAGTATCTCATATATTTATGCCGTGGTATATGATCCAGCGCTGTACATCGATCCCTTGATATCTAAATATTTTGAGGTCAATCCGACACCATAACTTTGAGCACCCCTGCCATAAACTAACCCAAATGTTTGGGCCGGTTGATGACATGGATTTTTTCTTTGCCAAATATTTTCGCCCAGTGTTTGAATCTGGGGTAATTCATCAACATCCGTGATGGAAAAGCCAGCTCTCAGGTAAACTACGATATAAATGAAAGTTAGGCAATACTGAAAAAATCTGAATAAATACAACCGACTTTATAAAAAACAGACTGAAATCTGCAAAATAACTTTGATTTTGGAAATCGGTGTTTCTGGTTTTTTAACCGACTTCAAAAAGGTTCTATGTTCGGCTGAATGTATTTTTTTTTAATGCATGTTCACCGATTTCTCGGTCAATTGTGGACCGATTTTGAAAATTATTTTTATGGTTGAATGGTTATGCTTCCAAATTGGTCCCAAAAAATATTGTTATGATCTGATCATGAACTTCGAAGATATGGAATGGAACTCATCATGGGATCTCAGCACAAATGTCGTAACAATTTATATTTGCTTTGTTTATACGTGTAGTCGATGACTAACTGAAAGAAGAGGGGGAAGGTATATATTGTACTGATCTGATGATGAAACTGGAAGGTAGGTACCAGAATTCTGTAATAAATTAATGTAACCTAACCGTTTTTGGCATTTGTCATAAGATGCACTCTGGCTAGTATTTATGTATGGCTAAGGGGCACTTTTTAGCGGTAGTACTATAATTAAAAAGTGTAAATAAATAAAAAACCAATGTCTCCTTCTTCGTTTTCTTCCTGCCCTTATAATATGAACTAATAGGTTATATTTCACAACTATCACACACACAAGTCTCAAGCTAAGCAGAGCTTGTGTTATGGGTACTTGACAACAGATAAACATAATTTATACAGATACATTCTAAATACATACATATTATAGATAAATTACACTCAGACACAGAACAAATGATCATACTCATCACACAAACATTTGTCTTGGGTGGGAATCTTACTCACGACCTCCGGCATAGCAGTCAGGGCCACTAACCATTAGACTAACAGGCCAGTCAGTAGCAAAATGGCCGATACATCACATGTAGTTACACCAAATAAATACAGCATAAGCTTTAAAAGAGGGTTCCTTTGGCAACAGTCATAAGAAACCAATAAGGCATTAAACTAAGACAATACTACCGCTAGACAACTTACAACACAATCAAGGACGTACTAGTAATTCTAGTCTAGGACCAAAGCTAATAAATACCCTGACAAGATAAATGATTTCCGTCTGTTTGTTTACCTGCTATCCGTCCGTGCCGGATCCCGAAGTAACGTCGGTAAATACCTCGGAGACGGGACTGGAACTAATCAAACGGTAGGCTTATTTATACTTAGTATTTCAGCTCTAGCTCAAATAGAACAGCTCGTTGCCAAAATAATAACAGCTGTAGGGATTTTTAAGCTTAAGCAGTGCTTAAAGAAGTCAATTGTAGATGGGACCATCTTCATTATAAGCTTTTATTTAGCTTCACCTGTCCCCGATGTTTGTCTGTAATCAAATCTTGTAAATTAAATTTGACCCACTTCCTGGTTACCGATTTTTTTTTACGGTAGGCAAAAATCATCTAATCACAACCCCCGCTCTTGGGTTGGCGGGAGATAGTGTCAGACACTTACTGACTAAAAACCCACCCCGTCCCTTCTAGCCTCTTCATATCGGGGCTCGAGTTTCCTTTCGGATAACCCTGGCCCTAGTGGGCTTCGACCCAGCTGGGCCCCTCCTGTTGCTGACAAC
The DNA here is from genome assembly GCA_949319445.1 of Mythimna lalbum. Lineage (NCBI taxonomy): Eukaryota > Metazoa > Arthropoda > Insecta > Lepidoptera > Noctuidae > Mythimna > Mythimna lalbum. The sequence goes on from OX439363.1 coordinate 8,257,967, forward strand.
TCCTTGAGGCGCGCGGGAACAGTGCGCGCGGGAACAGTGCGCGCCGTCGACGTCTTGGGCTCGGTCCGGACAGTTACCGGACGGTCGAACAGCGAGTTACCCATGGCTCGCCTTTCGCGAGCCGGCGTCTACGGTGGCCGGAAATCGGGATTGGAATCCCGGCAGCGGCGATGAGGGCGCCGTTGCCTGATACGATCGGCCTTCTCCTTTGCTAGCATTACTGCTTCACAGAAGGAGGCCGCCTGTCACTCCTCCTCGCTCCGGACCTCAACCAAAGCCCGGCGCGAGACGTCTCCGCCGACGATCGCCCCCACGAGGGCACGGCGATGTCCTGGTTACCGATTGAGCTGAAATTTTGCATGCAAATGTAAATCGGTGGAGGTGTTGTTTCTAGTCTAGTTTATTTCGAGTTGTTTTAATTGGAGAACTTTGGTGGGATTTTTAAATTTTAGTTTCTGTTTGGTGAAATTGATGTCGCTACAAGAGTTGATTTACTGGCCAAAATATTTTTCGTAACGTTGATGTCAATTAAAATTGTGCTTTAATTGCGTTACATACATTCAGAATAAAATCCTTTTTTCTACTGCTTCATAAATAATGTTAAAAAAAAACTCCTGTGCCCACCAACAAGATTTTACTGAATTGTAAAAAATAAAGGGTTTTCGTTCCGAGTGTTACGCAATTAGGGTCAACCACAGAGCTACAGTACAGCTTGAGGCGTTGCGTGCCGAAATACAGGCGCCAAGCCTAGTTCAGCAGCACATGTAAATTTAGGCACAATTTTTACCGACTTCACAAAAAGGAAGAGGTACTATGATCGGCTGTTTGTATGTTTTTTTTTGTATGTTTGTTCATCGTTATGTGATGTATACCGTAGACTAGGACGTTATGGAGCCGAGGGCAGCAGCGACAAATTTCGACGTGTATCAAACGACGTTTTTCAATACACTTATGAAGACAATAAAAAAGAAATAAATGGGAACTGACGCATGACTCGTGTGGGTCGCTTAGCACCGAGCCTGATACGAGAAATGTAATAAAATTAAGGCGGGGGCGACAAGTGCACTTTTTTGCACTAGTGCGAAAAACAATTAATTGTGTGCCTAAAAGCGGTAGGGGTAAGTCTTCGAGTAAGTGTATTGAAAAGCTTATTTCATTATTAACACCTATGAATTGAACCTGCTCATTTCACATCCCGAAGTACCTCCATCACCCAAGTACTAATTAAGTCACGCAGAACATGACGTTAAGTATCTCACATGACATTAGCACTCCAGTTCGAAATCTCATATGACTACTGATTTAATGAGCTTATAGAACACTAGCTTTTTCCCGCGGCTTCGCCCGCGTACATAAAATATAGCCGTAGGAATAAAGCAGCTTTCTAACGGTAAAAACATTTCCGCAATCGGACTAGTTATACTTCCAGAGATCTAAAAACATAAAAAACAAACTTTGCCTCTTTATAATATTGGTATACATTACTTTTAGTTTATGCGGAACCCGAATATAATTTGTTTAGAATCAGTAACTGAATGAATTCCAATAGTTTTAACACCATGTTGTATTTTTTTAAACCGTTTAAAAGGGTCATAAGTTGGACATCACCGACACTAACTATGACACAGGTCACGGTGGGTCATAGCGGGCATTAGGCTCCAGCAAATAGCTGGGTGCAAATGCAAAACAACCCCTCAGTCGCCTGGAAGGCCCGGTGACTATGTATTTTTGCTGACATAACAAGCTTATAACTTTGTGATTTTTCATGATACAGTTATGAAATTTTGTACATAGATTCTTTACATAAAAATACTAGACACGTGTTTCTGGTTTTGCATATACTAATGTGATCAAAATCAAAAGCATTTATTTCAAATAACCCATTTGCAGGCACTTTTGAACAGTCAAATGTCGGTCAGTCCAAAAAGACTGAAGCTAAATTGCACGTTTCAAAGAGTAGATCTCTATGGAGAAGAACGTGCAAGAAACTCCATGGACCAGTTGTATACAAGGTATAAGGGACGGCTCTCCGCAAACTTTAAGGGCTTGCTCAGTAAATGAAACTGAACAACCTACCATAAGATTTTTTTTCAGGAAACGAAAAAAAAATCGGCCTTGCCATATAAATTGTCCAATCAAGTTTATAATTTTGTATGGAGAGGCTGATTTTTTTTTTCGTTTCCTTATAAAAAAATCTTGAGGAAGATTATTCAGTTTCGTCTACTGAGCAGGGGCGTATCAATGATACGGGGCCCCCGAGCTACAGGGGCCCCAACATATGTCTATATTCGTAACATGTTATCCACAATCTTAAATTCTTATATTGATAAAAGGCTAGGAGTAGGGAATACAAATAGAGATTGGAGATCTCGCGAGATTATGAATACAATATCGCGAGATCTCGCGAGATTGGCAGTTTTGTTTTTTTTTTTTGCAAATAATCACAATATTTGAATAAATTAGGAAAAAAACGATAAAAATTATAAGTGTTATAAGATAACCATAGGCGCGGGCTTGCGGACGGCGAGCAATGGGTGTCCGACCGTCCGGTAACTGTCCGGACCGAGCCTAAGTCGTCGATGGCGTGCACTGAGTCGAAGCCTACTGGGGCCAGGGTTAGTTCCGAAACGTAGCTCAGTCCCGGTATGAAAGACACGAAGGCAGTAATAGTCTGACACTATCTCCCACTCCGCCCAAGGGCGGGACATGTCATTTGTATGATTTTTACCCACCAAAAAAAAGTATTATAAGATAAACATTAATTTTCACGAATTTTTTCAATACATTTTCTTGCATTAAACATTGTTTGACGTATCTGACTATAATATTTTAACGTCCATGTCAATCCGCGCTTCAAATAAGACGTTTTTATGCTCGAGTACAATCTCGTTAATCTCGCGAGATCTCGCCCGTTTTTCGTCCGAGATCAATCTCGCTAAAAAAGGCCGAGATCTCGAGAGATCAAGATCTCGCGAGATCGAGATTGCATTTCCTAGCTCTGTAAATAGTTTTTAGCACGTTCCTCTCGTTTTAGAATAACATATAAGACGACAATAAAAACTCAACCTATTTTTAGTTGGTAGGTACTTTCTGAATGATTCCTTCAAAAGTATGTGGGCCCCATATGGGCCCCATTAGGACTAGCTACGCCCTTGCTACTGAGCAAGCCCTGAAAGTTTGCGGTGGGCTGTCCTTATACCTTGTATGTAGAACACACTCCCTTAAAAGAACGCGAATAAACTCAATTTCAATTACATATCCCAAGGTACCTTATTAATATGATAATCATACGGCTTTGATAATTAAGCAAACTGAAGTATATTCACTAATTGATAATCAAGAATTTACTCGAGACTCGAGTTTCGACTAATTTGCACATGTTATGAGTAAGATTATTATGAAGGGTGTAAGTGTAACGCCAAGAGTCGATATAATGATATTTGATATAATATTAATATACATGTATAATTAGATAATCGTAATCAAGTATACAATATTAGTTTTAATACAAGGTGTAAGGGACAGCCCTCCACAAACTTTAAGGGCTTCCTCAGTAGACGAAACTGAACAACAATCCACAAATTTTTTTTTCAGGAAACGAAAAAAAAAATCGGCCTCGCCATACAAATTGTCCAATCAAATTTATCATTTTGTATGGCGAGGCCGATTTTTTTTTTCGTTTCCTGAAAAAAATTTTTGTGGATTGTTGTTCAGTTTCGTCTACTGAGGAAGCCCTTAAAGTTTGTGGAGGGCTGTCCCTTACACCTTGTATATGCAAAACCCGAAACACGTGTGTATTTTTATGTAAAGAATCTATGTACAAAATTCCATAACTATATCATTAAAAATCACAAAGTTTAGCTTTTTATGTCAGTAAAAATACATAGTCATCAGGCCATCCAGGCGACTGAGAGGTTTACTTGCACCCAGCTGTTTGCTGGCACCTAATACCCGTTATGACTTGCCGTGAAAGTTATAAGCTTGTTATGTTATCCAAACAAATACATGGTCACCGGGCCATCCTGGCGCATAAAGATAGAACTACAATGCGCACACGTGGGCCACGTTCGCCGATCTGGGCGCATTGGTCAGCAATTCTTCATTCATATGCAACTAGACTTGTAGAGCTACATTAAATCCACGCCACGCGACAATGCAGGCGTTGTCCACGTGTGATGATGAACTTTCAATTTGAACATTTTAATTTTTGTATGAAAATCTATAATACATTTTTAAAAGTCTAACACTCCCCGCACACGGGCCTAAAAAAACGCTAGAAGCGGCCACAAAAAAAAAACTAGAATCCGTCGCAAAAAACAGCTGAAGCGCGCGACTGCTTGTGGCTGAAGAAGCTTGAAGTGGCTTCAAGGGCGGCGTTTTCTTGAGGCGGCCTTTTTTGTGGCTCGTGTGCCACAAAAAAACGCTAGAAGCGGCCACAAAAGACAGCTGAAGCACGCGGCACCTCGTGTCCGAAGAAGCTTGAAGCCGCTTCAAGCGTTTTTTTTTGTGGCGGCACCGCCGCACACGAGCCATAGAAAAAAAAGCTTGAAGTTGAAAAGTGGCCTACAAAAGAAGCTTGAAGCGGCATTTTTTTGTTGTTGTTTATGAAGTTAGTTGCAACATAGTCTTGAGAGGTTGCCAGTGTTATACAATTAATCCTGTATGCATATTACCTATACCGTAATAAAATACATGATCACGGAAAACCAAATTAGATTTCTCGCGTTAATTTCGAACACATTTTCATTAATTAAAGTAGCAAGTGTGTTTTCATTAAATTGCAAATAACGACATCCTGTTCCTAATTAAACGTTATTTCTTTAACTAATCTATGTCCCCGATGCCGGCAATGTACCCTGGGACAGCTTTCTTTTAAAACAGTTCGACGTTCCTGCAAACCACAGAAAAAGATCAATTAAATACAACTATTTCACTCAGGTTTTGCTTGCTTTTAACTTGTTCGGAAGTATTTCTTTTAAAACTGTCATTACAGCTGACTCGGTTCGCGAGGAGAGACTGAGAATTCGTTTTTCTCTAAATAACTTGGTTGAATGTAGGTGTGTGTGTGTAAGGCAACGGAGTATTTTGTGAATATACATAGGTTATACGACCTTGATTCCGCAATCACCTTTCTACCAGCGGACAACCCGACATACAGCAAGCGTCCACCTTTACGTTGTTGACTACGGTTCGGACTAAGCGTTTTGCCTCTTCATCATCATTTCAGCCGACAGACGTCCACTGTTGGACATAGGCCTCCCCTAAGTGTAACCACAACGATCGATCCTGTGCGTCTCGCATCCATTGGATTCCCGCAACCTTCACCAGGTCATCGGTCCACCTTGTTGGAGGCCTTCCGCTGCGTCTTCCAGTACGAGGTCGCCACTCCAGAACCTTTCGCCCCAACGGCCATCTGTTCTGCGAGCAATGTGCCCTGCCCATTACCACTTAAGTTTGGCGATTCTTCGGGCTATGTCGGCAACCTCGGTTCTCTTGCGGATATCTTCATTTCTGTACTACCGCGTACATCGAAGTATTGGTACAATTTGCCTGCAGCGGCCATCCCGTCTGGTTAAAAAGGCTCTTAAAAACTAGTGCGATTCACCATCAACGATTGCATCACTGCTTTAATCACTGCAAATACAATCATCAATTCAGCTAACCCTATGGAACGACTTTCCCATTCAAATAGGGATAGACATCTGAATTCCACAGACCACCCCAACACTTTCACCTTAATCAAATCCAAGCTATCCAAACTTCCCCTATAAACGGTACAGTCACCGTCCTTGAAACGTCCACATATCAAACGTGTGTTCATTACCGGCATTCCTCCTCAACTGTTCCTCCAAATAAATAAGTTTATGTTAGGGTCGGGTCGTCACTATAATTCAAGGGTAACTCCTAACTTTCCCACTTCCCACATTCCACACATTCCCAACTGCTGGGCAGACGCTGGCCGGTTATCGCTTCATTTTTGCCAACTACCCTCTTTCTACGTTTGCCCGAATAAATGTTTGTATGAGTTTGTTGGAGATAGTTTGTTTGTTGGATGTTGGTGATCCGTTTCGATGTTAATCCCGGAATTTTGTTCATTTCCGGATAACTATAAAGGTAGAACACTGTACACTGCGCACACGTGTAACACACAAGCCGATGTGGGTGCGTCGGTCTCTATCATAGAAATATCTATATATTTTATACGGTAATTAAACTTGTAGCACAAAATACTCCTCCGCCTCTGTACTTTTGTGTGCATGAAGTATTAAATAAATAAATAAAATAGATAGGTACAGAAGACAATCTCATGTATGTACTTCACTTTTTATACCTACACTCGGTGGACGCACACTAATGAGCGTTTGAGCCGGAATTGTTCGACGAGCGGGCTGAGGCCCGAGGCACTCTGAGATATCGTGTCCGTGAGCGGTGTCTATGTGTGCGTTGCCCAAGCGCGCTTTGTATGTATATTGACTTCTGTACCTATTATCTTGCCCTTGTCTTATCTTACACTTGATACACGACACGCGACGTCGTTCTACGTACAAATCAGGCGTATTACACGTGTGCGTCGGTCTAATGTAGTTCTAGCTTTATCGTTCATTTTTGTGCAGGTCGTCCCCCACCCCGCATAAGCTGGTACTCTGGCGACACGCTGGTGGATGCCTCGGACGGGGACAGCGAGATTCCAGCAGTCCGAGAGAACGAGCTGTACCTTCCTCTGACGAGAGAAAATGCTGCTGCACTGTCCTGCAGAGCTTCTAATACGGACCTTGCCCAGCCTCTAGTGACCAGCTTGGAAATTGAGCTGTACTGTAAGTGTTTCTTATTGTAATTATTCGCCTAATTGTTATTTTACGCAAGGCTGTGAAAGGATGCTTTTACATCAGAGATGTGCAATGCTACGTTGCTATAGATGCGTGCTACGGATGCGTGCTATGGATGCGTGCTATAGATGTGTGCTATGGATGCGTGCTATGGATGCGTGCTATGGATGTATGCTATGGACGCGTGCTATGAATGCGTGCTATGGATGTGTGCTATGGATACGTGCTATGGATGCGCGATATGAATGCGTGCTATGGCTGCGTGATATGGATGCGTGCTATGGATGCTGCATAACACATCTCTGATGGAAAAGCGCAAACAAAAAATCCACACAGCTCTGGTGGCAAAGCAGATTACGGCATTTTTACATTAAAAAAGCAAGGAATGCGAGCTACGAATGCGTATGAGGGGCGCGAGCGAGGATACACAGCTGAGGCTTTACCATGACCTCTTATCGCTATTCATTTATCGACCCAAACGGATCAGTTACAGAATTGGAGCTATATAGGGTGTAAAGCTCCACACTTCTTTTAAAAAGAATTTTTAACATGTCATGGAAGACTCTGTTCAGAAAGGCTCATAAAGTCAGTTACACTTTCACTCTTCTTTACACTTTTTTTCTTGACAAGACTGTCACACTTTTTCGCATAGAAAACGCATCCTAGCTTGCCCCATCTTTGTATATTCTTTTGAAGATGAGTATCACACTTACACTGTCCCAATCTCTACCTTACGATAAATTCTATCTCTGATCTTTGCATAACGGATCGACTAATGAGATACTATTAATTTTATCTATTCTGTAGACACCTGGGGGCTTTGTGTTTGCATAAATGCTGATTCTGTTTTGGATCGTTAGCTTTCATAACGAGGTGAAATGTAAAGGAGACAACTTCTGAAGCGCCATCAACAGAGTTATTTGTAAATGACTAACAACCTTGCTGGACTGTATTACTACCATCATAAACAACAACTTTTGTTCTATGACTTTTTACAAAGCTTAATACATTTACCAAAAACGAACCTTTAAGATTTATTTGTTCTATCTAACACATTTTAACTCTATATTTTGCTGTACCTACCCACACCTCTCGCGCATGCACGATCCCCACTCCTCTCTGCTTTTCTACTATCGCTTGCTTCGCATAGATTTCGTAACATTTAGTTCAATTTAAATATTTTTATTTTTGTATGAAAATCTGATGAACATAGTCCTGAGAGGTTACCAGAGTTTTACAAATAACCTTGTATACTGACTCATACAAACTATAAAAAAGTCCTGACGCCACACAAAACTAGATCTATTATCAAAGTTCTCCGCAAGATTTGAGCAAGTGCGACAACTATAATCCATCTGACACAAAACTCCCTTCTGTACCCTCGTTTTCTGTAGATACATTTAAGGGGCGGCCAGATGGATGTAACGAACCAAGATAACCTTGGTTTGTGTGTTTCGTTTGTAATCCATGACCTCCAACGCCCTTGGTTGCGAGGCGCGTTTTGCCAACCACTGGACGTGTTGGCGCGTGGCTTATATCCAAACATATCAACACAACACAAACCAAGGTCTTCTTGGTTTATGTGTTTGATTTTTGCTAGTTTGCTTTTACCTGGTCACCCCTTAAATCATGAATCAGACGGTTGCAATCCAGTATTCCAACCAAGGTCAGTAAAAGTCTGACAGTCCCGCTCCGCTCAAGGACGGGAAATGTTATTGGATGATTTCCCACCTAAAAAATCTATATGGACTGCAACAAGCAAGGTGACGTCTGTTGGAACGCTAGATTACATCCATACGGTTCATGGTTAACTAGACACCTACTTTCAGCGTCAATAGTACTAAGTTCTTTCTTTCCAGTACCCGCATACAACGTGTCGATCCACTGGGTGCGGGGCACGGTGGGCGACGCCCTGCGTACGGGGAGCGTTGCGCTGGCGCAGTGCACCGCGCACGGCTCCTACCCGCAGCCGGAGCTCTCCTGGTGGCTTGACCACAAGCATCTCACACATCATAGCAACCAGGTATCGAAAATTTTTAAGTATAAAGCCTCTTTGGTCTACTGGTCGTAATGCTATTTCCAGCATAACTTCCTGCCCGATCGAACCGAAACGGTTGTAACTTGGCTTTGGGGCTGATATTTCCGTGTCGGTCAATATTCAATATTATTTGGATTTTCTGTCTGTTTTTTCTCACTAGCAGGTCAGAAACATAACATGTAATGGGAATAGCCTCGTCACAACATCTATAAGACCGACTCTGACTCAATCTTCGGGTAGTCATTTTGCTTTCATGTTAATATCTTCAAGTATGCATACCACAAAAAATAAAGGTACAAAAAACAATCTCATGAATGTACTTCACTCTTTATACCTACGCTCGGTGGACGCACACTACGCACACGCTTTTGAGCTGGAACTGTTCGTCGAGCGGGCCGAGGTGTTTCGAGATATTGTGTCCGTGAGTGTTGTCTATGTGTGCGTTGCTCGAACGCGCTTTGTATGTAGATTGACTACTGTACCTATATGTATATTTTGTGTTTGTACTGTACCTACTCGCATTATTGACTCCAGATGGTCTATTCAGCCAAAGTAACATGATCAGTTCCTACTGTGTTTTGTTTTTCCTTAATCGGAAACCAATGCAATCCATTTCTAAGTAACGGTCACACTATAGGAAACTGTGACACAATCGAAAAGAAGTTTAAAACATTTCCTTATCTGCGATAGGGTTAAAAGGATCTTGCCTACATTAGTAAAAGGGTTTTTATTTCTAATCTAGCATAATTTGATCCATAAATGTTAAAGCTATTATGAAAAACCAGGCAAGTGCGAGCCGAACCAACGCACTGAGAGTTCCGTACAAACTTACCTATGAAAAACACAAATAGAGGAAATAATCTTTGAAAATTGTAAATAAGTAAAATTGTAAGTGTCAACTTTCAAGAGAATCAAAATTCATTGGGTACTTGTACCTATATAATATAGGTTGATTGCGACATAAATGGCCGTATCTTTATTTCCTGTTAATTCAGAGGTTTCATTTTTACACTGTTTCAAGGGACTGCAGACTGTATATGGTTTAAATTTCAACTCGATACCTCCACGCGTTCCCGAGATAAAGAGTCTTGACGAACAGACAGACAAAAAAGTGAAGGGTTCCGTTTTTGTCCTTTTGAGATACGGACCCTAAAAACAACCCAATCATAATGAAGCAACTCACGATCAGTCATTATGACTAACAAAAAAACGCAACCCCGGAAGCGAAGAGAGATGAAATCAATTAACTAACGAGGGATCCAGGTAATTATAGCCCGTCAATCAAGGAAAAACGTTGAGCTAGCTGTTCGAAGGTGCTCGTTCGACAAAATTATGATTTGTGTCATGTACAAAGCCGTTAACCACATAAAGGGCCTAAGGAGACGAGGGTAGCTGTTGTGTAAGCAAATATTGTTATTACGAGGGTAGTTGGATCGCGGACTACTGGATGTAAACGGTTTTTTGTCGTAACTACCAAGTTTTGACAAAATTTGTTGTAATTAATGCAGACGAAGTTACATAACTGTCCAATATTATGGCATTGTATACAGATGCATGTCTAGAAATAAAGGTGCGTAGTCAATTTAAGCTTACTAACATCGGCGGAGACCTCTCGCGCCGGGCCCTGGTCGAGGCCATGGTCCGGAGCGAGGAGGAATGGCAGGCGGTCGCCTCCTTCTGCGAAGCAGTAATGCTTGCAAAGGACCGCATCAGGCAACGGCGCCCTCGCCGCCGTCGCCGGGATTCCGATCCCGATTTCCGGCCACCGTAGACGCGGGCTCGCGGACGGCGAGCCATGGGTAGCTCGCTGTCCGATCGTCCGGTAATGGACCGAGTCGGGTCGTAAGGAAACTCGTGCCCCGGTATGAAGGCTAGAAGGAAGCGCCGGGCCCTGGTCGAGGCCATGGTCCGGAGCGAGGAGGAATGGCAGGCGGTCGCCTCCTTCTGCGAAGCAGTAATGCTAGCAAAGGAGGAAGCCGACCGCATCAGGCAACGGCGCCCTCGCCGCCGTCGCCGGGATTCCGATCCCGATTTCCGGCCACCGTAGACGCGGGCTCGCGGACGGCGGGCCATGGGTAGCTCGCTGTCCGATCGTCCGGTAATGGACCGAGTCCAAGACGTCGACGGCGCGCACTGTTCCCGCGCGCCTCAAGGAGTTGTCAGCAGCAGGAGGGGCCCAGCTGGGTCGAAGCCTACTGGGGACAGGGTTGTCCGAAAGGGAGCTCGTGCCCCGGTATGAAGGCTAGAAGGAACGGCTCGGGGTTTTTAGTCAGTAAGAGTCTGATGTCTCCCGCTGCACCCAAGAGCGGGTTTCGTCAAAGATGATTTTCCCCGTCGATAAAAAAAAAAAAGGCTAGAAGGAACGGCGCGGGGTTTCTAGTCAGTAAGAGTCTGACACTATCTCCCGCTCCACCCAAGAGCGGGTTTTGTCAAAGATGATTTTCCCCGTCGACAAAAAAAAAGCTTACTAACATAATTTTTTAAGTATCTACTACCAAAAATTATTATTATAAAACAATTCGACGGTACCCTATAAATCTCGTATTACGCATATTTTGTTTTTGTATAATTAAGTTTGGCGGTTTCCTCATGATGTTTTCCTTTATCGTCTTGAGACAAGTGGTGATGAAATAAATTGAAGACATTTGATCTACCAACCCGCTTTGGGCCCGCGTGGTGGATTACGGCCCATTCCCAATACAGCCATGGAAACATTATAATAATAATAATGGCTAAGCCTATATAATTTCAGGTTTCGCATAAACTAAAAATATTTAATATATAAAATATTTTTAGTTTATGCGAAACCGGAATATAGTTTGTTCAGAATTAGTAACTGAATAGATTCCATTAGTTTTTACACCATGTTTTATTTTTTCTCAAAAATATTTTAAAAGGTCACAAGTTGGACACCACCGACACTAAGTACAACACAGCATGGATGGTCCGATGACCATGTACTTTTGCTGACATAACCAGCTTAAACGCTAACTAAAGCTTAAGGTGGTGCATCACGACTCACATTTTCACTGTTTTTCATACAACCGCTCGTAACTGATTATGACGTTATTACACACTTTTCATTAGATATTTTGGAAACACATTATCTTGTGGATATTATCTAGGTTTCCAAAGAAACCAATTTCTAAATTTGTGTAAAACTAATGCAGTAAAAACCTCTGAAAATGTCCAATTTTGTATGAACTTTGACACTTCATAATTTGCCTAAAAATTAAAAAAGTCAAAAAAGTAATCTTCTAGAGACCTTGCAAATTTTATTAAGATTCTAAATGATGACAACTTTTTCCAAAAACTTTTGAGGGTTTAAAAAAAACAGCTATTTCCTGGAGCAAGTTTTGTGAAATTTTCGAGCAAATCTCGAAATTACCGAATACTAACAGAGTTTCCAGGCGTTATCTCTCTTTTTTTACGTTGCGTTTTCGTCAAACATCGCGTTGGATTGCATTAAATGAAGTAACAAGCTTTTAAACCATTTTCGATGTTTACGATAAGCGAGTGGAGAAGGACCCTCTTAATAAGCAAACTTTGTGATTTTTCATGATACCCGTACAATTATGAAATTTTGTACATAGATTCTTTACATAAAAATACTAGACACGTGTTTCGGGGTTCGCATGTACTAAAACTAATGTAGTATATAAGAAATATCCTCAAGTTTGAAAAGTTAATAAAAAAGTATTAAGCACAATTCAGCCGATTTTCCCTCTCCTAGAGAGGAGGCTTGAGTCCCAACAGTAGGAACATTATAAGGCCGACTATGCAGCCGATATTGTATATAATCCCATCTTCCTTTTCATAATGAAACTATTCCCTTTTATTCCGTGACAAAAATATAATTTGAGTTGTCAAGTGAACTACTAACTTAATTTAATCTTGAGTTCAAGGAAATTTGCCGTTACGTTATGCACGGAAAGTACCTAAGTAATAACATTAAATGGCTTGATAATGGACGACCAAATTATGTCACTTTCAAGTTATTAAAGAAATTATGTTTGTCGGTACAGAGTATTTTCGAATATTACTTATTTTAAGTGGTTTGGAAAATTCTAGTAAAATCAATTTGAATGTTTCTATACAGGGTTATTTGTAAAACACTGGCAACCTTTTAGGACTATGTTACTGACATCATATACAACAACTTTTGTTCTATGACTTTTAAAAAATTATCATATTTTAGTTCATCAGATTTTCATACAAAAAGAAAAATATTTAAATAAAACATTAAAAATATTACGAAGCCTATGCAAAGCAAACGATAGTACAATAGCGGAGGGTGTCTCTGTCTAGCGGCAGAAGTGCTTGATGCGCTTGCGTCGGTAGGTATAGCAAAATACAGAGTTGAAATGTAAAACAACTAAATCTTGAAGGTTTGTTTTTGTTTTGTAAAAAGTCATACAAGAAAAATTGTTGTTTATGATGTTAGTAATACAGTCCTGCAAGATTGTTAGTGTCTTGCAAACAACCCTGTATAGGGTGTAAAGGAAAAAAACGGCTTTGCTACAAAAAATATCCAATCAAGTTTATAATTTTGTAAGGGATAAAGACCGATAATTTTTTTTTCGTTTCCTGGAAAAAATCTTGTGGAAGGTAGTTCAATTTCATCTACTGAGCAAACTCTTAAAGTTTGCAGAGACCTGTCCCTTACAGCCTGTATAGTACTTTGTCTTTACAAGTAGTAAGAAAAAAATCTGATTGCAGTTTTACGAATGTGTATCGTATTACTGGATTATAAGAGCTATATTTCACCGGGACACCATGGCGGCGCAACCGGTCGCGCCAAATAAATATAGCCCTAAGCTACCAAACTAGGCACCATACAGACACCAGAGTCGCCACACGTCCGAGCTGGTCGCGTCACCAAATTGGTTGCGCAACCAAACAAACACCAGGTGAGTAACTCTCTACAGAGCTGTATACATTCTATTAAATAATAAAAAAATATTAAATAATAAATATTTTTAATATTATATTTATTTTTATTATTAATATTTTTTTTTTTTTTTAGCTCTGTATAGAGCCAATAGGTAGCGGCGGCTGGTCGCGCCACCATGGTGTCTCGGTGAAATATAGCTCTTATAATCCAGTAAGACGATACACATTCATAAAACTGCCAAACCTAACAGTCGAGTACGAATATTCCTTTTAATCAAGCGGATAGATTGATGCGCATTTGTTTTTAACAATATTTTTATTTTTATTGCAGACCTGGATCAACTCGTCCCTCATAGCAATTTCATACCTAGAGCTAAGTCCCACGATAGGTGACAATGGAGCAACTCTCGCTTGTGTTGCTACTAACGCGATAATGGCGCCCAACAGGGGCTCCAAAGCTGACGTCATAACACTGAATGTAACATGTGAGTTATCATACTGATGCATTAATTTTACTTTAGTACTATAATAGTTAATAAAAATTAAAGTTTCACTACCTTTGTAATATTTTTTATGATGGCGCCCAAACGATGTCCCAACTGGGTGCCATTAGGACTAAATTGTTTTATCGATATTGTTAATATATTTACCGATTTTGTTATTAGGTCCTAGTACTTCCATATCCTATACAATAAGATTTTAAATCTTTGATATTACCAGCTGGAACATGCCACCTAGCGGATGTCCCATTTGGTCGCCAATATCTCCAATACTTTTTTCTATTTTGTTGGTATTTCAATACGTTACGGATGATACCTTTTATTTATGACTAGCTTTTACCTGCGGCTTCACGCGCGTTTATTAATATACTTTAATTTATCTCCCCCTTATCTAACTTTAAAAAAAAGCCTATGTCCGTCTCCAGTATCTCTGTACCAAAATTCATCAAAATCGGTTTTGCCCTTTAGGCGTGAAGACGTAACAAACAAACAAACTCACTTTCGCTTTTATAATATTAGTTAGGATTATTAATTGCGGTCATGGAAATGTGGTCATACTTACAAAAAAAAAACTATGAAACGAATAAAAGTACAAATTGGCGCCCAACTGGGACTTTAGGGATAATCTAACATTCACTTAATTATACCTCTTAGGTAACACAGCAAGTGGTGCTTTTACCAATTATTTCGTCCATTTTAGTTCAATTCCTAAAAGTTCCAAGTGCTACCCAATAGCACAACGTACAATATTGCTCAAAATGTATCATATCCAGAACTTAGTCCCACAATAACACGATTCTGCGTTACTCGTACACTCGGTAGTGGCGCCCAATCGGGACTCCAAGGTTGATATCATTACGCTTGCCATTACATGAAAGTTATCTAAATAGTTTATCTAGTAATTGAGAGTATCGTATTTAAGCTTTAATTTTCTGAGTACTTTTTGTAATTTAGCTTTAGACATTGCCTCTTGGGAAATCTGTTTTGTTACCAAAATAATTCTGTTTTCTTCTATAAAACAATTGAATCGGATATTTTAATTAGCATTAAAATTTTACGCAGTGCCCTTTCTCTTCACTAAAATCCGAGCACCTATTTAAGCAGTGTTTAAATTGGTAACATTAAGAATAATTAGCTATTCTCAAGTGCGATTATCAGGTATTTGTATTTACATTTCCAGATAGTCCAATGGTAGACGTGATAAAGCTGGGCGACGGAAATCTGAACGATGTGGTTGAGTTAGACTCGCTACAGTTGGAATGTGACGTCAGAGCCAACCCGCCTGTTGAGCAGTTTATGTGGTATTTTAATGTGAGTAACCATAGAACGATGCAAGTTATTATCGGCTTAAATGTAGCGTTATTTTTTGAATAAATGTTTTTTTTTAAACATTGCTCTACACTAGGAATAACTCCTGTTACGTAGGTTTTTGTTTTTTGTTTAGGGGGGAAATCAATCAATGACATCTAACGCTCTAGAGTGGAGTCAGACTTTTACTGACTAAAATCCGCTCCTATGTTACTTTTTTGTCTTCCATCTCAAGACCACGGAGGTCCTTGTATCGTGGGTGCGTTCACAAACATGTAAACTCGCATATACAAGTAAAAACAATTGTATTCGTTCTTACTATTATACAGCAACCAAAATGGCGACACTTGGGGTAGTTTACTCGTATGTGTGTTTTTTAGCAATGAATGTCTTTCGTCTGAAATAATAAGGAGCTTAGTCTATTGAATCTAAAACAATTTTATGTTAAGTTTTCAACAAAAAGATTTGGTATTGATTGAAAACCGATTTCAAACCCTTTGGTATTTGAATATTGAACGGTATACCTTCTCATTACAGGATATAGAAATAAGACCCGGTGGCATCTGGGGCGAGGCGACGTCTTCTCACCAGCTGCTGGTGGAGGAAGCGACGCGCTCCCACGCCGGACGGTACTCCTGTGCGGCAGCTAACGCGATAGGAGAGACCAGATCTGACACTATCACCATTACTGTTTTCTGTAAGAACTATGAAGCTACATAAGTGCGTGACCAATGCACTCAGGTTAATGTTGGGGCTGCCGTGGCGTTGCAGTGCGTTAAGGGTGCCTATTGAGGTGCGGGTTGATGGCTTTGGCGCCATAATCTGGAAAAGATGCGCCTTCCTGCCCTCTTGCGTTCATGGCAACACCAACACTAATTGGTTCAGGCCATGGTTCAGAGCGAGGAAGAGTGCTAGCAAAGGAGGAGGCCAATTGCATCAGGCAACGGCGCTCTCGCCGCCGCCGCCGGGATTCCGATCCCTATTTCCGGCCACCGTAGACGCGGGCTCGCGGACGGCGAGCCATGGGTAGCTCACAGTACGACCGTCTGGTAACTGTCCGGACCGAGCCCAAGACGTCGACGGCGCGCACTATTCCCGCGCGCCTCAAGGAGTTGTCGGCAACAGGAGGGGCCCAGCTGGGTCGAAGCCTACTGAGGCCAGGGTTATCCGAAAGGAAACTCTAGCCCCGGTATGAAGGCTAGAAGGAACGGGGTGGATTTTTAGTCAGTAAGAGTCTGACACTATCTCCCGCTCCACGTGGGGGTTGATATTGGATGAATATTCCCCACGATAAAAAAAAAAGCACCAAGAGTGTTTTTGCAGATAGTTAAGAGTCCCCCATGCTGCAATGATGGGTGCGGCTTCATTTTGTAGTACTCATGTAATTATGTTGTTAATAATTATTCTAAATGTTAGGTGCCATGTTTAAATAATAAACTTAAATACCTTCCATTGATTACAGACCCACCTGAATGCACAGGCTACGGCATCAGACTCGTCAAAGAGACAATACACTGCGTGGTGAAGGCGTTACCAGCTCCCGACACCTACTTCTGGCACGTACAGGCCGCTGGCTTCGAGATCCAGCACCTGACAACAGGATCCCCTCTATTACCTCTGGATCAAATCACAGGACCTTTAGTGGAGACCCTGAAAGTCAGTTGTGAGGCCAGCAATGGGGTGGCTTCGCAAGAAGAATCCTGTGATAGGATGTTCACCTTTGAGCATCTGAGGCCGCCGCAGCCCCAACTGTGTGATATTACGTATGAGTTCGGGGAGTTCCAGATGAGGTGTTTACCAGGTAAAATTATAATGCCAGAATTTAGTAGCCATCTAAAATAAAATATTGGAAAACTAAAATAACCAATAAATACTTCCTGATCAAACTTTGCAAAAGAACTATATTTAAACACACAATTATTAAAAATGAAGTAGCCAAGTATTATTAACCCTTGAAAAGACCCAACTAAAAAGTTCTCATACGGATTACTGACACCCTTAGTAAGCTGAGAGGCCAAGATAAGCCCCCTAGCCAAGTTACAACCGTTCCGTTTTGTTTCTCTCGAGGAAGCCACGCCTCCGATTCCTTTTTTCTGACGTCATCTCAACGCTCAGTCACGTGGTCAGAATTAAGGAATCGAAGGAGTGGCCAACTGGAGGCGTTCGACACAAGAGAATCCATATGACGAACTTGGTTAAGAAGGCTGATGAGAAGACACAACTAACCCAAGTTGATTTTCACTTTTACAGTTGAAAACGCGACTTACTACGAAGTATCAGTCTGGCGGATGTCGGAGAGCAACTCTACGTTAGTTCTTGAACGTCGTGCCAGCATGGGTTTCGGTAGTGGACGAGCCTTGGCTGCTGCTGGGCGAGGTGCTTCCACTGCTGGGGTGTCCAACGGCCTGGCCGTACGGGCCACACTTGGTACCGTACGGAGAGGAGATGAAGCAGGAGCTAGAGCTTGTAACAGATATGGATGCTCGACGCCATTGCTGTTGAGGCCGACGGATACTCTTTTACATGCTGCCGATCCTCCGTGGTGGCATTGTGAGTATCAAGTTATTTTCTTAATTACTGCATAATCGCACCCCGCGCCCTCGTAAATTGCAATTAATGTCCGCTAGCGGCAATAATGCATGGAAAGTGACATACTTTAACACTCATGGGATTACTTCACGTAATCACATAGTAAGTGATGCAAAGTTACACACATTAAATTCAACTACAGCTAGCGACAGCTGTAAGTAACTACTAAAGTTAATATAAAAAAAGAGTGAGTTACCTTAGAACCCCACAGAATCGTAATATGATACCCCGCTTTATTTACTAGCGACATCTGACGGGTTTAAAACTCTACAAATATCAAATACAGAAAGGTCCCATAGAAACACCAGCCGGTCGTTCAACAGCTTTTTGGTTTCAACCCCTCACCTGTAGCTAGCGACATCTAGTGGTGGGCTCGAACACCAAATGTTATTACTCGGTGGCAATAGATGTCGCTAAAAACATCTTTCCTTGTGTATGATATTATAGTTTTCATCGAGTATTTCTTTATCAAAAATAGAGGACTTAGCTTCCTTTTCTTTTTTAAACGTTTCAAAACTGAGTTGAAAAGTGGGCGCTACGTTAATTCTTGAGTATTAGTCTTAGGCAACCACAACGAGCGCTAATTTTTATGCTGTTTTAGTTTGATGTGACTAATTTGGGCATTACTGCTCTCTCGTTCATTTTCGTTTCAGCAATTATGTAAGTCGTCAGTACCTAAGTTCCTTGGTTATCGTATCGAATAAACTAACGAACTAAAGGCTGGGATCTACTTCGTGTAATTCCCCTATCATAACGCACTATGTACTTCACAAACTACAAAACTACTTGCATAAAAAATGATTTAACTAATAATAAAACTTTATTATTTCCAGTTTTCCTAGAAAAAGACGTGGGCATATCAATAGGAGCCGTGGTACTGGTGGCAGTGTTCATCATATCCTCGGTGCTGCTGGTGCGGCTGGCGAGGCGGCCGCGCTCCAAGCCGCAGCCTGTCATACAGGTGCTGCAGCTCGACGACGTGGCCAGGAACTACCTGGATAATATTGGAGGTAATTTTGATTTTTGGAGGCATTGAGCAGTTTTTCCTAAAGCCTTGCGAAAAACTTGTAAATTAAAGTTTGTTTTGGCACAAGCGGTAGATCTGTTGTAGCTATTGTATCCAGTACCGTAACAATTTTTGCCTTTCTGCACCCAGTACCAGTTTCTGTAACAAAAAGTCCGAACTGATGAACCTTCGTGCGGCAGGTCCTCACCAGCCATGAGTGTTTCGGTACCTGTTTTGCATCTAGCTGGAAGAAACGCTCGGATTTCTCCATTGGTGAAAGTTCACCCCGCTCGGACAGAGCCCCACCGAGTCTTTGGAGGGTGATCGGTGCCCGAGCGGCGGGTCCTGGTTCAGGCTATAGTACGGAGCGAGAGAGAATGAGAATCAGTAACCTCCTTCTAATAAAATGAATGGCACAAAACTTGGACTTGGTTTGGATCATTTCTGCGTCTCATCATGGTCTGCGCCTTTTGTTAAGCGGCTGGTACCGCCCTAGTTACAGCACTGCTTATTTTCTGTGATTATTATATCTCTCCAACCTTCCTTCCTAACTACAAAACTTCCTCATTCCAGAGCACAAAGTGCACGCGTCCTGCAGCCTCCGGTCCTGCAGCAGCGGCTACTCGGACGCGTCGGGCGAGTCGGCGCCGGCGCTGGACCGGCGCCGCAAGCCGCCGCCCGCCTGGGAGCGCTGGGAGCCTCCCCCTCCTGACGTCACCCTCACACTACATAGAGAAAGTGCTGTTTAGAACTACGACTGATTTATAACATGGCTTCGGCTTTACATTATGCTTTACTTTAAACCCTGGCCTAAAATGCCGCCACCGTTGAAAGAATGTGAATTTCCGGTCAAAACAACTCTTTTAACTGCCCGCGTCGGATGGTCTGAAGAGTTTTCCGTGTCCTACTGGCCAGGGTCGTTTATTTGCAACTGGGTCAATCTCGTTTAGCTCTTCAATCCCCATAGGTGACAGAATACTGGGGCCATGGGTGATACGAAAGAGATTCCTGGAGCCCGGAAAGGGGTTTTAGTTATTAAAAGTCTGACAATATCCCCCGCTCCGCCCAAGAAGGTGATTTTCCCGCCTAAAAAAAATAGTTGATAGAAGAGCTGGCGAGATTGAGTATTTTGTCGTGAATGTGCGACCCTGGCTAATTAGCCGCAAGAGTGTTTGTCGGATACACCCGACGTGGGAGACTAAAAGGTTTTGAAGACACTACTGGATTTATGTAAATAACGTTACTCTATTATTCGTTGTTCGACTGATTCTAGAAAGTTCATATTTTTTTCAGACGATTAAAATATGAACACCAACATATTTATGGTCGCGTTTTTTGACAGTTTTATGGACACTGGCTGAAAACAATTCTATTCTGAACTTAACACTTGAATGAAAAAAAAATTAAAAAAGTCTGGCTGGACCCGCGAATAATTTATTCAAACTTATGAAATGAATTCAGGTGAATTTTACTATCAGTTCAAACAATAAAACTTACTCAGAAATAGTAATAAGATCAAACGTTATGGACTCGATGTAGTAGATACATTTTGATACATGTGGAGACTCTTTTTCATTGCGATCGAGATGGCATTCGTCCGAGCCGCTGGCGAGGGTGTTATGGAACCGAGTACTGCAGTGACAAATTTCCTAGTGTATTACGACGTTTTTCAATACACTTACGAAGAAATAAATAACCAGGGGACTGCCAGGTGACTTGTGGGGGCTGCGCGACGTACAACTTGATACGATACATATCATACATACCTACATTGTGGTGGGGGCGAGCTGGTGCAATTTTCCGTACTAGTGCTAAAAACGATAATTAACGTACCTAAATGCGATAAAGGTAGGAACTAGTTTTGGAGTAAGTGTATTGAAAATATTTTTCCGATCCCAACTGTCTTGAAATATCTTAAATAACTTATCTAATGGTTCGATTGATTATCATTATCAACTATCATATAGATTACAAAAACATCTACAAAACCATCTGACTAAATATTATAACAGAGAATAAATTATTATATAACATAGAAATCTAATTACACTGCCATATTGTACAGTTTAAAAATTTATCATGAGATTAAATCTACAAAATATAGAATAGAATAAAAGTTACTGTTACGCCATCTACTGTTAGATTTTCAAAACCCTTGCTGTTGTTTAAATTTTATGACTTTCTAAAAGTGATTGTTATGAGTAAGTAATTTAGATCGCATTGTAATCAACAATATTTAAAAAGGACTTCGAAATTTTAACTGTAGAATCACTAATCTACTTACTTATGGTAAATACGCTTCATTTGTAATGCGATCTAAATAATCTATCTCTAAAATAATATCAGACTTTGTTTCTGTGCAAAGAACAAAATGATAAACCTCGAATTTTATATCTACTTTGCCAATTTCAAATGCATGTAATGCAAAATTTATTTGAAAATCTATCTTTTCAGCTTTATAACAAGCGAGTGTCTTTGTGAGTACATAGTTAATACAATGCATTTATTAGTTTATGGATTACGCTATATCTTGTCTATGAACCAACCATATCACTTTTTTTATCTGTGCCATGACATGACCCCTGAAAAGCTCCAACGAAAAAAAAACAGGCTTTAAATTATTAAGTATATTTGTTTATTACAAGCTTATATTTAGAATTTATTGTACAATTAAGTAAATCTAATAATAAATATTTAAACTAAATATTCAGTCTGTTTATTGATCTGGAATATCTCCTCTACCTCTGTTATTATTTTTCTCAATATTAACGGATACACCATGTTTGTCACCTTTTACATTTAAAGATGAACCGTTAGCGTTTTTTTGTTGGTAAGTATAACTCTTATTACCTTTTAAAACTACTGGAGTACTCTTAAAAGAAGTTTGGATGTTTTCTCTTAATGGTAGTTTAGGAGACTTTGTGCTAGCGACTACAATAGGACTAGTAACACTTGGTGGTTTGGCTATCACCTTATTAGTGAACGCAACGTTTTTCAGTTCGCTAACTCTTTTTGGAGTTAATACATGTGTAGCAACGTATTGATTAAAATTTGAGTCCGCATTGGTCCTTAGAGCGTCACTTTCCTTCACAACTTTCACTGTATTAGTATTACCCTGTGTTTTATAAACTTTAACGGGATTTTTTGCACTGACAACGTTATCTTTTGAACCTACAATTGGAACAGCTTCCATTTGTTTCACGGTCTTCTCACTTTTTACTGCTACATCTCCGCTTTTATTGGCTTGATGTCTGATATATTGAGATGGGATAGGTCCTACAGTCTGGGCTATGTCAACTTTTTCGCCCAAATAGTTGAAAGCTTGTACTTTCTTGGTCTGCGAATTTACTTTGTCCTTCGAGGCACTAATATTTTCTCCTACATGTAGAGACTCGTGCTTATATAATGGTATCGGACGAGGATGTATTTCTTGAACCTTCGTTGGTCTTAAATTATAACGAACTGGACTATCATTCACAGGTCTCAATCTCTGAGGTGAAAGCGCAAAATCAGAACCAGTTTCAAATTCTTTTGCAAACACCTGTTCACGTTCTGGATTCTGTATGTACGAATTAGCTTCTATTCTCGGGTATGAGAAATCCATAATTGGAGCTGTTTGATACTGATATACTTCTTGCACAGGAGCGAACCAGTTCGGTTTCGCACTCTGTACGAATGAAGTTGCTTCTATTCTTGGGTACGTGAAATCTACAACTGGAGGACTCTGATACTGAAATATTTCTCGTCCAGGAACAAACCGATTGGGATCAGCAGCCAACACTATAGCTTCATCAACCCTTTTCTTAACGCACATCGGTAATTCGGTCTTCATCTTCAAAGTTTCCAGTACTTCCACTCCAGGGATCGTATGACCTGTATACGTCAACATTGGCTCATTGTTCTGCATTTGTGTGTACGAATATATTGGTTCAAATGGAACCTCTAGATCCACTCTTTTTTCGAGAGGTCTAATTACTTCTGTAAGTACCGGTTTAGTTTCAATTACTTCTTTAAAAATCGGCTTACTTTCAATAACCTCTGTCAGGACAGGTCTTGTTTCAATAACAGGAGCGGTCTTAATCTTTTCTTCTATTACATAATTAGCCGTGTTTAATGATGGAAACATTGGAGAAACAGTTTCTTTCATCACGTTATTTTGGCTTCCATACAAAATACCGGTTGATAATAAATTGTCGACTTCTTTCACTGCTACAAGAGTATCTTCTTTAGTTTTTGTGCCCACAATTGATCCAAATGCATTTAAATTGACCGGTTTTACTGCTGGAGGATACACGAATTCTTCTAGAACAGGCTTCTTAGGAGTAACTTTAATCATAACATCATCATACCCAGGTAGTCGAAAGAGCTTGTATCCTTTTTCTTCCTGTACAACTGTTTGTGGCTGGATGTTGATTTGGCTACCTCCAAAGATGGCTGAGTTTATCAAATTCTTGAGGTATGCTAGGTGTCTTTTGGGTCGTTCATTTGGAGATGCTAGAGCTGTAGATGCCAGTAGCAAGCTCTGAAAGGTGAGAGATGAACTTCGTTAGCTTCTGGGTTCACATAAGAGACAAGAAACGGTGGAACATAACAAATATTTAGAAACAAGATAATAAAACGATAGGAAACTAATTGTGAAGAGATGCTACCAAAATAGCAAACATATTTTGTAAAGTTTCCACTTCAAAAACTTTACAAAATATGTTTTCTTTAAGAAATAAATAAAAGAAGCATCAAAATGTTAACAACAGAGAAAGTTATAAAACATTTCTAATATTAAATCGAAATAACTAACGAAGGCAATACAATAATGCAATACTTACAATAAAAACGAATAGACGCATATTAAAAACTACACAACGTCACTTCAGGTACAAACTTCACTCACGCACTATGGTTAAACTGACTTAAATTTCACCCTGTAATGGTTTATATACCCATCCTGTATGGAGAAAGCCCTCATTATTGGAAATGAGTCAAATGGGAATCAATTAAATAACTATACTGATTCATAGAAATGTGAAACCGTAATGAGCGACTGCAGGAATTTTAGTGAAAGTGTACCTTTTATTTACTTGCATAAGAATTGTCATTAGGTACATTAGCTAATGAAAATTCATTAAATGCGACATAGATAATCTTTTGCTTTGTGTTAATTGGTAAAAGCAAGAACGACGAAGCAGCTACTTTTGGAAAGCAACAAAACGATGGACTCTAAAGGACCATAATCAAAACGCCCTTGAGTAAAATTACAGAATATTCTTGAAATCCAGACATTAAAATCATATTTGGCTTTCAATTTATCTAAAAAAATCATGACATGAGATAATAATTTTTCCTATTCCATATGGAGATTCTTAAGTTTGGCAAATCTTCTCGATATGTTGGTAACATTGATTCTCTTTCAGATGTCTTAATTCCTGATTCGTTAACACGGGAACTCCGAGAATTGCCCTCTTCCACCTTTTGGGTCCGAGAATTGCCCTCTCCTCCACCTTTTGGGTGACTTAAACTTAATTGGCAGTGGGCAAGAGAACAGATGGTCGATTAGACTGAAAGGTTCTAAAATGCACCGGAAGCCGCAGAAGGACTCAAACAACATGGACCGATGACCTGGCGGAGACCTCTCGCGCCGGGCCCTGGTCGAGGCCATGGTCCGGAGCGAGGAGGAATGGCAGGCGGTCGCCTCCTTCTGCGAAGCAGTAATGCAAAGGAGGAGGCCGACTGCAGCCAGGCAACGGCGCCCTCGCCGCCGTCGCCGGGATTCCGATCCCGATTTCGGTCCACCGTAGACGCGGGCTCGCGGACGGCGAGCCATGGGTAGCTCGCTGCCCGATCGTCCGGTAATGGACCGAGTCCAAGACGTCGACGGCGCGCACTGTTCCCGCGCACCTCAAGGAGTTGTCAGCAGCAGGAGGGGCCCAGCTGGGTCGAAGCCTACTGAGGACAGGGTTGTCCGAAAGGGAGCTCGTGCCCCGGTATGAAGGCTAGAAGGAACGGCGCGGGGTTTTTAATCAGTAAGAGTCTGACACTATCTCCCGCTCCACCCAAGAGCGGGTTTTGTCATAAGATGATTTTCCCCGTAGACAAAAAAAAAACCGATGACTTGGTGAGGATCACGAATCCGATGAATGCGAAACACACGACCTTTCGACTGGTAAGGATGATGCCAAGTAGAGACAAGGAAAAATACAGCTGTATAATATGTGCATTATATTATATCTTAGCTTATAATAAATAAAAAATAAAAATCATTTATTATCAGACAGAAGTCCATAGCTAGTAAGCACATAGTCTCATAAAACAAAATCATAAAATAAAACAATTCACATCATAAATTAATAAAACCAAAATAAATAAATCAAACCACAAATTAAAATCACAATAAAATAAATCAATTAAAATTATATACCTTAGCTTAAATCTACAAGTCCGTGATAAGGCCTGTCATACAGTATGGATCAGAATGTTGAGCTGTGAAAAAGACGGATGAAAAAAGATTGCATGTAGCGGAGATGAGAATGTTAAGATGGATGTTTGGTGTTACGAGAATGTATAAAGTGAGACATGAGTATATTAGGGGAAGTTTGAAAGTGGCGCCAAGGACTGAAAAGTTGAAAGAGAATCGTTTGTCTTGGTATGGTCATGTGAGAAGGAACGAAACGCATGTTGCTAAAAAAGTTATGAGTTTACATGTGGATGGATGGAGGGTGGGATATGAAAGAAAAGGGAGTTAGTGAAAGAGTGACGAGTGACAGGACAGAAAGGAAGAAAAAAACGTGTTGCGCTGACCCCAAATAAAACGGGACAAGGTCAGGAAGATGATGATGATATTATACCTTAGCTTACAATAAAACCAGCCCTCATATTAATATAATATTTATTAATTAATACTAATGGAAGACAAAAGTTACAATCAGTTGTTGAGTATCGCATGATCATGTCCATTACACACATACCTACCTAATTGTTGTGTCTTACGAAATACAACATTTAAATTAATACTTTACAATTATGATGATTAGTCTACAAGAAATAATATCTTAAATAGTTCGAAGAAGATGTAATGAATTATATATATCATACCTACATAAATAGTGGAATTAATACAATTATGAACTGAAGTAAATAAATCACATACCTACACTATCCAATACAATAAATACAAGCTATAATCCAATTACGAATATCCAGTGAAAACATCAAGGAAAGTCTTTTCTTAAGAAACTTAAAAAAAATGTTCCTACCTATAATTTAAGTGCATTGCAAAAAGTATTGAACTCATAATCCACATTTTTTTCTGAAGATCAGAAACCTAACATATGTAATGACAGTTCAGTACAGCAGTACCGTACCAAAGCATACAAAACCAAAATTATTCTAAAACTTAATTAATTATAACTTAATATAACTTGATTATTTGTTCGATTAGTTGCATGGAAAGCGCCATAAAATGCATAAAACGCTTTTGTATGAATTTTTAGTGCGTTATGGGATCCAATAAACACCATTACCAGATAGAATGATACTTGAAAATGATAGAATGAGATCTGTATTCTGTACATACATAAAGCATTTTTGGGTTCAAAAATAAATGTATTTAACAATCAATTATTTACAAATTATTGCGTTAATATGACATAACTAAAACTAACCATGACCATATAAAGTTAGCAATAAGTCCCAAATTAGGCTCAGCCTGAAACTTGGTGCCCCTTACCGCACATCAAGGTGCAATAAAATGCAATAAAATGAATTATAAATCCAATTCAACATGCAATAAAATGAGAAACATATTGAAATCACTCGTACAAATATCAATATCGGGTTGTTATCCTTCTATAAGCGACCTTCCAAATCTTTACGCGCACCACGGCACCTCAGCATCGAACACATGTCTTGGCGGATGAATGGAGTGGGAGGCATGGTGGGGCTGTGGAGACCCGTGGAGCAGCTCGCACATGAAGCTGATGTACGTGATGGCCAGGCGCAGGGTCTCGATGCGGGAGAGGCGCTTCTCGTACGCGAAGGTGGGAACCTGGAGGAGATAAAGATTATAAGTTACTAGCTTCTGCCATCGGCTTCGCCCGCGTAAAAGTAGGTTTATCTACATAAACTTTGAACCCTCTTTCATCCCCTTACGGGTCTACGTCATAAAAGGAAACATTGTGCAAAATTTCTGTGCGTTGATGTGTCAGTCAATCAGTTTCTCCTGTTATAATAGATTCAGAAATCAGAAACGTTCATTTCTAATAGACCATTTACAGCCAATTTTGATATGTCAAAAAAAAAGTGAAGCTAAGTTGCACGTTCCAAAGCGTGGAGTCTATGGAGAAGAACGTGCAAGAAACTACAATACCACTCTTTTAAATCATATTTATTAATCTGAACAATGGATTCAGCATACATACCGTAAGAACAAGGTTGGCTCTTAGTCACCCAGAGCAGGAGGATTTATTTAATGATTTTAATACATAAAAAAAAATAAGAAAGGTAAGGTTCTAGATCACATAAAATAAATTTAAGATGGGTACCTTGTAATCCAGATTGACTTTGTTGCATCTAGTCCTCCAGATGTGCCGTGTTTTAGAATATTCAAAGTTCACGTATGATTTTGAAGAATCACAGTATTGTTGATCTATACTGGTTACTTACCTTTAGATTAGGAAGAAATACTTAACTTAGCTGGTGGAGATGTATCACATCGCAACTCTTGTCATTTCCTGCTTTTGCCAAAAGATAAATGATAAATACAAACTTTTAGTGTCGCTTGACGATTCTGTTTCTATCAGCTGCCGAAACCAGCTAGTCATCATCAAAGTGTTCAATCAAGCCTTGAAATGACAACATCGACGTTCACAGCACGACGGTGTTCTTCTAAGCAAGCGTCATTATCATCATCATCATCATTTCAGCCGAAAGACGTCCACTGTTGGACATAGGCCTCCGCCAAGCGTCACCACAGCGATCGATCCTGTGCGTCTCGCATCCACCGCATTTCCGCGACGTCATCAGTCCTCCTTGTAAGTGTGTGGTCTAAGTAAGCGTATGCTGGACCAATGCCTGCTAGGGCTACGGGACTCTTCGAAAAAGTTAACGTGACCAGGTCGCAAAGGGTAACGAAAGGAATATTTAGTCTGTAAAAGCCTGACAATCACATCGCTCCGCCCAGCGCGAGAGGAGCCATTTGATGATTTCTTACGTAAAAGAAAATGTCTATATTTGCAGCGTCTCTCTCGTAAGCTATGACAACCTTGAAATTTTGAAATAGATTACAAGTATCTTCAAACCTTCTAGTAGAGTAGCTTTTCCAAAGCTAGACACATGTTGTGTTGTTCTTCAGTTGCGTATGTTGATGACGAAGCGATGTGACCTTACCGTTCTCTTATCGCAACTAAAGCTAGACCAAACATTAACTTAGTGAAATTATCAATTACAAACCTTCCTCCGCAACCTATCGAAGCCCTCATTAAGGTTGAAGGTGCGTCGCTGCTCTCTAATGTTGGCGGCGCGTCGTTGAGCGACAGAAGCGACGCGGTTCCTCGCCTTCTTGCCACCTGGGTACGACACGACACTTTAGCTTACGTATTCAATACCAACCTTCCTACGCAACTTATCGAAGGCTTCATTGAGGTTAAACATGCGTCGTCGCTCGCGAATGTTGGCGGCGCGACGCTGCGCCACCGAGGCGACGCGACGCCGCGGCTTCTTGCCGCCGGAGGGGACGCGGGAACCGGCGCGGCCGCCGCAACCCGCCGCCGACCACACTGGTCAGGCCAATTTGTTATTTAATGTGAATATAAGAGCCTTAGGCCCTACCACGAGCTGTTAACGCGATCCATTTGACGACCTAAACTGATCTATTAGGGCGCCTTCAAAGCAGCAAAAGGTAGCGAGGTGGCAGCGCGACTGCAGCGCTACACCCGCGCTACAACCGCACAACAGTTCAACAACATCGATACCAGCGGATGCAGATTGTCGGCACCGCTGCAGCCGCGCTGCCAGCGTACGGCACTTTGCAGCTAATTTGAAAGCGCCCTAAAAACGATGAAGCCATATATGGTGTATAGCACCATCCCTCTTTGACATTTTAACACGTCATGGTAAGGCAGGCCTCTGGTTAGGGATCAGGGATCCCCTGGTAACTTTACCACAGTTTGTGGTTGGTAAAGCAGTAAGTTTTTGAGCAAACCAGTGGGCAATCTGTTCGAGTTGGATCATCGCAAGACTGCGGTGTTTCTAATTGAACTATGAGCTACGGTACTTATGGCTTATATTATATTATACTCTCGTCAAACAGTAGGTACTTTGTAGAACACACAGCTGACACATTTTGTCATTCGTAATGAATTTTAAAACGAGAATTAGCAGAGAACGATAAATATATGAAGAATATGCTTATGCATACCTCGAGAAAAATAAATACGAGTCAATATAGGTTTCAATGAATATTACCTTTGGATGTAGAACTCTTCTAAGTTTGACCACAACACCAAAGTTAAGTTAAACTATTTTGACATCCAGTCTAACCGGATACAGTTTTATACTAATATTATATCGGTACTATAGTTTTACAAGATAACATACTCATAAGGAAAAAAAAATGATATTCCAGGACATTCACTACTCGTGTACCTAATTTCATCCAAATCCGTTTGACCGTGAAGTAATAACAAACGTAGGTACACATACAACTACCTGTCTTCGACAACACACCATTAAGACCTGATGTTAGACCCTACAAACTGCCAAATATCAATGGAGGGTCAGAAACTTTTAATAAAGGGACGTTCTAGCATTTTTATCAAATGTACACCTATATCGCTTATAGTGTCACTCACTTTCTGTAGAGCCCCAAGATCAATGGCTAAACGTATTCCTTCTTACAACTCATGAATCATCATTTTCCTGTCCTTGTCTTGTTTTACTTGTGGTTGGTGCAAAACACTTTTTTCTCCCATTCTGTCTGGTCACCCGTCACGCTATCACAAACTCCCTTTTCTTTCATATCGCTTCTCACACAATCAATCCATCTTTTCTTTGACCTCCCTCTTCCTACACCACACGTATACACATACTGATAACAGCGTTTCATCCCTCCTCTTTACATGACCATACCAAGACTAACGATTCCCTTTCAACTTTTCAGTCACTGGCGCCACTTTCAAACTTCCTCTAATATACTCATTTCTCACTTAATCCATTCTCGCACCACACATCTATCTCAACTTTCTTATCTCCGCTACATGCAATATTTTTTCATCCGTCTTCTTCACAGTCCAACATTCTGATCCATACAGTATGACAGGGCTTATCACGGACTTGTAGATTTAAGCTAAGGCTGTATTTATCCTTGTCTCCACTTGGCATCATCCTTACCAGTCGAAAGGTCGTGTGTTTCGCATTCATCGGATTCGTGATCCTCACCAGGTCCATGTTGTTTGAGTCCTTCTGCGGCTTTCAGTGCACTTCAGAACCTTTCAGTCTAATCGACCATCTGATCACTTGCCCACTGCCAATTTGCCAAAAGGTGGAGGAGAGGGCAATTCTCGGAGTTCACATGTGAACGAATCAGGAATTAAGACATCCGAAAAAGAATCAATGTTACCAACATATCGAGAAGATTTGAAACTTAAGAATCTCCACATGGAATAGGAAAAAGTATTTATTTATTTATTTATTTATTTATTTATTTATTGGCACACCAACAGCATTACATACAGGATTATTTTGTAGAGTATATTATTAAAATTAAGGCACTGGTATGCATGCCTATTACAGGTATGCACAGCTTACACCTATGACATTTATGATTCAAAATAAAAATAAAGTTACCACAAAAAATCAAACATCAATCAACGTGTGTGAAGTGGAAAAAAAACACACATACAATTATAAAAATATAAAAAAAAAAAAAAATAGAAATAGAACTTTATCATTATTAAAAAAAAGAAGAGTAGGTTAGGTCATACCTCCGAGATTGCTCTCCTAAACTTGATGAGTGAGACACCGTGCAAATCGGTGTCTGGTGATTTGCAAAAACTATTGTGAGTTTTGCACATTCGGAGCAAGGGTGCGTTCAGGCCAAGGTTGGTTTTACGGAAAGGAATGTGGAGTAATCTAGAGATGGGATGTCTGGGAAGTTTTGAAGGGACTGAATACTGAATACGCTCTACTAAATCACTGCATTTTACAGACCCATTAACTATTTTATAAAGGAATATTAGATCACGCGAACGGCGACGGTCACGCAGTGTCTTTATTCTGAAAAAATCTAGGCGCTGTTCATAGGGACAGCGATGGCTAATTTCTTTTGATATAAATGCAAGATGTCTGGTGAATGCTCTTTGTATTTGTTCAACCCTTTGAGAATGAGCTGCGTAGGGCGGGTTCCAGGCGACACTAGCGTATTCCAAACGACTACGTACCAGAGTGTTGAACAATACTATTCTTGTCTTGGGCAGTTGGAAGCCTCTTGTGTTTCGCTTTACAAAGCCTAGCATTTGCGCTGATTTTTTTACGATATCGTTGATGTGCGGCTTAAAACTGAGTCTATCATCGACCAGAACACCTAAATCCCGTATATCACGTACTTTTGCCAACAATGTGTTACATAATGAGTAGGTTGTCGGAATAGTAAATTTCTTTCTTGAGAAGCGAATATGGAAGCATTTCTGGGCGTGTAGGGTCATATTGTTGTTTATGCACCAGTCTTCTATATTTTTTAATTCATGAATCCCCAAGCGACACCCGGTGGCCGCGCATCTATTGTCTTACTATTGTGTCTCTAATTGACGGTATCTGAAGGGTTAAATCGGATTGAACAAGAGCGGTGTCTGCAAGTCCAGTAATTTTTCTGTAGATCTTTAGGTCGTCTGCAAACAATAACGGTTGACAATGCCTAATATGACTTGTGATGTCATTGACGAATAACAAAAACAAAACTGGGCCAAGGTGGGAACCTTGTGGGACACCGGAGCGTGCATAGAATTTGTAAGAAACATAGCCATTGACTGCAACGAACTGAGAGCGATTTTCAAGATAGGATGCAAACCATCTCAACAGAGACCCGTGGACGCCGCTATACTTAAGTTTAGTCAACAAGAGTGGATGACTCACCTTGTCAAATGCGCTGCTAAAATCTGTGTATATTGCATCGACTTCGACTCCGTTATCGAGCGCTTCGGATATGTCTGTTAAATATCTAACTAAGTTAGTTTCCGTAGAACGTCCAACTCGGAATCCATGTTGATTATCAGAGAGCATGTTTTCCAGGTAGTTGGTAATAATGGGACAAACGAGACTTTCGAAGAGCTTTGGGAAACATGACAAGATAGAAATCGGCCTGTAATTTTTTATGTTGCTAGAGTCACCTTTTTTGTGCACAGGCACGATGCGAGCCTTCTTCCATTCATCTGGAAATACTCCCGTCTCTAAAGATCGATTAAATAAGAGACAAAGTGGCTCCGCAAGCACTCTCCCGCATGATTTTACAAAAACTGGTGGAATGAAATCAGGACCAGCTCCCTTAGATGTATCAAGTTTATTTATCTTCATTAGGACTTCTTGTGATGTAAATTTTATATTACTTAGTACTCCAGATGGTTCTGGGAGACTGGTTGAGGTATTATCGTATGGGTCGGTAAAAATTGAAGAAAAATGAGAAGCGAAAAGGTTTGCAATGTCAGTACCTTTCTCAGCGACTACTTCATCCATATGCATTCTGGCTGGAATTACGGATTTACTGTTTCGTTTGTTTTTTATGTAACGCCAAAATACTTTAGGATTTTTCGTAATTTCAGTCTCAATATGTTTTTTGTAATCACTGTAGTTTTGATTGATCATTGTATGACAACGGCTTCTAAGTAAATCGTAGCTCAACTTGTCTCTAGGGTTATTATATTTACGAAATTTATTGCGGTATTTCTCTTTTTCAGATAGGGATTTTATGAGCGTTTTACTAAACCAGGAAGGATATTTTGATTTTTTACAAATGTAACTCGGTATATGTTTATCGATAAGCTCTTTCAATTTAGAATAGAATATAGAACTGTGATTATTTATGTCATCGGAGTGGGAAAATTCTAGTTGCCAGTCAATAGCTTGTAGGTCTGACATTATTTTTACATAATCACATTTGAAGAAATTTGGGCGAATATTATTCTTTGAACGTAAGCATTTTGTATTTACATATGATATGGAAATTATTACAGCTGGGTGTTTAGGGTCAAGTCTAGTCAGAGGGTCGGAGGTATGAGTAACAGAAAGACTGCGCATATTACTTATAACTAAATCAAGTGTTCTATCATCAATGTTGCAAACACTGTTGAATTGAAAAAGACTGTTAATATCTAGAAAATCAGTAAACATTTCCCCTAAAGTATTATTATAGTTATTAGGTATAGTATGGGTTTGTCCATATAAAGATGACCAATTAATGAATCCGAGATTAAAATCTCCGAGGATGAGAACATCTTCTACGTTATTTATAGCATTACTGACGTTATTCAAAAAATATGATAAAAAATCTGCTTTTACAGGTGGAGGTAAATATGAGACACAAATAGCTATATTTTTCACAATATTATTATATTGTAATTTAACAGTCACCCAGAGATCTTCGCAATCGGTTTCCCAGCTGTGGACTCTGGCTGAAGGAACATCCCGTGAAACAGCTAAAAGAACACCGCCGCCATCTTTTTTGCCTTTATTATGGCATATTCTATCACGACGGTAAACAACGTATCTAGAATCGAACAACTCGTTGTCCAGGATGTTTGAATTCAGCCAAGTCTCAGTAAAAGCTATTATATTATAATTATTCAGCAGAGTATTATGGTACAAGTCATTAGTTTTAGTTCTCAAGCCTCTTACATTTTGGTAGTAAATATTGAATTTTATTATATTGTGACCAAAAACATTATCTGAGTAAGTGAAGGTATGATGATAGGTTGATAAGTTATTTATTGTTATTGAGCAAAGGTAAACTGTCCAGGTTGCGAATAAGAATAGCGGCGTGAGAAACATCTTTACGAACAAACACTCGCCCGTTTCGTACCCACACAAACTTGTAGCCCAATTCCTTGGCTATCTTCCTTGTGGCAGCGTGCAGATGCTTATTAGCTGGGCACAGATGTTCCGAAACGTACACCGGTGTGCGGTCTCCTCCTACACCAAGGTGTTTAGAGTTGAGTTTTTTGAGGTGGTTTTTTTTTATTAAAATTAACTACAGCAGCTATTAAGCTGTCACGAAGACGAGGTGTACGTAATTTAACAACCATTGGTCGGGGTCTGTTGCTGTCAGAGTTTAGTTTGGCGACTCGTGTGGCATGTAGGATGTCACCATCCACAAGTGGTTCTCCTACAGTTTTTGCTAGTTGAATCACGGTAGTGATAACGTTTTCTGCCTTGTATTCCGGGATTCCATTGATTTCAATGTTATTCACACGAAGACTCTGCTCTACCAGTGACAGTCTCATTGTGTGATCAGCGGATGCTGCTAATAGACGTTCGTTCTCAGCTTGTAATTTATTGATGTTAGCGTCTTTTTCTTCTAGACATGCCTTAAGGGTTTCATATTGCGAATTGTAAAAGTTCATTGAGTTTTTAAAGTCTGATATTTGTTCAGACATCTGTTTAAGCTGGTCTGTTACTAGTATTTTAATTTTAGTTTCAAGGAAGCAATTTAACTCCTGTTTAATGATGGTCCTTAGTTTATCCTCTAACTCAAGTTCTGATACTAAATTATCCATAGAGACATTGCGGGTGTTAGGCTTTTGTTTCAATGTTATATTGCATTCTTCGTCATCCGTGGAGTCATCAAAAACGCTGGCACTACGATTAGCTACGGAGTTCTCATTAAGCATTGGGGACGAGGTATTAACTGTTGCCGGTTTGCTGTGACAGTTCTTGCAGGACCAGGAAGATTTGCTGGTTGGTAGTATATCTCAGTAACTAAGTATAACTAAGTATTATCTCAGGCCTTGTAGATTTTACTTTTCTTTCTTATGCTCGCCATACAGGCTAGGGTATACCTGACAGGTTTGCCGGTACAGGTTAGTTGAACTGGTAAACCGGAGCGTGTATGTTGCACAACTGTGCAGGTTTCCATACAACCTTACCTGACAGGTACAACTGTGCAGGCAAACCTGTCAGGTATGCCCTAGCGTGTATCGCTGCCTTTACAGTTAAAATAAAAGTTGATAATATAGGAGGATAGTTACCCAGGTCAGCAGGCGGGAACGCCAGGATGTCGGGGTAAGGCACGGGGGCCGGCGGCGCGTCCCACAGGGGCCCGTACGGAGACACCTCGCTGCCCTGCACATCAGATATTCTATTAGTCTATCGCCGGAAGACGCTGCGTGGGACGGCTCCCACAAGGTATACCGACGACCTGGTGAGGGTTGCGGGTTTCCAATGGATGAAAGATGCATAGGATCCATAGAAAGCTTAATACTAAGACATATAAAAAATTTAAGTTTCTTGTTACGATTTTTATAAAATATAAGGCTTATTATTAAGACTTCTGTGATAGGGCTGATCATTGTGGCGATATTTGGAAGAGGCCTATATCTAGCTGTGGATCTCTAGGTAATTCGTAAGAAGTTGGCAAGTATATCATCACAATGTTAATGTTTTCCAATTGTCAATTCGCACTAATTGTTTGATTATATTAGTTAGGTAAACGTAGTTTATTAATTTGAGTATAATATTGTATAATTATATTATATTTATGGTTTATTAGTACTTATACAAATGTTTATTCTTGTATTCGTCAGCCCACTCTCGTTTATTGCACCTACCACTACTTTTCTCTGCATGGTTTACTGATAAAAAATGCATTTAATAAATAAATGAAATGTTTAAACTCTAGTAAACAATTAATAATTTAAAAAAAAACCAAATGTTTATCAGCAACGAAGTTATGTTGCCCGTACGGCCGCTTATAAAAATGGGCGTCTTGGTGAAAGAGTGGACGTCTGTTGGCTGAAATGATGATGATAGTGGTGGTGGTCATAGGAAATTCCACAACCAGTTGGAATTCTATCCTGCTGTGTTTGTATCTTCGATTTTCCGTATAAAATGACGGGGCTCGCTGAAGCCGATGGCTGGCGGGTATGTGGGTACGTTCGAAAGAGTTACCGAGGTCCTGGCATCCAAAGAGCAACTGAAGGAACACAGGTGGAGGTTTTCGTTTATTTTTGGGGGGTAAAATTCATCCAAATGTCATCCCCTGCCATTAGGCGGATAGTGTCAGACTCTTACTGTCTGAAAAATAAACCCGGGTGGGTTTATTTTGCTAAAATACCAACTGAGCTACCTTTCGGAGCTAACACAGGTGGGTTATAATTAGTAAAAAACATAGAAATATAAATAACAGGTAAAAAATCTGACAATCCCTCTCTCTTCACCCGGAGCGAGAGAAGATATTTGATGTTAACGTAACAAAAAAAAAATTCTTATCCTTACATGTTACAAAGTTATAAAACAAAGTCCCCCATCGCGTTTATTTGTCTATATGAACACTATATGCTCAAAAACTACAGAACGGATTATAATTCAATTTTCACCAATTTTTGTCTTCAGGGCTAGAATGAAAAGGCTCTTTATTATTAAGTTTATTAACTAGTGCGCCTCACCATCAACGATCGCACCATAGCTTGCTTGCTTTATCAAGTGGAATCGCAATCAACCACTAGTTTATATCAATTTAAAAAAAATTGTAAAGGTACATACTGCAGAGCTGCTCCAAACGTGCGGCGTCTCGCTGCCGTAGGACATCAGCGGGAAATGAATCTTGATACCTTTGCACAGACTCCCGAACGAAACTAACACCACCACTCACTCACTGAGCACCAGGAACCAACCCAATGACAATCTGACCACCGAGGAACGACCAGAAGCCACCACGCATCAAAATGGACTAAATCAAATTATTATATCTTCACGCTATGGCTGGAGCTTCGAAGTTTTATTAATTTTACTTATTGCCAAGCAAAAACACACCCAAATTTGTACGACCCAGAGTCAAAATTAGCTCCGCATGGTCTTAAATTCACCCCTAACCATGGTAACGTCAGTCTTCTGGCTCTTGATTGGCTGTAAGAAGGGTGAGATGAGGGTGGTGAGCCGTGATTGGTCGCAGCCGGCGCAAGAGGCGGTCTGTATCGACCTCTTGCTCTCCTGAATTTTGCTGTAAAAAGCATGAAAAAATAGTTGGCATGGACTGGAAGGTAGATACGTAGTGAATTTAATGTTGATAATTTTAATCTTAAATAACGTAATTCATGTTTTGTGAAGTCTACTATCGAAACTGCAATTTCTTGTCGCTTCTATTATAATGTAAATAAATAAGGTAAAGAAAAAAAACATTCTGAATATAGAAAATAAATAAGTTACACCAGAACTCTTTTTAATTTAGTCCTTCCTGTAATTTTACCTTGTTATTTTAGGAATTAACCCAAGTATTTTACCAATAATTTACTTATTTATACTGTGTACCTCACCAACACGAAAAAAAATACGATGAAAAACACTCAATTGTCAACCTAATCCGATTCCACGATATTATAGATAACTTGGAATAAAAAGATTGCCTGGACACAAATTAGGGTTGCACTTGGTGCAAAAAAAGTAATAGGTAAATATTTGTCAGAAACTAAAGTGCATAGGTACTTAATACTCTTAAATAATTAAATTTACAGGCATGAAAATACGACTAAATTAACCCTTCAGATACCGTCAATTAGAGACACAATAGTAAGACAATAGATGCGCGGCCACCGGTGGTCGCTTGGGGATTCATGAATTAAATACAGATAAAAAAAATACAAAAACATGATCACAGTCTCAATTATCTTTTAGAACTTTAGGTGCATCATTTTGGACTGAAGTTTCTTCAAGCATCGCCACAACGACCCGCCCTGTGCGTTTTAGAAACAGCACATTCACGCGGCCTTTACCCTGGTAACCTGCCAGCCTCCACCAGCTCCTCCTTTGGTCCTGCTAGTGACCTGTCATCGGTCACAAGCAGGACCAGAGGTCTCGTCTCGAATCTAGTCCTACTTTTTCAATGAGTGCCTCATCTACTCGACCTTAAGGGTTTTTACCATCAACGATTTCATCACTGTTTACCATCTACTGGGAGCAATCAAGCACTAGAATATACCATTAAAAAAAATACCAATGAGTCAAAGTGATGAGGGCGATTATTTCAGTGGGGTCTGTGTCTTAAAAAATTGGGTCATCGAACTTTATTGCAATTCTTTTCATGATATTGACCGTCTTTAGGAAAAACATCGCAAGCAATAATTTGCCTTTTTTGCAGAAAAAAATACTTATGTTACTACCAACTATTCTATTAGATCACCGGTCTATGAATAATATGTTGTTTTTATAGTGATATTACCGTAAATACTTTTTAATTAAGAGGGTCCTTTTCCACTCGTCTATCGTAAACATCGAAAATGGTATAAAAGCTTGTTACTTCATCGAACGCAATCCAACGCGATGTTTGACAAAAAGGCAACGCAAAAAAGAGAGATAACGCCTGAAAAGAAAGAAAGAAAGAAAACTATTTTATTTGGCATACACACTCGTAGATACACACAATGTAGTAACAACATGTAGACACTAATATTGTATAAAAGAAAGAGACAACTAACAATGTGTGTCTCGCGGTGGCGCCAAACAGGTTATGGGAAAACTCGGTTAGTATTCGGTAATTCCGAGATTTACTCGAATATTTCACAAAACTTGCTCCAGGAAACAGCTGTTTTTTTAACATTTAAAAGTTTTTGAAAAAAGTTGTCGTCATTAAGAATCTTAATAAAATTTGCAAGGCTTCTATAGTTTTACTTTTTTTTTTAGGCCAATTATGAAGTGTCAAAGTTCATACAAAATAGGAGATTTTCAGAGGTCTTTACTGGATTAATTTTACACAAATTTAGAAAATGATTTCAATAGAAGCCTACATAATATCCACAAGATACTGTGTTTCCAAAATATCTAATGAAAAATGTGTAATAACGTTATAATCAGTTATGAGCGGTTGTATGAATAAAAAACTTTTTACAAAAAAAAATTAAACCGACTTCAAAAAGTACAAAATAACTTTAATTTCGGAAGTCGGTATTTCTATAATAGATACCTAATCTTGTCTCTTCGTTATTTAACACCGACTTCCGAAATTAAAGTTATTTTGTACTTTTTGAAGTCGGTTTAATTTTTTTTTGTAAAAAGTTTTTTATTTTTCACTTTTTAGTTATGGTAGCACCACTAAAAAGTACCTACCCTTCAGCTAAACATACCCTTTCCCCTCCCCCTTTTCTATCAGACAGTCATCGACTACACGTATAAACAAAGCAATTTTACTTTTTACAACAATTCTGCTATGATTCTATGAGGAGTTCTGTTCCATATCTTCGAAGTTCATGATCAGATCATAACAATATTTCTATTGGACCAACTTGGAAGCATAACCTTTCAATAAAAAAAAAAATTCAAAATCGGTCCACAATTGACCGAAATATCGGTGAACATACATACATAAAAAAAAAAAAACATTCAGCCGAACATAGAACCTCCTCCTTTTCGAAGTCGGTTAAAAACAGTGAAAATGTGTGTCGTGATGCACCACCTTAAGGAAGAGAAATAACCTATTTTTTCAAAAAATGCATAATGTGCTTTGGATGTTCTTCCTGAAAAGGCACGATGTCTCGTTACTGATTGACAAACCCAACTTGTCATAATGCACCTGCACCCAGTAAAACTAATTCGAAGCACATTGGATAATCTGTTATTGATCATATCGCATTACCCAGATAGGCGTGACCCAGACAGATGGCAGATTGGTCACGCATGCATTGTCCAATATAGTACAGTGTCAAAATTGGGGATATTTGTCAATTCTGACGCGAAATTAGTGCGGATCGGGTAAAACTGTATTCATGCTTTCATCGAGGGGTTATATTGAAATGTTAATTTTGGTATTTTTGGGTTGACAAACTAACGGTGGTAGTCCGTCAGGCGATCCACGATAATTGGATATTAAATTGTTTTCGTTGAGTTGAGTTTTGGATTGTAGTACTTACTAGATATAATGTTCAGAAAAACGAAGTTTCGATTGAAAATTCGCGTGTTTCCTACCACGGTTCCCTTTATTCCCGAAATATCGCACATACGAAAATTTTTTGACGTACCGAATCTCTAAACCTACTCTAATTAGTTATGTTTCGAAAAAAAATATAATTATGACAGAGATTGTTTCTAATTTTAACGTCAAATGAATATCGTTCGTTTACGAAAATTTCGTTTCGGAGAAAGCGTTTGAAAAAACGAAGTTTCGATTGAAATTTCGCGTGTTTTGCTACCACGGTTCCTTTCGTTCCCGAAATTTTGCACAAACAAAAAGTGTTTGACGTACCGAATCTCTAAACCTACTTACTCTAATTAGTTATGTTTAAAAAAATATATATAATATTATCAGAGGATTTTTTGCAATTTTAACGTCAAATGAATATCGTTCGTTTACGAAAGTTTCGTTTCGAAGAAAGCGAGTAGACCCCCAGGTTTTACCTAATAACTTTTCCGACTCTAGGGCGAGCAATTGTTAGCGTCAGACTTTCGCCGATAGTTGTAACAACAGAACAGAAAATATTGGGAGAAGTGCCCCTAACGTGGCTAAGGTTGTAACTATGCTATCGGTTTTCTATGGGTATCATTTTCGTACTTTTCCCAATGGTCCTAGCAAACATTTTTTTTTCCCGGTGGGAAAATCATCTAATGACAATCCCCGCTCTTGTGCGGAGCGGGAGATAGTGTCAGTCTCTTACTGACCAAAAATCCACTCCTGTTCCTTCGTTGCCTTTCGTACTGGGGCTTGAACTATCATTCGAATTAACCCTAGCCCCAGTAGGCTTCGACCCAGCTGGGCGCCTGCTGTTGCTGACAGCTCCTTGAGGCGTGCGGGAACAGTGCGGCCATCGACGACTTGGGCTCGGTCCGGACAGTTACTGGACGGTAGGACAGCGAACAACCCATTGCTCGCCGTCCGCAAGCCTTCGCCTACGGTGGCCGGAAATCGAGATCGGAATCCAGGCGGCGGCTGGGGCGCTGTGAGCGCCGCCGTTACTGATGCGATCGGCTTCCTCTTTTGCTAGCATTACTGCTTCGCAGAAGGAGGCGACCGCCTGCCACTCCTCGCTCCGGACCATGGCCTGTAACAAGACCCGCCGCGAGAAATCGCCGCCGCCGATCGCCCTCACGAGGGCACGGCGATGCTCTGCCCAAGCGGAGCTCATCTCTTCTGTGTGCTCCACCATGTCCTACGGGCGTTCCCCACAGTGGTGACACCCGGGCATCACATTCGCACGAGGAACCTCCCGAACTTGCCATGTCCGGTGAGGACCTGCGTCATGCGAAAGGTGAGGACGCCGTGAGGTCATTCCAGCCGCGCGTCAAAAAGGGTACTTACCGCCATAATTATGGCGTGTCCAGCACTGGGTTGCGATAGTCGTTGACGCTATTTCACCATGAGATCCCACAGGAGCTCAATCCGCCATGCCGCGACCTGTTGTGGCAGCGGACTTTTGCCCCGGCATTGCAGCTCCACGAATAAGTCGTGCATGTGTGCAAGGACTGTTGCATCCAGATCCCATTGTTGGGCAAGAGCCACTTTAGAGTAGCCCCAGTCCCGGTTAGGTTACGGTTATACTCCACGAAGTTCCACCAGCTGTCGAGGACGAGTTCCAGGTACATCAACGTCGACCCGACGCAGATGTGAACTCCTACCGTTAATTGGGAACCCGATGGCGGCACGTTCGGAGGGCCGTGGAAACACATAGCCTGGCGCCACCTCGAGTCCCAACTGCTGGATCCTGTCAACGACTATTACAACCCTGCGCGTCGCTAGATCGGCCGCCTCCTGGTACGACTCTCCCTGCGCTAGAACCAGCGTGTCGTCTGCGTACCTGGCAAACCACGCTGACCCCGTCAGGGAAGTCGCCGGGAGTGAAAAGGGTTGAAATTATAAAATATGAAGTTTGGCTCAAGGAAATGTCAGCAAACTGTAGGGGCCAAACAGGGTCGAAGCCTACTGGGGCTATGGGTTTGCTTCTAAAAGAAAAACCCAGCCGTAGAATGCAAGGCAACGAAGGAACTAGGAGTGGGTTTAATTCAGTAAAAGTCTGACACGGCCTCTCGCTCCGCCCGAAGGCGGGAGATGTCATTGATTGATGATTTCCTACTTAAAAAGATCATCATCACCAACCATTCTAATTTCGCCTAGTACTTATAGCCAGGCCAATCCTCAATACCAAAATGAAAATCACGTGTCTTAAAATCAATCCTAACAAGAGTATCCTTATCCGTGTCAAATTATGAGATTTAGTAAAACATGTCAACGAATTACACGCTTCAATTACAATAGGAAGGGTGTTATTATTAAAGTCAGGGGCTATCGGGGGCCGGAGCCGCCGCACGTGTCGCCGGGGGGCAAAATATGTTTTGATATGATAACTAATGCGTCGTATTGTGATCTAATTGTTTAGGGTGCAGTCTCGTTACGCAAGTGTTCTATTTTATAGCGGTTTGTGTTTTTAAATTGTATATTTGAAACTTATTTCATATTTTAGCTTTCAACTAGCAACCCGGCCCAGATTTGCACGAGTGCATATGCATTTAAATTTTCTTCATGAATCATTCTTATTAAATAGAAGTATTCTTCTCTGTATCACCCAAAGGTTGATTGGTATAAAATGCTCGAGTCATTAAGTCCGCCTCTGTTCCTTACTTATGTGCATAAAGTATACCTACAATAAATAAAAAAAACAATAAATTTGAGCAATATTTTAGAATAGGTACATTTCTAAAATATTGCTCAAATTTATTGTTTTTTTTTTTGCCAAGCCCTTTCAAGCCCTTTGAAATGATACAAAACGGCGTATTTTTTCCTTTTAACACAATCCTTTTTTGTCCGCTAGAGTCAATGTGGCGCCTACATTGAGTTTTGTGACACGTCACGTAGCCTGTGTTCGAACGATAACTAATTTGTCAAGTTCCGATAAATGGTTTAGAAGCTATGAGGGAACAGATGAACACACACACATAGGTAGATAACCTGTCAAAATCGTAACCCTCCTTTAGCTTCCTTTTTTAGTCGGGTAAAAAAAATAGTTTTTGAGTTTATCGCGAACAGACAAAAGCGATGGGACTTCAAATTTCTTTAAAACTAAGATAACAATATGGCTATGAGTTTTAACTTCATCTTTCTTCTTACTTCTATATTGTACACAAAGACATTACATAACATATGGAGATATAGACAGTTCAAGTCCAAAGTAGAGCTTAACTCAACAGAGTTTTCTCCCAGCAAACTTTCGTCTCAAATATCAAAGCTAACAAAAGAACTTGAACTCGAATGAAAAATATATCATTTTAAATTCAATAAACTAATCGCCGCACGAGCGTACAATCTCCTTTTCTACTCAAATGCGCTAATATGTTTTTAATAAGTCGGAACCGAAGATAATTTAATGCAACGTTTGGACACACTTTCACACATTGCGGGGATGAAGCGGGGTGACTCTGCAAAGGGTGGCGAAGCTTCAACTTAGAGGATGATTATACTAATATTATAAAGGCAAAAGTTTGTGTTTGTGTCTGTGTATCATGTTTACCAGTTACCTATATTGTTGCTCCTTAACGCTCAAACGGCTAAAGAGATTTGAGTGACATTTGGTGTCACTCAAATCTCTTTAACGTGTTTCCCTTGAATGTGTTTTTCCTTGAAGTAATTTTCTACTTTCACGTGAGAGAATTATATATTTTATACTAGCATTAACCTGCGGCCTCGCCCGCGTTTATAGTTAATTTAATGTAATAATATCTAATAATTTGTACTTGACTACTCTCTTTCTCCCCCTTTTCTCACTTTAAAAAATAAAACGTTCGTCTCCAGGGTCCCAACTATCTCTGTACCAAAATTCATCAAAATCGGTTTTGCCATTTAGGCGTGAAGACGTAACAAACAAACTCACTTTCGCTTTTATAACATTAGTAAGGATTTATTTTTCTTACTTTTGTATCTACCTAGGAATTATGCGTTTAAAAAACTAAGGTGATACTTGGATTAGCGCTAGTGTATCAACCAACTTTTTTATAAAGATGGCTGAATTTGTTTTGACGGTTTTGAGCGTTATACCACGACACCGAGTTACTCAAGCGTTGCATCGTCAAACATTTCACGATCAGCTTTCAAATGGCTTTACGATGTTGCCTTGTCGCATATTTACCAGACGCGGTATCGTACGCTGTGACCACGCCCTAAGATGAGCAGTCTTTAAATCATTGGCACCAGGTCCTCAGAGCTGTATTCAGCTTGAAACTCTATTTTGCAATTGGTTGTTCAAATCTGTTACTAACTTGTCCTTTATTTCCGGTGGGATGTCAAGAAATGACTCCTAATCCCTGAGTGAGAAGGAGTGACGGAGTGAGTGGGAGTGGAGTGCTCTACTGACAAAAACCCACCGTGTCCCTTCAGTTGCCCTCTGCGTTCCAGGACCGCGGTAACTCTTTCGAACAATCACGAAGTCCTACACCCCAAAAAAGGTATTTAAAACAGGGTAGAATAAAGAAAAAAACCAACTTTATCAAATACGTTTATTATTCTATCTTATTTCTATTATAGCTCTTGTC
Source organism: Mythimna lalbum (assembly GCA_949319445.1). NCBI lineage: Eukaryota > Metazoa > Arthropoda > Insecta > Lepidoptera > Noctuidae > Mythimna > Mythimna lalbum. Next base: position 8,302,823 of record OX439363.1, read on the forward strand.
TATTCCCTAGTCTGTGAGTCGGAGTGCTCGGAGGCAGGCCCCTGGTCCCTGGGTCAGGTTCCCTCCTTGGCGGACACTTTGCCGTTCTCCGTCGCCTTGGTCGTGATGCGCTCCATTACTTCGTGGTTGTATGTTGAATGTAGCATTAGGCCTAGGACTCCAGCTCTGTGTAAAGAAAAAATCTTCTTTATAGCTTTGTATTGATTATTCGGATATGTCAAATATCGACTATATTCGGCCGCTAAATACAGGATTTTATCAACATATCGATGAAATCAGACACGTTTATTTCAAATAAACCAATTACAAGCACTTTTGAATTTTCAAAATGTCAGTCAGTCAAAAAAGTGAAGCTAAATTGCATGTTGCAAGAATGTGCAAGAAACTCCATTTACATTATTTTAACTCTTCAATCGTTATAATTAGAGACACAATAGAACGCCGGCGTTCGCTTGGGGTTTAATGAATTAAATCAATGTAAGAAATCGCGGGGGACAGCTAGTTTGTTTTTTTTTTTAATTGTTAGTTGACTCTCGTTAGATCATTGTCTCACCCGATGGTAAGCGATGATGTGGTCGACGATAGAGCACGCTTGCCTAGAAGTAACCTATTCACTCTTTACTCAAAAGTTGAAAAATGAAACTCGACTGACCTAGAAGCCATAGCCAGTCTAATGCTCCGTTCCTGCTCCACTAGCTCATCCAGCTTCAGCCACTGCCGCACCCGCTCCATGTCGATCTCAGCTCTTCTCAGCTTCTCCCACTGGTAGTGCTTCAAGCAGGACTTCTTGGGGGCTCGGCAGAACTCCCCCGTCGGCTTGAACACGTTGCGGACGAGAGGACAGCCGCACACGTCGTGGTCACCAACCTTGGGGTCTTTGAAGTGTTCTGGACACATTACCTGGTGAGAGAAATGTTGGGTTAATAAGAGATGATAATCATTTTGAAGGGAGATGCTCCAGGGTAGCTCACGAATCTACCACACATCCTTCCATATAAAAACAAAGAAAGAAACCACGTTTATTTGGCACATAAGAACACACAATGAAATAACAATTATAGAAACAATTTAATCTAAAATACATCCAAATCGTGTGTCTCACGGCTGCGCCAAATAGGTCCAGTTCAGCATAGTGCTAGGCCACTAGGTAGCAGTTGCCTGACGCTGGTTTTCAACTAAACCTTACCATGAGTCTATGGATGCTAATCAGTTTGTTAGGTGTGAGGTAAATAAATATATGTATATTAATTAGTGTGGGTATAACTATAAGTTAGTGTGTAGTGCATATTTTAGTTGAACCCGTTTCCACCATTGCTAAGCTACTTGCACCAATGAATATGATTGGTGGATACCAGACCAACTAAGCATAGCACATCGCTGGTAGAAAAGCACCCTTATTCTGCCACTGGGGGCGATCGGCGGCGGAGACCTTTCGCGCCGGGCCCTGGTCGAGGCCATGGTCCGGAGCGAGGAGGAATGGCAGGCGGTCGCCTCCTTCTGCGAAGCATTAATGCTTGCAAAGGAGGAGGCCGACCGCATCAGGCAACGGCGCCCTCGCCGCCGTCGCCGGGATTCCGATCCCGATTTCCGGCCACCGTAGACGCGGGCTCGCGGACGGCGAGCCATGGGTAGCTCGCTGTCCGATCGTCCGGTAATGGACCAAGTCCAAGACGTCGACGGCGCGCACTGTTCCCGCGCGCCTCAAGGAGTTGTCAGCAGCAGGAGGGGCCCAGCTGGATCGAAGCCTACTGATGACAGGCTCGTGCCCCGGTATGAAGGCTAGAAGGAACGGCGCGGGGTTTTTAGTCAGTAAGAGTCTGACACTATCTCCCGCTCCACCCAAGAGCGGGTTTTGTCAAAGATGATTTACCCCGTCGACAAAAAAAAAACCCTTATTCTGCCACGAAGAAAAAAAAATTATGTACGTACCCTCAACCTCTTGCAGTAGGTGGCATTAATAGGGTTGTAGTAGTCGCAGAACATGCTCTGTCCGTCGATGCGGGTGCGGTGGCGGCTGCCGAAGGACGCCTGCGCCTCGTACTTCACGAAGCACTTCTCCATGTGCTTGACGGCCGTGCGCGAGTGGATCTCGTGCCCGCACGTTATGCAGTACATCGAGGTTTCGTCGTCTGCGTCCTGTTACAAAAATAAACTTATTTTTCAAAAAAATTAATAATAAAGCGACTCATAAAGTGACTCTTGCACTGCACTTAGGTATTAATGGCACTTGTCACTTGTTGTTGTGTTGTTGTTGTTGTGGCTTGTGTACCATTACGCACCAGTGCTATAATGTAGTAAAAATATTTTTGTTCAACCTCTCCCCCGCCATAATATTATTACATTTATCGTATCAAGACGAGCGCGCGTCGTCCCTCACGAGAAAAAGAAAAAAAAATGGGCGCTCATATTAAAACAGATTTTTACCGCCACAAAAGTTTAATAGTTTTACAGTTATTTTCTTCACAAGTTTATTGAAAATCGTCGTATGATACACGTGAGTAATTAATGATTACCGTTCTCGGGTTTCTTAAGACCCTCGCCATGGCTCGGGTCTAAATACCGCCTCGACGGTAATCACTAACATATCATAATGTCATAATGTACTATATTACACTAGTACATACTGTATCTATACCTCTCAAGGCGCCTACATTTTATGCGTTTTTTGAAAGCCAGCTACTGTACCCACAGAACAAATGAAAGAGGTTAGGATGGCCTTGTGAGCGGAGCAGGAGTGCCTTAACATATGATCATGCTCATACTTGACACAACCGCAATAGCAAACTTGTGTAACAAATAACAATAATGATTATTAATATACCATTTTGGGGGAGGCCTATGTCCAACAGTGGACACACATATCGGCTGAAATGATGATGATGATACCTTTCGAATACCACCGTAATTAGAGACATAAAAGAAAGAAACGCGATGGCTCTCTTAGCCATCGCGTTCGCTTGGGGTTTAATGAATTAAATTATACTTTTTGCAACAGAGTATGTGGTAATCTCTTTTTGATTTTTTAATTTCCTTGTGATAACTTCTACTAACACGCGGACTAAGCTAGCTAGCTATCATGAAAACGAGTTCTTAAATAAATCTCTATATAGAGATTTATTCAAAAATTCAGCAGATAAGTCAAGTTTACTTGGCTTGCGGCCTCTAAAGGCATCTGGCACGCCACTGTTATATTCTATTATGTAAATGGTTAATTAGTTAGGACGAGATGCCATCAAACGCATGTAACGAAACCATAGCGCGATTCAGGAAAACGTACAACGCCATCTATCGAGCAAGGAGGAAAACTTTACACATTAATGTAGTTCGGTTTTAATCTTAGCATAAAAAGCCAAATTAAACCAAACTTGGGCAAATTCTAGGCTGATGAATGATGATTATGGGTTTTTCGATGATGTATGTATTAAGCAACAATAGATAACTACATTCAATATAAGATAGTGTATGTATATACAGGACTAGCTTTTGCCCGCACGGCTTCGCTCCCGCTCTTCCCTACTGTACCCTACTATACCCTACTCTACCCTACTCTACCCTACTCTACCCTACTCTACCCTACTCTACCCTACTCTACCCTACTCTACCCTACTCTACCCTACTCTACCCTACTCTACACTATTTTATACTACTCTACCCTACCAAACTTCACATAAACCATCTACTAAATAGTCCGAACAAAGCCTAAAAATTTGGTTTGGATAGGTGAGCCCGTTCTTGACTTATAAAATAACAACGAAAAGTGGCATTGATTTTTATATATATAGATTATTTGTAAAACACTAGTTTTTTAATTTTTCTTGTTACATGTTGAATATAATATAGCTTAATCTACACTAATATTATAGTATAGAGGTAGTTTTGTTTTTGTATGATCTCTGAAAGTCCTAGTCAGATTGCAAATTTTTTTTCGCCGATAGAGAGCTGCTTTATTTCTGAGTGACCTAGGCTATATTTTATGAACGCGGGCGACGCCACGGGCAAAAACTAGTAGGTTATATTTTTGTTAAGGTGAGAAATCATCCAATGTCTTCTTCCGGTCTAAGGTGGAGCGGTCACATTTTTAGTGACTAAAAGCACACCTGTGTTTTTATTCTAAGACTTCGGGCTTTCTTTCTAGAAATTCTCGGTGCCCTTAGCGGGTATCGAGGCAGGCTGCGGGCAAAAGCAAGTTATTTACGAAATCATTCCTCACCTTATCATCAGTATGAACTATAGTAGCGTTCTTAGCTCTAGCCACGATGGCGTCGAGATCCGAGTGCTGCGTGTCCAAGGCCCTAAGTGCGGCCTGCGCGCGCGCCAGGCCGCCGCGCACCACCTCCAGCGCCTTGCGGTTCTTCTGTTCAGCCACACAAGACGAGAGAGACCATTCTTGAATGCGTTGGGGTAGCACCTGGAAGAATTTAGTTAGTAATATATCCAACGGTCTTCAAAGTCAAGAGTGAATAGGTTACTTCTAGACAAGCATGCTCCATAGTCGGCCACATCATCGTTCACCATCCAGTGTGATAGTGGTCAAACGCGAGCCTATCCATAATAAAAACCAAGGCGGAGGAGACTGAAGGGCCCAGATTGGCGTACGTAGCCCAAATAGGCACAATATAGAGGCCTGATAAATCCTAGCAGTGTGGCCAGCCTCATGCTATGCTGAACAATACTTGGAGCCATACTGGGCCGGGCGTGTGCTCTATGGCCCATAGCACTAGCAAGCATCTGTGGGTTGTAGGTGATTCATAGTAGGTGGGCTATGGACTACTCGATATCAAACTAACACTTGCCTGATAAATCCTAGCAGTGGCCAGCCTCATACCGCATTGTGCTGAACAATACTTAGAGCCATACTGGGCCGGGCGTGTACACTGTGGTCCATAGCATTGGCGAGCTTCTGTTGTTTGTAGGTGGGCTATGGACTCTTCTGGTTCATGCTGTTCTCGTTCATGGTGCTTCTTCTTAACTCTATTGCTGCTGCTGTGAATGGAAATAAGGTTTTCATTGAAAATTTCTAATTACAAATTGTTCATTTGCAAAATTTAAATCACAAACTTTGACAAAAAGATTTTTCAACAGAAGCCCTCATTTTACTAATAAAATTGGTGCAAATATGATTGATAACTATCTCTTTATTTAAGTTCCTAAATCAAAAAATCTTAATTTAGGAAACGGAAAAAGAAATACGTAATTTAGATACTTACAAAAATTGTTAAATAAATAAAATAACATTTAAAAAACATTCTGACCCATACAGTACCAGTTGTTTTATTAAGAACTTTTAGATATTATCCTTTAACTTGAATCGTAAAGCATCTGTAGGTTGCAAGTTGTTCCAGTGACCTGTCGCAATTTCGTCCATCTACCAGTCACCACCACTTTGAACAAGACAGCCGATGTAATCCTTTTTATCTTTATCTTGCGTACTAAGACCCCGGATATCGATTTCGAAAGCCAACCCATGACTCCAGTAGGCTTCGGCCCTGATGTCATCATCATCATTTCAGGCGATATGCGTCCACTATTGGACATAGGCCTCCTTCAAGCGTCACCACAACAAATGTTTCTTTGCGTCTCACATCTATCGGTTTCCCGCAACCTTCACCACCGGTCCACCTTGTAGGAGGCCTTCGAACGCTGCTCCAGAACCTTTTGGCCCCAACGGCCATCTGTTCTGTGAGTAATGTGCCCTGCCCATTGCCAATTAAGTTTAGCAAGTCTTCATGCTATGGCCCTTATGTAATCCTTTTTTATCTTTATCTTGCATTCTAGGCCCCTTCTGTTTTGCTGGCATTTTTTTGAAGTGCATGTTGAACGCTACGCGCCGTCGATATAATCACATAGAGCAGATTATTTCTTACCTCGATTGTCTTGAAGGTTTTTTATTACTCTTGATACACAACCGCATCTTACACTTGAGCTTCAGCTTGTTACTGCTGCTGTACTTGTACATGTCCTCACAGGCGTCACAGCTGAAAGACAAGTGTTTCTGTAACGTTCCGTCAGAACAAAAGTGTTGTACTTCATAATATTATGGGAGTTAATTAAATATTTATCATAACAGAAGGAAAGGATAACTGAATGTTTTGAATACTTGAAAATAAACATTTGGTATGGACAATACTTTTGGAAGAATAACCTCATTCTTAAATCTTTATAGCATAGCATAGTCGGCCTTATAATGTTCCCACTGTAGGGACTCAGGCCTCCTCTCTAGGAGAGAGAAAGGGCCGGATAATCCACCACGCGGGCCCAGTGCGGGTTGGTGAATGTCACATGTTTTCGAATTGTTGGTTCTAGGATATGCTGGTTTCCTCACGATGTTTTCCTTTACCGTTTTGAGAGCAGTGGTGATGAAATAAATTACACAAAGTAATGCACCTGGCTGGGTTTGAAACCGCAACATACAACTCGTAAGTCCCGTTACTACACGGTCACCACTGCTCTTGCATCTTTATAATCTACACTGATGTTATAAAAAGCGTTTGCTTTTTATGTTTTTTTGTTTGTAGGAGGTAATCTCCAGCGATTACCTTCTACAAACAAAACTGCTCCTACAGTACTGGTCTGATTGCAAAATTTTAATAATGTCTTTTTACATTTTATTTAGATTATTTACTGTTACACTTAAATTATAATATGTAGATAAATACACCTTATTACTATCTGATACTCACTGGCCACAGTCATTCAACTGCAGACATCCCGGACAGTCTCCACATCCATCTTTAGTGCTTGGTCTCTTTGAAGACTTGTTCTCAGAATGATCTTTCTCTTTGCGCTTCTTTTTTCTATCATCACGAGGAGCTAAAATGTTATGAATATTTTATATTATATAAATCATAAATGATCTTTATTTTGTAAACAGGTTTTTAAAAAACACTTTTACACGTCAATTTTGTTTTCAGTCAGTTTTAACGAGATGAGGCCGGTTTTTCCTAACTGATGATATTCATAACCGTAATATGTTATTGAATATAGTTTACGTGGTTACGAGTGAGAATAATTTATAGAATAATAAGTAAATTAGTTTCTTTTACAAGCTAACAGTGTTAATTACACATTTCAAAGCAGTGCTAATGATTAATTCAAGTATTTACTATCCCTAATGAAAATCTGATGAACTTAAATATATAAATTTTTAAACTTTTAAAAAATTTTACAAAAAAAAAATTTATAACAAAAGTTGGTGTTTATGATATTAGTATCATAGTCCTGAGAGGTTGCTAATGTTTTACAAATAATCTTGTATACAGGTACAGTAAAGTTTTATAACTTTGGGTCTGGGGTATTTCTTTGTTCCAAGCTTGTTAACCAACCAATAGAAACACAGTAAACAGTGTCCTGCATTCCTAATAATTAATAAGCTTGCACCAATTTAGGCAATTTTACAGGTTTTTTTTTGTTTGTTATGCTTTGGTTATGCTTTCACCTACTAGAACTAAGATGGGGTTAATGCCAATGAAGTAAAACTATAGTTTTGTCATGTACATCATCATGCATTGTTGCAGTGCCCACAGCACAAGCAATTACACTACTCAACTCTGCTCACACAGCACATAGATCTGGACATCTTTCATGATAAGCCATACCATATTTGTAAATTTATACATTAACCCTTCAGATACCGTCAATTAGAGACACAATAGTAAGACAATAGATGCGTGGCCACCGGTGGTTGCTTGGGGATTCATGAATTAATTTTTAAGTTTTGTGTAGTTTATATGTTTGTAACAAACTAATTGTTAGTTTATTAGTCTTTAAGATTTTAGAATATAAGTGTTTTGGTCTTGTACTGTAAACTTAAATTTTTAAATAAATAAATGTGGCTTTGCTTCAATGATTTGAAAAAATGTAACATACCAACATCACCATCATTCTCTCTCTTTTGTGGTCTAAACCTAGTCTTAAGAGTTGGGTCTTCTTCTCGGCAGCGGTCACAGAAGTAATTTTTAATATACTTTGCTTCTCTCTCCGATATGTTAATGCAATCTCCATGATACCACTCCTCGCAGGAGTCACAAGCACTGAAATCAATCTTTAGTATTAAGTAAATACTTAACAATGATGTACCATCACTACATAGTATAAAACAAAGTCACTTTTTCTGTCCCTATATCGCTATGTACGCTTAAATCTTTAAAACTATGCAACGGATTTTGATGCAGTTTTTTTTAATAGATAGTGATTCAAAAGAAATGTTTATATGTATAATAACATCCATTAAATAGTGCAGAAATACTGTTACCCGAGCGAAGCCAGGGAGGATCGTTAGTATTGTATAATTTGCCGCAGGGACACGGACTTTTAGAAAACTTTATGGGTGCTCATACTCATTTGATGGCTTAGTGTGAGAGAAAAATGCACACTGATCAACCGAAAAATAAACAAAATGTCCTACTTAGAAATGTTTCATCAACAAACTTTGGTTGTGTTGGTGCGGGAATCGAACCCGCATTTACCGAGAACGGGTCGTCGGGTAATGAGAAAATGCCCATTCTTATAAGGCGATTACTGATCTGTTTCTTGATGTCTATTTCCAATGCAAACTCAGTTTACAATGTTCCGAATGTTCAATGTTAAGAGAAGATGTTTAAAGCATTTGCTATTACGTTTATTTATTGACCATACGAAAGAGAATCCTTTAAGTTCATAGTAGTCACTCACATCATAAACCGGGAACTGTCTGAAGAGCGGCATATGCAGTACGCTTGGCCAGCCTGATTCAGCAACGTTGTGATTTTAGACTGACGCTCAGGCAAATTAAACTGCTTCGCTATTTCTGCTTTCTGCAAAAAAAAACTATGTAAGAACCAGAAATGCTCACGCAAATTACTTCGGGTTGATTGTTGGTTTTACTTGAACTTACACTTCGCTTATATTTCTTGTCACTCATCTTGTTTTAATTATCTATTTTCACAAATTTAATCCTTTGGCTTCCTGTTTCCAGTTAAAACGAAAATTCACGAAAATAAACGCGAATCTCACAAGCTACACAAACTTGACCATAGACATTTAAGACATTAGACAGTTGACACTAAGCGAGTTGCACAGATTATGAAGTTGTCAAAAAAAAATAAATAGTTTTTTTTTAATTATAATTTTTCCAATAGGTTGTTTTATATTCTATTGATTTTAATTTATTCAAAAGTTTTCGCTTACTGTATCAATATGGTAGTAATGGCTAAGGATCTAAAATATCTTATCGAAGTTCCTTGTTCTAATTGCTTTTGACCACTGCCTGTTTGTAATTAGCCAGAAACTAAACGCGAATTGGTGAACAACTGTCAACGTTGCGTGTCATCGGTTTCCATAGCAACGATGATTGTTTATACTTAGAGGTTATAAAGTTTGGATTACTTTCAGTCTTTGAGGACTAGAACTAAATTATCAACCATGGAAGGATTGGATACTCCTCAAATTATAACACATGTTGAACATAACATTAACCATTCTATATTTGATTGCAAATGGATTCCATGTTCTGCAAAGTTTGTTGTTATCGGCTTGTTGCCAAAAGGAAGTGGTATGTTAGAAGTCTATGAAATTACCTCTGGTGAGATCCGTAAGATAAAGGAGATAGAGAGGCCTAACGCGTTCAAATGTGGAACATTTGGGGCAAGCAGCGACGTTGACAGAAGATTAGCAACTGGGGACTTCAAAGGCACCTTAGAAATATGGTTAGTATCTGCTTGACTACCTTTTTACTGTAATAAGTTGTCACCAAATATCTGTTAACAACTGATAGCCTGATAGTACAACTGTGGTAAGGTAAGGGTACCATACCTTTCAAATGGATACAGTAGAAATATATAAATAAATATTTTTTGCTTGCAGGGACTTGGAGAAAAGTTGCCAGATGTACATCACAAAGGAACATACAGATATTATTAATTCCATAGATGCAATGGGCGGTAATACTACAAACTGTGGTGCTCCAGAAATTGTCACAGGCAGCCGAGATGGTAACTATTGTTAATGGTTCAACTATTAATTTTATTTCAGCATAAGTTTTTTTTTTTTGTTACAATTAAATTAATAAAATATTTTATCACAAGCTTTTGCCCACGGTCGCCATTGTCCGCAGTTTCGCCCACATACATAAAATATAGCCTATGTCACTCAGAAATAAAGCAGCGCACTATCGGTGAAAAAGTTTCAGCAAACTAACCAGGACTTTCATAGATTACCCAAAGAAAAAACAGAATAAAAAAAACTGTCTTTATAATATTAGTGTACATAAAGCTACATTTTATACAACACATAACAAGATAAATAAAATCAACTAACTAAAACTGTATACACTCTTTTGTGGAATGTAGCTATCTATAACTATCATTGCCTAATATTTATACCATCAAAAAACCATCAACAACATTCATCAGCCTAGAATTTGCCCAAGTTTGGTTTGATTTGGCATTTTATGCTAAGATTATTAATCAGATTAACAAAACAAGGATTAAAACCGAACTACATTAATGTGTAAAGTTTACCTCCTCGCTCGATAGATGGCGTTGTACTTTTTCCTGCATCGCGCTATGGTTTCGTTACATGCGTTCAATGGCATCTCGTCCAAGTTTCAAATCACGTAACCATATACTCAGTCGTCTGTGACTGAAACTTTTTGACTAAATAAATCTCTTTTATCAGAGGTTTACTTACAAAACGAATAAAATGTACCTACCATCAAAGACACTTCCGCCTGACCACCAACTTCGTGGGGTTAGGTTTGGCGCCGTGCCGCAGGATTCAAGCAAAAATTAGTTTAAATCTAAGTCTTAAGTGATCAGGCAAAAATGACCGCGATGATAGTTAGCGAGTTCGCGTGAGAGTGGAAATAATTCCCGAGAACATACTTCCCTGACGCGACGTCGTAAAAATAGTCATTATTGTCAATTTTGTTGATATTATACTGACTGCCCAACACGGCTGGACGGTACGCAATTGACTCCTGCGCTGGATATCCTACTACAATCACGGGTTTGAAGTGGCTCGGCTATGGGTATCCCTACAGAACAGAAAATATAGGTAGAAGTGGGGCACTTCGTGGCTAAGCACGGGAACCAGTGTCGCCAAACTCACACATTTGCGTATCAAATTGTCCATTACACACATAAAAAACAGTGATATGATTGGCTACAAATTACAAACATAACTTTTACAAATCATCTTCATACTGCTTTAAAAAATAAGCCTTATTACAACGATTGAAAGTTGTTACTAGTATTTATTGTTCTGTATATCTTATATTTTCCACCAAAAATATTATCTGGCAATTTCAAGCACGGATTAAGTTATAAGTCCATGAGACACAGTTACCGATCACAAAAAGTACCGTATCAAATAGGCACTGTACTGTTTGGTAGGCCTGTACTGTTTGGTAGGTACGTTTACTAAATGCTTTATTTCAAACTAAAAATGTCGTTAAAATGTTTCACTTTCAGTATTTAAAAGTGTTACTTGCTCTTCAATCGTGATAATTAGAGACAATAGAAAGACAATGGGTGCGCAAACGCAAGTTCGCATGGGTTTTAACTTCTACCTGCGACTTTGCCCGCGTGAAAGTACATATGTTTTTCTATACAAACTTTAGACGTTCGTTTCATCCCCTTAGGGGCTGAACTTTGAAAATTCCTTTCTTAGTACCTACTCACCTACGTCATAAAAGGAAGCCTTGTGCTTTCACACTCCTACTCCCAGTAGTTTCAGCTGTGCATTGATATGTCAGTCAGTCAGTTTTTCCTTTTATATACATACTAGCTTTTGCCCGCGGCTTCACCCGCGTACATAATCCCAGGATAAAAAGTTTCCTATGTGTTATTCTGGGATATGGTCTACTCGTGTACCAAGTTTCATCGAGATCCGTTCAGTAGTTTTTGCGTGAAAGAGTAACAAACATCCATACATCCATCCATACATACAAACTTTCGCATTTATAAAGTAAGATAGTAGGATAGAGATTGTCCAATTTCAGAAACAGGATCAATAATTTCTCTTCATAAATATGAAATTAAGCTTTTTTTTATGTTGGGCTAAATCATCCAATGACAACCCTCGCTCTTGGGCGGAGCGGGAGATAGTGTTAGACTCTTACTGACTAAAAACCCACCCCGTTCCTTTTAGCCTTGCATGCCGGAGCTTGAGCTCTTTTTCGGAGAATCCTGGCCCCAGTAGGCTTCGACCCAGCTGGGTGACAACTCCTTGGGGCGCGCGCCGATCAAATGATGCTTGATGATAGTGATGTTCTTTGTTTGTGTTTCAGGCACAGTCAAAGTATGGGACCCCCGTCAAAGAGGCAAACCGGTTGCTAATATGCAGCCTATGAAAGGAGAAACAAAACGCGACTGCTGGGCGGTGTCCTTTGGCAACTCCTTCAATGATGCTGAGAGGATTGTAGTTGCTGGTTATGATAATGGTGACCTGAAGATGTTTGACTTGCGGACCATGTCTCTTAGATGGGAATGTAATTTGAAGAATGGGGTAGGTGTTACATTATCTTTTTTAATTTAAATATATAACTAACCTTTTAACCGCATAAGTTGGATATATCCGACATACACTCAAGCGTTTATTCCGTCAGGGTCACACATCCACGGCCAAATACTCCATCTCGTCAGCTCTTTTGTCACCTAGCGGGAATCGGCCCTACTAGGCCCATGGTTTGCTGTCAGTTTCAGCAAGCGTTTCTTCCGCCTGGATCTGACACAGGAACCTACCGAAAAACCTATGTGCTACTGTGGACATTTTTCGGGCGAAATAATGATGATAATCCGAGACATAGCAGCATCATATGTGCTGATAGGCTCCTGATGTAGGTACAGTTTTTGACTTGAAGTTGATCAAGTAAATATTTTTTCAGGTATGCTCAACTGAGTTTGACCGCAAGGACATTCCAATGAATAAGTTAGTTGCAACAACCTTGGAAGGAAAGTTCCATGTTTTTGATGTAAGAACACAGAATCCCAGCAAAGGATTCGCACAGGTAAGCAATATTTTTCAAATAAAAACTTCTTTAATTGCTCAAATAAAAGGCTGTATAATATAATTTTGTTTTTAGGTGCTAGACAATACATCTAAAAGTGGGACAATATGGGTGGCGCGACATGTCCCGCAGAACCGTGATATTTTCGTAACTTGCGCCGGCAACGGTCAAGTTTCTCTATGGAAATAGTAAGTACTACTTTCTAATCTAACAACCAGTTCATATTTCAACTACAAGGTTTTTTTTTGGTGCGAAGATCATCCAATTATGTCCCCCGCTCTTGGGCGGCGCGGGATATAGTGTCAGACTTTTACTGACTAAAAATCCACTTCTGCTCCTTCGTTGCCTTTCGTACTGGGGCTGAATCTTCGTTTCAAAAACAAATTCTTGGCCTGACCAGACCCTGCTGAGCCCCTACGTTTCGCTGACAAAACCATAGGGTAAGAAAGACAGAACTCTAAATACATTTTTCCGTTGGTATTTTGCACCAACGTCGCATCCAACATCGCTCCATCAACAACTCTACTCATGTCATCTTTTCCAAGCCTCTGACTTACACATCATTAACCTTACGTTTTCCAGTGAGTACCCAGAGCACAGATACCACGTAGACGCTCAAGGCGTGTCCAGCGGTGTACCAGGCAAGCTGCAGCGACTCCAGCGCATGGTCATCAGCAGCCAGCCCATCAACGCGTGGGAGTGGAACCGCGACCATCTCGGGTTAGCCGTCGCTACCGCCTACGACCAGTACGTTAGGGTCTTAGTTACTACTAAACTTAATCTACAATAAGTTTATTTAATATGTAGAAGTGCATATTTTGGTGTATGATTGTGCCTCTTGTGAAATGTGTGCTGAAATATATTTATGTTTAAGTTACTTAGTTGCGTTTTAAATTTATTCTGTTAGGGTCAGCGCAGACAGTGAGGAGCGCAGCGGAGAGGATTTTATTAAGGCACTCGAATATTAACTTTACAATTATTGAAATCAAAAAATCCTCTCCGCTGCACTCCTGTCTGCGCTGACCCTTAGGATAGCTAACTGTGAAGGAAAACATCGTGAGGAAACCGGCATGTCCTAGAACCAAAGATTTGAAGAAATGTGACATCCACCAACCCTCACTGGGCCAGCGTGGTGGATTAGGGTCGATTTATACTAGCGCAGAGTCGAAGCGCATCGAAGCGTCAAATTTTTTACAACTAAAGCGAAGCCGCACGAATCACGTGTAGTAATGGGCATCAACAGCAGAGCTATTGAATCACTTGCCAGTTGACTCTCGTAGCTGAAACGTGTGTAAAATGGTTGACATTGATTTTGCTATGATATTACTTATATCTGAAGTTGAAGAAGAAGAAAACGAAGAAAGAAGTAAGTTAAGTTTTGTCCGAGTCCATAGTGATTAACACCGACGCAGGCCAATTTACTGATGACGCGTTGGTTCGCTAGTGGGCGCGTGGATACACGAGAATGCGCGCGCACCAATCAGCGTTGTCTCGTGCAGACGCGCGAATTCCGACGAATGCGCGCGTCTTTTTAAAATCTCCGAAGTAATGTGTGCGTTACGCTGTGGAGTTAACCTTTTAACCGCCTACGTCGGATTAATCCGACAAATATTTTCGGGCCCATTTCGCCAGAGTTGTATATTTACGACCAAAGTCTCACTGCTCGTTTAATCAGCTTTTTTATTTAATTACGCTGTATTCTATCAAAAATATGTTTATATTAGGTAAATAGTTAACTAAGTAATCATTTACAGTTTAATACACTTTAGTCTCTTAATTAGAAGTCCTAAAAATAATGTCCAAAGGTAGATGAATTATTAACATTATTTTTAGAAAATTGTATTGATGTGCAACGCCCATGACGACAAAATCCGACATGAGGGACGGGACATATGCCAAGATTTACCGATACAAAAATGAACATAAATCAAAATATTTCTCGTTATACTAATTAACTTTAAAACAAATACAGCAATTGTTAATAAAACATTTTTTTACAAATATTTGTATTTCATTTAATTCCTTTAAAATTAAGTAAATTTACATGTGAAATGTCAGCGATTGAATTGATGGTTCCCATCCCTAGCCTACATGTTCCGAAACTTACTTTATTAGTACGCCCTGCGCTACGGTCGGATAAAGACGACCGCTTCTTACGTCATAAACGAGTGCCGACTTCTGGAATTTTCTATCAGTGTTGTGCTTGTGCATGAAGTTTTACGTTCGTATGTCGATAAATGTACATGATAGAAATGTATCATGACGATGTATTTTACTGGCTTGCGAAAAATGTCGAATAATTTCGTAAGGTACCTAAGTAGTATTCAAGTGGGTAGGTACCTATATCTCCACCAAGCTAAGTTTACACCTCGCTGGAATGCGGCGTGTACCCCTGTACCTACGTATAATATAATGTTAAAACAACAAATGCAAAGTAAAATCTAACAAACATTTGTTTACTTTTTTAAAGTCATATAGCGAATCCTTTTTTACAGCCCGTACCTAAGCCTCAGTGTGACGTAAACGACGCGAGGTGCAAACTTAGCTTGGTGAGATGTAGTTGTTAGTTAACCACGCTCGCAAATGCAAATGTCGTTATTAAAACGAAATATCGACATCGCGAAGTTAAGTATTGCACATCCCTCTTTCTTTTAGGTATTTAATTTTCGATCCGGGCGCTAGGGACACGCCAACTGTTCTGAAGTCGGGCGGTTAAAAGGTTAAGGTTGAATTTGTTATGTTCAGTTTTGGATAGACGCTTCGATGCGCTTCGACTCTGCGCTAGTATAAATCGACCCTAATAATGCTTGTGACTGATACCCCGTTTTTGCCAGCACTAGGCAACACCTAGAATTTCTTCATAAACCAACCAAGCAGTTATTTTATACTGCGCAAAAAAGGGAAATGTTTTGACATGACATATATGCAACGCGAGACTGAAAAGTTGAAAGAAAATCGTTTGTCTTGGTATGGTCATGTAAAGAGGAGAGATGAAACGCATGTTGCTAAAAGAGTTATGAATTTACATGTGGATGGATGGAGATGGAGAAGAAAGCCGAAGAAAAAATGGATGGATTGTGCGAGGAGTGATATGAAAGAAAAGAGAGTTAGAGTCTGTCTAATGAAAGCGTAACCTGGAGTTTTTTTTTTAAATTAAAGTGGCAACATTATTTTGCCGCCAAAATCACGTCTAAGTCTATGATTGCAATTGTAAGTTTTTTTAAACAGATATTTATTTATCAACAATAACTGCTTTATCATGGGTAAAACAATATAAAGTTATGTGCGAAAGCTGCTACACACTATCTTCAGTGAGTTTAAACAAAAACAAGAAGAGAAAGAAGTTGTTTTCTAAGAAAAACAACAATGTTTATATACGATCTTGGATTTTTAAGTAAGTGTGACATTATAATCTTGATTATTGTTGACTGACCACTAGATACTTTTACGGTATGAATGATGATACTTCTTATGGTTATAGATAATCTTAAAAGTATGCAAGGACTTAACGGAAAAAATTTGGAGAAATATGGAGAAAAAGTCTTTAAACTAAGTTCTGAAAATACATATCTTCACTGATGTCCTGAAGATTGCTACAATACGTTTATGAGCAGTCGAGATGTGATGAAAGATTTGCCTCCGTCTGGTAGACCATCAAAGTCTTCATCTGTAGCGTAAAACAGAAGAAAATGTAACTAAAATCCTCGTTCAAGTTTGAGAGATAGCTGCTGAACTTTCCGTGTATCACGAGTCGATCCGTATCATTTGAAATATTTACTTGAGTCTAAAACATGTTCCCACTTGACTTAAAGATTTGAATTTTTTCCCTGCTAAAACAAATCGACTCCAACCCAATAATCTTGAAGCACATTATTAGTGTTGGCGAGACGTGCTGAAGTTGAAATCATGTTGACTATTTTATTTGACTGTCGCGGTGTTATGCTCTTCGTATTCTTGCCGGAAGCTCAAATTGTAAATAAAGAATATACGGCATTTGAGAGAACAGATAAAATAAATTTGGAATAATAACTAACATTTTGTGTATTATTAACCTTTACCATACATCTACCAATAAATAAATCTACACAACATTAAGTTCTTATACAACTATTGTACAATCGTCAAATATAAAAAAAATACTCAAGTATCAAAACTTTTTTCTCCTACTATTTCAATAATACCATATTCAAATTTTTGGGTTTCAACCTCCTTTTCTCAGGTCACGCTTTCAGTAGACGGACTCTAGTGATGGTTTGACGGGTGACAGGACAGAATGGATGAAAAAAACGTGTTGCGCCGACCCCAAATAAAACGGAATAAAGGCAGGAAGAAGAAGATATATGCAACGCGTAGTTTAAGAGAAAACAGAGTGCCTGGTTAGCAACACAATATAAAATTTATTTACTCGCCTTGTAGGTAAACTATCAAACGATAAATCACTAAAGCAATCAATATTAATTATAATGACAATGTAAATTGTTTATGTGGTTTGACAAGATTAAAATGGAGTCATTAGTAGGGTTTTTCCGATTATCCACACAATTGATTACTGTGTGATATCTCTGTTCATATTATTGTAGTAAATAAAACATCATGTAAATTTTCTAACTAAAAGAGCGATTTATTGTTAGCCCTAGTACTTAGGTACACATTATAAATAAAATTAAGGCTAGCATTCAGTTCTTATGACCACTAATAAATTTCAAGTTGATTGATCGTGCGCGCCAGACGTAAGTCGTGTCGAGATTATAGTATCATGAAAAAAACCCCTAGTGCAAGCTTTGTAAGTAGATAACGTTATCATTTTCTTAATAAGTTCTTTCTATACTATGATAACGAATAGAAAGTACGCAGTGGTAGTGTAAACTACGTACATAACTTACACTTTGGCCTTTAAACAGGATTTCTCGTATTGATAGGTGAGACATTTCCTTGTCTCGTCATTACCCACGACTTCACGTATGTCGCGACGATTAGTCGACATAGAAGCGTGACTGACTACATTCTTCACCCTAACGAAAATAACGCTAATTAATTCAAATCTTAGTAAGAAACGCAACTTTATAATATAACAGAGTGCCTAGTGCTAGTTTGTTGTAACGCGATCGACACGTTTATAACGTTCGGCGCTCCGATTGGTCCTCTTGATACTTTTAACCAATCAGAGAGCAAAACGCGGTAAACGTTTCGATCGCATCAACGTAAAAACCACTCGCATTCAGCGCGCAGATATTACCATCGCTACTAAGTGTAAGGTGAAAGCTACGAGCCCGAATATTCTCGCTAGATGGCGCTGATCTCAACATTTTAAACTTACTATCTTTTTAGTGTATGGGAGCATTTTTATGGTAATAAAATGGTATCCGCGGAAATTGAATATTCCACTTTATTTAACTTAGTCAAACTATTACTTTAAAGTCCAAAAAATACTGACTGTTCATGTTAAGAGTTCTGACGCATCACTATAATGCTTGAGTACAGCTCTACACTTGCCGGAACACAGTTCCAAATGAAACACAATAGCTTTTTAATTATTTATCGGCATTCGAAACGCACGATAAGCCCTACAGTTAGAGACATGGACATTGTTCGATAATTATAGTAGTATAGCGCCATCTCGTGAGAAAATTGCCACGCTCGTGGCTTTCCCCTTAATAGTATGGTCCAATATTTCCGTAGCTTTATGGTTCTTAATTATGCAACCACACTAATAAAACTAATTCAAAATCATCCTTCATATCATGGCTGATAACATTTCTACGCTGATTTAAACGACTACATTATATCTCGACTCTTTAAATAAGCATTCATTTTTTTACCAAAATTCTTATGATTAAAGCCTAAAACAATGATGTGCAATCCACTTGCATTTTGTAGTTCACAATTTCATCTGGACAACAACACATTAGTTTTTTTGTCTTGTAATTTATTACTCAAAGGCAATAATGTTACGTGTAACACCTAACTAGTGAATTGTACAAAAACTAAATTTTCATACTCCGTAAGCTAATGTTTGCTACTTCTATAAAACTTACATTATTTTTACACTCTCATGAATGATGGACTTATTTTAATTTCGATCAGCTTGTTATAAAGCATTTGTGTTTACTAATATTTTGAGATCGCATTCGAGCAAGCGATTGTTGTTGTGTTCATTTGAGACCTTATTCTCGATGGTAATTACGACAGATTGCATTTTGGACTTGATCTATGTCCAATATACAATTTATAGGAACTGTCCAGCGGTAAGATGAATGGCGCACTAAATAGACTGTTGCAACATCGTCACGGAGGTACATCGAGCTATCTAACGCCCTAGTTGTAGCCAAATTGTTGCACAGTTTGTCTACCAAGTGCATCACTTTCTTTAAGGCCTAAGTCTTCGTAAAGTTGTGTAGTCAACTGCGAAATGTAACCAATATAACTATCCGACCGTCCGATACACTAATGTTTATTTAGTCATGGTGTCTAGTCATCTTTGCACTATTATCGACATATTTCCTGCGCCCGACTACACCAATATTCACAGCTTATAACATCAAATCAACATCATAGACATTGATTTCTATATTTAGACATAACAGCCAGTTAAACATAGAACACTCAAATACAAATCGTCTCTAAATATTAACAATCCACGGTATATTCTTATAATAGTTGATGCTTAACTGGTTATCAAATTGAAAAAAAAACTTCTTATGTTCTATGTGTATATTTTACTTTAAATATTATCCCAATATGTTGATTGTCAAATAAGAAATGAGACCATATCGTAAAGTAAATAGAATCTTATTAAACATATACCAACTTAGTGTTTGTAGCTTACACCAGTAGGGTCTATATTCTACCGCTAAAAGGCTGGCTCATACATAACTATTAAACATCTCACATGCTACGGAAAAACCAACATAAGTTACTTACCTACCATTTAAAGAAATGAACGTACATTGAATATTTACATTTGATTAGCTTATCTTAATAGGGCTGGTACTACACTACCGACGTAATGGTTAGTCATAGCATTGTTTGTCTCATTGTGTTTTTTAAACCGTGTTTGTGCGCATTTTCCGAATGACACGCCTTTGAAATTGATGTGAATCACAGAGTCAAAGAATTTTTGATATATACTAGTTTTAACTTATGAACAGAAAATTATTTTTCTTATAGGCTTTCATATAAGTGACTGAACATTTGATAGATAGTGTAGTACCGAATAAAAAGCACAGGTGGATCCATAAAAATATTGAGAGGCATGTGCAATCAAAATTATTATATTCTAGATAAGTTTCAAACGAAACATCTATTAATTAAATAATTCAGTTCATTCATAATTACAACAATTATTAATTCTAGCAATTAAATCAGCACAGCAATGTACAAAGCATTAAATATTTTTTATTATTTCCTCAATTTTCTCATCGCCTTATCGTATCTTACATGTTGTGTTCAACAAATAAATACTATTATTATATCGCGAATTTATAATGAGCCTTAAGTTAACATACAGACACCGAAAACAGATTTATGAACGTAACATATTTGCATACAGATCGCAATTCATAAACCGTTAAATAATTAATATTCGATGATAAAACATTTTATTTGTAATTGCGAAATAATAGTAATAAATAAGTTTTATAATCAGGAAAGTTGGATATAATTTTGAAATAAACGTATTGTCTAACGGTCTAGTGTAGTCAATGAGTTGCGTAAGTTAGGTAGTGAAGCCACAGTGTGGCTGTGTGTGCAGTAGTCAGTGTGTGGGCAGCCATGCGCGCGGCCTCACGGGGCGAGGCTGGCCTGGCCCGGCGCTGGCCGTCGCCCGTCCGTTTGATGCACTGTGTGCGCACACGTCCAATTGCCGCCGACCTGCAACCAACACGTTCATAATTATAAGTATTTAGTCCACACGTACATGCGAAGATGGAGCACGCTTGCCTAGAAGTAAACAATTCAATCTTGACTTAGGGCCAACGCTGCATCACGCGGGCGCCCGCCAGTCACCCGTCGCGTGGACATGCGCGGTCTTCGTGGGACCGCAACGCGTCCCGTCGCGGACGCAGTTCGCAACGCTATACGTGCATTTCGATCTTTATATAACTCATGCGCCTAGTTCCATTATGTCACGGCGACACAGCATTACCAAAATTACGCATTCAGTATCAAAAGACATTTTCCTCCGTGAGTGCGTACTAGTATTGGCTGGCACCGTTGTATGGGACCTCGTGAGTGTCCGCGTAACGCAGCTTTCCGCCTTAGACTCCTAGGTTGTAGCATCAATAAAAATACTCCGGCAGGGAATTACACTCCTTAGCTGTACACACAATGAATGTGTTCCCAAAATAATTTGTATGTATGGGTGTGATATCCAGCATGTACCGGTGTGGCTCAACGCCATATGCCTCTAATGGAAGGCGGAAAGAAAAACCCAAGCGGATAAATACGCTTAGTAGGTATACCCCAGTGTTATCGTAGCTGCATTAAAACAATGTGGGCAAACCAGTTGGCCAGGAGTTATTGAATGTGGTCGGAAAATGTTTTCAATTAACGCGATAACATCTGCTTCCGTTTAAAATGCTTAGTCTATTCAACCTTCATGATTTATTTATTAAGTTGAATTCAATGACGATGTATTCTAAAGCGTATAAACGTGAACAATAACGTCCTTCTGTACAGCTGTTACCTTTGTTATTATAAAGTTTGTTTTTATAGCTTCTACCGGACGTAATTTAATTAAATGTTTTTTTTTTTAAATTAAGTACGGAAACGATTGGCAACGTTTCCCAATAATGCAATAATAACTGACACTGTAATTCTTTTAGTGTCTGCCTATGTTTAAAAAAAAATACCGCTGAGCGTGACGAAATGGAAAAGAAAAAAGCTCTTGTTCTGATAAATTAAAAAAAAAAGGAGGATATAGATAGCAAATTGAACCTTATCGAATTGCGATAAGAGTCATAAGATAGGACCAATATGTTCCATAAACATTTCAAGTTCATAATCTATGCACAGCCTGAATATTCCGACTGCATGGTATAGTTAATTCAGAGCTTGTGTCATGCGTTTCACAATAATGACTGAAGGTAGTAACTGACCCCGTAATTTTCCAGTGACTTAATAACCTTAGTAGTGTATTTGACCCATACGTTTGCAATACATTTTGAGTTTATTACCTATTCACAACCCGACTACTCCCATTCCTGGGCATAGATCATTCTAAGTTAGTGTCAAGCGATTCACAATAATGACTAACGCCGTAATTCGTTTAATGTCTAAGTAGATAAATATGTAGGAAAAATACTTTTCCAAATACATTTCAAGTTCATAATCTATCCACAGCCCGAATTCTCCCACTCCTGGGGGGCCATTTTATGCTTGTATCAATCTCCACGCTTTCTAGTGCCAGCCTATCAAAATTTCCTTCTTCAAATAGCGTGACCACGCCTGGCGACCGCCAGACCAACCTAAGATTGGTCCAGAAGTTAAAGTATAGTATTGTGTAGTACCTGTGCGCTCGATGCGAGATTCAGTCGAGGTTGTCCTGGAAAATGAGGCGCACGTAGCCGGGCGAGCCCTGCAGCGGCGCGGCGCAGAACGGGCAGATCGCGTGGAAGCCGTTCGTGCCGTGAGGGATGTCCACGCTGGCCCAGTATCTGTGCACACAATACATATGTCTTATACTAAATCCGCTAAAACCACAAGGAATTTCTAAAAAGGAAACCCATAATCCTAGAACGCGAAGAGCACCTGAAGAACACAGGTGTGGTTTTAGTCAATAAATGTCTGAGATAATCTTCGCTGCACCTAGACACAAAATAGATAGGTACAGAAGACAATTTCACGTATGGACTTCACTTTTTATACCTACGCTCGGTGGACACACACTAATGAGGTTTTGAGCCGGAACTGTTCGACCAGCGGGCCGAGGCGCTCCGAGATATCGTGTTCGTGAGCGGTGTCATATGTGTGCGTTGTGAGAGCGCGCTTTGTATGTAGATTGAATTCTGTTTTATGACCCTGAGGACGTGGTCCTAACGAACCACTACTTTCTTTTTACTTAATTTTTTTTTTGTCTGAGTGACATAAGCTATATTTTATCAGTTCCCCGGTCCTCAGTTATGCCCGGTCCATACATAGCCTGACAAGGTGTGGCTAATGATTCGGGCAGAGTAAACATGTTTTCTTTTTTTACTTACGTACGCGGACGAAGCCGCGGGCAAAAGTTAGTGTAAGCTAACTCACTTGACGGTCCTCTCCGAGGCCATGTGTCCGCAGGGGTTGAAGGCGTAGGTGGGCGGGCCGGCGTCGACGTAGAAGGCGGGCTCGATGCCCATGCACACGCGCACCACGGAGCCCGCCGTCAGGCACATGGGGCAGCGCCGCGACCCCGACTCGCTGCCTTCCGCGCCCCACGAGTGCTCGCCTGCCGAACAAAACGTTACTTACATATTATAATCATCACAATTTGCAGCATCATCATCTGCCCGACCTCTTCTCGGGACTCTCGGGTCTTTATGTCAGTTTTCAGCCAAGTTTTTATTAGTGACTACCAGCGCTGCCCCCGTTAGTAAAAAAGACGCATCTAAAATTTTTTCCAGAGTTGAATTAAATACATTGCCGGAATCAGGACATAATGGCGCATCTGCCTGTATTTTTTATATTTTGCTAACTTTTTCCAGTGCGGTTTTAACACAAGGAAAAAAGGCCCGAGTTCCCGTTTCCGTATCCGTATCCGTTTTCGTATTTGTTAGATACGTCTTTTTAACTATCAGGGGCAGAGCGGATTTTTAAAGGCCATTGACCCTCCTACATTTGTTGATACAATGGAAATAAAGACATAGGCTATCTTTAATCAACATCTATCGTGATCCTTTACATTTTCTAGTAGTGAAAAACAGTTCGTTGTTTGTTTTTAGGTAAGTAGGTACTTTAAAAACAAACAACTACACCACACAAACACAGAGATATTACGAAAAGGTCAATGACCTTTGTTTTATGGTTATCTGACGCCTACCTTAGCAATTTATCCTAAAGGAACATGTTTAAGTTTTTTTACCGTTGCTTGACTGCGGTCCCGCCTGATGGTAAACAGTGACGCAATCGTTGATGGTGAGGCGCACTAGTTTATTAAGAGTCTATTCATTTTTAGCCTTGAAGACATCTAAATTATAATTGGACGGCAATTGGACGGTAAGACCGCAGCGGGCAAATTGTTCCAGTCCATAGCCGATAGTATGCAAAATTTCATCCAAGTCCGTTCAGCCGTTTAAGCATTATTTCACAAAACTTGCTCCAGGAAATAGCTGTTTTTTTTAACTCCTTAAAAGTTTTTGGAAAAAGTTGTCGTCATTTAGAATCTTAATAAAATTTGCAAGGTCTCTAGAGGATTACTTCTTTGACTTTTTAATTTTTAGGCAAATTATGAAGTGTCAAAGTTCATACAAAATAGGACATTTTCAGAGTTTTTCACTGGATTAGTTTTACACAAATTTAGAAATTGGTTTCTTTAGAAACCTAGATAATATCCACAAGACACTGTGTTTCCAAAATATCTAATGAAAAATGTGTAATAACGTCATAATCAGTTATGAGCGGTTGTATGAAAAACAGTGAAAATGTGAGTCATGATGCACCACCTTAAGAATGTTCGGTTCCGGTTGTGATAATGGAGTCGATCCTGAGGACCCTATTCGTGGCATATTGCAGCAACAAGTAAGTAATACTTTTGATATCTATACATTGAAAGCCTTACCTGTTAAATGCAGCTCTATCTATGCTTTTTAACAAAAATAGATGCATCATCAAGGTAGTTTCAAAATTACCAGTTTCGGAGCCGCACCCGTTTAAGACAGGAAGACGACGCCAAGCTAGTTAGGAAAAGTCTAAGGTATTTTTATTTATTTCTCCTTCCAAATGTTAGTATAGTGGGGTGTGGGAGTAGGGATCGCTTTGCGCATTCCATACATTGGCGAGCCATTTGTAGTCTTTGTTAGATACATGCAGCAAGCGCAGGAAACGAATCACAAGTGACGTCTATGTCTCGATGGCGCGGCGTGCCAATCACTGACGCTCCCCGCCCTCACGTCTCACTTCGTACCACTTAAGAGAACGAATATTTGACTTCTGCGCAACATAAAGCCAGCGCTGAAGATCCGTGCCGGTATCTATACATACATATTAAGATAGTAACAAAAGCATTTAAGCTAAAAGGAAATAATCATTAAAATTACTAATCAGATAAATTAATGATGCTTACTGTGCATTAAACATGCAACATTATTATTTACTCATTTGACCAGTCATGATTGACACCAGATCAAAAAGTCCGCCGCTTAAGGAAAAACCCTCTACAGTACAGTTTTGGGAAAGGCCTATACCTAGTCTATTGATATACGCTTCACAAAATGGCTCGCACGCAAATGACAAACAAATCATTTATCAGACGGCCATTACGCAATAAATACATTTCATAGAAATAGTTTGTGTACACTATAAATAAAATTTTATTCAAGAAAACAAATTTAAAATTACTATTTTATTTTCCTTATAGAAGTTATAGCTTTTAATTTACGTACGAAAATAAATTTATTTCTGTTTTGTACATATAAATAACATTTTTTTTTTTTTGTAAAACGATTATTTTTTTAATTCTTTCCAGTTACTTTGCATAAAAATAATTGGAACCGTGCACTAGCTTCTGACGTTTTATATATGACCATGTATGCCTATGGGAAATAAAATCTCTCTCCAGCCCTAATTCATGCCATGTTCCGGAGCTAAAGAGGAAGGGAAGCGGTCACCTGCGAAGCCATAATGCGAGCGAAGGAGATGGCCAGAATCGTAAGTGAACTGATGTCAGCACACGGCTTAGTAGGTCCGACTGCTAAGGCTGCGAGAACGTTTGAAAGAGCAACTGTGGCCCTAGAACGCAAAAGGTAACTGAAGGACACAGGTGGGTTTTAGTCTGTTTATTGTTACAAAAAACTGTTTTAAAAAATTTGACAGTTTCTAGTCTAGATCGCAATGATTTTTTACTTTAAAAAATGCAGCATTTGATCTGAGTATTTGTTACTTCCAGCTTAATACGCTTGTTCCAGTGAAATAAGGTAGTAATCATTTGTTACTCAACCAACAGTAACACGAGTGATAAAACTCCGAAAATTAATTGGACTCTAAACAACAAAATGATATAAGGGTCCGGTTTTTACCAACTGCGTCATGGCACCCTAAAAATCGTGGCCATTTAAGGCCACCGTGAGTGACCTGTTGATTGGGAAAGGTAAAAACTGCATTGCACGACTTTCGCGACACATCATTCCAGGTTAGTCTCTGGAATGACAAGTTGATGAAGAAGTATATTATCTTTTTTTATCTTTATGGGATATCATCCAATAACTTCTCCCGAAACCCAGTTCTATTCTTTCTTTGCCTTCGTTCTAGGGCCCTGAGGTCCCAGAAGTATATTATCAGGTGCTGCTTACCTTGCACATGTCCGCAGTTGAGGTACACGTAGGGCTGGTTGAGGTCCTGGTGCGCCGAGGACAGCTTGCGCGGGATGACGAGCGTGTTGAGTCCCACGGGGCACTGCGGCCGGCCCGCGTTCAGCTCGTCCACTAATTGTTCGAGATCGCGTTTTGTCTGCCAAATTGATAAGTGAAAATTAACCCATTGAATGCCGAAGCTGGCTACACGACTAAAGTCCATTACCAACATATATTTGTCTATTTACGGATATATCCATATTAGATATAATCGAAAAAAAAAAGGACTCTGGGTGTAAGGATATGGATAAATACGTATACATACGTATAACTAAGTAAATACGGCATCTTTGGTACTTCCCGCCCTGACGCTTAGTCGAGTCGTACAATGTCCTACGTATATATCCGTAGCTGGAATCCAGTACAGAAACCATATACGGATATATCCGTAATCGGCATCCAATGTGTTAACAAAACTCAAACTTAAAACGCAATAAATAAGGTGCAGTTTCGTTTTACCCTATTTGTTTTCCAAAATACTGAATCATATATCAAAAGATTTCGCAACAGATATTTAAAAAAATCTGTGTTAATGACATTTTAATCAGTATCAGCTGCCCTACATTCACAAAATTCGTCACGACGTATTTTCTACCTGATTTCACAGTCGTCAGAGAATACCCCAAATTTTATTTTCGTCATCTCAAAGTAATCATTCTTTTCACAGTGACGTCATGTACTGACCGGACTGGCCCACTCAGATGTGCAGTTCTTTCCTCAAAGAAACATTTTAGATGTGCAGTCCGTATATGTATCGGTGTTTCTTTTCAGTGTAGTCAGATAGGAAGCTCCAACTTCATTTAGTATTTTATTTAAATATGGTATGTATGTTTTAACATAATGGTAACATCGAACCAAGTAGCATTATTTTTTATCTACCCTAATAGGAAATAAGACGTGACTTCATATTACGTTTTCAAATGCATTAACTAATTGTTATTAATTTTAGTTGATTAATAAATATAGGGTTTCTTATTATCTACACTAATATTATATAGAGGTAAAGTTTGTGAGTTTGTTTGTAGGAAGTAATCTCCAGAACTACTGAACCGATTTTGAAGATTCTTTCATCAGAAGAGGGTTATATTTTCCAGATATAGGCTTTATTTGGTGATGAATAAAGCGAGAACTACAGTAGACCGACGCACACGTGGAACACGTTTCATTTGTACGAAGCGGCGCGTTACGTGGCGTGGATGTAATGTAGCTCTGCAAGTCTAGTTGCCATATAAAATGTATGGAGACCGAAGGGCCCATATCGGCGTGTGTGGCATACGTGTGCGCAATGTAGTTCTTACTTATAAACTGTTCCTCCAAAAATGTTAGATGCTCAGCGAAGTTATTCTTGACTGCCCTGTTGGTCAGTGGCCCTGACTGCTATGGCGGAAGTCGTGGGTTCGATTCCCACCCAGAACAAATGTTTGTGTTATTTAGAAATATATAAGTATGTTTATCAGTTATCTAGTACTAGTGTGACAGTTGTGGAATATTATAAAAAAAAGAAAAACGTGTGCACGGGTCAGCTAGAATGCTAGATGATCATCAACTTACCGGTGAGTTTTTAAGTCCTTCAGCACTCCTCCACAGTAGTGTAGCGCCACACAAGTCTATCATCGTTCCGTCTCTGAGGACGTTGGTCTCTGCTTGACAGGGTAGGCCCTACAAAAGAAAGAATAAAACATTCTTACTGCACAAGAACATACGTAGAATAAATAAATATCGGCAACTCAATCGCTAAGTTTAAACGTTACAGGAATATCTCTAGGGTTTCCCACGCGTGATTCAAATTCCTGACGAACTCTTAGAATAATTTGTCACCTGTTTCTTGAGGTTTTCAGATTATTTTTATACCATGACGTGTCAAAATGTCAGTCGTGCGAACGAGAAAGAGGGATGGAGCTATACACCCTATGTAGCTCCATCCCTCATTTATCATGGTAAGGCACCAGGTGTTAGTAAAAACAGCAGGTGGTCAAAGATTACGTCATAAGGTGAACAGCTGCTTGGTTTCCATAGGTCAGTTCTTTTTTTAATTCCGCCTGAGGACACACCGTTTCCAGTGACCAAATAAAAAATCTAGGAAATAAAACAAATATTCAAATAACCGACTTCAAGTAAAAGCTCGCCGTCCGGTAATCGACCGGACCGAGCCCAAGTCGTCGACAGCTCGTAGTGATCCACGCGCTCTTCAAAGAGACGTCAGCATACCCTATCATCATCATCATCAGCCTTTTTTAATGTTCCTACTGCTGGGACTCAGGCCTCCTCTCTAGGAGAGGGAATGGGCCGTAATTCACGCGAGCCCACAGTGCGGGTTGGTGAATGTCACATATCTTCGAATTTTTGGTTCTAGAACATGCCGTTTTCCTCACGTTTTCCTTCACCGTTTTGAGAGCAGTGGTGATGAAATAAATTACACAAAGTAATGCGCCTGGCTGGGTTCGAATTCGAACCCGCAAACTACAACTCGTAAGTCGGGGTCATTACCACTCGGCCACCACTGTTCTCAGCATACCCTACGGGTCCAGCAATCCCTTTAACAGTTCAGTTTAGGTCGTCAAATGGATTGCGTTAAGGACTTGTGGTAAGACTTCTGTATCCAGGATTCCTAGGTTCCATCGTTGTAGTTACCTTCTGTTGTGCAGAGCGGCTCTCCCTGAGCGAGAACACGGCGCCTCCGACGGAAGTCTCGCGCCACGGCCCGCAGGTGGCGCTGCCGCCACAGAAGTCACCGCGCGGATGCATGATCAAGACACCATTTGTCGTAAGTCCATCTATTTCGTGGTTCTCTGTCCATTTTGTCGCTTTTTCCTGGAAATTGTGATGGTATGTTAAAGTATGCCATCATATAGCTGATGATACAAGATTTGACTAATTTATGTAGGCTTAAAAATTTACGAAATTAGATAATAATAATTAATAATAATAATAATTT
The DNA here is from genome assembly GCA_949319445.1 of Mythimna lalbum. Lineage (NCBI taxonomy): Eukaryota > Metazoa > Arthropoda > Insecta > Lepidoptera > Noctuidae > Mythimna > Mythimna lalbum. The sequence continues at coordinate 8,332,284 of OX439363.1, forward strand.
ATTCAAATAACGTTTACAAATGATGAGATGCTTTACTATTGTTATATTATTTTGTTTTTGTTTGTAGGAGGTTAATCTCTGAAAGTAGTGGCCCGATTGCTAAAATGTTTTCACCGATAGAAAACTGCTTTACTCGTGACATAGGCTATATTTTATGTACGCGGGCGAAACTGCGGGCAAAAGCTATTTAAATATTTATATTGCTTATTTAAAAGCACTTTTTATCAAATATTTGTTTGTTAAAGCTAAAAGCATTACTGTTACAATACAGATATTATTATTTAAAAGTAGACATGTATATTAGGGCTGTTAATTGTTCCTAATTAAAATAAATTTAATCAACTGCATTATTATGGTAGGTATTTGGGTTTAGCGGAGGGCAGATAGGTAGGTATTATAATTATAAGTGTTCATATACTATACATATGTCCAGCTGTAAACAGACGGTTTTGACTAATGAGGATGAGAATATACCCATACGTTGTTGAAACCTCTACGGTCCGGACTAAGCGTTTCGCCTCGTCGTTTATACCACGTACCTACCTCGAAGGAATGGAACAATTTGCCTGCTGTGGTCTTCCCGTCTGATTATATAATTTGGGTATCTTCAAGGCTAGAGTGAATAGGCTTTTAATAAACTAGTGCGCCTCACCATCAGAGATTGCATCACTGCTTACCATCAGGTGGGATCGCAGTCAAGCACTAGTTTATACGAATTAAAAAAAAAGAATATATCTTAAATCACCTATTCATGAGCCCATCAAAACCCGCCAACATCACAAAAAAGCTTCAAAAACTTTTCTAAATGTCTGACATTAAAAGATCGCTGGATCTAAGTGGCGGCTCATTGCGAGTAAATGGCGACTAAATTGTTGGCATTAGCCGTTCATTTACGTAAAGCGGCTACGTCACCGCCGCCTACGAATGACGTCAGAACCGTCAAATATGTGTACTAATTTTGTACTGAGTTTGAATCTGCGATAAAATATGCCTATACGATAAAATGGCCACAAATTTATACGCCAGCGCGGCGCCTGAAAAGACCGCTGTGTAGACGTTTTTTTCGACAGGTACATTATTTTTTTTCTTTATTTTTTAGGGACTTTAAACTCAATGAGCATGTCAGCCCCATCGTAACCTAAACTAAATTTACAGGTACATAATATTTTGTAGAATTATTCTTGTACTCAATAGGATCTTCTATCTAGCATTTAGCAATCGAACATATTTCGTGTATGTATGTAATTACAATGGACATCAAAATAACCCCGTGGATTTTAAGATTATGTTAGGTTAGCGTGGAACGTGAAATGTACGATAATAAGGGAATTCTAAGAGATTTCCTATTCTGTAGTATTAAAGATAAACTTAATTTTAACACATAATACATTTAATTACAACTCCAAACTATTCAGAAAGTGTAACACCGTGAAAAGACGCGCAATTCTCTTTTCGAGTGTCAAAGATGCTAGTGCAGGGACGATCATGCGCGACGTTATTACTAACAGTAGGTTTTTACTTGGAAGAATGTCTGAAGTAAATTGGCTATTACATTCAAAGAAATCAGCTGTGTTTCAATATCTATATACATACGTCGACTAGATTTTTTTCGCGGGGCCTGTAGCATTTGCTACTATTAATACGTGGCTAATCCGACTCTGAGTTTACTCAGCAGTTCTTTAATTCTAACTCAAGTTAAAAAACATCCTTTAAATGACTTATCGTCAACCTACGCTTAGATCATTTCAGAGACTAAATTATTACCAGACATAGGACCTAGAACCAACGCCTTGTTACGCCATCATTGATCAAACTTTGTCTATAAGCTTCGATCGACGAGACCGCGCACAAATTCGTTGACATTACATAAAATACGAAAATACTCGCTCAACCTTTCTTACGTTAAAAGTATCGGTCACTTACCCCTAAAAATATATTTCTGGACGAGTCAAAACCGGCTGCGTAAATGCGGCAGTTGTTGACATCGTTGCGGTCGGCTATGATGCGGCATGCGAACCGCGATATTGTGCTCTGCAGCACTTTTGTGTCTCCAGTCTTGTCGCCAGCCACTGTGTCCATCACCACGAAGTCGATTGGTGACTCCGATGATCTACCGATCTGCGGGCAAGGAAATAGTTCTGTTAATCAGAAATCAGAAACGTTTATTTCAAATAGACCAATTGACTACTGAGTACTGACCGACATTTTGACAATTCAAAAGTGCCTGTAACTTTTGAATTGTCAGAATGTCGGTCAGTAAAAAAAAGTGAAGCTAAACTGCACGTTGTAATCTAGTTGTAATCTTTCAGAACGTTAGAATACAATTTATATAAATTCAATGTCGAATCTGAGCATTAAAGCCAGCATCTTTAAATAGACGAAACTAACTTGCATTCCCCAGCAACCATACTATGTAATTATTTTTGTTAATTATATCTATTATTTTATCGTTTATTTCAAGCCATAGGAACATTATTGAATTTTATTAAATTGTTACAACATCCCTACTAATATTATAAATGCGAAAGTAACTCTGTCTGTCTGTCTGTTACGCTTTCACGCAAAAACTACTGAACGGACTTAGATCAAATTTGGTAGGTAGGTAGAAGAGACTACCTATAATTCCACTGCTGAGCACGGGTCTCTGCCCGCGCGATATAAACTGCAATCCACGCGGGCGAAGCCGCGGGCGGAAAGCTAGTCTATACTAATATTATAAAGAGGTAAGATTTGTAAGTTTGTAAGTTTGTATGTTTGTAAGTTTGTAAGTTTGTATGTAGGGGGTAATCTCTGGAAGTACTGGTCCGATTGCAAAAATTTTTTCACCGATAGAAAGCTGCTTTATTCCTGAGTGACATAGGCTATATTTTATGTTAGCGGGCGAAGCCGCTGGCAAAAGCTAGTATTAGATAAATTAAATAAATAATAAGGGCGAAAGTATGTTTCTTACTCCTTTACGCTCTAAACGGTACTCTTGGTACACGAGTAGACCATGTCCTACAATAGCACATAGGGTATTAACTTTTTAGGAGGTTAATTGTCTACTTAGACACAGGCGAAGCCACTGGTAAGTTAAGCTAGTAACTTAATAATCTGCAGAAACTTTCCATGCACATTCTTCTCCATAGAGATATATGCTTTGGAATGTGCAGTGAGCATGATTTTTTCTTGACAACTAAATAGTGCCTGTAAATAAAGAAAGAAAAGAAAGAAAGAAAACACGTTTATTCCACCTAAACAGACGCACAAAACATTACAAAAAAAAAACAAAAACAAATTTCCCTGTCAGGCCATGTGTGTATAGGGCATAGGTGTATTACGCCTTACAACCATAGACAAAGGAGTTGACTAGGTTGTTTTGACCACTATAATCTGTGTTTTTAACACCGGCCCTACTCTAGTAGGATATATCTTTGCACCGACCTCAACAGAGACAAATTAAGACTAAAATAAACCAAAGTTAACCTATAAATAACCAAAAATCCAAGAAAAAAACATATTAATTATACCAATACAATCTAAGAATCTAAGTTGTGCGTCGCATCTAAGCAAGAATAGGCCGCTGCTCAGCATATACCGTGACGCTGGGCAAATCCAGCCATCTATGGTGCTGGTTTATAGCAGCCACCGTTCGAGTGACAACTTTGGCGTTCCCTCGGAGAGTAAACACAAAACAGATAAATAAATAAATGATAGATAATTGAAATAAATAAATAAAATAAATTCTTATTGCAGCCCTACCTAATGTAACATACTGATATTATTATGTAGCAACACAGTTTTTAGCAGTTTCCTTTAAAAATGTGGGGGCGGGAGATTCCGAATTGACAAAAATAATTCCAAAGTATTATCAAAAAATAAAAACAATTGAACTGATAAAAGATTTGCTTACGATCGAACGGAATTTCCGAAGTGTGTAATAGGAAAGATAATAAGTCATTTATTACATATAAACTAGTTGAACCGGCGAACTTCGTACCGCCTAACAATCAATGAATATAGTATATCTTTCGATCTAATCAACCGATTGCGATGAAACAAAGCCTAAGTAATACACTTCTGGACACATCTATTGGCCCACCTTAGAGTTTAGGTTTCGATGGCCCCTACCGAAATATGATTGCTAGATTGAACAAAAACTGTTGATGCAGTTTTAAACCTGATACATTTTACCATCTTTTTCGATCGTATTGTTTTAAATTTAAATTCAGAATACCATACGACATGGAGCTATACCTAACAAGTCGGATATGCGCCTTGTTAAAGGCAATTGATTTTTGAATAAAAAACATGTTTTATCAAATAAAGGTTTAATTTAATAACGCGTGTTGCCTCCATGGGCATCTACCACAGCTCTCATACGATTAGGCATAGAGTTTATCAACCGCTCTATGAAATTTTGAGGAATCATCTCCCATTCCTCTTCTATGGCAGTTTTCAACTCCTGCATCGTCTGGGCAACTGGCTGACGAGCCCTAACACGTCTTTTTAGCTCGTCCCATATGTGCTCAATGGGGTTCATGTCTGGGCTTCTGGCTGGCCAGTCCATAACTGTGATGTTCACATCCCGAAGATATTCCCTGACGATGCCGGCCGCATGGACTCTTGCATTATCATGCATAAAAAGGAAATTTGGGCCCACATAGTCCGCGTATGGTATCACGTGAGGTTCTAAGCACTCACGAATGTACCTTTCAGCATTTAACGTTGGCAGCCGTGGTCCTGTAACAACCTCAAGTTGAGTTTAGCCGCTCGCGGATATACCGCCCCAGACAGTCCATGAGCCACCGCCATAAGCAACCCTCTCTTCAAAGCAGCATTGTGCGAAACGCTCTCCCTTACGTCGGTAGACCTTCTTCCTTCCATCATTGCCATGTAACACAATTTTAGACTCATCAGAAAAGAGTACACGGCTCCAATCTTGCTGTGTCCAATTTAAATGACTGCGTGCGAAATGAAGGCGCGCTGTTCGGTGGGCTCGCGTTAGTTTGGGCCCATTAGCTGGCTTGTGTGGTACCATATCGCGTTCTTTTAACCTTCTCCGAACAGTTCGAGCGCTCACAGATACTCCGTGGAAGTCGCGAAGTTGGTTTTATATCTCAATGGAGGTAAGGTGACGATTTCTCAAGCTGGTCGTCACGATGAATCGATCCTGCCTTTCAGTTGTGACCCGAGATCGTGGCCTTCCTTGGCGACGAACAAAGCCGCCAGTCTCTAGGTACCTCCGATAAACATTTCAGACCGCAGATCGACTTAAATTAAGTTGAGCACTCACGTTTCTTTGGCTGTGTCCGGCCTGAATAAGTGCCACAGCTTGGACGGCGACTTCAGGTGAAGTATCCATAGATTATTGATAGAACCTCACCTTAATGTTAAGAATACGTAATGTTTGTTGCAAAACCAACGATATCAATCACTTTTTCAAGAATTAAATCCAAGTAAACCAATAAAACCAAGTTTTCTTAGTATTCGATTGTTTGATATCAACAAACAGGCTCCAAATTGTCTTTTGTTTTTTTAAATTCTGTGTTCGAAATTCAAAAAAAGACTATTGAATGAAATTGTGAATGTGCCAGGTTCAAAACTGCATAAAAACTTTTTGCTCGACCTAATATAAAATTTTAGCTAGGACCAAACGAAACTGAAAATACAAGGTGGGCCAATAGATGTGTCCAGAAGTGTATATCAAGTTACACACAATTTTAATGTATAAAAGTTATCTACGTCGATTTCGTGCATTTTATGTGATGCGCGCACAACTAAAAACTTCTAAAGATTTGATAAGAAAACGTTTTCAGTTATCCACCTAAACTAATTAATCGGTTAGCAACGGTATTGGAAGCCATTCGAATTCCGACCGATTTCTTCAAGACTAAAAAAGGTTTAGAGTGAGGAAATAGTCGTGACAAAGGCTTTTTTACTTGTAATTAAAGAGTAAATCCTCAGTCAGCAGGCTTCGGTTGCCGAGGAGTGTGAAGGCTGCGTTACGTCACCCGTTCCACAGACTGACTGCAGCGCTCTGATTGGTAATGCCGAGAAGCATTCGCGAGCCTCCTGTCAAGTGCTCCTCAAAGTGCATCGTGGAGGCCAGAGGAAGTTCTGAATGTAAACGGTTTTAATATTTTTGTAGAATATCATCAAAATATTTGTTATCTAACCAGTTTATCTATAAACTAGCTTCTGCCAGCGAATTCACCCGTTTCATCCCCATAGAGGGTGGCTTTTGAATGAAAAGGGAGTTAGTGATAGCGTGACGAGCGACAGGACAGAATGGAAGAAAAAAACCGTGTTGCGCCGACCTCAAATAAAACGGGATAAGGGCAGGAAGATGATGATGAGAGGGTGACTTTTGGAAAATCCTCTCTAAGTGCTTGCCTACGTCATAAAAGGAAACCTTGTAAAAATTTTTCGCCTCTAGTCCGAGTAGTTTCTAGTCTACGTTGATAAGTCAGTCAGTTTCTCCTTTTATGTAGATAGATATACAAAAATAGTATACTAATTGTAAGAATAATATTAAAATTGGTAGAAAATTAAACGAGATATAACAATGATAAACAAATAATGTTCCTCGCGCCAAGACGCTGTTTTCTAAGGCAGCCATACCTTGGGTGGCATGGCCTTTGATATCCATATTTGAAGACATTTTTTTTCTCTTTGTAGCTTTATAACTTTGTTGTTGATGAAGATATTTAAATTTTTTTTTCTTATTTGTAAATAAGTTTTTTTTTTAATTTTGCAAATACAAATTGTGTAGAAGTATTCCTTATTAAATTTGACAAAAAATAAAAGGGCCTGGCTTGTCCGATGTGTACATACTACTAAAATAACTACCACTACTCTGGACCTCTAATTATTATTTTATTATTTCTTTCAGTTTTGTTCCAAGTTACATTCTAGAGTTTTTCTCAAATGTCAAAACGAGCCATTTATGTTTGAACGAGTTCAATTTCCCGGTTTATATAAAATTAAAAACCACGACTTTCCTCTATAAGCACACCGACTTAGTGATACAAATTCCACAGTCGTTCTGACGGAATAATCAAAATAATCCAGGGCATACAGCAAATCCGATACAATCTGGATCTATTATTTGATCCGCGATCTATATCAGTGGTAATTTTGTTAAAATATTCAACAATTTCGTCAACGTTGTCCCATTTGTCGTTTGGCAATCACGCACCTTATTTCTTGAGCCAACTGGGACGTCAGCATCATCATTTTATTTTTATACCAACGCCAGGCATTGTATTTACACATTTTAAAGTATTTATGCGTTTGTAAGGTTACCTTCAGAGCCGAAAACGTTCAAGTGATCCCTAATTAATGCTTGTTTACGCAGATCGTTCTCGTACCAACCTTTTAATTCTCAATTACGAGAAATTTGAAATTCAATTTCACTCGATGTTGGGTAAGTCGTAAGATTGAGTACAATTAACTTATAATAACTTGAGGAGTTTACGAGCATAACGATTTCTTAGTAATACGTATTTCAAGCGTGGTATCCATTTCGATTATGTACTTGGTAACGAACAAATCGGAGGAGATAAGCGTTGAAGTGTAATAATTTAAATTACAAAATGATCGGGTAAGTTCACACGCGTGCTCACGCACATCACGTTCAATAAGTCTGTGGTGTATAGACAATGGGTGAGGTGAAGGCGTTGATCTGTCAACATCGGAATTTATTGCGTTAAATGGCAATGTTTATATAATTTAAATATTAAATACATTATGTATAATTATAATATATACAACATTATTTTTAGTATATGCGAAACCTGAATATAGTTTGGTTAGAATTAGTATCTGAATCAATTCCGATAATTTTTACATCATGTTATATTTTTTTCAAAAAGTAGATATTTAAAAATGATAAGTTGAACACCACCAAAACTAAGTACCACATAGGTCACGGCAGTTCATAGCGGGCATTAGGCGCCAGCGCACAGCTGGGTTGTGGCTGGGTGCGGCGCGGCGGCGGGAGAAAAACAACCCCTCAGTCGCCCGGGTATAACAAGCTTAAACTTTGATTTTTCATGATACAGTAATACAGTTATAAAATTTTGTACATCGATTCTTTACATAAAAATCTAGTATTTTTGTTGTAACACGTGTTTCGGGTTATATGTTAGTTTAAGATTTCACATAAGTACTCTGCTTCTCTTCCTTTCGCGCGGCTGGAAGGAAGTTCTTTTGAAATAAGCAGTACCTTTGTACTAATATCTATAACTGTTAGCAATATTGCAGTGGTTGTGGAGGGCATATCGTAGTGGAGTTAAGAATGCAGATTAGCGTGATCGACGCCGCATTGCCGCTGTTGGGTAACTTGAGGCAGCGACGAGGCGTTTGCGTCACGAGCCCGCCGCGGAACCGGCGCGACGCCGCATATATTATGAGTACACGAGGCCCTGCATTATGCACTTGCGAAATTAACTTTATGACAATCGATCGACCGACCGGCGACCTTTATTCAAGGCTGCACAGGAAATGGAATCTTCTTCGTAGCTTTATAGTAATTGTTCTTGAGAATACCTACTTATTACAATCCAATAATATCAAAATTACATTCGTAGTTCTGCAATTCACAATCTTTAAAGTTCATGCATTCAAAATGACTACATATTCCAAAAACTAATCTAAAATGAGTACGAATCTGTTCCTCGTAATATCATAAACGGTTCCGACTACGCGAGCTAGTAACTGGCTAGGTGATCATTACTCCAATTTGTCGTGTCTAAATTCTATCGGAGTGGCACTGAAGCCATTGCGCAACGACAGCTGCGTCTAGGTTTCAATTGAGCAACTCTGAATAATATTTTTTCCCTCCAAACCACAGAATTGGATCAGCGGGCGTGACGAGAGACTAAAGATGGTGGAGATTACATGCTATCCGGCAACCATCCCGTTATGTACCGCGTTGCGTCCAGTGCGGCTGTACCTTAACACCAAGACTAATCTGATGTAGCCACGGTTAAATATTAACCAAAACAATCGATAATTACATCTTGTGCAAAGAGATAAGAGCCGTCTCAAACACGGGTATCGTTCGTGTTTCGAATCTGTATTGTTCTCAAACGGCTTGTAATTGCGTAGCTATTTGTAATAATATTTCACCGTCACCATTAATCCTCCCACGAGTATAAAATAACGGCGTAAAACAAAAATCCATAAATAAGGTTTAACGAGAAAAACTCAATGCTATTGTTCCTGAATCTAAATCATTCCGCCCGATTATCTTTTTACCATTGACCAAACCAAGGTTAAATGTCGGTCAAGGTTTAGCGGGTGCTGAAACATTGTGTTATGTAAATTGAGGCATTACACGATAAACAATGCACATAAAGCGGACGTTAATCAACTCTTATAAATTCTATAGAGTTAACAGGTATTGGAGTGCTGCGATTCGCCAGGAATCTTACGTCAGTAGACGCAGACATTTATTTATTACAATCAGCTGTGATATTAGAGTCAAGCTACGCCATTTTGTGCTGGTAGTAAGGTAATGCAGTGGCCGCCTGTAACCGATATCAGCTGACCGCAGGCAGATAAGTAATACGCACCTATGTACATAACAAAACCACAACTGAGCGATAGGATAATTAGAAAAATAAGAAATAAATCAAGTCCCTGTTTCACAAATTTTCCATTATTCACTTCACAGGTAAATTGCTAGCCTTCAAAGGTAGTATAAAAGAAATAGAATTAAAATTCTCCGTGGTTCTATTGGCGTCCGTAAGAAGACTTCTTTGCACCGTTTAGTCCTTTAAGGTCCATCGTGCATGGCGTGTGCTGCATCTCTAAGATTGGCGTTTGAAAAGAAAATTCGAATTGGTTCTCTTCTAGATATGTCCGCTTGTTATTCTTGTCTGGCTTCTGAGATATTTTATGCCATGGAGCATTACACGGAACTTCAATATTCCAACGATCGAATTTGGAAACTTGAAAGAGAATTTTAATTGACTTCGTTGAAATGGTTGAAAGTCAGTCAGTCTTCTACATAGCTATAAATAAATAATTGAATTTATTGTTTTCAATCATGAAGCGGTGTAAAAGACAATAAATATTCCCCTTCTTACAAACAAATTCATAGCAAACGCAGGTGTGAGCGGTTAAGGCAGGGGCTGTGCTTTGAGCCGGCAAGCAATGAAGCCTCCACTCGAAGGCAATTTCCTTTCCATAAATTTGATACTGTCGTTATCACCACGCTTCACTTGCTGTACAATCTAATTTGAGAACGGGGAAGTGGTGTCATGTTCGCCTTTTGAGTGGCATTGTCATTGAAACTGGTGTTTATTTGAAACAACTTCATTAAAAAGATTTTGGTGTGCGATGGTCTGTTAGTCAATGGCGTTTCTGAATACAATTTGTATTCTTTTGCCCCCTAAGGGTTTTCTATTGAAACCATATCATAGATCTCAATCGCACCCTCAAAATTCCACACTAAAAGTGAAACCTATTCATCAACCAACTCCACTGCAAAAAATCTCAGTCTAAAAGCATAATTGCATTTTTCAAAAATACCCTCTTTCTTTGGAAAGTGCCGTCTGGCCGGCGGGCGCCTGTTACCTGCTGGTGCTGTACATTCATCTGCTTCCTGTTATTCGACTCTCAGCACTCAAGGTGACGACAAAAACTCAGGTACAGAACAAACACTATTAAACGCATTGTTCGTATAAAATTCACTATAATTTTTCAGTGAATAACGGAGAAACCGTCTTTACATTCTGCTTCGCTAGTTTTTTGAGTCCTCTATTGTCGTGATAACCCGTGATGGATTTTTAAGAAGAGGCTTAAGAATGTTGAAAATGGATCCTATCGATTCACGTGTAAGTTCTACACATAGTTTTAATGTTATTGAATAAACTTCGCTGATCAATTCGTTTGTGCAATGCTCAGTTAAGCTCGATTTAATTTCGATTAAACAAAGTTATGTTACGAGCTCGACGAGAATTCAATACGCCTACAGTCGAGTGCTATGCAAATATTACAATATTAACTAGGGTTGCCAGATGTTCTGGGAAAGTTAAAACATTTTAATCTTGCTTAAAAGTTTGTCAATTTTCCCAAATACATCTTGCGATTGTAATAACATCATTAATTTCCTGAAAGCTTTTTCCAATACCATTATTTGTACAGTAATTACGTTCAGCAACGAAAACAAATGCGTAATTGAGTACGAAATATATCAAGTGGATCCTGCCTTGACAGCGATCGAAGACAGAGCATTCGATAGCTGCGCGTAGGTGGTAACGTAGGCGAATATACGGGGGCTCCACACGACTATCTCCAAAAAGTTCAGTATACATAATTAAACCACATTATCTGAACAATGAACCTACATAATTTGTCTTATTCTAATCCCATCTACATAATTGGTTCGTGCCAAAAAGGAAAGGAACTATTAGAGTATTTGCATGATCCAGATTTTTATCGGCCGTTATAAGCATAGTTAGTATAATCTGGCACAGCCTTAAAGAGATCCAATTACTTAGCGTATGTAGTCTGCCAGCACGTATTCACACTTTATGTGCTGAGTTGATACCTAGGTCCTATAACTAGATTCAAAAGTAAGGGAGATTCATAAAGGAATTAGGTTGAAATTGCAAAAGAGAATGAAAATGGAAAGACAGAAAAAAGAGAGGCCGATGCAACACAGAAAAGGATCATTACAAAGAAAATAAGACAATTAACATACAAAGAACCCCACACGAACACGGCGAAGTTTGTTGATATTACCAAATGTCTAGTTTTGCAAATTCCCGAGCTCAGCCTCATATCCTTGCATGTCACAAGCATATTTCGGCACGTGTTCCCAGCCAACGCATCTGCTCATGTCAATATGCGGATACAACATTTCATTTGGTTACCCTGGATTTTCACCAAATTCGCATCAAGCTATTATAAACTCTATAACTCTTTACATACAGTTCATATTACATACACGTGTATTAATATTAAATAGGTTATGAAAACGTGAATGTAAGGAAATTGTGTGGGGGTTCCCGTTGTTCGCTACATGCCACTGCCTGACTGTCATCTGTCAATGGGCAGCTTCCCCTACTAGAGGACGTCTCACGGAAGACCTTTTGTGAAGGTCGAAAGTGATTGACGTGAAATGAACAAGATGGTAGAATTGGCCGATAAGTTGGGACCTCGTATAGATGAGTTCCATGGAGACGTTCTTGGTTTATTTATCACGTCATGTCACCCCACATTTCTATGCCGCAAGGTGTCTTGGATAGCAGTCACAATAATTTATTTAGATGTTCTACAATATTTTGAATTGAATTTTTTTTTTTAGGAGAAAATCATTTAACTAATTTTCTCGCTCTAAGGTGAAGTGACTAAAATTTACCTGTCTTTCAGTTGTGTTTCTAGAAATAACGGACCCTAGCGGTCAAAGACCATACTTGACCTCTACGGTTTTGCTGACATCCCTTCGTGGCTAGTCCTTCCTAGACAGGTGAACGGCGACCTACCCATTGCACCTCGCCCGCAAGCCAACGCCTACGTCACCTATCGCTGCGGGTAAAGCGTGTAGGATAGCCGTTTCCTCCCGTTTGTGACCATACCTTTCGCTAGCATTAGGTACTAGCTTTTAAAATTTATGGCGACATTTATTTTCGTTGCTGACATATTAAAACAAAATCCTACAAATCAGGCGAAATCCGATAAAATTAATAAGAAGTGTTAGAGTAAACGACAAATAATCACGTACATGTTTAATATACATCCTTGACCTAAACAAAACATATACCTGCATAGTTTCACATACATTATGAAACTGCGAAGTTCCGTTCAATTTTGAACCTGTGGCTAATGCCAATTGTATGCTACCTACACAGACATTACGCTGCACTGGCATGGAACATTCGCCATAAAGCAACCAATAATCAAGTAGCTGTATGTAAAGTAGTATACGCCTCAAGGTGCTATGTGTTAGCTTGTAAAACTTGGCTTGTTGGTTCAGATTGTATGGTGAAATTGGCCGTGTCGTTTCCGGAAAAAAAAAAAATTGAACTCTCTCAAGGCTTGGCCATTGGACGTGTTCCTCCATGATCGTCGGTTAATTTACCGAAGATTCCGGAGGATTGGAAGTTATGCCTTAGCTTGTTAAACTTGGCTGGTCAGTTCAGATTGTATGGTGAAATTGGCCGTGTCGTTTCCGGAAAAGAAAAGAAGTAGAACTCTCTCAAGGCTAGTAACCTTCCAGCTTGACCATTGGACTTCTTCCTCCAGTCTGTTCTTCCTCAATCGTCGTTTAATTTAGAGGAACAATTTACCGGAGATACCGGAGGATTGTAAGTCATGTGTTAGCTTGTTAAACTTGGCTTATTGGTTCAAATTGAAAGGTGAAATTCTCTCTAAAGCAAAACTAAAAAGTACTTCTTAGATCGTCAAAAACAGAGGACAACAGAAGTTGTTGGGAAAGTGGATGTAACATAAATATTGGTCAAACAGGAGCCCAACAAACAGAGAAAAAATGCACCAGCATTGGTCAAAAGTCAACGACGCTGTAAACAGTAGCAATACCAGGTACAGATACGATATTGGACGAATTCCGGCGCACAACGAGGCCAGCCCACGCAAATGGCGCGAAATGGGACATCCTTCGTTCTAGTTGCATGAGCTGCATTGTTGTTTCGCAAGCTCGCGTACTAGAGCATTAATTAAATTAATTTGTTTACACAATGATCGGCAGCAGCAGCGGCTCCTTGAATTATTTTCCAATTAAAACGTGATTAACGAGGCGTTTACGAATATAAATTTTGCTCGGATTCTAACCTAGAAAATAAACAAGAATTTTGTTCGATTTTTCTATTTTTATCTGATCCTATCTATGAAATTATATCGTTATTTTTCTTGCATACATATTTCATAATGCTTACACAAAAATAATTCATGTTTAAAAATGTGAAAGACGAAGATGTATTCCTTATTTAAAAATGCATTTATTAAGCGTCAAATAAAATACTTAATTATGAATATTATAACTATAAATTCGTCCATATGCATGCACGTTACCTAGCACGGCATTAGGGAAATATAATAAACTTCACAGCACACGATATACACTTATAAAACGCATTAGCAATGCACGTTTTCCCCGATATAAAAAAAATACCAAACTGGGGGAATACAAAATTATCCATCACTATGGGGAAACTTGAATAAAAAACGTGGTAAAATGCTGAGTCACAGATAAAACGAGGTGATTCACCCAAATACATATTAAATAATTAAACTTATCGCACAGCTGAGAATCACATTCTTGGATTAAATTGATCGTAATTACTCCTAAACGACTGCTTTGAGGATTCTTTGTGGCGAATCCTATTAGCTTCCTGTCTAATACAAAGTAATACTTTTCGTGGAATTTAACAATAAAATAGGGAAAACCGAATTTGGAAATCTCAAATATATCGGGAATTGAAACTGTATAAAATTTATCGTATTTTGCTTGCGGGATGGCGCTGGGGGAATTCCGATGCGTCTGGCGTATTCTGATATTATTACCGAATCGCATAACTTTGGAGAAAAGCCACAGAGCGCCCGGGGCAAATTTTATAATGTGCTTTTTGCTGCAGCAAAGAAATACGTTGCCTTCTCAAATGATAACTGTACACGAATACAAAGATATTCACATTATTTCATCAAAATTTAGCTCCATAAGACTTCACAATGCGGAATTCAAGGTAAGTCAATTACTGCGACAATACCATGTATTTGATATGCCACACACTGCACATAAGGACATTATCTCAAAATTTTTTGTAATTTATGTCTCGTACCTCATCAGATGTGGTCGTTTTCACATCATTGTTTTCTACATGACCTTAGTGCTGACGGCCAGTGCGTAATTGCCGAACACTGTCCATTCAGTAGAAAAACATACGTTGGTTATACAATACGACAAAACAAATGTCCTATACAAACTTAAATTATCACTACAATGATTCTTAATGAGTAGCCGATTGTTTGCCATTGTCCACGTATTCGCATATGTTCTCGACAGGCCATCCCAATTCTCGGCGCCATTGTCCTACGAACAAAGGCCATATTCCAAGATGGCTGGCGGCAAGTACAATCATATCCACGTCCTTACGAGACGTCTTTAAAAAAAATGGAATGGCCTGATGGACGTCGGCGGTTCTACTGATGACCCAATTTGGAGCGTCCCCAAGGTACGAAATTGTGCCTTTTACGAACCCAGTGCTGCGTTTCAAGCCATGAAAGTACTTTGATTGCGTTTTAGTTCCGGTATACTCGTGTAACGTTTTGCTTTTAGTGAAATTAAAACGGAGATTCCTCGTCCAATAAATTCTTGCGTCACCGCGTGTTCAAACGCATTTAGGAATGTTACTCTAGGAGCCTGAACAGCTATGCATTCTAATAAATTAACAAAATCTTGTTATTTAGTGACAGCTTACCTACTAGCTAACGTTAAACTAATATAAATTCGTTCCGAATTAACCGAATAAACAGTTGTGAGAATTGGAAAGTAGGGGACCAAAATACATCAGATTTAATGTCACATGCTGTAAGAGGGTTAAGAACATGAAACTGCATTCAGATTGAATTGGGTCGAGCTGGAAAATGTCCACATTGACTGTCAGCCATGTCGCCATGTGCTATCGGCTAAAATCCCAACCAGAATTAGTCCAAGTCAATTGTAAGGAATAAGTACTATAAATTAAAATAAGAATTAATACTAAAAAGAGGATTTGTTCTGAAACAGCATCAAAATTGGTAACTCAATGAAGCAGTTATTAGCATTTCAAATATTAGAATGAAAAAGAGTAGAGGCAAGGTGGGAACACAAGTAACCTAATGGCAGTGACGTCACATTTCAGTTTGTGAATCCTTTTCTGTCACTTGACAGTTACCCGTTCCATTAGATTGGAAAGGTTTCTAAAAGACTAAGCCGACGTGAAATTTTTTTTTTTGAACCAATTGTCGTTTACAGTTTTGTTTTAACTATACATATAACACAAACGCTAGTATTATAGTACGTGTCTATTGTATTTGTATCCAATATGTCAATATTTTGTTCTTTGTTCAATGATTGTTCACAAAATGATTCACTACTTATTTCATCGCTAACGTCTGCAAGGTGGGTAGGAAGTAACTAATCGGAACTGCGTAATAAGGATGGATAATATTTTGAGGAAAGCTGACAATGCATTAATAAACCATAAGTGAAGTCGATTCAAGTGTCAAGCGGTTTTACTGCTGACCCACAAGGAGGTCAAATGCACAAGCGGTAACGGTACACTTATAAATAGTCTTCGTGTGGTGAATGAATTATACTCTATGGACTGTTCCGTTTTTCACGCTTTGTTGTCCTTAACAAAATTACCGTCTTTAGAACCGATATGAATTTTAAGTTTTACTCGAAAACAATTTTACTGGATTGCCCTTCTTAAAGACTTCACGGAAGCGAATTAGGGTTTCGAAATTTAAAGATCACCGATATTGATAATGCGTTTGCGAGAACTGGTATTATCGGCATGTAAAATTTAAGAATAACCATTTTGACCTTTGTAATACCATATTATTAACATTATGAACTTATTTCTTATACAAAACAAGTTTTCTTGACATTCAATAACGGTATGCTAATAGATTCTTGTATGAAAGAGAAAAAATAACCGTTACATCATGATTATAGTTATAAAATAAAACTTTTTGTATTTGAATGGTAAATAATTTATATTAATATTGTTCATTGATTTATCAACAACTAAATTGTTTACCTTTATTTATAATAAGTCCAATCCAAATCAATGAATTATACGATTCACTTAGCATTCGTTAGTTAGTACGAAGACAATAGAAAAGCATTTCTTTTTTCCAGTCAGCCTAGTGACCTAGATAGACGATGATAACACAGAAACAATTTGCTAGGTCATGTTTATAAGACAGAAAAGTGATAACATGACAAAATCAAGACTTGTCAAATTTTGGGCATACCACAGTCGCGAAGGTAAGTCCCCTCTGAGGAACGGTTTTCTCTTCTCTTCTGCTCTTTCCGCCCGACGCAGGTCCTTCCCTTAACATCGGTTCTTCGGAAGCTACCTGATTCGGATCCAATGGAAAGAAACGCCAAGGTTTCATCATAGTGCAGAGATCGCCCGTTTGACGCGGTAGAAGTCTGCTCCGTTTGGGTGGAGCATCGCTGGGTCCGACGTCCTTTCGCGTCTGACCATGATCAAGACCATGGTAAGGAGCAAGAGGGAATAGGTTGCAGTCATCTCCTTAAAAAGCAGTGATGTGAGCGAAGGGCGTGGCTTAAACCGTGAAGGAGAGGACATCCTCCATCGCCACCGCTGGAAATACCACGACGGTCGGAAGTCGCAGGGCGATTCTCGGCCACCGACGGCAAAGACTTGCGGTCTAAGCCCGAGTCGACGGCGTCTTATTTTGCACGTGCGCCTCAAAGAGATTTTTCAGCAAGATGGACGCGACCCGCAAAGGTCTATCTGCTAGCGCTGCGGGATGCTTCGAAATAGTACCTAACTGAAGGAACTCGGCTAGGATTTAGTCAGTAAAAGTCTGACACTCCCTCTAGCTCAAGAGTTATTAGACGATTTGCCAACACAAAAAAAAATAGTTCAATTTCATATTTTACCTAGTGACCTCATTGTCGGCGCTTTCGATTCAATTCATTCGATGTTTTATCCAATTGTCACGGTTATCTTTCGTAATTTCTCTAAAATAGCTTTACAATCATTTCAATCATTGCTGTCCGAATTGGTTTTACGTACAGCGAATGATTTCATCTTGATATAGAGTGTTTGAACTTTGACGCCAAATTAGGTGCTGGTACACCGGTAAGGGTCAAAAGTGTAGTTGTACTCTACCAATGCTAGTGTCTATAATTACTTCGTATAGGAGAGGGTCATTGGTTCATGACTGATTTAATTTGTAGCATAGAACCTAAAGTATTGAATAAACTAGTTGTGGTCCGTTGAACTTCTACTACAAAGAAATTTTAGACAAGAGTGCAACTGCACTTTTGATACCTGAATGTACATATTGATGTACTGTGTTATTTCTGACGAACTTCCGTCACTCAAACTGGTCTAATGTCATTATGTTTATGAGATTGAGCTAGACGTGCCATATTCACAACTCCTACGTAAGTGGAAAGTGTACAAGGGCTTGAGATTGGGTTCACCCTGTTCATGTCATTGCTAACAATCCCAATTACGAATATGATAGAGCGAGTATGTTCAGTCAGATCAACAGCGTCCTTCGTCTAGACGTAGATGAGATAATGAGCGCTGAGCGCCGCGTCTCATCCCAGGGTCCGATGAACCGTCTCGCCACTGCCCCCTGTACACGGTACCCTTACCCACCGGGCCTCCCCAACCCATTGAGGCATCTAGTCTAGGTAAATAATCTCCGAAATATTGAAGTTCACATTGTCTGCGAATCCGATAAAGGTTACCAATATTTATTTAAATTCCACGTGTATTTGTATGGCTTGAGCAAATATTGTTTAGATCTTTGAACGAAATGTAATAGAAATAAGATATTTTAAATCTCAAAATGAGCATAATACTCTTTTTATAAACCATGTTAATGTAAATTAAAAACACCTCTATGTTATGAATTGAATAGTTAAAATAGTATACAAATAAGGTGTGAATGTATGACTGTATGTAACAATAATTTGTATAAACGCTAAACGTGTAAAACAAACAGATTACTTAAACATACTTGATATAACAGATTTATTGTCCAAACAACACAGCTTGTTTACACAACCTGGCGACTTTGATGGTAATTTAAAAAGTTTCCAATTTTAAAGCCGTATAAATAGTCTGTTGTGAACGTTTCGGGAGCTTGCTGGGGTGAAACACTTCATTAAAAGATAAAAGGGAAACTTAGACCGAAAGCACTTTGTTATAAAGAAAGTTTGGTTCTTAGAACAATATCAAAACAGCCTTCTAACTTCCAGTGAGTGAAGTATTGCTTTAATTTTAGTCTCGTGGAGAGTAAGTTGTGCGGTTTCCTGCAAATAGTAGGACAGCATTAGACCTGAGGTATAATGGAAAAAGTTTCACCTATAGCAAGTGTGCCACAAACGATTATAAGCATGAACTCGACGGTAAATTGCAGTTCCACGTTATTTGTTTCGCTTTGTTATTAAACCCCTTGGATTAGACTGCACGTGAGAAACGAAACGTGTGGTTTCTGCTTTATAAATATGGAAAATCCTATGAATTTTCAGCAGACATTATTGCAGCTGTAAAAGCTTTCCAAACGTGATACTTTCACCAGTAAAAGCGGGATGTTTCCTGGACAGCGGCCAAGGCTGCACTCTCAACGATAACGCGCGAGATTTTCAGAGGGCTATTTTGAACTGTGATTAAGGTTTATTGGATATTTCGTATTCACTCTCTTACAAAATCAATGCAAAAAATACACCAACAATTGATTAGGATTCTATTATTGGTACCCCTTGAAACAAGGCCTGGCTTTTACAAAAGGAAACGATTCAGATATAGGCATATCCTCCCATAATAATAGTAGTAGTTTTACGTAACATAATCTGGAGTAAATTCATGAGAACTAAAACCAGTTCTCTTCGTGATCTTGAAGGTTGCACGAAGATAAAACACGAGTGAAAGTAAGTTAACCGGGGCGGGGTAAACACGTAGCAAATATACTTTTGCTATATCAATAAAAGAGACGGTGAACAACCGTTAGACGAATAGCCTAACTTCATCATGATTTTTCAGGGGACCGTAATAAACCCTAACATCGCCCACTGACATAATTCAACCAGAATGTACGAACGACCGACCTAACCTAAAAGAAAAACCCTTCCATCTGATAAGCATAAAATCGCAATTTAGTTCGTATTTACTACGAATATGCAAATGAGGACATTCGTTGTAAACCAACCGGTTTAGAGACCTCGAAAATTAAAAACATTTCTGTTTGCTGAAGAACAAGTTCATTGACGGGGGGAGCAGTCTACCGTCACGTAGCAGTCAAGACTTTATAATGACTACTGTTTGGATTCCTTCGATGGGACCAGTTGGACCAGTGAAAGCTTGCAAGGGGCTCGCTTAGTGCTTGTCTAGATTAGATGTGAGGATAGGCAGTCGATTGCAGATCGCGGTTGTCAAGCCACGGTATCGATTGTGGCGGGTGTTGCGCGCCGGTCGGCCCGGCGACGTCCTTGGCCCAACCACGCCGTCTCTTACTCCCACCCCAAGTCTGACGTCACACTCGCGCCCCACCCTCGTTGACATGCGGATCGGGTCATCCGTGACGTCACGTGTTACCCCGTTAGCGCCACCAAACATGATGCATCACTGAATTTTTATGACTACCGGCGTTGCCAATCACCGTGGATGGCGGTTAGAACAAATATTTTAGCATTGCCTTTTGCCAGGGTATGGGTCTGTCGAACGGCATCGGAATTTTTAATTTATTCGGAACAGGTGGGAGCCTGTGATGATAAATTCCCAAATTAAATCAAAGACAAACAGCTTAATGTTTCATCCCTTTTATGAAACGAAACAAATTACATTGTCTGGCGTTAAGAGGATGAAAATTATGAATTTATTATTGCAAGCTGAATTTACAGCGCTGGCAAGTCATTACTGGGTCGTTTGTCGGTATTCATTTCATTCATGCATTGCTCTTTTAACAACGCTGTACAAAGAACCAATCAATTTTTATTGAAGTTCCGAGTGCTTTGCAGTTATTTTTGTCGGGGAAAGCATTTAGTTGCTCAGTTTAACACTTATTTTATGATGAGTTACGTTTTACAGTTCATGGCGGGAATGTCGGTGGCGATGTCTCTCAACGATTACATTAAACAATATTTTTTTCCAATTATATTAATAAAGATATAGAAGAAGAATATTATTTGGTCTTTCCATCTGGAATTTCTTAGTAGCATCCCAAAGTGGTTTAGTTTGTTGGGAATAGACTCACTTAGAACCGAAATGAGGGTGCACCTACCAACCACATAAGTATATATGTAATCATAATTAAGTATCATAAGTAAATCTAAGTCCCTTCGGGGTTTATAAAAGTGACGGCATTTTAAATTTCCCCAAGCAAATACCTATCGTGGAAAAATGAAAATGCCTGATCACTTATAACTTGTAATTTTTCCTTGAGTCGTATTATAACAATATTGAGTGTTTATTTGTGTGTCATTAGGTCATTAAACCTGTACAATGCTACAGAGGTGTGGCACTAAATCCATTGCAAGAAGATTCTCGTCGTGCACCGCTCACCTCGACCATGTTATGAAGGACCATTAGCATATTTACAAAAACCAGCTAGACCTAGATCTTAGGCCAATGACCTGTATGAAACAGATTCATTTGCTGTAAATAGCTAACTAACAGTATGGGTGGAACAAAGCCAATGACTGATTAACCATAATTATCAGCGACCCCGGTAGAGATTGTAGATGATAATTTTAATGGTGTGACTGTATCCTTGGGATAATGATGGTAAGTTTTGAAAATAATAAAGCATAGCATAGTCGGCCTTAAAATGTTCCCACTGTTGGGATGGAGAGGTAATGAGCCGTAATCCAACACGCGGCCTCAGTGCAGGTTGATGAATGTCACATGTCTTCGAATTTTTAGTTCTAGGACATGTCGGTTTCCTCACGATGTTTTCCTTCACCGTTTTGAGACCAGTGGTGATGAAATAAATTACACAAAGTAATGCGCTTAGCTAGGTTTGAACCCGTGACCTACTTGTACTCGTAAGTCGAAGCCGTTACCAATTGGCCACCACTGCTGAAAATAATATATAAACAATTCAAAAGATTGTATCTCCAGGATTCGAGCAGACACCAAGACCTTGTGTAAATCGGATATGCTTGCAACAGTGTAGACTGCAGATAATAACAAAAGCCTAGACAGCAAAACGATTCTGTAGACGCAAAAACCGTTTGTAAAGCTAACAATTTATTTTTTACATTCGTAAACAAGTTTTGATCGATGTATTCTGTTGAAGAAATAATCCAGATGGAATAAGACGTAGAAAAATATTTATGAAACAAGACTTGCGATCTTATTGAATATGAATGATTTTTTTTCCGGAACATGAAGGATATATTCATGTTCTGTATCTAGGAGTAAACAATGACGCGATGTATGCTAATTTAAGGAACACTTCCGCTGCCCACTGTCCTAGTCGAAGCGAAATAAATATTTATTTGGGTTCTCGAATATTTTACGGCAAGTTAGCGATGTATAAGTGTTGGCAACAATGAAAATGGCGTTCAATCAAATGAACAGGATGTGGAACAGTGCGTCGACCGCGGCGGCAACGAACTTCGACGCTCCATAGAAATTAGCAAGTGCGGCTTCGTCAAGTGACCACTTGGATTAAGTTGTACAACAACAGTTAACTACCAACAGATACGTTAATATTTCAGCGGAGGTGAACGTTTTTAAATAGTTAAAGCCTTATAATAACAAGAAGATCCGCAAACAAAGGACAAAGTTATTAAACGCAATTTAATTTAACTAAAGGTCACCTTACTTTTATGTATTTAGGTACTTCACCATTAATAAAAAAAAACCAGTACTTAAATAATTCGAAGAAGGCACGACCTACGCATCATAAATTTGCGAGCAAATAACCTTATCACAGACTATTGTTGTTGATCTTTTGCCTGGACCTTATCACTGGTTAAGTGTAACACAATCTGATAATGTGATAGTGGCTCCGCATGGCGGCATGGACTCAGTTCATCACCGACGCTCGTAGGGACCAACGCATTGTTCTCCCGGGGGGCACTAACCCATATGCGCCGATTAGATATGAGAGACGCCACGACACGCCGCCGCCGAGTAAACACACTGCCTCATGCGCAACGCAAAACGTAAACAACAAGATTTATAACAACAAACAGGCTGACACTTTGCGTCTCATTTTATATTAAAAAGGTGGGGACCCTTCGAGCTTTTGGCCCAATTTCGAAGCCCAATTTAAATTATTCAAAAATGTTGCAACATTAGACTGCCGGCGGCTCCATTAGAGACACATGTTTGCTACATTTTTTTGGCACAAAACCAACGTTTTTTCCTTTGTATAATCTTGTTTTAATCGAAGCATGCCTCGTGGCAAGGCGTCGTGGTTCTATTTGCGCATTGCGAAATTTTGAAAGCGTTTCCGAACCGAGGGTGGTTATCCATACCGTTGTAGATGAAATACGCGTCCCCGTTTAGCAATCGTGTATATCGCCATTGTTTGAGCTCGTGTAGCACATTGTTTAGATGTTTTGTAGTGCAAACAGACAACGTCTGGTGCCCGATAAGAGGACCTAATGAGACCCCGGTCTTGTGATATGATTTCGAAACCATAGAGCAGTTTTGTTCCCCTCGATGTGGCAATGTGTTTGGAACGTGTGAGTATACGTAGGTGTGTCTATAATCCAAGGTGGTAGAAAGTATTTACGACCAAGTATAGCCTGTATTATAATCACGAGTCACGACGGCTCAATTAAAATGTTTTGTGCGTAGTAGTAGCTCTCAGCCTACTCCATTGACTAAGCGTGCGCCGTTTACCTTAAGATTAGCTTGGAAAAACCAACACTTGGAAACCGGACAAACGCAAATCCTGTTGATATGTCTTTAGTCACGTGTGTGACAACGTATAGAGATCATTTTACTTTTAAAAAGTAAGACAGTTAAATTATTTGGGTTTTCCAGCTTAATGGTATTGATAAGATGGGAAAGATCAATTGAGAACAAGACTGAAATATGTTGTTTTCTAAAAAACAGATTCTTCTTTATTTCTAAAATATATAGCAGCCAACAAATATCCTTTGGGTAATTCAATTCCTCCCGAATCACAAAAATCATAGCACCGCCCACTGCGATTGAAAAAAAGATGTTTTCTCCCGAAATATTCAACAAGTAGTTTGAATGTATAAAGATACTATGTAACAGGTTAGTGTTACTTCGGGATACACGTGTAACATGAGGTCTACCTCCATCCAAAAATAATTTCATGGTTAAACACAGAACAGAAGATTATTCCTGTGTTCTGTGGTCAAAATGAGAAGATAACAATGGTCTCAAAATCTTTACCCTCTTAGCGTTAAGATTAGACATTTAAAGAAACCTTTTTACTGTTTGTTCAACCGATTGTAACTTCTATTTCGTAGGCATTAGGTTGAACAGACAGTAATAAAAGGTTTTCATAAACGTCTAATGTTATTTTGAACAGAGTAGTTATTCTAAAGTTCTAAACTTACCTGGAACATATCCGTGTCTGGGTCTTCCGTGTATTCGACGATGACCGCCTGACTGCGGCTGAGTGTGTACGATATCGAGTGTTGGCTGGCATCAAGTATCGCCTTGCTGCTGTGAGGCGTCTTGACCACATAGTGCTTTGAGCGCCTCACGCCGTTCGCCGAAGGTCGTCGGTACAGCACGAACTTGCTGCGGCGTCGACCCCTCTCTCCTGCTGGCAGGTATCCGTTGTAACTGCAATAAGAACACTTATGTAACTCCTGAAAACTTAACATTTCGGGTAAAATGTCAGTCGTGCGAACGAGAAAGAGGGATGGAGCCATACCATCACCCTATATCAGTGATGGCGAACCACAGTGTTTCTTTTGCCCAAAAAAAGTGACATTCGCTTTTTATTGAAGATTTATACTAAATATATCATTCCAAATGCAAGAGTAGAACACCCAAGTGTCAATTTCCCATACTTTATTTTTAAAAAAATATTTTAGTTTTCGTGACCTTCTTACTGAAAATACTAAAAATAATTCGTAAAAAAAAATCTATACATAATTATTTGCTTTTTGTATTTAAGTTTCATAAAGCATTTTTTGGTGCACATTATCCAGTTTATATTTATTCAAAAATGTTGACAAAACGTTCAAAAATTTTTTTTTTGTTGAAATCAGTATTTATTTTTTTATAATTTTTCTAGCACGAAGTAGAACCTCTATCTAGCATAAAAAGATTCCTTGTACTAAGGTTTATCATCCACAAAAATATTACGTTCAACTTCGGCCTAGGTTTCGAGAAAATTATTTTTAAATATTTGTATTAGGGTTGTCACTATTTTGACCTTTTGCGATATAGTACCTGCTTGTACCTATTATAACTACCTTTTTAGACAGATTTACTTTCGCAATTATAAGTTTGGATAAAGAATCTGATTATTTCTGATGAAGGGTTACGTGTGGTGCGGGAAGCGGTCCACCCTCGATAAGCTGATGCTAAAACCCCGCGCAACAAGTGATCTGGAGGGACGGGGGTGAGGCGCATGGAGCCGTTACAGACCCATGACGCCACTTTGCCTCAGCAGGGGCTTACCCAACCTGCTGGGGTATGTCCTTCCGGGCCCCGACCGGAGGACTTACTGCAAGGGGGACATGAGGGCGCCAACCCTCATATTGGTAGACGAGTGGCAAGCGAAGCTGTGGAATGCGCCACAGCCGGTACCTCACGACCTCCGGAGGTAGCCGCAAATAGGCAAGGAGGAATCAGTCGGCTACAACTTTATGTATGCTTTTCCGAAGAAAGTAAGGAACTTAAAAAAAATGGATCACCTGAAGATTTACCATACTCGGCCTTACTAAATATAGTTCTTAGGGAAATTGGGCATAATTTAAAACCACTGTCGTCTGTAGACAAGAATCGAGTTATTGACAAGATCAGCTTCTTCCTCACTAACACAATGAAGATGTTCAGGACTTGCAAAAGTAATAAAATTCTTTTTAAGAGAAGACATAAAATATATTTAGAAAAGTCGTTTCTTGATGATTTACCAGATGAATTAAAAATTAATATTTATAATGATCAGCCGACACATACAATTTCCCACGTGCCTGATATTTGCACAATTGATGATACGAGTACAAGTGTCGCAAGTACTAGTACAGAACTGTCTACTCTGTCTTCGGAACCAGAAACTTCAGACAATCAAAATAAAAGTTTGAGTTACAGACAGCAACTGAGAATTAGAAAACGCCTACAAGACTCTTTTCAGGATGAAACACAAACAAAAATAATAAAAGGTTTAGTATCAACATTATCTGCTGAAAATAAAGTTATACCTAAGGCTGCGAAAGATCTGGAAGCAGTTATTGTTTTGTGTCTTGCATCTCCTACTCGGGCTTTCAAAATTAAGAAAAAAGTAACTACGGAGCCAAAGCCTTATACTGCCGAAGAGGCTTTGGGGGTATTAATTGACAGAAAATTTAGTGTCGAGACCTACAAAGATAGACAGCAAGATCTAAAAAGTCGAGGGTTTAACGTTTATCCTCCATATGCCCAAGTGCTTCTTGCAAGAAAAGCATGCTATCCGGCAGAAGAAATAAGAGTATCGGATGTTGAAGCATCAGTTTCTGTAAAAGGATTACTGATACATACTTTAAAAAGAATAGTGCAAAGTTGCGAAGATAGCTTCATCGAATTCTGCGATCGCAATAGAACAAAAGAATTGACTTGTGTATTTGAAGGATCCTGGGGATTTGACGGTAGCACTGGCCAATCATTTTATAAACAGAGCTTTGATCAGTCAGCTCAGGATCCTTCCATTACTGAAAATAGCTTATTCGCAACCACCTTCATACCTTTGCGTGTTCAAGCTGACAACAGTTACGTTATCTGGCTCAATCCAACACCTCAATCTTACCATTTTTGCCGTCCCATTAACATCCAATACAAAAAGAAAACAAATGAACTTATTATGACGGAAAAAACTTGGATAGAAGGTCAAATCAAAGAATTAACACCTATAACTATACAGACAACAAGAGGGCACACAATTACATTTACATGTAAATTAACTTTAAGTATCATAGATGGAAAAGTCTTAAATGCAATCACCGGTATCTCATCACAATTGCGTTGCCCATTTTGTAAGTTGACACCAAGCAATTTTAACGATTTGGTGTTATGTTATTCAGAACCTTCCATAAAAGACAATTTGAAACACGGCATAAATCCGTTCCATGCTTGGATACGTATCTTTGAGTTTTTGCTACATCTTGGATACAAAAATGATCCAGCTGTGCAGAAATGGCGAATAAATAAAAACACAGAAGAGAGCGGCATAGTACAAAAAAGAAAAGAACGTATCCAGGCCGAAATAAGGCGAAAGATGGGGTTATTAGTCGATGTGGTAAGGCCAAAATGCGGGCACTACCAACGATGGCAACACTGCCCGAAGTGTGCTGTCAGACAAATACCGACATATATTTGCGGACATCTTAGGACTCCAGTCAGGGCTATTGGATGACTTTTACACTATTCTGGTCACAATGAGTTGTGAGTTGCCAATAGACGCAACCAAGTTCGGTATCTTCTGCAGAGCAGTTGCCGAAAAATATGTAGCGACATATAGCTGGCATCCAATGACGGTGACGGTATACAAAATTCTAATGCACGGTCAAGAGATCATTGAATCGAATCCCCTTCCGCTAGGTCCGCTCTCCGAGCAAGCAGCCGAATCTAAAAATAAATTCTGGCGTAGAGACAGAGAGCAACACTGCCGAAAAATGGATAGGAAAAAAACAATGATTGATCTCTTCCACCGTGCACTAGAATCATCAGATCCGGTAATTTCACTGCTTTGCCTCCATCGTCGACAGAAATTTTGTAAAAGTCTTCCTCTGTCATCTACGGTGCTGGGTCTTTTAAAGGCTGTTGATGTGGAAAGTACCAGGCATGCAGACGAGAATGTACAATCAAAAAGTTTACAGTCAGAAAACGAACTAGATTACTCGCAGGACGAGATTAACGAGGCGTCGAATATGGATTCAATAATCTTAAGCAACGAAGCCAATCTATTAGAATAAACACCAAATTCAAGATTGCTAACTGTTTTTATTTAATAACTATATAAAGTAACAGAACATTTTTTTTTGACCTTTTATCATTTTTGTGATAACCCTATATTTGGAACTTTGACCTCTGCACTTAAAAATCATTTTCTCGAAACCTAGGCCGAAGTTGAACGTAATATTTTTGTGGATGATAAACCTTAGTACAAGGAATCTTTTTATGCTAGATAGAGGTTCTACTTCGTGCTAGAAAAATTATAAAAAAATAAATACTGATTTCAACAAAAAAAAAATTTTTGAACGTTTTGTCAACATTTTTGAATAAATATAAACTGGATAATGTGCACCAAAAAATGCTTTATGAAACTTAAATACAAAAAGCAAATAATTATGTATAGATTTTTTTTTACGAATTATTTTTAGTATTTTCAGTCAGAAGGTCACGAAAACTAAAATATTTTTTTAAAAATAAAGTATGGGAAATTGACACCTGGGTGTTCTACTCTTGCATTTGGAATGATATATTTAGTATAAATCTTCAATAAAAAGCAAATGTCACTTTTTTTGGGCAAAAGAAACACCGTGCGAACCTATGATACGCGTGCCAATGGTGGCACATGACAGCATAGTTTGGTCACGCCAGTGTAAGATGTAACAACATCGTGGTGATTTGATACTGCGGTAATCACACAAATTTTCACTTTGATTAATTAAATAATCAGACAACTGTATAAAATATAAAGCTATACGAATTTGGGGATGCAAATTAGAGTTGATTTGATTTGCATCCCGAAACTTTTAGTTGTAAAGTTTTTCCATTAAATTACAAAGTCAAGATTTTTTAGCAGCACGTCATAACTACCTTATTTTTTTATCTATTTAGTGGCATATTTTCCAATAAGGGTTCACCATCCCTGCCCTACAGCTCTTTCCCCTAAACAGTTCAATTTAGGTCGTAAAATGGATCGCGTTCAGCACTCGTGGGAGCACTGCTGAACTTCTATGATTGACGTTAAAGGCAAAACAAAATTGTTATTGTAACATCTGCGAGTCAAAGTTAGGGTAAACTATTTTCATCTCAGGAAAACACCTGAACATTTTAATTTCGTTTCGCGATCATCAATCAACTTCTTATCGATAATCCACAAGAGCGCAAGTAATGAGGCACAAACGTTTTGGTAAACGAGTTATTTTCAGACTGTCAAAAATATTATTTCGGAAAAGTTTTATGTCGTTAAGATTTTATCCGTCGTCAGATATGTTTTGGCATTGACATTGAAACGGCGACCTCTAACACAAACATATTCTGAAAGGAAATACTCAAAATTGTTTTTATATCTTATTTTTTTTTCGGTGGGAAAATCATCCAATGCCATGCCTCGCTCGATGAGCAGGAGATAGTGTCAGACTTTTACTGACTAAAAACGAACTCTTGTTCTTTCGTTGCCTTTCGCACTGGGGCCGAATCTTCCTTTCAGAAACATCCTTGGCCCCAGTAGGCTAGGCTTCGACCCTGCTGGGCCCTTATGGTTTGCTGCATTCTCCTTGAGATGCACGCAGAACAATACGCGCCGTCGACGTCTTGGACTCGGTCCGGACGACGAGCTACACATTGCTCGCCGTCCGCAAGCCCGCGCCTAGGTTGGATATCTAACCTTACAATCGTGAAAGATTCCTTAGGTCAGTGTTAGCTCTCAGTACTAGCAATTACAACAATAAGTACTTATTGTGGTGCTTAGTTAGAGCCATTATATGCATTAATCGTCGATGGGAAAGGTTAAACTTCCGTGAGAATTTAAATCGAACAATCGACAAGTACTTTGTATCTTTGGGTTCATATTTCCCACAGCTAAACTAAAGTAAACAACTATTTGAATAAACATGTAATTTATGGATTCTAAAAGTACACTCATGAAGTTATTTGCATGCAATCAATATTTTAGATTGCTTATATTTATGAGTTCCGATGGTGAAATCGCCAATGTCAAGTTTACGTCATATGAAGACGAAGATGACGTCAAAATTTGCTTTATAATGCTATAAACATAAGTTACATACGTCAGTAATTCAATTCGAATAGTTCACAGTGGTGTAGAATTTTTATGAAAAGGCAAGAAATCAGACAATGTGGAATTGTTGACAGCCCGAGGCTTGGGAAGCTGCACAAGTGCAAACCTTTTGTGTTCTGTTATATAAGTCGGCGTAACACACTGTCTGACATAAGATGTTTTTGTTAATATACATTCTCGCGAATTCCCATCAGATAAACCCCGTTTCCGCATGTTGAGCGAGTTATTTTCACCTTTGGACAAATACAGCTATTAATTTATTTTGTGGGATTTTACTGCATAAAATTGTTTCTCTATTTAAGTTGGGTATATCCCAGCAATACTTAAATAAATATTTAATAAACATTATGCAAAGAATTGGCTTAAGAATATTATCCTCATTATTCAAAGAGCAATTTTTCTTGTTTAACGTTATATTGAAGAAAGGCTAATCAAAGGGAAATCTCGGAATTTGAGTGTTTTAACCTTGACGGTCCAAATGGAGCCAATCAAAACTTCTTCGACCTTTGGCTTCACCCCGGGCTACCATTGTAAAGGAAAATCCAACTCGTATTCAATATAATTAACCACATTAAGTCCAATAAAGGTTCTCGGGTCTACAATTTGTGGTTGCTTGGTCACCGAATATAGAAACGACTAAGATTGGTACAAGTATAGCTATTATATTAATACATACAAGAAAAACAAGTAATGGTCAGAGAGAAAGCAATGAATTATGTCCGAGCAATAAAACGGTTAAATTGAGTAAAAGCACCATTGTTTCTGTTAACATGGGCCTACCATAAATTTTAACGCTTACCCAATACCTAAGCGATACTCGATAGGTTGGTACCATCTCCCTTACACGTGTACAGGATGTTCTATAATTTATAAACGATACGTGTAGAAAAGGTGGTAGGTAATTGACATGTTTAAAATAGAATTGTTTTCACATCGGTAGGGCCTCCCACGTCGTTGGAAAATCCTATTAGGAATAAATCGATCATTACGGACACATGAGTCCCGGGCGACCCCTGTAGGTAAACGAATGCATTACTTAAAGAAAATGGGATAGTATTTCAGTGTAATGGCATTAGTGCGGTTGCATGCTTGCGTGGTTACGCAAATAGGGGGCGATCGTACAAGAGTATTGAATAATATATATTAATTATAGACAAAGTTTGCTGTAGTGTAGCTCGGAATAGACATCATAATATAAACATAGTGATAGAACTGCAGCTCAGTATTGCGTGTTGGTAAGCGTGGAGTTAGCGAGCAGAAAAAGGTTTGATATAATACCATTACGTATTGTTTTAATGAGGCACCCATCACCAAATAAGGAGTGCCAAGAAATAAATACTATTACACTATTATAAACCGAAACTCAATAAAAAAAACCGGGTAAGTGCGAGTCGGACTCGCGCACTGGGGGTTCCATATATATTTACCTATCAAAGCAGTTACCACAAAAGGTTTTTTGTGACGTAACAACGAATTTATAGTTTTCAGATTTTTTCCTATACCTGTGCTACAAGACCATGCTTCATGCCAAATTTTAAGATTCTAGGTCAGCGGGAAATACCCTACGAATTTTGTTTTCCTTGAGTGTCGAAATATACGTTTTTTCCGACATAAACAGCCATATCTTTATTTTTCGCCAACCCAGACGTTTCATTTTTTTCACAGCTTCAAAAGGCCGCAGACTAGAGTAAGTATGGTTTAATTTCAACTCAATAAATCCACGCCAGATAAAAAATCTTGACAGACTGATAGACAGACGAACAACAAAGTGATCCGATCAGGGTCTGTTTTTTCTTTTTAAGGTACAGAACCCTAAAAAGTAATATTGATGTATATAACGTATATTATATGAAAGGAGATGGGTATATTTTAGATCAACAAAGGATAAAATCAGCATTGACTCGCAAAGTTACAGCTGGTTTGACGGATTACGGGTATGATGTATCGCTCTCTCCGTAGATATCAACCCGAGTTATGAAAATTTTATTACAAGGAATCTGTGGGATATTACGAGCCCGCAAGGGGAATGATATATTGAAGCTTTTGGTTCATTTCATTCACTTGAGATTGCTATTATCTTGAAGGGAGCTTTTGAGGAGGATAATATTGATTTTAGTCAGGTTCTCGAATTTGTTTTGTCCTTACAAGTTTGAAAGCGAAAGGGTCTATTCTATTGGACAATATTGTTTGGTTGTAACCACACACCTTTAAATCACTCAGGTTTCATATATCTAGGTCGTATGTGTAGGTATGCGTATTTGGTACAAAACAGAAAAAGGTAGATTGCTAGAACGTGACTTTGGAGCTAAGATGTTCTATGTATAAGACTACAGAAAAGATGAAAGAGGTTAGAAAGGAAATACTTTCCGATTTATACTACGAGTGTCGACGCTTGTCTCACACCCTTTAACTCCACTACAGGCAATAAACCAATACGAAAGCGCATCAGTGACGAAGGTTCCATACAACTCGATTCCCACCGGCTTCCCTTCAGAAGTTTAGAACACAACCACTCTCTACCGTAATTGAGAAATGGCACAATCAGAAATTATAAAACTACAAAGCTAACATTACAAAACGCCTACACTAAGTACACTATGGACATTAAATCAACAAAATTTGCTTTTCAACAACATGTAGCACTATAATATAAGCCGCAGGCGCAATCGGCTTTTTAGCGTTTAAATTTCTATACAAGAATTCGTCACGACGTCACATAAAGGTCAATTAACCTGGGGCGCTTTATAGCGCTCCGGCAAGCCGGTTTTTTTTCGAGTTATTTGATAGAGTTTTATTGAATAGGCTTAAAAACTACTAGACTGTTTTTAAAAATTTGACACAAGGTGTAAAAAATCAACCAGAAAAGTTACTTATTTTGCGTACGCTGCCTAAACGATTAAAGATAGAACCGTAAAATGTTCTAATTAATTGTAGATCTTATAAATATCTACAAAAAAGTCCGCGTAACAGTATACCTATCTATGTCGAGTGAGGCACAACAACCATTTTTTTATCTAATAATCTTGATTTTTTTTTTTGGACTACATTTAAACGCATTTATTTTACTCATGCTATTAACCCTTATCAAAATAAATTATTTCATCACTAAGTACAGTTTATGTAGATAATATTTGGTCTTTGAATGATTAAAATTGGACGTTTGGTTTTGAAGTTATAGCAAAATTAAAATATTACGATTTATGCTGCACGGCCCAAGCGTCACCAAGGCGGGGCCCGGGAGTGCGCGTGCGGGAGGGGGGGAGTTTAGATCTATAAGAAAGGTCGTGCGCGAAGTCTAATAATTTTCGTGCGATTTTTTTTAGATTTCGTTCTTAAAACTACAACTACGCAAAAGTTCTTCTCAGAGCTGGTTTTTTTAAACATTTTAATATATCCCTTTACAATCAATATCAACATGCGTAATGCTCAAAAACAAGAACGATTATCTGATCTAGCCATTCTTTCTATAGAAAAACGTTCTTTACTAAAAATTAAGAATCTTCCCGGCTTTTATGATAATGTCTTAGCGCACTTTGGAAAGAATAGACGAATAGCTTTAGAGTATAAGTAGTATTATTAGTATTATTAGTCGATTAAGTTTTGTTTAATTTACATCATATCATCATTTCACCACAAACGGCTTTTATCAAAGCCACTTCTATTATGCTTGTAAGTAGCGTTGCCAGGCGTCCGGATAAAGCCGGACATAGTCAGGCTTTTAAGTGGCGTGTCCGGCCAAATTTGAGCATTTTTGGCTTTTGTTAGGCTTTTTAAAGACCATTTTGTTTAGAATTGTCATTAGAGTTTTGCCTTACCTTGTATCGCTAGCACAAGCAGAGTGGATATGTAATAGTGTAGCAATAATATCACTTAATCTATGGTTTTTTCATTAGAATTTAAAAAGATTTCATGAATTTTATTAGCCTAAAACAAAAATGTCGGCCTTTTTGACCAAACATCCGGCTAAATAGGATAGATAATAGATTGTCCGGCTTTTCAGTTCCAGGACCTGGCAACCCTACTTGCAAGACACTGTTTCAATATCTCAGTGCTTACACGTATTGTAAAAGTGGACTGGAGATACATCTGCCTATACAAGACTGAAGCCAGGATGCCAATCACAGGTTTTCGGTAAGGACTCAAGACTGCGTGCCCGCGCTCGGAGTAGGCAGGCATTTTTTTTTGCTCCGGCTTACCTCTCTCAATATTTCACGCTTCGCCACTGAAGCGCATTACGCAACTAACAAACCATGCACACTTAGATCGCAAGCTTGCTATTGGTAGTTGAACTATGAGCATTGCCCTACTTTGTGGTACGCCTCCCCCGCTAGGCCATTCTTAACCTCTTTCATCTGTTCTGTGGTTGTAACATAAAATCCCCGTTAAAAAAAAAAAATGCGTATTTCCAAATATTAAAAACCTAAATTTTGCCAAACCGGGCTTGGTGAAATGGCCTTGACTGTAATTTGTAATTTATTATTGACCTAACATTCTAATTACTTGGGTTTTTTCACGACTGATTGTATAATGGGAAATACCGCATCCTGCAGGAAATGGATGGCATCATCGTCAGTGAATTGTTTCTTAGGTAAATTTCAAAAATAAAAAACAAACAAATGAGGTTGTTTATGGTAGTGTTCCGGTTGCATTTCGAGGAGTGTGTGTCGGAGTTGCATAATTAAATTCCGCCAAGATCGTCCATCATCGGACTTCAAGACGTACGGCCCCCGGTGCATGGTGGTCATCAAACCCACACATACAAAACGTTTTGGGAACACATTTATGATGCGTACACGTAAGGAGCTGAATTACCTGCCGGAGTCTGTATCCCTGATTGTGCGATAGTCCATCAGGTGGTCGAGCGCGAGCCTATCCAAAATACACTTCTGGACACATCTATTGGCCCACCTTAGAGTTTAGGTTTCGATGGCCCCTACCGAAATATGATTGCTAGATTGAACAAAAACTGTTGATGCAGTTTTAAACCTGATACATTTTACCATCTTTTTCGATCGTATTGTTTTAAATTTAAATTCAGAATACCATACGACATGGAGAGCTACGCCTAACAAGTCGGATATGCGCCTTGTTAAAGGCAATTGATTTTTGAATAAAAAACATGTTTTATCAAATAAAGGTTTAATTTAATAACGCGTGTTGCCTCCATGGGCATCTACCACAGCTCTCATACGATTAGGCATAGAGTTTATCAACCGCTCTATGAAATTTTGAGGAATCATCTCCCATTCCTCTTCTATGGCAGTTTTCAACTCCTGCATCGTCTGGGCAACAGGCTGACGAGCCCTAACACGTCTTTTTAGCTCGTCCCACATGTGCTCAATGGGGTTCATGTCTGGGCTTCTGGCTGGCCAGTCCATAACTGTGATGTTCACATCCCGAAGATATTCCCTGACGATGCCGGCCGCATGGACTCTTGCATTATCATGCATAAAAAGGAAATTTGGGCCCACATAGTCCGCGTATGGTATCACGTGAGGTTCTAAGCACTCACGAATGTACCTTTCAGCATTTAATGTTGGCAGCCGTGGTCCTGTAACAACCTCAAGTTGAGTTTTGCCGCTCGCGGATTTACCGCCCCAGACAGTCCATGAGCCACCGCCATAAGCAACCCTCTCTTCAAAGCAGCATTGTGCGAAACGCTCTCCCTTACGTCGGTAGACCTTCTTCCTTCCATCATTGCCATGTAACACAATTTAGACTCATCAGAAAAGAGTACACGGCTCCAATCTTGCTGTGTCCAATTTAAATGACTGCGTGCGAAATGAAGGCGCGCTGTTCGGTGGGCTCGCGTTAGTTTGGGCCCATTAGCTGGCTTGTGTGGTACCATATCGCGTTCTTTTAACCTTCTCCGAACAGTTCGAGCGCTCACAGATACTCCGTGGAAGTCGCGAAGTTGGTTTTGTATCTCAATGGAGGTAAGGTGACGATTTCTCAAGCTGGTCGTCACGATGAATCGATCCTGCCTTTCAGTTGTGACCCGAGATCGTGGCCTTCCTTGGCGACGAACAAAGCCGCCAGTCTCTAGGTACCTCCGATATACATTTCGGACCGCAGATCGACTTAAATTAAGTTGAGCACTCACGTTTCTTTGGCTGTGTCCGGCCTGAATAAGTGCCACACCTTGGACGGCGACTTCAGGTGAAGTATCCATAGATTATTGATAGAACCTCACCTTAATGTTAAGAATAAGTAATGTTTGTTGCAAAACCAACGATATCAATCACTTTTTCAAGAAATAAATCCAAGTAAACCAATAAAACCAAGTTCTCTTAGTATTCGATTGTTTGATATCAACAAACAGGCTCCAAATTGTCTTTTGTTTTTTTAAATTCTGTGTTCGAAATTCAAAAAAAGACTATTGAATGAAATTGTGAATGTGCCAGGTTCAAAACTGCATAAAAACTTTTTGCTCGACCTAATATAAAATTTTAGCTAGGACCAAACGAAACTGAAAATACAAGGTGGGCCAATAGATGTGTCCAGAAGTGTATAAATAAAAAATCTGTCAGATCAATAATAATTCTTAAACTAACTATAACATAATTATATTAATTAATGTGGGCATGCAGTATTATATTTTAGTTTATTGGTGGAACTTTTAAGACTTGTATACAAAGTAATTTAATTTATCATTCAAGTAAGTCATTAATTTGTTAATGAGTTAAAGTAATTTTGGTTAAAATTACTTTAATCTCAGAAATGAACAGAAACAAAATGGATATTTTTCACTTCATCAAAACAATCGATCTTAATTAAACTCAATTGTGTCTCCGAAAAGCCAATGTCACGGGTCAAAGACTAAAACGCACCGCACTGATTTCACAAATATTGTGTTTTTCCGAATTCGATACGGAACAGTAAAGCGTTTTACCGCTGTTGCGGAAACTCATTTCACGCTCGCGTTATTACATTTTAGGTAAGACAGTACTTTCCAATTTTCTTTTCATTTTTCCAATCAAATCCCTAATTACGACCTCCTTGGATATAATGTTCCCACTGTTGGAACTCGGGCCTCTTCTCTAGCAGAAGGAATGGACCGTAATCCACCACGCGAGCCCTGTGCGGGTTGGTGGATATTACATGTCTTCGAATTTTTGGTTCTAGGACTGGCTGGTTTCCTCACGATGTTTTCCTTCACCGTTTTGAGAGTATTGGTGATGAAATAAATTACACAAAATAATACGCCTGGCTGGGTTTGAACCCGCGACCTACAATTTGTAAATCAATATATTGAAAAGTAAAGATAGAACCCAATAAATACTCAGAAAATTACAAATGCAGCACATGATTATGATACTAATTGGGAGACTAAGAGGTGCTAGCAAGTTGGTTTCCTATCGATATTTATGAAGACTATTTACATCTTAGTTCTCAAGTGTTTATTTCTTCTCACAGTATTAGTATTAACCTTGATATATAAATCAATTTTAATTCAAACCACATCCACCCACTGATAAACCAAGAATGTAGAACTTACGTACATTCTACAATATAAATATTTTTATTACATTTCAAGTAGCAAACCAAATAGTGCGCACGTTTTAGATATCGTGAAAAACTTGTGCTTTACGCACGTGATCGATCGGTAACTGTATCCAAATAACTGAAAACAAAGGCCACGTTAGCACAAACCATGTGAATTCGTTCGACCTCCGTGCTCAATTAATCGTAAATCTAACAAAAACAAGCTAACAACTACAACTTTCCCGAAAGTTCAACAGCAAACAATTAGTGCTAAAGGCTTCGTAACGAGACTTCTCAAAGTACGATCAATACAATAGAAATCTGGAAATCGGTCGAGGTTCAAGTCAAGAATAGTTTTCATCAAATAGAAGTACGTACCTACGTTGAACATCCGTTAGCCGAAAAATGAATTAGAAAACGTATTTTTTTGCGCCTGTACTGAGCATGTACGTGCCAGCGGAATATTAATAGCTAGACATGTTAACGGTTATCCACCTGCATACAAAGAAATATATTAAGATATTCGGTATGCGTGACGGGACGACCCGCTAAGTAGAGATACCGATTAAATATCTTCTGACGAATACTATTTTGGGAATTTGAGAATTCCACTAAGATTATGGCGTCAATAATTTAGTATCCAAATATGCCGTTTACAACACTTAATTGACCTTAACGACACCCACGAAAGTGACGGTGTATTTTGGGACATGGACCACACAGCCCCATGATGTAATAAATAACGATCCGAGAAACGATTTTAGCTTGTTATGATTTTAACGCATGGAAGCAGATCTATTTTGGCAGCAACGCCCGTCTCGCGGACTTACTTCCGTAAAGCGCATCTCTTGGCTGATACAAAGAACGAAGAAATACGGAACGCATCCAAAATTGCGCCATGCAGCTGTAAACCCATATGCCTGTAAAATGCCTCGTAACTCCGTTTTACTACTTCAGTAAGGAAACTCCTAGCTGCGCCGTTTTTACAGAACCATTTTGAAAACATTAAAACCGACATACTAACCTAATAATCTGGTAATTTTGTAGCATTTAATAGCTGATATTCTAGAGACGTTGCCCGATGATGTAATGGTTTAATTTAAATTCCGAATACGCGAGCAGTATAATTTGACCGGTGGCATAGAGCATTTTTATAACTAACATTGAAACTTAGCAGTGACTTTGGTAGTGGGTGAAAAAAAAAAGTTGCTGATTATAAGTGCCTGAGGAACATATTATGAATAAACAGTCCATCACAAGGGTTTTACCATTACGTGTTCAATGTCAGACGTGCGACAGACGCGGGCTCGCGGACGGCGAGCCATGGGTAGCTCACTATCCGATCGTCCGGTAACTGTCCGGGCCGAGCCAAGACGTCGACGGCGCGCACTGTTCCCGCGCGCTTGAAGGAGTTGTCAGCAACAGGAGGGGCCCAGCTGTGTCGAAGCCTACCGGGGTCGGGGTTATCCGAAAGGAAACTTGAGCCCCGGTATAAAGGCTACAAGGAACGGCGTGGAGTTTTTAGTCAATAAGAGTCTGACACTATCTCCCGCTCCACCCAAGAGCGGGTTTTGTCATAAGATTTATTTGTTTATTTATTAAGAAATACATTACAAGCTTACAGTACTGAAACCACGGAATAAAGAAAAGTAGAGGAAGTGCCCTTAGATATCTCGCGTGTGTCAACAGCAGGCGAAATTCGCCTATTACATATTATATACTAGTGCAGGTGAATATGGCATCTATTTCAAAGGCACTAGCGTTCTGAATAGAATAAATTGGTTAGCGTTGAGTAGCCGAACTCGTTGTAAATTGGTTAAAACTTCTTTATTGTTCGTGTCATGTCAAATAATAACAACTTTCTTACGTTGTAATAAGACCTAATTTATGAAAGCAATAAGAATATGATTTGTAAAAGTTAAGTTTGTAATTCGTAGCTTCGTAGCCAATCATATTACTGTTTTTTATGTGTGTAATGTACAATTTGATACGCAAATGTGTGAGTTTGGCGACACTGGTTCCCGTGCTTAGCCACGTTAGGGGCACTTCTACCTATATTTTCTGTTCTGTGACTGAAACCAAAACGCTTATAACTAGTATACAACAGAAAATGAATTAAAATTAATTATCGTACAATTTTGATACAAAATAATAATAAAAGAAAGCAAATCATACAAAATAAAATGTCATACTCGTATAAAATAAAATAAAATTGTAACATAGAATTAAATTGTTATTTAAAATAAAATGGTCAAGTAAAATAAAATTGTCATAAATAATAAACTTGTCACAGATAATAAAAATAAAAAAAAACCTCATATTAAATAAAATTGTCAATAATTGTCATATCAATACAGTTGTCATAAAAAATGATTTTCACCATCGACAAAAAAAAAAATAGACGTGCGAGTGAAAAAGAGGGATGGAGATATACATCTTATACGACATTAGTTTTAATATATGCGAACCCTGAAACACGTGTCTAGTATTTTTATGTAAAGAGTCTATATACAAAATTTGCTATGTCATGAATAATCACAAAGTTATAAGCCTGTTATGTCAGCAAAAATACATGATAGTCACCGAGTCATCTAGGTGACTGAGGGGTTGTTTTGCACCTTGCCTAGGATCCAGCAAACAGCAAGAAAATATAACATGATGTAAAAACTATTTTGAAATCCATTCAGTTACTGATTCTGAACAAACTATATTCAAGTTTCGCATAAACTAAAAATAATGTTGTATTAGCTCCATCTCTTTAACAGTTCATTTTAGGTCGTCAAATGGATCGCGTTAAGAGCTCGTGGCCTCAGTAGCTTAACAGAAAGTTCGTGACAGAATGAGAAAATAAAATCAACACCATATTCATTCGTACATAATAAAAGACTGGAGTTACGTTACAGTAATGCGAGCTTCGTCGTTATTTCCACTTTTCATCTCAAGTCATATTTAAATCACACGTGTTTCGTATATCTGGGTCGTATGTGCGTATTTAATACAAGACAGAAGCACAAAATATATAGGTACAGAAGTCAATCTATATACAAAGCGTGCTCGAGCAACGCGCACGTAGACACCGCTTACGGACACGATATCTCGGTAGCGGTCCGAGCGCTCGTCGAACAGTTCCGGCTCAAAAGTTCATTAGTGTGCGTCCACCGAGCGTAGGTATAAAGAGTGAAGTACATACATGAGATTGTCTTCTGTACCTATCTATTTTGTGACAGAAGGTAAATTGCTAGAACGTGATGTTAGAGCTAAGATTCGTTCCATGTTCATGACCACAGAAAAGATAGGCTAGGCTAGAGAAGAAACAAATCGGAAAGTATTTACAACGAGTGTCGCCGCTTGTCTCCACTACAGGCAATAAACCAATAGGAACGCGAATTCCGCAACTAACAGACCACGCACATTTAGATCGCAAGTTTGCTATTGGTTGTGTCAATTATGAGCATGATCATATTTTGAAGGACGCCATCCCCGCCCACAAGGCCATTCTAACCTCTTTCATCTTTTCTGTACTCATGACTTTATGAGAAACGAAGTTTTGCGGCCAGTCTTGAACTGGATATACCGCGATTATTATGAATTCATATCATGACCGTGATTATGTGAATCCACATGCGTGCCGTAGATTACAGAAACGAAGTAACTCAGTTTGTTATGATAATGCCGCGGTAATGCATACAATTTGGTAAATAAAGGTGTTGATATTAGATCTTAAACTAGGTCTTAATTCGCGAGTTTTGTAATTCTTAGCGAAGTTAATCAAACACTGAAATTGTTTGGTGCGATGGTAATTTCTTTTTTTATCACCATGATATAGGGACTAAATACTCAATTAGCGAGGCAGATTATCAGGTAATCAAATGCACTTCAACTTCAAATCCCAAACCACATCAAAAAAGATATATAATCTATACTAATATTATAAAGAGGTAAAATTTGTAAGTTTGTAAGTTTGTAAGTTTGTAAGTTTGTAAGTTTGTAAGTTTGTATGTTTGTAAGTTTGTATGTAGGGGGTAATCTCTGGAAGTACTGGTCCGATTGCTAAAATTTTTTCACCGATAGAAAGCTGCTTTATTCCTGAGTGTCATAGGCTATATTTTATGTACGCGGGCGAAGCCGCTGGCAAAAGCTAGTAATAATATAAAGTCCGAGTCGGACTCGCGCTCGCAGGGTTCTGTACCGTCCGTACAATAAAACGGTAAAAAAAATCACGTTTATTGTATGGGAGCCCCACTTGAAGGTTTATTTTATTTCATTCTGTTTTTAGTACTTATTTGTTGTTATAGTGGCAACAGAAATACATCATCTGTGAAAATTTCAATTGTCTATCACTGTGCAAAAGATACAGGGTGGTGATAGATGGACACAGGACGGACATCGGAGTCTTAGTAATAAGGTCCCGTTTTACCCTAAAAAGGATATAGAAATATAACAATATTTTAAAGATTTAATTGTGATAAGTCTGTCATGTAGTCGTGACCGTGGCGTACTAGACACATTTTGCTTTGCATACATATAAGTACAAGATTGTTCATCAAACGGCTCAAAATTGTCGTCACTTCTGTGTAGATGTAGATATAACATATTACCATCACCAATTGACCCACGTAATGATAACGGCTATATCAAAGTACTGTCTATTATGCCGGGGCTTTTGAAGGCTTATGATGATGATGATGATTGCAATAAAAGAGAAAGTGTGACATGTGTACTGTACGTGAATGACAGTGTAAACATTCCTCAAAAGGCATGGCATGCACGATAAGCGTTGTCCATAAAGTTTAAACAAGACAACTTTGTCTCAGTGATGACATCAGTGGGCTAGCCAGCCGCACATTTACTCAGGGCACTTCTGATTGGTTCATAGCCAGATCAAACTTGTATTGATAACTTGTGCATAGCAGCTAAACGTTGCTCATAATGATGCTCATGAAACCTGGATATTTGGATCTTAAGAGACTGAAGATGGACACTCGTGGTCCTAGAACAAGGCAACTGAAGGAACATAGATGTGGTTTTCGACGAAAAAATTCAAAGGGCACTGATAAAATGTCAGAAGCTAGTGCACAGTTCCGAATTGGTTGTTTCCTAAGGAGAAAAACCGGCAGGAAACTCTATGGTTACTCTTTAAAAAAAAGCGGTTGATGATACAATATTTCCATATTACAGTATTATCAGTAAAAGTGTGACAAGCCCTCTCGCTCCATCCTAGAGCGGGAGAAGTCATAAGATGATTTCCACCATAGAAAAGGGATTGAAAATTTTCGTCACCTATAGACG
The DNA here is from genome assembly GCA_949319445.1 of Mythimna lalbum. Taxonomy (NCBI): domain Eukaryota; kingdom Metazoa; phylum Arthropoda; class Insecta; order Lepidoptera; family Noctuidae; genus Mythimna; species Mythimna lalbum. The sequence goes on from OX439363.1 coordinate 8,374,935, forward strand.
CATTTTATTTTTCAAGTTTTCCAAATAGACAGTTTTAAAGTCTCATTTATTGGCTCTGAGAAGAAAATTGAATATTTGCAAACAAAAGTGTCGTAACGGTCTGGATTACTCAAAATGATAAATTATTAATTAATTGGCTTACTTATAGAGGCTATTGAAGTACGTCTCAAATATAAAATAAAATTCAGTTGTTGAGGTTTAACAGAGGTATTTGGGACTTCATTGTATTTATGAGTAGTTCCTGATAAGGCCTGTCATACAGTATGGATCAGAATGTTGGGCTGTGGAAAAGACGGATGAAAAAAGATTGAGAATTTTAAGATGGATGTGGTGGTGTGACGAGAAAAGATAGATAAAGTGAGAAATGAGGATATTAGGGGAAGTTTGAAAATAGCACCAGTGACGAAAAGTTGAAAGGATATCGTTTGTCTTGGCATGGTCATAAAAAGAAAAGGCAAGAAACGCATATTGCTAAAAGAGTTATAAATTTACATTGATAGAGAGGGAGACCAATGAAAATATGAATGGATTGTGTGAGAAGTGATATGAAAGAAAAGGAAGTGATAGCGTGACGAATGACAGGACAGAACTTGCCGACCCCAAATAAAACGAGACAAGGGCAGGAAGATGATGATGATGATTGTAATTATGAGGTTTTTGAAAAAAAAAAAAAGGGCCCACATAACAAGGGATCACTGTACTATAATAATTACACCGATGTATTACAAATTAGGGGGCTCTGAAGTGATCGGGAGTCCTCAAAGAGTTTTGGGTACATTCAGGTGGTTTAATCTTTGACCCGGAAATCTTTTGTGTAAAGTGCCTTGCAACCCTATCACAAACAGGGGTTGTCGATAACCATTAACGGTTATAGTTTCAATGTTGCTACTCGGTATATTCCCTCTGCTTCAAGTGTCAGATAGGGTAAGTGCCCCGAGGCATGATGAAAACCTCTTCACTAACAATAGAACTCTCAAGTTGTGTAACAATATTTTAACGTTCAATGGCTGATTGCATAAAATAAAGGTAAGGTAAATAAATACATTTTTGAACAGAAAATACGTAACTGGAACCGTGAACAAAGATAGTGTTATACTAAGTATATAACACTAACACTGACTAAAAACCCACCCCGTTCCTCCATTCCCCGTTCCTTTATACCTGGGCTGAACTACCTCTCAAAACTAACCCTGGCCCCAGTAGGCTTCGACCCAGCTGAGCCCCTGCTGTTGCTGACAACTTCTTGAGGCGGGAACAGTGCGCGCCGTCAACGACTTAGGCTCGGTCCGGACAGTTACCGGACGGTCGGACAGCGAGCTACCCATTGCTCGCCGTCCGCAAACCCGCGTCTACGGTGGCCGGAAATCGGGATCGGAATCCCGGCGGCAGCAAGAGCGCCGTTGCCTGATGCGATCGGCCTCCTCCTTTGCTAGCATTACTGCTTCGCAGAAGGAGGCGACTACCTGCCACTCCTCCTCGCTCCGGACCATGGCCTGAACCAAGGCCCGGAACGTGTAAGTGTAACGGAAGGGTTGTTACCCAGGAAAGAAAATATCGGATTCCTCATTAAATACAACAAAGATACTGTCTAGTTTAGTCTACTTCATTAGCAACAGGATCCTCTTATATTCTATTAACGAGACAATTAAGCTTTGTGAATATGGCAGGCACATGGTCAGGAGTTGCCGTATACCTCCTGATATGTATGAAAAGAGACTGTATTACGTTATTATGACTTACAAAGATGAACGCATATTCAATACAATGGTATGTTAGTAGTAATAAATCATTTTGCTCCCACAACTCGGAAGAAAATAAAGATAAAATGTCAACAACCGTGATAATTGTTTTCATAGTTAATATATTATGTAGAACAAAGAGTAAGTCATAGTATAGTAATTTATAATGATGAAAATTTATCTCTCTAAAACATCACTATGCTAGTAAGTAACTAAGTAACTAATAAGTCAAGAGTGAATAGGTTACTTCTAGGTAGGCGTGTTCCATCGTCGACCACATCATCGCTTACCATCAGGTGAGATGGTGGTCAAGCGCAAGCCTAACAATAATAGAAAAAAAAGTAGAAACATCATTTTATCTGGGCCCTATTTAATATAACTAACATGTTATCATCATTTCAGTCGAAAAACTTCCACTGTTGGACATAGGCCTCTCCCAAGCTTCGCCACAACGACCGATCCTATGCGTCTCGCATCCGACGCACTCCCGCGACCTTCACCAGTTCATCTGTCAACCTTGTGGGACGTTTTCCAACGCCTGTGTCTTTCAGTACGTGGTCGCCCATCCAGAACCTTTCGGTCCCATCGACCATTGACTTTTTGAGATTTGGATGAATTTGACACACGGGTAGAATACTTTTTATCCCGGGAATATGTTACCTTGGGATATTTTCTAATTTTTTTTATAACCAGTTGGTAATATTAAATAAACCCTTGAATGAGAGATGCATGGGACCGAGAGGTGTGGCAGAAGAAAGAGGTGACTTATATCACGCAATAGGCGATTCTGGGCTGAAATGATGACGATGGAACAAGATAATATTGTAAGAAACGATTTGTTTTTTCTTTGATTAGTCATAGTTAACCAGAATCAAATCATTACAATTAACAAAGCCAAACAAACGCTGATAATGTAAAACATATCACAGCCAAACTTATTAATTGGTCAAAACCACTTTTAGCTGCACGAATTGGTCTGAAACTCTTTTGAATAAATAAAACTACAAACTTTTACACTTAGACCTGATAATTTGGTGTGAGTTGTACTAAAAACATTTTTTTTTTTCATGTTTTTCTTTTACAACAAAACAAACGCGTTTTATCTTAAAAGAATTTAAACAGAAGCCAGTCAAAACTGGTTTTGTCTAATTATTTATCAGTATTGACCGTAACATAATATTTATTAAACTTAGCTATTCCGTTGTTTCGGCAAGTCAAACAAGATAGCTTTCTTTGAAGTCATTTTGTTATTAAAATTAGTCAGAAATTGTTATCCTCAAAGTAAACTCTTTGCTTTGAGGATAACAATTCTTGACAAATTTTCATTAGTATTTGGAACAACGGATTGTTGGTTCTTTACTTAACGATTCCCTTTATCACAATGTCGACATAATAGTTTATTAATTAACTAGCTGACCCGACAGTCGTTGCCCTGTCTTAGAAATGAACTGTCAAACACACAACGCACACATTTGTTGTTTTTTTTTTCGTAAGAACTTTCTCCTGACTATATCAAACACGACAAGAATTACCGAAATAGGTCCAGACATTCACGCGTGATGACGTGATTAAGGATTCATTAGGGATATACTCGTATACAACGTGTAACATTAAATGCGCAAAACCTCAGACACCCCAAATGTTTTTTAATTCGATTGACCTATTTATGCGAGAAAAAAAAACATATAAAAAAATCAAAGGTTTTATGAGCAGTTTTAGTTTGTTCAAAATTCATATCTGCATTGAAATAAGAACTTTTATTATCCCGTGTATGAGAAAATTTGATTGGATTATATGTGTGTTTGTTTACATATTTTAGCGGGTATGCGCACCTATAAATAAATAGACAGGTCGAAGTTTTCAATGAAGATTTTATTGAAAAATGTAACCTATATTAAAAAGTGGTTTAATTGATTCTGCTCGTTATTCTGATCAAACTATTTTCAGGTTTTGCGCATTTAACGTTACACCTTGTTTACATATTGTAGATTTCAGCAATTTTTAGTTTCCACCGTAAAGAAAACAGACTTTAATTATGAGATTCCGTTTGATTCGAAATTGCCAAACGATTTTGCAAGACAATCTGCTCTGTGTCGTAAAATGTATATTTATTTGCTTTGTTTCCATTTTATTATAGGGACAGAGCTTCACTTGTACCCGTTCGTCTTAAGAGAGACCGTAAAACGTTTTATGGAACATTTTAACTGACATTATTACCAATACTGGCTATTAAATATGTACCTGACTATAATGAACGACTTAGGCCTACTGCCTACAGACGCGTAGTTTCACGCTAGAACTACACTGCGCACACGTGGGCTACACGCCGATCTCCATACATTTTATAGGGAAGCTAGACTTGTAGATCTACACTAGAACCACGCCACGCGACGACGTTCTGCGTACAAATCAGGCGTGTTACGCGCGTGCGTTAGTCTAATGTAATTCTAGCTTTATAGACGCGTATTCGTCAATGAAGCATCAATGACATCGACACGACGAGAGGACGTTGCCACTTCGTCGACAGCGTCATAGCTTTGTATGCAAACTTCACCCAGGCGTACACCAAGCGTATAATGACGAATACGCGTGTATGAAGCTACGCGTCCGTGGACAGCACCTTATTACAGTGAGCATATTGAATATTGTTTCGTGTGGTTTCAGCTCTAGTTACCTCTAATGCTAGAGGTTAGCACTTTTATGGCTTGGGTAACGACTTCGAATACAAGAAAAGAAAATCGATGTGACATTTAAAAATATGTTGTAGTGATAATGACCATATTTATAGCTGCAATCAAGAGCAATTTCCTTCGCAGCTCAGTAAATGTGGCCATAGGCTAAAGCCCTGTGGAACACAAGAAATAAATAAACGTTTATAAATATAAATGAGCGAAGACGAACAAAGGAAATGTCTTGGCCGCACAATAATATTATTACGTTTATCAGAACTGTTATCACAGACACCTCAAGCCATTCAATTCAGATGGATAGACGGAACTTGAATCAAATTGAGACCGGAAAAGTCTGTAGACTGGCAATAAAATTCGTTCCAGTGATGTAATGTTGCCAACATTCAAGATTGTAATAATAGCAACCATTATTACAATTAATCACGATATGTGATGGATACGGGCTTTCATGTAATACATATAAGGCTTTTAGAGGGTGACATTCATAAAACCTGTGCACGTTTTGAGGTCAGAAAGAAGATCATGAGTTACGACAAATGTATCTTTAGTGCCATATGTTTAATGGTTGATATCGTTTGGGTTTTTGCTTGCGTGAAATATGACATGTTAATAAAAAACCTTTGTGATATTCTTCACTTGCTCATATAAAGGACATGTCCGGAAATGGTTTTTTATTATTTAATAATTCTAACCAGAGTAAGCTAAACATATTTGGATAGACATCTCAAAACCTAGTGCTTTTGATTATATCATACATTTTTAAACACCTCCACTTTTGAGAAAAATCGTTTTTTTATTTTAGTGAGAATTTACTTCTAAAACGAACAAACCTTTCTAATTATCTAGGTTAATAAAGTGAACACACCCAAAAAAAAGTAAACTTGTCAAAATAAACATAGGAGAACTGTCATTACTGTCAGTGTCAATCAATATTTTGTATGTCTATTATGTAAACAAAAACAATAATACGATCGTTGTTGCATTATTTTTTGTCAAAAATGTGTAGCATTATCCATCAAAAACTAAGACCACGCTGTTTAATTATGGCGACTTCACTGAATGTCTTACAACAGTTTAATGCTCTAAGCTGAAAGTTCACATGTAAATCACAATATTTGATAATATCTCTAACACTAGTGACAGATGAATGTCAAATACATTGAGAGTCGAATATGACATTGTTACAGAGTGACGGAGCCTTTTTTAAGGGCTGCCAACAATGAATAAAATATGAATACTATCAATTATTATTTTATGATTTTTCGCGTAAATGGAGGGGTTTAAAAATATTATTTCTGTAGTTCCAAGTTCCATATTTTTGTCGTATTTATTTGAGTACGCTTTGATGCTGGTTAGATTTTTCTCAGAATAAAAAACCAACGTCCATACAAAAAGCGGACATCTCCTTTGAGAGAAGTATGAGACGTGGAAGGACAAAACATTGAGACGCACATTTGACATTGTATTCTATGACAACAAGATTTTTTTTAGCTCCGTAATTTATGTAGAATTTTCAATTACATCAAATTCATCACTTATATCGTTACCATGACAACACCGTAGTATAAAGACATACTAGAGCTCAAGCCAAACATAAGCAATATGCTTTAAATACAGTTTTTCGAGTATCTCAATCAACTACGCGAAGCTTTACAAGAAGTAAAAACTGTTACTGGAAAAAATCTCGTTTCAACTTGCATTGCGATTTCTGATTGTGTTTATAGACTTGAGAATGTGCAAAGTGCAAGCCATAGAGCAGAATTTAAATGGAGTAACACGATCATATGGATGCAAACAAGCTGGCTGGCTAATTTTAAATAAGAGTTTTCATCACGTACACGCCACACTCATTTGCGCAGGAATTTTGTAATGAATGCAACTTCTAAAAACAACATGCGTCTTTGCTTTTGCGGCCAATTTCATAAGCAAGCGTTAACTTAAACGGGATAGTAAAGAGCCCATTATACTATATCTGCGATAGTGTACATTTCAGTAACTTTCGTGAATAAGCTACTCCATCGCTGAGATATCAAGAATTTTCATAACCTCATTAGTATCCAGCATCCAGAGTGTTACTAGCTTCTGCTTAAAGAGTACTTTGTATTGGATGGGAAATCATTACATAACTTCTTTCGTTCTAAATGGAACCAGAGGGGTTTCAGACTTTTACTAGCTAAAAGCCACCTGTGTTCGTTCCGTTGGGTTTTACGTTCCAGGGCAGTGGTAACTCTTTCGAACAATCCCGACAACATTAGCCTGCACATTCGTTCTCCATTTAAATCTACTACTCTGTGTCGCGACGTACTAGCCTACCATTACGTCGTATCTACGCAGACATGCTAGGTATAGCATACCTACCGGTCGCATCTTCTGCCTTGCGCTCGCACGCTAACCTTGTTATTCTACTAGTAGATGACCGGACAAAGGATAGTGAGCTTCAAGTACCCACTACTGATACTATTATGAACCAGCAAAATCACTTGTTGGACCATGTCTCTAATTAGCCCTTCAGATACCGTCAATTAGAGACACAATAGTAAGACAATAGATGCGCGGCCACCGGTGGTCGCTTGGGGATTCATGAATTAGTTTGATATGCACTCGAACAAAGTTTAGAATTTTATCGGAGTACTTGGTAGAGTGACCTAAATAAATATAATCAACAAGATGTGATCACAACTATTACTTTGAATGTTAATAGTTGAATCATTTAAACTGAGATTGGTTCGTCGGTGACATCTTTGTCTGGCTTGGTAGACCAAAAACACACTTTAAATGAATTTGTATCACAATATTATTTTACGCAGGAGAACCAAGGTTGCCGCCATAGCACGAAGAATCGCCAAACTTAAGTGGCAATGGGCAGGGCACATTGCTCGCAGAACAGATGGCCGTTGGGGTCGAAAGGTTCTGGAGTGGCGATCGCAGACTTCAGAATCAGTAACTGAATGGATTCCAAGTTTTTACGCCATGTAATATTTTTTCTCAAAAATATTTAAAAAGGTTACAAGATGGACGCCGCCAGCACTAAGTACAAGACAGGTCACGGCAGGTCATAGCGGGCATTAGAATCCAGCAAACAGCTGGGTACAAGTGCAAAACAACCCACCAGTTGCCTGGATGGCCCGGTGACTATGTATTTTTGCGGACATAACAAGCTTTTAGCTTTGTGATTTTCATGATACAGTTATGAAATCTTGTAGGTACATAGATTCTTTACATAAAATACTAGACACGTGTTTCGGGTTTCGTATATACTAAAACTAGTGTTGTATTGATACGATTGTTACTCCTTCACGCTCTTGCGGATTTGAATGACATTTGGTACACGGGTAGACCATGTCCTGGAATAGTACATAGGATTCTTTATTATACCGGGAGTATGCTCCCTTGGGACAATTTTTTGCTTCAACATCACCGAAGCAGCTGGCAGCAACTATACTAATATTGTAATATGCATTCCACATAAGAATAGGAAAGTCAATAACCTCGATCTGTCAAATGTTAAGTGAAAAGTACAGTTTGCAAAAAAAACTTATTTGCGTAAAGGGGTCTTTTTTGCTTTGTATTACTAAGTCTTAGTTAAATCCAGGTGAAGTAAAAGGTGATTTTTAAATATAAATTAGCTAAATATATTGTTTTAAGTCATAGTTAGAAGAATCGATAGCTTTAACTTATTTTTTTTTAATTATTATTGATAGGTTTGCGCTTGACCGCTATCTCACCTGATGGAAAGCGACGATGCGGTCGACGATGGAACGCGCTAATTTGGGTAAAAATACAGATAATTGGTTTTTGCAATAAGGGTACGGTATGTACTTGAAACCGTAGACAAGCCAGTCCAAAATTGAATCGAAAATACCCTTCTCTTTACATACAAGGACTTTCCAACGGATAGTACCATATTCTAAGCAAGATAATTGGACGCGATTGAAACAGGCTTCTTCCTGATATTGTATTCTGATTTCTGTGATTAGTTGCCTTATTCAGTGTGCAGCCCGCTGAATGTTGCAACACGACGATTTATCTTTTCCTTATCAAGCGGCTCTTTTGCTAGACGGAGCTCTCAAAGCTCACTATACTTACAATAAAGTTATAAACAAGAGTTCGTTGCCTCCTTCGATTTGATTAGCATCTTATAAAATTATTGCTGCTTTAAATTTTTGGGTTTTCTTACTTTGAAGCCGGCCCTTAACAGGCGAGGAGACATGGGTTCGACACGCAGAGCCACTCTCGGGAATTTTAATATTAAATGGAATTGGACATAGCCCGACGCTTTCACGGTAGTTCTATACGAATACAAACTGAGTTTGTCCGCAGGTGCTGTGAGGTTATTGTCGAGTCAGTTACTCAATTGATTGGGTCTGAACAAACAAACAACATCTATTATTTTTTTAGATTTTTCCGGACGTCAAAACTATCGAGTGTTTTCCTCACAATAACGCAGCAAAGTGTCTTTATCGACTGACGAAGGTCGTAAAACAAAAGAAAACAATTCTCACCCAAGTATAACGAGTTCTCCATATTTGATGAGAGGCTTTGGCTTCTGTTCCGAGCCGCTCTCGCCAGCTTCCTCCAGTATTGGTGAATCCGCACTGTCCGCAGCACTGAAACAATACAGACAATAACATAAACAAAAATATACCACGATCCTTCAAAAGAACAAAGAAGGTGTACTACGTAGTGTTGTTAATATCGTCTAGATCTATATTCATAATGAACTAACAGCTGCCTAACACAACGTAAACAATCAGACATCTAAGAGGGGGATCATGTTTTAATAAGTGAAGCTTTGTCGGGACAGTCATCAGCAGGATTACCACCCACAAATTTTATTCAGTATGCATGTACTTCCGCTCAACAGATCTTATTGATATGACGGGTCAAGCCTTTGTATCGAGCCGAGAAACTCGTTCGAGACAGCTGTGGGTCAAGATTAGTGGTAAATTATAACCACGCCCGCCGGAACCGGTTGCGTTCGATGCACCGACACTTACGCAAGCCACATAAACCTAACTATTAAAACAATAAAACGTTCGTAACCCTCTATTTACGTCTATGAAGTAATTAAGCGACAACGAACGTTTTGCAATCATAGGGCTTACTTTGTTCTCCGGCCTAAAGGCAACTTAGTGCTTTGAGTGCTTTATCGATCGCATCCACGATAACTTATCGGCTGCCTGCGAACTAGGCCACTCTATCTGTGAACACACTTTCAGTCCAAGTACCTGCCGATGGCACAGTTCAACTATCGCTTTTGTTATGAGAACTGACCGATTAGATGTAAATTGTATCGAACAAAACAAAAGAATTGATATCTAATAATGGCGTAGTTCATAAAAGTTACAAATTGAATGAAACTGGATAGCAAGGACAGCGCCGGCCACAGCGTCCCTGATTACGGGCACGGGGTCAAAGCCCTCCGCCTCCCGCCGCCACCCCCTACTCTCCTGGCTCCACGATAGGACACTCTTCTAATGCCGACCCACAATTACAGGTCGACATTTAAATAATAACTCTCCGGACAGTCCATTGTCGATATGGGATCATTAAATCATTTGAAACAAAGGCGGTAAGATTACGATTGCTTTAAAAAAATGGTTTTTTTTTTTCACTGCTTTTTACTGCAACCAGATAATCTAGATTGTAGCTCTAACTCCAATTGTTCCTGGTGTAAGATATTACATAAAAATGCGTCGGTCGATTCCGTGACACTAACAATTAACTTCATTTGCATGTCTACCTGTAATTTTTCCGCACGATTCTTCCGCTAGTCTCACCTTTGTCTGCTACGATTTTTGATCCGATTTACATTTTGATGGAGGATAATAATTAAGAAGCAAAAATAGAATACAATGAGTATGCAAGTGTTAGCGTAGTAATATTTCTAAGAATGACTACGGAGGTGATTCACGTCACTGGGGGTGACGATGGCCTATCGTGAGGACTATTCGGCACACTAAGCACGTGGCGATAAAAGGCTACGTCGCATCCGGTTTTGCCGCAACACACCAAATACGGCGAATGTGGGAACGCCGGAAGTTTACGAAGAATCACTCCTACACGATGAGAATTCCGTTGACTTATTTCTTATAAAGACAAACGCATGATAGTAGGCAATGTGATACAGGAGGTACATACACCTACTCAATGTGGACGCGTCTTGATCACGGGGCCTAAACCAGTTCTGATGTACTCACGGTTTCAATGAAGATAATCTTGAAACAGAACGAACATAAGCATAACATTTTGATATGAATATGCTATTGAATCCCTCGTTGTGCCTGTACTTTCACCGTCCGTAGTCACGATCTCAAGACTAAGCTCTCGTGTATGGCAACACTTTTACCCCGACCACCTGCTACGCCATCCTACTCCCGCTGGTTGATTGAATATCTAATATAATTTGAATCATATCGAAGGAAATAAAGAATGAATTTAATTACGTCTCGAAGCTTTACGTGCAACAAGTACATCAATTAAATGGATTCATACTTTCCTTTCAGTGCACCTCAATTTAATTTAAAATTATCTTTTTGTGCCTTTGAAGTGAACAAAAAGAGCAGTCATAAAAACCATATGTATATAAACCTTTATGCAACGCAGTGCAGAGCTGATTGTGGCACAAAGGACATTGATATGTCCTTTGTGGAACCGCAAATGCAAAGGTATGGTTGTAAATCCTACGATAAAAAACATAGGCAAAAGTATGAAAGTAGTCGTAAAGTGTAATCAACTGCCAATGGGCAACGGTCGATGATCCAACGGTCATTTTTTTTTACAAGAGGCGGAAATTACTTTGAATCAACGATCTTACCGGACACGAAACGATTTATGTCTGCCTCTGATTTGATGACACATCTGAACGTTAGGCCGATATCTGTTGATATAGCACGCGGATTCCAGTTTATTGGTTTTCGTAGGACCCTCAAATAGCTATAAAATTGGTTATATTGAATTGGGTAGGGTTTCTTGATATGCTGTAGGCAAAATACAACGAATTATAGGCGTGAGAACTGGTTATCGATGATTCCGTAAGTCTGAGTCATATGTGAAGATAATTAATTAATGAAGGAAAACGAAATTATACTAGAATATATCCAAAATATTTAGTTCTAAATAAAATCCAACCCACAGTCTATGTACGCTTTATTAGGCATAACGCATCTTGTATAGCTCTTCCCGATGGGTTGGAAAAGAAGGGTTGAAAAGGTGTCGATTTCTAGTCAGAGTTGTATGTGTAGGATTAGGGAATGCAAATCTCGCGAGATTGGGGCTCGAGCGAGATCTCGCGTGATTATGAATACAATATCGCGAGGTCTCGCCAATTTCGAGATCTCGCGAGATTGGCAGTTTTGTGTTTGTTTTTTGGAAATATTCACAATATTATATTATTAAATTAGGGAAAGTTTTAAGATTAGGATTAGAAGAAGATAACCATAGGCGCGGGCTCGCGGACGGCGAGCAATGGGTAGTTGACTGTCCAACCGTCCGGTAACTGTCCGGACCGAGCCCAAATCGTCGATGACGCGCACTGTGTCGAAGCCTACTGGGGCCAGGGTTATTTCCGAAACGTAGCTCAGCCCCGGTATGAAAGGCACGAAGGCAGTAATAGTTTGACACTATTTTCCGCTCCGCCCAAGGGCGTGACATGTCATTTGTATGATTTTTACCCACCAAAAAAAAGTATTATAAGATAAACATTCATTTTCACGAATTTTTCCAATACATTTTTTTGCATTAAACATTGTTTGACGTATCTATCTATAATATTTTAAAGTCCGTGTCCAATCCGCGCTTCGAATAAGACGTTTTTATGGTCGAGTACAATCTCGTTAATCTCGCGAGATCTCGCCCTTTTTTCGTCCGAGATCAATCTCGCTAAAAAAGGCCGAGATTGCATTCCCTATGTAGGATACAGTACCTGCAGTCAAATAAGAAACTAACATACAACAGTGTTGAAATAGAACATCAAGAAGAAATGCTATAGACCCACAGAAAATTGAGCAGTCATTCGGAAAGCAGAAGATGAATGACAATGATACAAATTAAATCAACATTGCATTCATTTGAAAAACATCTGGAGGAAATCTAAGCGTCAGATCGTCGCAATCATAACGTGACGCGGACGGAAGATGGTAATGGTTCCAATCAGCTCGGAGATAAATTACGGCGGTGCGTGGATTTCGATGTCAAGATCGATACGATATACGCCATTCGATGAATTTCAACCGGTTTTTCGCAACATCTATACGAGTAGATCTAGTCGTCTATGTAGAATTAAAATAAATCATTAAATGATGCCATCGCAAACCATGAACGAGGAAAAACAATCGTGTAATCTTGATTAGTGACGAAGTTATTTACAAAACAAAATTTTTTCGATTACCCATCCGGCATTACAGCTCAGCACTTTGGAAAACGGATGTTTCCTAAAAGTGCTGAGCAGTTTCTATTAGCGGTTTATAAAGAGTTCAATGGTCAGCAGTTGACGCTTCAAGGCTGCTAATTTGACGACGACGTAGAAACGCAGTAGAATTATGCGACGCTAGAGTTAAAATAGTCTTCGCCAGCGAATTATAAGAAGTAGAATAGATAGAGATAGTTCTAAGTAGAATCTCACGGATAAACAATGTTTTGTACAGTTTGAAACACAACTGATCAAACGGATTTACAGTGCTCACAAAATTTTGCGAATCCCTGCCAAATTGACGATGACGACAAAGAAACGCATTTTCAGAATTATGCGACGCTAGAGTTAAAATGATGTAGAATAAATAGAGATAATACTAACCAGGATTTGAAGGACAAACAACGGTTTAAACTGTTTTAAACACAACATATCAAACAGATGTACAGTGCCCAAAAAATTTTGCGGAGCCCAGTTAATTTGACGACGATGACACAATTTATGTGTCTGCAGTCTTCAGAATTATGTGACGAATTCAAATAGTCTTCTCCACTGAATTATAAGAAGTAGAATAAATAGAGACAGTTCTAAGTGCAGTAACAGTTTAAAAACGGATCTACCGTACCAGCAAAATTTTTGCGTTCAGCCTATTATAGCAGATCAATAAATCTGACAAAATTTAGAAGTTAAGTCGTAGCAATTGCTCGTTGGTACTGACTGTATCGGTATATTGGCTGTCAATAAATGAGTGATTAACGTTGCTATTGTAATGCAGTGGTTAACCTTCTTGTCTACATTTGGTACAAAGCAGCAGAATTCTGCTAGCGCTAAGTAGATGGTTGGAGCAGTTGTCAGTTCAAGTAATGTCTTTTACTGTTTGGATAAATTTCAAATGTAAACGTTAGTCAGTTTAAAAAGTCAAACGACTTGGGGATGGGGGATTTTGTATAATATTTAATCATTTAAAAAATATTTATATTCGTATAAGTAAAAAAAGGATAAGAGGATAAGGATCGAAATACTTTTTATAAGGTACTTCTTCTATTAATAAACAATGATCTAGATCCTACTACATCAGATTTCATTTTGCCCTAATATTTACCCAAGTCGTTTGACTTTTTATACAGACTCTACCAAGTTTATTGATGCATATAAATCGCGTGTGTCAATGTCTTGTGTTGTAAGTGGAAAACCGCAACCCCAACTCTGGCAATAAGCCGGAAGGATGAACGGTACGATGCGCACATTGCACACCAACGCGTAAATGCAAATTTTATCTTTAGGCAAAGCGAGTGGAACGTCATACTTTGATGACGTCCCACTCGACGTTGACGACACGCCAGTTATTCTGAGTAGTTTTTGTTTTTTTTATGTAAATTCTGACATAGCCAGATAGAATTACATTCTCACCGAATCGAAATTAACTGTATGACTAGGTAATAAAATATCTTTATCGCCTTTCAATATCCTTTTAATTTGACACATCCTAAATTACCGGAAAAAATTGGCATGTCTATGCAACAAACGAGACCAAGCGATGCCATGCGGTCAGCGAACCGTAACATGTCGGCACTCGCATGCGGCAAGCGCCATGCGCTCACGCAGCATTTGGAGGGGTGACCTTCCGAATAAGCGACCAAATTCAATCAGCGGACGGGCCATTAAATCGAATCAAAGAAGCTGACTCCTTAATTTGATAGCATTAACATTTTAACATAAGCGCATGGCACGTGCCCGGTTGAGTTCTGAAAGAGGGGTGCATTAATTTAATCAGCTATTTTAAAATGCAATGCCGACCTTTGCAAATGTTGACCAGAAATAGCATTTTGCCTGTAGGAAATGGTGCCATGGGGGCGTCTTTCCATAGAATGATAAACACATCTGTCGCGCAGGTGTGAGCCAACACGCCAACACGAGGGTATCTAAGGCAGGTGTCGCAGAGCGGCGCGGCGGCCCATAATTGTTTAGGAGGACCATTAGAAATAGTTTTTTTTTATTGAAATAAACGGATCGTATAACTGTGTTCTTTTTTACTTTTACCTAACATGTTTCAGCATTCTTACAACATCACGCTTAACGTTTTGTCGGTAATAACAAGTGAAAAAGGAGGTAATTTTATAGGTTTCCAATAAAAGTAGGTAGGTAATAAAAAAAAATCATAACAGTTCTTTCACAAAAACTTAGACCTATTTTTTGTATGATTTACAGTTTTCATTTTTACATTGAATCATTGGAACCGTTATCTTGGCCGTGACAGACTAACCGAGGGCATTTACGCTTAATTTTTTATGAGTAAGCTTTTAGCTTAAACCGCAATTTCTAATAAAAATCTATTTTCATAAATGGTTCAATATAAATTCGGCTAATTCTGATGCAAGAAGTGTCAATATTATATTTTTTCCTCATATCGTTAAAGTTGTTCTAAATATAAGGTGCTCAAGTTGAACTTTAGTGCGACATAATAGAACAGAGGAACGCGTGCAGAACGTGCATTAGTTTGATAAATATAATGACGTCTAGACACGGCTTTAGCAGGGCTCAGCTTGCTAAGTAGCTTCCATTTCATCCTTCGCGCCTTTGATTTTATAGTGCTCCAACAAAATGGTATAAGTGGAATTCCGCTCTAGTACAGTACAGGAAATTGTATCTTTTTGCCATGGATCGGTAATTCGCTAGTCATCCTTTTATAGAAAGGTTGTGTAAATTCGTGTGGGGTACGCCGCTAGCCTGTGGGGTCTGTGAACGTGGAACAGGTACTTGCCTTCTCGGAAATGCTCTCAATTTATCACCATACTAAACAAATTTACGAAATAATTTCCGATAAATTCAGATTATTTTGGCGTACGGGTACAAACTCAAATTATGTACTACTATATATTGCAATTAGTTAAGTAGCAAGCCAGAAAGAATGACTCATTTAAAATACGAGTAATCCTCATGTCCTTTCCGATTAGTTTCTATTTAATTTCTTAGGAATTTGGCTGTAGTTCCGGGAATTAAGTCTAGCGTAAATAAAAGGTACCTCTATACTGCTACCACAAAATAGTTAGATACTGCTACCCAGGCACTATATCTTTAGTTTATTTATTTTAGATAAATTGTTTTTTAGCGATGTATTGTTTTATTACGTTTGTTAGATTTAGTAGAATGTAGCTCCTAAACATTTTACGGACTCGTTTCGCGACACAATGTCGCACAATCAGCTAAGCGAGTCGGGTTGGCCCTACCAAGATGAAACTTTAATGAGCGAGGGTTAGAAGAGGGCTCCACGCTAACGGCTACTCTGTTCATCGTACAGGTCCGTTTAAAAATAAAACTCGAGTGTTATAAAGAGTACCTGAAGCTTGAAACGTTTGTTTGTACCTAGTCAATAAAAGTAAACAATAATTGAATTTAATTTAAGACTGGCGGGAGTCTGTGGATTCCTTTGTCTGGATGGACCATAAAGTGGACGGCGACAGAGGTCGGCGTCTGAGATAACAAACGTAAGAATAACATTAATGGCGCTCTGTACTTGAATACTAGCGACGCAATAGAGGCATGGAAGGCCACGGCAGATACAACGATCCGAACGTAATTTAATAAGTTCCTAAAACTATTCTTATAGAGGAAACCGTACAATAACGATTATTATCTTGTACTTAATGAGTTTACAAGCGATTAAAGAGTTTCGGAGTCTAATTGAAAACAATGTAAGCGGCAAACAAAGAAGGCCAATGCAATGTGAAGGTTTTAAAATTAAAGGTTAAATATATAAAATTTACCTAGGTGAATGGTCGCTTCTCGCGAGGTCCAATGTTTAAGCCGGATCGAGAATAATGGCGAAAGTGTGTGTTGCGCTAGTCGTAGATAAATTCGCGGTAAGGGATTAACTTGGCCGCCGATAAATCGTAATAAACTCGGCTCCTATACAATACAACACTTCTATCTAGGTAGGTATCTACATTAGATATCTTCGGATAAATATTAGCCCTACAGGGTAAACTACTTCGAAAATCCAGGTAGGTACCCTCCGTAAAATGGTCAATTACACCAAGGTGCTGCTGGACTTTCTACAGCGGCTGAGGTGGATCGAATGGCACATGTGTCCCAGTCGTACGCAAAAAACGCGCTTTAGATATGGAGTTGCGGATATCAGCCGAAAATACAAATAATTATACATTATGCAAAGGCCTTTATTAAGCGTGGAAGTATTTTTTAAAAACGCACACATTCTAAATAGCACTTTTAATTTTTAGTTCTTGATGCATAGCTGGGATATTGAAAATCTAATTGCATGACAAAAAGTGCACTATATTATAAAAACGTATATGGATTTAGAATTATAATATGACAGTTTCCATATTTGTGAACATCAAAATATGATAGAACATAACCAAGTTAGGTTAGGTTAGGACATCATCTTGAAGACGCATTTTGAATAATTTCTTGCCATACGCAGCAACTAAGATTGATAAGTAAAGAATGATTGACCTCGACCCCATCATGACAAGATCCGTACGTTGTAAATTTTGTAATCTTATTAAATCTTTTACCAGCATTTATAATTTTTTGCTTAATTTTATGTTAAACAATTTAATGGAGTCAAATAAATGAGAAAACTAATATCCAGTTTACAATGCTGTGATGAAAATAAATAATTCTAGAATTCTTCTGGTTGTTTTAAAATAATCTTGGCTAGTGGCCGCAGTTTTTTTGTTTTAAAACTATGTGGGTAGTTAGATTTTTTTTTACAATAGCTAGTTGAATGACCTAATAATTGAGGTCTTAGTTTGAATATTTATCTTTAAACTGATTTGAAAGGATGTTCATTCCAATTTGGTGATTATCATTTTTATTATTGCCCTGATTTTAATCTTGATCTACTTAATTTTATTTAACAAATATTAGTTTCCTGTTTTAAACTCATTACTATAAGGATTTCCTTTACATCTTTAGGAATTGTAAAAAGTAAACAAATGTAATATGCTATAATAACTTTGTTAATAACTCTGAGACCAGTTCAGTTTAATTGTAACAAAACTGAATACCTGCAACTTGAAAAAACCACAAGGCATTCTTATGCAAAAACCTAATAATACAAGTCAAAATTAACAACTAAATAATAAACAGACTATTAATTGAGAATTTAACTTTGTATTGATATTTATAAAAAAAAATGGTTGCTTCTTTTTTCAAAATATATGTCAAAAGTTTATGGGCAAAAATTATTTCCAGATAAAATAGTAATTCTTCTAAGATTTAAACATTTTAGCTTCATTCAAATTCGATGTGATTTTTTTTTTTTTTTAAATTTTGCTTTGATAGCAAAAAGTTGGAGAAAATGGTACATAAATCTAAAACAGTAAATTGGCTGTCAAATACTTGTAAACTGCCAGTACCTGTTCTGGCAGGTTGTAATTTAAACACGATTTGACCAACAGGTTGAAATAAACATGCTTACAAAAACATTTGACTTGAGTTTTGAAGTAATTTGTTTTAATTCCAGCTTGCAGGTATTGATTTATAATCTACTTCCTTCATTGATATCACAGCACTTGTAATAAAAAACATCTATTCTTATCTATGCTTTCTTCAATGACACTGGCAGTATAAAACAGCAATAAGACAAGAAAAAACAGTTTCAATACAAATTATAAAAAAAGGTAGGTAAATGTTAGTTCTTGTAGGTAGAGCTGATTCATTGTCTGATCTGCATGTTAATTGACATACAAACCTGAATAACTGATATAGTGACTTGTGTACTACAGTTATTTATGTTAATTTCCTGTTTGTATTTACTTTTTCACATAAATCAATGAAATGCACTGCAGTTATCACAATATTCAATTCAAACAGGATAGTCGAATGAAACGAAAATAAAAGGGTTGTATAAACTTTAAATGGTTTGTGTCCAGATTTGCCATAATTTCAAGTCTCTTGATTCTAGGTAGGTACAGCTGTTGTTCCTATATCTTTGTTTCATTTTGAAATATGGAACATATAACAAAATAGGGCAGCACATAGAGAACAATTTCTTGTGATCGATATTTCTGACAAAAACCCATTTTATTAGTGTTCAGCATTTGATTACGTGCAATATAATGCATGGCCAGTTACGTTACGAAACAATTTCTTACTGAAAAGTACGAAACCTATCTATATGCTGTGAATTGCTACCAAACATAAACAAACAAAAATATCTATCTATGCGACTAGGATTACCTATAGCTATTCGGTCTACTTTGTACAACATAACATACACCCATGAGACAAAGCATTTTACGTGTATGCATATCATTCTGGTTTATCCACTAATAAACATAATGTAACAGGCACCACGTTGTAGACAGAAACTTACCGTTTTACGACCATGATAGAATCCGTCTCCTCGTTTGTGGACCCTATGATTCGAACTATACTTTACAAACGGCACTAACAATATTGGAAACACCATGAATTTTATTATATCACCAGCAATTCAATTTACGAAATTCACACATCGCTACAAAGCGATAAACACACTTTTCTTCATTATTTCACTAACTTCGATTAATTCGCACTCCACTTTGATGAACATCAAATCTCATAAACACAAACTAAAACTAAAATGTGTTTTTAGATTATTAACAGCACGAACTTCACTACAGTGTGTACCGACGACGAAAACATTACACTATTGCCAACATTCCGCAAACAGAAGTACATGAAGTTGTTATATTCTCACAACGTAGTTTGTACAGCAAAAATATTATTTTACATGCAGTATAATAAAAAAATATAAAAATTCGGGAGTTTTACCAAGCAAACCTGTTCCCAAAAAATTACGTCTGCTTAGTAACTTGGTTTCAAAGTTTATTGTGGCGTCAATTTAGCCAACCTAACCGTACGATTTTGCTGTGAGTCAACTGATATTCTCATTGCTCTGCTGACGATAAATGAAATATTGCTTCAATTGTGTGTTGATATATAAAACCGGTTCCACACACTTGGCTCTTGCTACAAACTACAAAAATAGGAATTTGTGGAATCCATGGACGCTTCATGGAACTTTCTATTGAGACACAAGAATGAGATTTCTCAAAGAGTTTGTGACAATATCAAGCGTGTGAGAGATAACGTATCTTCAGATACGATTAAGAAATATTTCATCGAACTTGAGAAGTGTTTTAAATGGAGTACCCAAAGAGCATGTAAACTTTAGAAATAAGTACCTACTTCCAACATACAAAAATTATGACAAGACCATTTGGGACGACTCTGGGCGGAAGAACCTACTAGTCAATCAAACGGGTATGCAAGTACCCTGAAACGGTTTTAAATCATATTAAAGTTTTCATGTCTACACAGATGGTTAAATGTTACCACAGTATGTGGTATACAGGGCAACCCATTTACTGTCAAATCGAGGAAATAAAATTTTAAACTTAAATTATTTTGCGAAAAATTTCATTTATTTACGAATTCTGAACGAAAAAAGTTTAATCAGAATCCAGTTCTTCAATTTTACGTATCTCTGAGTTCTTCAATTTTGCCAAAACTTCTTCGATTTGACAATACGACGGTCACTACATGGCAATCGATCCTATTCTTATTTGGAACGCATAGTAAAATATTCCGTCATAAATAACACTGCTCAAAAAATGAAATATGGTTCCATGAACATCATGAAACACGATATAAATGTCAAGTTTTCTTTTTTTCATCAACCGCAAAATAATCTGTGATAAAAATAAAAACTCCTAGACACTGGACTGTTGGCCCTACCAATGATTTTATTCTATAACTAACATAATTAAGCCTAAAACAAACAGCTTTGTTATAATTAACTCCTGTAGTTATGCTATGATCACACTTAGCCAACTTATTCTGACATTTAAAAAATATAATGGTTGTTATAAAATCGGTACGGTTGTGAGATTTTAAAATCGCCAGCGAGTCGCCGGCGACTAGTCGCAACATGTGAACCTGACACAGTGATGATTGTCGAGAATATTACGCCAAAGATGAACGCGGTCATTCGCATTTGGCGCGGGTTTTTTAAATATTGACATTCATAAGTTTTAAGTTCTTTTAAAGATTTATCTCGCTTTGAATAGAATTTGCTTTTGCTCAGCAATTAAGCTTCTAATAATTGAAAAGTATGATATAAAACTTATGTTTTAATTAACATGTAATATGCCTGTTCTGGCTTGAACTTTAAGACTAAATAAATAAAAAAAAGAAAACAACAACAAAGTGGTAAAAACTCCTGGCGTTGATCATAATCAAGATACTTGCTTCTAATCAAATAACAATTACTAATATCTAATCGATTCGATATACCCAAAAACTACAGTTTCCTCAAACATAAAAGACTACCAACAAATCCTATAAAATAAATCCATTTAAAACATGTTTAGAACTGATGATCGTTCGTTAGAGATTGTTCATGGCACCATAAGGGCGCCATACGTTTCTGATGCCAATTTCAAGTCTACGTTTTTTCTAAAATTAGGTACGTAATATTGATCAGGTCATCGTCATTTGGGAATGCGCCAAATCAGGTCCGTTCAGCTGGATAAGTAAAGTTTCAACGAGCTATCCCGCGCTGCAAGCTGACAATCGATTTATCGCAAAAAATACCAGTATAATGACCAAGATATTTATTTTATTAAATATAAACAAAGACAACTTACCGTTTCAAACGTGCCCTTATACTTGCGTCCATTAAAAGACGCAAATAAACTGAATTTATTACAACACTTCCGCTCCTTGTTTTAACGCAAACATATTTCTCGGAATTAACCCTTTCAATGAGTTTACTCTTCGAAAACTTTCTTAATTTTCGCTCCTGAGATTTGCAATAGAAACCCATAATAAGTATAAATAATTTGATCAAATATATTAATTTATATCACTAAATAATGACTAGAATGTTTTATTAAGTCTTAGTATGTACAGCACTGTACTGATCGGCGCGAAATAAATTTGATAGTAGGAAAGCTGCTACGACGTTGCATCGTACGACAGGGTTGGGTGTTCGTGTAGCGACATGTCCCTCGCGCCGTAGTGCTGTTCAATCTCGAGCACTATTATGTCCATCTGTGCCAATCAGAAACATAATAAATCAAATTTATCCTGTACAACCACTTATTGATAGGTAGATAAAAATAAATGGACACACGTTTTAAAGGTTCTTATATTCTTTTTCTAGTTTTTCGTTGCTTCTCAGCATTTTTAAAAGATATTTTTAATGCGGTAGGCCGCATTAAAAATAACTTTTTTTTAGGTTCTTGCTTCGCGACTCAAAACAATAAATCAAGATAAAAGTTTTATCAATATTAATCAATTCATTTTTAATATGGATAACAATGTTCACATTTTCTTAAGTTGGGCAGGTCAAGGCATTTTACTTCTAATCCTGCAATGTTAAAACAGATAGAAAGTTTATTTAAACACTGTCTTTGTCCGCATGAAAGTAGGTTTCATCCCCTTAGGGGGTTAATTTTGGAAAATCCTCTCTTAGTGCTCAACTATGTTGTCATAAAAGTAATATTTATCCCAGTAGTTTTGACTTTGCGTTGAGTTTCTCCTTTGATATTAAAAAAAACATAAACACGATTAGAATATCTAGTTTCAAATGACGTGGCGGTAACATATTTCCCGCCAATTGCACCAAGTGGGGCAAATTGAAAACAAAGGAATGTCTGTCTGTCTATGCAATTAACGGAGGCGGGCGGCACTCCTTTCTCTCTGTCTGTATGTACATTTAGATATAGGTAACCGAGATAAATATAATCTATACTACAAAAATGTATGCAGTTGTGTTTTCAAGTTTTCACTAAGGCGTCTTATTACACGATCATGCAAGCATCAATCATGAATAATGGTTTTATGTTAGTCAGAACTAAAAAACGTCAATCATCGCATTAGACGGTAGGTTTTTCGTCAATCAAAACATTGACTGAGGCCTACCTTGTTACAGATGCCTAAGGGTTACCTAAATGGTGGACTTTTAAACAACAGATTGCGCTTTTTTATGGGCATTAGGTACCTATATTTAGGATTCGTCTAATGTTAAATCCTATGTTTTCATAAATCTATCATTAACCCTTCAGATACCGACAATTAGAGACACAATAGTAAGACAATAGATGCGCGGCCACCGGTGGTCGCTTGGGGATTCATGAATTAAAATAGATTGCTTCGAGACTTGGAGTTTCAAAACATGTCGAACAGCACTACTACTTGCTTTGTTGTATGCAGTTTCCATACTTGTCAGTGTTTTAAAACTAGACACAGAGTTGTACTGTGTGCATAGCGTTAGCTCTATGACGCATCGTGCATTCGCGCTTAGTCATTTTGTATGAAGCCGATCCAACACGGTGAGACACGACGCGGCAGGAAAACGGCTCTCTATGCAAGTTTGAACTTGTCTGCATGTTTGTATTATCATTGTGGTGGCAGACTTGTGATGTAATCAAATGACAGTTGTAGACATTCATGACCGCACATTCCGGTATTGATTTGCGAGTTTCGATTCGACTGGTTCTTGGGAGCAATATCTTTGCCTACAGATATCTTTGTATAGTTTTATATCTTTTGTATTGTTTGTTCAACACATAGGTACCCAGTTAACGAACGATGATATTATGTTGATGACCTTACGAACCTGTAACTGATTGCAATGTTGCACGCTGCAGAACGAAGTCAGTTATATATCGAGCCTTTTTAGGAAGAACATCGTAAGCGACAGTGAGCGTTTTTGCAGTACTAGTAGGTTTTCTCTTCCATAATTATAAAGTATTTACAAAAATATGTAGTAGCAACAATTCTATTAGATCGGTAGTTATATGAAGTTATATTTTTTTATTTTATTTATTATCATGAATTAATACTTTTTAATTATGGAAGAGAAAACCTACTAGTACTGCAAAAACGCTCACTGTCGCTTACGATGTTCTTCCTAAAAAGGCTCGATATAATCTTTACTTACCTACTTCATAAAGTGTGATTATGAACTCGGCTATAAGTTTAAAAAATAAATAATCGACAGTCGACAAAGACGAATAGTCAGTAAGAGTCTGACACAATCTCCCGCTCCCCCAAGAACGGGGGTTGTCATTGGATGAGTTTTGCCCGCCAAAAAAATAAAAGTATTATTAAAACACAATTAAATAGGTAATAAAACATTTTCTTTATTGCTTTCGGTATTAAATATAGGTACATAAGATATATCTCGGAACTTATCAACAACATTACTTTTGTCAGATCTAAATAGTCTGGTTTAAGGCAGATCATATTGGTGTACAAATTGATTCTCTAAAATATAATACACTAGCTTTCCCCGCGCCTTTGGTTACTGCTCATCTTCCGTGGGTCGTAGCGTGATGTTATAGGTATAGACGATAACATTAATCGATAAATGGACTAATATCCAACATTAAAATCATTTTATTTGAACCAGCAGTTCCCGAGATTAGCGCATACAAACAAACCAACTCTTCAGCTATAAATATTATATAGATTTCTTACAAATACACAATAAAATAATGTTAGCTACATACAAGCTACTTCACCCTCTAACAGCTTACGGTAGATTAATCCAACAAATATTTTCGAGTCTATTTCGCCTGGGTAATATATTTACAACGAAATAAAGGAAAAAAAAATGACATGGGGTGTATTTTTTTAAATTGATACTAATGCTTGACTGCAATCCCACCTGATGGTAAGCAGTGATGCTATCTCTGGTGGTGAGGCGCACTAATTTATTAACTGCCGCACTCAGAGACGTCATTTAACTTTAATGTCAATTATAGCAAAACCTAAGGTACTTAACGTCATAAAGATATAGACTATTATTCAACGACAAAATTAGTAAATCAGAGATTAGCGTTGATGGGCGTCTCTGAGTGCGGCAGTTAGAGTCTATTTCCCAGTGTCACTTTATAGGAGACAGAAGAATTCTGTCACTTTTAAAGCGACACTGGGAGTTAACACTAACACTATCTCACTTAACGCTAACGTCACCTAACGCCATCTCTCGTGAGATGGTGTATTCGGTCGTAAATATACGACCCTCGCGAAAGGGATACGAAAATATATCGCACCTTTGGTAGAACAAGGGCACAATTGCAGTTTTTGCAATTTTACAGGAGAGTAATTTTAAGATATTTTTTGTACTTAATGTGGTCTAGCTATGTTAATAATGTTACAAGGTTGTTCTGCTTTGTATGACATAAACTATATCCTATATAATTTTGGGTGTATCGTTTACAAATATTAAAAACTATTAATACACAATTACAATTATGCCCTTGTTCTACCAAAGGTGCGATATGTCGGATTAATTCGACGGGTTATTAGAAGTTATTCATACTTAAGTCCAATTAATCACTGACATAGATATAGTTGCTTAAAAATGATCTGCAAACTTTAGTTTTGAACATTATAAAACGATATAGTTATTTTGACTTGATTATGTCCATCGCGGCATCGCCTTTGGTTATCATCATTCAGATAATAATATCTAAATGATAAGTGACGACTTTACTAACTTATGTTGTTCTTCTAATTCTCCGCAATAATTGGGCAGTTCTTCTAAAAAAACGATCTGAAACGCATTAGCAGTCACGCGCATAATTATTATTAGAAGATTAGTGTTGGTAATACTAACTTGTTATAATCGAGATATCTCGAGATATCTTCATAACCGAATGATTTCTTTGTATCTCATAATCGCTCACCGCTATTTTTATCAGTTTTAGGTATGGAAAAATGAAGTAAGGGCTTCTGTCCACGGGCGCGTAGCTTCATAAACACAGACAGAGTTTATGAAGTGAGTGTATGCGTCTATGAAGCTACGCGTCCGTGGACGGTAGGCCATATACGTTCATAAAAACATTCGTTTTCAAACCCAGTCGCTTGACATGTGTATTTTCTTATCACCAGTTCTCTCAAAACGGTGAAGAAAAACATCGTGAGGAAATCGACATGTCGTAGAACTAAAGCTTATAAGACATGTGACTTCCACCAACGTGTTTGGGCCCAAGTAGTGAGTTACGGGCCCATTACTTCTTCTAGGATCCTTTGAGGATTCCTGGCCTGAAACCCAGCAGTGGCTGATTTCATAGGTAAAGTCTAAGTACACATTGTAGATTTCAGAGTAACAGAAACGCGTCCTCCTATTTTTTAAATCTGTACATTGCCTTGGTTAAAAATTGCAAATCATTCTCAACGAACTGTCTACGTCAATATAACAACCACATGACGTCTCTACATCACATAACAACACCTAATCTACATCTAAACTACTCTAAATATGCTATTTGTCTTTTCTACACTAGTTTTCCTTGAAGAGCAAAGCATATTAATTTGTTTAAATTTCTATCATCAATAAACGTGATGAAACATGAAAAATTATTTATCATTACCGTACCGTGTTGAATCAACTAGCTCTCTAAACATGTCTACAATTTTAATAAATTAAATCAGTCAACAAGCGTACAGGACAAATTCATTCAATATCGCTAAAAAATTTAATAACATTCAGCATGTATTGGTAAAATGGTTCTGAAATTCCGAATACTATTTGTTAAGGCTCCACAAACAGAGACGCATGGCGCGAAAATACAACAACGCTTTTTTTGTCAAAAAATGGACTAACCTTAAAAAAATCTATGAAAAATAGCACACAATAAGATGTTGTCATATTGTCGCACCGCACTTGACTCCAAAAGTCTTAAAACCGCGTACAGACATTGCGAGGCGTGCGTCTCGGATGGTTCGTCACGCATGCCTCAACCTGCGGCATACGACAGTCGGTACATTGCGTGCGTCCAGAACGACACATGCTCAAGCTGAGCACGCAAACCACCACGCACGGTGTTCGTCAGTAGAAAACGCAAACAACACCTGTCCGTCCACACGGAGTGCACGGCTCGTACTGAAACGGCGTTCGCAACGATCGTATGACGCGAATGTTCACTGTGAGCATACACGTCCACACAGCCCGAGGCATGCGAGACGAACCATTCGCGACGCACGCCTCGCGATGTCTGTACGCAGCTTAAGACGACACTGGCTTTTTGAATACGCGCGTTTTTTTTGACACCTCTCTATATAAAGCTTATAATACATACAAACAGCGCAAGCCTTTTCTCGCAGTGTCAAAAACCCCGTTCGATACAAAGAAAACATTTTACAACTAAAAAATAACACCATTAATTATGGAAAACAAAAAACAAGAAATGAGATCTAAAAATTTGAATTTCATGCTTCGATTTGACCTAAAAGATTTAAATTTAAAGATCATTATGAACAATGAATTCGTAACTAAACTAAATACATTAATCTCGACTAAAGTTAAAACAATATAGTGTAGCTTAAATAAATAATAATTATTAATAATATTTAAAATTAGTCCTATAATTCTCAGAATATATTATATAGGTCACAGTTTTCATGTGTCACAACAATTGAGTGAATTCCACGGCTAGGTCATTGATATTTAAAAGTTACGATGTTTTTTAAATTATAACGCCACATCATCGCTTACCATCAACCATGAGGAGAAATAGCAGTCAAACGCGGTCCTATCAATAATAAAAAAGTCAGGTAAGAGATGATGTGATAACGATGGAGCAAGCTTTCGTAGCAGTAACATATTCACTCTTTACTTAAATGCTCCTAGCTAGGTTGTAGCTAAAGAAACAGACTCCGGCAGAAAATTTTATCCCCTTAGCTGTACGCAAAATGAGTGTTTCCAAAACATTTCGTGCATGTGGGTGGGATGTCTGCCATGTACCATTGCCGCCGCGCCGGGGTCACAAAATTTGGTAGTTTGGGGGTACGCGGAACAGAGAGTAAAGTCTCCTTTGAAAAGGGAGGACTGTCCGACCAGACGGGTGATATGTCTGGTAGGCAACTGCCCGGCAGATGATTTCGAGCTGTTCTATACGTTCTAATCGCGCGGAGAACTTTTATTGCGCGTTACAGGAATAGTTCTTATGTGACGCCATAGATGTCGCTACATCCATCATCGATGGATTATGGTATAATGGCAAATATCTTTCTCTAGCCTCTCTCATATTATTCATGGTATTTATTTTGTGTACTCATTATAGAGCATGTAAAAAATCACTATTGTTTTATCATAATTCGATTAATTTATCACAGCAAACTGACAACACTTTTAATTTGCGAGGTTGCAATAAACCTATATTATTTAAAACATAACAGATGTTTCAGCCTATATCCGTCATAGACTTTGAAACATTGATATACAAAAACCCAGGTGTCCCAAACCTGTTTCATTAGAAAACCAATAAATACGAAGATGGTTTTCTACAGTTTGGTTGGACTATTAATACCCATATAAATGATTATTTTAACATAATTATGAACTGTCCGAATGATATCGAACTCAATAATAAAGGATCTGTTTGAGAACATGTGACCCATAATACTCGTTATTGGTAATGAATTCTAAACCATAACAACTTTGTCGAATTTAACCCATATTTTCCTGTTATTCTTATTGGATCCAAAGGTTTAGAACTTTGTCGGATGTAACCCATA
This sequence comes from Mythimna lalbum, assembly GCA_949319445.1. NCBI lineage: Eukaryota > Metazoa > Arthropoda > Insecta > Lepidoptera > Noctuidae > Mythimna > Mythimna lalbum. The sequence continues at coordinate 8,403,317 of OX439363.1, forward strand.
TTTTCCTGTAATACTTATTGGATCCAAAGGCTTAGAACTTTGTCGGGTGTAACCCATATTTTCCTGTTATTCTTATTGCATCCAAAGCCTTCAGAAAACTTTGTCTAATGTGACACCTATTTCCCTGCTATTGGTATTGAATTCTAAGTGTCTAAAAACACTATGCCAAAAATACGCGACCGAAGTTCAGCTTGATTAAGCCTGCAATGCTATTTGAATTACTGACGACACATTATGCCGAAATTACGTTGCGTTATAGCATACAGCCGAACTACCGTTCGGCGTAAGTTCAGTGGCAATTCGGCGGCAACGTGTTATGTAGAGCACATATTATACGCGACCGAAGTTCAGTTCATTTGCCGACGAAGATCCGGGGCGGGGAGCAGTGGGAGGCAGGCATGCCCACGCTCCGCGTCTCCACTCGTTGTGTTTATTTTGTCTCTGTCTGCGTACGACGCACGTGATTTGTTGTGTTATTAAAACATAGGTTCCATGTTTATATCGCAGTTGAGTTGCGACGGTGTTTATGGAATAATGGAGATGCAAGCTATAGTAATCGACCAATGAATCAATTGTTCTGCAGGTGAAATTAAATCTCTGAATTTAGTATCTTTTTTGCGACCGTTTTGCGCAAATGTGGCGCATATTTTTCACAAATTATACCTCAAAAGAAATAAAGGAACCTTGACAGGAACACTTTGTTTTCCGTTTGCCTGTCTGGCTGTTTATATAACACAAAATGACGCCACGACAGCGCTCGAGACACTGAAAACACACAAAGATGTGCAACTGAATTTCTGCCGCATATGTTCGGCACATGCGGTGTGTCATATCAGCCGAATACGTTGGAACGTGAAATCAGTCGCGAAACTTCGGTCGCGTACCTTCGACATAGTGTGTTTGACACCAAGCCTTAAAAAATCACTGTGGGATATTTCCCTATTATTCATAGATATTGGATCCTAAAACTTGAAAAAAGAAATGTCGGATTTGACTTGTATTTCCCTGTTATTGGTATTGAATCATAAGCCTTAAGAAAACTTTGTCGGATGTAACCTATATTTCGCTACTATTGGTATGGAATCCTAAGCGTTAAAAATACTGTCAGATTTGATTCACATTTCTCTGTCATTGGTATTAAATGTTAATCCTTAAGAAAACTTTGTCAGATGTGAGTTGATGTGACCAGTTGGTTATTTCCCTATTATTCATTATTGGATCCTAAAACTTAAAAAAAAAACTTTGTCGGATGTGAGCCATATTTCCCTGCTATTGGTATTGATTCCTAAGCCTTAAAAAAGCTTTGTCGGATTTGAGTCACATTTCCCAGTTATTCCGTATTGAATTAAACTTTGTCGGATGTGACCCATATTTCTTTGCTATTGGCATTCAATCCTAAGCCTTAATAAAACTCAGTCGGATTTGAGTCATATTTCCCAGTTATTCGTATTGAATTAAACTTTGTCGGATGTGACCCATATTTCCCAGTTATTCGTAAATAGAATTAAACTTTGTCGGATGTGACCCATATTTCTCTGCTATTGGTATTGAATCCTAAGCCTTAAGCTATCGTTAGCATCCAATACACCGGATTGTATATCAATATTCCTCGTAATCATAATAATCGTCATCCTGCCCGTTTTGAAGCATGGCGGCTAGGGACAGCTCGCCCGCGATGTCCACTGGATCTGGTTCTATATCGTCCTCATAGTCGTCTACGATTTCTGTTGAAACAAAAGAAATTTGTATAAGTCGAAGACATGTGACATCCATCAACTCGCAATGGGCGCGCGTGGTGGATTACGGCCATCGGCCATCTCTTAGAGAGGAGGCATGAGTCCCAGCTTTGGGGACATTATAAGGCCGATTATGCTTATTAATAGTGCTGTTAAAAAGAATTCTGTTTAACCTCTCAGGCCACAGTATACCGATTTTGGTACACCTCGGTACCAGCTAACTTAAACCTGATTTTTACGTAATAAGGTATAAATTAGCTAGTATGAGGTGTGTACTGGTGCCTGAGAGGTGATTAGCACCCATTTTAATGTAACATAGCAGCAGTACGTACCAGTAATAGGCTGCGGTGTGCGCGGCACGATGGGGCCGGGGGTGCGCGGGCCGGGCGCGGGGGAGGCGGGGGGCGCGGGGGTCTTCTTCTTACGTTTGCGCGGCACGGGGGACGCTGGGACGGCCACTGATGGTGTTGCTTGTTTATTTCTGGAAATTTTCATAATAAGAATGTAAAGGAAGTTGTAGTGTATGTGTAGTTGTCACAGAACTTTTCCTAAACGGCTTGATCGATATGGATGAAGGCTTGTGATGCTGCAATCGGATTCTCAAAATTTTTCTGACGAAAAGGCAACTTTTGAACAGGACAAGGAGGAGGGAGGGACAGGGGGTTAGTGATAGTGTGACGGGTGACAGGACAGAAGAGAAGAAAAAAACGTGTTGCTCTGACCCCAAATAACACGGGACAAGGGCAGGAAGATGATGGTGAAGCGTAAATACTAACGCTTACCAAAAAAGAAATACTTACTCAACCACAACAGCCTCCTTAGGCGTCGCGGGCGGCAGCGGCGTTCCAGGATGGTCCAAACTCTTCAGAATATCATAATTAATCTTGGAGCTAATCTTCTTCTCCGCGATCATCTTCTCAATAGCTTCCCCAGCAGTAGCAGCATTACAAGGGGTCCTCTTCCTATACGAACCTCGTAGTTTTTTCTTCTTATCCTTATTTTCTTCCCGTTCTCTGGCGCGAAGCTCTTCTTTAACTTAAACATGTATAACTACAAATTAAGGTTTTATGGTACACGCTAGCCTTTCCTTCGTAGCATTCTCTTGTACAAATCAGTCACTGCAGCTTAGCGTTACAGGCGTTCGCTTTCGATCAATTTGCTCCACAATACTTGGTTGTCCGGCCACCATTTTTTTGTTGTTGCTGTTTTACATGCATAATACAACAAAGGGATTGGCTACAGGCTCAAATGGGATTGGACTGGTCATATCAGTTGCATGCATAGAGACCGCTGGACAAATAACACCATGCAGTGGGTTCCTGCAGAAGGAAAGCGCCGTCGAAGCCGGCTTAAAAAGAGGTGGCGGGATGATCTGGATGCGTACCGGACTAGTTTGAGGCGGTGCGGAAGAATTTCTGGAAGGAATTGTGGGAGGCCTTTGCCCAGGGCTACAAAACAAACTACACAAATACTAATTAATTAAATTGCCGGTCATAAAAATATTTGCTTGTGCAGGATTCGAACCGGCAAACGCATAAGCCGTCAGCGATCGCTGCCAATCGTTGTTTCGGCTTAAGGACTTATCTGCTGGCAGTAAAATAGTTCTCAAATTGAAGGATTGTCTCTTTTACCTCCACAACCGAGTCAACTCGGTAAGTCTAAACATTGAAATATAACAATATCGCAAATAGCTGGTGAAAAGCAATTAAACTAAAACACTGAAAAACCTATATTCTATTCGTGTTAAGATTAGACATTTAAAGAAACTTTTTTTACTATCTACGCAATCGATTTCAACCTTTATTCCGTAGGCATAAGAATGGCATTAAAAGCAAAAAGTGGTTACAATACCAACTTTTTACTGCAGCCGCCATTTGTAATGCCACCAACGTAATAAAGGTCAAAATCGGTTGAACGGACAGTAATGAAAGGTTTTCATAAATATCTAATGTTATTGTGAATAGAGTATAACTACGACAGAAGCGCAAGCCACGACTAGAGAATTATGGTGAACTCACCAGTTAGTGGCTGAACAAGGAATGCGGGATCGATCCCGTAGTTCGTACAAGTGTGTGGACTGTCCCGACATCTTCCTTCAAACGTGACGCGTGTTAGTCCAACTACTGCTCTATACAGCAAATTGGACGGACAAATGAACAATATTACTGTTGAAACTAGACTTGCCAACCTCTACACTAATATTATAATCTAAACTATTTACACTAATATTATAAAGAGGTAAAATATGCTTTTTTTGTTTGGAGAAGGTTATCTCTGAAAGTACTGGTCCGATTGCTAAATTTTTTCACCGTTAGAAAGCTGCTTTATTTCTGAGTGACATATGCTGTATTTTATGTACCATTGCGGTAATTTCTGCCTGATCATTAAAAAAAAAAAAATCGTTTGAATACTGCGGCGCGGCGCCAAACCAAACCCTTTGAAATTTTCGTTCGAGTGCCAGCAAAAACGAACTTCGCGGTGGTCAGGCGGAAATGTCTTTTATGGTACATTGGCGAAGCAGCGCGCAAAAGCTTGCATTTTATACTTCTGCATAAAAATAAAGTATTTATATGAAAACACTATTATCGATACTTCTACATTGAAACACGAATACATTCTGTTTTAAAACCAATAAAAAATATTGGAAATTCAAAATTGAAGGTATAGAAATGTTTCAAATAATTACAGGATAATAACAAACTGTCAGTATATGCTAGAACAGCATAGCATAGCACACAAACATTTAAAAGAAAGGCAAAATAAAATTACCTATAAAATATTTTTTTTTTTTTTTTTTTTTCCTACAAAAAAAGTGATACTATATTATTCATAAAAAACAGTTGGCAAGCCTAGTTGAAACATGCATACGTATTGCTAACACAGTTGAATTAACCCTTCAAAATGACTGGATGGTCCATGATGACGCACAACTATTTCGCTGGAGTGTTTTGTTATAACTTTTAAAGTACACTATAACCATTTATGCCTAAATGCTTACCACCCACCCACCACCCAGTTACGCCTAAATGCTTGATTAATTTTAAAACTACTTATATAATAGGTTAAATATAGATTATTTATGTATTTTCAGGAATAAATTTTGCCACTTTTATTGTAAAGTAGAAATATTTGTAGGTAGATTTTTACAATGTTCCTGGAGGAACACTGACATTCTCAATGTTCCTGGAGGAACATTGACATTCTGCTGGAGTAAATTTTGATTTCGGAATCCTTTGTCTCTTGGTATACAGGGTTATTTATAAAATATTGGCAACCTCTCAGGACTATGTTACTATGACTTTTAAATAAAAAATTATCATAGTTTTTCAGAATTTCCTACAATAAGAAAAATATTTAAATTGAATGTTCTAAATATTACGAAGTCTGTGCGAAGCAAGCGATGGCGGAGTATATCGGGCGGCGGGAATGCTCGATGCGCTTGCGTCGCGTAGGTATAGCAAAATACAGAGTTGAAATGTGTTAGATTGAACAACGAAACCTTGAAGGTTTAAACTTTTTACAAAACATAATTAATTTACCAAAAACAAGGTAAATGAATTATTTTCTGTACAAAATCATAGAAGAAAAGTTGTTGTTTATGATTTTAGTAATACAGTCCTGCAAGGTTGTTAGTGTTTTACAAATAACCTTGTATACGACATCTTTGACAGCGCGTAGGAACTAAAACTCATTATCCTGTATCGCTGTATTACGATTTTCTGTGCGATTTTTACATACATAATAGCCTAAAATCAACGTGGGTCAGTTGTTTAAACCAGAAGTCCCATCTGGTCGGAGGATCCTTCCTTTTCTACGGAGGTTTGAGGGACTTCACACCTTGTTGCCGCACATCACCAAATTGTCATCTTATGGCCGCATTCCCTTTTAGAAATCGCATGCGGAATAAGCTGCGTCGTCGTCTCAGGCTTGTGTTTTTTTTTATACCACATATCGGAGATTTAGAGGTTTTTAAGTAGGTAGATACTCCCCGAGACTGTAAGCTATTTGTGGTAAGTACCACAAAATAGATAGGTACTTCTGTACCTATCTAAAAAGTGAAGTACATACATGAGATCAGAAGATCTCATGTATGTACTTCACTTTTTATACCTACGCTCGGTGGACGCACACTAATGAGCGTTTGAGCCGGAACTGTTCGACGAGCGGACCGAGGCGCTCCGAGATATCGTGTCCGTGAGCGGTGTCTATGTGTTCGTTACTCGAGCGCACTCTGTATGTTGATTGAACCGATTTTATCTTCTATTTCGTAGGCAGAAGGATGGCTTTAAAAGCAAAAATTTACTGCAGCCGCCATTTGTCATACCATCAACGTAATAAAAGTCAAAATCGGTTGAACGGGCAGTAATAAAAGGTTTTCATAAATGTCTAATGTCATTTTGTACAGAGTATAGGCACTTTTGGTCAACTATAGTGTGATTTTGTCCCTTACTTACTAAAGTTTTACAATTTGGTACATTTCAGCATAACCGGGTCCAACAACCCAACAAAAACTTACTTTTCTGCTCCCTCAAATATCCAGCATTCATCTTATGCCACAGCTGCGCCTTATGTTTAACTTCCTCTTCTGTCATGATGAGAGAGTTGATGTAGTCCTCATCCTTCTGGTCTAGGATCAGTTCCTCAGCATTATGGAGGTCTTTGGCCACCTGCTTCGGCTCAGGTTTTAAGAACTTGTCAGATTTGTCCTCTTGACTGGGCCCTCCTGCTAGACCTATGACGGCTAGGTCTGGACCTGAAAGTAAGTAAGGAAAACATAAAAACAATGTTGACTTCTAGTCTAACAGAGCTCTTTACATAAAGCAACTGTGAGCTGATCTGAGAGCTCCACAGCCCAAAATAACACTTCTTTGGAAGTGGAGACACTTGTAATGCAACAAAATCTTTAAGAAGGGCGGGTCTTTGTTTTTATGTTAATTTTAACGTCAAAAAAGGCTGATGAAAAATTATCAATTAGTTTTTATTTTTGATACGATATCCCTCTATTTAGGACTGCGGTATTGTTTAAAAGAGTTACTGGAGCCTTGCAACTAAGGGAACACATATAGCTTTTAGTCAGTAAAAGTCTGCCATTTGCCCTCGCTTCAACCAGAAAGGAAAGGAGAGAGGGAAAGGAGAAGTCATTTGATGATTCCTCACGTACAAAAAAGGTCTTCTATCAGAAAAAGGCCCACAGTCACTGGCACGATCCATTTCACAACCTAAACTAAACTGTTAAAGGTATGGAACTATACACAGTGTATAACTCGATTCCTGTTTTTCGCTCGAACGCACACACGCATTTTAACATGTGGTAAGTTTCCTGGTGGTCGGACTACCTCACCGATTTCAATAATTCTTATAACATTTCATAGACTATGTAGGATATGTTAAATATAGTCTAAAAAGTTAAACGACTTGGGATTTTTTTTAAATATTTATCATCATCAACTTCCTGTCCTTGTCCCGTGTTATTTGGGGTCGGCGCAACACGTTTTTTTCTTCCATTCTATCTTGTCACCCGTCATGCTATCACTAACTTACTTTTCTTTCATATCACCCTTCACACAATCCATCCTTTTTTTCTTTGGCCTCTCTCTCCCTCCCCATCCATCTACATGTATAATCATTAAAAAAATATTATATTCGATACTTTTTAGTAGGTTCTTCTATTTATTTATTTATCAATTCATGTACAAACTGAACTTATAAAAGAAAACAAGACAGAAACAGAAAAATAGGTACATAGGTGATGCTTATTTCTAAAGAAATCTCTTCCAGCATACCCGCGAGAGGAGAATTGGAGAAAAAAGAGATGTAGACACAGTGTGTAAAAGTGAAAGGAATAAAGAAACAAACAAAACATTTATAATTAAAATATACCTACTTTATAAATATATACATACATATATATATAGTAGAATAATCTTCTATTGTTAAACAATGATGAAGATGTCTTAATCAACCTTGATTATTTAACCAGTGTTGACTACATCAGATTTCATTTTACTCTAATAAATTATCCAAGTAGTTTGACTTTTTAGACAGATTCTAGGTTATTAGTTTTTTTTTTATTGAATATTTCTTTAGTTTGTAAGTTTCAATTTTACAGCGCCTTGGACATCCTCTGTAACGTTGTACAAGTGCTTCTAAATAAATAAAAGCTTTTTTAACACGATTGAACAACAACTCGCACCTTTGGTAGAACAAGGGCATAATTGTAATTGTGTATTAATAGTTTTTAATATTTGTAAACGATACACCTAAAATAATATAGGATATAGTTTATGTCATACAAAGCAGAACAACCTTGTAACATTATCAACATAGCTAGAGCACATTAAGTACAAAAAATATCTTAAAATGACTCTCCTGTAAAATTGCAAAAACTGAATTGTGCCCTTGTTCTACCAAAGGTGCGAACTGTCTCAAAAAATGCATCGTAAGTATTAATATTATTAGATGCATATATTTAAGTTATATAGACATTTTAATTAAGGAAGTATTCATCAAAATTACGATACTTCGTCATTATTCACAGATTAATTAAAATTTTATGGCACCAATTATAAAATGTAGAGTAATTAAGCATTATTATATGAAATTTATTCTGTTTGTATGATATTATTTCCTTAGTATGTAGATTTTGGCTGCCATCACTAGTTTTTTAATAGTCGCTCTAGGAATGATCAGAAACTCAAAGCTCAGCGATCGGCGGCAGCGATCTTTCGTGCAGGGCCTTGGAACAGGCCATGGTTCGAAGCGAGGAGGAGTGGCAGGCGGACGCCTCCTTCTGCGAAGCAATGCTAGCAAAGGAAGAGGCAGCACGCGTCATACAACGGGCCCAGCACTGTCCTGGTAATCGAGAGGACAGTAAGTCGAAGGTGACCATTTTTTCAAATTATCGATTTGGAATGTACGTCAAACTGCTTTCTTCCTATGTGGATAGGAAGCTCGTTTGACGTACATTCCAAATCGATAATAAAAAAAAAATACAGCAATAACAGAGCAGGCTCGCTCCCTGCTGGGGCCTGCTTCTGAAACGGAAGATTCGGCCCCGGTACGAAAGGCAATGAAGGAACAGGAGTGGGTTTTTATTCAGTAAAAGTCTAACATTATGTCCCGCTCCGCCCAAGGACGCGGAGGTTTCATTGGACGATTTTCCTACCTACACAGAAAGAGGACTGCGTTAACTTTCAAACAATCCCACAGTCCTAATCAGGTCATCTATAATCTTTGGAAGTCGGCTGGCAAAGACTTTACAGTAAATAATACTTACCTAGTCCTTTTTCAAGTTTCGTTTTTTCACTCCTGCCGTTTTCTTTGTCCTGCAAGTTTTGGGCTATCTCTCCAATGAGGTCCAACGCATCTTCTGCTGCAAATCTTGACGCCTCTGCATCCTCTGAGGTATTTTCGTCTGTAATTATAGAATTGATTTTAAGGAACGGAGATAAAGTGTGGTTCAGCAATGTAGCACTTCAGGGTAATAATTATATCTGCGGTTGGATCAAGGGCCTGATAAAGAAAGCAGACTCCTCAATACGGCTCGCATTGTGAGGAGGTTCCTGTCTCTGAAGCAGTTAACACCGGTAGGATGGACCCTGCCCCCGACAACAGCGGATGTACTGCCTACCTATAGTAGATATTTATATAAAAGGGTATTTGAAATTTCATCACTTTTCTATACTAATAAACTGCGTCTATACTAATAACTTAATATTATAAAGAGGTAAAATTTGTAAGTTTGTAAGTTTGTATGTAGGGGGTAATCTCTGGAAGTACTGGTCCGATTGCTAAAATTTTTTCACCGATAGAAAGCTGCTTTATTCTTGAGTGACATAGGCTATATTTTAAGTACGCGGGCGAAGCCGCTGGCAAAAGCTAGTGTTAAATAAAAAAATATATAGTTTATATGTGTTATTGTCATTATAGCTAACCCTTATTGTCACACTGTTAGACAAAGGCCTCATACCATTATTTTCAATGATCACGGTTCTTCGCTTTCTCTTTATAATTCTTATCGAAGATTTCCCGGTCGGGTGGTAGTTTTTTGATCAACCAAATCCAAATCAACGATTTGCGTCTCTAATATGCAAATCATTGATTGTATGTACGCTCCTTTACACACTAGCAAACCTTGACTTTGGACTTTTGGATTTTAGTCAGATATAAAAATAATAATTTTGGATATAAAAGCAGAACAACTAAGTATACCAGACTATTTTTTTTTTTTGTTTTAATTGAGTTAGAACTTAACATTACAGTTCAAGAATAATCCATACTAATTAAACTCGTATTATAAAGGCAAATAGTGTGGGTATGTGTATGTATGTTTGTCATTTTTGACGCTAGAACGGCGGAACGGATTTGGATGAGATTTGGCAGACATACAGTAGTACTTTTTATCCCGATAATAGCACTTGGGCCTGGGGACAATTTTCTACTATCACACGGAAGCAACCGATGACAGCAGCTAATATTAAATAAGTGAAAGTAACTTTATCTGTTGCGCTTTCAAGCTTAAACTACTGAACTGGTTTTGATGAAATTTGGAACAGAGTATGTTTCCAGCCCAAGAAAGGATATAGGCTACTTTTTATCTGACTTTTACATCGTGTCTGCAATATTTGACATACACCTATATTATAGTCCAGTTATATGCCTATATTTTTTGAAATGTATAAAATTAAAAATACGAGTAACATGGAATATTTAAATTATTGCTAATTAATTCCACAACTTAACATAATCGTTTCGTAAATAAATAAAATGATTATTATGCACACATTTAAACGTCATACGTACGTCACGCTCATTATACTAAAGTCAAATTAAAGCATCTAAGCCGAACCGACATAGCCAGAAGAATTGCCAACACACCGGAATGGTAGCGTAATAGCGACCACTTTCAATGTCAAATAAATTTAAACTATATTTACATATTTAAAAGACCAGCCCCCTAGCCAAGTTACAACCGTTTCGTTTTGATTCTCTTTTGACGCCTCGAGTCGGCCACGCCTCCGATTCCTTTGTTTTGACGTCACCTCAATGCTCAGTTACGTGGTCAGAACAAAGGAGTCGGAGGCGTGGCCAACTTGAGGCGTTCGTCACAAGAGAAACGAAACGGTTGTAACTTGGCTACGGGGGCAGTATCGCTTGAAAAGCATGAAAAGGTCGCGAGGCCGCCCACCGAGGTGCGAACGGCCGCGCGCGTCTTGTCGGTAGTTCTAGTCTAGCCGGCCGCTGCCATTCCGGTGTGACACGGCCTTACATAGTAGTGGGCAAGGCAAATTGCTCGCAGAACAAATGTTCGATGGGGAAGAAAGGTTCTGGAGTAGCGACCGCGAATCGGAAGTCGCAGCGTAGAAAGGCTTCTGATGGATGCAAGCCGTTCGTGGTGGTGACACTTGGGGGAGGCCCATGTCCAACAGTGGACGTTGATACCGAAGCCAACTAAGTTTAGTTTCCAGTATTTACGGATGCAGTTAAATACCGATATTTTACATAATGCCTCCTAAAGTCTGATTCAAGGTGCCTCAATCAGCCTGGCTTATGAGTATCTTAGGCCAGGTTGATTTTCAGACTTGGTCATATGAGCATACGGAATAAGCCGAAGGTAGTCTGCTAAAAAAAACATCCAACCAACTTGAGAAGTGGCTAGTTTTTAACCGACTTCAAAAAATAGGAGGATCCTTATTTGAAGTCGGTTGAAAACTTGACATCGATTTGATTGTAATATGTTTTGAGGGTAGAATAAAAATGCCTGAGGCATTTATCCCGCTTCTGTACCTTTGTGTGCTGAACGGATTTGGACGAATTTTGATCCACAAATAAAACATGTCTTAGAATAGCATTTAGGATACTTTTTACTCCTTGAGCATGTTCCCTGGGGATCATTTTCTAATAACACGCAAGCAAAGCCGCTAGCAGAAACTAGTCAATAAGCTCTGCAAATAACTACCCAACTGCTCACGTGCTTTCACGCACGGGAGGGTTTCGGTATGTAACGCATGGTCACCCATCGAAGATCAGACTACGGTAAAGTTGCTTAACCTTGAATATTAATTCGTGTAGCAGCTATTAAACTCGTTAAAAAATAAAAGACCCGTTTTGACATTTGAGAAAAACCCTAGAATGTAACTTGGAAAGAAACAATAAAATAATAATAATTAACTACAAAAACTGTTCTATGAAAATACATAGCGATAAGACCGCCAAATTGTGAGACCCAATTTTAAGTTTAAGTTTCTTACTGCCGCACTCAGAGACGCCCATTAACGCTAATCTCTGATTTACTAATTTTGTCACTGAATAATAGTCTATATCTTTATGACGTTAAGTACCTTAGGTTTTGCTATAATTGACATTAAAGTTAAATGACGTCTCTGAGTGCGGCAGTTAAGCACCCAATTTTAAGTTTCTTGTGTATTTTTTAATTTTTGGTGTACAATAAAGAATTTATCTATCTATAATATTTTTTTTGGTGTCAAATAATATGTTCGAATATTTGCGAGTATTCTTTTCGCGTAATAATTATTTGCCTTTTATTTTTTGACAACTTTATCTAGCGTAACAAATAATTACTCCCGCTCTGAGTGGAGCGAGAGAATGTGTTTAATTTTTAAATGACTATAACCTACCTGTGTTCCTTCAGATACTTTTTGCGCTCCAGGACCATGGTAACTCCGCGAGTCAACCCTATAGGCTTTTTTTTATTTATTTTCTATGGTGGGCAAAAATCATCCAATGACAGCCCCTCTTGGGCGAAGCGGGAGATAGCGTCAGACTTTTACTGACTAAAAACCCACCCCGTTACTTCTAGCCTTCATACCGGGGCTCGAGCTCCCTTTCCGATAACCCTGGTCCTAGTAGGCTTCGACCCAGCTGGGGCCCCAACCCGTTAGGCTGGTGTGGTTCAGTGAGAACATATTTGATTATTTTCTTCATGGGACTTTTGTCGATTGTAAAATTAAGTTATGTTGACTTTTATTTAACCCTTCAGATACCGTCAATTAGAGACACAATAGTAAGACAATAGATGCGCGGCCACCGGTGGTCGCTTGGGGATTCATGAATTAAAACACGACAATTAGATTACAATCTTTATCGCATTTTTCTACAAAGGTTAACCCTTCAGATACCGTCAATTAGAGACACAATAGTAAGACAATAGATGCGCGGCCACCGGTGGTCGCTTGGGGATTCATGAATTAAGTAGCTAATATGCATAATGCAAAACAATTTTGCAGATTAATAATATGGACGTTTCAACTTCCTGTACAGTACCGGTATTTTATAAGCTGTCAAATATTATTTATACCGATATAATTATTTACTAATTAAGATGAATATTCTAGCAAAATTATAATTCTTCTTTTTCTGATTTGTGTCGTTCGACCTATGACGTTATAGATGCGGAATCCTCGTTTATACATATGGGCGTCTGCAATCTATTGCATTGCATAATAACGGCATTATGAGTAAAAACCTATTTATGATGCCAAATAGTTACTAAAGAAACATAAGAGTTCTTTAGAGTTTCGTTTTGAACTGTGAAAATGATATTAAATCAAAGCAAATAAACCTGCCGGGATTCCGATTCCGATTTTCGACCACCGTAGACGCGGGCTCGCGGACAGCGAGCCATGGGTAGCCCGCTGTTCGACCGTCCGGTAACTGTCCGGACCGAGCCCAAGACGTCGACGGCGCGCACTTTTCCCGCGCGCCTCAAGTTGTCAGCAACAGGTGGGGCCCAGCCGGGTCGAAGCCTACTGGGACCAGGGTAATCTTAAAGGGGGCTCGAGCCCCGGTATGAAGGCTAGAAGGAACGGGGTGGGTTTTTAGGCAGTAAGAGTCTGACACTATCTCCCGCTCCGCCCAAGAACGGGGGTTGTCATTGGATGATTTTTACCCACCATAAAAAAGCAAATAAACATTCTACCTACATAAATACTGGTGCCAAGTTAGCACAGGTTGCCATAGGCATATCAGATCTATGGGCGACAGATTAGAGGACATCCGTCGCACATAATGTCGGACAAAACAAATGATCAACAACTTGATCTTACCAATTCCCAACACTGCGGTGGACGTTCCAATAACGGCAGCAACCTTTTTCCTTTTATTGCCATCCTTTTCTAACTGATGTTCTATCTCTTTCTGTAGTTCCGTCAGCTCTTTTTCACCATCCTCTTCATCCATTAACTGTAAACAGACAAAATTAATTATATCTATAAACAAAAAAGGTCCTAATGACAAGGGTTTCCTACTCGGTCATTATTAATGTTCTTGCTTTAGGATTATAATCCTTATTACAGAGTTGTACAGTTCAGTTTCTCTTGACTTCTGAGCTTCCCTAAGTGCCGTGTATGGTGGTAGAGGCTGTTTATATTTTTCAAACGAAGACGCCGAAGGCTGGACGAAGTGGAGGTAAACCTTTGATCAGGGGCCTTACAATGACGTGCTGAAATGTCAGACGTGCAAGCGATAAAGACAGATGAAGCTATACACGCCAAATATAGCTCCATCCACAGAAAAGATGAAAGAGGTTAGAAAGGAAATACTTTCCGATTTGTACTACAACGAGTGTCGCCGCTTGTCTCACTTCCTTTAACTTCACTACAGGCAATAAACCAATACGAACGCGCATTACGCAACTAACAGACGCAAGATCGCAAGTTTCCTATTGATAGTTGAACTATGAGCATTGCCCTACTGTGTGGCACGCCAGCCCCGCCCATAAGGCCATTATAACCTCTTTCATCTGTTCTGTGGCTCCATCTATTTAACAGCGCAACTTTGATCGTCAAATGAATCGCGTTAAGAGCTCGTGGTAGAGCTTCTCGGGTAGGATAATGATACCACCTTTTTATAAAAAAAAAATAACCGACTTCACTAAAAATTTGAGGAGTTCCCTCGATTTCACCAAGATTCTATCATCAGATCCCAACTTGGTGACTATGGGACCATTAGGGAAGTATACCCTTTCGAACAAAAAAAAGGATTTTTGAAATTGGTTGGCAAGCGACGAAGTTATTCGCGAACAAACATTTAAAAAAAATACAATCATCCGAATTGAGAACCTCCTCCTTTTTTTAGAAGTCATGGGGCAACGTCCTCCTCTCTGTGGAAAGATGTGGGTACATAAACCACCATCCGGAGCCATAGTGGACTCTGTCATGAGCGGAAAAGCCCAGATTGACAAAAAAAAACAAAGTTGTATGACCTCCCGGTTTTAAAAATAAATCGGTCGAGTCTTTGGTCAATTTACAAGTTCAAGGGCATTATTTCCCCAAAGAAGAATAGGTACATAACTCAATAACAAAGTATATAAATATAACTAGCTACTGCCAGCGGCTTTGCCCGCGTGGTAACAGCTTTGCCATACAAAATTTGGACCCCGTTTCATACCCTTCATCATCATTATCACGATCATATCAGCCGAAAGACGTCCACTGCTGGACATAGGCTTCCTAAGCGTCGCCACAACGACTGGTCCCGTGCGTCACGCATCCATTGGATGCCCTTAGGCGGAGAATTTTGGAAAATCCTTTTTTAGTGCTTAGCTTGCACAAAATATATAGGTGCAGAAGTCAATCTACATACAAAGCGCGCTTGAGCAACGCACACATAGACACCGCTCACGGACACGATGTCTCGGTAGCATCTCGGCCCACTCGTCGAACAATTCCGGCTCAAACGCTCATTAGTGTGCGTCCACCGAACGTAGGTATAGCTTTCCCGAGATAAAGGGTCCTGATAGACACACAGATGAACAAAGAAGTGATCCTATAAGGGTTCCGTCTTTCTTATTTTTCAGGTACGGTACCCTAAAAGATTTATTTTTATTTTTTGTTTACTATAAAATATTACTATAAAATACAGGAAAATAGATCCACAAAAAAACCTTATCTTTCTAGTCATCCTAATCATTATATTCAAACGATTTGCATATGTTTCGATACTTCTAATTTAAATATGATAGTAGATTTCCTACTATACGGCCTATGACGTATGAGTAGGTACGAATATTATGCGTGATCCGTGGATAGTAATTAGTAATACGGAAGGAGCGTTTAAACAGGTTTTTCCTAGCTAATGTATTTTGACGTAGAAAGTAAAATTGTTTATTGGTAGACTTAAAAACGTATACTTACGTAAATAAATTTGACCCACGCTTTTTTTTTTACGATGGACAAAAATCATCTTATCCTGCCCTTGGGTGAAGTGGGAGACAGTGTCAGATTCTTAATGACTAAAAACCCACCCCGTTCCTTCTAGCCTTCAAACCAAGGCACGAGTTTCCTTTCGGATAACCCTGGCCCCAGTAAGCTTCGACCCAGCTGGGCCCCGCCTGTTGCTGACAACTCCTCGAGGCGCGCGGGAACAGTGCGCGCCGTCGCCGTCTTGGGCTCGGTCCGGACAGTTACCGGACGGTCGGATAGCGAGCTACCTATAGTTCGCCGTCCGCGAGCCCACGTCTGTGAATCGGAATCCCGGCGGCGGCGGTGATCGTACTGTTGCCTGATTCGGTCGGCCTCGTCCTGTGCTAGTATCACTGCTTTGACCCACGCTTATTTTTGTGTGTAGTAGCATTAATTATAGCTTATTGTTATTTAAAGTGAAACTATAGCAGGCGAGAGGATCGTGAGGGAGAGGACATCCTCACGCCTCAGCTGCCACGGCAGGAGATACCTCGGAGAATCGGTAGTTGCGGGGTGATTCCAGGTCACAGTAATGCGAGGCCTTATGGATGCCTTATTGCCTCAAAGAAATATCAGCAAAACTGACTGTGCCGATACCTGTTATGGATAGTTCGAAAGAGTTACCATGGCCCTGGAACGCAAAGGGCAACTTAACACATGTGGGTTTTACTCTGTAAAGGTCTGACACGCCTTCTCGCTCGACCCAGAGAGAGAGAAGTTATTTGATGATATCGCACCTCAGAAAAAGACCAGGTTTCTTATAGTTAAGTATTTAATAATTTCAGTAAAAAAGTAATAAAATTTTGTTTAACATTTTCTGCTGATGGTACTTTTAAGCTAAACTGACTTTTATTTGGATTTATCAAGATAACAACAAATCGGGTGCCTCCGGTACGAGTATCGGGGCCCCCAGGGAATAACCCGAGTTCTTACCTAGCAAAGTTAATGCCATATATCCAGCACAAAGTGTTTAAAAAATCTTAATGAAAAAGATTGCTAAAACACTATTACATCTAACATAAAACTTTTTAAAAATAAAATAAAAAATCATACAATCAAATATAATGGATTATTCGTTCTATCGTTTTCCACCGGGGATTTACTGCTAGTATACCTATTTATTTAAATCTCCGTGTTTGGTTTATCTTCTCAACAACTTTATTAATATTCCAAATAAAATTTTTTGAAAAATGATCGGTATTTAATTTAAGTCTGCATTTGACTAGGCATTAGGCAATAGCGAAGGTAAATATTGTGAGTAGTTTATGCTAATTGATTTAGTACATAGACATACTAATAATCCAACTCAGCTTCGCCGTTGCCTGATGCGGTCGGCCTCCTCCTTTGCTAGCATTACTGCTTCGCAGAAGGAGGCGACCGCCTGCCATTCCTCCTCGCTCCGGACCATGGCCTGAACCAAGGCCCAGCGCGAGAGGTCTCCGCCGCCGATCGCCCCCAGCTTCGCACGGGTGAGATATCTTTGAAATTCTCTGATTTTCTCTACTATCATATTCATCTCATCATCATCATTTCAGCCGATAGACGTCCACTGTTAGACATAGGCCACCCTCCCCCAGGTGTCGCCACAATAAACGCGTGACGCAGAGGATCGTTCATTGCCGCGTATTCATCTACACTAATATTATAAAGAGGTAAAGTTAGCTTTTTTGTTTGTAGGAGGTAATCTCTGCAAGTAATGGTCGGATTACTAATTTTTTTTCACTGTTTTAATTTTTTTATTCCTGAGTGACATAGGCTATATTTTATGTACGCGGGCGATGCCGCAGGCAAAAGCTAGTGTATACACCTAAACCTTTCTCATGAAACACTCTGTCTATTGGTAAAAACCATGAAAACCTGTTCAGTTGTTTCTGAGTTTGATGCGAACAGACAGACAGACGTGGTAAGGGACTTTATTCAATAATATGTAAGGACTACGATCTCCGCTATACGGAGATTACGACCTCCGTATAGCGGAGGTCACCTAACGCTCAATCACGTGGTCAGAACAAAGAAATCGGAGGCGTGGCCAACTCAAGGCGCTCAACGTAGGAGAACTGAAAAGAAACGGTTGTAACTTGGCTAAGGAGACGGATATGCGATTAACTTTGAAAATAACATAGTACTCGTATAGGGTGCATTTGCCCCAAAAAATTAATAAAAAATGTCCTGTGATAGTTACATTATAAAAATACCTTCTGCAATCGTTCTTTATCCCTTTTCCTAGCTGCTCTGAAAGCTGGTGGATCCTGTTCTTCTTCTAAATCCACTGTCATAAACTCCTCAAGGGTCAAAGCACTTGATGGAGTGTCACCGAATTCCAGGAGTCGCTTGCGCAGCGTCGACTCGTGGACTTTGACTATTCGGACAACATCGGCGGGTGTTCGGTTGAATTCGTGGAGCCGAGCTGCTATAAGGAGAGCTAAAAAGAAAAATATAATTAGTTTGACTTCAATCTAATTTTGAAAATTTGATATTTCTAGGCTAAGCTCTAATAGGCTAGTTGCCGTAAAAAAATTAAATAGTCCGTCTTTTAGATTATTGAAAAATAAGGAACACGTATTTTTTTATTTGTAAATTAAATTTACGCGTAACGTCACGCTGCATTTTTTCGCACGGGGTGACGTCACACGTAACTTTAATGGGCTATAAATCTTTGTTATTTTTTGATTAATCGAAAAAAGAAAAAATACGTGTCCAATATTTTTTTTAAATCTAAAATACGGACTAAATAAAATGAAGATATTTTGACCCTAGAAACTACCCTATTATCCCCCAAAAATCTGAATACTAATTAATTTGTGTAGTCAAAAAAAAAACAAAATCCCAAAATTGCCCAGGATAATTGGTAAATTCATAATTGAATCAACCATTCATAATACTTAATTACTACTAGAAAATACTACGCGCAGTGATTCCATTTTGATCGCCATTCATTCAATCATAAATCATTACCCTGTACAATATGTCCATAAATTGAGTGACATTTTGGGATATAAACAAACGCTAATAACTTTGTTGTTTACGAATATTATTTATTGAGACTTTGCTTAAATAATAACAAGACCGTTTCTAATAAGTCCTTTAAGTATTTGTACTTATAAAAAATTAGTGGTGTATTGAACACTGCATCTTATTACCCAGAACTGTGAACTCTATTTGTCATTCAAAGGTTTGCTGGGAGTTAACTCATAGTCAGTGCCGGTAAGGGTAAGGGTAAGGGTCACTGACACCCTGGGCGAAAATATTGTGGCGCCCAGGTGGAAGTATCGCACCAATCGTAAACGTAAGCGACTCTAAACGATATCGTTAGAGTCGCTCCTCGACCACATACCTTCAAAAAATCCATCTAAAAAAATCTCAATAAAAATATGCACAAGCACAGAGCGTAGAGCACAGTTTTGAGGTATATTTTGAGAAATGATATCGTTAGAGTCGCTCCTCGACCACATACCTTCAAAAACTCCATCTAAAAAAAATCACAATAAAAATATGCACAAGCACAGAGCGTAGAGCACAGTTTTGATGTATATTTTGAGAAATGATATCGTTAGAGTCGCTCCTCGACCACATACCTTCAAAAACTCCATCTAAAAAAAATCTCAATAAAAATATGCACATGCACAGAGCGTAGAGCACAGTTTTGAGGGTTTGCACCAGGGGAGGCAGGAGACTCCAACTCCAGATCTTTGCGCCCCCCTGAATTTGTCGCCCTAGGCCGTCGCCCCATCGTGCTCCCCTTAACGCCGGCACTGCTCATAGTCGCCTTTGTACATGAATTGTCAAATCACTGTTTACTATAGAGTTCTTTTTTTGTATATTTTATGTATACAATAAAAAATTAGGATGATTTTTGTTTTTTGTTTATAGTCAATAGTTATGTCGGTGTCCATAATTTCTGTAGAATTTGATTAGCTAATCTTTATTTGACCTTGTATATGCGAGAAAATACAAAAAACGAAGATCATATATAAATAATTATGGCTGTTTCTTCCATACAAGTACATTTAACCTTATTTTTTTTTTTTGTATCCAAGAGGAAACATGAGACTAATTGACACATATTTCCTCTCACCAAAATAGTAGAGCGGTACAGAAAAAGGAATTAAATATTCGCACAGACACCAGGGCCACTAGTGCGGATAATTTTTGCTTCCGTGCGCAATTATGACAGCCTTAGATATGAGTGAACAAAGAGACTTTTTTGTCACAGACTTTTCGTAATTATCTGCTCCACATTGGCAGTCGATTCGTATTCATAACACGAAATGTTTGAATAAATAATTGAGTACATTGAGTTCCAATAGATAAATACTAATATTATAAAGCTAAAGAGTTTGTTTGCTAGAATGCGCAAATCTCAGGGACTACAAGTTCGAATTGACAAAATATTTGCGTGATGGATAGCCCATTTATTGAGGAAGGTTATAGGCTGTAGTGAACAGAAAACGGTATACCTTGTACCTGCTAACTTAAACCTTATTACGTAAAAATAAGGTTTAAGTTAGTTTATTGTACACCGTACCGTTTTCGGTACACTGGGGTCTGAGAGGATAACATCACATTGCGAACTTTAGGAGTGGAACAGTAACCAAAGACGCGGATGATCCTGCGCGGGATAGCTAGTACAAAATCAAATGACTGTTTTTATTCTCATTTTAATTATTATAATCATCATTGTCAACAACCCGACTTCACGTAGATACTGAAGAATGGGTATGTGCCTCTCTTCAACTATCGAAACTTCACTACATCTTATTCTAGGATTTCTAAAAATGTATGTAAGGTTTTCAGAAAAATATTACATTAAAAAAAAAAAAACGAAAATCCAGTTTTAAATGCGGCCATATAAAGAGTTAAAATATCAGTCAAGAACGCCAAATAAAAGTAGTACAATGGAAGAACCTTAAACCTTCGGAAAACCAGTACTGTATTAAAGATTTAAAAAATACGCTTGACCTTATTTTCAATACTTTTGTTATTTAACAACCATTCGAAAAAAAATAAGATAAAAGGTCTTTTGAGTCTTTACCAAAGACAAATATATTTTTTGTACAGGTTCACCATAATTGCCAACTACTGTAACTCTTAAAAGCCAGGAGTTCCGGAGAAAAGATTAAACTGTCTTGGCTACCGCAACGAAATTAATTAGAAAGAACAGCGACTTTATATGCTTTCCGGCTTTCCGACGCAGGGGTGTGTGACACCACCAACTTCCAAACTCCTGGCATTTATAGAGTACTTTTTTCCCCCTACCTGGGAATCGAACCCAACGCCCAGGAGTCAGGATCCCACGCTCAGCAGTCGAGCTTGTGACCAATGAGATCAACGAAGCGGTTAAACTACTCCAGGACATAGAACACATTATACTCCTCGTATAAAAACCAGTCCAAAAGAATAAAACTAGCTAAGCTCAATACTCTAAGTACACAGCACTACAAAAGAAAGCTGGACCTGGCAGTCACCATCACCAAGTAACCAAGAAATGAGAACCATATTAACCGCCGACCTCAAATAAGATGGGACAATGCCAGGAAGAAGGAGGATTAATCAGATTGCCAATTTGGTAAGTGTTTTCACTGCCTCTATGAAGGAACTGCCTAAGCGCTATAAAGGAATGGTCGGAAAGATACGAATCTTACACGAAGTAAGGTCTTACCAGCTCCACAGATACCAGAAGGTCTTCGCCCAGAGTGAATGGAGTCCCTCTTCATCCTCTGGACTAGCCGCAGAGCCGTCATGCTGACCTCATGGGACTTTTCGTTGAACTGTAGCTGGGATGAGAACCGAAGAATGTAGAGGCATGGATCTGCAAAAGGAAAATGACAATAAAATATAGTACCAACAGTTTACATATTTATTTTTAAATCTAAGATTTTGGTTCTGACATTAACCCTTCAGATACCGTCAATTAGAGACACAATAGTAAGACAATAGATGCGTGGCCACCGGTGGTCGCTTGGGGATTCATGAATTAATAATTAAACTGACAGGCAGTTTTGGTTGCCCACAGATTTGGGTATCAATTACCTGTTTTTTTTTTTTTTATTTGCGTTGCTTCACGTTTATTAGCTATAACGTCTCAATAACGTTCAATATCCACGAATCTAAGTGCTCTAATATCTTAAATACACACCGTGAGCGCTGCAGTGACGCAAAAAACGGCAAACGATTTGCGGTAGAATGGCATAAAATCGTGTGATTCTAATATTTCTAATTATCGTCTCTACTGCATAATTAGTTTTGCAGTAGGCTGTTGCTAAAGAATTAATGTAGCGTGTAACCAACTATATTTTTTTATGTAGAACTTAATTTTACGATTTAAGTTTTATGCCTTCTATCTTTAGACTTATAAGCAATAGTCCATAATGTTTCGACTGCTTGGACCCGGGTCTTCTCTCTTTGAAAGGAAGTGGGCAGCCAATTTCCCAATCCTTACACGTCTTCGAATGTCTAGGACATGCCGATTTCTTCACGATGTTCTTTACCGTTTATGAATAAACTATGATAGGTTCTAAGATTACCAGAATTTTAATATTCAACGAAACTTAATTTTGTGCCATATGAAAGATTTATGAACCAAAAATATGAAGTGCTTTCTCAACACCTCCAACCTCGATCAGGTTGAGCAAGCCAACCTTCAAACACCAGGACTGTAAGACCTTGCTTCCACACCAGGCAAACTACGCCATTGTTCTCACCAGAATAGATGGCGAATGGGAAGTGATCGGACGAATAAATTCAATATTTTTCCTGTGGACACAATGCTATTTCATATTCGCTGTCTGAAGACGAATTTTGAAGGTAATGTGAAATAACGTGACGGAACAGGTAAAAATACCATATTACAAATCACACCGTATAACTGTGAGCTTGGCAATGACTTTATATTATAGACGCTAAATAATGGTTACTTGGTTTATTGTAAGTTTGGCAACAACTTCGTATATGTTATACGTTCGGTCTCGGCTTTCGGCAATTATACAAAAAATGGCCGACGCACCTTTTACGTTTGAATAAAATTAATTGGACTGTCGTCGCTTGAATTTGATTTGAATATTTATTTTTGTACAAAAAGATTTAAACTAGTTTTAGCTGCTCACGTGTTATCCCAAAACGTGCTTAAAACTATGCCAATCAGGATCTATTTAAAAAACGATAGACTGCCTTTTAAGGTTACTGTACCAACATAATTATACGGTACGTTAATTATAATATGCCACAGTGTCTCAAGACAAAAGTCATGACCAGTGCGTGTTGCCATTGATGGCATATAGCTTTGAAACGTGGTCGTTTACAATGGTCCTCATCAGAAGGCTTTAAGTCACTCAAAGAGCATCGGAAAGGCACATCAGAAATGAAGAGATCCACAAGAGAACCATCGTTACAGACATAGCCCAAAGAATCGCCAAACTTAAATGGCAGTGGGCAGGGCACATTGCTCGCAGAACTGATGGTCGATGAGAACGAAAGGTTCTGAAATGGCGACCACGTGCTGGAAAACGCAGTGCTGGAAGACCTCCCACAAGGTGAACCGATTACCCGGTGAGGGTCGCGGGATTCCGATGGATGCGAGACGCACAGGACCGGTCATTACGGTGACACTTGGGAGAGGCCTATGTTCAACAGTGGACGTATTTCGACCGAAATGATGATGATTTTAATTATAGACTCAAAAGACGACAATAATAAACAGTGACAATTTAAACACAAACATTGAAATGACCTAACTTTTTTGCTAAACATTGTATTCGTAATTCTGGGAAAAACACTACAGATATCATCGTAGGCGATGAATCCGCTACGATCGTAGGTGTAAACTTACCGTAAAACCTAACAAGGATATCCGGATGCGATAATAAATGGCTTCCTTGTGTCATTTAAGGTTAAAAGGCGTTAACATCTTAGGAACAAACGTTCGTAAATATTCCATACAAGTTTGGAAAACGAATCTTGTATGATAATAATAATAATAAACTATATTTTCAGGCATCGGAAGCCAATAGAAAAAAATACATAAAATAATATTAAACAATAATAAACTACTACATAATATAAAAACAAAACTTATTTAACTATACCTCGTACTTCTACACGGTGGGGCTTTGCGGTCCAGCGTACCAGACCTAGGGTACGCTGGACCGCGCGGAGTCAGTGGAATTAACGAAATTTGAAGTATGCAAGTCACCCCTGCCACTTTATAAACGTGTATTTTAACAGTTGCCAGGCAGGAGCCAATATCCCCTGCATAGGACTAGGTAAACAATCAGCATAGTGACTGACGTATGACATAGTTAGTCGTGATGCACAAATAAGAGCGTCGCACACCGTTAGTTGTTATAGCGGTAACTCTTGACGAGAATCTCGTGAAAACTGAGAAAGATAAATAAACCAAGTATCTTGACTTAGCTCGCGAGGTTTTCGACATGTGGGAAGTGGATACAGGAGTCATTGTACCGGCATAATAGCCAAGAGCTTTGACTAACATCTGAGGAAGTTATAGGATGCAGTTGCATCAAGAGCTTGATCCATTACTGGGGCCAGGGTTAGCTCCGAAAGGAAGCCCAGCCCCGGTATGAAGGCACGAAGGAACGGGGTGAGTTTTTAGTCAGTAAAAGTCTGACACTATATCCGCCCAAGAGCGGGGTATGTATTTGGATGATTTTCTCACCGAAAAAAAAACGAGCTTGATATATACAGAAAGTGGTAGTTTGGACCTTGTTCTCCTAATCTATCTATTATATGTAAGTATGTGAGTTCACATGATTATGAAGTAAGGAAGTAACCCACGTTACAGAAGTAATTCCTAGTGTATATTAAAAAAATTAGGAACTCGGCTCTAATTAATGTAAGCGCTAAACAAATTTAAGGCAAAATATTCGTGACGTTAATTGGATATTTAAATACACGAAGGCAGCCGAATTTTTTTATCTACATAGTAATTTTTCGCAGCATTTCAAGAAATATAACTAAACAAATATAGCAATGGATATGGACAGTATGGACTTGGTAGTATGGGCTAATGTTTGAGTTTACATATGGACATGAGGTTAAGTTCTGGGGCAGGACCAGACCGATTATATTCAAATACGGAATCACGTTTTTCTTACCTGCATATTCATTTATATATACTAATATAATAAAGTGGAATTTTTGTTTGTTAAAACGCGCTAATCACCAGTCGAATTAGAATAAATCTTTCTGTATATGATAGTTTCATGTCAATGTTCAGGCTATATACATGATGTCTCCTCAGGGATGTGCCCTAACAGGCGTTGCACAGAGGGGGTTCAGGAATGGTCTTTATGAGGTAACGGCGCCTCTTCTATGTGCTGATGATGATCACCGGGGTGGTTTTAGTGAGGTAAAAATCCCACACTCCCCGGACTTACCCCCAAAATCCGGGCGCTATATACATGATGTTATGACCCACAGAAGCGGAGCCGCAACCAAAGACGCGGGTCAAACCGCAAGGGAATAAATAGTTTATCATAATTTATATCGATGATGGCATTTCTAAGAAATATTACGTTCTCACAATTCATAAATTTCATTAATATGCAAAACGGAATTTGATATTAATGGTAATGTCACACGTAATAGGTATTGCAGAAAATATTTCTGTTTTATGAGAGGGAGAGGGAGGCCAAAGAAAAGAAGGATGGATTGTGTGATAAGTGATATGAAAGAAAAGGGAGTTAGTGATAGCGTGACGAGTGACAGGACAGTATGGAAGAAAAAAACGTGTTGCGCCGACCCCAAATAAAACGGGACAAGAGCAGGATGATGGTGATGATTTCTGTCTTATAGTAGAACTGACGATGAATGATGGTATGCAGTGATGCAATCGTTGATGGTGAGGGGCACTTGTTTATTATGAACCTATTCACTCTAGCCTTGAAGACACCTAAATTATAACTGGACGGGAAGACCGCAGCAGTCCAATTGTTCCAGTCCTTCGAAGTACGTGGTATAAACGACGAAGCGATACGCTTAGTCCGAACCGTATAGGAATGTATATGACGGTTCCATCAATGCAGAATACGACTTTACACTATCTAAATGTGCTTATTTTTATAAAGTTGCAGGATGTTGCCACAAAAAAAAGCAACAAAACGTTGGCAATCAACGACCATACAGCTCAAAATGTTGATCCTTACAAGGATACACAAGTTTTCGTTAGGTATTAAAATTTAATGGTCAAAAGCCTTTCGCAGCTACCTATATTTTATTGATGGTTCAAGGTTAAAAATATTCATATATATAAAAACTAGCTGCTGCCAGCGGCTTCGCCCGCTTGAAAGTAGGTTTTTCCATATCAACTTTGAACCTCGTTTCATCCCCTAAGGGGGTGAATTTTGGAAAATCTTCTCTTAGTGCTCCCCTACGTGCCAAATTTCACGACCGATTAGTTTTGTCAGTCAGTTTCTCCTTTTAAATACCTATGTAATTATGTATACCTATAGAAGATAGATGAACCTCTACTTCTCCTGGCCACGCTATAACTTAAGACTGGCTGGACCAATTTTAAACATTCTTTGTTTTATTCACCAGCTTTCTCTGTATGAGAAAGAAAAAAAAAACATAATTAGGGTAGGGTAAGTAGGTAGAGTAGGGTAGAATGGGTAGAGTAGGGTAAAATGTGGTAGAGTAGAATAGAGTAGTCAGTAGACGGGAGCGAAGCCAGGAGCAAAATAAATATATATAGACAAAAACACAAGGTAGATATTTTATAACTGAGTGACTGTTGTTGCTGTTGCTGACCGTACAACTGCAATAAAGTCCTCAAGTATTGTACATCTTACGAAGCCACATGACGATCCCAAATAATACATAAAAAAGAATACCTCTTCTTATTAAAAAATTTAAAGGCCATAAGTACAATGTCACTGAACCTGTATTTTAAATTTAGAATTAGGTATAATTTTCTGCAAAGTAAGCCGGCCAGTATTAGTTATTGGTGGTTGTTCAGACAATTCAGACCATTCAGACATGTTACTGTTTTATTCGAAAAGACTTGAAATCGTAGATATTTTTGACAGTCAGAAACTGTGTGAATGGATTGAAACGGTATCAAGTGCTTCACATCTTGCAACTGTGATAACATGGATTTTTTTTAGAATAAGGTAAGTCTCGGAAAAGTGATTGATGTTTATAACAGATAACTTTAGCCCGTGTAGATAAAATATAGCTTATGTCACTCAAAAAGCAGCTTTCTATCAGTGAAAAAATTTTAGCAATCGGACCAGTACTTCCAGAGATTACTTACAAATTAGAAAATCACTTTACTTCTTTACAATATTAGTGTAGATTAAAAGTCAATAGGCCAGAGCTGAGGGATTTTTCGAAAGGTTTACCGTGGCCCTCGCATAGGGCAACTAGATTTTTTTCGGGAACACTGAGTTTTAGTCAGAAAAAGTCTGATACTGTCTCCCGCTTTATTCAGAGCGAGAAAAGTCATTAGATAATTCCGCCCGTAAATAAAAGACTGCAAACCAATGTGTACGAAACTATATCCGTTTTGTTCGAGGTCAACCAGCCAACGCCACGCCGGTCTCGCTGAAAACCAGTGCTGCACCTTTGTCTTCTATACAAGTCACAGTATGATGCCTTGTGTCCTCTTGAGCAATTATGCTCTTTTGCAGCAGATGTGATGTATATCTCACCTTATTTGTGTTATTACAAGCTTGTATTTAGTTTCACCTGTCCCGACGTTCGTCTGTCATCAAATCTTGTAAATTAAATTTGACCTACTTCCCGGTTACCGGTTGAGCTGAAATTTTGCATGCATGTGTAAATCAGATGACAGTGCAAAATTATTATGACATGGAGCTGATCTGATGATGGAACTGGAAGGTGGCTGAAGGAACTTAATAGTTAAACGATACAACCCCATCGAGTTTGGGCTCGTATGATTCGTCTTGACGAGTATTAAGTATACAGAGCTATAAAAGCTTGCATAGAAAATTTTTTTTTCATTTAAACGCTTGTTATTCATGAGTTATATTTGCCGTGAATAAGTTTCTTTTCTTTCAATTTTAAGTCACTCGTCATCATCATTTCAGCCCCAAGATGTCCACTGTTGGACATAGGCGTACTCAAAGTGTCATCACAACGACCAGTCTAGTCTATCAGATTCCCGCGACCCTCACCAGGTCATCGGTCCACCTTGTGGGAGGCATTAAATTACAATACTGCGTCTTCTGGTACATGGTCGCCACTCTAGAACCTTTCGTCCCCATCGACCACCTGTTCTGCGTGCAATGTGCCCTGCCCACTGCCACTTAAATTTGGCGATTCTTCGAACTTTGTCGGTAACCTTGGTTCTCCTGTGTATATATTCATTTCTCGCTTATCCCTATTAACAATGTCGGATGTGAAAATTGGCAACTTTACACGAGAATAATAAACTATATTTTCAGGCATCGGAAGCCAATAGAAAAAAATACATAAAATAATATTAAACAATAATAAACTACTACATAATATAAAAACAAAACTTATTTAACTATACCTCGTACTTCTACACGGTGGGGCTTTGCGGTCCAGCGTACCAGACCTAGGGTACGCTGGACCGCGCGGAGTCAGTGGAATTAACGAAATTTGAAGTATGCAAGTCACCCCTGCCACTTTATAAACGTGTATTTTAACAGTTGCCAGGCAGGAGCCAATATCCCCTGCATAGGACTAGGTAAAAAATCAGCATAGTGACTGACGTATGACATAGTTAGTCGTGATGCACAAATAAGAGCGTCGTACACCGTTAGTTGTTATAGCGGTAACTCTTGACGAGAATCTCGTGAAAACTGAGAAAGATAAATAAACCAAGTATCTTGACTTAGCTCGCGAGGTTTTCGACATGTGGGAAGTGGATACAGGAGTCATTGTACCGGCATAATAGCCAAGAGCTTTGACTAACATCTGAGGAAGTTATAGGATGCAATTGCATCACATGTCGGATGTGAAAATTGGCAACTTTACACGAGAGCGACTCAAAGTTTGACATACGTCATTGTTAAATAGCGAATGGGCCACATCTGACAATGTTAACGTGGCCCATTTTAAAAACTACACGTAATTTATTTTTTCTTTTTGCTGCTATTAAAAAAAGGGACTTTTTGAGAGTGATTCGTGAAATAAAAAGAAAATGGCAAAAAAACACATCCGACATTGTTAATAGGGACAAGCGTTCTGATGTGATCACTCAGAAGTTCCGAACATAGGCCTTTCCATTGCCCTTTGGGTGACTTTAAGTCTTCTGATGAGGCCCATTTTAAGCGACCACGTTTCGAGCCATATGTCATCACTGTAAACACGCACTGGTCATAGCCTACGTCTTGAGACACTGTGGTAAGTATATTGGACGAGGGATACTGCACAGTATCCCGAACGCTGCCCAACCGAGTTGGATTCGACGACTGACCTCTTTCTCGAAGTAAGACCTACCCAACTGGACTATCTCTCCGAGGTAAACGTAGTCGTCTACAACTTCGAGTATAGAGTCTCCGATCTTGAAAGGAGTGGGTGCTACATGGTTGTTAACCATGACTTTTGTTTTGTCCATGTTCATTTTAAGTCCCACTCTTTCGGAAGCTCTACTGAGGTCAACGACCATTGTACTGAGCTCCTCCGTAGTCTCAGCCATGACCTATGTCGTCGGTAAACCGAAGGTGAGTCATGAACTCGCCGTATCTGGAATGGATGGTGATAAAACAGAAGACTATATATATAATATTCCAGCAAACGCTAAAACAGACACGACCTATAAAGACTACCTGAAGCCATGACAAGGTCAAAATTCAGAGAAGACACAGTCCACTATATTTTAAATTAACAACAATAAAAAGGCTGCACACGTATCCAAGTGCAGCTCACGCACAGTTTAAGGCCTATAGTTCCTTGAACATCTGGCATGAATTAAATGGACACCCCGATTGGATGGATTGCATGGTTTTTTGATGGAGATCCGCTGACCTTTAGATCCATTTTCTTTGCAAAATATTGATTTATTTAGATATGCTATGCATTCTGAAGAACACTTAACCAGCTATTTTGTGTGTAAACATATTTCTAAAGATCAAAACCGTTTGAAAGGAGTACAAACAAGTGAAAAATATCGTGTCGTTAATTTTTTACAAGCTTTTATTTAGTTTCACGTGTCCCGATGTTTGTCTGTCATCAAATCTTGTAAATTAAATTTGACTCACTTCTGGGTTACCGATTGAACTGCAATTTTGCATGCATGTGTAAATCAAATGACATTACAAAATTATTGACATGGAGCTGATCTGATGAAGGAACCGGAAGGTGGCTATAGGAACTCGGTTGTTAAACGACACAACTCCATCGAGTTTGGGCTCGTATGATTCGTCTTGACGAGTATTAATCATACAGGTATACTGCGCGATAAAAGCTTGCTATAAAAAAGACATTTTCATTTAAAACTTGTTTGTATTCAAAAGTATTAGTCATACGAAAAAATCATATGGTTGATAATTTTGTACATGAGTTTATAATAAACATGTATTTTTTTCAAACCTATTGACCTAGCCGTTATCGAGGAGTATGCTTCAGCATTCTGAAGCATACTCCTCGGTAACGGCTTATGAACGGGTTTAGGATCAGTGACTTTTCACTATTTTATAGCACTGCTCGGGTGCTAAGACCTTAACTGTTTTGTTTATATTACGCAACCTGCAATTGGCGCCAAAACAGACTAATTTTAATGTCTCTTTAATTACATTTATATGCTGAATTCGTGTTTACGGACTGAAGGCCACTGCAAATCCTTTAGTGCAATACCTTCATATATAGCTAAGCTACTGTGTCCAATAAATATTTTAAAATATAACTTGTTCGATGTATTGCAAAATGTATCCAGTATTATAAAAAGGTCAAGGAATAAAAAAAACTTGAAGTGGTTAACAAGAGGCTTAAGCATAACATGCTTTTCTCAAGATGTTTTATTTAAAATTCATTCAGCTCGATAATTAAAGTTATAAGCGGCTTTTGATTGAATGACTCAATATCATTACTTGACACTGTGATCATGTCTTAGTTTCATCACTTACTCTCTTACTTATATATATTTCGTATGTACGTGTGTGTGTATCTATTTTAGTATTGAGTATCTATCAAATTTTGTCTTTTTTGTTTGCACCAAGTGCAACCCCATTTTGTGTCCAGGCAATCTCTGTCCATTCTAGGTTGCCCGGACAAAATCTCCTGGTGCGATAAGGCCGCCAGTTGTATGTTTTTTTTTTTTTTTTTATTATATGATTTCCTTTTGTTTATTTATAATATTGGTGTGCAATATTATAAATAAACAAAAGGAATAAATAAATCACAACGCAAAATCATATTATTATTTGTATCTATCAAATTACCAACTACATATAAACCACCAAACCCGAACACCACAAACCGGTGCTAAACCTCTATAACGCACATAACAATAAAAAAATACCTAAGTCGACAACGACGCCACGCCACACCACACCAGACAAGATCGTGCTTGGTCAATTGGACACATGGCCAGGAGGTGGAAGAGAAAACCCACCTAAGTAAATCAATAATACAAATAGATGCGAAAATGGTTCAGTTGAAAACCAGCGTCAGACAACTACCATGTAGTTGTCTGACGCTGTTGTAGTCTATATATTTTGATACATCCTGAAACTGTAACGGTTAAACATTACACGTCGGAACTAGCACTATCTCTTATGTAAAAGGAAATAATGTTTTGTATGCAAGCCGAACCCACTAGCCTAGAAAAGTAGTACAGCGCGATGGTTAGCTAACCTTCACCTTACTAAAGTCTGTTTCCGATACGAGAACCGCATTGCAGATTAACGTGCAACACGATATAAAGGCTATGTTAAAGAGAAATTGTGGCGATATTCTATTTACCTATACATCATCATCATCATCATCATCATATCAGCCGATACACGTCCACTGCTGGACATAGGCCTCCCCCAA
This sequence comes from Mythimna lalbum, assembly GCA_949319445.1. Lineage (NCBI taxonomy): Eukaryota > Metazoa > Arthropoda > Insecta > Lepidoptera > Noctuidae > Mythimna > Mythimna lalbum. The sequence continues at coordinate 8,435,235 of OX439363.1, forward strand.
GCGTCGCCACAACGAACGCTCCTGCGCGTCTCGCATCCATCGGCTTCCCGCAACCTTCACCAGGTCACCAGACCACCTTGTTGGAGGCCTTCCAACGTTGCGTCTTCCGGTACGCGGTCGCCACTCCAGAACCTTTCGGCCCCAACGGCCATCTGTTCTGCGAGCAATGTGCTCTGCCCATTGCCACTTAAGTTTGGCAATTCTTTGCGCTATGTCGGCAAACTTAGTTCTCCTGCAGATGTCTTCATTTTTGATTCGATCACGCAAGGTAACCCCGAGCATAGCCCTTTCCATTGCCCTTTGGGTGACTTTAAGCCTTCTGATGAGGCCCATTGTGAGCGACCACGTTTCGGAGCCATATGTCATCACTGGCAACACGCACTGATCATACACTTTCGTCTTGAGACACTGTGGTATGTTGGACGAGAAGACACCGCGTAGCTTCCCGAACGCTGCCCAGCCGAGTTGGATTCGACGGTTGACCTCTTTCTCGAAATTCGACCTACCTGGACCTAACCTAACTGGACTGCCTACCTATACATAAAAATTATAAACTTGATTGGACAGTTGGTATGGAGAGGCCGATTATTTTTTACGTTTCCTGGAAAAAAAATTGTGGTATGTTGTTCAGTTTCGTCTACTGAGCAAACCCTTAAAGTTTGCGGAGGGCTGTCCCTTACACCTTGTACAGAGGGAAAATTTGTGTTTTTGTGTGTACGTTTCTAATTAATAAACTCAAAAACTACTGTACCAATTTCAAACATTTTTTCACCATTGGAAAGCTACATTCACCCTGAGTAAGGGTGTATTTATTGCCCGTGCGAAGTCGGGACGGGCTTCTAGTATACAATAAAAGCGAAATACCAATCGCTGATTAATCACGAAATCTCAGAAACCTGTGAGACGTGCGTCTCGCATCCATCGAATTCCCGCAACCCTTACCAGGTCATCTGTCCACCTTGTCGGAGGCCTGCCAACGCTACATCTTCCGGTTGTCGCCATTCCAGAACCTTTCGGCCACAACGGCCATTTGTTCTGCGAGCAATATGCCCTGGCCAATAAACCGGCTCCCTATAACTACAATTTAACGGTTATATTGAAGAGAAATTGTAGCTGATTTCGGCCTTGATGAGTTTTGGGAAAAAGGTGAGTACGTATAACGTATGTACCTATACTGTAAGCTGAGATCATTTTGGGAAAACCAGTACCGTTGGAGGTCAATCCGAGTAATCGCTTCTTCAGGTACATACCCAAAACTTGGTTCTGCTTGAAATACTTATAAAGTTGAAGCCCAAAAAAACTGTGGGCTATGGTTTTATTATTTGAAGTCATGCTTTGGCGCTTTGCATCTCTAAGCAGCGGAGCATCGCGGTGCGGCGTCACACCGCACCGCATCATGTAGTTTGGCTCTAATTTGTTCATTACGGATTTATCGCCGATTGTAAATATTTTTCGTTTTGTACACACGTTTGTACGAAATTTAATTGGCCGAAAATTTTTAGAACTATATTTTTTTTCCTCGTATTCCTAGAAAAGTCCAGATATTTTTTTTTTTTGGTCAATTACCTAAAAACGGCGATGTTATAGGTCATAAGCCTCTGGCGTCCTAGGGCTTAAGAGGCGGCCAGATATAGTATGTAATTCAACGTCTCAACCAAGGTGACCTTGCTAGTTTCAATCTGTGTAGACAGCAGTTGTAATCCATGACCTTCAACGCCCTTGGTTGGGAGGCGTATATTCCCAATCACCGAACGTGTTAGCGCGTGGTTTACATCCAAACAACGCAACACAAACCAAGGTCAACTTGGCATCGCCATGCCCTCATCGAGGCAGGCGGTCGCCTCCTTCTGCGAAGCAGTAATGCTAGCAAAGGAGGAGGCCGACCGCATCAGGCAACGGCGCTCACAGCGCCCCGGCCACCGCCGGGATTCCGATCCCTATTTCCTTACCGTTAGGCGCGGACTTACGGACGGCAAGCAATGGCTAGCTCGCTGTCCAACCGTCAGTAACTGTTCAGACCGAGCCCAAGTCGTCGACGGCGCGCACTGTTCCCGCGCGCCTCAAGGAGCTGTCAGCAACAGCAGGGGCCCAGCTGGGTCAAATCCTACTGGTCAGCTCCGCCAGGGTTAGCTCCGAAAGGTAGCTCGGTTCCGGTATGAAAGGCAAGAAGAAACAGGGTGGGCTTTTTAGTCAGTAAGAGTCTGAAACTATCCGTTCCGCCCAAGGGTGGGGGATGTCATTGGGATGATATTTACCCACCAAAAAAAAAATGACACCTTGGTTTATGAGTTTGGTTTGTGCTAGTTTGCATCCATCTGGTCACCCCTTAAAGCATTTTGTTATCTATTTTTAAAGGAGCATTGAGAAGCCTACTGTCGGCTAATGAATGCACTAAGATGACCTTATCAGTACCGGTGTTAGGCAAATATTTGTATTACTAAGAATTTACATAATTTTCTACGTCTGCATTTCGCCATTCCCAAGACTCACACGTATTACATTTAAAGGCCACACGATTTTCACAATGCGGCCGATATAAATATTATGTAGTTCTCAACACTGAATACAAAGATATATCTATAGACGACATAAGTAAACTTGTTTTTTATTGAAGTGCTTATTATACTCGAGTTCTCACAACACTTTATGTGAAAACAACCGAACAATGTGAGAGCAATATCATGTTACCAGCAATCTGTATAATACAGGTATTCTATACAATGCCTAGGCAATGTACAGAATACCTGTTGCGAATAGCTTGTCGGGACACCACTGTTAATAACGGTAACATGTCCGGACGTACCGGGTCGAATGGCAACCCTATACTAGAGCCCTATTTCTGTCTGCGGGGTTTAAAGTAAGGCTCCTTTTCCAGATAGTTATAAAAAACTTGACACATTGATTTTAAGTAATACAATATGTTTAATTTGCCCGTCATTTTATTGGTAGGCCGGTTTACATAGATAAATATAAATATAGACCAAAATCACGGTAATAACCAAAATCTATTTATTTTTCACATTGCCAACGAATCAGCAAGTATTCTATACAATCCATAGGAATTATATTCATTACTTAGCTAAGGTATGTTATGGACAATAATATTTCATACCTAAGTATTCTATAGAATACCGGATTACACAGATTGCCAGTAACACATACATACATCATTTATTTTCCTTATCCATATATCCCCATCTGTTGAGTTGATGGTAACATTAATTGAATTAGTCATACTTTAATAAAAACATTACGGCAAAATAATGGTCCAATGACTCATTCGCGCCCATAATCGTCCTAACTCCGCTCATTTCTATAGCCTAATGGGTACAGAGTACAGCATTTACATACAGTTCGCTGACCAAAAAGCGAGAACTAACAATTATAATTTCAAAAGAACATATAACGATTGATTCTATTTACGTAATAATTCAAGGTGGATACGTTAAATTCGTAGCAAATTAATTAACGGCGATACTATGAGTAGTTGCGTCAAAATCTTTCACAAGATCATGCCTCTACCGTGATCAGAAAGTTTAGTTATTAGAGTCTTGTAAACTATAAAACAACAGATTCCATTGCCACTGTGATAAGGATAGAAATCAAGGAAGAATAATCAACATTCAAGAGGCTTGGCACTTGATTGCAGTATGACGTTAACATTGTAGAAACGAACCTCGACTATTTCCTGATTATTACGATCTCCTTAGTCTTGTCTTTAAATTTAAGTGAAAGAAATTACTAATTTATTAGCAGTTGTCCATTACAACCGGAACTTGGCATTTCGACTAAAAGTGTTCCGGAAACATTAGCAGAGGATCTATATAACTGGAACCTAGCGTTCCGACTAAAAGTGGAAACAAAAACTAGCATGACATGAAGAGGAAATACTGATTAATATGAAACCTTCACTGTCAATAAAACATAGGGAGATTAGGACCCTAATTTCTAGACCGAACATAGACCGATAACAAGTAACATTGGGGGAATGAGATCCCAAGGTAGGATCTAGGAACACTAAATTGCTCTCATACGCAGACCAGGAAAGATAGTAAAGAATTTTTAGCTGTAGTTTGTAAATTTTCGAACAAGGACGGCTAAGGAAAACTTTATTCTTGAATCAAGTCCCGTTGACCTCAGCAGCGTAAATGCTTTGCTGGTGTGATCTTCAGTTTTCCTATTGTTTCTTTATGGCCTTATTGTAGGCCTGATTATAATGGAAATCACGTAAATTACGAGAATCAATTGCGATTAGAATGGGATTTTGACACCATAATCAAAGGTTATTAGGATCTGGTAGTGTAGGGTCTACCGGAACTTATTGACAGACAGACAACAAAGAACTTATATTGCCGGAAAGGGAGTGGTAATAATGCATGAAATTTTGCCCCGGAGATCTTTATGCAACAATGAAGCACTAAGGAAGGATTTTTGAAAATCCAACCTCTATAGGCAATGAAATTTTGTATGGCAATTTGTCATTTTTGATATCCCATCAGGTACAAGGTTTGTTCTTTAGTACTTGCGTTTCAAAAAGTTAATGTCTTTCGAGAATTGCTTTTTTCAAACCGGAAATCTTCACGTTCAAGCACGTGGGTGATCTAAAGGCACTTGCTGACAAAGTAGTTGATTACCTTATTATCGATTACACAATGTATGAACTTGAACAATAAAATATAGCAGCTATATGTGCCCAACCAGTGACTCAGGCTGTAACCGAAACCTTGTAGTATTACCTCATTGACATCTGAATAAAAATAATGTTAGTTTACTTTAAAAAGCATTGTTAATTCATAATTATTGTCAACCGTGAGTAAGTTATCCAGGAAATAATGAAACCGGACATATAATTCCAGGGCCTTCTTTATTTGGTAAGAAGCCTAGGATTCAGAAACTTGATTAAAATGCAAATACAATGCAAACCGCAGAGTTATTTAAATCTGTTTAACTATCCAACATAACGGGTCGGCCATACAGCGAAACGTGTTTGATTCAAAAACAAAGGCGATCTCGCTCAGCAATAGCATGTATATGGTCTGCTTACAGGCTGCGCAAACGCATCTTGAATGCCGATGGCTTTAATGCCACCCGCAGTAACCTCATTCGTCGTATGAATATGAGGTGTGAATTAAATAAATTTAAAATACACATGCTTGAGGGCACCGTGAATTCGTGACCTCGGGTCGCTTTCAAAATCACATCAGGTCTTGGACGTAATTACTTCGTGAAAATGAGAAGGGCAACTGTATAAGGGCATGAAGCACTTGCACCAGTCGATTGTGATTCTTATCACGTTCTTTCTCGATTAATCTTCGATTGAATAGACGATAAAATTCTTTGTTCTCCAAAACTGTTTATTTTTTGTACAGTTTGACGTCAAAAACTGTTTAGATGGCAGGAACTAGAATTTAAATTCATATATCAGTTAAAAGCTGTTGAGTGGTTTAAGTATTATGGTTGACTGGCCTTCTAATGCTACTTCCAGTTGAGAAAAAAATTAAAGGTTCTATTTGTTTAGTGTTCAAATCATAATTGAATTATCACTTTGGACATCTCCGTCAAGCAACCTTCTTTGAGATGCGTATTCTTCTACGTTGGTACATATTATTTGTACTATACGTTGTAACTCGTAAACTGTAGACAAGGTTGCTTAGCACAAAACACCATTACCTAACTGACAGTTAGGAACCTTCACAATACCATTAACTGAAGGAATAGGGCAGAGGTTTTGTCATAACTATGAGAGATGATTATTTAGAGTGACAAGTCAAAACAACATATTCAGAGCACAGTACCAGAATTTTGGTTTGAATTGGGTACCAGAGAATTTATTACAAATACTTCTGTCATTAACTGTTGTAATGGATAAAGTGAGAAATGAGTTTATTAGGGAAAGTTTGAATGTGGCGCCAGTGACTGAAAAGTTGAAAGGGAATTGTTTGTCTTGGTTTGAATATGTGAAAAGGAAAGATGAAACGCATATTGCTAAAAAAAAGTTATGAGTTTAAATGTGAATGGATGGAGGGGGAGAGGGAGGCCAAAGAAAAGATGGATGGATTGTGTGAGAAGTGATATGAAAGAAAAGGGAGTTGATAATAGCGTGACGAGTGACAGGACAGAATGGAAGAAAAAAACGTGTTGCGCCGACCCCAAATAAAACGGCATAAGGGCAGGTAGAAGTAGTGTTGCTTATGTTTTCTTTTTTTTTGAGGTGGTCAATCATCAAATAACTTCTTCCTCTCTACATGGAACGAAAGGGAGTGTCAGAACTTTATTGACTAAAACTCACTAGTGTTCCGTCAATTGCCCTATGCATTCCAGGAACATATGTAACTCTTTCGAGCATTCCCACAACTTTGTAAGCGTTGGCTTGTACAAAATGCTTTAGTCAATTTTGTACATAGTAAGTATTGTCTTTGTTTATTTCAAGGCAGAAAACTACTTCCGACTTACAAAATTATAAGTATACTATTATTGTTAGCAATGAAAAGGTCTGTATGTATGTTATTCAATCACGCTTCAATGGCTAAAAGGAATTGGTTAAATTTTAGGACTGTGGTGGTCATGACGTGGGTCATGACCTGGATAAGGACATTATCATACTTTATGTCTCTGCAGAAAATTCAAATGGGAAAATTGAGGATCTGCATGTTGGTAAGGCCACTAGCAAAAGCAGATGTATCAACTATGCAAGAAATTGAAAAATTGTTTTATTTTTTCATTTATTATTATTAGAACGCTGAAATTTTCATCCATGCAAGATGTCGCGGGCGTCACCAAAAATACTACCTTAATACAAATTGGGTAGCAAAATTCACATATATTCCTCACGTTAGTCGGAGAATTTATCGTCAATGGTATTTTATTTACCGTGGACCTAATTAAGCTAATTGCGTGCTTACGGCTCCAGAATGCCACATAGGTATGCAGTTAATTTGGCTTAATTAATTAATTAGTCACTAGTTTGTTCTGTCACTTGTTTTATTTCATTTGGACTATAGGCTGCATTACTCAATTTTCACTTCAGGTTTTAAAGTATAGTAAAAACAAGAAGTGATTAAAAGTGAGATTTTTTAAACATTCCACGAAGGTGTGTCTGGTAAAAACCCATCTAAACAATAACTTGACGTGTAGGAATAAAAATATAAACATTTTGAAGAAATAGATTATAATACCGGTTACGTGACGCGGACAGTTAAGAAAACCCAAACAAAGACGCGGAAAAAAATGTTAGCTGATATTTTGCCTCAGGCAAAGCTTCCGGCAGATAGAATTTAAGACTGCCTAATAAATCGAAAGATACTAATGGCAATACCGGCAATACGTGATAATTTGCAAAACCAAATGATTAATTAAATAAAACACAATCTTGCAAAACTGCTTAAGAAATCTAATAACTGGAAATTAAGTGTCATATCTACATTTCGCGATCTAATCAAGATAACGACGCGATTAGACGACACCGATAACAACTGCATTATGCCCTGCATTGATAAACTATGACATCATATACTTTCTCGGTCCAAGTTGGCTGCAGAGGCAGGTGTCCCGAGCGGCCTTGCGCAAGAGTGGGCCGCCGGTGTTCGTGAGCCGAGCGACGAGATCGGGCGCAGTCGGTTGAGCGCACTGGCGCGGGCGCATTGATTCACGGAATAAAATACGAACTGTTCCGCTGTTCATTCACGAAATACTAGTTCGTTAACCCGCGCGTTTTAAGATAAGTGAATTACCTAAGCAGTGTTGTGTTCAGTGACTAATTTGCCGACAAACCTGTGGTCATGCTGCAAGTGCTGCTGTGCAGTTTCCTGAAGGAATGAAATGAAGGGAAGGAGTTACCGGGCGCCCAGTAAGCTTCCAGTGGTGCTGGGGAAAGTACTCCTGCGCTGGCTCTTCACCAAAGCCGACCTCGTGTTCTTTGTTTACCGGTTCGTTTCTTATCTATGACTAGCTTTTGCCCGCGGCTTCGCACGCATACACTTTGGCACTCAGAAACAAGGCAGCTTTCTATCAGTGAAAAAATTTTGGCAATCGGTCAAGTACTTTCAGACATTACCTCCTACAAACAAATAAACAACCTTTACCTCTTTATAATATTAGTGTAGATATTATGCGCTTCCTCGTACTTTTCGCCTCGTACACAGTAAGCACAGCGGTGCCTCCGTATAAATAAATAATGATTGATTACAACTCACATTAACGCAGGAATGCGTGACCAACTGTATAACAGAACGATCGGTTGTTGATTAGATAATTTATTGTCTCCTACAATATCTCTCAAGTTTACTTCAAAGAGCGTACCTACTAATTCATTGGATTCACAATGTTATCAGTTCCCAATCTTTGACTCTGCCTTGGTCTCATTTTGACAATGAGAAAAAATTAAGATTAGATTAAATATAACAACATTTCACGTTGTTGTGTGTAGATAATGAAAGCTAAGTATACACAATCAGGAAACAAAATAGAAGCCTTTCAAAATGTAAAAATCAGATAATAACCAAGCTAGTAAAAAGACATCAAATCATTAAAAGTAAATTGTTTTTTTTTTTTTGCCTATTTTACTGGATCTATGAAAATTTGTGAAAAACCCCCGAAAATACAACAATTGGATTGAAAATTGTTTAATTTTTTTTTGAGTCTTGACAGAAAACTGAAACAGAGTCTAGACCAGAGGAAAAGCGCAGATGACTAAAATCATAAGCTTCAATTCACCAGAAAACTGGAGTACCTAGTCTACATCATCATCTGCGCTATATTTATATACTTGGGGTCCAATGTTGATCATCACAGTATCATGTACTTCCTTGTTTTTCATGTCATTACCCATCGTAATTGCGGAGATACAATCTTAAACTAAGTAGTAGTTTTCACAATACAAAACAAGATTGCCAAATATAGGCTGGCCATATTAGCCGTACAAACAACAGCCGTTAGGGTTGGGGTCATTGCCGTATCTATCTGACTTGCCTGTGTTTTGTGTGAAGTTATCAGTACTTTGATGTCGATAATAGAATTCCGAATGCTCCTCAGTCAGGGAGATAACGCATCATCCTGACGTGGGCGCTAGACCATGTTGGGGTGGGCACGGCCCACTATCCCTCATAGAGACGCCTACGGTTGGGGTAGATATTGTAGATAGAAGTTTTCTTGAGTGGAAAACGCTATTCGTCCAAAGATGTAGATAAGACTCAGGATGGGTGATCAAACAGTATCTGTAGGGTACCGTAGCTGCAGGTAAGAAGAGATTCAGGACCGAATTTATAGTGTGCGAATTGTGACGTCTATCTCCAGCAAGTGACTGCTATAGGCTGGTGATGAGAAAAAGCAAATAACCAACGAGTATATCGCCAAAATTGTGGATAGATTGTGTAAATAATGATATCGCCAGATAGGTAGAAAACACGTAAAATAAAGAAAAAAGCATGTCTTTTAAAAGATAATATATGCTGTACTGACCTTAACAATAATAAGATATGGCCAGGAATTTGATTAGGTACATATAAAGCCAAAATCAAAACATACCAAAATACAAAAAGCTTTGGAGACTGTTCACCCAGATTTGTTGACACAGAAAACTTTTTTGAGTCATTCAATCATTTATTTCAAAACAAAGCTTCTAAAGCAGTATATTCCTACAGCTTTTGGTGCGAAACTAGTTTTGTAATCAAGTTTAAATCATTCGTTCACGACATAGTGGCTATTTTTAGTTCATAGACAAGTTACATAACGTACATTTTAAATGAATGTAGAACAAAAAAAACATGTTGCATAATTAAGTTGAATAAGTTTCTGTGGAGAGCAAAAAGCGGCTTGTAAAAACTAACAAAATCATTTTCTTAAAGGTGCTCCCTCACCGGGAGTATTCGCGTGAAATGTAACGTTACATTACATCAATGAAGGAGGAGAACCGAGCATTACAATGCGCACTTTGTAATGATATAATGTGTAATATCTTGATATAACTTGTAACATACAACTTATGGGTCGGTTGATTCTTTCTAAACTATCCAAACCGTTTAATATCAATATCGTTTCTTCTGTTTTTTTTACGTAAATAACAATGTCGAATTCATATTGCCGCACTCAGCACATTGGCCGCTTCGTCTAATATTATGGAATCAACTAAAAGCTAATGCTCAAAGTTGAATCTATAATGTTACATTACACGCGAATGCTCGTCAGTCAGGGAGGTAGTATTGTAGTGTAATGCTCAAAGTCGAATCTATAATGTTACATTACACGCCAATGCTCGTCAGTCAGAGAGATAGTATTGTAATGTAATGCTCAAAGTCGGATCTATAATGGTACATTACACGCGAATGCTCGTCAGTCAGGGAGGTAGTATTGTAGTGTAACGCTCAAAGTCGAATCTATAATGTTACATTACACGCCAATGCTCGTCAGTCAGAGAGATAGTATTGTAATGTAATGCTCAAAGTCGGATCTATAATGGTACATTACACGCGAATGCCCGTCAGTCAGGGTCTCGGGGAGGTAGTATTGTAATGTAATGCTCAAAGTCAAATCTATAATGTTACATTACACGCGAATGCTCCCGGTGAGGGAGCACCTTTAGACAGTTGTTGTTCTAGTCGGTCACCGTGAAGTATATGAACTCGTGACTTGTTAAATTGTAGTCAAAATAAATTGCTAAATCGTGAACCACATACATATTTCAAACTGTATTGTATTCAAAGGATGACATCTGACACACGACATTTTTAGCGAACAATTAAAGACGGTCAAGGCAAATTGCCCTTGCTAATAGGTACTTAGTAGTTTTGGAAAAGTTTTCATTCGATTGAGACTTAATTTGTACACGAAATAGTAACAATTAATCCAATTAACACAAACTAAGGTAGGAGAAAAAGAGAGAGAGTGAGGAGAGGAAGATAGGTGGAAAGGTGGGAGGTAGGGTAAGATATGTTTTATGTAAGGTTTAAGGGTTCAGTGAAAATGTTTCCTGAGTTCAGAGGCCTTACCATGACGTATTAAAATAACAGTCGTGCGAGCAAGAAAAATAGATAGAGCTATACAAGTGTACACCCTTTATAGCTCCATCAATTTAAAGTTCATTTAAGACTACGCTATAATAGCTCATAGTTCATAGCACAATAATATCGCACACCAAACATTTATTTAATTTAGCCAAATTTTAAAGTATAGTAAAGCGTGAACGTGTTTTAATTAAATATATGGTGAGCGTTGTTGTGGTAACTATAAGGTAATATGCTATAATGCGTGTAGTCTGAAATGAGCTCCCCACATTTCAGTTTAGGTCGTCAAATGGATCGCGGTAAGGTGATTGCTAGGGGTTGTTCGTGGTCATTTTCCCGCTAGATGGCGCTGTTGCCAACATTTTCAGTTTTATTTTGTTTTGAGTGTAATTGAAACAATATTAAGTCACAGAAATAGTAGAGCGTAAATCGGTCATTCCACTTTATCAAAATTAGTCAAATTATAGCCTGAAAAAAAGAAAAAAGCCATAAATACCCGTGATAAAAACCATAGATAATCGATAGATATCGATATTCGTGCTCAAAACCAATCTGATTCGCTACATTTCTAAAAACTAATATAATATACTCTGCTTATAGTATCGTGCTAGGGACTCAGGGCTTTTTGAGTAGTCTATAAATTAATACTAATTTAATGATATTATAATAAGTACCTTCTGATATATTTATTTGGAAACTAAATGTGTGTCCTTAAACAAAAACTATAAATATTTACATCATCATCTTCATCATCATCAACATCTTCTTGCCCTTACCCAGTTTTACCTGGGCTCGGCGCAACACGTTTTCTCCATTCTGCCCTGTCACTCGTCACGCTATCACCAATTCCTTTTTCCTTCTTCATTCTTTATTTTCAACACATAAAATTGAATATGCAATGCAATCTTATTTACAACCTCAAGATTCTCATTTACAATTTGATTTCTTTAAATAATAACTGCGTGTAAAAAAAAACTTTTCAAGCTTCAAGATTGAATTAAAATTATACGTTTCAAAAGGTGTTCCCAAAACTGTAATTCGTCATTAAATCCACAAGCACAGGTCAGGGTCTTAAATGCTAATTGGAAATATCTTCCCAGTGGTAATAATGCAATCAAATTCGAGAAAGTCAAAAGTTTCCTGTCGTATGATCATGGCTTGCAAAATAAACGATTAGCCTACATCAGCTTTAACAGGAAAAGGTTTTAATTTTTTTTCGCTCTGGGCCCGCGTGGTAGTTTACAGCTCATTCCCTCTCCTAGAGAGGAGGCCTTAGTCCTAATAGTAGGAACATTAAAACGGCTGATTATGCTTAAGATATATTGGAAACACAGATTAGTATTTTACAGAAAAATGGCGATAAAATCTGAAAAATAATCATTTGACCTTTATTCTAATGCCTTCAAAACCATTAATTTATAAAAAAAAAAAACAGTCGTTTGACTTTGCATTGTAAGTTATAGGTTTCAAAAGCTAAATTATTCAAAATCGTAATGCTAATTTACATGTTACGGTCATGTACCTATGTGTATCTTTATTTATACACTAGTGACCCGCCCCGGCTTCACTCGGGTGCAATATTATACATATAAACCTTCATCTTGAATCACTCTATCTATTAAAAATAACCGCATCAAAATCCGTTGCGTAGTTTGAAAGATTTAAGCGTACATAGGGATATAGGGACAGAAACAGCGTGTTTGTTTTATACTATGTAGCGATACACACAGAAAGAATTAGGTGTGTTTGTCATCAAATTTCTGTGTATAGGCAAGTGGGTCTCTAGATGGTTTGAAAGTACAATTAGATTAGGGCTCTTAATTTCGTTTTACAAGCTTTTATTTAGTCCCGATGTGTCTGTCATCAAATCTCACAAATTAAATTTGACCCACTTCCCGGTTACCGATTGAGCTGAAGTTTTGCATGCATGTGTAAATCAGATGCCAATGCAATATTATTATGACTTGGAGCTGATCTGATGATGGAACCGGAAGGTAGCTATAGGAACTTCGTAGTTTAACGACACGACCTCATAGAGTTTGGGCTCGTATGATTCTTCTTGACGAGTATTAATTATATAGGTATACCGAACTACAAAGCTTGCTTGCTTGTTCGGATTAAACGCCAGCTTTCGGGCAGGACCACGTCTGTCGGGACCGCTAGTTTTAGTATATAGCTTTTCTTATTTCTACTAGAGGTACTTGAAGTTTGCATCTGATCCACCGTCGTTTGCTATCCATCGATCATCGTTAGGGCTACACACAGATCTATCATGCCATCATCTCTTCTCAGCTTATGGGAATTGCTATTACCTACTTTCACAAGATGTCACTAAAGTATCTCTATTTTTGTGGATAACTTATAAAATAGGAATGAGTACTGTTATATAAATATTAAAGACGTCTTTATGTGAATAATAGAATATTATTGACTGTTTGCATAGTTGCGAAAAGTAACTTTACAGTTATGAAACCGGTATGAACCGGTGCGATAGGCATTGTTCCAAAAAAAGGAATAGTTCTTCATTATTAGATTTACAACTAGAAATAACGATATACTAACGCTCGTATATGAAATAGAAGAGACAAATATAGATATTATTTTAATTTTTGATGTTGAGTCGACAGAACCTAATTCTTTTAACTCAAATAATTATGTTTGTCCACGCAGTTGGGCGAAATGAACATTTACAACATAATTTATTTGTACTTTTTGGCAGCAAAATACCGCTATATTATGTCTCTAAATTACCCCGTAAGTATTATGAGCAACAAGACAAAAAAAAAGAATAACCATCATGACCGTCTCTATTGTGTAAATCAATTAATATAATCACATCTCAGATACATTCAGATAATGTTCTCATGTCCCCAATGTGTATTTAACCATACATACTTCTGCGATTATCATTAGTTAACTAATTGCCGTTTGTGATAAAAACCAATACATTTTCGAAATTTAAAATAAGAATTTTAAAGTAAGAATGTATAATTTTGAATGGATTAGCATTTAAAAATTAATCGATTATTTACTTATTTTACGGCTTTCATATATTGCAAGGGCTGTGAAATTGTTCGCATACTCGAAAAAATACGCAATAGTCTGTCTAAAAATTCAAATTTTATTTGTTTTTATAATTTTAGTAGGTAAGTGCAAAACAACCTCTCAGTCGCCTGGATGGTCCGGTGACTATGTATTTTTGCTGACATAACAAGCTTATAACTTTGTGTTTTTCATAATATAGTTTTGAAATTTTGTATTTACAAAGATTCTTTACATAAAAATGCTAGACAGGTGTTTCAGGTTTCGCATAATAATTTAGAAAGCGCTATTGTCGATAAGTGTACAAAAGACAAAAGACCAGGGTTCATACCCTACAAAATTTATTCTGAATTTTATTACCACATATTTAGAGACTTGTTTGTTTAGTAGGTTGAATAACATGAAATGTATGTATACTTACTATTAGTAAGTATAAGTACGACAAAAGTCGACAGTTTTGTTGAATTTACAAAATGATTTTCATTGTTATCATCATTAGGTATGGTGTTTGCTTTTTTTTTAACTTAGGGCCATGTCGCAGTGTTGTTAATGTGAAACGGCTCGACGCCTGATCGCGGTAAATTGTTGCGTCGCGCGTCGCGTATTACGCGTATTTACGTGGTACGCGTGGTTCGTAGTATTTACTACGAAGATCAGCCGCTGCATTGTCAAAAATTTCGCGATTAGTCTCAACCAAAAAGTTTTTCAACATAATCTTGTCGTGTATTTGCACGACGCAGTAACGTGCTACGGTCAAACGCGGTGTTTTTTTCCGCTGTAGGTACAGGTGACCAGGTCCTTTCGTCTAGAATAAATGGGGTTATAAATACCCACGGAATAAAGAAAACTAGAGGAAGTGCCTCTTAAATATGGCGCCTGTGTCAACAGTAGGCGAAATTCGCCTATTACATATTATATACTAGTGCAGGTGAATATGGCATCTATTTCAAAGGCACTAGCGTTCTGAATAGAATAAATTGGTTACAGCGCCATCTAGCGTTGAGTAGCCGAACTCGTTGTAAATTGGTTAAAACTTCTTTATTGTTCGTGTCATGTCAAATAATAACAACTTTCTTACGTTGTAATAGGACCTAATTTATGAAAGCAATAAGAATATGATTTGTAAAAGTTAAGTTTGTAATTCGTAGCTTCGTAGCCAATCATATTACTGTTTTTTATGTGTGTAATGTACAATTTGATACGCAAATGTGTGAGTTTGGCGACACTGGTTCCCGTGCTTAGCCACGTTAGGGGCACTTCTACCTATATTTTCTGTTCTGTGTAAATACCTCTTCAGTATTTTTTGCCATAAAGAGTAATATTTTAAAAAGACCTGCTATTATTGTCGTACATCGAGTGGCAGTAACTGTCACCATCATTGCTGCCTATAAAATGGTTGCAGAGATCTGTTTTCAACCGTATTCTAGTTATCCTTCACCCACAATATCTCTATATCATATTTTAGTCATTTATGTACAAATCTATTTTTATGAACTATGTTCAATTCTTTTTTCTTTGATTTCAGTTTTATTGGGTATGCGTGTCATCTACACGTGCGATCATCGATGAACAGCAGCGTGGATTTCTTTGAAAGTCTTATAGACGAAGATGGGCGCTTCGCCGAGTTAAATTGTCAAGAGCCCCAGCGAGGTTACCGGCCACGACAACGACAATTACCTCAAGGTAGATAAGCCTTCATGAAATAAATGAAAATAAACGTCTTATTTTCATTTATGTCATTAAAAAAATAAACCTTGATGTCTTATTAACCCTTCAGATACCGTCAATTAGAGACACAATAGTAAGACAATAGATGCGCGGCCACCGGTGGTCGCTTGGGGATTCATGAATTAAGACATGTCCTTACGTTATTACAAATAAGTACGCAACCTGCAAAACGGCACAGTTGGCACAGTGGTTGAGCGACCGGCTGCTGCGCTACATGTCACTGGTTCGTTTCCCGTACGGAACAAATATGTGCACGGCCTACAGATACTCAGACCTAAGACAATGGATCTGGGTGTCTTTTGTTTGCGAGTTCCTCGACATAGAAATAATCCAAACAATAAAAATAAAAATTAAGAGAAGCTAAAATAATAAAAAATCAAGCTTTTATTTTGTAAAAATTTATAAGTAGTTGAGAATGTTTCTGAACGTACAAAATGTCAGTGGCCGTTCTCTATGGCGTTTGCGCGGTGACCTCGGTTGTGCCAGTGTTGCCCTAGCTAAAGAAAACCAATCAATTGTGCGTTTTATTAACAAACAGAGAGCATAGTCTTAAACCTATTTTAGATAAAATTTCATAATGTGTCTCATACATTTAGTGTCTAAATTGACAATAATAACTTAAAAAAAAATTGTATGCAAAGATGCACTCGAGTATAAATTACAATCTTTCGAGCATCAACGCCAAATTGCTAGGCTCTCGATTTCCTATCGATTAAGTTTCGAGGACTGTGCATAGGAATTCCGCAATATAATTCCGCTTAACCCGTTCTATCATCTGACCACTAGACGTAGAGCAATGCGACATCGGTACATGGTGGACTTAATATTTGCAAAACGTAAACGAATACAAACATTGCGCGTACGTAGATCTAAGGAGTAGAACTCCCTGCCAGAGTCTGTTCCCTGATACCTACAACTCAGGGGCCTTTAAGGAAAGAGCGAATAGGTCTCTTCTAGCTTGCCTAGCTTGCCGCCATGCTCCATCGACAAAATCATTACTTACCATCAGGGGAGATGGTGGTCAAACGCGAGCCTATCAATAACAATTAAATAATAACTTTGTTTTATATTTAACGATCGCATAAATATTCTTTAAATCCCAAAGTTGCAAGTTTAAAAAAATATGTTAAACTAAAAATTAAAAATCCTATTTTCTCTGGTTTAATATATTTACTATTTTTGGTATCTTTTTTATGTCCGCTATGTGACAACACTAACTCTCCGTCTGCCAGCAAACAAAATGGCTGACGTCAGTGCCTAGAAGCTCGCGGCCCAAATGTTTGCGATAGAATTTTAAAATATTGTGAGGTCACATAGTCACTATGTCGAATTTGTGTTCTAGAATCGTTTCAAAACCTCCGAAAAGGTTACAGGATAGTGTCCCTAGCATGTCCGTAGCTCAAACAAACGCTTGGATGAATGGTGAGCTTGTGAAGCATTGTAAATATTGATTTATTCATGTGTCAATTTAAATAAGTGTTTTTAAATGGTTGTAGGGGTCAATAAATAGGTTAATTACGGTTGTTTTGTTGATCGAATGTAGTTCTGTGTCATAGTTCGCGAGATTTAATTTAGCTCGCGACCTGAATTCTGTTGCATCGGTTGTATTTATAGCTTGTCGATATTCTTGGCATTTAAGATGGTGTTAATGTGTTTCCAGCTGAGAATATCAACAATGGTGGTGGTTTGTCGCTGTCCCCGCCGCACACGGTATCGCAGCGTGAGACGGGCACGCAAGTGTCCCAGTGCTACAGCGGGCCGCCGTCTCCTTGCGGCTCCTCGAGCGCGACACCTTCCCCCACGACATCGCCGGCCCCTCCTCCGGGCACCGCCACTTTAGATCCTAATTGGCAAGCCACTAAACCCACAGTACGGGAAAGAAATGCAGCTATGTTCAATAATCAACTCATGTCCGACATCACATTCATTGTTGGAGGACCTGGTATGTATTTTAATCTTCTTGTTTTTATAAGATTATATTCAATAACCTGTTTATACCGATAATTATATACACCTATTGAGGAAAATGTTTTTGCTTATATTGTTAATACCTAGATAGATTTGTTATTCATTTTATCAGTTTTTATTTCCCCAAACAATCTACATTCATGATTGTAATAATTAACATATGGCTTTATTTATATTCCAGGTCACTCACAGATAATACCTGCTCACAAATACGTATTAGCTACTGCCAGCTCGGTGTTCTACGCTATGTTCTATGGAGGGCTCGCAGAGTGCAAGCAAGAGATTGAAGTGCCTGATGTTGAGCCATCAGCTTTTCTTACACTTCTTAAGTGAGTTTTACACTTATCACTGCTCAAACTTCATAATTTACATGAATTTGAAGCATTTATTAATGTCTTTATATTGTTTTAGGTACATTTACTGTGATGAAATACAACTAGAAGCAGATACAGTATTATCAACTCTATATGTTGCCAAGAAATACATTGTTCCACATTTGGCCAAAGCCTGTGTCAATTATTTGGAAACTAGTCTAACAGCAAAGAATGCATGCCTGCTTCTCAGCCAGTCCCGGCTCTTTGAGGAACCGGAACTGATGCAGAGATGCTGGGAAGTGATAGATGCGCAGGTATGTGAATCTACTGAGAATCTCGCCACAATGTGTCTTGAACAATCGTCATCCTACAGCAGTCTATTGATGGAACTATCAGAATCGTCCAGTCGAAATTTTTCTAGTCCAGAAAGCATGGAAAATATTCATGGAATTTACAATTAATAACTCTAGCATATTGAAGAATTGTAATTCTATTCTACCCATTTCTGACTGATGTTCTGACCAATAAGTTGTTATATAAAAGTGGAAACTATCTTACATTTTGTTAAAGTTTTTCAAAATTGTTGACACACCATATTAGTTTAAAATTCATGCCATATAAATATTAACTAAAAAATATTTTTTGTGCCACAATGCATTTGTATACTCAATTTTAGGTTGTGATTTAGGTTTAAGGGTGAAATGCTATACTTATTTTACCTTATATTATGTAAATATATTCTATTTCTTTACATTCCAATAAGCTCTCTCTTGTGTATCTCTAGTCATGTTCATATATAGATTAACTGCAATACAGTTTGCTTGAATTAGTATGCAATGATGTTTTCTATACATTATGAATGTTGTGCAATGCATGTAATTGTTCTAATGGCAATTTTGTAATATTTATAATGTAATTTAAAAAAAATATAGATCTGAATAAACTATTGTACAAATTGTATTGCAGTTTCAATAATCCTTCACCTTCTATAACAAATATTCTTTAATTTTAGGCAGAGATGGCCCTGACGTCAGAAGGCTTTGTTGACATTGATGTGTCAACATTAGAATCAGTATTAGCAAGGGAAACACTCAATTGCAAGGAGATCAACTTATTTGAGGCAGCTTTAGCTTGGGCACATGCTGAATGTGTGCGAAGAGATATAGACCCAACGCCTACAAACAAAAGAGCCATGTTGGGAGGTGCCATATACTTGATAAGGTTTCCCACAATGTCATTAGAGGAATTTGCTAACAGTGCAGCTCAGATTGGCATTTTGACTCCACAAGAGACAATTGATATATTTTTACACTTTACTGCATCAAGCAAACCACAATTATCGTATCCGATAAAAACAAGAGCAGGACTGAAAGCTCAGGTAATTATAATATCTTTTATCTAGTGCCTAGTCTAGTATGCTGATTTTTTTTCAAAACTCTAAAATGTCGTACTAAAAGTTATGTTTTCTTTGTATTACAGATTTGCCACCGATTCCAGTCGTGTGCCTATAGGAGCAATCAGTGGAGATACCGCGGGCGATGCGACTCCATACAGTTTTGTGTGGACAAGAGAATATTTGTTGTTGGTTTCGGACTTTATGGATCCTCAAATGGGGCAGCTGATTATAATGTTAAGATCGAACTGAAACGCTTGGGCAGAGTGCTGGCAGAGAACAACACAAAGTTCTTCTCAGATGGATCAAGTAACACTTTCCATGTGTACTTTGAAAATCCAATACAAATTGAGCCAGAGTGCTTTTACACTGCTTCAGCTATACTAGATGGGAGTGAATTAAGTTATTTTGGACAAGAAGGTTTAAGTGAAGTGTATATGGGAACAGTGACTTTCCAGTTCCATTGTTCTTCTGAAAGTACCAATGGTACAGGAGTTCAGGGAGGTCAGATTCCAGAACTGATCTATTATGGACCCACAGTCAATACTTCAATGGCCAACACAACCACTAATGAGGACTGACAGTTGAATAGATCTCGCCCTTTTAACTATTATTCCGTATAGTAAGATCGGAACACTTAGAAACTCAATAATATTTGATCGAAAATCTAAATTAAAATTTTATTATAGGTACTTAACCATTCCCAAATGTTAAAATTGTTATGTTGGAAAACTTTAAAGTTCTTGTGTATATTGTTGAACTTGACTAGCGAGTAAGATACATACCTTAAGATTGTGATATGGGTGTCGTAATAGCTCTCTATAAATCAGTAGGTTCTAGACCTATCATGATACAAATTCATTGCAATATATATATAGTTATTACTTAATAATTAAATGTTGTTTATTTTTACTTTCACCTTACTAATCACACGCTCTGATGAGGATAAGTATAATATAATTAAGTATCAAGGATTATAGCACATACAGGTAACGTAATAGTCCTGAACTCGCACTGGAAATATGCAAAGAGGTTGCTGCTTGTTCTAACAGAATGTCTTATTGCTATTGTTTGTTGGACTGAACTAAAATGTACTGACTTTCGTATTGGCAGGCACACAAAATAGACACATAATTGGGTTTAGCAGTCTGCATAATTACGTCACTGCAATTTTTCGATTCTTATGATCGAGCAAGAGAACTTCATGGAGAGATTATAGTTAGCAAAAAAAGAAAAGATTACAATACATATCTACATTCTTATTTTCTAGTTTTTTTTTTTTGTCAAGGAGTAGGTACAAATTTATATTGAGGGACAGCAGTTCTTCTGGCAATACGGATGGTGCGGGGATACCGCACAGTTTCCCGCGAAGCGGCGAGCTTCCTTGCTGGCCTGCCACCATGGGATCTGGAGGCAACAGTCCTTGCACACATGCACGACTTGCGCGTGGAGTGAACTCTTCTAAGTTATCTAGGACATTACTAACATCCCGTGCCTCGGAAATCACGTAAAGCAGTTCCGGTAATTATTCGTAGATCTGGGGTACTGGAGTAGCTACCAAAATGCTATGTGGGGCAGTGCCACGGGGTCTCCGAGCTGGGGCCCCAAACTTGATTAACAAACCTCATAATGAACTAGACAAAATTCTTTCGAAATCTAAATAAAATAAGTTGCAACTTATTTATGGCAAGTCGATCAATGCGATAAAAAAACCCACATTTTTTTTTGCCCCAGGATTATTGGTCTTCTAGCTACGCTACTGCTGATATGCAAATAAATGAAATAAAAAAATCTTTGACAGTCGTTCCTTATATTGTTGAAACCTCTACATTCCGGACCAAGTGTTTTGCCTCATTGTTTATACCACGTACATCGAGGGACTAGAACAATTTGCCTGCTGCGGTCTTCCAGTCCTATTATAATTTAGGTATCTTTAAGACAAGAGTGAATAGGCTGTTAATAAACTAATGCGCCTCACCATCAACGATTGCATCACTGCTTACCATCAGGTGGGATCACTGTCAAGCACTAGTTTAAATCAATAAAAAAAAGTCGTTACAGATAGTCAGACAGACGCCAGAAATCCTGACCATCATGACTTGGCTAGACGTCCAAAGAGTATTGTGTTACCCAGTGACTGGGTTATGGACGTCTGATAGACTAGCTCCATGTAAAACACGGGTATTCGGCCGCATCCGGTTAGACTGGAAGCCAGCCTCAAGCTTAGTCAGGAAAAGGCTAGGGACATGACTCTCTCATAATTTCACTATTATTACACCATCTAAGTGCCCTCAAGCAATACTCTTCCGCACAATCAGCCTATAATGTTCCCACTACTGGGAGCGCCCTCTCTGAGGGAAAGAGAGAGTGCGCCGTAATCTACAGCGCGGGCCCATTGCGGATTAATAGATGACACCACGGAATAAAGAAAAGTAGAGGAAGTGCCTCTTAGATATCGCGCGTTTGTCAACAGCAGGCGAAATTCGCCTATTACATATTATATACTAGTGCAGGTGAATATGGCATCTATTTCAATGGTACTAGCGTTCTGAATAGAATAAATTGGTTACAGCGCCATCTAGCGTTGAGTAGCCGAACTCGTTGTAAATTGGTTAAAACTTCTTTATTGTTTGTGTCATGTCAAATAATAACAACTTTCTTACGTTGTAATAAGACCTAATTTATGAAAGCAATAAGAATATGATTTGTAAAAGTTAAGTTTGTAATTCGTAGCTTCGTAGCCAATCATATTACTGTTTTTTATGTGTGTAATGTACAATTTGATACGCAAATGTGTGAGTTTGGCGACACTGGTTCCCGTGCTTAGCCACGTTAGGGGCACTTCTACCTATATTTTCTGTTCTGTGGATGACACAATGTATTTTTTAGGGTTTCGGCAACTAGAAACCCTTAAAGTGGGGAGTGTTTTTTTTTTTTTTTTCATTTCAACCCTTACGAGTGATATATTGTTGGATAGGTATTTCCAACAGTGGATGTCTGTCCGCTGAAATGATGATGATGATGAGGTATTTCCAAGGAAATACCTATCCAACAATATATCACTCGGCACTTTTAGAACCATAAGTTTAAAAAATATGAAAAAATCTCAAAAGTAGAACTTTATAAAGATTTTCTAGGAAAATTAATTTGAACTTGACGGGTTGAACGGTCTTTGAAAACTTGTACAAAATAATTTTTGAATTAAGTTTGTAATTTAACCGCAAGCATTTTTTTAACTTAGTTACTTATCCTGAACGTATCTTCTTTCAAATAAAAAAAAGTATTAAAATCGGTTCACTCAATCCAACATTACCACCGAAAACCCAACATACATAACCCGTCTAGTTTTTATAAATTAGTGACCAAATTTCCCGAGAGATGGCGCTGTACGTTGAGCTACTTCACGCTGTTTTTTAACTCTTAAGTGGGGACAGTTATTGTGACGGACGGGAAACTACGGAACCCTACACTGAGCGTGGGCCGACACGCTCTTGGCCGGTTTTATAGTTCAAGATATACTATGGTTTCTTTAGGATGTTTTTCTTTACCGTTTTGAAAGCAGTGGTAATGGGACCGGGGCCTTAACCAACGGACCACCTCAGCTCTGCTTATTTGACCTGCGGTTCAGGCTTATAGTCCCTTGAACATCTGTCCGAGATTAAATGGACACTCATAGGTCCCCCGCCTAGGCGGCAGTACGAGTGTTGTGTGCATTTAATTGCGGCCAGCTGTGCCCGGATAGAGCGCCGCTGACCTTTAAATTCATTTTCTTGGCGAAATATTGATTGATATTATTCTATGTTCACTCTGAAAAATATTAATGTGTAAAAATATTACTAAAGATCTGAGACGTTTCGAAGGAATAGGCAAAAGTTGCGAAATTGCTGAATATTTTTTTTTTTGACATAAGTATTAATCGCACGTAAATATCAATAGTTAATAATGTTGTTCATGAATCTATAACAAGCATATATTTTTTCAAACCCGGCCGTTACTGAGGGGTAGGCTTCACAAAGTTACTGTTTTATGACACTGCTCGGGCGCTTGGGCCTTAAAGTAAGTAAACCAAGACGTACAGCGTTACGCCACCGCTACATGGTGGACATCCCACCCATACGTACAAAGCGTTTTGGGAATACATTCATTATGCGTACAGCTAAGGAGTGGAATTCCCTGCCGGAGACTGTTTCTTGATAGCTATAGCCTAGGGGTCTTTAAGTCAAGAGTGAATAGATTGCTTCTTGGCAAGCGTGTTCCATAGTCGGCCACATCATCGCTTACCATCAGGTGAGATAGATCTGATAGAATAAACGTGAGCCAATACATTATAAAAAAAAAAACTAGAGTACTTACCAGTAGGTGGTATGTTGATGCACAGGGCTCTCGACAGCTTGAAGTAAGTGCGGCCGACTTGATAACAGCAGATTGGTACAGCATCACTGACATCAATCAACAGATCTGTGGTGGTTCGTTCAGAAAATTAAAGAATGAAAGAAGCCATTGGCTCTATCTCAACATTCAATTTCTCTTCACAACGGGGTTTACATAACTATGGTCTATTTTAGAATAGTAACTAAGTTCACGTATCTAGGCAATCAGGTGGATGACAAACTGCTAGGCAAAGTGTCTTAAACTCTGGTAAATTGCTTGATGGGTATAATGATGGCTCAGCTTGTCAATAGTTCAATACTATTTGACAGGAATAAATATCCAAACTATACAAGGTGTAAGGGACAGCCCTCCGCAAACCTTAAATGCTTACTAGACGAAACTTAACAACCTTCCACGAGATTTTTTTTCAAAAACCAAAAAAAAGAACAGCCTCACCATACAAAATCATAAACTTGATTGGACAGTTTGTACGGAGAGGTCGATTTTTTTTTTCGTTTTATGAATGAAAAAAATTTTGTGGAAGGTTGTTCAGTTTCGTCTACTAAGCAAGCCCTTAAAGTTTGCGGAGAGCTGTCCCTTACACCTTGTATGTATAGAATGGGACAACTAGACGCCAGCAGGGAAGGAGATTTTCAACAGCAGAGGCTAAGGAGGCGGCCGCACGCGTGGGTGAAAAGTACGTTCCAGCCGCCAGGATCCCGACCCCGATTTCCAGCCACCATAAGCACGCGCTTGTGGACGGCGAGCAGTAGCTCACTGTCCGTTACTCTCAACGTTCGTTCGCCTTCATGATATTACTAAGACACTGGTCCATGTAACATGTGATGTGAATAAAACAGACGCAAAAAAACGGTGGATTTTTTTTAGGTGAAAATTAAACATCTAATGACTTCTCGCGTTCAAAGACGGAGCAGGAGTAGGCGTGTCTAACTTTTATTAACTAAAAACAGACCCTTGTTCCTTCTTTGCCCAGCGTTGCAGTACCCTAAGTTACCCTTTCGAAAGTCAATCCATAGGCCTAGAAGGCATCGACCTTGCTGGGCTTCTACTGTTTTGCTGTCATCTCTTTCAGGCGCGCGTGGAACACTAAACGCCGTCGACTATTCTTGCTTAATCCGGACGGTTACCGAGCTGCCGGACGGCATTGAACGTCAAAGTCCACGCCTACGGTGGCTGGCAATGCGTCGTGGCGGCCAGGGTGCGAGGATGTCTGTTCCTTAACGCGTGCAGCCGCCTCCTTCTTTAGCATTACTGCTTCACAGGAAGCGACCGTCTGCCGTCCCTCCTCGCTCCGTACCATGACCTGTACCGGGCCCGGCGCGAGAGGTCGCTGCCGTCGATCGCTCCCCCGAGGACATGGCACGGCAGTGCTCCACCTAAGTAAGGCACACGTCCACCGCATGCTCTACCATGTAGAATACGCCTTTACTTTGCAGTTGCACTGATGAGTCACTATCTTCTTAACGCGAATAGACAATAGTTATTTAGTTTTAGACTTTCATGCAGATAAAGCTGGTGGTAAAAGCTGCCAATTAACAAAAAGGATACGGGCTGTGCCTTCTGTCCTGCAAGTCATATACACGCACGCTGCCTGCGTATGACTGGAGGGCCTCCCAATAGTCAAGTGGCGAGACAGCGCCATCTTGTAGAAGTTGCAGGCAATGTCTATGCACTGCTGGTTGAGACGTAGTTGTTGGCAGAGTGCTGTGATGCCTTCACGGGCCTTTCTTAGTGTCACCTCTCTGGATTCCTGACCGATGCCAGCATTGAAAGCTGTGGAAGGAAATGTATGTTTTTTAACATAAATAAATATTACATAATAATAATAATAATATAGCCTTTTATTTCCGAAAACTTAAAACTAATTACAAAATAAAACTTATAAGTACTGTTGACATGCATGCGGTTACAGAATGTCTCTGATTTCGGTGTGCCTTACTGCAAAGGCCTCCTCCAACTCTTTCCACTGTTTCCTATCTGCTGCTACTCTAATCCAGTGAGTTCCTATAGTGATTTTCATATCATCCTCCCATCGTCTTGCTTTCCGTCCTCTGCTCCTGACACCATCCCTTGGGTACCAAACTGTCACCTGTTTGCTCCATTTCTCTTTTTTGCATCGAAGCATATGCCCTGCCCACCTCCATTTGAGTTGATCAGTACATGATAGTATATCTGTTAATTTGGTTTTACCCCTGATATCAGCACTTCTGACTCTATCTTTTAGTTTTAAATTTAGCATGCTTCTTTCCATACCTTTTTGGCATCTTTCTAGTTTGTCCCTATGGCACAAATATTACACCATAGGGACAAATATTAAATAATAAGGTAGAAATTATTTGTTTTACTAATATGAAACAAATAATTGTTTGTATCAGACAATTTCTAGAAATACTGACCCAAATATGAAATGCAAATAGATAATTACTCCACATGCTGGTTGACTTAGTTTTGCTATCAATAGTGATATAGTGGAGGGCACTTATAGATATACAGCTTGGCAAATAAGTCTAGAAACGGAACTATTTTTTTGTCTGTTGGCAACATTCCCAAAATAATGACGTTTCGTAGTAAACAAAGTTCACGACTTCGTAGAATTTTTATTTCGAACACTAAACGTTGAAAAATAATTAATAAAACCAATCGAAGTACTGGCAGGGAGGTTAATAATAACTTTTTAAAGGTGTACAGGCGATGTCTGGCGGAACATGAAGCCCAAACTATTCTTTCTCATCTTAACCACGTTTATTTAAGAACCGGTGATATGACAGGTTTTTTAAACAATTAACTTCGAGCACATAGGTTATGATTCAGATGAGTTCGCAGCCAGCTTAGCCAAGACATGGATGTGGTTGGGGTGGAATATTTAGAGGAAGATTTATTAGAATAAAATAGAATAATGTTGTACAATATAGTATTTTCTTTTTTTATAATTTCTAAACAATGTTATGAATTCAGGAGTATTGCCTGTCGAGAACATTTCCCTGTTCAAACAATACTTAATGAATTTAGAAAAAAGTACATAAATAAAATGGTAATAAATTTGTATAATAATAAAAACAGCTAAGTATCAAGATCAGGTTGGTGCGCTATTCAGTTGCAACGGGTTGCTATACGAAGAGCACAGTGCCTATTTTCTACTCTTTATTGCCAAACTGTAAGTGATAGAGAATCACACACACATTTAATTCATTAAACCCCAAGCGAATGCTGGCGTTTGCTCTCTCACTGTCTTTCTATTGTGTCTCTAATTACGGTATTTAAAAAGATTGAAAGAAAAAATTGATTGTTTTGGTACACTCCAATAATGAAAACTGGACTTCTAAAATTCAATAAATTTTTTTTTACGAATTTATTTACCATGTGGTAATTTTTACCCGGTAGTGCTTCCTGCTGTGTTAATTACTTGTTGCTTTCTTATTATTTACCTCGTCCGAAACCTGTAGCTCCTCCCTTAGACTCGGCAGATACGAACTGGCCGATGGTAGAAGCCCCGCCATGAGCGTTCTCTTGGAACTCGATTTCAGCAACAATAATATTGTCTTCCAGCACCGACCCGCAATTAGTACACACCGCATCCCCGCGGGCTGGGTCCACCTCGATATCCGAGGACCCACAATGCTTACATTTCTTCCCAGACATCCTTCTGTTCACAAAAAATTAAACATAAACATTGATGAGGATACAGGTTAGGTGGTCAATAACAATTAAACAATTTTTTTTTTCTGATAATTACCTAGCAACTAGTCCTAAATTAAAGTACTAGTAGCTGTAGTTACGTTTCACTTATGTATTCAGTAAATTATACTCGAACTTGGGTCAAAAACACAAAAATGTTCGCACTTTCGCAGTGCAGATGGCTGACATTAGAATCTTTGTGATTAAAATACTTGACGTAGTTGACGTTGACCAATTATTGGCATCTTGGCCAAAAAGGAACACAAAAAGTGTCAACCTATACAAAATCTTTAGAGTTGGAAGAGGATAGCGATAAATAAATAGGCTCAGAATCATAGGAAAACAGACAGAGTTACAGATCTCCGCTTTAAAAAAAAAAGACATTGACAATTGACCAAATTTGACATTGACACAAAACATCAACATCTGTTCGCTGACGTTTATAGTGTTGTATCTAAGACTGTTTCAGTAACTAGTTACTTTATTTATAGTTTCTAATTAACTAGAGTCCGTCTACTGAAAGCGTGACCTGAGAAAAGGAGGTTGAAACCCAAAAATTTTAATATGGTATTATTGAAATAGTAGGAGAAAAAAGTTTTGGTACTTGAGTATTTTTTTATATATGACGATTGTACAATAGTTGTATAAGAACTTAAAATTGTGTAGATTTATTTATTGCTAGATGTATGGTAAAGGTTAATAATACACAAAATGTTAGTTATTATTCCAAAGGCGAACGGCAGGCTTGTATGGGCGTTTCGTACCGCTAATAAAACTCGTGTTTTGGGATATTTTTGGTTTTAATTAGTAGATAAAATGATAAAGAAGCTCTGTTTAAAATCTAACATTTGTAAAAGTTGGGACATAAAAGTTATAACCAGTTTTATTTTTTTAAGGTTATGTACTAAGGTACTAATTTAGATTGTTATTTGTAGGTACATAAACATTGTTTTGATGATTTAGTAAATGTTCTAGATTACTTGTCGTTCTTTTAGTGGTTTACTTACCCTGAAATAGGTAGATTGAGATGAGGGTTGTTTCTACATACTTAGTGGGAACGTCTGTCCAGCCGCAGATTGTTACAGTTTGATAATAATTTCCCCTATATTTATTATACTCTTTGTTGGTAATGATGAAGTTCTGATTGGTTTTTGAGTGTAGGTAGGTACTTAAGTAAAAAAAATATTTTGATTTTGTACGTACATTTATTCATTAATTCTTAATACAACTTCATCTAAGAAGGGGGCAGGTCGGATAATACCCTCATGGCGAGCATAGCTCAAATACCAAATATTACTCATCACATGAGAACAGCATCCCACTGTCCTTAACCCTACAATGCAATTGCAACAATAACTTAGGATTGCTTCCCGACCGTTCATATTAAACTGGAATGATCAACATCCACATGATAAGGTGAAGGGGGTTGAATGTCTTCAACTATTGGGGCAATCCTTGTTCTTCTAGCTCTCAGTCAACATGGCACACAAGCTTGATCTTCAGGATGAAGCTAAAACATAAAATAAAAAAAGGTTTGCATTCAAACATGCATGGTAATAGAGGAAAATAATTTATATTATTTAATTTCTTAGTTTAAATCAAATAAATACATTAATGGTAGTCATAGAAGGTACATGTTTTTATACCTCTCGTGGTTGGATCCAAGTAGAAACTACATGAGCCAATTTCTTGTTCTTCATTTGCCCCTTCAATTAAAATCCTGCGTCAACTAATTCTCAGTATGGATTGTCCGCGCACCACACAAACACTTTGATGGCCAACTCGTCTTCTCGGTATACTTTCAATTGAATGAGAAGCTAACTCCCAACATGCATGGCAAACATGGTCAGCAGGTGTTATCTGGCAAAATAATAAAGTATAATTGAATTGGACCCGTGCCATTCTGTCAGTCTGGTTATGTTGTGAGTGACTGGCAGCACAGTATGATTAGAGGTTTCGAGCAGCCTCGTTCGGTTGAAACACCGCCGTGTAATCAGGGAGGCGGACGGCGGCGACGACCTCTCGCATTGTGCCCTGATTCACGCCATGGTCCGGAGTGAGAGGGACTGGTATGCGATCGCCTCCTTCGGCAAAGCAGTAATACTAAAGAACGGGACGGCCATAAGAATGAGGGAACGATTATCCTAACGCCCCAGCCGCTGCAAAGGGACCAGTGAGGAGAGTTCCTCAGTGGCCTACTCTTATGCAGAATGTTATTCGCAAACAATATACATCTCTAGGATATGTCCACAGTCGGATAGTGTTGATGACACCTTCGCCCTCATCGGATAACGCATGCCTTCTTATTTGGGACAACCG
The DNA here is from genome assembly GCA_949319445.1 of Mythimna lalbum. NCBI lineage: Eukaryota > Metazoa > Arthropoda > Insecta > Lepidoptera > Noctuidae > Mythimna > Mythimna lalbum. The sequence goes on from OX439363.1 coordinate 8,465,063, forward strand.
AATGTTGCAATTAATGCATTGCAAACTCGAAATGTTAATAGGGCACGTATAAACAGACAGCACAGTTAATAAAGCGTTCTTTCGCGAAACTATAACCAAGATATAGAGTACGGAGGAGCAGGTGCTTAACTCAACGTAAAAATAGCCAGATAATTCACTATATTGCTCAGATGCAGTCAGAAACCACAATCAAAACAACAGCAAAGAACTGAACTGAAACTTCAATCAAAGCAATTGTCAATAATGACAGATGCACAAATGCAGCTGTCAATAAATAATTGCCATATGACTAAAAAAGACATTACCTAAATGTCGAAACGTTTCTTTCGTTAAATAATTAATTATTATGCAACCATTGTGCATGTTTATGTATAATACGTAAGTGTTTAATTATTTTTCTTGTTATTCCCAATACTAAATGATTATTTATCATACCGATATTTGTGTTATTTTACAATGGCAACTTCTGAAAACATAACTGCGTTAAGTTATGATTTTATTACGTTTAATTATTCAAATCTTTTTATTGATATTTCTGAATAATCCGGAGTTCTAAAAATATAACAATTATATGAAAATAAATGGCTTAGGTGCCTTAATAAGTGGTATAAATTCTATTACAAAACAACAAAAAAAGTTTGCGGTACGAGATCTGCCATTCACCTTTATTTTATCTGTTCTCTAAAATGCCGTATATAATATTCTTTATTTACAATTTGGGATTTTGGCCTTCCGACAAGAATACCAAGAGCACAAAACTGCGATAGTCAAATAAAATAGTCATCATCATTCATACCCTAAAAATATCTAGTGGTCAGTCAACAATGATCAAGATTATAGTGTCACACTAACTTAAAAAGCCAAGATCGTGTATAAACATTGTTGTTTTTCTTAGAAAACAACTTCTTTCTCTTCTTGTTATTGTTTAAACTCACTGATGATAGTGTGTAGCAGCTTTCGCACATAACTTTATATTGTTTTACCCATGATAAAGCAGTTATTGTTGATAAATAAATATCTGTTTCAAAAAACTGACAATTGCAATCATAGACTTAGACGTGATTTTGGCGGCAAAATAATGTTGCCACTTTAATTAAAAAAAAAAAACTCCAGGTTACGCTTTCATTAGACAGACTCTAGAAACGAAATAGGTTGAAAGGCTAATAGCTGTGTTGTTCTATAACGAACCTTAGCATAGTGATATCACTATACAAACAGCTAATTATTGGCTATTTGCATAGTGCATATTATATATGCACTCTTATGCCCCTCAAAAAATCATGCATTATGGTTATATATAACCATAATGCATGATTATATATATATGAGCCTTTATGCAATATATCTAAAACTGTTGCATTTCACTTGCAAAACCAATATTTATACAGTTTGACACAGAGTAAATCTTACTATAACTGGTGCAACTTTTCTTCATTGTAGTCGGGTTAGCTAGAAGCAATTATTTTATTTTACATTTTCTATCACATTTAAGTGATGTAAGAATGTTTTCTTTCGACCATATTTTAATATAAATAATCATCTTTCTACCTGCTTATTCTATTGTTCAATTATTATCATCATCATCTTTTCAGCCGAAAGAAATCCACTGCTGAACATATTCCTCCCTCAAGTGTCTCCATAATGACCAGTCCTGTACTCCTGTATTGTTCAATGGAGCTCAGAAAACATTATCAGAATGTTTTCGCTTCTGGAAATCGTTAGGCAACATTTAAAAAAAATGTTGGTAAATTAACATAATAATTTTACGAGCCAGAAAACTACTTTTGAAATAATCAAATGAATTATCAAAAATAAAAGCGAAAATATAGTGAGTTTTCTTGGTATCGTCGCTGAGTCAGGCAACCTTGTTCCACCAAATTTAAGTGACGTCATCAAAATGAAGCTTTGCTATTGGCCGGATATCACGCGATACTGTATTTTTAGACGATGAGATCACCCTTCAGTTTCGTTTAGGCTGAAGTATAACGATACAACCAAAAAGTAATTTTGTGTATGATAAAAGTCGGCGCTTATGTCGTTTCGTTTCGGAGTATCAAAAATTCTAAGGAGAGAAGGGCATCCCCAAACCGACGACGACGTCATCGCTTGTGTGCAAACTGCAAGGATGAGTCATCATTGTTGTCTTCTCGTTGGATAATCTTTTTCAATTCAAGGCGCCTTATTTTGATTCCGTTGCTGTCATTAGTGAACTGTCACAAGAAACTTCGCAGTATTTGATAGTTACGCGGAACTAAAAACTTTGTTTGGACTTCTAGATCGCATTGATAATACGTGTTGTTTGTCGGACAAATTACGTAAATCGCATCTTGTGTTGTATCTTGGACTTGAGTGAATTGAACTGATGACGATGAAGTTGGAAATCAGTGATAGCCAATCAAACCAGTCGGACATTTCTTGCGATGACAGTCAATCGTCGCAGGATTCCTCCACAAATGATTACGTTTCCTCCGTACCGATCTCCCGATCCTTACTTACGGTAAGTAAACCAACACACACAGTCCAAACTCCTCAGGTTGATGATACAAAATAAGACAAAGGTTACATTTACATACTTCAAAAATAACTTTAATTTTGTTCAGTTTTGAAGTTGTTTCAAAGAGTTAGGAATGTCTTTACCTGCTGTGCGAGGATTTGACGCCTATCAGTATCAGTTTCTCACTAAAATATTCATAATTTCTTATTTTTACTACATTTGATATAGTAACGACAAATTTTTTTGATCTATTCCATTATTGTTTAGTTAGACCTTGGCGGTATCTGACTTCCTGGTGTAGCATTAACATTTCATAACTAAAAATTACCAATAAAATGATTTGAATTCTTATTAAACTTAATTAACCCTTCAGATACCGTCAATTAGAGACACAATAGTAAGACAATAGATGCGCGGCCACCGGTGGTCGCTTGGGGATTCATGAATTAAAGGCCTGTTTTGACATTTGAGATAGACTCTAAAATGTAACCTGGAACGAAACTGAAAGGAAAATAAAATAATAATTAGAGGTCCAGTGTAATAGTAGTAGCTAAACTACACCGTGGCGGCACTTGGGGGGGGCCTATGTCCAACAGTGGACGTCTGTCGGCTGAAATGATGATGATGATGACACTACACCGGACAAGCCGCTTGGTAGTCAAAATGTCAAATAAGTCTTCTATTTTTTGGCAACTATACCATAATAAAATATATATATAAATACCAAAGTAATGCATTTTTACTTACAGTGTGCATTGTTGCCCAAATCATATTTATAATGTAACGGGGTCAGTGGGTAGCCTTAGGGGCGGATCGGCCCTTTCACATAATTTTGCTGCATCTTTTCCTCCAATAATATTTCAGATATTTTCAAGACTTGAGAGAATAGGCTCTTAGTAATTTTGTGCGCCTTTAGCATTAGAATAATCAATTTAAAAAAAAAATTGCAATATACAAGTTCAGCATTCTTTTAGAGTTGACTTTAAAAATGTGCAGAGGTTTTAGTATATTACATTGTTGAATAAATAAAATCATTTATTCAATCTCTCCCAGTATTTGTTGACTTGTGCAATTAACAGCTCTTTATATTCAACTCCTTAATTCATGAATCCCCAAGCGACCACCGGTGGCCGCGCATCTATTGTCTTACTATTGTGTCTCTAATTGACGGTATCTGAAGGGTTAAGTCACAGAATAAGTAATAATAATATTCCACAACTATCACACTTCATTGTCTAGTCCCAAGCTAAGCAGAGCTTCTGTTATGAGTACTAGACAACTGATAAACATATTTTAAATATAATTCTAAATACATATAACATAGATTAATTACACCCAGACACAGATCAACTGATCATGCTCATTATACAAACATTTGTCCTGGGTAGGAATCAAACCCACTACCTCCTAGCAGTCAGGGCCACTAACCACTAACACACAAACAGGCCATTTGCAGTAGTTTTTAAATTAGTTGATGTGTAATTTATAAAAATGGGTTTATGGAAGTCTTGTTTGGTTACTGACTTGAGTGCTCTATTCTAGTTTGAGGCAAAAGGAAATCTGTATATGAGCATTAATACAAGTTTCAAGGTAAAAAACAATTAAAATCAAATTCTAAGAAAACAAACAGCAATTATAATAAACTGAAATGGGAGTAGTACATACTTTAACCTGAAACATTACAAGGTCATATTGATACCCTGACTGCTACGCCGGAGGTCGTGGGTTCGATTCCCATCCAGGACAAATGTTTGTGTGATGAGCATAATCATTTGTTCTGTGTCTGGGTGTTATTATTTATCTATAATATGTATGTATTTACAAATATATAAGTATGTTTATCAGTTGTCGAGTACCCATAACACAAGCTCTGCTTAGCTTGGGACTAGACGGCGTTGTGTGATAGTTGTGGAATATATAAAAAAAAAAAATATATATATTACAGTTTGGAAAAATTCAAATTGTATAATACTACTAGCATTCTTATAAATAATTGACAAATACTATCTACTGTACCACTAGCCTACCCCTCTAGGAATTTTGTTATTTTAGGACCTGTTAAAAAATTAAAGGCCCGTTTTGACATTTGAGAAAAACCCTAGAATTTAAATTGGAACGAAGCAATAAAATAATTATTAGGAGTGTAGTAGTAGCTACACTCCACTGAACGAGCCGCTAGGTAGTCTTTTTTTTGTTTTTATTATTGATAGACTTGCGTTTGAACACCATCTCACCTGATGGTAAGCGATGATGTGGTCGACGATGGAACATGCTTGCCTAGAAGTAACCTATTCACTCTTGACTTAAAGACACCTAAGTCAAAACGGGCCTTTTATCTTTTGACAACTTTACTTATTTTTGCTCTATACATTACTTCCTCTGTTGTAAATTATAGCCTATTTGTTAATCCAGAATACTAACTAGAGCTTGCAGGAGTTAGTGACATATATCTTGTGTTTGTCTGTGTGTATGTTTACACACAAATAGATGATATTTATGCACATACAACAAACTTTTGCCCAATAATATTAGTGTAACTGCAAAAAAAAATAACATTTTGAAAAATCTGTGTATAATTAATGCAGCATTCTGACAACTATACAACTTCTCTGATTAGATTTAGCATGGTTAGTTTACTGACTGATAACACCCACTCATTATGTATGAAACATAGTATATTAAAAATAAAACCTCTTATTCATTCAAGAGAATAATTCTGATGAATATTTCAAATAATCATTTTGATGAAAGCCTACATACACTTTAATATTCGTGTGCAATCGTAACATAAAAAACATAAGTGGTTAAGTTTTGTGGATTGATAACAGCACTTACCTTTTATCTCCTGATAATATGGATTTATAACTGTCAGAATGAGTCACCTTTCTTTAAATTTAGTCGCTGTGTCATAGCAAACAAATTACGCCTTAACATTGATAAGATTCTCAGAAATGATGTGGCCTTTTTCATTACCAATATACTGATAAAAGTTATTTGTATTTAACGATGAAGCCTATTATTATTAACCACTAGGTTTTACCTATAATGCTGTGGCGTTTTGCACAGTTCACTTGCATGGATTGGTCCGACAAGTATTCTTGTGTCCTATTTGCCAGGGTTATGAGTTTACGACTGGGCACTCCGTCTCGTTCTCTTCAATCCCCATAAGTGAATCAAGAGCTGATGAGATGGAGTATTTGGTTGTGGATGTGCGACCCCAGTAAAATAAACGCGAGAGTGTTTGCCGGATATATTGGATATAGGCTGTTAAAAGTTAATGATTAGTTTATTATAAAAAAAAATTCATTAGTTTATTATAACAAAAATTTCCATAATCCGAATCAGTAATTTTAGAGTTAATCTTTTAGAATTAATACTATACAAACAAACAATTTCATAAGCGTTAATGGATTTAAAACCGCCGGTGCGTTAACCGGACAGTAACTACAATACAGGACAGTGCCCTGTCCTGTGTATTCTCAAACATGTGAACTCACAAACACAGGACTCCCAAACCCAGAGCAACTATCTGTATATGTATAGCATACAAGAAGTGCAACAGCCAATTTTTTTTTTTCTAGTTTGCTATTCAAACTTGCTTGCGTTTGACCACTATCTCACGTTGGGCACGCCACAATTATGGCGGTAAGTCTCCTCTTTGAGGCGTGGCTGGAAAGACCTCACGGCGTCCTTACCTTCAGCATGAAGCAGGTCCTCACCGGACATGGCAAGTTCGGGAGGTTCCTGCATCGGATTCGAGCAGAAGAGACGCCCGGGTGCCGCCACTGTGCGGAACGCCCGGAGGACACGGTGGAGCACACAGTTGAGGTGTGCCCTGCTTGGGCGGAGCAACGCCGTGCCCTCGTGGGGGCGATCGGCGGCAGAGACCTCTCGCGCCGGGCCTTGGTTCAGGCCATGGTCCGGAGCGAGGAGGAGTGGCAGGCGGTCGCCTCCTTTTGCGAAGCAGTAATGCTAGCAAAGGAGGAGGCCGACCGCATCAGGCAACGGCGCCCCCGCCGCCGCCGCCGGGATTCCGATCCCGATTTCCGGCCACCGTAGACGCGGGCTCGCGGACGGCGAGCCATGGGTAGCTCGCTGTCCGATCGTCCGGTAACTGTCCGGACCGAGCCAAGGCGTCGACGGCGCGCACTGTTCCCGCGCGCCTCAAGGAGTTGTCAGCAACAGGAGGGGCCCATCTGGGTCGAAGCCTACCGGGGTCGGGGTTATCCGAAAGGAAACTAGAGCCCCGGTATGAAGGCTAGAAGGCACGGCGCGGGGTTTTTAGTCAGTAAGACTCTGACACTGTCTCCCGCTCCACCCAAGAGCAGGTTTCGTCAATGATGATTTTCCCCGTCGACAGAAAAAAAAAACCACTATCTCACGTGATGGTAAGCGATGATGTGGTTGACGATGGAACACGCTTGCCTAAAAGCAATCTATTCACTCTTGATATAAAACCAGCCAATTGCTTTAATACTGCGTGAACCACACCTTCTTATTGTTTCTTTCGTGTTTTCCTTAAATAATGTAAGATTGATAAGAGATAAAAATGTTATTTACATTAGGTATCTAGTAATTATAAACAAGCAAACAAGTTTTGATTTTATGTTAATTCATGTTTAGATTAGATACACAGCTAAAACTACAGAATAGTTTATTCTGTTAATGTCTGTATCTATTTTTAAGTACCATTTTCTATAAATCCATCATTAGACAATGTTAAACTTATATTCCCTGAAAGGTATTCCTAACTAAATAAACCTGATACTTATTTTCTAACAATAAATTGAAGTCATGTTTATTTTCACAATATTTCAGTTATTAAAATTAATATTATATTTATTTATTCTACATTTATTATTTACTAGCTTTTGAAAGAAATAATTTCAGAAATCGGACCAATTTTTCAGAGATTACCTCCTACAAACAAAAAAACAAACTTTACCTATACTTAATATTAAGTCTAGATTAGTGTAGATGAACAGATCTTTTTTTTCTCAGTTGGGTAAATCATTGGATGATTTCTCCTGCTCTATGGCGGAGGTGGAAACTGATTTTCAGCCAAATCGGTTCAGCCGTTCTTGAGATTCTACCTTAACCCTTCAGATACCGTCAATTAGAGACACAATAGTAAGACAATAGATGCGCGGCCACCGGTGGTCGCTTGGGGATTCATGAATTAAAGCACAGTAATAATATCATACAGTATTCCTACTTCATACAAACGGACGAAACGCGAACTATACCTACGCGCCTCGGTTGTAGCATGGGCTCGGCATGTAAACAGTCGCGGCCGTCGCAACTGTGCCGCAGTGACGAGCGGACACGATAGTTTTTTTTTAACAAACTTCCTATTCAATCCACAAAGTAGGTATATTTACAATCACAAAACCAAAAGGAAACACAAAATAGGCAAATGTAATTAGAATGCTGGACGCGAGCAGCCCTATCGCATGTTTACGTATCGCGCGGCTGTAGGCATTTATTTCAAAGATATGGCCGAGTTACAACATTGTATGATACTATTACCGTGCTTAAAGCTAGAACTACATTAGATCGACGCACACATAGACCACGCCTAAATTGTACGTAGAACGACGTCGCGTGGCATGGTCTAGTTTCCATTGGCGTTCGTCGCACACGTGTGTTGCGAAAGAACACTGCAGTTCTTTCTTTGATTGTTTATCTGCTAACTACTCCTAAATCACGCATCGGATTTTGATGCTGTTGAACTAATAGAACGAGCAATGAAGCACTTACAAAGCCAGTACACCTGCACCTTAATAGTGCAGGTGTACTGCAGTGACCTCACTAGTGTTACATACACCTAAATTTTCAAAACAGTTTTCCTCACCAGGTGACAGGAAAAGGCTAAAATGATCTTATTTACCATTTACAACTTGATTTTGTTCCATATGTATATTATTCTAATTATAATTAAGTTGTTAGATTTATTGTTGTGATGAGGATATTTATTTATAAAGCAGCATGTCCTTCGTTGGGTACATACAGGCTTAGTTCTATCTATGGTTGGTATGTTCTTCTCCAATAAAACATACAAATGGTCTACTGGGGCCAGGGGTCTTTTTCTAAAAGGGAGGCTCGGCCCCGGTATTAAAGGCAACGAAGGAACGGGGTGGGTATTTTAGTCAGTAAGTCTGACACTACCTCCCGCTCCGCCTAAGGACGGGGAATGTTATCTGGATGTTTTTTGCTCACCGAAAAAAAAAGGTTTGCAGGAATCCGATGGATGCAAGACGCACAGGACCGTTCATTGTGGTCAATGGTGATACTTGCGGGAGGCCTTTGTCCAACAGTGGACGTCTTTCGGCTGAAATGATGATGATGATAGGTACAATTTTGTTATTGAACCAGAATAGTAACTACTGGGTATTTTAAGAGGCCTAATTAGTTTTGTCTTGAATTTGAATTAAGATAGAACTACATTGAGCACACGTGAGGCACGTATGCCGATCTGGTCGCGTCGGTCTCCATACATTTTAACTGGCAACTAGACTTGCAGAGCTACATTAGATCCACGCCACACAACGCGCTAGCTACGTACAAATCAGGAGTGGTCCACGTGTGCGTCACGTTGATCTAGTGTAGTTCTCGCTTTATTGTTTCCATTGCATTATTTGATTAAACAGCACACAGCAACATACAATAGATATGAGACAAAGTACCTAATATACAAATAAGTTTATTTAAATATATTTATGCACGAAATAAAGAAATTTTCTGTTTTTGTATTTATGAGACAAATATTTATTCAATTAAATAAAATATTAACTGGATAAATATTTAATCACTTAACTAAGAATGTCTATCAATTAAATATTTATAAGTAGCTAAAATTATTTACTTAATAAAAAATATTTTTTACAATAAAATGACTTACTAAACTTAAATACAAACATACCTATTATTTTGTTTTGATGAGACCATACATTTGAAAAATAGACTTGAATTTCAATAAATGAATGAATTCTATAACCACAAATGGTTTATAAAAGGAATTATAAACATGTGCGTGCACAGGCACTTGGCGCCTATCATTTTTTTTTTAAATACAATGTGGTAATATTATATAGGTATCTTACAACATGTCGACAATTATTTGCCACAATTTTATAATAAACTTAAAATAGCTGTTTAAATTATATATGATCTACTCATGCCTACCTATGCAGGCATGAGTAGTAACCTACAGTCAACTATCTATATTATACTAACTCATCAGTGTTGTTACTTGAACTATGAAAACTGCTCTGATCGAGCAGCGTATTGACTTAGTTTTGTGAATTCTTAGCGAGTATTGAAGATTACCAAATTTTGATATAAAATTGGTGTAGTTTTGTATCTCAAGTATCTATCTGCACAACTCGACTTTCTACTAAAACAGGGATAAGTTCGACAAAAGAGTGCTTAGAAATTTATTGTATCATTGACTACCTCACCAAAGCTGGGCGAGAAAAATGACTAGATACATTTGATGAAAAATACTTTTAAAACATTAGAATGTATGGCATCTATATTCTAATGGAAAAACGTGACTGTGTTTTTTGTATCATAAAGTAAATATTTTTTAATCTTGTCAAATTTCTGAGACAATAATGCACACCAGGAATATGTATATATGTAGCATTAAGCGAATAGAAACTATTAATAGTCATCGGCAACGTCGTGCCGTCATCGAGTGTTGCATCTGCGTCGGCAGAGTTGGACAGTAGGCCTATAAGTGGCACCGGTAATCGAAAAGTTGTGTAGCAATCGGCTATATTGGCATAGGATCCGGAGGAAAGGGAAGAGAAAAAAGTTACCAGTATGAATGTGAATGGTGATTGTACGAGTTGAGGAAAACCAAAGTAATCGATGGATCTACTGTAAAAGATGGCTGGAAAGGTGACCACTACTGAGATTAAGTCAAAGATGGAAGAAAGGAAAAATGGAAAGGAAGCCACTACTGACATGATAGCAATTAGATATTAACAAGATAAATAGTTGGTTTTTGATGTGGTAGATGGGTGGGGCGAGAGTGAGTGGCAAGTTTTTGCTGACTAAAGCCCACATGTGTTCTTTCAATTTTCCTCTTAGTTACAGTGCCAAGACCACGATAATTATTTCCAACTTTCCCGTAGCCCTAGCAGATATCGGCCCTATTTTGGTAACATCTCAGAGGCGCCCGTGGTTTGGTCCTAACCAGACGGCGAGAAGATAGACATGCAAAAAAACATGTTACTGCTACCCCAAATAATTAGTTTGAGGTCAGAAAGATGATGAAATATGTAGTTACGTAGACGCTTGAAATCTACATAATTATGTACGTCGTCTCCTCAAAAATAGTACATACAAAGGTGTTATATAGATACTTAATCTACATACGTCGTCTCCTCAAAAAAATCTAAAGGCAACTCAGACGGAAATGAAATTAAAAATAAGACGTAATTGTAATAATTATTATTGTGATTGTAAGTTCTTTTGCTGTGTTTTTGTTAAGGGGTAACACGTGTAAGTGAACCATGTACAAACTTAAACAAATACTACGGAGTTATGATAACAATTTTGTTTTGAACAATGGTGTTTCCTTAATTGCGTAACATCGGCTTTAATTTTCCAATATGTAAATCTCAGTTGTATCCTTAATTATTATGGTTAATTGGTAACGAGGAACTGGTATATGGAAAGGGGTAATAACGTTTATATGCCCATTTTGGGAATTGTAATCAACAATTTATTAGGAAGAGATAAAGTTTGTTTTTTGTTTGTTGTAGGTAATCTCTGAAAGTATTGGTCCGATTGCTAACGTTTTTTTCACTGATAGAAAGCCGCTTTATTCCTGAGTGACATAGGCTATATTTTATGTACGCGGGTGAAGCTGCGGGCAAAAGCTAGTTTATTATATAAAAATCTCGTGTCGAAACTTCGAGAGTGTTTGCTATCGAACTCTTTCGAAGCGGCGTGACTGATTTTTTTGATTTTTTTATGTGTATATATTCGGCAGGTCTAAGAACAGGTCGTAGACTATATTTTTCTTTGTTAATTTATATAGCAGACTAACTTTTGTCTTGCATAAAAAAAAACAAAAAACGAAAATTAAAGTAAGTTATATTTGTTGATAACTCGACATCGCAGTTGTTTTCTGATTTGAACAGAAAAAAACATAGCTTTTTAAATAAAGATAAGATTTAATTTTATGTAAGTAAGTACTTATCTACTTCTTATAACAGACTTGGAATGACTCACGAAGGCTTATGTAATGTCTACATCAGCTGCAGGTACTTTTAATTCAACGAGATTAATTCATTGATCAATATTGATAACATGACTGATTGCTCAGCTGCTTAGTACCTATTCAACGCGTAAATAGATCCATTCAGACATTTCTGCATTCTTCTTGTTAGAGCTGCATATAAAGATACTATTCGATAAAATTAAATTTTGAACTAATCGAAACGAAAAGATGATGTCTGCAAACTCCAAACTAGCAAAATAGCAGTTTATATGGATGTAGTTCATGTAACTGTATTGAAACTATGCAGTCCGTCAGATATACATGCATTACGATTGCAGACCGTCTGATAAAGCTATCTTAAAATATTAAACTTTCTGATTTTTCTTGTCTCTGGTGCGACAGAATTTCAAATTTTGCTGACCTAGAAACTTCGCCATATCCACGGCATCGTCGTTCGCTTCTGTAGCAGCAGAGAGCTTTGGCTGCGCATATAGAACAGCCCGAAATCATCTATCGTCCAGTTGCCCTCCAGATATAACACCCGTGTGATCGAAGGACCCTCCCTTTCCAAAGAAGGTATGTCGTTTACTGTCTGTTCCGCGTATCTCCAAAAGTTCCGCTGTGGCGTCATAGATGGCGCTACAATAATATTAGTATGATTTAACCCTTCAGATACCGTCAATTAGAGACACAATAGTAAGACAATAGATGCGTGGCCACCGGTGGTCGCTTGGGGATTCATGAATTAAATGTGGATAATAATGTGTATGAAGTTACAAATACAGTGTTATATATATGTAAACTAAAGCACATTTATTTAAGTGACGTTGTTTTTTAAACATCAGAATTATGTAACCTCAATTGCTGCTTTCCAATAAGTTAATTAGGGAGTTACCACACTCCCTGTCCTCTATTAACATAATCAAACTAAAGTAATAAATAGGATTAGGTACAGACCCGAACAGACAATATTAATTGTCATGCTGCAAAACAGCCTACCAACTATGTACCACCACCTATTTCCTCCAGCTTTTTCCTTTCCGAGTTGTTTGTTTCTGATATCGCGGTTTTGTCCTAAGGCAATTCACAGCAATTATAAATTACAATAATTTAGAGCTAGTTAAATTGATTAACTTCGAAGGCGTACTTCGTACACGGATACACATCCAAATGTAGCAAAGCAAGGTTGAGTCAAATATTAGTCAATACATTAGTGAAATGCTCAATAATGTAGCTCAATTTTGAGCTCTGCTTTTTTTACGAGGTGCTTGCAATATCTCAAACAAAATTGCTTTGTAAGCTATGAAAGAGTAGGAAGCACATGAGCTTAATGCTTAATTTCTTCATCGTTCTACACAGTTTGTTTCATCTTCTTGAAGTGAAGGTGGCGAAATAAACTATTATGCTTGAGTGAGACTCTTCATGTTTGCAAACTCTGTGCTACGGAATCTGCCCGAGCCCTTTTTCGGCAATGAAAATAAAACTTTTCTACGCCTCTAAGAAACTTGTACCCGTATTTCCTTAGTGGACCTGGCTTTCATGGCATCCTGAAATCCCTTAGCGATCTACAGCTTTCCAATCTAACCTTTATTTGTTGAAGCAGACATTCTGAAAGTGAGGATTCCTGATATTATGTCCAAATTAAATATATTTCTTCGGTGAAACACGCTAAGCTATCGGATCAGACGACTTTGACACCTTTTAAAAAACTTGCAAGAATTTATTTAAGTGCCAAAAGCAGAGATAACTTGGTTATTTAATTCGCGTCCCATAGAGAAAAAAGTAACTGTCGGTAACTAATGACAAGTTGTTCTATACTACTCGTATATACCCCACTAACTCTTTTATAGACGGTTTCCCTTTCAGGGATGACTCTGCTTTGGCTTACATAAGGCTTAGTTGAAGAGTTACTTACATAGAAGCGACTGCCTCTTTCGGCTGCAAATTGTATTGAAAATCGACTAGCCGTTTATATTTCGGCCTATGACATAAATATGAGACGAACAATGGGTGCGCGTTGCGCGGCCGAATTTAAATCCTTTGTTAAACACCCTTGTTACAAAAATCATCTTAACTAGACAGTGTTATTTACTTATTCACGGTCTACGAAACACCAAGTTTTTGCTAATGATTGAATACCTAGACTGCAACAAAAACTTATGCCAAGATTAACCTTTGGATTGACTAGTCGTTTTGTCTGTGTCGAACCTTAAACCACTAACTTTTTACCGGCTCACGTGTGTAAACTGTGTAAATAGTAATATTTTCTGCTCTAAGCTAATTTAAAACAAACATATAAATAAATTCTCATCACAGTTTTATTCAAGGCGACGTGGTACTGTGTCTGGTTCCATACGGTACTTTACCAATTTTAAATTTACCTACATATCAGGGTAAATAATATATTAATATATTGTAATAACTACTTTGATTTCCATAAGCCTTTTGTGCCGCTATATATTTGAAAAAGGTTATAAGCAGGAAAACATTGCCGAGTGGCGATGACCGCGCTTGGAGCTGACGTCAGCGATTCGAGGAAAACTCTACTCGGGCCCACGCGTCGCTTGAGCATGTCTACCCAGCGCTCACGAAACAAACGAACGTAAATTGATCACACACTATATTATCACTATTGACTAGCGGATAGCACATTACACTTGATATTACTCTATGATATTGCCATTAAAACAGAAGTCATACACAGAATTTGTTACTACGATTTAACGCAAGACCTTGAGCGGCGGCATGTGTCAGTATGGCTCAAGGCAATGCAATGTTCAACCTGCGAACAGTTGACATACAAATGCCATAGCTCACTTGTTTTGATCTAGAAAACTATAGGAAATCTGTGTACTAACTAGAAAACTGATAATAGACAAACAAGACGAGAATAGAATTCTCGTTAGATATAGCTATCTCTCTGCTGACATAGGACAATATACCAGCAAAGGGCGTGTGGTATTAAATAAATAATATTGATTGAAAGCAACACGTGTTGTTAATTTGAATGAGTCTTTCACCAATCTAATGAGCACGTTTATTAAGCGGCTGTTTTCTTTAAGTATACGAATATTAGCCCTTTACCAGCGACTTCGAGAAAGTTTTCATTAAAACTTTAACACCTCCTTACACCATATTCTGAGAGTTGTTTTGAAAAACTAATATAGACAGTCCTATACGCGTATTTTGATTACAATTTATGTTTACTTTCCCCATTTTTGCGGAATTCCCCCTTTGAAAAAAAAAATTGATGATTGAAAAATGATGACTTGTGCAAAATTTCATGTTCCTAGTTCTAGTAGTTTCGGCATATTGTCTGTCAGTTAGATTCTCCTTTTTAAATTATTATCGACTAACTGACCTAGCAAACGTGTTATGCAACAAATTATACAACCAGAGGGTGTCAAATTGCATTATAAATGAAATATCGCGATTAAAAGTTTGGAGTTTGGGGATAGGAAGGTGAAAAATACTGTACGACCTACCAAATATAGAAACAAAAAAATATAAAAATCCGTCAAGCCGTTTCCGAGGAGTTTTAATAACAAAAACTGTGACACAAGATTTTTATGTATTAGGTAGATATGTGTATAAAAAAACGATATATAAACAATTTGTACGATAGGTAAATAATGTAGATGTTGTATAACTGACGTCCAGTCCCAAGTGTGGAACTAAACGACCCACTTATCTATTCGTCTGTAACTTATTGACACAGTAATAAAATGACGTGTTTCGGTTTCAATTAATTTAAGATAATTTATATTATCTGCAGTTATTTTCTTAGCAACGATTTTTTTTAAATCCGGTTTTCAGTTGGTTTTGACCTTCATTCTGTTGTTTGATTTGAAACTCGTTTGTGTTTGTTTGGTCGAAAATAGTATACCGATTGTTTTTCTGCTAAATTGGAATTGAACATCGAATTGTATCGCATTAGTGGGCAGTGCGCAAACGTTGATTAGCAAGTCAATTAACGCGGGTTCAGGTTGGGCAAGCACCTCACACCTCCACTGCCTCAGATTTATTGTTCCTGTAAATGATTCCAAGATAGTCTACATAGATAGTGATACTTCCTTTTGTTCTAGTTAACACTGAGGCGTGTTGTGTTTAAAGCTAGATAGTCCAGTGCTCATTACTTTGTTACTTTGACAGAATTTCCAATCTATACCCATTCTGCAAATATTCTTAATAGGTAATCATCGCCTGTTTGAAAAATGGCCTTGTCATCTTCGCAATCTTTTCACAACCAACGCTCAGTGACGATTGAATAAGTTCAATGTAAACACATAATAGAATTAGAAATTGCATCAGAAAATACAGCACGTTTAGAAAATATAACGGTAGCGTATCCGAATATATGAATAAATTAAAAGGTGACGACAATGATGAAACCAAACACTAAGAAAAAATGCTTACATAAGACGATCTTTGTCTTAAAGTTTTTGGCAGCTGGGAGTTAAAATAAAACATTTGTACTGAATTGTGTGGACACAAAGACGATCGAACATCCGACCTTTAGAAAAGAAAATGCCGATAGTCGAAAACAACATCATTTGAGTAACGACAATTACAGTGAAAAACAGAAATCGAAATGATCCGATACGATATCAATATGAGAACATATTTATTTCAAACGATGACATCGGCAGTTTTCGTGGAAAATGGAGCTGAACTAGTGGAAGCATTGGTTCGCGTGACTGCTAGTCAAGGACGGGCCCTTGAACTGTCCGAGAGTTGAACGACTCACGATCTCGCACGAACGATACGCAAACACATGTTTTATGGTGTGATTGATGGTCATTTCAGTGTTATCTGAAACAATATAAGTCTCTTGAATATCATTGACCATTGGTGCAATGTCGGCTGCTTCGTATATGCAGTCTTATCGTACTTAGAAAAGTTAAATTTCCCAAAAGAGTTTGTTATATTGCTATGTTTTCAATGTCCAAAGTCCAGCGAACAAAAACTGGTCTGAATAACCCATCGTCGATTTTTTAAAGCCCTTACCCTCCACTTTGCATAGGGAATTTGATTAAGTATCGCACCGGCTATAATGCGGTGATTTTAGACCTTGAAAAACCTGTTAATATTTATTCCAGAATTCTCAGAAAACTTATTGTAGCACCTATAAATTGTTGGTAACCACTTTTCGGTGAATTTTGTTTTGTTATTTCCTGTAATAAGGAAAAGGGCACTGTGTTATCAAAATACAACGTATTACTAGATTTGACTGCACGATCACGATTTCTCATGAAAACGATAAGCAGTGTGTTACTGCTAGAGGGGTGACGTCATGTCTATATCAGACCATCTTATGTAATGACCAATCGTGTTATCAGACTGCGTGGTTCCTTCCGAACGGTACTTTATGCACCATAATAACGACTGTGTTATAAATGGTGATAGTATCTGTATTTATTTATTTAAAATCTACGTCAATACGTGCACTATTATCATTGAAATCTAAACTCAGATATCTGTATACGCGGAAATAATGAAAATATATTATCAAAAGTTTAAAGGCTAAAGTTGATTATGATTATGAAGTAATGTGTTTTTATAATTGTACTAATGATTCATACAATGTTTTCGTTAACATACACTGAGATTACTCCGAGTCACTTGAGAAACTAGACTAATGGTATATTCGTCGATTCCGATAATCTTTGATTTCAAAATCTCAAAGGTGGTTTTATAGTTATTTAGCAGAAGGTAGTTTGCTATTCTTGTTCTTCACATTACTGTGTTTCGGTTAACAAATGCCGTTCTAAATATCTACAAGCAAATCGATTGAAACCTCGGATAAGTTACTTATTGCTACAGCCAGCTGCAGTATGCCGCATATACCAACCTCATTATTTCTGATGGACATTATTGAATTAGGGGTATTTACTAACTGATCTTCAGCCTCTAGAACTCAAGAATTGTACTCACAAGTTAGTCTAGAGCTTTTATGTTGTAGTTTAAAATAATTGTAACAGTTCCAATGCAATTTGTTTTGTTCTGTTGGATAGATGATTCATTATAATGTAATTACTGCCTTTGTGGCGGTAAAATATTTACTACCTACACTTTGTTTGCTACTCCAATGCCTACTATCTAAGGATAGCAAACGACCTACTTAACCATGTTCGTCTATCATAACTTTTGTTTCAGTTACTATATGAAAAATTTGAACGACCTGTTTGCTTCAGTTTCTTACTAACCACTATTAAAAGAAAATGGAAATCCCAGATCATTTAGTCACATCGCTGTTTTGTTTCTTTTGCCAACTGATACTCTCTAACTGCATGAAAATATTTACTTCCCAAGTCATGTAAAAACTATTCCTTGAATCATTGGATGGAACATCGCTTCATTCAAAGAACCGTAAAAAAATGTATTTGGCTCGGTTAGCGAATTGTTGAAATGCTTGTACATAGCACGTTTTGGTCCCGAGGCGTCGTTTGCGCGTGCGCCGTGCGGCCGCTTGGTATCATACAAAACCGGCCACAAGCGCGCCAACTGACTCAGTCTGATATAAAACATTCTAGCTACGCGTACGTCTACAGTTTGTAGAAGCCTTCACATGAGTCATACTCTTATCATATTGTGAATTGACGCGCCGTGAGTTTCGCGAACTCTTTTCATTGTGAACTTTAATTTGTTGCCCTTAGTGGATAGTTGATATCGTTAGTTTGGACAATATTAGTGGAAAGTGGTCTTCATGTCTCAGCTGGTGCCATACCACCTCATCAGCAGCGAGCAAGACGACAGTCTGATGTTCGCTACCATGTTTGACTACCAGGCGGACGAGTATAAGAAGCCAATGGTGAGTTTTGAAACCAGCAATTTTTGGTCAGTTTTTGCGTCATTGAAGCAGGAGTTTAGCACGACGCTGCGTGAAGTGACTTCGTAAACAACTTTCTCAAGTTGGGGACAGTTAGTTCAATGTGTGAATGGTGCAATCTTTTTATTTTTTGTCGTCAGTTTCAAACTTTTAACACAGTCTATTTGATTGACCTTGGAAGCAATTCGATATACTATACCCTAATTCTCTCATTAATACACAAATAGTTCGCTGTTCATTTCTTGCAAGTTAGTCAGTTCTTAGTTTTATTGTTGACGGTCATTGTATCACTATCATCCTAATAACGAAACAGTAATTAATTTTGAGTATCTATTCATTTGAAAAACAATACTGGTCCACTGTTGTGACACCAATAATAGAGTCCCTGTCACTTGGAATGGCTAGAACGCTATTGGTCCGTGGCCTGTGCGAAAAGGACGAAGTCTAGATCTAACGAGGCTTGTATCACGTTTGCCATTTTACCATTACTTATTTGAAGTTTAGAACTTTTTCTTTTAAGATCTACCTACTTTACTAATTTTTTTTTAGCTTATTTTGAACTGCTGTTCAATTTTGTTATTCAAATTTTTAATTTGGAATCAATTTTTGATTTCATAATAGAATGTTCTAGAATATGTTGGTTCAAAAAAACACCTGTGTTACAATACGTACGTTTGGCAATATTTGCGTCAATAGTAGTTCCAGGAGTTGTTTGTTAATCGTATTGTTGCAATAATTTATTCCTATTTTTATACTATGACGTAACCTCAACGTTACGTTATGGTCAACAATAAAATATATTGTTACAATTTTTTTTTTCATTAATACCGCTGTTAAAAGTTCTCTTGGTTTGCCATAGATGGCGCTACTTGCAGCTTTGCGCGCCAATTTTATCTCCAGATACGACGAACAGCATGATGTGATAATATAGTGTTATCACATCGCGCAGATAATACATACTTATCAATATACTATTTACAGTAGTACCTTGCTCTCATTATTAAAATAAAAACAGAATAATAAAACAATGTCACTTATTATAAATATTTTTCTTCTAATAATCTCGTGCACAAGTTTCAGTCTCGTGCTATGGTTTTCTCCTTATCACTGCGAGCCTGACGTCACATATGGTCCGACGGGTGACGTCATGCGATGACGTCACCCAGCCCCACTGCGCAGTGCGCGATTCTTGAGAAGTTCCACGAACTTGTTTCGCTACCTGAACCATTATTATAATGTAACGACTATAGGTACAGTTTTTACATTATTTTGTTGATCACTTATAATCAAGTTGCGATAAAAAATCTGAGCCGACTCCTTGAGTGTTAAAATACTACCTACAAGTTCGAGGAAATTGAAGAAAAATTAAGGCTTGGTATTTCCGTTGTCCGATATCTTCCTTGAAGAGGCTTTGGTCACGTATACTTGTGGTGTAAGTAGGTAAAAATGCTTGTTTTTCAACCTCAATTCATTTCTTTTCTACCTATGACGCACTAGTTATACAAACACGTAGGTACCTAAGTACCCACTAAGGTATTTCATAAGCTTGCGTGAGAACTTACCTATGTATTATTTCTAGATATTTGTATCATTTTCTTATGGTACGATGTATTTTATTAAAAAAATTATTTAATGAAAATTCCCACACTACAAAACAGGATAAAATAAATGAAAATATGCTAATCGGATGACGTCATACGC
The DNA here is from genome assembly GCA_949319445.1 of Mythimna lalbum. Lineage (NCBI taxonomy): Eukaryota > Metazoa > Arthropoda > Insecta > Lepidoptera > Noctuidae > Mythimna > Mythimna lalbum. The sequence continues at coordinate 8,485,322 of OX439363.1, forward strand.
TAGACTTGTTTACTTTCAATATGCATGAATGAAATCCTTGGATTTCCCCAACACTTATTCTAACTTACCAAGGTGTGCATTAGGTACCTACAAATATGATGCCTAATAGGTTTTACGCGTACCTATGCCTATACACAATTACCACAAAGTAAATATTCTAGTGTAATCTCTCCTTTGTGTTACGTGAGTTAATCAGCGCAGGCGTGGTGTAACAATAGTGGGGGTATATCTTATCCCCCTTTTCCTTTAGTGATAACTTTACAAGGACTTCAAAGGCAAATAGTCCTATCCTCCAGATACAGCCCATAATAATCATGTCCGTTGCAGAAACAACTGATCTTTTAGGATCTGATAAACGAGACTATCAGTTGCGCAAGCGCAACCGGATTTGCCCGAGCAGGCGCAGCGGTGATGGTAACCTTTGCGAAGCGAAAACGTCAAGTCCGGCTGACTTGACCCACTTCGCGCGCTTGTGAAATTTCTCCTGCGCCTGACTGCTTCCAAGAACATAAGTCTGTGCTTGGGGAATCCCCACACGCTAGAACACAACACGCCACCATTTACCTGCCTTGAACAATTAATTACTACTATTACAGCATTTACCGTTACTCTATCATCATTTTGATCATTCGACCTTTAACTGGTGACCTATTTCTCCTAAAGTAACAGATGCATTGTCTGTTGAAATGTAAACTGATTTCAACCAAGTATTAACCTTGTTGACTTGAGCAGATGTATTTTATTGAGGGACACCTATTAAACTGTTGTAGTCAATACGGGCCGGATGTGGACAATTTATTTTAATTGTAATCAACTCTGAATTGGCCTTAGTTGAATTTTGCTAAGGAAAACCACTGTCTGGGCTTTCATGTGGTCTTACCTAAACATGAGCGTGTGACTTCTGATGCTCTTTACCCTATAAACGTTAAAACAAATGGTTATGAATGAATTGGTTTTCCCCACCTTTGCTTGAATGAATTGAAATAAGGGATTTCCATTATTTCCTTTTTTTTTCTAAATCGGAAATCGATTTGTCCTCAAATAAAAGGCTACATTGTAAAGTGATGCGTAATACAAGTTTATGGTTGGCCGTAGTAGAATGAATTATCGATAGTATCGTGTAACAACGGATTAGATAATCTTCGTTATACTAATACACGTTGAGTTTTCTAAGAACGTTGTGAATCATCGGAAGTAGGCAGGCCATATTTTTTAATAAAGATCTGACAAATTTATACGAGTAGGTACTTGTACCATTATTGGTTACCAGTAACTTTGATTGCCTTAATTTACAAGTTTATTTTAAAAGTTTTTAGCGTTTTGTTATCGAGTATCACTTTTGACCAAATTGTATATTGATGAGATTACAAAACTTATTATCATCTTATTCTCATTCTCACTTCTAGAATAAATATACTTCATCGTTATATCTAGTTCTATATTTATTACGTAAAACAATTGAAAATATTAATATTTACAGTCACGTGTTCCAATATTAAAATTAATATAAATAACCGGCGCTGTTAGTACCATATCCATTTCATTACGTCTTTATTTTTTTGTCCCGTTTTTGTGAGCTGTCTGATCATCTATTTTATAGTCTTTTGTAATTTTAATTGTAAGTTCTTATTGTTCATAAATTGCAATGAATAGGTGTTCTGATGCAATTCACCAATGTAGGTAAAAAATTCGCGGCCTGCACACCTGCGCGCAGTCGCGTATCTACTTGACTTGTGACGTCAGACATAAAGCACGCGGTGGTAATATGTAAAACTTATTGTCTGTGCAACTATTTTAATAGTTAATTACCTTACTGAGAGCTATTTTTCTTCTATCTGCTTTTGGTTTATATGTATACTACTGGTTAACATTCCTAACATCACTGCCTGCCTGTCCTGTTTAGCGACAATTCCAAAGATCATTTCGTTTCTATTGTAACGGTACCTGTTATTACACTGACTCCATTAAATCGCACTACACCAAAGACAATAAGATATTACGAAGTGATAGCTGTACAGCTGTACTATACAAAACGAGCTTTTATGCAGTTGCACAAGTAGCTACAATAAACTCCGAAGCTGACTTCTTTATTACCTTTAAAAGATAACACGGCTGCGTTATCCGTTTTGACCCATTACATAAAGTGTTTTCCATTGTCTCCTGGCATTCATTGCTTTCGAACTATGCTGCGTACAAATCTTACAAAGAGCAATATTGGAAGATAGTGAAACGCCTTAGTTGGTGGTTCTGTGCACAGATTTGTTTGTGGTTCGTTCGTAATACTCCAATGCGAAGCTTGCACTCTCTTTTAATAAATTTTTGGTCTAAATAGTCTAAAATATATTATGGCAATTTAGAAAATTGAAAATTGACCTTCTCTAGACTACCATATGTTATAAAAAGTCACATTATAAAACTTGGCAATTACATCTAACTGTAATAAGTCTAGACTCCTAGTCTACAGCCAGTATAATGACTTGCAAATAAAGCTGTAAAGCAAACCATGAAATTTTAAGTCAAGGCAACTTCACAATAAATGAATGTAGATTTTATCAAGATTGCTTATAATATTATATTGTTCCCTTTGATCATAGTAAAAGAACATTATAATAAGTTTTACCTTTGGGTATTTGTAAATTCTAAACTGCTTAATGTCAGCTTTTTGCTATAGATAAAACTATGTTGGATTACAAAATTTGGTTCAACAGATCATAGCCGAGCCTACAACGGAATTCCATTGTTTTTTACTGCAATATCTTAATCTCTTTGTTCTTTGGACAATTTTTTTTTAAACTATGCTGTCTTCTTTTCTATTGTTACGTCAATATTTTTAAGTTAAGCCCTTTTTTGTCGGCTATAAATTGTCCTTAATACCTTTCGTTTTGCACAAAATGCTTCTCCTTCAATCGATTAGCTATCTCGGTCACATTAAGTTGTTAGAGCATGGGAGCTGTCACCGCGGTGCTAAGTCATGCAGTCCGGTCTTGTCGCACCATAACCAACCACCCACGTTGTACAATGTCATGTTGACGTTTATCCATATCAAAAGCACCGTAAATTCCAATATTTGTCTGGTCTGCAATTGAAATGTAGGATATTTGTCGTGCGATATAGCTTTCAAGAATTCGGTTCTTACTTCGTCTTTGAGGATATTTGAGGTTTCCTTGAAATTACTTTCGAATTGAGCTCAAAGAAATTTTGGGAATTAAAGTCATTAAAAAATAATCAGTATCCTGCTGTGTTCAGTGTAAGTTTAGCTACTGTTTCAAATGCAGGTATTTATTGAAACAGGAATTTGCGATGACATAATGTACCTACTTCGAGGAAAAAAAATAAAACGGTGCGTCCCACACAAACCTGCATATTTTGTGAGAAAGTAAATACAAGGTCGCCGATACTGTTAGCCTGACAGGATTCCTTTTCTTTATTTTCTGCTACTATTGTGCCTGAAATTGCTTCACCAGATTTGCACTGAAAAGAATGTTTGTCCATAGTAACTTAAATTTTTTCATCAGTCCAAATATTCAATCATAATTTAGAGCACAATAAAGTCTACCATAATAACATGTCACAATCACAATTAGCCAAATAATTGTGACGACCACATCAATATAAGGCGTAACAGGAAAACGTTTTTGTCTTTAATAGTAATTGCAAATAAATACATATAAATAAAGTTATTTTAGTTACAGACCCAACTGTCCTTATCCGTTTGATATTGAAATTTCCTGTTTGTCAAGCTCATCAGTTTTATTATAGAATGTGATATTGGACTAAGTCCATGTCATTGTATTATTCTAAATCCCTTCCTTATTCATAAACTTGACTTTACTTGACATCGGTTGATATATCTTCCCATAGTATTCATTTTGTAATAAATCAGTTTGAGAACTATTATGTTTTGGTTACAACCTTAAATAAAAGGCATAATCTTCAACCTTGATGAGAATTTATTGTAGGAGTAAATAAAATATAAAAAAAGCTTAATAAGGTCTAACACATTCCAAATGTAAATAAATTCTGAAATTTGTAGTTGATTGATGCGCTCCATCGCGCCTTTAGTTACGGCTACTTATGGTTGAAAGACCCAAGCACGCAACCTTGTACAAATATATAAAAAAGTTTACAACACTTTTGCAGTTTCGTCCATAGCTCCTTCTGATCTATTGTTGACATTAACTGTCGGGTTTGTCCGACTATACGGAATTCATCAAACACAATCGGATAACAGTGTGATGCCATAACATTTTAAGAACTCTATTTACAAGTAATGCCGCAAAGCCTGCCGCTTAAATTGTTTCTTGGAGCTCTTTCGGGAGACTTTGTAACGGTGCAACAATAATTTCATCGAGTTCTGTTTGCACCGGGGATCCGTTAAAGGTAGTTAAGGATCCCGACTGGTGACCACGGGTACCAATGAGTCACCCGTTTGGCTCGTACGGCATTCCGCCGGACATTCCGTCCATACCGTTTATTTATCTTGATCGCGGGATTATAAAGCTAGGTTGCCTCTACAATTAAACATTTACATAAGTGCAGTAAAGTTGAGTTTTATAAATTCTAAAACAAAGGATTCCCTGTATAAATTAGCGAACTTAATTTTCTTTGTTTCACGAAGCAATAATAATTACGTCACAATAATAAGCATGGAGCTGATATTTACAACAGCTGCGGAGTCCTTGTTCCGATTATGGACAAGAATCGTGCTTACCGCTTCGTAGATTACTGACATTTTCCACGTTTCCGCCTCGAGTGCCTTATTAAAAGATGTCATACTCACCGTTGCAGGCGCACTAATTGCGTTAGATCATTGTTATAAATATTTACGCATAATCAGTTTGTCCGTTTATAGAGCAGAATTTATTGATTGAAGGAATTTCAAAGTTCTTGTGACACCGTGAGACAAATTACTGAGAAGTCAAAGATATAAAACCTGCATATTTTAACATGCGCCGTAGTTTATTATTACAGCGATGCATTTATCTAATGCCTATAAGTATAACGCTATGTTTTAACTTACGACTACAAATAATAGACTTCCAGGTAAAAGCTATTTCGTTAAATACAAACTCAAAAGAGTATGTTCAATTTGACCATTAAACTTCTACATTTGTTATCTTAGTTAGGCTCATCATCTACATGAGATTCACTATTTCCACCCTCGAAGACTTGGAATAATAGTATTATAAATTGTAGGCAGTCTGCTCCCGCCCACAACAAAATTCATGATAGACGGCACAATAACCGCACTACCAATACCGACGCCATTATTTAATGAACCCTCGTCAGATGAAAAGGTCAAATTATTTGAAAAGATTAATCTCGTAATTTATGTGGGCCTAACGCGCCCCGACAGATTTCTCGCCTGACGGACAGAGTTATATGACATTGATTTTATGTAACGCACAAAGAAATATGGGATCATTTTTTTTCTGGACGTCTTCTACAATCTTGATTGGTACAGAATAGATTTTTTGTGCTCCAAATATTTTGATCAGTATTGTTTTGCTTTCTCGACCCAACGTGTTCAACTGCTCGAGTTAATATTAATCAAAGAACGTAATTCTCCAATGCGGTATAAATTGTCGGGCGGATAATTTGCACGGGCATGCCAGTTTACTGAGAGTAATGTACTCGTAAATGTTTACGACTGTGGCTGCGTTTTCAATGTTATTTAAATCATTTTTTTGAGATTCCTCCGCCACTGTTGTATAGGTTTTGCCATTACGGATTATCGATGATAAATATTTTACTTTTATGGCATTCCATTGGATTTGTGCGATTTTTTATCGCCATGACCTTCAGAGCTTGTAAAGATTGCAGTCTTTCCGTTTTTTAATATACTTGCATAATATATATTTACTTTATTCTCAGAAGTGGAAGAAGTGTTTTCTTTCAATATTGTCGTATTTTGATTGTTATTATTTCAGGCACCAACTCAGTCTTACAATAAATTGTTTTGATAACATGGGATGTCAGTAAATAACTGAATTAATGGGTTTCGAATGGCTGCTTACTTGCCGCAATTCTTCGAATCCAATTTTGTATTTTACTACACCTACGCAGTTCTTAATTCTGATACATTTGCAGAAGGTCGCGTGTCATGTTGTTTCTGGATTTTGCAGTTTTTGTTTTTCTTCAAATTGCTTATTTTTTATCGCAATAACTGGCTTATTGCAGTTATTGTGACGATCAACATTTCAGAAAGACACTGTCTAACAATTTATCAAAGATCTCATCGCATTACGAATACCAAGTATACACAAATGACGTAGTTGATATGTAACCTATTACGTACTTCGTAGATCATTGAACCTCTGCGATTAGTGATGGGCCTTAAAATCTTTGTGATCTATTTTATTTTCAGACAACAATATTTTACTGTTAATGTTATTTTAAAACAAAAAGTAATCATATTTTCCTCAATCTTTCTCTTTCTGTTCTTCCCCCCATTTTACGGTTGATTACTCGCTTATGTGCGCTTATGCAAACGATTTTGCACATGCATGGTTGATTGTACAACTTTGTCAAACTTCAACGATAGCTCGCTTTTAACTATGATCGTTATGAAATAGTCCTGTTTCAATGACTATTGCACTATTAGCATTGCACATGCACGTAACTTATTGGAGATATTAAACATAATATCTTGTCAATGCAAACCACTTAACATCATATTAAAAATAGGTATACCTAATCCCTTTAACCTTTTAGATTGTTAAACGACTATCGTTTCGACTTTCTGTTTTTATTTACTTACTGTAACTTCTATGGACAGTGGTCAAGGTTGGTTGATGGTTGATTAATGTAATTGGTGATATAATCATTTACGATGGTTCATTGTTGCGACAGGTGGGGGAGGCCTATGTCCAACAGTAGACATCTATCGGCTGAAATGATGATGATGATGATGACGATGGTTCACCTTTTTGTGTTTAGTAAACTTCTTATTCGGTCTCTCATATGCTTTTTCACACTACATATACTTGTGCGTCGATGATCCAGCCCATAGATGCAATTGGCAGTCGCGGCGTGGCGGCGGCGGCCCGGCTGTTCGTGCTCGCCATGCTTGCACTAATTCAATTATTCTGTTTATGTACCTCACCGATCGCGTTGCATATTGAATTTCTGCCCGACGCACCACCAGCCCAATTAGGAGGACACTAAAAAGGTGCTGCGTTTGTTTGTGCCTCATTGTTCTCAACGGTATCTGGGCTACCGCCATAGTTTCGCAACTGGCAAGTCTCTGTTTCCTCGTCTTTTTAAGGAATCGAAAGCTGTTGATTTTCTGCAACGCGCCGAGGTAAGTTGCAGTTGTGAAATTGTGCGTAGGTGCGGTGCATAATGCGCGGGGGCCCGTCTGGTCGGCGGCGGTGGCTGCGCCGCCGGTACCGGGTGCCGAGGGGCGGCCGGTGGTGTTTACGATGCACCGGTGCGGCGGCGCCGAGTGGGGCGTAGGCGTCGCCGGGGGGCGTCGCGCCAGGCTTATCAGACGGTGGCGGGGCCGGCGCGCGAGCCTCACTCCACGTTCTACCGCTGGCCGCGCGTGTCGTGCACGCTCGCTGACACCGGTTTTAGATAACAAAAACCTTTGTCCAGTCGAGGCAATAATATTTACACACTGCGTGCTTTGCGCCGCGTAGTTTCTGAGGGGTTTTCCGACGCCGACCGACATCTGACAGCCGATTGTTTTCGTTGCGCGCACGCGGGAACCACACTTGCTTGTGTCAAGTTACAACAAGTTTATGAAGTTTTTAATGAAGTTTCCTGTTGCATTGTGAAGTGTGTTATTTGGATTGCAGTTAGAGGAAATCGGTAAGTGTTAATCTGTTAAATAGGCCGATCGATATCGCAGCGCAGGGCGGGAATTCCCTTGACGTTTAAAAATATTGCGCCTACCACAAACAAAGATTTTTTTTTTGTCATTATCTGTCTTTTTTATTGCATCAGCTTTGTTATTGGTTTTGCATTATCACCACTAAATGATGGCCAGTTAATAGTTCCGACAGTTGACGTTTACGTCGTCACATGAAATTTTTCACTATCGAGATAATTGTCCTCGTGGCCTGTATTGTTATCATGGGGTCTGATCGTTGTTGAGATGGTTGTCGCGGCGTGTTGGAGGCGGCGCGACGCAGGCGCGCGTGTGACGCCGCGACGCTGCGCGCGCGCACCGTGTCATCGTTCGCGGTCAGTTGAACGAACCCTCCGCCGACCGACGTCAACCTTGCCATAATCGTTGCATCGCCATTGTACCCACTGTGGGTCGTAAGTGAGCCTCTAATTGTCTCACCGACTGCGCGGATGAACCCAGAAGCAACATCAACGAGCGAAAAAAAAATCATTAGTTGTTGACATCGCGTTTTTTTTTAATAAACGTTTGGCTAGAATAAACGTGGTCGTATTACAATCATGATAAGAATACTGTGGAACATTGTTTGCTTTCTATTTTATCGGCGCCGTTGCTGATAATTTTTATTGAATGCCCCATCGTTCCTTGGAGTTATGATAGTGTGAATATTTTTACGCTTCTGAAAACAGTATCACGTAGATATTTTATAGGAATATTAGCTTCTGGCAGCGGCTTCGGCCAAGGGAACATACTTCCGTGATGAAAAGTATTTTATGATCCAGGACATAGTCTTCTGTGTTCCAATAAGTACTCATTTCAGAAACTGGCTCACAGTTACTTTCATATTTATAATATTAATAAACAAAAATGATCACGATAGATAAATGACCTCATTGACTTTCTTTACAGTGGTTGGAAACAAAACGATGACACGGGCTAAATAAAAAAATCACATATTTTTGTGCTTAGCCTGCACTCTACACTCCCACTGCTGGGAAAAGGTCGCCCTCAACTTCTGCAAAGTTTTCTTTTTTCGAGCCACCTCGAACTAGCCCTTGCAGTAGGCTTACATACAACGTATTATAAGAATATTCTATTACGTCCCTTATATCTAGTCTATTTTATTGCTACTCAAACGACTATACCTCAACATTTATAATATTTTAAATGATAAGATAAACACTAGGAAATAGGTCGAACCCATTGACGCCATCGATGGTTGGTTAAATGTACTTTCCTCATAATATAAAGTACGTATGTATGATAACAATACAATACCATTAACAATAATTTTTAATAAGATTTTTTACTATAGATCTTCCAAGTTCTGTGCATCATCATTATTTTCTTTTACAAAATAAAACCGTTTATCAATATCTGAAATCTAGTTTAGCTACCATTGAAGAAATATGCAGCTCAGCAATGACTTGATCAAGTAAATATCAGGATAAAATAAATATTTATCAAAGTAATTTAAGACAAATGTAAGGACATATATATGCACAACAGGGCATCCTGTTGCGCTATTCAAATTAGTTTTATACAGGAGGCATTATTCTCTTGGTCACATAAAAATGTATAAAAATCTATTTTATGCGGGCTTATTATTCGTCGTGTGTCGTTTAAATGCGTCTCCTCTCTCTTGATGACATCCATAAAGACTATCTGCAGTTGTATGTGGGCAAACTTTTATTACTTTACTTCACATGACAAGAGCAATTATCATTTCTTTAGCTATAACGATGCTTAGACGGTATAATAAAAAAAATTAAAAATCTAATTTAGCAATTATTTACGGTGAAATCTTAAGGCCCATAAACATTGTCTATATGGATGATGTGATGGTTGCATTATTCAAAATTGTTGAACAACTTTCAGAACGAAGAAAACTTTGATGAACTGCTTCCAAAGTCCACTATAAAGTATTTGATTGCTGGTCAGGTCTTCCAATACATTTTCCTTTCACGTAGAAAGCGTTGAACACAAATTATGACATACTAATGGTTAACTGTCTGCATTGTGATACACGGATATGAAGTTCGTTTGACAAAACCTTGGGTTTCTGCCAAGCTGATGTCAGTTACACGATTGTACACTTTGCTTGTTGTATTGTAACTCGTAGTGACGCTGAATATTTGCGAGTACAACTGAAATTACGTCTCATTTTGTTATTTACACACTGAACTGTCAAAGAGTATATACGTGTATTTTCCTAATACTTTAAGTGGGTATTGCGTTTACATCATACTTCATTATGTCTGCAGCAGTTAATTTATTCGACTTTTATATATTCGAATATCATCTCTTCATTGAACAAGGTCCTGTTAAGTATCTTGGAGGTTTACCAAGTTTCTTTATTATTAATTACTTTCGTTCTCACTGACTAGATTTGAAATTGAGCTCGATAAATTACTAGAGGTCACAGGTCGGCAATCAGTATCTTATGCCATGTTATTTGTTAGTGAAAAGCTTGACTGGAGGCTTATTTATAAAATCTTACAATAACAAAGACCTAACTAGTAACAAGCCTTTAATGAAAATCATTCTTTCATAGCAACTTTTTATAACGGTATTCCTATATAATTAATAATCGTCAAGACGAATCATACGAGCCCAAACTCGATGGGATTGTGTCGTTTAACTACCAAGTTCCTATAGCCATCTTCCGGTTCCGTCATCAGATCAGCTCCTTGTCATAATAATTTTGCATTGTCATCTGATGTACACATGCATGCAAGCTCAATCGGTAACCGGGAAGTGGGTCAAGTTTAATTTACAAGATTTGATTACAGACAAACATCTGGACAGGTGAACTAAATAAAAGCTTGTAAAAAGATCTAAATGACATTCCAGTACGCTCGATTCCCGCTTCATCGGTATTTTCTGTAGAAGAGCAATTGTGAAACATTTTGCGATAAGTGCAAGTGTTTGTGCAGCTAAGTGTTCTTGGAAGGGCGATAAGCATAGTGCCGGTGTAGGCAGCGATTGGGATGCCGCTATCTGCCCTGATAGCAAAGGGACGAGTCCTGCGAATTGAGACATAACCCGGACAAAACAAACAATAGATAATGTTCCGATCAATAAATTGCGTTTTAGATTTCGAAATAGCTTAATAGATTTTACGGAAATGTTGTTTACTTAAGTAATTCTACGACCCGTTTCAAATTAATTACTTAGTAATTATTTAGTAGTTATTACCTTCAGTAAAGTGTTGGTATGAATTGTAATGTTCTTACTTATGGTCCGACAGCGACACTAAAAATAAAATATTGTATCGGCTTTTTCAAAACTTTCTACGTAAAAGGAAGTTGCAACATTTTGGATTTTCCACACCTCTTTATGTCGAAACATAAAACGTGTTTTTCCTTGAACACAACAAAATGCTGTGTGACGTCAGATGATGGGCGTACAATTATCTCGTCGGCTCTCGGGTGGTGCTAGGCGGTGCCAGGGCCACAGCGAAGTGGCGGCCTTTCCGCACCCAACTGATAAACCGAAATGCTTTCAACTGCGCACGAGCAGCTGAGCTCACTTTGAAACAGATTAACGGGATCCCTCAACGCATGCTTTGGATGCAGAGATTTGCGGCTGTAACATTGTATAGCAAGTTGGAATATGTATAATAAATATCATATATTAAAAATCATCCAATTTCACAAAATGTCTCCAAATAAACCGCGTTCGAATTTTAGAGATATCGCATGCACGGTGTTGGTTTTCGTTAAAATATTGCAGGTAATAAAGCATTTTGTTAGCCCGCAATGAAGGCTCGAGTGTACTACCTCAAAAGAAATTAGCATAAGTGCCGCCAAACACAGCGAGCATCGAGACAATGGCTTTGTCTGTCTATCCGTCTATACGTCGCCTACTATAACTGTTTCGTTATGTTTTACAATGTTTCTTTAAATGTGCACCGCCAAAGTGAATTAGTGGTCATATTTTTGCATTGCGAATCCAAAAACGTTCACTGTGTCGTTAAACAGTATGAGTGGCGTAAACTTTGTTCGCTACGTTTGCCGTAGCTCGTTTATTACTGACTGGCACTGCCTTGGTTCTGGCTTACTTTCAAGTAATGCCTACGTCGACTTAATACTCTTTATCTGCCTCGCCTAACCTTTTAGTATGCATTTTATTTTAAATACCATATCCACATAAGGAGCTGCTTTATTATCGCGTTCTGATCTTTCATTCTTCGTTTGTATCATGTTATTTCCAAGTTTCATGTTGGAACATTTTAATAAGAATGTGTGTTTCATTGACACTTCAGTTAACCGAATATGCCAACTTTTATCGTATTTTGGTCGAAGTTTATTTAACTTTAAATATATTGCTTAAGTACTGCAAAGACGATTTCTTTGATGGCAATGTAGGCGACGCAATTAAAAAATGAATAAAACAAGGAATACATTTGCGTAGGCGTCGGTCTGAAGTCGGCAGTCGCGACGCGGCGACGGGTTACCGAGGATCTCGACTAATAATACGTGGTGTTAATTTAATTCACCACTCTGTTAGCTCCATAGACATGCAATCTTTTATGTAGGTCCGTCGTTTGTAAAAACATTGTTATCAAGAATAAATATTGTGTATTTTTCCCAATCATGTTTTTGTAGATAAGGTCCACTTAAAATATACGTACACGCTAAAACGATTTACCTATCGAATTGTTTATCTACTAAACGACCAAAATATTAATGCATGTAATTTGGACTTTGTACATCCATAAAATTTTAGTCATTTATGTATCGTTTCAGTCGGTCAAACAACGCTTTGGGTGTACTTGATCGTTCGTCTTACATTTATTTCGTAATTGCGTCACTCCTTCCAGCTAATTAATTCGAGATAATGCACATAAGTATACGTAATCTGACCACGCGAAGAGTCACAATAACCATTAGCGCTGCAATATAATTTGCATTGCCTTTTAACGCGTTAGGATTATACCTCTTTGTTCTACCGCATTCGCGCAGCTGCTGGTTCCTTATCGACGCAAAACAATAAATACCGATTTAAAACAGTTCTCACTGAAGATAACCCGTTATGCCCTTCTGTAATATTCAATCTTAATTAAGTGGTCTTTGTCTAAAATTTTGCCAAGTTCCAAGAAACAGAAGACGACCTAAAACCAGAAGTATTAAAAATATGTTTAGTTTCGAGAATGATGATTTTATTTAACATAATGCCTGTAAAAAATCGCGAGTTTTTTCGACAAGTGTGCGGTTAGCCGGCGGCGCCGCGCGGAATGCTTGCCATTTCCGGACGATATCCGGTCCTTGCTTCGGCGCCATACGTAGCGCTTTAGATAACCTTATCTTACAGTCAGATGATACGAATCATAATCTCTTCATAAAAAAGTATACTTTGAATAGTTTATTGTCTCACTGAATCAGCTATTAGATTCCCTGGCTCTTCCAAGTTTTTCCATTTCCTACCAAGTTATTTGGTGGTTCCTTGTTTTTACTTACTGTTATTTTTATTGTAAAATTTATAAAAAAAATTAGCCCATCATTTCACACGTAATATTCATTAAGCAATTCTTGGTATCCATATTTTGTTACCTCATTTTTTTTTATATATTTCACTAGTGTCGCGCGATGATTCATAGTTCAGAATGAATCATTCAACGTAATCGAGTTTTTGAATTGAGCCGACGACGACGAATGTAAATACGCGATCGTAGTGACCCGCGATAGAGAGCGAGTGACGGTGAGTCACGCGGGTTTTCCGAGAAACACAGAATGGAGCAGTTTTCGTGAAAACGAAGGTCGACTCCGGTCGGGCAGTTGCTGTAATGACCACCTCTTTTGTGCCAACAAAGACTAATTTTCTTTATACTTCCAACTTCGTTCATTGGTAGCATGGTATTATTACCTATTTCAAAGAAGTATTTATACTTAATGACATTACTTGTAACCCTTTGTCCTTTAAAAGTCCCTAGGGTATGTGTGAAGGGTGCATATGGAAAGCAACAGTGCATCGATCGCGTCGTCTGACAAGCGCTAATTTTTCATCGCTATCTGGTGGTTTATTCATTGCTGCCTAGTTTCGGCTTCACTTTCCACGGTGGTCGTGTCTGCAGCGATGGTTTTCGCTCGAGCGTTAGTTTCGTACAATAAAGGTAAAGTGAAGGGACGTTGGCGCGGTGCCAGGGCGTCGATTTATTTTATTATTCGCTCGGTGGCGGTCAATGTCGCGCCAGGCCGTCGGCGGCGCCACACATCGGTTGCATGTGTTGCTCTTATTATTTCTACTGTTTAAATTTTTATTATACTTTGTTACTTACATGTGACATGTCTATCATTTGAATCAATCCAATGTGACAAATTCGTAGATTTTTTATTATGCTCGATTTATGTTTCAGTCGGGTGTCTACTTATTTTAGGTTTATAAACAGCATTCTATTACTTCAAATAATGATCTAACGGAACCTTGACGCGCACCTTTCCTTTCCGGACGAACAATTTATCAAGGATATTTGATTTTTTTGCTGCTTCTAGCTCAGATTTTAATTTAATTTAAAATTTGCTATTCAGTAGTCATAATGTAAGACTGAAATTGGATTGCTATACATAAATCAAATAAATTGCCCATGGTTTGTGCATTCAATTTCAATTTAATTATGTGCTCCAAATTATCCTCATCACATAGTGATGCAACACAAGCCGTTCTTTATTTTATTTAGAATCAGTTCAAGGAATTTTCTAACTCGCCGGAGCGTCGCTATTAGTATGAGCAATTAGCGTTCCGTTAATGAGCTCCCAGACAACCGACCAGATACGAACCGACGGCTTTAGAAGTATACGTCTTGATGGATTACTGACCACTTAAACTTGACGGGGTAATAGCCTGGGAGTGCTTTATGGCGCCCGTGGTTAGCGATGTCAATAAGTTCCGTATCTCCATGGAATTGGGGTCACTTTTCGAACAGCTCAAGGTTTGTTATGGCGTACTAGGAATTTCAGATTGCATACTCCTATGCAGTTTAGTTCTGGGTGGCTCTGACTACTACAGTCTGTCTTTTGTTTACTCCGAGCAATTCACACCTCTCATCTTGCTCTTTCATCTTTACGTCAACAGCTTCTCTGACTTGGTAATTTAAGGTTGGCTTGGTTTATAAGCTGCGTCTCTAATTGCTTTTCTTGGATGGGTGGTTTATCCGCTTTACCTTTGTGTTTTGGCAGTTCTTCAAAGAGGTTTCTGCTCGATATCTTCTAGCTGTCTAAAGATGAATTCTATCCTCCCTCATACATAATTAATGTCTTTCCAGCAGTATATTCTTTACTCCTTACAGGATTGAATGAAAATGTTTAAGACCAGAAAGACTACATTGATCAACACAGTATCCTCATTACTAAGGTGACCAAATATTGGTGTGCGGTGGGCGTGCCTCACCTGTCGCATCACGCGGCCGCCACGTGCGCCCGCGCATGTTCTATGTACGCGACACGCATACCGAACCCAGGCCTCGTAGGATTCACACGTATTTTAACATATAGGCCAAGTTTTTGGAGGGTAACTTGGCTTTAAAAAGAGGGTCGGACAATTTATTATTCTAGATAGATTGAGATCCTAAAAATAAGTTGAATTTGATTCTTGGTATTTATTTTTTGGTCAATTAAGCTTTATACTAAGTTAATGTACTTGTAACAGATTCTAGTTTACAAAACAAATCAAAAGTAGCTCAATAATAGCCGTGAAACGAGTCCAGGCTTGACTCGATCAGTAAACTCATCACGATCTTGAACAATATTGTTACGTACGTAGGTAATTAAATGCCAATTTACCAATAAAGAACTTTATTTACCACAAACAATCAGTAATTAGTCCAGTCAACAATAATCCAAATCACAGTTAGCACTAGAGTTCCGTTATGCTATCGCCTCGGTCGTTAGATAAAATTACTTCGCACACTTAGGTAGATCGCTCTCGTTCGCAGTCGAAATCAAAACTGACTCACTTCCGTTCGGGGGCTCGTATTTATACGCGGAGCAAAGAAAATTCTAGATACCGACGTCTCAGGATAGTTCCAGAACAATAGAGTCGCATCGCGGGGCCATAAATCAATTTTGTTGCTTTGTCCTTCGCGAGTCACTCACGCGAATTTCGACTCTATTGTGAATGGCGGAAAGTACCATTTCCCTTATCCACCTACAGATACCTACAGATTACATACCTACTAAATACTAGGTACAACAAGTACTTAAGACGGAATGTTCCAGATCTTGCCAGGCTAGGTAGGTACTTTGGTTCTAGAGCTTTCGAACAGTAATGCGTTTTAATTATTCGTTGCTACTCTTTAATTTGTTGGAGATATGACGTGTTGAAATTTTATCGGCGTAACAGTGCCCCCCTCTTAGTCATGCTCGTCCCGAGCATTATTAGATCCGTGATACGGCGCCAATCTGTCCACATGGACAACCTTAGGCTTCCCTCTTAACCCTTTCTTAATGCGGTAGGTTACATCGTTAATCCTTTTTAGTACGGTGTAAGGTCCCTCCCATCGAGCTTGAAGTTTCGGCGACTTCCCTTTTCGTCGAAGCGGGTTGTGGAGCCAAACCAGTGCACCTTCCTCAAATCCCTGGGCGTTGGCATTACGGTCGTATCTCGTTTTCATTTTAACGCTGGTGTTCATGCTATTCTCACGTACTCGTTTATGCACTTCGTCCAATTGATCTTGAAGGTCACTTACGTAGTCCGTAACTGGCTTAGTCTTGTCAGGTGGCATGCCAGTTATGGCATCGACTGGAAGTCTCATTTCCCTGCCGAAATTCACTCTTGCTGGGGTATGTCCCGTGCTATCATGCACTGCCGATCGGTACGACATCAGAAATAGTGGAATATACCGGTCCCAGTCTTTCTGATGGTCATCGACAACCTTAGCCAGATGATTCTCCAGGGTTTGGTTAAACCTTTCCACCATTCCGTCCGACTGAGGATGCGCAGGTGTTGTGCGTGTCTTATAAATTCCCAGAAGAGTACACATTTCCTGGAACAGCGCAGATTCGAAGTTACGGCCTTGATCGGAATGGATTTCCAAAGGTGCGCCATACCGACATACTACTTCCTCGACCACCTTCTTCGCCACTGTCGTCGCTTCCTGATTGGGTATGGCGAAGACTTCGGGCCACTTTGTGAAGTAGTCCTGGATCACCACTATGTACTTGTTTCCGTCATCCGTAACTGGGAAAGGTCCAGCGACGTCGATGGCAATGCGTTCCCAGGGGGCTCCCACATTGTACAGCTGAAGCCTGCCCCTGCTTCTAGTCTGTGGTCCTTTCACAGATGCGCACGCTGTACATTTCCGACACCATTGCTCTATGTCATCTCTACAATTGAGCCAGTAATACCGCTGTCTCACTTTCAGTAGAGTTTTCTTAATTCCCAGGTGTCCTCCAGAAGCACCATCGTGTATCTCTTGTAACAGGGGGACCACTTCGCATCGTGGTACTATCACTTGTGTGGTCACCTCCTTGCCATCGTTCGATTCCCATTTCCTACAAAGCACATCATTTTCTAGGACTAAACTGTCCCACTGTGCCCAGTAGCTCTTTGTGACGGGACTATGTGACGATACTTCACTCCACTGAGGCCTAGTTCCGCTACGCTTCCAGTCCAGTATAGGTCGGATTTCGTCCTCTTCTTCCTGGGACTTCTTGAAGTTGCCTTCAGTCCTAATTAAATTCACGTGTTCTCGGGCTTCATTCTGTTGGCAGTGTCTACAGTACTCATTGCACGGACGTCGCGACAAGGCGTCAGCATTATTATGCCCTTTTCCACTGCGATGTTCCGTCACAAAGTTGAACTCCTGCAGCTGCTCGAGCCATCTTGCGACTTGGCCCTCGGGGTTTTTAAATTGTAGAAGCCATTTCAATGCAGCGTGATCCGTCCTTAACGTAAACTCCCTTCCTATGAGGTACTTGTGGAAATGCTGCAAGGTTTTTACCACAGCCAGCAGTTCTCGTCGAGTCACGCAGTAGTTCCGTTCTGGCTTTGAAAGTGCCTTACTGAAGTAAGCAATCACGACCTGTCTGTCACCTTGCACCTGTGACAACACTCCTCCAATTCCCGTGTTGCTGGCATCGGTATCAACGACAAATCTTCCGTCTCTGCTCGGATACCCCAGTATAGGCGCTTCACATAGCCGTTGCTTTAGCTCGTTGAATGCTGATTCACAGTTTTTGTCCCAGATAAAATCTCGTTTATCCTCAGTCAGCTGGTGTAACGGTTTTGCAATGTCCGAAAAACTCTTAACAAACCGTCTGTAGTATGTGCACAGCCCTAGAAATGCACGTACTTCCGTTTTGTTTTTAGGAACCGGCCACTGTTGGACGGCCTTTATCTTCTCAGGGTCGGTTCTCACTCCATCAGCGGAAATTACATGTCCCAGGTAGCTGACCTCCTTCTTGAACAGGGCACACTTCTTTGGGCTTAGTTTTAAATTGGCCCCTCGAATCCTTGTGAACACTTTCTCCATGTTCCTTAGGTTTTCCTTAAACGTGCGGCCCATTATAATGACGTCATCCAAATATACCAGACAGACGTCACCAAGAAGGCCAACCATGACTCTCTCCATGAGGCGTTCAAATGTCGCTGGAGCGTTGCACAACCCAAAAGGCATAACGTTAAATTGCCACAGGCCGTTGCCAATGCCCGTACTGAACGCTGTCTTTTCTTTGTCTTTCTCGCTGATCTCCACTTGCCAATAGCCACTTTTCAAATCAATGGTTGAAAACCACTTCATACCACTGAGCATATCCAGCGTATCGTCTATCCTCGGTAAGGGATAACTGTCCTTCTTCGTCACATTATTCAGCATTCTGTAGTCGACACAGAATCTTGTACTGCCGTCCTTCTTCTTCACCAGAACGACTGGAGAGGACCATGGGCTCGTAGAAGGCTCAATTATTCCGCTATCAGCCATATCCTTTACCATTTCTGCTACCTCAGTTTCCTTAGCCCAGGGTATACGGCGCGGTCTCTGTTTAATTGGTCTAGCGTCACCTGTATCTATCTCATGCTTGACGAGACCTGTTCTTCCGCAGTCTTTTCCCGTTGCAAAGATATCTCGAAACCGTAGCAGAAATTCCTTGGCTTGCTGTAGTTCCGAAGCCGATAAATTGCTCTTAGAATTTTCCAGAAGTTGCTGGATGTGATCAGGTTCACCTTTTATTGCGTCTTGTTTTACTGAAGATGTATTGATTTGCCGAAGATAATTCACTCCTTCACATCTCCCAACAACACTGTTTTTCTTCAGTTGGACCTCTTCTTTCCCAAGGTTCACAATCCTTACCTTGGATCTCCCTTTCGTCATTACTAATGTTCTCGCGGTGATGAGCTCCGGGTACCGGCCAGTATCCTCAACCAGAACACATCTTCGTTGCCTAATTTTCTTAGGAAATTTTACTTCGACTAAGGTTTCTGTTCTCGGAGCCAGTGTAACATTCTTTAAACAATACAGGTTGCATGAGTTATTTCCTCGCAGGAAAACTTCTTGATCTGGGAACTTCAATACTCCCCTATCGATATCTAAAATACATCGGTTATTCCGCAAGAAGTCGAGACCCAGTATGCAATCGTCCGTAATATTCGCAATTAACACAGGGTGGGTATACACTTGATCACCAATTTTTAACTCGATTTCTGTATCACCGAGGACGGAGACTGGCTGGCCGGTTGCTGTCTGAAGTTGGCAGGATGGAGACTTTCTTTGCCACGAGATGGTTCGTTTCAGCAACTCAGGTCTTACAATTGTTCGCAACGCTCCGGTGTCAACGGTAAAATTGCAAGTACTATGATTCAGCGTCCCTTCGATGATCAAACTATTTCCGTCGTGAACTTGATTGATGGTGATGGTTGGGGCCTTCACTTGACCAGCCAGCACCCGCCCCGCGGCCCTGGCGACTTTTAGTTTAACGACTCCTCGTTAACTTGAGTTCCGGAGTCCACACTTCCCCTCTTCCTCTTGGGGCAATCGGTACGAATGTGCCCTTTTTCCCCACACCCGTAGCACGTCGGAATATAGCGGGACTTTGTCGAGGAAGAAGCCACCACTTCTCGCTGACGTGGCTGCGTTGTAGGCGAGACCACCACTTCCCGAACTCTGTGCGTACGAGAATCTTGTCGTACGGCTTCCACTTCCAAAGCGTGTGCCATCGCACTCTTTAAAGTTTGGTGGTGTCCGAGTCGCACCGTAGCCCTGACTTCAGGATCCCGTAGGCCGTCGATGAATGCTTGCACCAGATTTACTTCCACCGTCTCTGGTGTCATCGACATGTATGCACGCCGGACCAGCCGTTCAACCTCGACTCCCCACTGCTGGAGGCTCTCGTTCGACCTCTGCGTTCTTTCGCGAAGTTGCGCACGGAAAACATGCTCGAGGTGTTTGTCACCGTAGCGAGTGTCCAGTCCCTCCATGAGACGCTCCAATGTCCTGCCGTCCGGAGGAAGGTTCTCTAGGACCAGCAGAGCGTCCCCTCGTAGAGCCAAAGTTAATGCCGCGAAAGACTGCTCATCATCCCAGCGGTTAGTCTTAACCAATGTATCAAATTGGTATTTGAATGCCGTCCAGGAAGACGTGCCGTCAAAACGCGGCACATCAAATTTTGCGACTGATGCACAGTGGGTATGCGATGGTGAGCCAACAGCTATGGGTTCGCGTGCTTCGAGCTTGACAATTTTTTTATTGATGTCCAGCAGTCGATCTTCATGGCCATCAATTCTTGTTTCGAGGCTATCAGCTCGGGCGGAAACCTCCTTGACCTCTAAGGTAAGATTCTTTACCTTCTCGCCCAACGTGACGAGGCCGTGGTCGATTTTATCGAGGATCAGGTTCTGCTTAGCCTCTTGATCGCGACGAGCGGCTTCCTGTTCGCGGCGAGCGGCTTCCTGTTCGCGGCGAGCGGCTTCCTGTTCGCGGCGAGCTTCTTCCTGGTTAGCTGCGATTAGGTCCTGAAGCTTACGCTGGTTAGCCTCTTGTTCGCGGTGGGCAGCTTCTTGATTAGCCGCGATTAGGTCCTGAAGCTTACGCTGGTTGGCCTCCATACTAGCTTGCATAGCGGCCAACACCGCCGCGAGGTTCAATTCCGAGGATGGTCCCGTTGGCACCTCAGCAGCTGCCGTTGCTCCCATACCAACCTGATTTTCCTCCTCCATACGATGACGCGCAGCATCCATCTCTGCTTGCCTCCTTGTTCGTGGTCGCTGTTCGTCGTCCTTCTGTGGTAACGGCATTCCACTTCTGACACCAGTTGTTACGTACGTAGGTAATTAAATGCCAATTTACCAATAAAGAACTTTATTTACCACAAACAATCAGTAATTAGTCCAGTCAACAATAATCCAAATCACAGTTAGCACTAGAGTTCCGTTATGCTATCGCCTCGGTCGTTAGATAAAATTACTTCGCACACTTAGGTAGATCGCTCTCGTTCGCAGTCGAAATCAAAACTGACTCACTTCCGTTCGGGGGCTCGTATTTATACGCGGAGCAAAGAAAATTCTAGATACCGACGTCTCAGGATAGTTCCAGAACAATAGAGTCGCATCGCGGGGCCATAAATCAATTTTGTTGCTTTGTCCTTCGCGAGTCACTCACGCGAATTTCGACTCTATTGTGAATGGCGGAAAGTACCATTTCCCTTATCCACCTACAGATACCTACAGATTACATACCTACTAAATACTAGGTACAACAAGTACTTAAGACGGAATGTTCCAGATCTTGCCAGGCTAGGTAGGTACTTTGGTTCTAGAGCTTTCGAACAGTAATGCGTTTTAATTATTCGTTGCTACTCTTTAATTTGTTGGAGATATGACGTGTTGAAATTTTATCGGCGTAACAATATTATCAATGGAGAGAATCTATCCAATATGGCCACCCAAATGGTCATACAAACAACAATACCAATCTTTAAAACACCGCGGTGCCGTTTAAGTATGACACAAGTGGTTTCCGAATACTAATTTCGCACTATCCTATTGGGGTCATACACCTTAACTTTGTTATTGTCAAACATATTGACATTGTGATGTGCGTCTTATTTTTAAAGCTCGTAACGGTTGTTGTTTTGAACAAAACAATTTGGAAAAGTCCGTTTTTCTTATGAATTTTCTTATCATTACGACTCTACCTAGTTCTTAGTTTCTTTGTGAGGTTTGTAATTCTTTTTCCTTTATCCTTACGGTGACTGGAATATTGCCAGGTCTCACATTCAACAAATAATGTTAAGTAGATGAATTAGTTACTTGTGTATTAATTTATCTTCTACAACATCTATCTGGGCTTTATATTTGCAACCAAAGACGGAAACTGAAATATTCTGAAACCTTTACACCGAGATATTGCTGGCTATTTCGACCTTTGGTACCTTGAGAACTCGCTACTAACTACCAACTCAAAAGCTACAGAAGAAGTTCCGGTCAATTCTTAGTTCTGAGCCACATGGCGAAACGTAGATCAAATCCATGTTTTATTTACGTCAACGAGCTGCTCCTGTTTTCAGTCAATACCCATTTTATTCGTTTACGAAATTATGTTTTTATTTGTTTTGCACAATAAAATGTGAAACAGTGTGCAGATGTAGTATCGGGCATCGTTCCCGGAAAGCCGCAGCGAATCTCGCGCTCTGATACGGAGCTAAATAAAACTCTGACGACGCAGTTCGGGAAACATCGTGACACTACTTTCAATTGAGAAAAATATAAACAACATGAAGTCTTCATCGAAGCACCTGTGCGAACGATTACAACCATATCTATGATATCTGTTGAATATCTATAAGGAAAATGATACGGTACCTAAGTCCAACCTGTACAGTACCCAGTTACCGAGGAAACAGTGAAGATATAGGTACATAATATATTACTGTTATATATATGTATTTAGATAAGAATGCAACAGATGACGAATTGGAAAAAGGTGAAGAACTTACATTTTATTTGGGTCACTGAGGACCGTTTTCCGTGCAGGCTCGCGGACGGCGAGCTATGGGTAGCTCGCTGTCCGATCGTCCGGTAATGGACCGAGTCTAAGACGTCGACGGCGCGCACTGTTCCCGCGCGCCTCAAGGAGTTGTCAGCAGCAGGAGGGGCCCAGCTGGGTCGAAGCCTACTGGGGACAGGGTTGTCCGAAAGGGAGCTCGTGCCCCGGTATGAAGGCTAGAAGGAACGGCGCGGGGTTTTTAGTCAGTAAGAGTCTGACACTGTCTCCCGCTCCACCCAAGAGCGGGTTTCGTCAAAGATGATTTTCCCCGTCGACAAAAAAAAAAAAAAAAAAAAAAAAAAGGACCGTTTTCCGTGAAACTCCAATGCATGTGGACATTGCACACGCGATTAGATATTGCATTATGTGGGAGGGCACACACGTGCGGATAACGGTTTGCCTTATCAACTGAGCTTACAAACCTCACCTAGTTGTACTGGACAAAAGAAAATCCGTATTTCGCAACCAAAGAGCATTGCGACATTATAGTGCGATGCTTGCGAAATTATTGTACAAATTGTAAATGATAAACCGAATGACCTTCCGTGTATTTCTCCTTCTTGTATTCCAGAAATTCTTTCAATAGTTTTCTAAGAAAGTCTAGAGGAAAAATTGTTTGCTCAATCTACATTAGTCGCGTGACGTAAACAAAAATAAGTGCCTCAAATAATGGTTCAAGTGTAACAGAACAAAACATTAGAGAAGCGCTGTTCGTTGATACGTCACAACTAGATATAGTGGTGATCTCATTGGCGTGCTGCTAGCGATAACACCGCGTACTACGCTCTCTGAGAACCCTCAAGGGCTCGACGCGTACAAAGCCGCGTTGCTTCGACGTTTCCAAGAAAATTTGAATAAACCCTAGAACACAATACCCGCAGGAATGACGCACTTCAGTCTATAGGTCAAGGTAACAATTTCTTTGTACAATGTGACAGCAATATGAAATGAGAGATCGCAACACAAAGAAAAATTCGTGACATGTTTGCGAAATCCTTTATCGCCAGACAAAGCGGTAGACTCCAAACTGCAAAGCGGACGGAAACCAAGAGAAATGCGAGCAAGTATTTAAACACCCGAAAAGTAACATGACCAAGACTAACAAGCAAGAATGTGATAATAAAGCGTTGGTTAATTGTTAGGTAAAGCACCGTGACCAATTAACGTACATGTTAGCTATACAATGCGCGCGCGCATTTGAGACGAATTTCATTTAAGCAATTGTAGTAATTGACCGGCAGAGCGCCTTCCGGAGCAGCCGCCAGCTTTGTCTCCTCACTTGCACTGATGCACGAGGTCGAGAGTGTCGAGCTCTCTGTTATACGATCATTTATATTTCTATCATTTTAATTGAATCTTCAGATCTGCCAAGCACGCGTGGAATTTAAACAAAGTATTATAATAAATGTCTATATTAGGTTATACATTGACTTGTTATGTTCAAAAATGATTTCTGCACTTTTACAACACTCCTTTTATGGTAGTATTGACTTGCGTCTATGGCTGTAATGAGCGCGCCCACGGGTCCAACACGTCCTTGCGACAAGGTCCGACCAAGCCTCCCGCCCACCAGTGGCGTCACCACACGCATCATAAATGTACAATAGCTAATCGATACTACCTACTTATATTAAGTTCTAAATACCGTAGCCCTCATAACAATCTATCATAATAGGAACACACTCTTATGATCTAAAATGAAAATGCATCGTCTCGCGGAAAATTCTGAAGCTTTGTTTGAAAGCCGAGATTGCATGAGAGCTGAGGCTTTGTTGTGAGTATAAAGCGTTACCTCAGATAAGTAACCATCGCCGCGTGCGATGCGAAATGATGCGAAATATTTCCGGAGTTAGAGGAGTATTCTATTAATAAATGATTCGACGTCGCTCGTGGGCGAAGATTTCGGGCGAGCGTGCGCGGGCGCGGCGTTCAGTAGCGCGCGATCCGCCGCGGCCGGCCGCCGTACGCGCGCGCAACGAACGAACGACCCGCACTCCCGCGCACACGATACTCCACGCGATTTTCGCGACATACGACCTACGATCCGCCCCTAAACACGCGTTTACGCCGACCCCTATACGAAAGTCCCGTGATATCAAATCTCGACGGTGCACAGACGGATCGACCTCACGTAGTTAATACCTACTGCACTTTTGCGAGGGCGGATTATAACGAACAAATCGACTAACAAACTCGAACCGCACGAAGGTGTCGCGTCGCAAAAAGCGCAACACAATAGAGTAAGCGTCTAATTATAAACGTAGTGGAGTTAACACAGCAACATGCAGAACATTGATCCTCTGGAGATCGCCAACATCCTCGCCACGGAGCTGTGGTGCCAGCAGGTATACCGCCCACTGCCTCTCATTGTCAGCTAGACTCAGTTCACTAGCCAGTGTGTTCCATATTCTAGGATCCTGTCGTTTACTGAGAAAATTGGCTCTTGCTCCATTTAAAGGTGTCACAAATGTTGAGTAAAGGTGTCTTTCCGCATTAGGCTCATTAACACTATAATTTAGTACAACTAGAACTGGAGTAATTTATGTTAATAAATCGTTATCGCAAGTAATTTGCAACGCAATTGACGAGAGCAGTTCGTTTGTTACTAGAGCATCAGTTTTGAGGCGACAGATTTATTGGTTGGCTTTCAACGCACATGCCATTAGCGTACTCACTACTAAACTTACGCGGACTCTTGAGATAAACAAAATTAGAACATAAAAAGAAACCTTTAAAAAGAACATTAAACTATTTACTTTTATGGAAGAATGTTAAATTAATATGTAAATAAAATTGTTATTTTGTTATGTTATGTTGTTGTTACGATACATGTGTTGTGAAAATATTTTGCTGATAAAACTCGATCGGAATGTGGAAGCAACCACCGTTCGATCATAACAATAAATATTGCATAACAAACTATAATAATTTTGCAATGAATTATTGAAAAGTTGCAAATATTATCTGTCAAAGTTATTTCTATGAAGGATAGGTCGGGTATATAATTGTATAATGATGCAGATGCTTTATTAGGTCTACCACTGTCTACGTAGTTAATCAAATTGTTTTGTCTTTAGGTAACAAGTTGTAACATGTTGACACTCGTATACCTACTTAGACTTGAGATTTTCTTTTTGTTTACTATGTACCTAGTATTTGGATAAAGAACTACTTAGACTACATAAGATTGAGGCATCTTATGTAGTTTTAGTACTTTTTATCCGGACTCAACTTCGTCAATTTCGAATGCACCTCTTACTCACTTGAACTAACTAGCTATTAAATTAGACTAAGCTTATTTTTCATTGAAATCTCCTTAGTACTTAAACCCCATTATTTATTATTTATTTATTTATTATATACTTTATTGTACACCGTTACACATACAAATGGAAACTTAAAACTAAAACACATACATACAATGGGCGGCCTTATCGCATTCTGCGATCTCTTCCAGGCAACCTGAAATGGACAGTAATTGCCTGGACAAGAAATGAGGCTGTCATAGGTGTGACAAACCAATTAAACATAATAAAATATATTATAATTGATACACAGATATATATATATATGCTGTATAATAGATACATAAATATATACTTATTTATTTATTCATTAAAACTTTATGCACTAATTAATATCACTATACACGGGTGGATTTAATGCCTTTGACCTGCCATTAGTTCCAATACTCATAGCTACATTCTCTATTCCAGTTGGCAAACCTTGAGGGCCTCCAGTCGGGGGTCCCAACCCGCACCACGGCCACCATCACGCCCACCCAGCTGCGGAACTTCGAGCAGACCTACATCGAGCTGACCAACTGCCGTAGCGAGCCGACCACGCACGCCGGCTTCGTTCCACCTTCAGTCACGCACGCCAACAACTACGGTATGTACTCTAGTCTCCAGAACTAGAATGGGCCATTTTGATGAACTTAGAACGGAAATTAGGAGAATTGGAATAGGATTTACGAAGGTTAGCATGGATGTTTGGTGGAATGGAAATTTAATTTGGGGTATTAGAAAAGAACGGAATGAAATTTAATTCAGTATGGGATCTAGAGATGTTAATACATTTAGATATGTTAGTTGAATAACTCTTACAAAATAGACAACACAGATGAACAGGGGAATCAGAGGCTATCTACAAATAATTCAATAGCAAAGCATCAATAATTTAAAAGACACTCTAATATAATATCAAACTATAACATACATTTTCTCATTCCAGGCATCCTGAATTCGGTGGGGTACTGCGATTCGGGCCCGACGACGGCGCTGCACGTGTCGCCGGGCCCGCTCTCCGCCAGCGGCGACAGCAGCAGCAGCCCCGGCCTGCCCACGCCCAAGAGACGCAACATGGGCGGCCGCCGGCCCACCAAGACACCCACGGACATCTCCCCAGAAGAAGAAGAGAGACGGAAGATCAGGAGAGAGAGAAACAAGATGGCCGCCGCTCGCTGCCGTAAGCGCAGACTCGACCACACAAATGAACTGCAGGAAGAGACTGACAAACTCGAAGAGAAGAAACAAGCCCTTCAGGAGGAGATCAGGAAATTGAACCATGATCGGGAGCAGTTAGAGTCGATTTTACAGACTCATATGCTGTCGTGTCCCTTGGGCAAGCGGTCGACGAGTCCTCCCGATGTGAAGCCCTTCCAAGAGTACGCGTACCCTGAGTTGCCTGAAGACGGTGTGCGAGTCAAAGTAGAAGTTGTTGAACCTGTAGTGGACCCCGTCATGGTGTTGGATAATATATTTACTTCGCCGGCGAATGACAAGAAGTAAGTAACCTCATATTATTTAGCATTTAGTTATTATTGTCAGATTAAACCCTCGAGCACTTATACCAGACGCAAAAAAAAAACAAGGTATTTTGAATCTTATGAGCCTAAGTTGTACAGTTGCGACATTTGAAGACTTTTTGATTTACTAAAGATTTTATTTTGTAGTCTTACTATTTTATACTATTTCTTACTTAATAAAAAAAATTGTCGAAAAAAGTTGTAGTGCCTGAAAAAAGACTTGACAAAACCGATATCAAAGTAACATTTTGAGATTGCTTAATTTTAGCGTGGTTGGTTGATGCTCATGCTCATGCAAGCTATATTTTTCTCAATCTCAAACCGTGAAACTTGTCCAAATATTTTGAATCCTTAATCATAATGGGGCCTAACTCAAAATATTTTCAAATACCCTCTTTTATAAAATCTCTTTTTGATTTAACGTGCGATTTGTACTTTCAACAACAAATTAACCCTTTTCCCTTGTCTTTCCAGAATAATGTTGTCGGCGGCCAACCTAGCGGTGGTGACGAGCGGCTCGGGCGCGGTGGGAGCGACGCTAGACACGCCGCCCGTGCTCAGCCGCCCCAACAGACCCAACTCCCTACAGGTGCCGCTCAGCCTTACGCCCGCGCAGGTAATAACGCTACTTCATTTTAACTTTAATTATAGGGCAGACTTCTATCCTAATCAGACGCAAATAAATATCATTTTAATATACATGAAATGATTTTCTATCTGACTTTCACAACATTTGACAAAGTCGTAGTTAAAAGTTAGTATTTTTTTGGCTTGTAGTGAGAAAAAAACATTATTAAAGTATAAAATGTTTTGATTTTATTAAGCTATAAGCAGGTGCGATTCGTTATTACTTTGCCGTTTGAAAACGTTATCTAAAGATTCCAGTTAATCTTAATTTTGCACGCAGAATTTAAATAGCCATAACTAATAAAACCTTTTTCTCTTCCAGTTACACAATAACAAAGCGCTGGGCAACAACAAAATAGCGGGCATCGAGATCAGCACGCCGTCGAACGGCATCCCGTTCAACTTCGACAGCCTCATGGAGGGCGGCACGGGCCTGACGCCGGTGCACCCGCACCCGCACCCGTGCGCGGCGCAGACGCGCGCGCAGCCCGACGCCGCCTCGCCCGACGCGCACAGCTCGCTCGTCAGCCTCTGAGAGCGGCTGCACCGCGGTACGTGACACACGGTCACCTCTACTTCGAGTCTTCTGAAGACTACGCTACATCTATTTATTCGAACTGTATCGGCAGCGCCGAATTCTCTCTTTCTTCTCTTCTTCTTGTACGGTCGGAAGCCGACCTTTTTACTCTTTATTTATTGAGAGCTATTTTAAGTAACATACTTGCTCACTTGTGCTTTGTATTTATAATCGTAGTCTTGTTAGTGACGGCTCCGTAGCCGCCCTACTGAAGTCAATTTACGAGCTGTTTTATAACATTCTAAAGAAAAATATTTTTATAAATAGATGTGTATTTCTGCAGAAATAATAATTGTGATCGAAGAATAAAACAGAGTTTTATTTGTAGCATTTCAGGGATTTATTTTCGTGTTGTGCTTAATGTCTAGCGAGGCTAGAATAAACGGTGCGTTTTATATTGTAAGATAATGTTTGTAAAAGATCTCTTTTACACTGTTCACTTCGGAATGATTCGGCACAAATGTATTTATTGAACGATCCTCAAAGTATCTTGTCATAATAACCCTAGTGCCATCAACTACGTCTACTCTCAGGAATACAATAATTACGAGTACGAAATATTTAGTTAACCATAAACTAACAGCAATATTACTTAAAGAATAATTAATATATTGAATGTAAGTTAGCTCAATGTTGATGTAACGTCTTACCGTTCCATTGGATTAGGTACTGGTAGTGTAAAATTATTGTTAAGCCTATTGTGATACGTCCAGTGAACTGCGCGGCCGAGAGCCCGGCGCGGACTCTATGTTATGTATAACTCATGCCATTACATTTTGTAATATCGTTGAACGTAATACATGCACTGACTGCATTTTTATACTCACATTATCTAATGTTGTTAACATGAAATTAACTATTTTCTAATTACAGTTATTACATTGTGACAGTAAATAAATATATAAGTCAATTATAATATTATAAACATGAATGCTATGAACTATTGATCCGTGGCATGGGTTTTCCTAGAATGTCTTTAATTGGTAGAGACAAATGGAATAAAAATAAATTAGTTTAAGGCAATAATTAGTGTAAGGGCACTTAACGATTTAATTATATATTATATGCATAACTTAGACCAAATTATTACTTCATGTGCTTTATCGTAGTTGTAATTAAAATCTAAGCCAAATATTGAGTTTATGTCGTTACTTTAGATTTAGTTATTCCCGTTAAAGTATTATTGTCTACGCGCCGAGAGCGGAGAGTATTTATTTAGTAATCTACGATGTATTGTGAACCAGCGAGGATTATATCTAGAGCGAAAGTGCGCCACATTGCCTATGGTTTATAAGCGACAATTTTTGCTATGAAGTTATTACTCATTCGAAATATTATTACGCATAATATGAACATCTAGGTTTAATAGAGATGTAATTTTTTCTAGACGATTTTTCTTAACGCAATTGTAGAATACTTTTGTATTTTTTCATGAAAATTAGCAAAGCAATATATTTGATAAAATTATTGGAATTTATAAGCAGATGTAGTAAAATATATATGTAAATCAGAAAATATAAATTTTGTTTACATACACCTGAATTCTGACTTTTTATTTGCCGAACCTCCCTTGTTCCATTTGGTTGCATCATTTTACGAAAGAAACAAGTAAGTACCTGATACACTCAATTGTCTCTAAAAGTATTTCGCATCCACTTTTCGAGTCTGAATCGGATATAGTTCCTGATTCCGAGGTAAATATAGAAGAATATCTCCAGCACACTGATGCAGCTGCATCCCATGAACAGGCCGAATACACCGCCCAAGTTAGCTGAAAAAAAAAACAGCTTTGTTTATTCACGCCTTTGAAAGCCGCCCGCATGAAAGTAAAATTTTGCTTCCATATTGGAATTTTACGAGACGAGAGTAGATGAAAGCTACTTACAAACTAAACTGATGATCGACATGACCGTCTCTTGTTTCTGCTGCATGTACACTGGGTTACTGAAATAGAAGTGCATTGCGCTGGTGCTGACGTTCAACACCAGCCCCATGCTGTAAAGGAAACTTAAGGTTTAAAAACGTAAAGTAGCTGTAGAATCAGTTTTAGCCTAAAGGTATGCGTTTGAAAGGATTACCTCAGCCCTGGAACGCAATGGGCAACTGATGAAGCCACATGGCTGGGTTTTAAGGTGAACGCATATTTATCTAAACCGAACATGTCGAACGAATCGAAATCTTTATATGAAATCCGATGAAACGCCGCACTCGATGTGCGGCGTTTCATCGGATCCCGCGACCGCGTCGGATCGTCCAAATCTGGAAGGATTTCAGCAAAAGAAAAATTCTTTCGATTCGTTCAATGCGTTCAGTTCAGATAAGTGTGGGTTCGCCTTTAGTTGAAAAAAGTCTGAGGTCTGTTCACCCAAAGCGGACGAAGTTACTTGAAGATTTTCCAAATATCATAAAAATATATCGCGTTAATTCATTTTAGACTTTGGTTTGGCTGTAAGAACACTGCTGGTCTGTATGATTATTTGGTTTACATAAAATAAGACTAATATCTTTCCCAGTTACCTATAATCACACAAATACAAAACAAAAGTTGTTGTCTATGATGTTAATAACATTAGTCCTGAGAGGTTGCCAGTGTTTTACAAATAACCCTGTATATGTATCTATCGTTTTTATGTTGTTAGACTATCATTCCTCACTGTTTGGGAACAGCCATATTTACCCATACACTTATTGAACCGCCTTTATCCATCCTTCGTGGTGGGCGTCCAGGTCCAGGGTAGTTTGGCGCCACATAGTGGTCTGACTCCCTGCAGCAACGAACATTCTCGAGCATCCCTTGCATGGCTCTAAATCTCGATTGAGTAGTGAGTAAAATAGGGGTAGATACTCACTAAGGGTTCCTGATCACGTATGGTAGAGCATAAAAATTGCCCATGGTGAGTTCCGCGCGGTACCTCCGCGACACGCAGTCGCGAGGACAATCGCACTGGTGCGCGGTCAACCAATTGTTCATGTCCTCTGAAATAAAAATACTCAATTAGGAAGCAAGATAGTATTATAGATACCTAAACTCATTTTGATAAAGTAGGCACCACATGAAATAAAGATCATTGACCTTCCTACATTCATATTTCAAAATTGAAATAAAGATTTTCCAAAAATTCACCCCCTAAGAGGATGAAACGGGGGTCCAAAGTTTGTATGGAGAAACCTACATTCACACGAGCGAGGCCGCTGGCAGAAGCTAGTTATATCATATTGACAATCACCGTAGGTACTAATTTCGACTTCCTTTACCGAGAATTGTCTGAGGAAAAAAAAAAAAATTCTGTCAGAGCTGCGGGTCAAACTGCGCAACACACAGTCAAAGGACAAGGAGAAATTAGTGTCATTGACCTTATAGAATTTTTATCCGAACAGACATAAGTGACCCTTAGAGAGGTCATTCTCATTTGTGCTTACTTTAGTCATCATGATTGCGCAATATTTCATAACATGTGCAATAACTTACATACTGCCTGAATGAAGCCATCAAAAAAAAAACCTGCCTATTGCCTAAACTCGTTAAAAAATAAAAAGTCCGTTTTGACATTTGAGAAAAACCATAGAATGTAACTGGAGTTGGAGCGAAACTGAAAGAAACAATAAAATAATAATAAGGGGTGTAGCTATTTTAGTAGCAGCTACTATACTAGACCGGACAAGCCGCTAGGAGGTCAAAACGGACCTTTTATTTTTTGACAACTATACTATCCTTTGACCAAAGCGAAGCTGAAGATATTAACTGGACAACTACCGTAGGGACTGGCCCGCAGTGGCCGAGGGCAGAAGTGTGCGGAAAAGAGAGAGGGAGGCCTTCGCCCAGCAGTGGGACATAATGGGCTAACTAATTTACTGCCTAACAGTACCTAGGGAGGGTAAGGAGGGGAGGGTCTGTATGTATGCTTTTGCGGTTGCACAACGACATGCTTTGCTTTTGCTTTGCTTGGTAGTATAGATGCAGGCCTACCTTATCACCTCCCTCAGAGGCGATAAGGTGGCGGGGTCTTGAGGGAGAGCGCTACAGTCGTGAAGATCCTCAAGGCAAGTCAGGCGGATCCACCTTCTCGAGGTTGCCACCCCGTTTTTGGTCTAATTCCATCAGAATTAGACGTAACCGAAACCGCCTGGCGAATCCCAATCCAAGGTGTCATTCGTACCGAGCCGAGGGATGCGTGGCCAAGGGGGAGCTTGGTTCTTATCGGTGTCTCCCCAGCGAGATGGCAATCCTGGGGTAGTAAATTTTGCCTTACCCGGGCAAGCGGGGCTCTGCCGGGGTGGACTATTTATTTCCCTAGCTACTCGTGGGAACTGTATGGATTCACAGTTTTATACAACAACATCTCAGGACGATGATGAACGTCCGGAACCCTCGAGTAGTCTTATTGGGTCAATACCCGATCTGACTACTCTCTTACTCGGTTCTGAGGGAGACTCCCAAGTCACCTTAGACACCGAACTCAACCCTCCTGAGCTGGAGTCGGCAAACGATGGCACGAGGCCTACTGAGATGGACTCGGAAGTGCCGTTGGGAACTGACTTTAGCCCCAGGAAACGACGGTTGCCAGGAGCCGCGCGTAAGCGCCTGCGGCGCCTCAAGGCTGGCGGTATGGACTCCATTGAGGCCTACAAGCTGGTCACGGAGCAGTGGGCGAGTGCGCGTGCTCCTTTGACTGATCTGGTGGCCGATACGTCATCGGGGAAGAGGCCGGTAAAACGATTTCGATCCGAGGACGAGTCGCCGAAAGATCATGCCAAAAAGACAACGCGTGTGGACGAAAAGTCAGGGCCAATTCCAATGATCCCTGACGAGACGTCCGCAGCTCAGGTCGGACCACCGCCTGGGACAAGCGTTGTGTCTTTTAAGGACGCCCTAACCAACATCCGAGTGGGAATCCGTAATAGAGAGCCCATGTCGAACGTGCAATTGGGGCTCCTTTCTAAGGACATATTGAGGGCGATTCTTAACGCCCCTATGCCCAAAGCCCCCGAATTCAAAATTCGAATCGAGGGTTGCACTTTCAAGCCAGGATGGCTGCAAGTCGTAATCAAAAACGACTACAGCCTGAAATGGCTTGAAGAAAAAGTGGGGACACTAAAGCCGTGGCCAGAGGCGGAACTCTCGCTCATTAACGAGAAGGACCTGCCAAAAGCCAAGGTTGGGATCCTCCACTTTAAGACAGAAGATGTCATCAAAACTCCAAGAGATGCCCTTAATCTCTTGGAAAAACAAAACGACCTGCAGACTGGATTGTGGAAGGTGCTGAGCGTCAAGAAAGAAGGGGACGGAATCACGACCGCCCTTTCTATCGATGATGCCTCCATAGAAGCCCTGCGCAAACTAGACTGCAGGCCGCAATTAGGCTTTCGTAAAGTCCTAGTACGCATTCGCGGCGATAATACGCCAGCGAAGGCTGAGCAGGTGGCAGGGACTAGCCAATCTGGCGCAAGGTTTTCGCCATCTGCTCAACACGCTCCTAAGGCGGGGCCGAGCGACCGGGTCTCTGGTAAAACGGCAAAGCGGCAAAACGCTAAGCCGAAACCCGGAGGCCAGGGCGACAGGAACCGCCCCCTCGGGGCACCACCGACGAAAGGGGCTAACCGTCCCAATCGATCGGTAGCGGCGAGCCGACCGGCCAAACCTCAGGGCTGCCCTAAAGCCTCGAAGCCAAGCAGGTCGAATAACGCCGCTTAACCCACCCACACAAACACATAACACTAACACAACACAAACACACCATAACACAGACACACATAAACACACAAGTGGTGCAGATAAACCTGCATCACGCCAGAGCAGCCACGGCTGTTCTGGAAAAACTCTTCACACAAAAGAACCTTCACATCGCTCTTATCCAGGAACCGTGGCTGGCTAATACTAACACGGTGTCTGGACTGGGCTCTGCAGGTAAGGTCGCTCATCATATCGGTGGAGTCAAACCAAGAGCGTGTATACTTTTCAATAATAATATTGATTTCTTATGCATACCAGGCCTGTGCAGCGATGACCTGATTGCAGCTTATGTCAATGTCAAGAGCGGAAATGGACGCCTCATCGTGTGCTCGGCATACCTGGACGGGACGAAAACCGACCCATCCGAGGAGCTTGCAAAGGTAGTAGAGTACGCCTATGCCAACAATGCCGAGCTTCTCATTGGGTGTGACGCCAACGCCCACCATACCAACTGGGGCAGCACTGACATCAACGATAGAGGTGAGTTGCTTCATGATTTTGTACTAACTAACCGCCTCCAAATAGTTAATGAGGGATGTAAACCGACCTTTGTAACTAAATCGAGGAAGGAAGTTCTTGATGTAACTCTCGCTACTATTCACACTGCCAGGCTGATAACCAATTGGCATGTCAGTGATGAACCATCTATGTCTGATCATCGACTTATTGAATTCGCTTTGAATACATCCAACATTTGCGGAACTATCACTTTTAGGGATGCGAAAACCACGGACTGGGACTTGTACAGACGAAAGCTCCAGGAGAGACTCCTAGACGTCCCTAAAACCATACGCTCCCCTGAAACATTGGACTATGCTGTCACTCAAGTTACTGAAGCCATTACAGCCTCTTACCAAGAGAGCTGTCCTCTAAGAACTGTGAGGGACAGAAAAGTGACATGGTGGAACAAAAGGCTCGATGTTTTAAGGGAGGAATCACGTAGGTTGTTCAATAAGGCTAAATCGACTGACGACTGGGATCGGTATCGGAAAGCTTTAACTACCTATAATAAAGAAATCCGAAAGGCGAAAAGACTTTCATGGAGGAAGTTCTGCGAGGAGATTACTAAAGTCCCTCAAGGAGCCAGAATCCACAAAGTCTTATCCAAATCGCCTACGAATCAACTGGGACTCTTAAAGAAACCAGACGGTGCCTTCACTGCATCAGCGGAGGAAACCCTGAAACTTTTGGCGTCAACACACTTCCCTGGCTCGGTGATGGCACAAGACATCATCGTACCATATTCACCTCATATCCGCCTCTCCAGGCCTACAAATGAAGACTGGAGAAGAGCGGCGAGGTACTTTAGACCAAAAAAGGTAGAATGGGCTATAGACTCATTCAAGCCGATTAAGTCTGCAGGTGATGACGATATCTTCCCAGCTCTCCTGCAGCAAGGGAAGACTATACTCATCCCTATCTTAATCAAAATCTTCAGAGCAAGCTTTGCCTGGGGATATATACCTGAGAAATGGACTACAGTTAAAGTCTGTTTTATCCCAAAGGCTGGTAAGAAAGACTACTCTCAACCAAAGTCCTTCAGACCAATAAGCCTTACCTCCTTCCTACTCAAGAGTATGGAAAAGGTTATAGACGAATGCATCAGGGATGGACCATTAAGAGCTAACCCTCTGCATCCGAAGCAACATGCTTACCAAAAAGGAAAATCCACAGAAACTGCTCTGTTAGAACTAACAGACAGGATCGAAAGGGCTTTGGAAGATAAACAGATAGCCCTATGTGCTTTCCTTGATATTGAAGGAGCTTTCGACAACGTCACCATAGACGCCCTTTCCAAGGGAATGAAGGCGAAAGGGATTGACGAGACAACTACTCGTTGGATCGAATTCATGCTCCTCAACAGAACTATCAGTGTTACCTTACACGGAACTACAAAAAGCTTCAAAACAACTAAAGGGTGCCCACAAGGAGGCGTTCTATCGCCACTTCTATGGCTACTCGTTGTTGACCAATTGCTGGTTGAAGCCTTTAAAAGAGACTTAGATGTACACAGTTATGCTGACGATGTGGTGGCTTGTGTTATCGGCCCCTGTCACAGCACGGTATCATCTATACTGCAAAGATCTCTGAACGTTATAAACACATGGTGCACAGAGAACAATTTATCGGTTAACCCGAGTAAAACAACAATAGTCCCCTTTACTAGGAAGCGAAAGTTGGACAAACTTGTAACGCCCACTGTAAAGGGGACTCGCATACCATTCTCCAATGAGGTCAAGTACCTGGGCGTAACTATCGACCAGAGACTGACCTGGAACACTCACATTAATAATGTGATTCAAAAGGCTAAAATAGCTTTAGGAATATGCTGTCGCTTAGCAGGGACGAAATGGGGCCTAAACCCTAAAATCGCCCTGTGGTTGTACACCGCTATAGTTAGGCCGATAATAACGTATGCCTGCGTAGTATGGTGGAGGAAAACATCCCAAGTGACAGTCATTAACAAACTTAATGGTTTGCAGAGACTTGCATGCATTATATCAACAGGGGCCATGTCTACAACACCAGGAGCTGCTCTAAATGCCCTGCTTAACCTTCCGCCACTTCATCTATTAATTGCGAAGGAGGCGAAAGCGGGCATGTATAGAATAAACAGCACTGGCAAAGTAAACTGGCGCTCTCAAGCACTGAGATCGCTACACGAATCAGTGCTTGAACACGATCAGCTAGCTATGACAACAGACGTCATGCTTCCACAGTGTAGCTTCACAAGAAATTACACTGTGGAACTGCCGAGCAGAGAGGATTGGGCAAGCAACCTCATTACTTGCAAGGCTGGAAGCCTGATCTGGTTTACAGACGGATCCAAAATGGGTGAGAATGTAGGATGTGGAATATTTGGCATTAGCCCGAAATTCAGCAAAAGCTTGAATCTGGGTAAATATGCCACCATATTCCAAGCGGAGGTATACGCCATTATAGAATGTGCGGAAGCCAACCGTCAACGAAACTACATAAATCAATTAATTCTGATTTACTCAGATAGCCAGGCAGCTCTTAACGCCTTGAACTCGAATACAATAAATTCGAAACTGGTAAAAGACTGCGTTAACAAACTAAATGACCTGGGGCAAAGGAATAAAGTTATTCTGAGATGGGTACCGGGTCATTCTGGAATTACTGGCAATGAAAAAGCCGACGAACTTGCAAGGACTGGGGCTCAGGGTCATCAGATAGGACCAGAACCTTTCTGTGGTATCTCAAAGAACCAGGCCATGCAGACCCTTAAGGGCAACCTATTTGGCGATTCAAAAAAGCACTGGTTGTTACAACCAGGACTGCTACACGCCAAATCTCTTATAGAAGGCTACTCACAAAAACGAACTGCCGAGCTTCTTGAGCTTAGCAGGACGAACATCTGTGCGATAGCCCGCGCCTTAACCGGCCACTGCAAATTAAACAGGCACCTTTTTCACATGAAACTGAGTGACACTGATGTTTGCAGGTACTGTAATCAGGAGAGGGAGACGCCTAAGCACCTGTTGTGTGAATGTGGGCCCCTTATCCACAAACGGAGTATCCATCTGGGTCGACACATTATTCGCCCGGAGGAGATTAAAACTCTCAAAGCTAGGAGTATTCTAGACTTCCTGGAAGCCTCCCGGCTAAAAGAGTTACTCTAACAAGGTGGCGAGTCACAATAGATCTTTTAGGTCGCAGTGACTACATCTCCTACACTATGGGAGATGCATAGCCCCTTTCCTTCAAAAATGATGAACAGTACCTATCCACAAAATGCAAAGCGCTTGCAGGTATACAAAGTTTATCTAATTATCTTGATAGCCTCAATAATATATGACCTAACTCCGGTATTACCCACGATATTGACCGAATTTAAATGATCTTGGTTCAATGTTACGAATTGGGTTTTTCTGTGAGGAAAGTTTCTGGTAGCCTGACCTTAAGAACTTTGCCTGGTAAGTGGCGGTGTGCAATAAAGAAATTTAGTTATTGGATTTTGAAGGTTCAGCTTAGCACCGAGAGTTCAAAATTCAACGGTTTAATTCAGGTGTTCATTATGAGGGGCTTTTTATTTGCCACAGAACATACCTAACTAGAACAATATAGGTACCTACTTACTAAATTTAATCTAGGTAGTACACAACTAAATATTATTAAAATACTTGCTAGCACTTTATCACGGGCTACGGGGAATTTCTGAAAGGGACTCCGTGGTCCTGGTGCGCAAAGGGAGTTGCAGTGACTGAAGGACACAGGTAGGTTTAAGTCAGTACAAACTTGGCGCGCCCTCTCGCTCCACCCTAGAGCGGGTGCAAGGTGAGGTGGGAAATGATCCAATGAGGAATAATTGGATGATTTCCCATAAAAAAATTACCTTTGTCAAGAAAAGTGCCATTCATTGGATGATTTTCCACCTAGGCGTTTGGAATCTTTGAATAGTTTATGAGCATTCGGACCCTACTACCCAAGAGTTCGAACCCCAAATGGTTCGACAAAACTACCGACAAGGGTGTTCTAATACTGCTGCTTTCAGTTTCCCACAGCTACCGGGGCCAGCACCAGCAAAGCACTACGAGCTAAAAAGATGGGATGGCGTAAGAGTATCGACACAAATAACATTCCCCACTAAGGGCTATCTCCCACGGAAATAAAAATAAAAAAACTTTTTCCAAAAAAAAAATTAAACCGACTTCAAAAAGCACAAAATAACTTTAATTTTGGAAGTCAGTGTTTCTATGATAGATACCTAATCTTGTCTCTTCGTTATTTAACCCCGACTTCCGAAATTAAAGTTATTTTGTGCTTTTTGAAGTCGTTTTAATTTTTTTTCGTAAAAAGTTTTTTATTTTTCACTTTTTAGTTATGGTAGCACCACTAAAAAGTACCTACCCTTCAGCTAAACATAAATTACCTTATAGCCAGAGTGCATCTCATAACGATTCTTATAATCCCAAATACAGTAAATATTACATGAATTTACCCCCTCCCCTTTCCCCTCCCCCTTTTCTTTCAGTCAGTCATCGACTACACGTATAAACAAAGCAATTTTACTTGTTACGACAATTCTGCTATGATTCTATGAGGAGTTCTGTTCCATATCTTCGAAGTTCATGATCAGATTATAACAATATTTCTATGGGACCAACTTGGAAGCATAATCTTACAATCAAAAAAAAAATTTTCGAAATCGGTCCACAATTGACCGAAATATCGGTGAACATACATACAAAAAAAAAAAAAAACATACATTCAGCCGAACATAGAACCTCCTCCTTTTCGAAGTCGGTTAAAAACAAGCTGTCCGGTCTCTTGACATTTATGCGTGTATGCTGGTTACTTCTTCATGGTCGAAAGGCTGGACGGATTTGGATGAAGTTTCACATACATGGGCATTTTTGTTTTGCATACCATGTCCTGGATTACATGCAATACTTTTTTTTCCAGGGAGTATCTATGTTCTCTTGGGACAAAATATGATTGAAAACAGTTTTGTTGCAAGCGTGACCCCATCTCAAAATAACACCACATCGGAGAGATGCGACCTCTGGCGGGACAACTTTAAACCTCCAGAAGTTTTTATCAAGCTGTCGGAGAGCCTCTCTCCTGGCCACGAGTTGCCATGGGCAATCTGGAAAACTCTAAACAGACTCCTGACCCAGATTGGGCGCAGCAAAAACAATTTCCACAGATGGGGTTTCCTGGACGGTTTCAACCTTCAGTGTTTGTGCGGCATCTCTCCGCAGACTATGTCCCACTTTCCACGCTGCATTACGGCCCTATTACCTGTTCACGTAGGGATCTAATGACAGCATCAGTAGACGGTATTGCCGTGGCCGAATACTGGGCTAGGCAAGGAATATATATTTTTTTTGCCATCGACACGCTAAGAAAAACAGTTAAAACTCACTCTTAACTTTAATGATGCACGGAATGCTGGTTATCCTGCAGGCGATGTCTTCCCTGATGTTGGGCAGGAAGGCGGGGAAGCAGCCGCAGGCCTTGTGCACGGCTGCCACGTAGCACATGTGGTCGCAGTCCGAGTTGTGGTACTTCCTGAAGAACGGCAGGTGGTGTTCGTCCTCGAAGTAGCATTTGCGGCTGGGTGGGTCAGAGTTAAATACAGTAGAATTAGCATTAGACATGGTAATCGTATGGATATATTAGTGACTAGCTTTTGCCCGCGGTTTCGCCCGCGTACATAAAATATAACCTACTAGCTGCTCCCAGCGGCTTCGCCCGCGTGATAGCAGAAAATTATCCCAAGTGAACATACTTCTAGGATAAAAAGTATCCTATGTCCTATTCTAGGACATAGTCTATCCGTGTACCAAGTTTCATTAAAATCGGTACTGCCATTTAGGCGTGAAGACGTAACAAACAAACTCACTTTCGCTTTTATAATATTAGTAAGGATAAGGATTGCCATAAAATGTCACTCAGGAATAAAGCAGCTTTCTATCGGTGAAAAAAATTTTAGCAATCGTACCTGTACCCCTAGCCAAGTTGTTAATCTGCAATAGTTAACGCTAGTAAAAAGCTTCGAATGTACGGGAATGACGTCATGCTCAGTTATGTGGTTAGAACAAAAGAATTGAAGGTAAGGTCAACTCGAAGCGTTCGACGCAAACAAAACGGTTGTAACTTGGTTAGGGTAGTACTGCCCTACTTCCAGAGATTACCTCCTACAAACAAAAAAATATAAAAACAAACTTTATTACCTTTTTACAATATTAGTGTAGATATCGAATCCATCCGAGTAAGTCGTGGTTATGCTCGGGTTGAACTTCGAGGTTAAGCAAAACTAGATGAGATCAGTCCGTGGATGGGTAACAAGGAGATTCATCCGTGCAAGGTAAAGGTAAAAGTGGCCGTGCCAAAAAAACTGCATTGGCATTTTGCAGGTTTTACATTTTGAAGGGCAGTGTCAAATTGTATGTTGATAAATATGATTTGATATCATTACACGTATTTATTTAAGGAAATTAAACTAAAATTAAATTATCAATATAATGTTATTATTTAGCATGCATGTATTTAAGTATGTATTTTAGTGTTAAGTATAGTACTTTGTTTTTTTCTTCACCAATTTTTTGTTTTGTAATGCACCTTGTGCAACCCCATTTTATGTCCAGACAATCTCTTTCCATACCAGGTTGCCTGGAAGAGATTGCAGAATGCGATAAGGCCGCCAATTGTATGTTTTAAATATAAGGCTCAAATGTGTAATTTATTATCTTGGTGTACAATAAAGTATTTATAAATAAATAAAAATATGTTCATCTAACCTTATTGAATGGCTATTTCTATAATGGACCTTCTTTACGGGCCCCGTCCCAAAAATCAACCCAGTTGATGTAAAATGTTACCTCCACACAGGCAGAGACTGTACATCATCGGAGCAGTAGGTGTGAATTGCGCGCAGAATGTGGAAGGACTCTCCCCTCGTGTCGACAACGGCCATCTCGTCGTCAGACGGGAACTCGGTCCAGTCTGTGTACATTACCTGGATGAAAAGACTGGATTAAAAACACCTAATAAAACAGACAGCTAAAAGAGACATATCTAGGTACTTTTATGAAAAAGTTTTCTGATTTAAAGTTACGTGGTAGATAATGAGATCTTTATTATTTCTGCGATTTGTACTACAGAATCAATGAAGACTTATTTCATGGTTCTTTTTTTATCAATTTTATTTGTTCAATCTTTGCGTGGTTCTTTTTTATTGATTTTATCTTTATTAAAACATCTATGCTTAGGTCGTGGGTTCAAAGCTAGGCAGGCGTGTTACTGTGTAATTTTGTACATCACCAAAACTGTAAGGAAAAATCGTGAGGAAACGGGAATGTAGAACCAAAAAATCGAAGATAGCACGGGGTTTGTGTGGTGGATTAGGTTATTCCCGTAGGACAGGGAAGGACTTTTTTATTATAAAATTTTAATATTTGTTGAATTTTAAAGACCAATGTATCTTCACTTGACAGTTTCGAAGGCTTTTAATAAAAATTACAAAAATTTAGTAGCCGACATCTTGGATTTTTGCCTTTTTATCGGCACCACAGCTTTCGCGAGAACTATGATAAAAAGAAATAGTAAATTAGATTTTCTAG
This sequence comes from Mythimna lalbum, assembly GCA_949319445.1. Taxonomy (NCBI): domain Eukaryota; kingdom Metazoa; phylum Arthropoda; class Insecta; order Lepidoptera; family Noctuidae; genus Mythimna; species Mythimna lalbum. The sequence continues at coordinate 8,527,983 of OX439363.1, forward strand.
TAATGAGAAATAACTAGAAACTCTTGCATTAATTTTTGCCATAAGACCACAATATCTAAGTACATGTCTGTAGGCAAGCTTGCGCGCTTCTTTTTGTACTCATATTGTTTGTTGGATCACGCAACCAGTTTTCTATTATAATGTCTTAGTAAACGAGACTGATGAAGGCAGTACCAGAACAGCTCCAGCATTCAACAGAGTGCCAGGTATGGCGTCTTCCACGTCGTAATCTGTAACTGCTATCAGCGCGTTCGTGAAGCCCACCGCCTGTACCGTGCGGTTCCTGAAGTTTGGGATCACCGTGTTTCTGAAATATAAACATGGATTTAGTAGTAGATAAAGTAGAATTACATTGCTTACACGTGTGCCACACACGCCGATCTGGGCGAATCGGTCTCTATACATTTTATATAGAAATTAGACCTGTAGAGCTACACTTGATCCACACCACGCGACGTCACTCTACGTACAAATCAGGCGTGTTATACGTGTGCGTTGGTCTAATGTAGTTCTAGCTTCATTCTTCAATATGCTTATGCCTTATGCCAAAATCCTCCATCGCGCAAGTAATTTCATGAAAAGTTACATCATAGTGAAAGAAAAAAATGTTGTGGTTGCAACAAATGCAAGCGTGACTGATGATTTTACTATCAACTTAACCCTAGAAGTCATGGTAAATAACCATGTAGTACCTACTTCTATCAAGAAAGGACACTACAATCAGAAGTGGACGCCCAGTGCGTATAGCCAATAGGCCTTATCAGAAGGCTTAAAGTCAACCAAAGAGTTGTGGAAAGTGCTATGCTCAGAGTTTCCTTGTGTGATCCAATCAGGAATGAAGATGTCCGCAGGAGAAACACTAGGTTACCGATGTCATAACCCGAAGAGTCTCCAAATTGAAGTGGCAGGGCAGGTTGCTGATAAAGCCAAAAGGTTCTGGAGTGGCGATGGTGTACCGGCAGACGAAGCGTTGGAAGACCTCCTACTAGCTGGACCGACGTCCTGGTGAGAGTTACGGGAATCCGACGGATGCGAGGTGCTTGAGATCGGTCGTTGTTGCGACACTCGGGGGAGGGCATAGACCTCCCCTTCAACAGGAGAGGGCATAGACCTCCCCTTCAACAGGAGAGGGCATAGACCTCCCCTTCAACAGGAGAGGGCATAGACCTCCCCTTCAACAGTGGAAGTCTTTCACTTGAAATGATTACGGTGCCTTTCTTCTTCAAGGGGTTAGGCAACGGATATAAACGGTTTATTCTATTCTATTTCAGGAGGCTACAACAGGAGATGGCCTAATGTTATATGCCCTCTATGCTAGTAGGCATAGAGGGCATATAGGATAGGGAGGGTTGCAGGATAGTTCGAAAGAGTAACCGCGGCCTTAGAATGCAAAGGAACACAAAAGGAACATGAAGGGATTTTAGTCAATAAAAGTCTGACAAGCTTCACGTAGAGAGGGAGGAGTTATTTGATGATATTCAATTATATTCAATTCCTATTGAGTAACAAAACAAAGGGAACCGGCCGACTATAATAAAACCTACGTTTAGTAGCGTGGAATCGACAACCGCGCACACATCCCGCTAGACAATTTCATAGCGCCAATGCTTAGCGGACCGGCTTCAACCGACCATTGCAGTAGTCTAACTGAATCTTGTTCTTTAGCGAAAGTCACTGTAGTAGGTAATGACCCAACCGAACCTGTACCAGTGTGGTGCTTTTGATTAGACCATGTACTGCTACATGAAGGTACTGCTTTCTGGTGTGTCCTAAATGTCTGTTCATAAGACGTATTTAAACTACCGTTGATATAAAAGATGAGGAAGAAGGTGAGAAAGGCTAGGCTGTCCATATTATATAAAACAGTTCAAGGAATCCATTTGCATGACCAACAAATTGTAGTCTTTTTTAAAGTATATCACGAAGTTTTTCGTAGAAACTAAAGTTTAAGTAAAGCATACATACCTTTTGCCATTGAAAGTGTACTGACTGTTAAAGGCACAGCAATATCCATGAACGGTAAGAATAGGTTTGAACAGGTCAGAACAGTTCTTATAGTGCTTGCCTTCCAAGTAACAGCGCTTCAGGAATTTGTCGCAACTCTGGGGCATCCTGCCCATTACTTCTGGTATCTGAAAGAGAAACAAGAGAAAATAACGCTAGAACTACAGTAGACCGACGCACACGTGTAACACGTCTGATCTGTACGTAGAACGACGACGCGTGGCGTGGATCAAGTGTAGCTCTACAAAGCTACATACAGTACGCCTGACGGATCTTGGCGCGCCTGAGCATACGCTTTGCCATTGTACACTCCTAAAAAAACTGTTATAATTGACATTATTTTTTTAAAACCAAAATACGAATTTTACAATTTACTAATACAGGGACCAAGTCCAAATAAATATTTAAAAAAATTTGAGACAGAAAGCTTCAAAAATAACTTATAAATTAAAGAAACAAACTTCCTGTAGTTTCCAAATAAAATGTATGGAGACCGATCTCGTCTCGCGACAGCAATAAAGACGGTCGGTGTAAACAATAACAATAACACCAAAATACAGTCACAATCACAATAAATATAAAATGGCAGTATATAATATAACGAAAAAACAGAAAGACTTACTTAGTTCAGGGTGTTTATTCCGTAAATGACACAAGAATGAATCTTTATTTGAATTTACATCGGCTTTTATAAACAGAAAAAAAGATAACGGACGATAAAATTAATATAAGTTAGACGGGAAACATCATTGTAAATAAAATTCACTATGAGGGTAGAAAAATACTTAAAATAAATAAATTGAATGGAAGTTGTCACAGTAACATCTTATTTAAATATCGACCGGATGCTCTGATATTTTAAATAAATAAAAAAAGGAAGTGGTTGGGTTAAATTTTCCCAAATTCAACCGGATGCTAAAATATTTTTAAGAAATAGAAAGGAAGTCGTTATTTAATTCGTTTGAACAGGATGTCGTAATATTTAAAATAATTCGAAAGGAAGTTATCAAATTAAATCCTTAAAAATTCAACGGGAGTTGCAATATTTAAAAGAAATAAGCAGGAAGTGATCAAATTAAATTCTTATAGAAAAAACCAACAAAGTGTTGCAGTACTTGAAAAAAGTAAGGAGGAAGTGATCAAATTAAATCCTTATCAAAATAATTAAATTATGGTAAAGCGCTCATACGGCCATTCTGATCTCAGCGCGCTCTCTGCGCTGTACAGAACTTTACATCAATAATTCAGTATCACCCATATTAGGTTTAGTCTTCATATAGAGCATCCAACATTTTACATGAAATCGGCGTCACCCTTGTCGAGTTGACCCAAATTACATAGCATCAAATATTCTATCGGCGTCACCCACGTCGGGTTAGCCCAAAATTACACAGCATTACACATTTTAACAGCGTCACCCACTTCGGGTTAGCTCAAAATCAAACAGTATCAAATATTTTGTCGGTATCAACTACATAAGGTTAAACCAAAATCAAATATTTTGTCGGCATCACCCACGTAGGGTTAGCCCAAGATTACACATTAGGATCCCCCCACATTTATCGACGCGGAATCGGCTAACACCGGTCAAAAAAGCCTTTATGTTTACGTAATAAGGGTGATACTGATACCATTCGATCGGCGATAAGTCGAGTAATGTGGTGATACGCACTCGGCTTAACCCTTCAGATACCGTCAATTAGAGACACAATAGTAAGACAATAGATGCGCGGCCACCGGTGGTCGCTTGGGGATTCATGAATTAAGCCGATTCCGCGTCGATAATTGTGGCGAGACCTTATCAAACATTTGGTGTTCGGCGTGTTCGTTGCGCACACGCTCCGCTGTGAAGACGCTCGCATTCCGCTAGTATGATAACGCCCTTAGATAACTAAAATTTTATGCATGCGTATTCCCAATTGTCATTATTTTGATTATTATTATTTTGAAGATAAGGGGCTATGCATCTCCCGTAGTGTAGGGGATGTAGTCACTGCGACCTAAAAGATCTATTGTGACTCGCCACCTTGTTAGAGTAACTCTTTTAGCCCGGAGACTTCCAGGAAGTCTAGAATACTCCTAGCTTTAAGAGTTTTAATCTCCTCCGGGCGAATAATGTGTCGGCCCAGATGAATACTCCGTTTGTGGATAAGGGACTCGCATTCACACAAAAGGTGCTTAGGCGTCTCCCTTTCCTGATTACAGTACCGGCAAACATCAGTGTCACTCAGTTTCATGTGAAATTGATGCCTGTTTAATTTGCAGTGGCCGGTAAAGGCGCAGGCTATCGCACAGATGTTCGTCCTGCTAAGCTCAAGAAGCTCGGCAGTTCGTTTTTGTTATCTTGATAAGAATGATTCCAGTAATATACTTACAGTGTAACGGTTCAAGTCAAAAAGTTGCTGCAAGTGTGTCAACATGCCATTATCTAATCCGCTCATAATTTCGTAGAAACCTAAGATAGCAGGTAGAGCAGCTTCCAGATCTATTGTCGTGTTACCATCTCTGCAAACACATAATATTTCTAAGAGCATGAGTCCTAATTTTATTAATACAAGCTATGTGTAACTAACTTATACCTTATTACGTATAAATAAGGTTTAATTGCTTTCGCACTGTTCCCGCGCGCTTTAACCCTTCTGATACCGTCAATTAGAGACACAATAGTAAGACAATAGATGCGCGGCCACCGGTGGTCGCTTGGGGATTCATGAATTAAGGAGTTGGGCCAGGGTTATTCGAAAGGGAGCTCGAGCCCCGGTATATATGAAGACTAGAAGGAACGGGGTGGGTTTTTAGTCAGTAATAGTCTGACACTATCTCCCGCTCCGCCCAAGAGCGGTGGTTGTCATTGGATGATATTACCCACAATAAAAAATAAAATAAAAAAGGGCACGTAACAGGGCAGCACACCTGATCTCACAACCACCTTGAGGAGATCAGGAATGCGGTCGTTGTGGCAAAATCTTTACTTCTAAATTAATTGCACTAAATAGTTGAAAAATGAATGACTTACACAAGACTCCTTTTGAAATAGTTCATAGAAGAGATGGTCATCTGGTTTGGAGAACAGAGGGTGATGGCTGGGTAGGGGAGGTTCACCACCGGCTCAAACTGGCTCTCAATCGTCACCCTCGTCGGCATCTCGGCGAAACGGTTGTACAGAAGGTGGGTGAGTAGACACGACATCGCCAGAACTGATATCATGTTTACCGCCCAGAAGCATCTGTTTGGATGGTCAGTAAAATATATGTTATTTGTGGAGTTATTAGCTGTGTCTTGGTACAGAAGGAATGTAAATTCAAATTACATTAGCTAGTGTAACTACGTTGACTTGTGCGGTATCGATATTTAAAGTCGTGAGGCGGAGACATAAGCTTCACGCCCCAACCCCCGCCAAAGACGAGGTACTGTGGCGGGGTCGGGTGTCGCGGGACGACTACCAGCCATGGTCTTGCGGGTGGGGAGCCATGGGTAGATCGCCGTCCGGCCGTCATGGTGAAAACCAAGTCGACGGCGCGTTTTGTTCTACACACGCTTCAATGAGATGTCAGCTAAATTGCCAGGGCCAGTTAGACTAAAGAGGGCGGCGGATATTGTGGCTCGCAAAAAAGGGCAAGCGAACGGACACTGTGGGTTTTAGTTAGAGAAAGTCTGAAATTTCACACTTCAGACTACACATAGTGGAAGACTGTTCCACCCAGAGTTATTTGATAATGTCTCATGTAAAAATACTACAAAAGTCCACTTGTGTTCCTTCAATTGCCCTTTACGTTAAAGTACCATGATTACTCTTTTTCCTTGGGTTTAAAAGAATACCTTGATATGATATCCGGGTAGAGGTAGAAATACTTGAGTCCTACTATGGTACTCTGCAAGCAGTACGTCCGGAGAAGACGCCAGAAGTTTCCCATCATGTATACTGTGATCCTATTTAAGTAATCCGGCGGAATTGTAATTAGAACAAGCTTAAAATCAAGTTCCACTTTTATTTTTATAGAAGTCGAGTTAAATGCTTTATCAAAACAATCAGAAGTGTATTTAAATATTTATCTATAACAATTATCATATCAGTAATTCAAAACCACTGTATAAACAGACACGATATGCTACTTAATTATAATTATGAATAATTAAATTATTTTAATCTCTGAATCTGCTGTGAACGAGCAGCTGTTTTTCATTAATGTCATGATAATTCTTTGTCAATGTCATTATTTGTATAAAGGGTCGCATGTCGTTGTTACGATATACAGTTAGACCTTAGGCCCCTAACCCACGGCGACTTTATGTAGCGATGTTATCGCGCGTTTCGTAAATGCACGACAGCGTCGCTACTAACGCGCGTTAATCGCATTTGCAACGCGCTTCAGAAGCAATGTCAACGCGCTACAGCAAAGCGACTGTATTGATGAAATCGCGCGAACGTGTCGTACGACATCAAGAAGAGAACGGAAGAAGGGCGACGCGTGAATGAAACATTCTACTTACAAAAATTTTACTTTTGTGCCCTTACTGAATCGGGTTTGCATCGCGTCAGAAGCGCGACGGTATCTCGTTTGCATCGCGACTGAGAATCGTGTAAACAGCTTGCGACGGCATCGCGACTGTATCGAAGCGAACGCGCGATAACATCGCTACAAAAAGTGGTCGTGAGCGAAAGGCCTTAGATTGGTCTTGCGTCTGGGATCATGTATTCACTCTGAGGCTCCTGAAAGAAAAACCCGAAATCCTGGAACGCAAGGTAAAGAGGGAACACAAAAGTGGTTTTTAGTCTGTAAGTCTGGCACGACTCCCGCCTCGATCTAGAGCGGGACAAGTCATTGGACGTTTTCCCACCTAAAAAAAAGGTTGGCTTAACCAAGTTGATAATCTACAATTGATAACGGTAGTAAAAACTTCTAATGTAGGTATGGGAATGACATCAACGCTGTCACGTGGTCAGAACAAAGGAATCGGAGGTGTTGCCGAGATTCGAAACGAAAAGGTCGTAACTGGCTTAGCCATTAACATAATACTCCTTGGCTAGACTCGTTGCAGATTCCCTGGTTTCTGTCTACCCGTAACAACTGTCGAAGATCTACAAATTATAGCAGGAACCAAAGCCTTAACCCTTCAGATACCGTCAATTAGAGATACAATAGTAAGACAATAGATGCGCGGCCACCGGTGGTCGCTTGGGGATTCATGAATTAACGTGCTTTCCGAGTCACGGGAGAGTCTCCGTATAGTGACCGGTTACCCATCCATGGGCAGACCTCGATAAGCATTACTTACCCTTGGAGATCGATCGGTCTATCATTTAACCTTAGCATCTCTTGCCACTTTCTAAAACGTAATTTGTGTTTATTTTAATAGATAATGGTTTAGAATTTTAAAAGTGATTATGTATGATGATGATGACATAATATTCCACAACTTTCACACAACGCCATCTAGTCCCAAACAGTAGAGCTTGTGCTATGAGTACTAGACCACTGATAAACATACTTATATTTCTAAATACATACATATTATAGATAAACTAGCTTTTATCCGCGTTTATTAATATACTTTACCCTTTCTCCCCATTTTCTCACTTTTTTTTATGTCTCCAGGGTTCCAACTATCTCTGTACCAAAATTCATCAAAATCGGTTTTGCCATTTAGGCGTGAAGACGTAACAAACAAACAAACTCACTTTCGCTTTTATAATATTAAGTAAGGATTAGTAAGGATTACAACCAGACACAAACATTAATTTGTCACGACCTCCGGGGTAGCAGGTATACCGAACACGGTGTAACGTCCTGTTAACCTCCGTTGTAAATGGAGGATAACAGATAGCCTCCGACTAGAGGGATGTAGTGTCTAGTCAGGGCAACTGCCCGATAGTTGATTCCGGATTGTTGTATATGTTCTAATCGCGCGGAAAATTCTAATACGATGATGCCGGATTTTGAATTTTAATTCCTTTGTGGCAAAATAGATGGCGCTAGATGGTGTGTGTCAATAAATAAAAGATATTTCTTAGGAAAAATGTATAAAGTGATTTTATTGAGAAATTCTCATTACATATTTTTTAATAGGTTAACAATGTTCTAAAGTTTCTGTTGACTTTTCCAAACAAATATACTATAGTGTTATACATATATCTATGAATACACAGTGCATAATATCGTCACTCGTGTTGAAAATAAACACATCAAACATTTACTGATAAAAGGTATACATACATAAAATTATACTAATCTTGAATTTGCTTCTACAGAAATAATAGTTTTATAGAATACACATTTTTGTTTTAAATTATCGCACACTAACTTTTTATATAATTATATATACTTTATATCTTTTATATATATGTAAATTTTGTGACGATTGCAGTTACTATATTTATAAATATCGATCTAAAAATTGTCGACATTGCATTTTCAGTTTTACACTGATGAAGTAAATATTTTATACATATTATTTATTATAATAATATATTCCACTTAGTGTGGCGTGTGAACTTTATAAATACGAGTTAAACTATAACACATAACATGAGTACATTCAAATAATATTTTGCCATTCCTCTAAGGTAAATAGTGCCCACACGTATTGCGTTTAGAACAATCATTGCAAAGAATTTATTAGTGTACATCCACTTAAATAAAAACTACCATTTTTTAATAACTCAAAGTATATATAATATGCTCCCTTTCATATACTTATACTCATATATTTCCCAAGTGCTTATCACATTTATAAATTTATTATCCACATTTTGATGAGAAATTGATCGAGCTTATAATAACATAGATAGATATTTTTCGCTTAATACTTATCAAGTATTTTCTATGCATAAGAGCAGGTACTATTTTGGCTTTCATGAAGAGATTATGACAACATGAAAAGTAGACGGTAGGAGTACGGGGCATCGCGGTTATAATATATTATATATAAATGTATATACAAGTGAATTTCTCACCGCTGCGCTATAGTATTTCCGAACCACAAAATCGCGCTATCGCATAGTCACTAGCTAGACTATAATTTATATAAAAATCTGGATGCATTTATTAATTCTGGCTGAATCTAGAAACTTATGTGATATCTACAATTGGTCATCTTAATAAGCCTACATTGATGAAGCTAAATGACATTTTATTATGTCGAAGTTGAGCCGCAAAATCTGAGCAACTCTTGTAAATATTTCGGTGACATACAACATACATATTCATTGAGTATTGGCGTAAAATATAGAAGACTACTTTGTATATAAAATACATATTTTTGGTTGAATACTGTTATGTAATTGAGTATTAAGTACAGAAATTTAAAAAATATCGATTATTTTCTTGTTTTTATCTACGTCTAAGATGAGCAAATATTGAGAAATTCTGTAGAAAAAAGTAAGTATTTATTTTGTTAATGAATGTGTTTACTTAAATATTTATTTCGCGTTTAAACCACCATTTATCATTTTAAACTGTGATAGATTAATGCAGTATTTTATGATACACAACACTGAGTGTTCTTACGTTATAACTAAAAGTGTTTGAGGAGGCGACATTTGTGGTCACACTGCAATACAAACACCAACAAGACGCCGAACAATAGGACACGACATTTAAATACATAAGTTAATATTATGTGTACAGTCAGCTAATTAAACAAGTGATACATGTTTGAGATTAATGGTTTGAGTATGTAGAACGTTTAAAGTACATCGGCTGTTCTACTAACTTAATTTTAGTATCTTTATTTTTATATCAGATGTAAAACTTTTCTGTTGCCAGTACACATAATAATATATATAATATGCGACTATCGAAAGCATATTTTTTATCAACTTCCACGATAAAGGTAAGTTTTACAGTTGCAGGCAAATAGGGTTCCTTCTAATTTATTAAAACGCTAATCTTACAACTCTATCATTCGTTTTTGTCCGCCTGTCAATAAGTACTTGCGTCTCAGTTATTCAAACAATATTTTTGTTAATATTTCTAATAAGTCATATAGTTTTTAATCGCTTCATTAAAAAAAGGCTTCTTGCCTTACAAACCATTTCGGCGTTCGTTATACAATTTATATAATTTATAAGACATCTATTTGTTCCGCATTTAAGCTAGTATTTCGTCTCCTTGCCTACAACTATTAAAATATTATATATATATATATATATGTATTTATATATATTTTATATATAATTTTGTATTATTTGTAATATTAGGCATGCAGGCGTTTAATTTAATTTTTAGTAAAGTTTTGTATAGCTGTAAGATACATACATATAACATCTATATAGTTTTCATGTATTATTCTAATATTCTATTTAAAAAAATCATATTAATGTAAAATTTTAATATAATTATATATTTGTAAAGATATTGTAAATATTTCGTGCGTTTTGCCATAAATTGACTTTATCTATTTCAAATAATAATGGTTATTTTTGTAAAATCTTAATTGTATCAGCAAAGACCTTTAACAATATATTTTAATATTACAAGTAAAATAGATTCATAATAAAGTTAACTACATACATAATATCTTTGAAAATACGTAAAGATCATATTATATTTGAAAGTAGCCTATTTAAATATTAATTGGTATTATTGCTGAAGGATTGAACTAATTATTATCAAATAATGTAATTATTTTCCTGAAAAAATGCCAAAGCTATTTCTTATAAAATTACTATCGAATTCTAAATATTTTTGTAATGTAGTATTTTGTAACTATCTAACATATGAGTGATTATTGGATTTGTATCAGTTATGCAAAATTGTTAGTTTCCTTACACATTATGTATGAAGAGTATATTCAAGATATATTAGAGTGAATGTCCATACAATATAATATATGAATATTCAATAAATATCCTTTCTAGTTTTATAATTCTATCTCACATGTATTGTGCGCTCCAAGTCTTCATCTTCATTATAAATACTACAAAACGGTTAACGTTCAAACTTTTGAAAATGAGAAATTAAACTCTAAATCACTCTCGAAAACAAGCATTAGCAGAAAGAGGTCTCATTTAAAAAATGACCTTATCCAAACGTTACAATTCCCGTTCAACATACATAATAATATAAGCTTTAAATATAATATTGGAAAAATTACATTTGAGATTCTTTCGCTGGTAGAATCGTCTATACAAACTCAGTCAAAAACGTGCCCACAGTGCAACTGAGTGATTCGCTTGGTCGCGATAAACGTGGTCAACGGATTGGTCCGATCGACGGCAAAGCAAACCGCGTGCTAACAACGAAAGCGACACGCACCCGACATCCAGGTGCGGGCGGCCGGCGGGACGTGCAACCCGCAGGGGCCGCGGGGCCCGCGGGACGTCATACAGAGCGGGACGTGCAACCTGGGAGGGGCCGCGGGGGCCCGCGGGACGTCATACAGAGGCTCAGGCGTGCGCGTCCGCGCCGCGCTATGTCACCGCACGTCAAGAGTCAAGCAAGACGTGCCAACGCTGCACCTGAATAACAGAACAAGTTTCGTCGTTGGTATCTTAAGAAGTACTTTTCAAAGTCATGAATGAACTTCAATAGACCTATGAACATCTTACTTAAGACAGAATTTAGGAAAAAAAAAGATTATTCGAAAAAAAGTATTATTATACCTGTTTCGTACACGAACAATGATGATTTTGGACAGTTTCCTAGACTTTTGCCTGATTAAGGTATACCAATCAGCCCAAAAAGTTGAAAATAGTTACCTGTTCGCCCTGTCGTTCACACAACTCCTGCCAGTGCCTCTCCTCTTCCCTGCCAGAGGAGCTGTGTCCCATTGAGAACCAGCCCACCATCTCGTTCCGTTTGACGCTGCGTCGCCACCATACTGATACCATTAGAGTCACCTCTGTTAGTTGGAATAGAGCTACCTGTAACACGTCATATTTGAGCTCGGTTAAAATAAAGAAAGACAATATGATTATTTTGCCTAAATAGAAGCACAATAAAATACAACAATTTGTCGGGCCATATGTGAACCGGGCATAACTGTGTGGCACCATAGACACTAGACAGAAAGTTTCCTAAGCTCTGTAAAGAATACGCTTTTTTTGACCCCACATGCTCAATAACGTAATTTCATTTGTCATACAATCATCACTTAAAGGATTCTGTCCCTAGAGAGATAATTAATTATGCTATAAATTGTTTCAGTATATTATCTTTTACTTATCTCGCAGAAAGTGTAAAAAGTAGAGTCAAACACGAGGATAAAGCTGTCTTTATTTGGGCAGGTTGAATTCCTCACTTCACTCAGGTTTATATATTAAATATAAATCCCTCACTGGCGTTCGGGATTAAAACTTGCCGCCTGCGACTTAAAGACTTTTTGTTTTTTTTTACTTCTAGTCACATTATCTTCTGCTGAGGTTTCCTTACAGAGTGTAGTGAGATGTGGCTTATTGTGCTTCAAGAGTTCTAATGAGAATCCGAAAACAAGCAATGTGACATTGCTATGAGACATTTGACATTTGACATTGAGTGAGCTTTGTCACATTAATCTTAAAAAGGGGAAAGTTTTTCTGAATGAATGTATTTGTTACGCCTTCACGGTTAAATGGCTGAATAAGTTTGCGTAAAATAGCGCAGGATAGCTGATATCCTTCGCACCCGTCGCGGGCACTCGCGCTCCGCGCGTTTTGCTACTTAACAATACATTAAAGTTCTCTATCGACACGACTACATGCACACCTTTAAAATTTAACTAACGACACTGCGTAAGTAATAATCGGTTTCCGCAGCGGGGCACGCGCGGGTTGGGAGCTTAACGCAGCGTTGGCTCTTAGGATCATTTTATACATTTACCCATACAAAGCCGCATATTGTTACTTTTTCAAAGATTGAAATATGGGTCACAATACTTGTAAAACCTGTCGATTGTGTTTGTGTCAGAACCGGAACGACAAATTTGTACGCAGCAAAGGGGATCAGTACCAAGAAAACAGGAATGACAGCTTCAGTAAGGACGTAGTTTTTAATGGAGGGGTTATTTCACATCAAAATATAAGCGTTATTTCAAATCAAAACGATGTTTTGATGATTCGTTCAACTCTTCGAGCGAAAAGAAGTAACAAACATCACCCACACACACTTACAAAACTTCGTCTTTACAATAGTAGTTGTAAGTGTGATATCATTATGCGAACGTTTACCTGGAAGATGAAGAGCTCCTTATAGAGCGGATTGGACTGCGCGCGGCGCGTGGTGGACTTGCAGCGCCCCATCTCCATGCCCAGCGAGCTGATGAGGCACAGTTTCACATACGTGTCGGGCGCCTTGTTGGGAGACAGCTTGCGGAAGTGAGTGCCTTTTATGATCTGTAGTAAATGAGGTATAACAATGGAATTCGGCATCATAGAGTTTTCGGCGAGATTTCTTCGAGTGAAGTTCAGTGGGTGTTTTAATTATTCACAAATTGATTCCTAGTGGATATTGTGATGTAAAATTGGTGTAGTTTTGTAGCTATAGTGTCTGTGCAACTGACAATATGTGGAATCATTGAAACAGACGCGATATCGGTAAACCGAAGCTGAAAAAAAACTCCATACGAAAACATGACATGGCATATCTTGGCTTAAAGGACTTAGTATCCCAGCCAAAAACATTACAAAAAAATTATAAATTGCAGTTCATTACAAAGGGCTATTTATTGAAAATTCTTAGTTGCTAAGGGTCGTCATGTCACTGTATAGCACTATATACCATTCCATAGTAGAGTAAAATACACAAAGTTTTTATTCCTGGGTTGGAAGTACGAGTAGCAATCGTTTTTTTTTGGTTCAGAGTGTACACCTATCATATCATACCATACCGTGTTTATGACCACCGTTATTGAGGAGCATGTTAAAATATTTGTGAACGTTATTTTGCAGATCTGCAGCTGCAATCATCTGGCCCTACGACGTAGTAGCCATGGCAACATGACGTACCTCCACAGAAAGATGTCCAGTGCTAGAGTTGTACTGCAGCCCTAGCAACAGTTCTGGGGCAGATCTGGCGCTGCAGCAAGAAGATGCTGAGTCTGAGCGAGCGAGGCTGCAGGCTTCGCCCCCGGGGCCGCTGGCGCCAGGAGTTGTTACCGTAGCTATGGATGATGGACTGGCTAGCACCCCGGTCATTGAGTGGTTGAGTTCTAGCTTTGGGAGCTGGTGATTAAGACATTAATGTGTTTTTTTTTTTTAATCTAAGCTGTTGGGTACTTGGCCATTTGCTATGTATTGCTTATTTTTGTAAAAAAAAATATACTAAAAAACGAATAATACTAATAGATCTTTTACTAAAGAAATTGGTTATGAAATGAAGCAGCAATTAGTGGGAATATCTCGCTATCTCTTTTGAGCACAGGTAACCTAATGACAGTGACGACGAGTCACATTTCAATATGAGCATCCTTATAATAATATTTGACAGGTTCCCTTTTCACCAGATTTAAATGATTTCTAACTTGATTAATATTGAAAGAATTAGAACATTTCTTTCTATTTGCGATTTTGGATAAAGTAGCTTTTTGATACAAACATTAAAAAAAATAGTCAAGTTCTCAATTATGGAATATTGGATGGATGGGTAGATCCAATTTAAGTGATTGTTATTCTGAAACGTTAGATGATAAGCACTTTTGATCAAGGATAAGTTTCGTGTCATAAGGATATCCCAAAGACATTAAATATATACTACCTAGGATATATATATGATTTTAGCTAAAGCATAGAGAGAGCGTACAATAAACTGCAGCGAAGTAAATAATTAGAAACAAATGGAAGACCTCATGTCTCCTGCAGTTACAAAAAATTAATGCCTCCACGTCATCAGCTTTACCTTATTAATCTGCAAGCTAGGCTGATGATGCTGCCTCGGCATCAGCTGCATCCACAAGCTGTTCTCCAGCTCGAGGTTGAGCGTGGCGAAGGTGACGGCCGCCTCGCCCAGGAGGCGCTGGCGACGCATGCGCTCGCACCCGTAGATACGTATACGTAAGCCGAGGCCGTGGACGTCCTCTGGGGAAGGTGGATTAGATGATTGGTTTGGTGTTGTTCATCTATTTGGATTTTATAGTAATGTTTTGTTAGCAGTAATGTACCTGCATAGCACGACTGTTTCTATAGTATTTTTTGAGAGACAGATAAAAAAGGAATAGAATAAAAGTTCTGATCAGTCCCCCCGGCTAAGTTACAAACGTTTCGTCTTGGCCACGCCTCCGATTCCTTTGTTTTGACGTTATCTCAACGCTCAGACACGTGGTCAGGACAAAGGAATCGGAGGCGTGGCCGTATCAAGGCAATCGACGAAAGAGATTCGATACGAAACAGTCGTAACTTGGCTAGGCTTGCAGGGTACGTTACCAAGCGTTACTTGACTACTGTTTGGCGCCCTAAAATATTTGTCCTGTTGCAATTTTCACTGTCAGGTCTTGTGTCGTACTAAATAAGTTCCAATCAGATTGGAGTGTTATTTGAAGTTGGAATTTCCCACTTATGGTAATTATGAATAAGTAGTTATAGTAATTTTCCAGAAATTGGAAGCTTGCTTGTAATAGTATATGTGTGTATCTATGATAATATCAACTCCTCTGTTCTATTAATACGGACTGTTTATGTTAAGAATTTACTGATTTTAGGATAAACAAAACGTTTCTTGGAAATGTACTTAATGTTCGATATAGGTATAATTATAGCCTGTCCATTACATATGTTTACATTTAATTCAGTTAACATTTCAAAATACAGAGACTATGGCGATTTTAGTCTTTTGGTGTAAACAATAGGAAAATAAACAATAGAAATTTGAGATGAGGATTATGAGAAGCTATTTTAACTAGACAAGCTGCAGGAAAGAAATCCGAGTCTATTTAAATATCTAAGTATTAGCACAATATTTGGAATCTTCAGCCAGTTGCAAGGCATGACAACGATGCCAAAACGTGCACAATGGCAGTCAGTTTGATCCACAAATTCGAGGTCGCTCAGCGAGTTCGAGGTCACTCAGCGCGCTATAAAGCGAGCTATGCTCAGAGTTTCCTTGAAGAATAAGATGAGTGTCCGAAAAAGAACCAGTCACCAACAGAACTTGCTGGATTTGACAGTTGAACTGGCAGTCGGCCATGCCAAATGTCTAAAGCCGAAGCAGTTGAGTAGCTATTTACCTGGATTGATCTTGTGGAACACAAAACTTTCCATGTACTGCGGATTTTCGCCATTCCGTATTTTCGATTTATATTTTTGCTTTTTCAAAGGCAATAATACAACTCGGACCTGTGGAAAAAGGTTACAATAAGACAAAAAATATTGTTTTACTATTATATCCTTACATATTATAAAACAAAGTCCCTCAGCGCATCTGTTTATCTGATCGTGATAAACTCAAAACCTACCGAACGGATTTTCATGCGGTGTTCACCAATAGAGTGATTCACGAGGAAGGTTTAGATGTATAAATGACTAGCTTTTGCCCGCAGCTTCGCCTCCGCACACACTGGGATAAAATAGCTTTCTATCTGTGAAAAATTTTTAGCACTCGGACCAGTACTTTCAGAGATAACTCCTACAAACAAAAAAAAAACTAACCTCTTTAGAATATCAGTGTAAGATAAAAACCATGAATTCCGATGATTTCTAACATCTGCGAACGCGTGCGAAGCTTGGGCGGGTCGCTAGTTCATAATACATTGTTGCATTCTACGATGACGCATCTAAAGGCATTTATAAATTGACACGTTGGTTTAGTTAGGAGGTGTTCCATCCTTTAACAATTCACTTTAGGTCGTAAAATGGATCGCGTAAAGAGCTCGTGGTAGAGCCTCTGGGCACATGTATCAAGACGGTGGTAACAACAAAGATCGATTATACTCTAGCCACAACCTTAAACTATACCAACAATTCCAAATACCTGGCTCTGCAGTATCTGCCCCGTACTCCTCTGCGGCAGAGTCCTCGCCTGCAGGATGTGGACGGTCATGCTGCGAACCGGTGCATCGTATAACAGCGTCAGTTCTAAAGAGCCGCGCTCCTGGGAACTGCTGCTTTCGCCACAGAGAAGGGAGGTGTCCTGGTGAAGATATATACCGAAATAAAAATACTTGATTTGTAAAAATGATACCTGGACAATTTGATTTCCGCAAAAATCATAACTTGTTCCGATTTTAGGGGATAGTGTTAAAATTACAGCCACATTAGACGTGATGATTTCAACGGATTTATCTCTGTGTTTCAGGCTATCAAAACCTGGTCCGAACCGCATCGAATATCCAAAAACTATCTTCAAATCTATTGGGCCCCAGACAAATGCTTAAAGATGGTACCAACCTTTGTCCAGAAGTCAGGCAATGAAAAAAAAATTAAATGTGTGAATGAAATGTGCTTTGTAAGGCTTTTACTGACAAAAAAACCCACCCCGTTCCTTCGTTGCCATTCATACTGGGGCCGAGCCTTCCTTTCAGAAATAGACTCTTGGCCCAAGTAGACTTCGACCCTGCTGGGCCCCTAGCTCAACTAGGATTCGACCCTGCTGGGCCCCTAGCCCAACTAGGCGTCGACATTGCTAGGCCCGTACGTTTGCAGACAACTCCTTAAAGCACGCTTGAACAGTGCGCGCCTTCAACGACTTGGGCGATTACGCTTTTTAACCGACTTCTAAAAAAGGAGGAGGTTCTCAATTCGGATGTTTGTATGTTTTTTTTTTGTTTGTTCGCGCATAACTTCGTCGCTTGCCAACTGATTTGAAAAATTATTTTTTTGTTGGAAAGGGTATACTTCCCAAATGGTCCCATAGTCACCAAGTTGGGATCTGATGATGGAATCTTGGCGAAATCGAGGGAACTCCTCAAATTCAATTCAATTTTTTAGTGAAGTCGGTTATTTTTTTTTTTTATAAAAAGGTTTTTATTATTACAATTAACAGCATTTTGTACTTACATTATGAGCTATAACATCGCTATCTACACTGCTCTGCGCCTCCAACGTGTGAATGTACTCGGTCCTCTTCGGCACCACCTCATCGATCCTGGTCTCCCGGAGCGCTGTCTCCCTAAGACTGGTCTCCCGTAGTTTGTTCTCCACCAGTTCTACATCCAGCTTGGGTGCTGCCGCGTTCTCGTTCTTTTCCTCGTAGTGGCATTCCACTTCCTCCTTATCCTGAGGAGTTACAGAGTTTAGAACATATGGATTTGGTATTTGGACCCTGAACCGCCACAGTAGACAGTTCACTATGACACACGAACTTTTGGTTAGTGGTGTGGTTAAGGTGTAACTGGCGGTCAAAGGTTTAATGGTTGGATGGTAGGCTACGGCTTGCGGAATGAGATGACGTGGAGAGAGGAGGTAAGACTGCAGGGTTCCACTTATATTCAAACGTGCTTCACTTGATTGTAATTTTGACTCATTTTTCTTGTCTATGGCAAAGCTACGACCAATTTGTCACACCACTGAGACTTCTGTTAGCTAAGTTAGTGGCGTGCGCCCTGGTTGACGAGCGAGACACAAATGAGTGCGCTGGACGAATTTATTGCCTTACCACCCTGCTTCCGTGGTATACAAAGTAGGTGGAAGCTACATGAACCTTCTTTTCTAAGAAGGTGCATCCATCTTTTGTTTTAGCCCCACCTCTAACCACATCACTCGCTTCCCCGTTTCAGTAATATTGCAGGCCGTAACCTCAAGTGAAGTGAGTCACCCCTTAAAATGTCCGAGCAGAGAAATGATTAGGTACATTTATGAATTAGACACATTAGTAGAGAACGTAATAAGAACAAAAGAGAATAAAATTCACATGCTATTATAATTGAAGTAATAAAACTAAAACGATAACTACGTAGATAATAATGTTAAGAGACTCCTCTAAAATGCAGCGCATATCAACATGGTAATCTTCTAATGAATATCTCATTTGCAATTCATGAATACCGCGAGTGGCTAGGGAAGTCTCCTGATTGTGAGGCATTCCATCTAGAAGGACTGTTTTAACCTCTTGAAGAGCTTTAAATTGTGTTGAGAAAATGGTAATGGGAATCTTATTTGAGTAAACGGAGCTGTAATACCGTTCCGCGTTCAGAAGCCGTACCACGAGCTCTTAACGCGATTCATTTGACGACCTAAACTGAACTGTAAAAGGGATAGAGCTATATATGGTGTATAGCTCCATCCTTCTTTCTCGCTCGCACGCCTGATATTCTAATTCGTCATGGTAAGGCCCCTGGTGGGTTACTATGAAGTTAAAAGTAAAATTGTTTTAGTCTAATCTAGTATGGGTAAGAGACAGAGCTATACAGGTTGTGTAGCGCCATCCCTTACCCACAATTAAATAAGAATAAAACAATCTTACTTTGAACGTCATGGTAGCTCTCACTCAAACACAAAATCCGCGGGTTATATTTATAGTCCAGAGACTGGAATTTCATAGATTTAGTACTGATGCACTCAGGATAACAGGATATTGCGCAGTGGAGAGTTAAATTATGTAAATTATTGCGATTCCGTTTATTTTCGCCCTGACGTGAGTTAATACATCTGAGGTGCCCTAAATACCGGACTTAAATGAGAGGTTTATTAACAGTTAAAATGTCATCGCGATGAATCATTCCTCCTGGTTGGTGAGAAAGAGATTTCCAGCTTTTAACGAATATGGAGCAAGTATTTTTAATTTATTTTACTTTATCATAACACGGCTAAGGCCAATTAAATTTGTTAAGACACGTTATGAATATAACATAAGAATAAAACAAGAATTAAACACAACTACACTGCAGTCATACTCATCTGATAATACTCTAGACATACAGAAAAAAAAAAACAAAAAACTGGGGCCAGGGTAATCCGAAAGGGTTCGAGCCCCGGTATGAAGGCTAGAAGGAACGGGGTGGGTTTTTAATCAGTAAGAGTCTGACACTATCTCCCGCACACATATCTTCTTCCGTTTCGTCCGCGAACACATCACAATCAGGTTTAGCATCCAAAAAATATTTAGATTAACATAATAAAAGCGTGTAACTAGTCATAGCGGAAGAGTCATTCAAATGTCGAACGGTCTACTGTCTCACCTGTTGGATGCGCAAACGCAGCTCTTCATCCGAGTCGGACGCCTCGAACGTGAATATTCGTTCGGGGTAATGGTTCGGTTTCGACAAAGCATCTATAACAACACAGACGTACGGACAACGTCAATCGATATACAATATTTCCCTAACCCGAACTAAACTACTCTAAATTGTTATGATGTCTAAGTTCTAGCATATATCGTCCTCTACATTTCTATGTGTAAACAAACACCTAGACAGGTATAGCAGGTAAAGAAATTAAATACGAGACCTTGGTGACGCACTCGACGCCCTTGACGGTACATTCAACACTAAATGAATGTTAGTTCTTCTATACTACACAATAACGCTTTCACAAATGACTTCGCTCTATAACGAACTCCAAATGTTAATAATTAATCACAAAATCAATAGCCATAGGTTTATAAAGGTGAAGGATTTTATACTTGATTTTTATAGAAAAAACGTAGGTATGTATAATGTGTAATATTAACATCTATTGTGTTAGCAACAAAGAAAACCTTCGTACCGTTCGTTCTAATATAATAAGATAAGACATACAGTAGCTTAGTAACACAGAAGCAAAACAAAGGTTTTATGCTTACCGAATTGAGCATTGTCGAGGGGGAGACTGGGGGCGGGAACACGGGGGTTCACGGCGAGGATGTCATCGCAGCACTTGCGGCTGAAGACGGCGGCGTGGCACCAGCGCCGGCCCAGGAACAGCAGCAGCACCAGCACCACCACGGCGAACGCCGCTACCGCGCTTATGTACGCAGTCGCCTCCACTGTAGCACACAACAAACACTCGAGCTCCGCTCAAACTTCAAACACGACCAAGTGACAAAGATGTTTACCATTAGTCGGGTTGATGACGCCGATGCTGGCCACCATTCTGGCTCACTGGGAGCCCTCGGGGCGCATCGTTGCGCGCCGTGCTCTTATACTCCCGCTCACACTAATCTTGTACGAAACATTCGACGAATATCTCAGTTGAATATAATGCGACAATAAAGCGAACTGAGGGAAATAATTGGGACGTGTTGGCACGGTCGGGCTGTCAGTGGTGCACATGCGCGGTACGCGAGGGGCACGACGGGGCGTATGGAATATTCTGCGCGGCTATAGGACGAAGGACTTCGCTCACACCTGTATTGTGTGTCTGTATAAATACGTAGGAGCTTGTCGTCAAGGCCGAGGGCGGCACGTGCCCTCACACCCTTCGCTTATACCTACATACTTTTAGAATACCGTCCCTACATACATACCTAAGTAAGCACATAAAAATGCTATGTATGACTGACAAGGTCTGCATAAATAATTTCTTACAAAAGGATTTCTTTGTTATGAAAGTTGACCCTACAAATTAACAAAGGGCAGAGGCAAGGGCAGCTTACTAGTACCTATTTATTTAGAATCTAATAAATAAATATTTCATATTTGAAACGGCTTGACATATTTTTAACCGACTTCAAAAAGGTTCTATGATCGGCTGAATGTATTTTTTTATTGTTAAAATTTGTATATTTGGTAGGTATGAGAACAGGCAAAGTATTTTTCACTACCCCTCCCTCCCCCCTACCGCCAATTTTTTGTTACTAACCGCGATTTCGCGATTTTTATTTTCAATTTATATTTACGTTTAATTTCTTCCATAATTTATAAGTAATATGAAATAAGAGGTGGCTAAGGACAGAAAAGATTGAAATAAAGGAAGGGAGGCCTTTGCCCTGCAGTGGGACACAACGGGCTCATAATAAATAATAATAATTTATAATATAAATTATGAAAGAAATTAAACGTAAATATTATTCTGCCATATTATGGCAGAATAACAGGTCAACTAATAAAGTATAATTATGTAATTCATATAATAATCTACAAATATCAGAAAGCAAAATGGCTAAGTAACAGATGGACATTAAGGAAATTTACATTAGCACACCTTCGCACGCAGTTCAGTTAGACGGCACATTACAATGTTGCAATTAGGACATTGGAGATGTGCCAAAACCATACAACTTCAGCCATACATCACTCACACTTAAATCAACGAGGATTTGTGCAAATACAACTGTCCATCAATTGGAAAGGCTTTTAGTAAATTGAACATTATTCAGGTGGTTTCAGGAAATGTATAAGTATTGGAAATACACAGGCCTTTGGCATAAACATGAGACACTCGTCAGATAAACAAAAGGAAATAGCAATACTGAAATCCAAGTCGTTTATTTCCGGATTAAAATGAGAGATCTAAATCCATTAGTGAGTAATAGCTTGGCTAATGGAAGTTTTATTGCCGTATTGGAATATACAGAGCTTTTCTATATAGAAAGTTGCGCACACAAGGGTTATTTTCCTTTGTATACTTATACTACTTTCTAGTTTATTTCGTTTATATCTGTAGCAGGTTTATTTATTGGAAATGATATCAGAAAATAGTAGCCTGCCATTTGATGAAATATTGATATGATTGAGCACATTGGTAATCGATTTGTCTTTAGTGACAGCTACTGTTCTTTATATTTTCCGACGTAACTTTTACTAACCATAATAAGTACATTTCCATTATGTATTTAACATTTGTTGACTTGTTGTTTTATACAAGGACTTATACCATGATTGATTTGTTCAAATGTTTATACTTTATATGAACTAATTTCATAAGTTATCATTCTGTTGTACCTATTATTTATTCAAATCTCTTGGTTTGTCCAAAATTTACTGGGCTAACAATTTACGTTCTTTTGTTTTCGTATGTTGTTAAATTTGTTTAACTAAATTAACCCTATTCCTTCTTATTAAATCGTTATGAAAACTATTAATATTCAGTATCCTACGCGCTAGTGTATACCTGACAAGTTTGCCTGTACTGGTAAATCGGAACGTGTATGTTGCACAGCTGTGCGGGTAAACCTATTAGGTATATGTATATATATACTAGCCCTAGCGTATACCTATGGCTACCTTTTGCCTGTAAGAAAATTGGAGCAGTAAAAAAGGCTCATACAACCGGTCATGTCGTACCTAACTCTCACACTATCAGTATCGTATCTCAGAAATGTTCAGAATTAATATTATTAAATCTGTCCGTATATTGCCAAATTCGATTAATTAATATTTATTTTTTCTTTCGCTTCCGATTTGGTTGACACTTAGTTCAATGTATATCTACTAAATAAATCCTCCGCCTTATATTCCAGCTAAGGGTTATCTCAAACAAAACAAATTAAGGGCTATTTATAGTAAATCTGTGTAGATGTTGGTATTCAATCTATAAGATGAAATCAATTGTTATAAGGCATTGTTTATAAAAACACAATTCGATCAGTGCTCTGAAAGCTTTTTATGTGTGGTAAAGTCTTTTTTTTAAGTTTGACTGGCCTGTTGGTCTAGTGGTTAGTGACCCTGACTGCTATGCCGGAGGTCGTGGGTTCGATTCCCACCCAGGACATGTCTGTGTGATGAGCATGGTCATTTGTTCTGTGTCTGGGTGTAATTTATCTATAATATGTATGTATTTAGAAATATACAAGTATATTTATCAGTTGTCTAGTACCCATAACACAAGCTCTGCTTAGCTTGGGACTCGGTGACGTTGTGTGATAGTTGTGAAAAAAAAAAAGAAAAAAAGTCTATTGATCTGTAGTGATTTTAGCCTGGATACTTAGTCATTTAAGCCATCAAGTCAAGAGAGTGTTGCCTGCCATTCGATTGTGTTGCTAGTATTATAAAATTAGGAAAGAAATAATAATAATAAAAAAATAACAATGAAAGACCACATTAATATTTTGAAAATGTTTTTTTTATTAACACTTACATTTTTACAGCGCTCCTAGCCAACAGAGTAATACTATAAAATGAATCGGTGTAAAGAACTGTCGAACGCAAAACAATGTTAGTTCTACAGTGTACGATAAACAAACCGCTTACAAAGATCAGATCATTACAATAATATCATCAACGACTATTGTCAGTGAGATGTACATCGTTCTCATCAAACAAGCACAGAAGGTCACCCTAAAGAAACGAACTTCATTTAAATCTATAAACATTTCATATAATTTAGATTTTATTATTCGCTATAATGTTATATTTTACTTTTGTAACCATTATTATAATGTTATATGTATTCGTTACGAAAAATTGAAATGAATCGCTCCACTTGGTCCTCGGCGGGTGCGGCGCCGGCCGCTCGCGGCGCTGCCACTTGCCGCGCCGCGCAAGGGCCAAGTGCGGACTAACATAACATGACTCTATCATAACTGTATAATTTTAAAAATTTCTAATTACGCATCCCTACGTTTTGTTATTATCTTTTAATTAAGAAATAAAATCTTACGTAATTACCATGAGCAGCCTATTTTAATAAATTTGACAAAATTCGCTAATAATCTGATTATTTTTAGAAAAGAAAAGCGTCGGGTCCGGGCCGGGCGTCGGGTCCGGGCCGTGGCCGGGCGACTGACGAGTACAACGAACAATAGTCGACGGCAGTGCTGTATGAACGTGTAGCGGTGCGACGCGCACGCACCGCCCCCCGCGCCTCTAAGCGTTCGCGACTGTGTATGCTTTATTTATCTACTTTTACAATTGAAAATACGGCATCAAAATTTCAACTACCTACCTAACAGTAAGCAGTAGTACACTAAAACTCAGGCACTCCACATCGACCTCTCATACACCATGCACCCGATCGAATCGTCAACTAAACTTTTTTCACTCGAAAAATTCAACTTAAATCTAATTCACTTAAATTATAATAATAATAATGGCTTCTTAACTGTTAATTTTACAACAAATGCGTTTCGTTGGCCGCCGAGCACGGAGCGCGGCGGGCGTCATACTTCTGCCCACTCGATTCACGAACGATGAACTACCGCTAAACGATAATTTATTACTTATTACATAAGTATGTGAAAAACAATTTTTATTAGTATTACTTTTAATCTATCTTATAATGTCATCAGTGTCACTGAGGGCGTACTACTGTAACATGAAATCCGAGTCGGCGGCCGCTTGCGCGTGACGAGCCGTGCGGCCGGGGCGGCACGGCGGGCCGCGGGCCGGCGGCGAGCGGCCCCGGGGCGGCGAGCGGCCCGGGGCGGACACCCGCCCGGGGCGGCCGGGCCGCACGCCAAGCGCCCGCCGCCGCCGCGCGGCAACTCATAAAATATCAGACAGAGATTCAACAAATATCGAAAAGATTCATCAAATTGTCGCATGACAGTCGAGATACTCGAACGTTTTAAACGATCTCGATACAAAATAACATGATTCACGATTTAAAATAATTATGTGTATAATATTTTTTTCTTATATCATCACAAATAGCAAGTTCATTCTCCACTGTGCATATATACATACATAGTTCTTTAAAACGATAGTGTGGCGTGTGCGGTGGCTCAGGGCGGGCGCGGGCCCGGCCGGCGCCAGCGCAGCCGCGTCCTCTCGGTCACGTTACGCAATGAAACATCAGAATAACATAGAACACTCGACAGGTACAAACACAGGTGCCCCTGTGCGGAGCGATGCGGTAACAAGCGGTGAGAAGCGTACACGACAGCGATTACACATATACCGGAACGGCACCGCAAACCTCTGTCAGTCTGATATAAGAACACAAATGAACTTTATGTACGCAGTAACTAACTGATGCACGACGGTGTGGACAGTGGTCGGTGCGGTTTAGTAGTAAGTCTCTTGTTCGAGCCAGCCGCCGGGGTTGCGGCGCAGGTAGAAGCGTCGGATCTCGTCGTAGATGAAGATCGACAGCATGAAGGGAATGGCAGGCAGCCACCACACGAACCTGGAGACAAACACATAATACGTGAGCACACATTGAGCAAAGATGATGAAGCAATTTAATTCGTCACTATCGAAGTAGTCCATGATACTCACTTGAGAGGGTACATCCTCAATCCCTTGTCCATTCCAGGGGTGTAGGAGAGGAAGGCAGCGAGCGCGGTTTCGAAGATGAGACCAAAGTTCAGAGCCCAGTTGCGCATACCCTGGTGGATAATGGAGTTACGGCGCGTCTTGCAAATGATCAGATCGGCCCATTGTACAACCACGATGGAGACGAAGAATGCGGTGTGGCAGGTGAACTCGAGGGCCTTGCGGTCGCGGTACGTCTAGAATGGTGAGGAGACTCAATCAGACTGATGAGTACGTGAAGATATATTGGACTTTGAATTTGATAAAACAATGGAAAAGGTAATGCAGATATTTCATACATTTTATTTTATTGGTTACAAAAAAATAGCAAGATTTTATCCAAGTTAAGAAATATTCTTGTTTTCAATAGATGAGAAAGGTATTGTTTAAAAATATCTAATTTT
This sequence comes from Mythimna lalbum, assembly GCA_949319445.1. Classification (NCBI taxonomy): domain Eukaryota; kingdom Metazoa; phylum Arthropoda; class Insecta; order Lepidoptera; family Noctuidae; genus Mythimna; species Mythimna lalbum. The sequence goes on from OX439363.1 coordinate 8,554,349, forward strand.
ACAAAATCAACGTACCCATTCCTGTCCATAGGAGTCAGTCAAATCGTTGATGGCCTTCGAGTCCCATTGCTTTCTGATACCGAAGAGATACGTAGGCAGGAAGCCGTTCTCAGCCATGATGACGAAGTACACGAAGAAGCCAGCCGCGGCTTGGATCATGCCGATTTGACCGTACGCCATCGAAATAAGCCTGTATACACCCGGGCATAGTGTCAAAATTCCGATCTTTATGGTCTTGCAAGTTAGTACTTTTTTCTTTTGGGGAGTTTCTTTAATTGAAATGTTAAAATCTGATTGATATTTACGTGCAATTGTGCTTGTAAAAGAATTTCAATGTTAGTTTTCAGTTATAGTTTTTTTTTTCTCTGATTGGGGGCCAAACATTAGTTTTTGTAAAATAAAAATTCTATAAAGCAATTAGTTTTATCCAAATATCAGCTTTTTTAAGTATGACAAATAAGACGTTTTTATGCTATATAAAAATAATATTCTTTTTTTTTGCTATATGTTAAATGTATTGTTATTTTAATGGTTTGATTTTTTTTTATTGTAAGAGTATGAATTCTTATAATTTTTATATTCAGTCTAATTTGTCATAAGTTTTTTAATCATTAATGCTTTGAAAACCAGAATACATACAGTATTTTATTATTTGTTTGTTTTATTTTGAAAAAAAAAAATCAGTGTAGCTCAAAATATTCTGTTTTTCAAGCCATTACCAATATTTTAAATGTCTGGTTAGGTTGGAGGTAAGACAATCCATTGAAGGTTCACACAAGCATGCATGTTTAACTATCTGGCGAAGAAAGCTCAAGCGGTTTCTTTTTACAATATCATTGTGTTAGTAAGGAAAACATAAATAAAAAAAATACTCGAAGAATAAGCAAGAAGAGTTAAAATAAATATAAAGGAACTGTAACGATGGCTGTACAAACTGCCTAACCGTGGTGTATGTCACATGTGGGGCTTGGAAGCGCTATTAGCGGTGTGATCTCAGCACTACAACGTGCTTCTATGGAGAATAATATACTACATAATATAAACCAAAAATATACGTAAAGGATATACTAGGAAAATATATAAGAAATAAAAATGTTACAATATAAAAAAGATGCTCCATGTCGCCTAAGACATTCCTTCAACAAAAACGTTTGTTTAAAATATTAGTCATGAACCATTCGACCACCACTATTCTACTTTGGCTAACACGTAAACTCACACACAATAATAACCACTAGTGCGCTCTCTATGGTAGAGACTAAAAACATTTCTCTAATTGTTCACTAAAACGTGCAACTTTTTTTTTCGACACAGCATTGCATCGCTTACTGTAAATAATTGAATTTCTAATATTGAAATATGGAAGAGTGAAGATTATACAGTAAAGAAAGTACTAGGTCGTCTAGTTCTAGAGACTTCTAAGGTAATTTTGTATAAATCTAAATAAATTTAAACAAGATAATAGATTTAATTAAAATAAATATTGTTGCTATGAAGAATTCGGTATATTTATTTTGTATTATGTACTCGAAAGCGTCGCGTCTAAAGTTTCTATCGGGTATCGGGGTCTAATTGATATAAATCGGGTTGACAGCCAATCGCAATACGATGGACAAGGTGGGGGGGGGGTCGGATCGTCATAATCACTCTTCCACATCCAGTTCAAATGGTACTGTTGAACCACAAGTAGCCGCACCACTCTCACAATATTTACTCTCACCAATGAAGGTGGCTGTATGCACAAGTTATGACGGTGGGCTAGTCGTTGTGTTAACACCCATATGAGAATCTAGTAAGCTGGGCTCGGCGCCCGGTGGCGGAGTGGGTGCGGGGCCAACCTTCTGTTGACGAGGTTGTCACGGTAAGGGTCCCGCGGCTGCCGCTTCATGATATCGGACTCGGGCGCCTCGTACGCCAATGATATAGCAGGCACCTTTGGTAACACAAGCAATCAGGACAAACCAACACTTGCGCGACTGGCACGCACCGACTTATACATAATAAATATACGTACAGACAGCCCTCGGCTACGCCGCAACCTATATCTACAACTAGCGTCATAGACATTAATTAATATCAAAAATATACATTAAACTATTTATTGTAGGTACTTAAATTACGCATAAAATTAGCTAGTAAATATAAAAGTGGAAAAATTGGCGTGATTGAGAGTCAAAAATTATGGCAGCTGGTATACTAGCCTTGAGGAGACAAAATATCTGAAATACTACGCTAGTGAAAGAAGTTACAAGTATAAGCCCTAGCAGCATGTTGTATCATGTATCATACAGTGTTGCTGTAACGCTGTACCTAACAGTATATAGATACGTAGAGACGTAGTGTATAATATATGAGTATGCGTGTGATGAAGCCTGTTGCGTAAACGTGTGAGAATACCGAATGAAAGGATGTCACTTGTGAGATAAATATCGTGTCATGAGATCATGAGAGGTAACAAAATGAGAAATTCAAAATACAATAAGTATAGAATAAATAAATAATTAATCAGTAGTTATCGTAAAGACGTCGAGTGTGTTCATACATGCACGATAGACAAATGACAGAGACAGGGAGACACCAAACTTACCTTGGCACACGAACACAGATATAGCAGAAAATATTATTAAAAAACCACAAATACACAATGGAACAATGCGTTTGGTTTGTGAGCGCGACGCGTGTGTCGAAACACGTTATTCCATCACCACATCAAGCTACATAGTTAAAGGAAATAGGAGATACGTTAGTATAGAAAAATATATAAAAAGACATCGCAAGGCAAAGTTAGGAGCGGTGCGATTGTCGCCTTCAATATCCACACACAAAGAGTTCTAGAATCGTGTACCTACAGGACACCGTCCACACACTGCAGGCAACAATCAAACCTCAATATTGAAGACTAGACACGTGGTAGCAAGCAAGTAGCGGATAGAATAATATCTTTGAACGAGTCTCGTCACTCGTGATGTTTTACCTCTCGTTAACGAGTTTATCAGTGAAAGGGTTACGCGGCTGTCGCTTCATAATGTCAGATTCGGCCTCCTCGTAAGCCAGGGAAATGGCGGGCACCTACACAAACACTAGCGACGTGAGCGGACGGCGCGAGCGAGCCCGCGCCACAAGCGCTCACGCACTCGCACGAAAGCGTGGTGCATCATGTCACATGTGTACAACATCGAACATATAGCAACACCGTTACAATCAGACGCCGCAACCTACTGGCAACACTACTACATCAACACGCCACGCCAGGTTCAGCAGCATATGCTTGCAACTAGTTACGCTTAAAACTATCACATAAAATAAAATTAAACACAAAAAATGTAGATCATGAGATGACTTCAACTGCAGACAGGACTCTTCGTAACTTAAAAATATAAAATGAACCGAATGGTATACATGGATGAGAAAGTAATGTTTTTGAAATAAATCACAATGTCTATGGACGTTCTCGAATTGGATTGATGGTGATGGAGTGATATGACTGTGGTAACATCAGTGTGTTGTGTTTGTCTTAGCTGTAGGACATACTATGTGGACCTTGACACATTCTGTCCGCCTTGGGCTTATAAACGGCTAGTATATCTTGGATGTCATCAAGTTTCTTTGTCATTGTTATAGGAATTAGAAACAACACATCTACGTACATCATCCCCTCATTCCTACTACTTCCAGCACATATCAGGACCATGATATGGACAACACGTATTAGTAATGGAGCCTATTAGTTTGTCTGCCAGATTTTAGTAGAATCATGCATGACTCTACATTTTTATAACACTGTAACACAATATTGTTATTTACGTAATCGTAACTTAATCAATTTTATTCTGAAAAGCGATTATTACAAATGCTGCTTTATTTAGTGTCATTGATATACAATGTTGATCGTTACAATTATGTAAATAAGGTACACATTAGAAAAACACCCACTCGTCACGATATCGAGACAACAGCGACGGTATTAGCTGAAAACCAGTTAGTAGTTTCATGGCAACATAACAGTAATCACTAAATAAAGACCTCTCATTGACAAGTTTGTCGCAAAATGGGTTCCTAGGCGGACGTTTCATAATGTCTGCTTCAGCCGTCTCGTAGGCCAGCGCGATCGCTGGCACCTAAGTCAATCACTAATTTAATATAAACTGTAATAATGTACCAGCTCGAGGGATCTTCAACTGAAATCTTTAAGTAAAATACTATCTTCTATAGTAAATAACTTCTTCTACAGCCTTTGTTTATTTTCACCAATTTTTTTATTTAATCTTTAAGCTCACAGAAGCGGGAAGTTGTCGCAATCCAGGATACAGGGTTATTTTGTAAAACACTAACAACCTTGCAGGAATGTATTACTAACATTATAAATAACAACTTTTGTTATATGACTTTTGACAAAACATAATTAATTTACCAAAAACAAATCTTTAAGATTTCGTTGTTCTATCTAACACATTTCAACTCTGTATTTTACTGTACCCACCGACGCCTCCCGCGCACGATCCAGCTCCCCTCCGCTGACCTACTATCCCTCTTCGTTAGACCTCGTAACATTTAGAACGTTCAATTTATTTATTTATTTTTTTGTATGAAAATCTGATGAAATAAAATATGACAAATTTTTAAAAGTCATAGAACAAAAGTTGTTTATGATGTTAGTAAAATAGTTCTGAGAGGTTGCCAGTGTTTAACAAATAACCCTGTATATTATATTATGGGCATATTTTGTATGTTCCAGTTTGTATGCAATCAGTTACTCAGAAAGTGGGTGAGATCACAAACAGGAGATCGTTATCAGATCGATTCCGCCTCTGTGGGCGCTTGCCTTTGATCTAAATTTTCAGAGCTTTCGCCTTTTCAAATAAACAAAAGCTGTGACTGATATTATTAAGAATAACAACATCATTTAGAAACATTGTGTGTTACATTGTAGGAGCATAAGTTTCTGTAAATATTCCACAGTTAATGACTCGTCCAAAGGTAACATTTTCATTTAATATAATAAACAAAGTAACCCACTCTTACAATGCAACACATTTTATACCACATTAGATTGTAGTACTCTAGAAATAAGGTCGAACTTACCATGTCAGTTCCAAGATCGATGCAGAGGATAGTAACGGTTCCTAAGGGCAGTGGGATGTCGCAAAGGATGAAGGCGAGGAAGGGCGAAATTTCAGGGATGTTGGAGGTCAGGGTGTACGCAATAGATTTCTTCAAGTTGTCGAAGATCAGGCGGCCTTCCTCTACGCCAGTCACGATTGAGGCGAAGTTGTCATCAAGCAGGATCATGTCGGCAGCCTAGGAAATGTATGATAGTTAATACTGACAGAACTTTACAGATATTAGAGTTCCTATTACTAAGACTCCGTTGTTTGCCCGTCCGTCTGTCTGTCCATCTGTCACCAGGTTGTATCTTATAAACCGTGATAGACTGTTGAAATTTTCTCAGATGATGTATTTCTGTCGCCGCTATAACAACAAATACTAAAAACCGAATAAAAAAAATATGTAAGTGGGGCTCCCATACGACAGATATGATTTTTTTTTGTAATTTTTATAGATAATGGTAGGTTGGTCAGTTTTAGCATTTCATGAACGCGATTGAGGGTCGGAAGAAGCGTTTGTGATAGTCTTTTGTTTCTTCACTTACTTGCTTAGACACGTCAGAGCCGGCGATACCCATGGCGACACCGATGTCGGCCTTCTTGAGAGCGGGCGAGTCATTCACACCATCACCAGTCACGGCCACGATGGCTCCAAGTCGCTGGCAACCTTCCACAATGATCAGCTTCTGCTGCGGTGACGTACGCGCGAATACGATTTCCGTGTGGTATCTGATTGATAAAACAAATAGTTAATACAATAAAACAATTTTGTCATGACATAAATACATTATTGATACACACATCCGTTTGTCGGGAACAGCGGCTATTATTTTTTTATTTTATCAAGAAAAAATATGTGTAAGTTCTTACTTCAAAATCTCATCAAGTTGATCAGAGTTCAGTTCCCTCAGCTCAGTTCCGTGGATGACGGCGGCCTTAGCTTCGCGAGGGTTCACTTCAGATACGGGGATGTTCAATCTAGCGGCAATGTCTTCAACGGTCTCGTTGCCTTCAGAAATGATACCTACTGACTTGGCGATAGCCTTGGCAGTGATGGGGTGATCACCAGTTACCATGATAACCTGGAAAAGGACAGAATGGTAAGTAAGAAATTCTGGTAAATGATGAATTGGCCGACAGTTTTTTTAACAGCTCGTCTTTACCTTAATACCAGCTGATCGGCACTTAGCAACAGCATCAGGTACAGCGGCACGAGGAGGATCAATCATACTCATCAGGCCGACGAAACGAAGGTTGTCCGTTGGGAAGTTAGGGTCATCAGTGTTGAACTTGTAGCCAATAGGGTACTTGTCAGAGGGCAGTTGAAGATCGCAGAATCCAAGCACACGTTCACCAAGTCCACCGAGTTCCAAGTAGGCGTTGTTGAAAGCTTCCTTCATTTCCTCGTCCAAAACCTGACAAAAAAGAACGTGTTAGTTTTTGAAAATGGATCCGGAATGTCACTTCATTTGTTTTATCGTCAGATGTTTTACCTTCTCCTTTCCGCCAATAAAGATAGTGCTGCAACGTTCCAAAATTCTTTCAGGTGCACCCTTCATCACAAGCAAGTGCCGAGGATCGCTAGGATCATCACTCTCGTGGATCGAAATCTGGTACTTGTTGGTTGAGTTGAAGGGAATTTCACAAGCCTTTTTGTTGCGCTTCCTGATCGACAAAACATCTCCAAGAGCTAATTCCATACATTTGAGCAGAGCAGCCTCAGATGCGTCTCCAGCTACTTCCTTCTTCAGAATTGGGACACCATCCTGACCTCCCTTGAATTCAGCCCGGTTGCAAAGAGTAGCGATCTTAGCGAGGGCCTTGAATCCGGGGCTGGTGCGGTCTGAGGACAAAGAAACCAATATCATGAGCTCCGCCTAATTTGGAGTTAATTTATTACCAAAACTGGTCTTACAACTTACCATATTGAACTCCAGACTGATCTTCGGTGGTGTCAGCTTCAATGATCTGGTTATCGAACCACATGTGAGCGACAGTCATCCTGTTCTGTGTCAGGGTTCCGGTCTTGTCAGAGCAGATGGTAGACGTGGAACCTAGGGTCTCGACAGCCTCTAGATTCTTGACTAGGCAGTTCTTGGAAGCCATACGTTTGGCAGTCAAAGTCAGACATACAGTTACAGTGGCCAATAGACCTTCAGGTACGTTGGCTACGATGATACCTGGAAGAGGGACAAGGCTTTAGCATTCAGCGCCTTATATGGAAAAAAATATCATATGTATGGATTTTTGCCGATGGTACTTACCAATAAGGAAGATTACGGCATCCAGCCAGTGGTAACCAAGGATGAAAGCAATGAGGAAGAAGGTAACGCCGAGGAACACAGCAACACCGGTAATCAAGTGGATGAAATGGTGAATTTCCTTGGCGATGGGCGTCTCCCCAGTGTCCAATCCCGAAGCTAAGCCAGCGATACGGCCCATCACCTATATGCAGAACACAAGTATGAATATTTCTGTAAGGAACATGATAGAGGATCATAGTCTCACTTTTTTTCTCGAAGTTCTGACTTACCGTATTGTCGCCACAACAGATGACAACGCCTTTCGCCGTGCCCTCAACCGCGTTAGTAGAGAAGAATGCCAAGTTCTTGGTTTCCAATGGGTTTTCATGAGTGAAATCGGCTCCACGCGATTGAGGTTCAGATTCGCCGGTTAAACTTGAGTTGTCGACCTTGAAGCCTCGCGCCTCGATGATACGGATATCAGCAGGGATGCGGTCACCGAATTTTACCTACGAATTTGATAGTTTAAGTTTCGTTTGTACTTTTGGGATAAGTCTTATTTAAGAATAAGCTGTGTGATTTTAGGGTAGTTCTTACCTCAACAATATCACCAAGCACCAAGTCTTCAGCGCGCAGCGTCAACTTTTCACCCTCACGAATGACGGTAGCGAACTGAGGTACCATGTTCTTGAACGATTCCATGATCTTTGAAGACTTGCTTTCCTGGTAGTATGAGAAGATGCCCGTAACGATAACTACAGCCGATAATACGATTCCGAGGTACATGTTGTCATCCGCAGGTTCTTCAACGGTACTCGCCTAGGGATTAAATGAGTCAGGGTCAATTGGATGGCTACTTTACTTAATTATTTAAGTATAATGAGCTTCATCTCAATGCACTGCTACTGACCTGGATTCCGTAGGCAATAAAGCAAAGGATAGCACCAATCCACAGTAATAACGCGAAACCGCCGAACAGATTTTTACAAAACTTCACCCATTCGGGCGTCTGTTTTGGCGGCGTGAGTGCGTTTGGACCGTCTCGTTCGAGGTTCTCTTTCGCTTTTGCGTGACTAAGGCCCTGGAAATAAGAACATATGATGTGTACTCCAAGTTACACTTCAAGATTTCATAAATTGTGAAGTTAATTTCATCAAGCCATGTCATAAATCGATGGGGCTTACATTTTCGGGATGTGTCTGAAATCTTTGGTAGAGCTCTTCGGGTGTTACTTTGTGAAAATCGATGTCCAACTCCTGTTTGAGATCATCTAAATCTCCTGCTTTCCGTTTTTTCGCGGGGGGTTTCCGGCGAGTCTGTAATATTTACACAAAAAATATATGAATACGTGGCATTAATATTTCACAGATCTATATTTTAACACATTATTAAAATTAACAGTATCTCGCTTCTATATTACAAGCGAAATGATGAAGAATCAAAATGCAATGCGAAATAAAATGCATTGAAAACCATGCAATACTTTAATGTTGACAGCTGCTTGTCTTGCGACTGCTGGCGTCATTGGTCACTTAGCAAGATTATATGAAAGATGGTAATGTAAATAAAAACCTTGTACTGTCCGTCAGCGGTTCTATTATCGTCCTTAATGGGTCCAATGGTGGCGACGCGGTACGAGTCGGTACGGCCATGCTGTAAACACAACTAGGGGCTAGACACATTCTACTAGGCGGCCCTATGGGCCATGCACTCATGGATGAATGGGTGGCAGTGAGGAGCATCGGTATCGCATGGAATCATCATAGAAAGAACTCATGATATGCATGAAGAACGAAAGTAAAAAGCATGCAATATCGATACTCAAGGACAAAACATGTAAAAGAAAATCATAAAGCATCTGGATGCTGTATCTTCAATCAATAAACATGAAACAATCCAGGTACTTCGTATAAAATAAAAAAGAAATGCATGTTGATGTTGTAATAAGACAAAGGGTGGCGCTAAATACTATTGCATCTAATTAATGATGATTGTGCTAGCTATGATGTAATAAACTACAATTTTTAAGGGTGTGTTATAGGGAAAAATTCAATAGACGTACGTAATCATTTGAAAAGCGTTCAATTGCAAAGCATTACACAGCAACAGAGCGTATGATGCATAACCTTGCCGACCGAGTACTCTATAGAGCTAGGGACCAACGGCTCAATGGCGCTCAATTGGCCTGAACTAGTTGCGCGTGCGAACCTGAGCGAATGTAAGGACACCGGACAGGCGAACACCTTTATGCATGGATGATTTCACACATAGAATCCCAAACACTAAAGTCTAAGTGTCCACACTACAACGGACTACTCACGTTATCTTTTTCCATGGTGTTCTAGATTATTTATACTTCACGGAGTACGTCTTATCGTCAGGGTGCGTTAATGTTAACTGTCCAACTAGTCACTCAGTAACGGACCACCTAAAATTGCCTGGATATGGGTTCTTACGTAACAAACGAGTGTGCTATATGCGCTAAAGGGGAGTAATGTCACAAAGTCTAAATGCGTCCACGGTGCCGTAAACAAGCTAGCCGTCGCCGTCGATAATTGATGAACGTTTTCATAGCAGGCCTCATTAAACCGCGCCCTGAATTCCCGTGAAGGTTATCGCGAGAATAACTAGAATAACAGGCTCTGAAATGCACTCGTGCCGGAAAGTGCTACGAATAATGGATTGTATAATTAAGGGAACCTTCAAGTCAGCTAAGAAATCCAACTTCCTTACGGCTTGGGGTGGTATATGAATAATGGATACCGAAGGGAATTGAATTTAACAAAAAGGTGTCGATAGACCCGAGGCGCGAAGGGAATGATGAAAACGGAATTCTACGGTGTAGCACGTGCCTTGCAGTACCCACAAGATGCAAGGCAGGGGCCACACTGGATCTGACATGCGGCAGCGGCGACGGAGGCGGTGCTGCGCGGCGGTGTGTCCCGAGTTACATAAGCGGCGCGCACATCGCGCATGCGCACTGCGGTTCAACCCCCGCGCGCTACCCTCGACATAAATAGCTAAAAGACAAGGTTGCCACCCCGGGGCCCCGGCAACCGCATTTATAATCTCTATAAAGGTTAAACCGGAATATCTGATGGAAAATCGAAACTGGTTCTAGCATGAATAAAACAGCGACGTCTGCATGGGGATGATTAACCCACTTTCAAAACCTTGAAACGAGGGGACCAGTCAAAAGGACTTCTGTTGAGGAAAGGTCTTCTGCGGCAGGTGTGAAGCATAGTAAAAAAAAACTGACAAAACGCACTCCTATTAAGTCTTTGACCTTCTGGCAAACGAATGAATCAAAATTGCCGAGATAAAATATCAAAACATTAAATAGAGGTGATTCAGTCAACGACTGCCATGTCATGTGTCAGCCAGCCGGCGAAGATTCATTGCCACGGCCGCAAAACTGCTCTAAACCGAAAATTTGTGGTTACTACTGTAGTAGATGCGTGACGCGTGAATGAGACAATTATTTTTAACATTAATGAAGCGTGGCGCAAGTGACGTGCCGGCGGATCCCCGTGACGCCGCGATCCACGATCGTTTGCCAAAATACTATTATTATCTAAACCCTACTTTCCCGTGGCCTATCTGGAGATCTAGACTAGCACGGAACAATAGAACATATACCTAACGTGGGCGAACCGACATTGAATTCCATAAACAACGAAATTTATCGATATTACTTTTATTTTATAATCTTGCATTAGCATTCACTAGTGATTGATTGTTATGTTAAAACAATTTTTCTTTTAAGAAAACTTTTAACGAAAATCTCATAGTATTATGTTTTTGCATTTAAATAACCACTATAACTAAATCACCGGAATATTTCAGAGCTGTTTTTACAAGAGCTTTATTTTGAGTGTCTGATTAAATTACAAGTAGTAGCACTCGATCTTCATTTACGATAACGATTATGATTGGTATTGTTATTGATACGTACTAGCCAAGAGAAACAATCGTAATAAAAACTCGAAAAAAGATCGGACAAAAACTTTCCAAAGATAAGGTTGAAAGTTAAACGCGAATTATTTTGATAACCTATGTTTAATACCGTTGACAAATCAAGAACAATGAGGTTATAAGTGTGTTGTTGTTTTAAATAAAGATCATTGAACCAAGAGATCGAAATATAATGCGCGCCGAAAATTTTTTAAAAACACAAGTGCAAAAAACTATCAATGAAACTGAATACCGAAAAGATTGTAACGAAAGACGAGGTCCGAATGCGACGAAGGACCAACTGTATCTGTCTGGAATGCAAGAGGAAGTGATTAGGATAAGTCTGCAAAGGATGGCGGTAGTTCAGTACCTAATTGCGTAATGCACGATAGTACCTAGTCTATGGCACTGTGGCCGTGGCAACAAATGGTGGGCAACTATCAACGACAATCTACTGCAGATGTGTCCTTTGATTGTAATGCATTCATTAATGAGCCACAACTCATTAATTAATGCAGCCGCTGTTGCAGTTTAGAATTATATTCCTGTAATTCCTCCCAAATGATTAAAATGAGAGTCTACTTTGATCTGAAATATTTTCACAATAGCGAATAAATTATTAGAATTACGCCTTCCGTCGGCGTTAATTATAAAAGGGTTTAATCAAAGAAGACTAGCCGGATTAAGTCTGCACGAGACGTATAACTATGGAGCCTTTGTTTGTGGAAAATTCAATTAACCCGAGCTTCCAATAGCCACAAAATTGCAAATAGAAGTCTTAAGAAGACAGAAGAACTTTAGAGCATTAGGAAACACCTTCAAGGACCACGTCTAGCATCCTAATTGATGCGTGCTGTCGTCATAAAGGATAAAGGAAATACTCCAATAGAGCGACGGTACTCTATGCGATTTAAATGACATAATGACGAAGGCAATTTTCTAATAAACCTTCGGTACTCTTATAGTTGTCGTGTCCGAACCACGGTTAGCTCCCGCGACAACCTGTTAGCCACTTCCTTCAGAACACCTAGTGAGGAATGGGTCTTTTTGCCTTAGCAATATGATCACGTGATCAGGACATGACGTTCTCAAGACAGGACATTCGACCTAAATGGGCGACGGAAACTAGGGCAGCCTGAGAGCTAAAATCAATATTTTCAGCTCACAGGATTTATAATGCGCCAAATGTACCGATTTTGCGAATAAGGCTTTCTTTTATATTTTGTGCTGTTTCCCTAATTGGCACAAGGACATTTTTATCCTACTTTTATTGATTTAACTATTTGTGAGCATAAAATTCAGCAAAATGCATTTATTTTTTGCCATGTTACTAAAGATCAAGATTTTTTTTTATTGTTTGATGATGTTGAGATTGGGATCTTGTGAAATATTCTCATCCAAATGTGGGAAATACAAATTATTTATTTTCATTCTATTGCAATCGACTCAGAGAAACTAAGGATTCTTCAAAAAAATTATTATTTGGCGTTACTGGATTTAGTAATCAGATGATCAAAAATTTTGATCCTTTTGTAACCGATTCCGATTCCATTTTTAGACGTGTTCTTTTTATTGAGTTTTAGTTTTTTTTTTTTCATAAAAAAGAATAAACTTCTAAAAAAACGTTGATACGAAAACGTAATCAAGATAAAATTACCGAAATTCCATTATCATTACAGGTTAACTATCTATTTCTTATGCAAGGGGAATTCTTGAAGAAATAGAAATATCAGGAGTTTCAAGGAAGTGGTTCGGTACTGGCATGTGAGGGACCGAGCGGAGTGTCCCTCTCTGCACAGATCGATACGCCGAGTTACGCAACCCGACCGGCGCCGTCTCCGATATATTGCTCCTCTTCAGTCCTCCGAAATTTGCAATTATTTTATCCTTAAATCTCCTTAAATTAAATCCAAAGAACATAAAACTACAGACTAAAACACATTCAGTGCAACATCTTAATTAAATGGACAAAGGAACTCAAGCGGTTACAAGGAGAAAAACGACGATTTTTCTGCTACGTGCTCAGGATGATGGACCAGTTGTAATTTTGTGACAGAACAAAGGCAATGGAACGTGCAAATGGTTTCCTGTAGTGAGACTGCACAAAGATATGAGACGAGGAGCGCAAGCACTGTCCACGAGCAGACGAGCCCCCGCTGCTAGCCGGGGGCTGTTTCGTTACCTTTCCGCACTCACTGTTCGCGACATGCACTTACACCTTCACGAAAGCACTGTCTCGCCGACTCGGCACGCTACTGTAAAGGCTAAGGCAAGCACTACTGCAAGCACCGCACTCACCTCGCCCATTTTCGCTAGTCTTTATGTAAAGGCGGATAAAAAGGAACAAGCCGCCTCTCGGTCTCGCCTCTTTCCCTCAACGGAGTGGGGTGGGTCGTCGCTAGTTCTGCAACAACGGGGACCGTTACGGTTTCCTCGTTCCAACGTAAAAACTTAAAAAGTGTGCGCTTTCACGTAGTCTCGTCGCACGGCACTGGCTATGACATCTTTGTACGAAACTAAAACCCGGTATGAGAGAGGTGCGCGGATGGCGGAGGCGCGTAGGGCGCGACGTTCGGCGGCCTGCTTCGGGCGGCGACTGACGGTGGGGCCGGCGCGTATCGAGCCGACAGCGCACTGACGTCACACTGCGTCACGACGCCAGCGCCGCGCAGCGACGCGCGCAACCCGCTGCGCGCGGCGCCCTCTGCCGCCACCGCCCCGCTCGTAACCTTCCACAACCGGTACGTTGACAGCCCCTACTGATCGACAAGCTTTCCGGCGACGCACCACCGCCATACTATCTACCAAATATTTGTACAATTCCTACAGTTTAAAATGAATTATTTAACTTAATCTTACACAACCAGACCTGATATACGGAGTGGCTATTGTAATAGCCACTATAGAACGATCCTCTACACGGCGCTAATACATTTTTATGAGCGTTTGTTAGAAGGGCGCGCGGCGTAGGCGGGCGGAAGGCCGTCTCGGCGGGCGGCGCGCCCAGCCTTAATACTATATTGAGTACTTATTGACAAACGGTCTTATCTTGAGGGCAAACTCTTAGCGGAAGAGGGCTTATTATCACCAAAATAAGATGTAGACAGATATTTAAAGTGTCGAGCTTATTAGAAACTTTTCATTTGATCAAGACTTGTGGTTTTCGCAGAACATCAACGGTTGGTGGTATTACCATCAGTTTATATTCGGGTGGCCAATAAATTTTATAGCGAGTGAATACATTTGCGTCCGGTTTATTGCATTCGTATTATGATAATGTCATAACCTCCGCATATAAATAAATTCTAGACGTAAATGTTTTATAGGCAGCGGCCCTCCCAGAGTAACTAGTGCGCTCGACTAAATCCGAAGGTTTCAGCTTCTGGAACACACGCTGAATTTATTACTTTTGATCGCGGACTAGAAACCCGCATTACCTTGAAAAAAGAGGCTTTAGCCGTGTTATATGGGGACCATTAAATCTTTTGTCCGCAAAAAAAAAATCCCTGTACTACGTACACATTGTATTTCAAGCTTGATTCTCTCTCTCGTATTTGTTCAGCATAGCATGGTTACCACAGCGTAGAATGCTCAATGAATTTTGAAAAGTTTGAAACAAATATCGTGATAAAGTGTGGCTAGTAACAAAAACGTAGAAACTAGAAACTATTCCAAACGAAGAACTAGCGATGCATTTCCGAAGCTAATTTTAAATGAATCGATGAAGTAAATTGCCATCGGCCTCTTTGTGGAACAATCGCTTAGCCGTATGCAAGTAGTGATCGATCCCATTGCCTAGAAACCAGGACGGCCCATGAATAACATAGCACTAACACCGCACTAGTGTCTGAATAAATGATTGATGTCTTAAAAATATGGCAGTAATAAATAAATAACCCGCAGAAAAGATGTATGAAGACCAGAAAATGTTCTGCGGAGCGTATCTATACCTAATAGCCGAAATTGTTTACAAAGCCTTTGTTATTTATAGCAAAGAGATCAAAAGGGTAGCAGTAATAAACTTAGTATTTTGGGCTTCACTGGAAACATATAGGTATTTACGTGTCGGTGAAGGATATGTAGGGTATTAGGTATAATAGTACGGTTGGCGTGTTGGTTGAGCGATTGGCTGCTGTGTTCTGTATCGCGAGTTCGATTCCTGCATAGAACAAGTATTTGTATGGCCTACAGATAGTTGTTTCGGGTCTGGGTGACTTAACATTTGTTTGTGAACGCGAGGTTTTCAGTAAAATTCATGATCTGATTTCAATAAAAACCTAGATACAATTTACAAGGTCTGTTACTTGTCTGTAGCCATTTTGGAAACAGAAATAGTGTTTCCAAAATGGCTACAGACATGCGTAATAACGTCATAATCACGTAATAGCGGTTGTATAGAAATGTGTCACGGGTTGATCGCTCTTAATGTATTTTTATAATTAGACTAGCTGTACCCCCACACGGCTTCACTTCCGCTCTACCCTTCTATACCTTACTCTATCCTATTCTACCCTTCACTACCCTAATATTTTTTTTGCGAAATCGGTTCAGCTTTTCTCGAGACTTACGCTTAGCGAAATGCTAAATGCATTTAACGATTAATTTTTATATTATAGAACCCTTGTGTTCTATAGATATCCTTTTTGGACACAGAACTCAATGCATTTATGTCATTACAACATCATTTCAGCCGAAAGACGTCCACTGTTGGACATAGGCCCAAGCGTCGCCACACGATCGATCCTATGCGTCTCGCATCCATCGGATTCCCGCGACCCTCACCAGGTCTTCGATCCACCTTGTGGGAGGCCTTCTAACGCTGCATCTTCCGGTACCCAATCTAGAACCTTTTGTCACCATCGACCATCTGTTCCGCGTGTGCAATGTGCCCTGCCCATTGCCACTACAGTATGGCTATTCTTCGAGCTATGTCGGTAACATTGGTTCTCCTGCGGATATCTTCATTTCTGATGTGATCACACAAGGAAACTACGTGTATAGCCTTCTCCATTACTCTTTGGGTGATTAAGCCTACTTATGAGGCCCATTGTAAGCGACCACGTTTCAGAGCCATGTCATCACTGGCAACACGCACTGGTCCATAGACTTTTGTCTTGAGGCACTGGTATATTGGACGAGAAAATACCAAACAGAGTCGGATTTGACAATTGACCTCTTTATTATGAATCTATGTATTCAACTTACCATGGTTTAGGCAAATTCCCTAACGCATATGTGCGTTGCAGAGTGAAGAAATGTAAAAACGATGACGAAACAATACATACTTTTTTTTAAACGTAAATAAACCTATGTAGATAATCCTATTACAGGCGAATAATATATGACGTAATGTTACTGAGGGAAAGTCCAAGTTAGATTTAAAAAGATTACGTAGATGCATAAGTATTCCTTTTTTAATTACATTTTAACAACATAATACCTACATGCTTCAAAATGATAATGTTTTAGCTATAATCATTTCTGCTACATTACATCGATAGCAAAAAACATCCGACGATTTTTTTGGTATCATCAGTATCTTGTTTTACGCTCGTGTAGAATTTAGCAATTCATCCCTCTGTATACGAGATGAAGGGATTAATGACAGGGTTGAAACTCATCAATTTTCACGCCATTCCTGCCATTATCGTACACCGTTGATAAGCTGTCAGCTCTTGATACAATGACCAGATTATAGGTAGGATACGTACCAAAATACACATTACGTACTCGTCTAGCTTCGATTATACAATATTGTCGTCATTAACAATTCATATATTTACTGACAATGACTCATTTATAAGGGTTTCCCGACGCAGACACGCTTTAATAACACGCGTGTTGCGTGACTACTATAAGTGTTACTACATATAAAACTTCGGAATGGCCTCACACTAACAGGGGTATCTACATATTAAATGCATACCAAACTGGGCGTATCAAAGCTAAGCGAGCCACAAAAGCGAAAATGTCCTGGATGGACGTCAAGTGGTTACCGCGGAATACATTTCCGCCACACCGAGGGTGCTACCTGTCAGATATTAATTTCCGGCACTTGACGCCGTTTGCCTCGGCGTAATTATACGTCAGCAAATATAGTCACATCGCAGGCGCTACAACCATCGACCAACCCCACTTGAGCACGCAAAAGCCCTCGAACAATATTAGCTTTTAATTATAACGATGCCAAAATGGTAGACGTTCTAACAAGCATAGCTTGACCTACGACACTTGTAAAAAGCCTTCTTCAAGATACCAGATGATTAAAAAGGAAAAAGAGAATTTTTCCTGAAGGCAGACGACCGCAATAAATGTTATTTCTATGTTGCACGAGTAGCTTTGCAACAGCCGGGTGAAAAACTAGATCGTAAATGTGTTGAAGCAATCGTTGGTACATTTTATTCGCAATCTCCTGCAGCCTATGCCTCCCCTGTTACAATAAAACGCAAAGTTGCACACTTTTCAATTTCAGCGTCCGTCGTGCCCCGCCTGTGCGCGTATTTTTCATTTTACTAGCTCTGGACTGGGATGTGAAACAAAAGGACTTTTCCACTCATTGTTTCAGTTGATCTAGAATTGTGAGCATTCCAACAGTTTTTCTGCGTAATTGCCGAGGATTAATTAAACTCGAGGGAGTTCTAGGCTCTAGGATATTATGGAAACTTCCGTGCATACCTACTTCCAGCTATAAATATGTAAGTACCTGCATATCTCAAGCATTCGTTTAATTTCATTTTTTATTTCTGTGATACCTAACCTAAATCACCTTTAGGCATCAAAGATTTAAATCAAAAAGTAAAGTTACATAACCACTGAGGACGCGTAGCAACACATCACCACAGACAACCAGGTAAAAGGTATCGGTGCGATCAATATAATTGCAATATGTCAGCTACGTGAATAATATAGCACGCATGCACCGCCGGGCTGCCGGCAGGGTGGCTCCGGCATAGGTCAGTTACCGTGCCTTGCCGACACGGCACGCCATGGGGTTCATTTATATTTAATGCACTTTCAACCATTTTCTTTGTTCCTACCCGAATGTACCTACGTCGCTTGGAAAAGTGTTATTTCATTCTGCTTCTTAGTAGTAGCTAATTATAAAGTAAAGCTCAGGGCAGTTTTTGAGACCTAATTTAAACTGTTTTAGGCAATACATGAGTGGAGTAAGCAAAGCGATAGATAAACATTATCTCAAGAAGGTAACCAGGCTAATTCAATTTGACGTTTTTATTTTATCAATTTTAGTGCAGGGCAGCTAAATGTAACATATACTGGTGTCATAAAGACTATTTGCCCCAAAAGTACTCATGTGGCCACTTGATAAGAAATTCATGTCACAATGTTAAGGCGACAAAGAGATTTTAAGCGTAGATAATTCACAGGGTTGTTCATGATATATTATGTAAAGCATTAGTATCAAAGTCGGGGCAGCGGGCCATTCCTTCGTGGAGAAAGACCGGCTGATATGAAAATTCGTCGTGAAACGGCCGGCGGCGGGCGCGGTGTCAGAGAGGGGTGCTCGGTTAGGGGGGCGGAGGGTGCACGGAGGCTCTATTTGGGTCACCCCGGGCGTCATTCTCCACGATCAATAGTGGAGTCGGCGCGCGCCGTCTTCCTTCTCGCTCGCGCGCCGCCAGTTACCTAACGCGTCTCGCACACTGCCCCACCAACATTAATTATTTTCCAAATCGACTCTTATATGGGAACTATTTAGATAATACTGAAGGCCACGAATAACCCCATTAGGACGCATAACCCGTAAATTCGATCAGGGAGGATGTATTGGTATTTACTCAATACAAGAGTAACCTAATACGCTGATATCCTACCTAGTCCTTCCCTAAACTGAAGTCTAGGTATTGCGTAACACAGAACAAAATATATATAATGTTAATGTACAGTAAACAGGAATACTGTAAAGATATTTATCAGTCAACGGCGGTTTTAAATGAGCCATCTCAAGATATTCAGTGGCCATCTTCAAGTAGAATGGATGGTGCAATAAATTGCCAGTCAGCGCTATCTCAAACGGCTCATAATTTTAAAACTACGCTGAAAGCTTATAATGAGGCGTTCCGAGTCGAGGAGCGAGCTGAAGTGGACACATAAATATTACTGACGAGTACAACCGATGAGGCAAAGCATGTTAACTAGCTGAAGATGTTCATCTCAGGTGAAAAAATTGAGCTTTCATCTACCAAAGCCTGAAAGTAAGGCAAATTACTCAATCCTATAAGACACGTAAAATATATATCTCTAAATCGAATAGCCTTCCTCTTTTGAAACAAACGAGAAAACAAACTCATCGGTCTCGGAGGAATTCTAGACATTTGCATTTTGAGTGAATTATTGGACCAACTTTTTACATCAAAGTTCATCGGTTGGGATAAAAAACTTTTGGGCAAATGATTCAGATATTAAATATTCGTTCTGGTTGTCTGCTTTAGGGCTTAAGAAATCAATCAAAGAGCTGGAGAGATGTATTGCATGTTCGTATCTGTTAGCAACGTATTCTTCGTGAACATAGTAAATCATCTATTGTTAGGCAAAATACCTAGACCGCAATCCGCGTGCTTCAGAAATAGCCCGACCTGAGTAAGTACGTCGGGATATAAGGTAAACTTTCGTATATAGGTAACCGGGTGACGTATGCCGTAAAATAATATATTCGTTGGCGAAATGTGCCCATAAACCCCTAAAGTTATTGTAAACCACTTCAAAAGCCGAATTTAAAGAGATTGTGGTACACGGGACTTCGACGAGAAACTTTGAACCACAAATCTTGGTAAAATATGAGTTTTGCGCAAAACTAGGATTTTGTGCCGCAACCTATTGTAGGTACGTCGGCTCGTAACATTATGTAACGGTAACAAGGTATTGAACTTCTATACAAATATATACGGCATTGATTTTACTACCAGCCGGCGAAGTGTAGTGGTTTTCCGTTTGGCGTTTTGTGCCGAAAAGAAGAAAAATGATAATAGTAGAGAACAGTACATCAATCGAACCCAATTGGAAATTAACATTCTAATAAAGCAGTCTATTGAATTTGCTCTTCATGCTATAAACACTATTAACTACATAAGTAAAAACAAACAGATATCTCACTAAAGATCTGCTTCTTACTAATGTATGTTTATTTTCCTACTCGACTGAAGCTATGATAGTTAACACAAATGAGATGCTGTTAAAAAGAATTTACTTCCACAATTACTGTACATAAAACAGTTTGGGCTATCTCACGTCGTAATGATAGTTAACTAGTGATTTGTTAAAAAAGCTTCAGAGAGAAAACTTAGTGCAGATAAATGTGTAGAGAGCTTTCAGAAAACATTTATAAGACGAAGTAAATATTTTACATCCGCGATTCTCTAGCTTGCTAAAAAGAACTGACTGCGTGCTCATCTTGTATCTGATCTATTTTCTTTGATATCCGTTTCCCGTCTTTAATGAATGAACCAAGTGACTTCCTCAATGAAGACCATCATTTTTACAAGCTTTTGATTCACCAATAATGTTTATATCTACATTATGTTTATTTGGGTAAAATCTTGCAAATGAGTGTTAAAACAATTACTAATTAGCTAACCGATTGAGCTGAAATACGGTATACCTATGTAACTTGGATGACAATGTATTAATATGGTACCATAGAGCTGGTCGGACGATGGAGTCGGATAGTGGCCATAGGAACTACTGAGTGCAACAAGATAACCCCATCGTGTTTGAGCTCGTTACAATATGGTCTTAATGAGTGCCATACTGCGATATAAAAATTTGATATAATAATGAAAAAAAAATCCTTATTTTTGGTTTTCTACAACCACAGAAAGAACTTAGGGTCTAAGTCTTTATTATTATATTATAGACAGTACATTTTTACAGAATAAACATACAGCATAAAACTCACACTCTTTCCAGTCACTTTCCATACTTCTTTTTCTATTAAAGTGCTCCAAACATGTGTTCATAAGCAATTCTCTAACATCATTTACCACAACTCTTTCATCAGTCCATTTCATTTCAGTTTCAAGCCAGGGTACAGTTCCGTGATAGCTCTCCTTCAAATGACTGCCGATATTAGACAGAGAAGAGAAGACACTAAAGTTACTACTTTGGTGTTAATAGACTTCTATAACGCTTTTAACACAGTCAGCCATGAAGTCCTCTAGTCTATCCTGTCTTATTTTTTAATATCTCCGGAGGTAATGGACTAATTTTCCTGCTTATTCAGGGTCGACAACAATCAGTTCGTAGTAGAGACTCTTCATCAAGGCGGTGAAACTTTAGAAGTGGCGTCCCTCAAGGCGGTATTTTATATCCTATTTTGTTTTTATTATTCTTATAACCACTAAGCTTTAGTGTGCGTATCATCTTTACGCCGACGATTTGCAGGTCTACTGTGTGTTGACAACATATCGGATTTAATCGAGAAACTAAACCAGGATTTTAAAACAATAAAAAGCTGGTCTGACCGTTTTGGGATGGCAGTTAACCCAGGCTATCATTGTGAGACTCCCCACAATGATAGCCTGGGTTAACTGGGTTAGCCTTGAGAAAGCTTGATGATCTAACCGTTCCACTTGTAACATTTGTTAACAAAACAGTCATTCTGCTTAGCTCCGAGGTTAAGGCAATGGGTTTGCTCGAGTAGCTGAAGCAGTCGGTAGTATCAGGCAGTAAGTAATCGGAACGTTACGGTCGCTCTATCGACTGAATAATCATCTTTCAGCTCACATAAAGGCATTGCTTGTAATTTTCCCATTATTAGCTAAGGTGATGCGTGCTACTATGACTTGAATGCAGATCTCCTCAATAAAATTGACCGTCTTCTGAGTAATTGCATTCGATTTGTCTTCAACCTCCGTATGTATGATCATATATCCGAGCATCGACCACTTTTAAAACGTTTACTCAATCGTCAGCGTAGAGCGAGAATAGCCTTGACTACCCTGTGGATGAAACTTCTCTTTTTTATCCGATTTCTCAAACTAATTTTTTTTTTGCTCTGGTCAAACTAAAAAAATCCTATCTACCAATAATCGTCTATTTCAATGTTCCTATCTCACATCGTTCTGGGTTTCTAAGCGCCCCTCAGAGATGCCAGAGGCCCAGCAGGGACGAAGCCTACTGGGGCAAAGGGTTCGCTTCTGAAAGGAAAACTCGGGGTCCTGTAACACAAGGCAAAGAAGGAATACAGGAGTAGAAAATCACTCTGGACACAAAGAAGGAGGAGTGGATAAATATCCAGTCCTCCTTCTTTATACAGGCGGTCTCTTTTTGGAATACGATTCCACCGAACATCAGGACGGTACAAATCTATTCTCTTTTAAGGCACGTGAATACTTTCGTCAAGAAGTTGGTGGAATCACAACAGCGTTGATTTGCTTTTTTTTTAATAATAATATTATTAATTTGTATGTATTTATTATTGCACATATGTCTTATATCTGTTTACCAATAAGTTGCACCAACCATGTTATATTTCTGCATCATCAGGTAAGCTGATAGAAAATGCCTAAGGTATAAACTCCGCCTTTTGTTACTAGTTACTAGTGCATAATCTATACTAATATTATAAAGAGGTAAAATTTGTAAGTTTGTAAGTTTGTAAGTTTGTAAGTTTGTATGTAGGGGGTAATCTCTGGAACTCATAATCCAATTGTAAAAAAATTTTAACTGGCAGAAAGCTACATTATTCCTGAGTGCTATAGGCTATAAATTGTTTCTATAGCATGTATATTAACCGAGCTATCACAACTTTTGTCTAGCAAGTCGGAAAAAAATACCTCATAAAACCGAATTATTTGCGTGCGCTGCCTAAACAGTTGCTTAAAATTAAAAACAATGTATGGCTACCTGGTTCGTCTTAATTATTACTACAAAAAAGTCCGCGATACCATATCTCTATCTTTTATATTTTTTCTTTTATACTTCTTTTATTGCATTAAAAATAATTTTTTTCGGCATACTTACGTTTGGCTGATTATTTGAGCAACAAAATATTAATTCTTATGACATTAAATTATTTCAGTATCACAAGAACATCATATAGATAAGATTTGCCATTTACAACATATCAATTGGTCATACAGTTTCGGAGATAATTTAAAATGACTAAAACGCAAAATGCATACTAAATAGCATAACTTTCATTGTGCAGACGTTTTACCTATTTTTTTTTTATTTTTTTTTTTATGCTGGGCAAAAATCATCTTATGACAACCCCCGCCCTTGGGTGGAGCGGGAGATAGTGTCAGACTCTTACTGACTAAAAACCCACCCCGTTCCTTCTAGCCTTCAAACCAGGGCACGAGTTCCCTTTCGGATAACCCTGGACCCGGTAGGCTTTGACCCAGCTGGGCTACTGCTGTTGCTGACAACTTCTTGAGGCGCGCGGGAACAGTGCGCGCCGTCGACGTCTTGGGCTCGGTCCATTACCGGACGATCGGACAGCGAGCTACCCATGGCTCGCCGTCCGCGAGCCCGCGTCTACGGTGGCCGGAAATCGGGATCGGAATCCCGGCGGCGGCGGCGGGGGCGCCGTTGCCTGATGCGGTCTGCCTCCTCCTTTGCTAGCATTACTGCTTCGCAGAAGGAGGCGACCGCCTGCCATTCCTCCTCGCTAAAGACTATGGCCTCAACCAGAGCCCGGCGCGAGAGGTCTCCGCCGCCGATCGCCCCCACGAAGGCACGGCGATGCTCTGCCCAGGGAGGGCACACCTCGACTGTGTGCTCCACCGTGTCCTCCGGGTGTTCCGCACAGTGGTGACACCCGGGCTTCTCTTCCGCTTTAATTCGGTGCAGGAACCTCCCGAACTTGCCATGTCCGGTGAGGACCTGTGTCATGCGGAAGGTAAGGATGCCGTGAGGCCTTTCCAGCCACGCCTCAAAGAGGGGACTTACCGCCATAATTGTGGCGTGCCCAACGTTTTACCTATTTGCCTGTAGATGGCGTTCTGCAATTACGTAATTTTTCTGAATCGCGGTGTTAAGTGGTAATCGCGGTGGTAATCCACAGAAAGTGGATTGATGACCCTCTCGAATTATTATGCCCACGTTGTCGTTAGTTGGAGTTCTTCTGTCAGTTGCTTATTGGTTTCGGTTGTTTCGTTCGTATGGTTGTTGTTATTGATAGATACCTCATAATCGAAAATATCGTAATTTCGTTGTACGTTTGTTTTGTATGTTCATAGTTTCGTACTTCGTTCTATCGTAATAATCGATACGAGTTATTCGATATTACGATTGTTTTGTTTTGTAAAGGCGGACGGTGTTCGAGTCGCTCTCCCTTTGTTCATAATTGTTTTCAAGTCTGTGCGTAGTTTGTTGAGAGCATGTCTAAAAGGAAATCTCAACTGTCCCGTCGGTCATCACAGACAAGAGCCGCTCGAGTACGCCGTACGGAAGAATCTGCCCCTGAAAATGAGCAGCGCCTCTCGAGAAATAGAGAATATATTTCGCAAGCACGCGCTAGAGAATCTAGCTCTGAGCGCTCACAGCGCCTCGCTAGCCAAAATGTGAGGACGTCGCGGGCCCGTGCTCGAGAAACTAGCGCTGAACGTGCGCACCGTCTATCTGAGTTAAGGCAGCATGTCTCTGAGACAAGGGATAGGGAGACTAGCGCTGAGCGCTCGCAGCGGCTTGGTAGGCAAAATGTCATAACATCGCAGGCCCGTGCTTAAGAATCTAGCGCTGAACGTGCGCAGCGTCTATCTCATTTAAGGCAGCATGTCTCTGAAACAAGGGATAGGGAGACTAGCGCTGAGCGCTCGCAGTGGCTCGCTAGGCAGAATGCCATAACATAGCAGGCCCGTGCTCAGGAATCTAGTGCTGAACGTGCGCAGTGTCTAATCGAGTGTAATCTTATTTTAAAACAAGAAATTTTCCGCGGACGAAGTCGCGGGCAGAAGCTAGTTTTTTAATAAATAAACAAAACGATTTATAAGGAAACCCGATAAAAGCAATGAATTTTAAGTATTACGTGACCTTAGCTAGAGCTGTCACAATTAATTAAATTTTAACGTCACTTTTACGGCTCCCTTCTCCATAAACGCCATATAAAGAGCTAAAACTCATTAAATGATGAGAAGCGTGCGAGTAACAGATAAAATTACTTATCACAATAGACTTACGAAGTCATAAGGTTTTAAGGAGCTTGAGCATGATGATCCCTTTTAATAATATAACGCAAATTCATCAAATTATAATTCAAAATTCCCTTTGATGAAACCGCAACCGTTTTCATCAGCATGGTGCAATTTTGTGACTGGATTTCTCCCCACAGTTTGCGACGTTTGAGGAATATAATTATTAAATGAGTACTTAAGTAAATAACATTTCTCAGATGATAAACCAGGTCTGATGAAACGGAACTTGTGTCAAGTCGAAAGTCAAGCTTATCCAAAGAGGACACTATAAATAGCTAGGATTAGGATGATGTATGATTAGTTTCACGTTGTAAGAGTCAACTAAGAGTAACGGTTACGTTACATTTAGGTACGCTACACGTGGATTAGAGTCGTGCCAACTAATTTAGGGTTAGCTACACCCATAAGAGAAAACGAGCACAGATACTGAGCATAATCCACATTAAATATAATCGTAAGTGTAAAACAGAGACGTTATCGTCTGTATAACAAAAACAAAACTGAGCAGAAGAGCACGCACATTTATTTTAAATTCTTTTAACTTTATAGCTACCCTATGGATAGGAAATGAAAAATCGGTCAAGAACAAATCGAAATTGCGCTGGAATGCGATTGGTTCAACCACAAAATATACACTGTAAATCATTTTAGAAAGGTTTGTTCGAAGTTTTTTTTTTTTTCATCAGAATAAATACCGATGAGTGTGATTGATATCATGTGCCGATTGAGTAAATACCCAATAGTAGACAGTTTGGTTAAGAACACAAGAAATAACTGCTAATAGGGCTGGTCAAACGCCGCTTCAAACCGCTTGGAAGAAGTTAGATACACATGTGATCGATAAAATAATATGTTGCTTTTGTCGTGTCAATATTTCAATATTAGATTTGCATATATAAAACCTACACCTAGCTAATGTTAGATACGACAATATGTGTGCAGAATAAAATAACGCGTTTACATGAATTGATTCAATATCAAAAGCAAACAATAAAGACATAAGAAGATCATGACTCGTAAACTTCTTTCTCAGCCCCGCAGAAACCGAAAATGTATAATTTGCATGAATGTTTTAATCTCGTTAATGTATCAAGACGTTGTGGGCTATCCACCCTTGTTTTTCCGCTCCAAAATATTCTAGAAGCTGCATAAACTGGGATATGGGACTGTGCCAGTGGGGCTCTTGATTCGCTAACGCTACGAAGTGGGGGATAATAGTTTTACCTCACCTCCAGCCGAGTCGGGCGAGGCCGAAGTGAATAAACCGACGAGTCGAGTCAATTTCCGATATTAGATTTGCCTACAGGCAGAAGTGAGGCGACGCACAGAGGAGTATTTGATCTAAAAAACCGATCAAAAGTCGAAAACTTAAATTTTATTATATTGCTTTACAACTATTGTATCGTGAAAGCCTAATAGCTATTACGTCACTAAAGGGCCAGCTTGGCCACACACCGCCTCTCCATAAACCATAGCAGCAGTCGGAACCCAGTCGTTGCGTGAATCGTATGTCTTTGTTTTCGGCACTACAGTTAAAACGTGATCTTTAAATTGCATTTAGTCTATGTTTGGTGAAATTGTGTGATAATCATTATGGATATTTTGGAACAAGGTATGTAGTTACTTTATAGAAGCATGTTTATTTTGATATTACATTTAATTTAAGTGACATATTATGCCTTAAATGCACACCATAAAACATTCATTTTTTTTTTAGTAAACTCTATAATTAAAGGTGTTTTTGTTTATGAGTTAAGCCTAGTTAACTTATGATTCTGGATTTAACTTATAGTTTCATTATCCTAGATAAGGTTTTTAAAAGAAAATGTCCCGCATATACATGCCATTTTTTTATTTCATTTTTTTGCGTAATTAGTCGAAATTAGCTTTTATAAAACAATGTTTTATTTTTATTTCTCTATTCCAGAATCACCAATGACGTCGATGGAGATGACTAGAAAATCACTCTATGAAGTCATAAAACAATGTTCGGACAGAAAAATAGACCAAAAGTTTGAGTTTTTAGAAAATCGTCTTAAAATAATCACGAAATGCCCTGAAAACAAACAAGGTTTATTGAGAGCTGCCGTAAAATCATTTAAGTACCAATATAAACAAAAATGGGCAGCTGCTAATAACAAGGAAGAACGCTTCTTGACAAAAAATGAACACTGGCTCAATACTTTTATCACACTGCCTGCGTGGACAACAAAAAAGGCCGGCAGACCAACAAAAGAATTCAAGGAATTGAGCGATCAAGCAAAGAGGCGTAAAACAAAGGATTTGAGGGAACAAATACCCTGTGAACAGTTAACCTATGCAGCCCAAATGAGTCAACGTGCTGCAGGACATGGTGACGCGGCTAAAGTTATGAAAGATATGACTTTAACACCAACAAGAGCCAAAAAGTACAGAACACGTTATAGTTCAACTCAAAACGAGGTAAAAAAGCATACACCATCACAAGCATTAGCTATTTTCGTGGAAGCTGATTTGACAAGAAAACAATACGAAGTTATTCACACTGCGAACAAAAACATTTATCCGTGTTATTCACTTGTTAAAAAGGCAAAGAAAGACTGTTATCCGCGTGAAGAGTCGATGAGAGTTACAGAAACATGTGCTGAAATAAACTTGCAGGATCTTTTAGATCATACATCTGCACGGTTATGTATGTACTTAGATGAAGTACTCGAAAGTTTAAATGAAGAAGAAATAAGTTCTTTAGAGCTATTATCAAAATGGGGTTGTGATGGTTCCCAACAACAACAATTTAAGCAAAAATTTGGTAACAGTACAGACAGTGATTCATCAATATTTCAGAGTTCATTTGTGCCCTTACGATTGATTAGCAATATTGGTGACCAAAATAAGATTATTTGGCAAAACCCAGTACCTTCTTCTGCAAGATACTGCCGACCCATACGAATCCGTTTTGTTCACGAAACAAAGGACATCACAAATGACGAAATCTCCTACATAGAGAATCAAATAAAAAATCTGAAAAAAAGTGAAATAACGAGAACAAATGGTGTTATATTAATAATAAAGCACACATTAGCCTTTACTATGATTGATGCAAAGGTTTGCAATGCTGCAACAAATACGTCATCTACCATGAGGTGCTATATATGTGGGCAAACATCAAAGGACTTCAACAACTTGATTAAAAAAAACATAGATAATCCCGATACTCTTAAATTTGGGTTGTCGACACTACATGCCAGAATTCGATTTTTTGAATCACTCCTTCATTTATCTTATAAAATACCTATAAGAAAATGGCAGGCAAGAACTCAAGAACATAAAAATATAGTGGCAGATAGAAAAAAGAAAATTCAAGAAGCTTTTAGAGAGGAAATGGGGCTGCTAGTGGATATTCCGAAGGCAGGGTTTGGGAACACTAATGACGGGAACACATCAAGGAGATTTTTCTCAAATCCCGAAATGTCTTCTCGCATTACAGGGGTTGACATTAATTTAATTAATAAATGCAGTGTCATATTAGAGACCCTGTCAAGTGGTTTAAAAATTAATACGCAGAAATTTGAAAACTTTGCTGAACAAACTGCAAAGCTTTATGTAGATTTGTATGGGTGGCACCCCATGTCGCCTACAATGCACAAAATTTTAAGACATGGGGCCACGGTAATTGATCACGCTATTCTGCCTATTGGCCAGTTGTCGGAAGAGGCGGCTGAGGCCAGAAACAAACACTTCCGCATATATAGACAGAATTTTTCCAGAAAGTTTTCGCGCGAAGACTGTAACAAAGACGTGTTAAACAGACTTCTGTTAACTTCGGATCCTTTTTTGAGCAGTACCAGACAAAGGCAACGGAAAAAAAGTAAGCCATTTTCCATTGAGGCATTAGGACTCTTGCTCCTGGAGACATCGCACACCTCATCTACAGAGTCTGACAATGAGGAGGACGATGGATCTAGTGAAAGTGAATCAGAATAGAAAATTTTTGTGTAAAAACTTTTTGTGTAAAATTGTACCTGTGTATGGTGTTTTAAATATAAAATTATCATTTTAAACTACTTTTTATTATATATCCAATCGATAATTAACACAAAATAATTTTGATCGACTTTTTATGTCAAATACTCCTCTGTGCGACGGTATTCCAAGTCTGCTTTATCTTTAGATAGGGCATTAGTCGAATGGAGTTTTCAATCAAGCTGTGGCGTCTTGATCGATACGACTAACACTAATTGAATTTGGACGGGTTTAAGATTTTTCTTGCTTTTACGTAAACTAAATGTCCTTTGAAAATGCGATTGAAAATCTTGTAAAGTAACTTGCATACATGTAAAAACCAGCTATGCTTTAATGGACATTACTACGCTGTCGTTAATACCCCTATGATTAGCTAGTTACTTGTTCAGAACATCGACGGCCAAGATTACACCCTAAATCTTGTCTACGTTGCTATGGATGCGTTTGATATCAACCAACCAGTCATATTTATTGGTCCATTTAGCCTAGTACTGGTCGATTATGCTATGTTTTTATATGCATGGTGGCGGAGGCGGGACTACGGGAGCGCCTCTCCTCTCACCGATACATCTCTTAATACGAGCTGCGCATCTTACTCGCCCCGCTACATAGCTTAGCAACAGTGGAAACAGTCACATAGTTTTGTAGTTTAGCTTTCACATTCCTGCAGCTAAGCTGCATAACACATCTCTGGTGAAGGATCCAAATTCAAACAAATCCAGAAAATAACTATGTAATGTATATACAAATTATAAGCACGAGCCATTTCGAGTACATACGTCGTTGTCAACTGCCATGAAGGGCACATAAAATTCAATAAATAAACTCCAGGATCAAGTTATATCTCGAATGGGGGCTTCATAAAATCTCCCAAGTTCGCATCCAATGACATTGGCTGTGAGCGGAGAAAATGTAGGAAATTGTGTTAAAATTCACGGGATTACGTTCGTCAAGGGGGATTTCGATCAGAAGCATCCGGAAAACATGCGGCCTTGCCAAATACGTGTCTCTGCTTAGTGAGATACGTAGATATTCCACGAAATTCAGTCAATGAAATTATTACAGAGTAAACATTATATGAGCAAGTATAAACATCGGACGTCACAGTCGTTGCTACGACCGCTGCTGTTGACTCACTCGGCTCAGCGTACAGACCGAAGGTGAAGACGGAGGAAGTTTATTGCAATATGTACTACCAGATAATATTTATAGTTCTCAGTAACTATTCTAAAAATTGCACACGTCTCGACTCCACTCACCACTGGTTGAAGCTTTGAAGAGCAACGTTTTAACAAGGTTCATCGTGATATTTTGGTAACATGATAAACTCAATATTTACAGAAACAGCAGATTTATTTGAATCATAAATTAAAAACGACCACTGATATTTACAATATTGGTTACACCGAGTTTCAGTACTTAACAACTCTGTTTCCGTTTGGTTTACATATAATAATATTGTTTGTTTGGTGCCTTTTAAACATAACACAAAATATATTGATTCCGAACAATGGAACAGTGGATTAGTTAACCACGAAGCCGGTAAACTGTTAGACAATGCTTTAGTTACGCGTAGAACAGTGCGGATGATATTTGAGAACTACTGTAGGAGGGATGCATTAACATTCAGGGTATTAGCAAGCAGGGTACCTTCGAATCGGAGAGAAAACCTTTTTAGAAGCAGAACAAAGAAAAGTACGCATCGTTGCGTAATACTCGTTGTGGACTGACATCTGCAGCTTTTACACAGAAGGGACAATTTGAATTTCAAAGCTCGCCTTACACCATGCTGTCGCCATGAAGACAGGAAATATTTCAAAATCATAGAAATATGTGCTCAAATAGAGATCGAAAGAATATTTGTGTCTGATTAAAAGCTTTCTATCTAAAACCTTCATTTAGAAAAAGAAGAGAAAATAATTTTCTAATTAGGACAGGTGAGCTTTGCAAACCTTGGACATTCGCTGTAGGTACGATGCTGTGACATATCCATTGAAATGTAGTAGTGTAAGTATATCAGTGTTGCGTAACTCTCATTCATTTCGCACTAATTAGCTAATCCTGGCATTGGCGACGAGTAGGGTGTGCTAAACAGGCTCCAGGGTATTTCGCGAATCACCCAGTGTTAAGTGCACGTGAGAATTGCCGCGCTCCACATAACTCAATTATGAGCTTGACGGCACCGCATAGGCACATTACCTTCATATTGGAGCAACGCGATAACTTTTTATCGCATGCATAACAGGTATTAATTTTTAGATTATAGGCGTATTGGCTGTTAATATTTCCACCGGCAACATATAGCTGTAGGTGTTACAGCGTAAAGTTGTGAGATTGTTACATATTATTAAAAAAGAAAACAGTTCTGTTTAATTCCCAGAAATTTGGTGAAGATTACAAATGAATCGACCTCCTTCAAGCGACGTGACCTATGAATTAATCACCAACACGAAGGTTGAGAATGTGAAAATGCGCAAGAGATATAAATCCCAAATTAATTATTCAATCCACTGCTCTGTATAGTAAAAGGGTCTTGAAAGGACTCCGCGGGACCGTCGTGTGCATATGAGAGTATTACCCGAATATAAACGATTATCCTTTGACCGTTACTGGCTAATGCCGGTGAGATCTGTTCGAAGCGGTCCGCACCGGTGGATCTGGACAGTCCCCGCACGATTTCCGTTCGCTACACCACTTAGATCAGTTCAATGCACCTTGTTTTAGACACAATTGCTATGTTAAAAAGCTTGTAGGTAAATAATCACGATTTTACGCAACCTAAACCGCTAAAAGCTTTTACACGAGCTTTTCCTAAATGAAAATTTATTATTCCGAGAAGAATCTCGAAATCCAAAAATTACGAAATGATTGAATTTCATGTGAGATTACGCTAAAGCTATTCGTCCGTGGAGTACGTGCATCGCATACTAATTAGAGCTCAAAGGGATATAAATCAAATTAAGTATATAAGAAAAAACGCCTTAATGTTGTTTGAAGAAACTTAAGTTCGTGCTCAGTCTCGCTAATTCCGGTCGTTTGTAACAAACCGTTTAAAAAAAAAAAAAGAAAAAAAAAATCGCACAAATTAGTGCTACAACCAGAAAATTAAGAAAATTCAAGGAAGGTTCCTACGTATAGCTACATGGGAGAGAAAATGAGCAATTCCCAAGAAACATTAACTTGGAAGTTCGCGTACATAACGGAAAAGTTTCAGATAAGTTTGTTCCCCATTACTATATTAACTGTTTGGTCCAATTGAACGTGGGCGAGGTAGGAATGAATTTCGCGTCTGTCCTGAATTGGTGGTCATCGGCACCTGTACAGTCTGGATTTTATTACCAACTCCATTAAGGAGCGCGTGTCAGATAATTCCATTAATGACAACGAATTTATTCCCTGAAAAGTCCATTGCATCGATTTAGTGCACTTTATTTGCAGTCCGTGTCGATTGGATTATTCATTTTAACATACCTACTTTCTTCTAGGTGTTTTATAAATTGGCATAGCATCATCAAAGCAAAGACCGGAACGATCAAATGAGATTTGTGAAAAGCTCCTCCGCTGCTTTGCAGAATTGCAAATTTAATTTTTCCAGAGCTTTGCTGCGCTCCCGGTGGGTTTTAAATGAGTGTAAAAGTTGCAAAAATTGCTACTGAGTGAGTATGTACTAGGAATTAATAATAATAGTAAACGTGGCGTAACAAGCTGAACTCCAGCGTTTAATTAATATGTGAACAGATTGCTTAATTAAAATGAAAATGGTTTTAGAATCTTGGCTCTGGGAAGACTATATTCTACCGTAGCGAAGAAAATGTCTATTATTCTATATACAAACTCGTAGCTTTGTACAAGGTTTTGATGAATTTGTTCCAAATTGTAAATAATTCGTGCAGAACTGTTTCCAGTTAGAAAAGTTGTCAAATGACGAAACGAGTAGATAAAAGTGACAGGTGTTTATTTTCTAGTCATTTGTGGAATAGCACTGTAGTTCCATTTGACACTCTTGTAGTCACGCAAAATTGTAATCAGTTAATTTCTTCTTTGTAACATTGCCACGATGTTCTTTGTTAAAAAACAATATTATTGGCTTTCTTATTTCATTGAAGATATTAGTTAGGTACCTACCTGACTTGGAAAGTACTTTAACTCTTCAGATGCCGTCAATTAGAGACACGATAGTAAGACAATGACAGCGCGAACGCCGGCGTTCGCTTGGGGTTTAATGAATATACGAAAAAGATCTGACTGTTGTGGCGAAATTGTCATGACTGAGTCTATTGTTCGAACTGATGATGACCAGCCAGGGTCCAAGTCTCTACAGGGATGAAAAACGACCACCCTGTTCCAATGTATATATCAGCAGAAAAAGCTAATTGCCGTGTTTTATTTCTGTGGAAACTCCCTGTTTCCATCCGAAGCTCTGTGTGAACCTTGGCTAGTCGTCATCATAAGGTCGAACAGTCTATTCATTCGAAATCCTGTAGTAGGTAGAGTGGTTATCATGCTTCAAAAACCTAATTACTTTGTGAAAGCATTACTTTATTCTCAATAAAAAATACATGTAGGAAACCCATTACCGGGTGCAAAAGAAAACCTTCAAATCCATTTTACTATCCGATATCTAGTTGAACATCTGGATTCCATCAGATTTAGTACCGGACATTCAGCTGGACGCCCGTCCTTTTACAAAGTAAAGATTTTAACGAAAAATGCTATTACATACAACGTTGTTTACTGCACTATTACTATTCTTTGTAAGAACAGCTACAGAATGTTACTTTGTATCGTAACCACTATTTCTTATAGGCAAGAGTGCTCTATTTTAAAGCACGTTCGCGCTTTTCATCAGGTGAAGCTGCGGACACGAAGAGCCATTCCAGAATAATAATGAAATAGGATTCTTGAAACCACCGTGGCGGCATACATAATATTTTATTGGTTCTACACAGTGGAATGAAGAAAATCGTTCTGTGAGTATCAATCTATTACCACGATTCATTGGTGACTGGAATGGTCCAGCACTTATTGGATAACACATTTTTCTTGGAACAATTAATATAATTTATGAGAACATTACTCTTACTTACACCGAGGTAGAAAAAAGAGCGAATAAGCGCACTTGTACAAAAACTAACTGTCACACTAAATGATTTAGGTATCATTATGTGCCGCACTGGCGGGACAGCAGCGTTTGCGAGAAATTGGATGTGGGCGTCGTAAAACACTAGTTGTATGCTTCGTTATCTTCTGCTTTTAAATTAATTAAACTGTATAACGTGTAACAATAAACTTCCACTAATAAATCTAAAAAGGACGGAAAATTCTTACGTTCACAAGTCATGTATCTGATGATATGATTATCCGAGGAAAATTTTCAGTGTAGTAAAAACTTTTCCTCTTCAAAGGCGTGTTTGATGAATGCTCTAAAGGAACATCTCCGATGTTAGGCCTTACGTAACAACAATAAATCATGTTACACAATACGTGACTCTACACTTAAGCATGACAATAAAGCGGCAGCTTTACATACATACGTTGTCAGACACAAGCATTACTCATACAATCAGAAGACTGGATGGCGGGCACACTGCAGTTAATGCTGGATTTCATTTCGGCCTTTGAACCTATTCAATGGGGTAATCTGCGTACCTAGACTGAGTCAGAGGAAAAGAACTGTTTAGGTTTGTTAATTTAAATTAGCCAAATTATCTAGTGAGGATGAGAAGCAGACGACCTTTGAAACATTTAACTTCTTTGCAGCGGTGAATCAACCTGACGAAACCAGAGTATACGCTTTGTCGGAGGGGAAATGCAGACACGTGAAATAAAACCGTTTGGTAGTTTTGGAAATTGAGTTCTTATATTGATAATGATCGATCAGGTGAGTAAATATGGCAACCATTGAAACATTAACTCCTTTGAGGCGGTGAACCAACGTGACGAAACCAAAATATCGCACTTTATTGGAGAAGAAATGCAAATAAGTACATGAAATAATAACGTTTGGTTGAAAATTGAGTTCTTAAATTGATAATAATCATCGATCAGGTGAGTAAATATGGCAACCTTTAAAACATTAACTCCGTTGCAGCGGTGAACCAACGAAACCAAGATATCGCACTTTATTGGAGAAGAAATGCAGACACATGAATTAATAACGTTTGGTAGTTTTAAAAATTGAGTTCTTAAATTGATAATAATCATCGATCAGGTAAGTAAATATGGCAACCTTTAAAACATTAACTCCGTTGCAGCGGTGAACCAACGAAACCAAGATATCGCACTTTATTGGAGAAGAAATGTAGACACATGAATTAATAACGTTTGGTAGTTTTAAAAATTGAGTTCTTATATTGATAATGATCGATCAGGTGAGTAAATTTGGCAAAGATTTCGAAGCTCTGCTTCAGACAATCGATCGCGGAATAAGGAAAAACCTCATACAAGGAAAGAGGGGAGGATTATATCCGGCATTGTGGAGGAAAAGCCTGCCCGTAAATTATGATGCTATTAGAATGTGTTTTGACGAAACAGGATCCCATACACTTGGGTGTAGGGGATCGTATTTCGTGGGATGAATTGTTTCTTAATGTATTAGTATTTCCAAATATAGTAAATGGTTTTGTGTCGCAAGAGCTTATTCTGAGCATTGATTGATTAAGTATTATCTAAAAAGTCCAGATATAACGCGTTTCAAAATTCCAACTTTCCACTACTAGGTAATTAGTTTGAGCGGAATGCTAACTCTTTTTAAAAAATAACCTAAGTTTATCAACATCTACTAATCTGTTAAAATTAGTCGAGTCGTTTCAGAGATCAAACGAAACAAAAATTTTGAATACCGAGTAACACAGTATTTAACACAACAAACCAACTTTTCAATTTTATTTATTTCAGGTTCGTTTCCTAACCAAATAAAGAGACATTAAATCACATAAAAATTTATTGGAGCTCTGTAAGTACCTATACATGAACACACTAGTGCACATCAAAATGCAGGCAGCCATAACCAGAGCGCATAAACAGGACGGCTATTCAAAAGAGATTGAATTTATTCTCGTGCGCGGTGCAGTTGATTCTAGACAAAACTGATCTGATTCGCTTTACCGAAGGGCTGCTGTACTCATTAATTTGACTTGAGAATGACTTATAACATAATTTGCAAGGTAGAACAGAGCAAGCTGTAATTTAATTTAAATAACGAGGGGTCTGGATGGGCAGTTCATGGCATAGTATTAAGGTTTCATGAAAGCATTATTACTCACCACAAGGGTTTGCCCGAAAATAACGATCTTGAAGCTTATAAGATGCAGAATATTCG
The DNA here is from genome assembly GCA_949319445.1 of Mythimna lalbum. Classification (NCBI taxonomy): domain Eukaryota; kingdom Metazoa; phylum Arthropoda; class Insecta; order Lepidoptera; family Noctuidae; genus Mythimna; species Mythimna lalbum. Next base: position 8,591,127 of record OX439363.1, read on the forward strand.
TGAGGTAGTCGTAAAAGACGGTATGAATGCGAACTCAATCTTAACCAATGAAAATATCCCAAATTCTGAGATGAATGATTGAATTCTGACAAGTGCCGAAATTAATTAACCAAACCAAGAACAAAGTCTGAACAGATTTATTAATTACTGGCAATTAGTGATGAAAGATTAAACAAATTAACACCTGATGTAACTAATACATGAACGTACCTAAATCGTTAACGGGTTCTACATATTAATTATGGAGCGGCACAGAATAACCATGAACCCCTAGATAAACGTCTAAGGGAAATTTATATTCCTGGAATTTCTTTGAACATCGAATTTTGCTTACTTATATGCCAATCGAGCAAAATGTGAGTAAATCTAGATGTAAAGTACATTTACCGCCATTAAAAGTATCAAAGGTAAATTAATTGCTTTTCTACGAAGAATAACGAATGCAAAACTGTTTTACAATGAACGGGAAAATTCATCAAGAACTTTTCATAAAGAAAACACTATAATACTTTTTTTAAAGAAGAATGTTTATTTAAAAGCGCTTGCACATTTTGTAGCGTTAGCGCTACTTATAAAACCAAGTATCAAAAAAAAAAAACTCGTCAAATAATGATAGTTTTAAAATACTGATTAATCACGAAATCTCAAAAACTATAACACGTACAAACTTAAAATTTGGCAGGTAGGTTCCTTATAGATGTGTAGAAAGAAAGAAGAAGGGGTAGCACTCCCTAAAGAGGATGAAACGGGGGTCCAAAGTTTGTATGGAGAAACCGCCTCAGACGCGGGCGAAGCCGCTGGCAGAAGCTAATGGAGGATACATGTCATGATACTGATGAGACAGCATAGCTATCTCTCCAGAGACAGCATAGCTATCTATCCAGCTTTCAGCTTAGCCTGCATGCGAGCATGTCTCCGACACGACCCAGGCCAAACATAATTACGTTCACCATGTTGACTTTAAGCGTTTAGTTCGAGAATTACTTGCAACCTAGCTGTATAGCACGTTACATCGACGAAAACTTCTCACGACGTGCGTTATTAAATTTTCCTCAAAAGCATTAATTTTAATAATGGAATGGGCATCTCCTGTAACATAATTCATTTTTGTCATCACGCGGCCTCTAGAGATTTCAGAAATGACATCAGGTGTTGTATGGCAAGTGTTAGTCATTAGTCACTTGCCTTAAAGATGAAATGCCGTTAAAAAAATATAAAGGAAGCTTAATAGTTTCCTAATACAAAGAAAATGTTTAGTTAAGAGAAAACAGAAAGCTCTGAGAACATTACAGTTTCAATACCCTGTTAATAAAAATGTCGGTAACTCGCATGTATTCTGAACCTGCATAGTGAAATGAAACCATTCTGGGGTACGTTTCAAAGAAATTTGATTTGAATTGCGGTATCTCCATTTACAACTTTGTCTTGTATAAAATTGAATTTGAAGTCTTCGACGTACGACGGATACGTTTTCAACGTGTGCACCTATAGTATATTTCACGTTATTGCAATTGTGCGGAACACGAAACGTGGGCGTCACGTCACATCACTCGATTCCATAATGGGAAGCCAGAGTGGCTCTATAATCAATTTATTATTTAAAATGAAAGCATGAAAACTGAGTTCTTAAGAAATTGTATTCATAGCTGAGTTGTACTGAAAGACATTAGCACAGCTCAATTTATTGATTCCCCGCCATTATACTCACAAAGTAGGTTTCAATATGAGGAATAACAACGACGTGAACATGTTCCGAGCTTCATAAATTATACAGAGGTTCAGTGGAATCGCAGAAACTGGTGGGAACGTACTAGATTTAAGCACCCACCCCCTTTTTCCATGTCGTAACAATGGGGTGAACTACCTTACGTACGTCTTGAGGCTTATTGTTCGCTTTCTATTTTAAGATTGAGACAAACGAATTGAGATTCTGTATCAATTTGGATATCATCTCTGAATACGAAAATTAAATGTCACATACATGCTCATTGTATTAGTTTTAGCGACAACATTATCTATAAGTTACTGTTAGAGTCTATCAATGTTCTCCATCAAATCACCTTGAAAGGAGTCTATACTTCACAATATAGCAAGTCGAGGTGCGGTAGCGTTAACTTCAATTATGGAAAAAGCCTCATCAGCTACGCCCGTGACGTAGGTATGGGTAATTAATGTGTTGTTAGATTTTAGCTCAACGCCCAAACTAAAAGCATTATCAGGTAAGCTCATTTCCTGCTCTACTTAAAAGCAAGTGCTCGTAAAACTATTGTAAAGGACAGTACGTTGTATATTGTTAGACCACAGTATCATGGAAAAGGTTAATGCGAATTGAAAATAAGACGTTCCATTATCTCCATCCAACAGCGAAACCCACAAGGAAATCCAAGTTACATAACACCCTCTTTCTTGTACAGAAACAGAACTATACGCAGCAAAAATGTAGTCCCTTTATGGAGTCGGTCGATGAAGTTTTCGAAACCAATATAGAAGTATATAATCAATGTATTCTTGCAGTCTGCGAGTCTGCGGGCGCGTCGCGTAGTTATATAACATTCAGCAGTCCTGTCTAATCAATACGGGCGCCCGGCACTTCATGCTAGGGCCAATGTACGAGGAAAAAGCTCGAGGCAAGCTCACTCTACGGATATCTTGGCTACCATCTTGGCACAGGCTCTGCCTGACGTTGGCGTTCCCGTTTTGACGTTTTCAGTTCATAGGATCACGTGTAAACGTGACCGTTTAGATCCAAGTATCAGATATTGGTCGAATTGATTTCCATTGCCTCAAACAAAGTTTATATGTATCGGATGTTATTTTCGTTACGTAATTGGATATGTTTCTAACAACAAAATTCTTATGAAACCTCCGCAGAAGTTCTTTTTATCTTTTTGTAAAGAAATTCAAGATTTCCATTCCCCGAGGTGGCAAATGCGGTCATTAGAATATCTCCAAGAAAGAGAGAAAAATGCTGGTTGTATTAAATCTTATCTCTGGAATGTTCCGGGGAGGAAGTAGGGCCACACCTACAAGTTTTACATTTGTGAATAAAATTCCTGCCATTAGCCTATTCAATCTTACAGTACTAAGATGGGATTATTCACGAACTGCCGGTTCAGCGTGGAACGATTTAAATAAAAACCTATTTTCCAACCGAGTTACTACATTACATTGCCTGAATTCGTCTTCGAACCTATGAAGCGAATCTTTTTAGTCAGTATTATCATAGCTAGGCCAATTTGCGTAGAATGTCTATAAAATGGGGGAACTCTCAGAATAGTCCGGGGCAATGTTCGGATAAAGAATGTCATAGTACATTTTTATTACTTGCGTTGGCATTCCTTCTTTGGCACAAATAGGCCACAAATCACATTATTCTTTGTGACAGTGGAAAATGTGTTACAATTCTACATGCATTAAATTTTATTATTTATCGTTCCATATCGTTATATTATTGCTACTTTAAACATCGTATCCCCATTTCAAAAATTGTATTTCCCATTTGTATCCCTTTTAAGTGCATATTACTTACAGAAATAACTCATACGCAAGGAATTGTCTAAGTTATTAATTTTTCTTCATCTGCAGGCACGATACTTTAAGGGAAAACAAAATAACTAGCAACATAGGCAACCATTACACATATTCTCTTAGTCTTGATGTGGCACTCTCGCGAATATATATGGATGGGAATTTTGCTGCCAGAAACCACATGGAACAGTTACGTAACAAGATCTGGCAGAAAATATTTGCAATGCTATTTCCAAAGGCAGCGTTTTTACACATTATTAGCGTTAGTTTGAACATGGACTTAAGAACATTATGTTACACTTACGTAGCACAAACATTTACCAGTGTTGTTATTTTTTAATGAATAGTATAGGCTAAATAAAATTATCATCTAAAGGATAGGCTGTTTTGAGAAGACGAAATCCATTTACTACGACAAGTTCCGGCAAAAACACAAAAACCGCTCCGTAAGAAAACAAAAACTTCGTAACGTCTAAAGCCAGAAGTGAGCTTACTGATAAGCACACGAATAGTTTTCTTAAGGGAAACCCTGGCGGTGGGCCAGCAAAAAAGTAAGACGAAAAATAAAACTCTCTTCACCTACATATATTGCCGTCCTAGCCATGTTACGACTAGGCAAAATTGAACTACAAGTAACTGTGTCAATGACAAACACGCACGTAACACTAACAGGCTATTGTGAAAGGATACCCTGAATTTTGTTTCAAGGACTTTCTTCAGCAACCCCAGTCATAAACACGAATTTATTGGAACACCGACACGCAAGTCCCCTTATGACCTGTGACCTTTCCTACCAATAAAACTTTGACGTAAGAACGAACGAGGTGTCAGTCTGCTAATTTATAAGTATAGATAGCTCCTATAGGTACGTAATGTCCTCCATTTTGTAGATACGGTGAGCGCACGGAAAGCGGAGATACATTACCGACTCCTGGAAATCGATACGAAAAGTACACAGATATCGAAAATGGTCGATGACTGGAAGCTTCTAATGGCGGTGTTCATTTACATGTAAATTGACAATTTTTGCCACGCTAAAAATACCTTGATGGATCCGTACCTATCTGTCAGTGTTAAGATGAAAATGGAGAAGTTCGATTTGAGCCCAATCTTGAGGAAAATTTAAATAAATATACTTGGTAGAGCACTTTCGTATACGCAGCAATATCTTGGATTTTAGGGACAGCAAAATCATATGTCGCTGAAAAGGCTAACAGACAAAAGTCGTGGTCATTCTACAAAGGTTTTGTTATGCCAACTTTGCTACAGAATACTAAAAAACTGACCATTTCACGCTACGAGTATCCTCGAACCCGTATAATCTGATAATAAAAATGTTTGCCGGAATAGAAAGACGGAACGGTCCCAGAGGTATGTCGGATACGTAATCCCATCTGATTTATACATACGAGTGCACACTGAAAATATTTTGCAGTTATACTCGTATTCATGAAAGGGGTAGTGCAAAAAGTGTCTCTAAAGAAATGTGGTTTCATTACATTTTTCTGAGTGTGTTAAGGTCAATAGAAATAATGCCCAAAGTTGAAACGTGGCCTTGTTGGTCTAAAAATATGACGATGTGAATAATTGAGGCTGTTGGTTTTCAATGCTACGCGCTACGCAAGATTCTCGTAGACCATCGATCGGCTACGAAAAATTTAAATTGTCTTACCGTCTTTACTTTTATTTCGCCTTCATCAAATTGTAAGAATACAAGACGAGACGTCAGATGAATAAAATTTCCGTTCCCCAAGGAAAACTACTGAATGTTTCATTGGATCTCGTACAGTTTACCCACAGGGGGTTATTCTTACGTGCAACGATGACAATGTACGCGAGAGCTACTTGCATAATGAAATCGCAACATTTGAATAACATCGGCGAAGCTCTCCACCCTACGAGGGAAGCAGGATAACTCTGTACGTGAGAACGTTCTAGAACAAATGTAATTTCGAATACTGAACAGCTTAGGCGGCTTACAAACAAGATTATTCTACCACACGACTACTCTCAATGATCAAACTCGAAATTTCTTCGTTTAACTTTCTCGAAGTTAATTGAGTTATTTAATCAGAGTTGGCGAACGTATGCGAGTTAGCGTCCCCTTATTCACCTCCAACAAGACACAGCTCGATAAGTTTCCAATTAAATTTCACGAGTGGAATGTTGTGCAACACTCGAGTTCAGCAAAGTCGTTGTTAACAATAGATACGAATAGCGTAGTTCTAAAGCTCCACTAACGCTATTGTACTCCAGGAAATATTACTAGGGTAAAACACTCTTGGAAGCTGCTACCTCTGTATCATAGCTCTTACGTTGTATTTCATTTTTTATTTATGTCTCTAGTCTCCCCGAGGATACAAATCAAATATTTATTTTAAACACCAGCGGAACGATGTCAATAATCTTTTGAAGTGTGGAGAGAAACGTTCTGATTCGATGCTCAACGTTACAAGTTTGTGGGAAGCCGAGTAAATAATTCAAAACGCAATGAAAAGCCCACTTTTATGTTGGCAGTCTCTTAAGAAAAACTAATCTGGAAAGTAAACTGTCTTTCACTCGCTTAATTGATTCTGCTTTTCCACTCCATCACGAGCCATTTAATCTTTGCAAACAAAACCTTAATTGAAGCAGGTTTTACGATATGAGATTCCACGTAATTATGTCAATGGTACATTGCTTTCTATCTACCACTATCCTATATACAAGTAGTCACGCCCAATGTTCCGGAATGTTCCCTGCCCGCGCAATACGTACCTGCCTAAACCCCGGGTTACTTCGGGATTATCCCAGAAAATGCTCTAGCTATAATATTTTATTTCGAAGAACTTTCATTCAGTTGTATCTGAACAGGATTTCAAATAAATCCTGGACATATGTTGTATATTAAGACCGAGTTCCGAGAAATGGTTTTCTAATAGGAATTTTTTATTTTAAGTATAATTATATCATAATAAAATGTTTATTTCTACCTATCACTGTCCGTTATCTTTAAAATCCAACCGATGTGCCCCAAACCGTTTTAGAGTAGACTATTCAAACAATGCATGAAAATTGCATGCCTCTTTTTCGAAGAAATAAACAAAATGTATTTCTTTTTATAGCGTAGTACCTAGTACCTTATATTCGCTAGTCCCTTATCTACATCTATACTTATAATAAATCTGTAGAGAGGTCAATTCTGTACATGAAATATATTTCCAAAATAACTATCAGGGGGTGATTAGTGATCGATACTGATGCTAAAAATGCAAACAGTAAAATTTTTGTCTGTCTGTCTGTCTGTCTGTCTGTCTGTATGTTCTTTATAGAAACAAAAACTACGCGATGGATTTTAACGAAACTTGGTACAATCATTCTTCATACTCCTGGGCAGGTTATAGTATACTTTTCATTACGCTACAATCAATAGGAGCAGAGCAGTGAAGGGAAATGTTGGGGAAACGGGAGAAATTACTCCATTTTTTAAGCTTCCGTCGCGTTTGCAGCCTTAATGGTTAAAGCTACATAGAAATCATGTATAACGGAAATGTTCTCTTTAAAATTATATAAAACATATCCCACAACAGCATATGTCTATCTTTTATGGTTGACTCACAATAACACGTGTAACTCCCGATAGCTTAGCAGTTCGGAACTTTCTGTTTATTTTTGTCTACTCTTACGTTTATTATAACACTCTCACTCATCCCTAATTTAAAAAAGTTATCATTATTATCTATTCAATAAAAAAAATATCATAGAAATCGGTATAGAAACACCAAAGTTATACATGAAATACGCTAATAAGCCATCGCGCGTGAATACTGAATCCAGCCCCCCGGCTCTTAGAATTCGATATCAGACGTTTCAGATCTTTGATTTTGACGACCCCGTTGTCGCTGGCATAAGCAACAGGATCCGCGTACGAAGTCGCTGGCAGAAGCTAGTGTATAATAAAAAGAAAAACTGACTGACTGACATGTATCAATGCATAGCCACGGAGTTAGTATAGAAGTGCACAGCCGAAACTACTAGGACTAGGACCGTGAAATTTTGCACCAAGTTAAAAAGCAAGTTTAATTTGATAGTATAGCACTAAGAAAGGATTTTTCAAAATTCCCCCCCTAAGGGGATCAAACCGGGGACCAAAGTTTTTAAGGAGAAATCTACTTTTACGCGGGCGAAGCCGCTGGCAAAAGCTAGTCTCCCATAAATCCATTAGTGGATAGGTTGTTTAACTAACCGAATATTTCTGTATACTTACGAGTATATCGCATCTAGAAAGGATTGAACATTTTATATTCTACCCGAGAGAAGTGCTTGTGAGTGCAGCTCGGGGCAAATGTTTTTTTACCATAAAACATTATTGGATTCACCTCTGGCCTTTTCAGCACGTAATCTAAACGAGCCAACGTCAACGTCAACCAGTCAACTTATTGCTCCTCCATTTTTAAATGACGTAGGTAGTTCAATTTCCTACTGCATATTGTCTGTAAAACATTATAACTTCTATTATATCATTCACAATACTAGATGAAATGTCAACTGCGTCGTGAAACTGTCTGGCAGTCGTGCGATCCATCTCATTCGACATATTGATCCGGTGACAACGTGGCTAGTTTTTGTTGGAGAAAAAGGTGACCTATTTTAATGCGTTTCCGAGAAACGTGAACCACGTTTTAAAGTAAAGGACATTATCAGGCGTACTTATCGCCGATGACGTTTTAATGTTTTCACTGCTGAGACTCAGGTTTTCTTTCTAGGAGAGGAAATGGACGGTAGTCCACCGCACGGGCCTAGCGCGGGTGTGATATTTTCGAATGTTTTAGTTCTAGGATAGGCCGGTTTCGGGGCAGTTACCACTGTGCGACCACTGCTCAAATGGCGTATGGTAACTACGAAAAATACATTTACTTTTCTTTTAGTTGCACATTGTAAGAAAATTTACATAGTTCCTGTTGACTAAGTGGTAGTAGTATTGTAGTACACAGTACTAGAATTGAGTTAGGGCCAACCATTTGTTAGTACCGATGTGATTTTCAGTGTTTCTGTAAAGTATCCTTCAACATGACAGCTGATATTCTTGTGAAACTTCGCCTCTATTCCTTAAGTGCATAATGTCGCGTGCCAGACACTGAGCACAGTCAATTTGCAGTAAATCACCTAAGAGGTCAGGAGTGACGTGGATCGCGCTACACGAGCGCTCTAGAATCTCTTAAGGTAAGGTAATAACTGATGTGAGTCTAAAGGTTGCCTGTTACTGGTTTGCTTGGCAACCAAAACCTTTATAGAAACGTTCGCGTTTCTCTTCTTAAGTCTGCCAAAAAATCTGTTAAAGTAGCACCATCGAAGTTGAAACGAAAGCAAGATACTTCTTTTCTATAGTTCTCTTACCTAACAAAAGCTTTACTGGAGGAAGTTTTTAAATTACTTTATAAAGAATCAATGCAATCAAAGGAATACCTTCTGAAAGCGGGTATGCCCACATAAAAGTAGCAAACATGTCTATATCACGCAATGATACAGTAGCATCCTACTGGTGAAAGAATTTTTAAAACCTGTTCCTGTAATTTTGTATTTATTCATCATCATCATCAGCCTTTCTAATGTTCCCACTGTTGGGACTCAGAGCTCCTCTCTAGGAGAAAAAATGGACCGTAATCTATCTATATTCATTAGAAATAACAACACACAAACAACAAACCATTTCTTTTTTTATAATAATCGTATAGATAGACCCACAAATATATTTCCTATCTGCGCACAATCCCTTATAATCGCTCGAGTACAACCGTCGTATCGATTTAGTCTTCATGCGCGCCTAGGATATGGAGCGGTGCCGTACCGTAGCGTACTATAGCTAGGTATATCATAAGAAAATGCTACGAGTACATGTGCTAATCTCTTGTTAAAAACATGATAAATAAATTGCTGGCATCGTAATTCAAGATTAACTTCTACTAATGCTTCACACTGGTAATTTGCTGGCTTGATGCCAAGATCCTCCCTGCTCCAGGAACGGAAGTGGTCAAGTGCTCATTAGTTGACTTATGACCAGTTCTTTCATCCTTATGGTATACGGAACAGTTTTCATGTGAATTATGGATAGCAGTATGTGAACTGTGACATCGCCGTGGGTTCAGAGTTACGTAAGTTATCGATCCTGAAATTGAACTGACGAACGAACAAGCGGAATTATTTTACAACTCTACCTAACAAAATGCCTGCTACAGATACCAAAAATGCAAAAAGGGACTACTAAAAACAAACGGGTCACTAACTAAAAAACAGAATCATCCCCGCCCTAATTTAAACAAGAGATAACAAGTCCCAACAACAAAATTTCGTCATAATTATTAATGACGCTCGTAAAAGTTGGAAGCGTTTCAAACGTGCTTACTGGTAAGGCTCAGTTTTTGAAACGCGTAAACAATAATTGGTAACAATTTGGCGCCAGTGCATCTAAGTTATGAAACTTGCAGCACGACCTGACCGGATCGATGGCGACCTCTTTAGCGACCAATGCACCAAGTTAACTGCCCGGGAAAACCGTAGCGTGAGCTTTGTTACATTACAGAAATAAGTTGCTCGATTTAAATCGGGTCTATACGAATTGCCGATCTAGTTTTGAAACTAGTTTAAACTGTCTTATGTGAATTCGTCGTTATGGAAAATGTTCCCTCAAAGGACCCGACCAAGTTGAACGATATCTTACCCCGACATTACTTGAGTGACAGGAATCGGATTAGACACACCCAATCGCACTTTGTTCGCTAAAGTGGAACTGGAGAGAAATATTGTGGGAATTTGTCAATGTTTTTCTAGATAACTTCGTAGATCAACTTTCTTATATAATTGAGACGATGACTTATAAAGATAGATTTATGTAAAAAATTAATAATTCGCCTTCTGTCTTTCCTTTAGAAGGTTGAGACTTAGTCATAGCAACGGCCAAGTATGATGATGTCGATGAATTCCAAGTGAACTAAAAAGTAAATAGCTTTATAATGAATGCTGGTATTTTAGAATGAAAACTGTGCCCTAATTGTACCTACAATACGACAAAAGAATCGATACAGCCTGAAATGGTAAGCGACCATCGGCAACGTCTGAATAAATACGAAACAATTTTCTTTTAGCTCGCTTGTATGAAATAAAAAAAACCTTTGAGATATTTCCGAAGACGACTTTTATCGTTGTAATATTATACAAAGTCAAGCTGGGTCGATGAAGACTTCGCCATTTCACAAAGTAAAGGAAGGATACGAGAGAGCAAAAATAAAAACCGATGTTGGATGTTCCTCTTTTTTGTCAGTAAAAGCATTTGTTCTGTTTGAAAGTTAAGAGGTATTTGGTGACATTGTCAGAAAATCAACAACCGGAAAGTTTGAGGATACAATCATCGAAAAAAATTTGATTTTGGTTTGAAGTGCTTCCTTCTTTGCTCCTGTAAGTATCAGGCTTATGCTTTTGACCTTCTAGAAAGATTTGTAAGGCTCCATTACTGTGGAAAATACGGTTACTTCCGCAGACGATATCTTAGCTTCAACAAAAGGTGCCATTTCAGGTAACATGAGCTGCTCTTACAAAACAAGTTATCTCTGAGGTCTTACGAAAATGGCGTAGAGGGTTTAGTGCGAAAAAATGATATCATCAACCAGTAAAAAGCCTTTATAGGAGATGAGAGCTTATTAGACATAGTAGATTTATCCTTAGAAGTAACACCTTTTTCTCATCTCCCTTTCTTATGTTACATAAGCGGTAATCTTACGTGAATTAATTTACAAGTCATTCTAAATTATATTCAGGGTTCCATAAGTTCAGACAGTCGTTATACATCTGCTTTTTAGTGTTCTTAGGGTTGAGCTGCATCTGTCAGTATCGAACCGCACTTTCCTATGCTTCTATCTTTTTCTGTCACTTAAAACCGTCATATACAGGAGCGAGAAAGAGAGCAGGAATGCGATCGCATGCGACGGAATCGACGAGGCGGTCTACAACAGAAGCTTTCCTTACAAAGTCCTGCGTCTTCATTAATGTTGACACTTCACGAACACTATCTCTGTAACAGTAATGATTAGAAACTTGTTTCTCGTACGTATTTAGGTTGAACAGTCCTTGAGGATATCGAGCGAACAGTAAATGTTAGTTACTGAGACGTTAAGAGCGCCCAACCCATGAAGGTTCCCAAACAACTTTTACGTGATTATGACATTATTACACATTTTTATCTAGATATTTTGGAAACAGATATCTTGTGATTATTATCTAGGTTTCTATTGAAAACAAAACTTAAATATCTATAAAACTAATCCAGTAAAGACCTCTGACAATCCGCTGTTTTGCACTAATTTTCTGTGGATTTTGGCCCTTCATAAAGTGTATATATTTATAGAAACCTTGCACATTAAACCCAGGTTCTGAAAGGTAAAAACATTTTTACGTATTTCTTGGAAAAAGTTTTGTGACATATTCGAGTGAGCGATGGAAACTACCTAACGCAACCAAGCGTTCAAGCACTATCTCTCTTTTTTCGCGTCGCTCTTTATCAAACATTACGTTGGGTGAAATAAGCTTTTCATCTATGCTCACGTTAACGATAGACGAATCAAGAAGAGCCCTCTTAACGCAGTAAGAAAAGACGGAAAAATATTAGATAAACCCGAGTAATGAAAGCGCTTTTACGACCGAAGTTGTGCGTATTTTTCTCATTGACATTCTAACTGTATAGAGACACATTTGGCGATAAGTAAAGGTACCATTCTTTGTTTTATTCCATATAGGTAAATAACTTAGGAGTAGTGAGTTATAAGCAACGGTATAAGTAGCTTCTGCCAAAAGGGCTTCGCACGCAAGCATAGCCATTGGCAGAAGTTAGTTACCAAAAGTAGGTTTTTTCATACAAACTTTAGACATCTATTTCATCACCTGAATTTTGGAAAATCGTCTCTTAGTGCTCGCCTAAGTCATAAAAAGAAACCATGTGCAAAATATTACATTCCTAGTAGCTGCAGTTTAGGCTGTGTGTTGATATGTCAGTCAGTTTCTCCTTTTTTAAATAAAGCTTAATTAAGAACAGCTGGGTGTCAACATTGACATCAATGCATTTTTATTGTACTAGCTTCTGCCAGAACAGCGGCCTCGCCTGAGTTAAAATAGAAAAGTATCCCAAAAAAAACTTACTACCGCGATAAAAAGTATTCTCATGTGCTATTCCAAGACCAGTTCTGCCCGTGTGCCAAATTTCATCCAAATCCGTTCAGCCATTAGAGCGTCAAGAAGTAACAAACATACACACACAAATATTCGCTTTTATTTTATACCTTCATTTAATAAAGCCATCGAGTATAAAATGTCTAAATGATTTCCCAGTAAATTGAAATAGCTTGGATCACGTGAGCATCGTTGCTAAGCGTACGATAACTTGGGGTTTTCTAGATCCCTATCTATCATAACGAAGCACTGCCTGCTGTGCTCGCCCCATTACGAGCCCATTTCCCTAGCAGTGGCCTCAGTATATTTTGCAAAATATTCTTTGCCGTCGGGGAACTTATCATGGCCAGCCTGCCGCACGCAACGTCTACCCCTTTATATAATGCTACGCAACTGCAAAATGTATAAGTTCCGATACATACGTCGCACATTCCAGTTAGAGACAGAATATTGGCTGATTATATTAATGGCTCCGACTGAGAGCAGTGGTGGCCAAGTGGTAATGGCTCCGACTTACAAATCCTGCCAGGCGTATTACTTTGTATAATTTATTTCATTACCACTGCTCTTAAGAGCAGTTTTAAAACGGTGAAGGAAAACATTGTAAGGAAGCCGGCATGTCCTAGAACCAAAAATTCGAAGACGTGACATTCGCTAACCTGTACTGGGCCCGCGTGGTGGATTACGGCCCGTTCCCTCTGCTAGAGAGGAGGCCTGAGTCCCCGCAGTGGGAACATTAAAAAGGCTGATGACGACATTGAAGGTTAGTGGTCCCTCGCCGCCATTCAATATATAATAATAGATCATCACTATTCGATTAGGACGAGTCAGGTTGTTATCAGAGGTTGCTTCGAATGGCGGGTTTTGATTTATTATTTGTAAGAAATTAGTTTGCAATGAAAATATTTTATTCATAACAAGAAACTCGGATTATAGTACTTATCGAGATCTTTCCAAAGAGCTCAATCACGATAGGGTTATCTGGTTCAGCCTCAGTAATTCCTATGGCTACTATCCGACTCTCATCAGATCAGGTTCATAGTACCATCCATATTATTGTACTGTCATCAAAGTTACAAAGCACAATATATTATAATAGCTTTGTTCCCACTGCTGGGACTCAAGGCTCCTCTCTAAGGAAGGGAATGGGCCGTAATTCACCACGCGGGCCCAGTGCTGATTGGTGGATGTCACTTGTCTTCGCTTTTTGGTTCTAGGATATGCCAGTTTCTTCACGATGTTTTCCTTCGTCGTTTTAATAGCAGTGGTGATGAAATAAATTACAATTTGTGCAGCTAAGCGGCTGGGTTTTTTCCCCCGACCTACAACTCGTAAGTCGAGGCTGTTACCACTCGGCCATCACTGCCCAAGTTACATATGTATCCCAAATTGCAGCTGAATCGATTTGGGGTAAGCTGTTACAAAATCCATTTGAAGATCTGCCCTGAACAAAACATACATGTTACATACATTTGCAAGTTAAATAAAAGGTTGTAAAAACGATTGGCTTTGAATTTTAATGCTGTGGGTGAAAATCAACATTGGACTATGGATTCTGCAACATCAGGCATACTTATTGCGAAAATTACGACTCCGATATATTTTCTTCATGATTTGTAAATTATGTAACAATTTATATTTACTTTTTCGTGTATTTTAGTGATATTAAATATTCAAAAATACAATGATGCCATCAAAATCGAGTCCTGAGACTCCTTTTGAATTTTTTTTGCTTTTCCTCATAATTTCACATTTAAGAAACTTAACGCCCACTTGAAAAATATCAAGCGCCATCTAATGGTAGGGGTGGCGAAGTTCCTATTAATATTCTGTTGATACGTGCAATTTTTTTTCAAGTTTGCTAGGATCATTTTGTTAGGAACGTTGAAAATTTTACGCTTATCGATGGTTTTAGGTACATCGCCCCATGACAACCAATCTGGCGGTTTTAGGTATAAGAATACAAAGGTTTTCGTCCTGATAGGATTACAATAAAAATAAAAAAAATAATCGCGCCCAGTATTTAGAAGTGACGTTTTTTTTTTACATTTTTGAATATTTTTACACGTTCTCCCACTAAAATGAAAACTTGTCATAGACTTTTTTCGTTTTAGAACCTAATCTTCACAACCCAATAGGTCCCCATTACGCTTTCTGCCTTGATCACACGTACCGAGTAAACGGGTGAGACAGTGCTCTCGGCCGAGTACTCGGTACTTGTAAACACAGCGCCGAGTGCTCGGCCGACCGTTTATCTCTGCAACTCGCTTACATCACTGTCTCGGCCGAGGAACATTTTACTGTCTCACCATTTTACTCGGTACGTGTGATCAAGGCATTAGTAAATGCAAATTTAGCATCCGTGTCTCCCCCTCTACTATAAGACCAACTTTTGATTTATGAATGCCCAAAGTCAAAGTTCGAAACAGCACAAATATTAATAAAGGAAGTAGATACGTCTTTTTCTAATTTAAGTAGAATAACTCGTAGCGACGTACGAACGTAGAATATTTCGTGTTAAAGTAGTTAAAGTATCTGGATGTAACCGGGAGAGTGGAATAGGTGATTTTATTTTATTTACTGGCTTCGTAACGAAGTTTAGCAGAATTGACGGTCCACTGATTGATAATGTGTGATTTTAAAAATCCATCAATAAATTATTATAAAACAGCAGATTAAATTGGATGGAATTGAATTTTTCATGTTTTTTTTAAGTAAAACTAGCCGACTCCGAAAACATTTGTTCTGCCGTAACTATAACTATCAAAGATAAATAGGGTTCTACCAAAAATACTGAAAAAAAATCTAAAAATCGGACCAGCCGAAGGAGTTCAATCGATAACTAACATTTTCTTTTTATATTAGAAGATCTGAGAGGGAGTCAGTTTTGGTCAAATCAATCATATATATCAATTTAGTAAATTGTTTACGATCGATTTCAAGCGGCAAAGTTTTGGCAAATACCTGTGCGTTGCGAACCTTGCGTATCTTACAAATACAAGCTGTTACCAGCTTCAGTGCTTTCCTGCCCTTGAAAAAATAATAAACCTATAAAACGAAAACGTCTGTTGCTAACCGTCCGCCAGACGTCCCTCCAAGCATTCGTATTAACTTGAAATTACGAAAATCCCTTATGAAATATTTAACAACTTAAGCTACGTGACCTTCAGTATTAGAAAGTTCTTCGGTCGAAGAAAATTGTCGCCCTTAGAGATTTCACCCTAAAGTGGCGGTCATTATGTTGCCAGTAACAATGTTCGACGGGCCTGGAACCGAGATAAATATTCTCGCTTCGCTGAGGATATTCAGAAGTCGACATCGCACCGGATAGTCCTCAGGCAATGTACGAAAAAATAATAAGCAGCGAATATTTTGGCGAGTAACGCAATTTACTCAACAATGCCAAGCTTTCCAGCCATTCTTTTTTGCCGTAGTGTATTGAATACGGAATTAAAAGGGTTCTTCTCCACTCGCTTATCGTAAACATCGAAAATGGTTTAAAAGCTTGTTACTTCATTTAAGGACCGAATATTGAAAGTTAAATAATGTAAATTGTCAAAATGACTTAATAAAATATTTTGTTGTAATTTCGGCAGACCATCTTTGACGCCGTCTTAAAGAAAACACAATGACACGGCTCGTGTTTTCTATCAATTTAAGTTTACTCAGTCATCCATCAAGAAGATGTAAAGACTCAAATCTATTGTAAGCTACTGAATGACAGAGTATTTAACACTAACAGATGATTTAATTTAATTAATGGCACAATCTGTCTGTTGTTTCGCCGAGCACTAACGAGGTAGCCGTCGAGAGCGGTGTAATTAAAGCGCTTCTAAAGGCGTACGGCGTTTCTGTACTAATGTTCAGATACTCCTGAATAATATCCTCATTAAACCAAGGAGTTACACAACGTCTGCGATCGCCACCCACGACAGCGCAAGAGTTATGAGGACACGCTCTCATTCCCAACATCCTGCGGGAAGCACGGCTACTTGCGTCAGCATCGTGCAGGACCTTAGCCTTACTCTGTAGTTAGCCAGTTGTAGACGATCTCTCAGACGATTGCAACTGTGATATATGACATTCGTTTTAATACCTAGTCAGCTAACTGATTCACCATCAGAGACATAAGAGCACAGAACATTAACGAACTACCCAGCCTGATCTAGTGAATTTAAATTCTCGTGCAATTCACACTGCCTCCAACGGGTTTGCATCTAATGAATTTGCCCTGGAGATCTCTGCGAATTGAATCGAGTTATCTCTAAAAGGGTTTCCGTTTTGACGTGCCCTATATTCGCAAGGCTGTTTTCTAATTTCACAGCCGACTGCCTATCACGGGCGCTAAAAGATACGAGTGGAGTTCTGTTTTATATGTCCAAAAGTTTTCGGAATCAGGAGAAACTTGTGCTAACTGGAATGGAGTACAATGGAATACACAAAGTTGGTGGAAGTAGCCGCCGGCATGAAAATATATTTTTCAGTGGCACTGAGCATAAAACGATGTGCGGATTAATCTTTTGAATAGGTGAGTACGTCCGCTAATGATGTTGAAAAATGAGACGCATGGACTATTCAGGTGTACTCATTCATAAGCCATAATGCGAATGGCACAATGTTGGGACGGGTGTGGAAGGCCAACTATTCATATGTTAGCCGGCGATCCCTACTGGTTACTGTGTCCATCAATTCATTCACATGAGGAAGTAACCTTACTTTACAATTTGCAAATCTCGTAGTAGGTACTAGAGCACTGAATGAATGATTTATTCTGATCTGTCGTGGTGGAAGCAAGCCTCGCTCTAGCAATTGATTATAGCCCGATCACACTACCGTGTAGGTCAAAAGCGAGTGTTGTGGGCATTCGATTTCAGAAAACTGAATTCAATGACAACATAAATCATATACAAAATAACAGAATATCAACATGAATTGCAAATGTGGCCTATTTTCGGGGCAGTACAAAAATTGGGCCTGTATTTTTCCGCTATAAAAGCTAGCGTACGTGGGTATCCAGTGGAGTATTTCGCCTACGGATGTGTGGGCAACCTTGGATGAAGATGAGCTCGTTTTGGACGCGTGCTGTGTCCTTTGACACAAATGCGGATGCGTTCAATTGGCGAGGCGGCCGTTATCGAACCGCGTTAAACACCACGCAAGGCTGCACTCCCGCACTTTTGCGATGTTTCATCAAATCTTCGATTTTATAGAACTAAGAAGAAGGAGAAGGTCTTTGATTGTAACAAAACTAATTAAATAAGAAACGTTTATTGAAAATAAACCATTTACACGCACTTTTGAATTGTCAAAATTTCGGTCAGTAAAAAGGTGAAGCTAAATTGCGCATTTCAAAGCGTAGATCGTTATGGAAAAGAAGGTTCAAGAAACTCTTATTTTCAAATCACCAATTTATTGATTTAGCCATACACACAATACAAATTCCATTTGGAAAGGTACTTCCGAAGTGTTGAGTTAGTTATTATACCTCCAATCAAAATCCATAGAAGTTTGATCTTCAAATAACCTTCAGGAAAAAAGATATTTCTCTAACGGCCAACTTAGTTCCTCCCAGTTTGGTGTGACATCTATATTACTACTGGATTTATTTCCAATTTAATTGAAAAGACATCATAGTCATTGTCTGTATGACTATGTATGGAGTATGCACCTTTCAGTGTTGAAGGGAAGTCAATGCAACATTATGTAACAGCCACACCCATGAAAATTTATGTGTATCTGTGTATCACAGAAACATATTCTTGTAGAATTTTTATTCCTGGATATTTTTGTATATCATTTGTAACAAAAATTTCTTTGGAAATAAGTAGTACCTTTGTACTAATGTCTCTTTTGTATTATCTTTTTTTTTTTTGTGTGTACATAAATAGTAAAATAAAATAAATAAATAAAATAAAAGTATGGAACTATTATATTGTATCATTTTATGTATCTGATCTGTTTATCACAGAAACATATTCATGTAGCATTTGTAAAGTTTGGATTTATTATATTTTCTAGTTAGAAATATTTTTTACTTTACAAGAACCTTAATTTATTAAACCCCAAGCAAATGCCGGCCATTCACTTTCTCATTGGCTTTCTATTGTCTCTAATTATGGTATTTGAAAGGTTAAATTTGTATAACTTATTACCTAAATGTATTCAGGTAGTTTATAATCATTGTCTTCTTGTCTTTGCCATTGCTTTACTGAGGTTCAGTACAACATATTTTCATGTGTCATTCTCCTCTATCAATGTTTGTGTTAATGATAACATACAACACCCTCATCTTTCTTACATACATAGTTCAAAAATATGATGTGATACTTCTAATTGGAATTCCTATTGATTTTATAGGTTTACCTTTCCCTAGAAATAGACTACTACAATGCACATATCTCCTCAAAAGCAATTGTAAATTGAATAAACATATGTTACATAAAGTAGGAGTCAATTAGGGTTATCCGAAAGGGAGCTCGAGCCCCGGTATAAAGGCTAGAAGGAAGAGGGTGGGTTTTTAGTCAGTAACAGTCTGACACTAACTCCCGCTCCACCCAAGAGCGGGGGTTGTCATTGAATGATTTTTGCCCACCATAAAAAAGTAGAAGTCAATTTATTTTACCATATAAAAAAAAGCATTTTAACATGTACTATTCTACTGATTAGATTCTGTTATACCTTATGGTATGTATTTATGCCAGTAGAGATTGTGTATGTTTCTTCTAGATAATTTTGCATATTATTCTATAGATAGAAGGTTTGAGATGCTCGGAACTATATTTCACATCATAAGATGCGAAAAACGGATGGCAGCCCACGGCACCTGATGATGGATCACCCAGTTTTCTATAGACATCTTCAATACTAGGTATGCTGTACGTCATCTTCAATACTAGGTATGGAGATTTCATAGCAAAAATAAGAATTTATTGAGATTTTGTAGTTTAGTCATTGATGACGATAAATATTAAAAAAGTATGTATACATGGAGCTCGTCAAACTTAAACAAATGTAACAGACATGACGGCTAATGGACCTATTGAGGCACAGTTGTGAGGCATACTATTTAATTTTGGTTCCGTTTTCTTTTTTTGTTTCTACCTTTAACTAATTGTTTTTGTATGCCTTGTTTTGTGCCAAATATAATTTTTTCTACCATATGATTAACAATGTATCCATATATCACACCCATTGTCTTATAATTATGTTAGTATAAAGATTAACCTAGCTTGAATCTTATTGGAAATTAAAGTTCCTGGATTATGGCTAATGATGTAGAAGATACAGGTATCTGCCTCAGACATTTTGTAATGAAAACTTTCCACAAGATTAAAAAACAATAAATCTGAAATTTACTATTCTGAAAATATACACATCAGCAAAATATCCGGTTAATAGTTTTGCCGGTATTTGCTATTCTTTTGAATAATTAACTATGACACTAATCATGAATTAAAAATGTCGTAATTATGCAACTAATTACCTAAAAAAGTAAATGAAAAGTACCATACGCTAAATAGATACGTTCTGCCTAAGTTTTCATTCAAAATCTCGGTAAAAACAATGAAATATAAATCAAAAAGAAATCAACGGCTGGGGCGTGGCCTTCTTCAGTTATTTGTAATATATAAAACGCGTTTAACGATATTTTTTTCCATAAATTACATTCTCTAATATGTCAAATGTTAGTTAAATGAAAAACAAACCGAAACGGTCGGCTAAATCCTAAGAAAATAATTAATACTCACGTCCAGGGACTCCTTTGACGCCATCTTTCACACACAAACAAATTAGTTTGACGTTTCTCCAAAAATCGATAACAAGGCTCGTAGCTCAGTTCGGATACGCTCTGATATGCTCCTTGAAACACAAATACTACATAAAAGTTTCTGGGACATAATAATTTGGAGCATAATTTTCATGCATCTGTTGTTTTCACCCTATTTTTTTTCCCACAAATGGAATAATTTGTCTTGTATCAATTTGGCATGTCATTAAAATTCAATTTACCGTAGTTCTATTTGAGAGAGAGCCAGTCTTAAACCTCGCATCGATTCACCCAATAACTGATTCTACATACAGCAGGAAAAAAAAGAGTGTGTTGAGTAATCACAATTGAGATTCTTATTAGCGGCATATAAGC
The DNA here is from genome assembly GCA_949319445.1 of Mythimna lalbum. Lineage (NCBI taxonomy): Eukaryota > Metazoa > Arthropoda > Insecta > Lepidoptera > Noctuidae > Mythimna > Mythimna lalbum. The sequence continues at coordinate 8,611,993 of OX439363.1, forward strand.
CCTTTTATGTTGCTCTGCAGCTCTGTTAGCATAGGTCTCAATCAATATTTAGCAGGTGTACAAACCTCAGCTCGGAGGAGGGCTCACTCAAACATTCAGAATCAGAATTATTATTTTCTACATAGTTCTCGATGAGAATTATATGGAATAGGGTCCAGCAAACAGAAAAGGAAATTATTCTTTTTCAAGTGGACGAATGCTGGCAAAAAGTGCATTGTAATTGTATTTTGGTTTTTATTGTTATAAATTAATGTTTGCTTGTTCATATTGAGTTCACTGTCAGCGATTGCGGAGCATTCATTCATTATCTACTTTATTGTTTAAAACACTGAAAAGTACAAAATAACTTTAATTTCGGAAGTCGGTGTTTATATAATAGATACCTAATTTTGTCTTGTCGGTATTTAACTTCGACTTCCGAAATTAAAGTTATTTTGTATTTTTCAGTGTTTTATACAATGAGGTCGGTTTAATTTTTTTTTTGAAAAAGTTATTTATTTTTCACTTTTAGTTACAGTAGGTACCACCACTAAAAAGTACCTACCCTTCAGCCAAACATAAATACCTTATACCCAGAGTGCATCTCATAACGATTCCAATAATCCCAAATTCAGTTATATAACATTAATCTACCTTCCGGCATTATCACCAGATCAGTTCGATACATCCCCTCCCCCTTTTTTTTCAGTCAGTCATCGACTACACATATAAACAAAGCAATTTTACTTGTTACGACAATTTTGCTATGATCCTATGAGGAGTTCTGTTCCATATCTTCGAGCTTAACCTTTCAGTAAAAAAAAAACACAATTGACCGAGATATTGGTGAACATACATACTTACAAAAAAAAAACATACATTCAGCCGATCATAGAACCTCCTCCTTTTCGAAGTCGGTTAAAAAAAGGCGCTTCCAAGCATTAATCAATTCCATCAATGATGGTTTTCGTCAATCAGTACTAAAAACCGTCATTAATGATGCAACGCATTAGATGGTAGGTTTTTCGTCAATCAAGGTTTTGGCTGTGGTAAAAATGACAGCAAAACCTACCGTGTAATGTTCGCCTATTACCAGAAAAAAATATTTCAAACATTTTTTTCCAAAATATCAAGAAGCGTAATACCAGAAATAAATATTTCTGCAGTAAAATCAACCTTTAAATCAGTAATGACGTTGACAAGCTTTTCGAGTTGCCAGACGTGATTTTCATTAGGTTGGACTTTAGTTGGTTAAAGATTTAAAAGAATTCTGATAAGATATGAGTCATCCTTGCATAAAAAAATTTTGAAGCTTAATTTTATACTAACATGTTTTTTTGAACATTTTATATATTTACAAATTTAATAAATCAAGAGGTAAGGGTTCCCTGTTGTTCGCAGTCATCAACACTGAAACCGAAACGTCATTAACGTCAGGCTGAGGCTACATAACAAATAGGTACAAATACCTAATTGTAAGCAGTGAATGATTATGTATTCGTGTCGCAAAATAATAAAAAGTAGCTTGTACTAGAACTGTGATATCAAGGTAGTTGAATGCTTTTGCTAGAAATGTTATCAGAAAATTACAAACCGGCATTTTCGAAATCATAAAATTACGTAGACGCCTCACGTCGTTGTTTGTACTTGTGTTTAGTTTTTTTCATGTTTTCATGACTTTCAGCAGCGAACGTACTGCTAAAACGTTTTAATTCATTTGATCGCTCTAATTTTACTTTTGAACACAAACATGATTCAAGATTTTTATTTTAGAAAAGTGTATAAACCAGTGATGAGACTTTTTTTTTATTTAGTAGGTCCCAATATGAGGATTAGAAGATTGTCGGCTGTGTTTTGGACAACATGCATTATTGCGTTTATTTTTATATTATATGTGGTGACAGATTTGAGTTTCAAGTTGCCAAGTATAAAACCAGCAGTGCAAGATATTGATGTAAGTATATTAATAAAAATTATTTATTTAAAATGAAATAATTCTAAATTAAGGACAAAGCTTTGAATGAATATTATGTTCTCAATTATCAGAAAACTAATAATAATAATATTCCATAACTATCACACAATGCCGTCTAGTCCCAAGCTAAGCAGAGCTTGTGTTGTGGGTACTAGATAACTGCTAAACATACTTATATATTTCTAAATACATACTTAATATAGATAAATTACACCCAGACACAGAACAAATGATCATGCTCATCACATGTTCTGGACCTTTGTCCTGCGTGGGAATCGAACCCACAACCTCTGGCGTAGCAGTTAGGGCCACTAACCACTAGACCAACAGGCTAGTCCTGTTGGCTATTGAGAAAATAATATTCCAGTTAATCTAAAGAATAAAAATGCTAGAGGCTACTTTACATTCTTAATATATGTTATGTGAGAATTAAGTAATCAACCGTCACTAATAATTACATTCATTTGTTTTTCGTTTCATATAGGTTGTCTTCGAACCCGTAAGTTGACAACAATTGAGTACTTTGGGACTAGTACACTAACCCACTGTTAAAATACTGTTATATTTATATTTAATTTAACTTTTAATTTTAACTATTAAAACTTTTAATTTAATGTTTCTGATGTTTCTAAACTTATAGTTGATTTCTGGGTTAACCATAATTAACCCTTCAGATACCGTCAATTAGAGACACAATAGTAAGACAATAGATGCGCGGCCACCGGTGGTCGCTTGGGGATTCATGAATTAACAGCAATTATTAAAAATGGTACTAATGGTATTGGGTCTATAGAAATACTATTTGTGTAAAAGATGTTTAAAATACAACACACAATGCTGATAAGAAAGTTGACTTGTATGAAATATGCTACTAGATAGTTCATCAAGTCTTATCAATATAATAATAATGAGACATTGCATTACTTAGGTATGAGTTCAGCAACCTTATTTCATTTACATCTTAAAACAACGTAAATAAATAATTTTAAACTCATTATTTGTGTGTCATTAAAATACTTCAAAGTAGGTATTTGTGTTATTAAAAAAATCGCAATGGGTTTTAACATAATTTTCTTTTCTCATCCTAATTTGAGTCAATGGTCTCATCTCTGTTCTTTGAAACCTCTTGGTCCTATGTAATCTTTCTTTCTTCTAGCTTGTAAGTCTGCAAAACTCACCAACTCTGTCTATATCATCTATAATCAAGTGTCGCAACTATTACCAGGGCCTTTAATGACTGCAATGGAACATTTGCAACAGCTAGTATTATTATTTTACATTTTTCAGACAAAATGGTCATCATTTGAATCAAAACTGCGACACATAGAAAACGAGCTGAACCAACATCATGTTGTGGTCGGTGAGATTAAATCTGCAGTCGACCAGATTGTGGAACAGTCACAAGAGTATCATCCCCCACAGAAGAGGCCTAAAGAAGTAGTGTACAAGGAGCCTCCAAGAGTCAAGGAGTTCAAGGCGGTTGGTGATGAACCGCCAAAGATTGTGCGCATTCCCTTCAATGAATCAATGTGTCCTATACAGAAACAAAGTATACCGAAAACGGACATACAGGTATTTTCTCTAGTAAAAACTTATAAATCCCTCGCTTTATCTTCTTATCGCAAAGTGCTTCCAGTGTCAACGTATATCGAACTCCATAGGTTCATAAGCTATAGCATATGTATATTATATATAGCGTTTGCCAGACATTTCAAGTGTTTTCTCTTTTACACCTATGCAGCATCTTGTGAAAGCGAAATTTAAACAGCTGCATGAATATTGAATTTTTTTGTTTATAGGTAGGTAGGTAGGTATAGGTACAATGGGCGTTTTTCCGCAACTTTACGACCATTTTCAACAGTGGAAATTATTCTTAATGGCCAATTCTCTAATAGTTTCTTTAGTCTAATAATAATCATGCAAAGTCCCAACAAGGTGATAGTTAGATACATTTTTATAATAAGTTATCATTACATATTGTTACTTCATATCTTTCCTGATAATAGAATAAAACAAATAAATATGAACACTAAAACGTAGTGTTTACATACTCTTTGATGAACACTTGTGATTATGAATATCTTTCCAAGCATAAGCGGTTCATTTCTATAAAACGCAGGCCACACCGCCAGCTAGCGGGCGGGCGGGCTAGGCGGGCGAAAATCGTTTCACCTCTTTACATACTTCGGTTCACACCGCGAGCTACCGACTAACCTAACGAGCTAAGCTAACGAAATATCCGACGATTCCAGCGAATCTACTCGTTCACCTCGTTGGCGCGCCCGGTTCGTTCGCCCATCCTCCCTGTTTCGAGTAGACTAGTCGACGCTCGTCTTTCGAATAGCAGTCTAGCATAGATATAAGTTATTTATATTTCTATGCAGTGTAGTGTTTAGTTTGTGAACGATGAATATGTCATATATCGACGAAAGTCGCTCGTCTGTCCGTAGTTTTCGGTGTGAACCCCATAGTTTAGCTGGCCAATATTTCGCGTAGTTTGTATAGTTTCCTTCGTTCGCTTCGCCCACCCGCCTAGCCCGCCCGCCCGCTAGCTGGCGGTGTGGCCTGCGCTTGAAAAGCAAATTGAAGTTTGGAGGAGGGTTGTAGAGTACTATCAACTGTCTTGTAGACGATTTTGCCATTTCTTTGTATTTCTGTTGAATTTTTTTTTTCAAAGAAATGCTTCTGTTACAGATGCTGTCAATGTATGACCGAATTTTATTTGACGACCAAGATGGTGGAGTGTGGAAGCAAGGCTGGGAAATAGAGTACCAAGAAGATCAGTGGAGTCAGAAGAATAAGCTGAAAGTTTTTATAGTTCCGCACTCACACAATGATCCCGGTAAGTTATTATTTTATACTACACTGAAAAGACTGCACCTTCATGTCGCTAGTTATTTTTAAAGTCAGGGGGCGTGTAGGCAGTTAACTTTTTTTTTTCAGTATAATTGAACCTATTGTACTTATCTGCTTTATGCTAATTTAAGATTTTTAACTTATATACAGTGCAATGTACTTGAATTTTGTGGTAATAAACAATTATTATTATTATTATTATTATAATTACGATCCTGCTAGGAATTATATTCTATGATGCGTTGTGAGAGAGAAAAATCCTGATCAACCAAGACCGGGAGTAGACATTGTTAGGACAAACACGGTAATATGCAGGACAGGTTTTACACTCGTAACATTTAATTTGGAACAGCGGTACTAAAATTTTTGATTTTCCTGTATACTGCTCTTGACGTTCACCTGCTAATTAAGTTAATAATAATAATAATTGATATGCCCTTAGATACATCGTTATTTACAGACGATGTATCACCGATATAAATGCGTTTTTTCCGCCCATCTAGCAAACGGGTAGATGAATTCTGTTATGTGATAACATTTCATTCGTTCACTAGTCTATGTTTGATTTGTATTGTTTACTTGTGTAAAGCTGAAAAGATAGAAAAGGGTGTCTCTGAAATTATTATTTTTTTATGAATACTGGTGGGAAAGTCGGGTTACTTTACTTCAGGTTTAATAACCAATAGGAACATGGAATACTGTGTTTCTATTGTTTAACAAGCTTGTGCCAAAGTAACCCGGGTGACGGGCTGCGGGAATATTGTTCGTAAGAGTTACTGTAACCCTAGAACGCAAACAGCAAAAGAAAGAAAACTAGTGAGTTTTGTCAGTAAAAGTCTGTCATTCATTTTTGCTCCACACAGAGCGGGAGATGTTACGTTAAAAAACATATCAAATTGAAACCTTGAGAGGAACGCGGGCTCGCGGACGGCGAGCCATGGGTAGCTCGCTGTCCGATCGTCCGGTAATGGACCGAGTCCAAGACGTCGACGGCGCGCACTGTTCCCGCGCGCCTCAAGGAGTTGTCAGCAGCAGGAGGGGCCCAGCTGGGTCGAAGCCTACTGGGGACAGGGTTGTCCGAAAGGGAGCTCGTGCCCCGGTATGAAGGCTAGAAGGAACGGCGCGGGGTTTTTAGTCAGTAAGAGTCTGACACTGTCTCCCGCTCCACCCAAGAGCGGGTTTCGTCAAAGATGATTTTCCCCGTCGACAAAAAAAAAAAACCTTGAGAGGAAGAAAATGGTACAATCTTGTAACAATATTTTAAATTGAAACTTTTACAGCCTCGATTGTAAAGTTGTCAATTTGCACTTTTGCCCTCATACCTTAGGACCTATCAATATATTATATTAGAGAAAACCCCCCGTGTGAAGCCAGGGCCGGTCGCTAGATGAAGATAACACAAACTGTACAGCTTCGGCACACAATTTGAGCGACTGTTTTGGGAAATGTCGCTCAAATTATCACAAATCTTTGATTATGATTCGTGAAAGTCGAAGATTGCGTCACTGCTTGCTATCAGGTAGGATCGCAATCAAGCATTAGTTTATAGCAAGAATCACGCCCGGTCACGACGACCACAAGAAATGTCAACGGAATACTGTAAATTGTTCTAAAAAGTTATTTCTTCGAGGTACCTAAAATTTTAATGTAATGCCATTAAAAAAATGCTATTATATTAACTCAGTGGTCAAATGAACAGGAAACAAAAATATTTTTTCAATACCTACGCCAAAACCCGCTCTACAGGTTTTAAGCACGCAATTCACTATCTTCCACATTAGTGCGGAAAAGTGCTTACGCTCGTCCCTGCCTCAATTGATTATATTTTTATCGTCTCAGGCTGGGCGCCAAGTGACCCTTATTTATTTCTACCTAAGTGTTTTTAAAAACGTGTTTGATACACGTGGAAATTCACTGCAGCACTCGGCTCCTTACGGCTCGGACGAATTCCGCCTCAGTCGCAATGAAATAAACTTTCTCCATTTCTATCAAAATGATGAGTACCTAAAAAATTTAATCCTTACTAATATTATAAAAGTGTAAGTGAGTTTGTTTGTTACGTCTTCACGCCTAAATGGCAAAACCGATTTTGATGAAACTTGGTACACGGATGGACCATGTCCTGGAATAGGACATAGGATACTTTTTATCCCGGAAGTATGTTCCCTTGGGATAAATTTCTGCTATCACGCGGGAGCCGCTGGGAGCAGCTAGTTTCTTTATAAAACAGACCTTTGTTATCAAATCAAGGTTGGTTTGTAATCAAAAAGTGTTATCGCTGTAATATCTAAATTGGCTTATATTATACAGAATGTTTTTTTTTTTTTGTAAATTTGACCTACTATCACAATGGTAGACAATCAATGGTCAAATGGACATTTGGTTTAAGCGTAAACTATCCATAATGTTTTTTTTTTAATTCTTTGTTCAATTGTTTTTAAGTAAAACAATTACAATCAATACAATACGACCATGATGATAAATATTTAACTTTGTCCGACAAGTATTTTGACTGACCTGACTGGCCTGATGGTCTAGTAGTTAGTGGCCCTGACTGCTATACCGGAAAAGAAAGATATTGTAGATATAACCAAAATAAATAAAATCCTGCAAAGCAAATGTTATGTGTTTATATCAAGAAAAACTCATGGTTTTTTATAATTTATTGATTGCTTTATCGCGGTAACAACTGCCAATCAAATTAATTGATAGAAACCGATTCGAGAGGTAATTTTAGAATAATCACACTTTATACGGTTTTGTTAGGTGACAAACAAACAAACTCACTTTCGTTTTTATAATATTTAAGGATATATTCTTAATTTCTTAATTGTACACCACATATACAAAAATACAGGACAAACATTATTAAAAAAAACGTTTACAATGGGCGGTCTTATCGCACAGCACAACCTTTGGATGGACTGAAAGAATGGAGATAGATATTATCAAACTTTAATGTTTAAAACGATCTGGCCAGTTTTACTTGGCCATATCATGAAGTGGTCAATTTCTAAGATCTGGCCACATTTCTGCTATTTATTCTGCGGGCGAAGCCGCTGGCAGTAGGTGCTAAGGGAACACATTTATTGTGCGTACAGCCAAGGAGTGGAATTCCCTGTCGGAGTCTGTGTTTCCTGATAGCTACAACTTAGAGGTTTTTAAGTCAAGAGTGAATAGGTTACTTCTAGGCAAGCGCGCTCCATTGTCGAACTCATCATCGCTAACCACCCGGTGAGATAGAGGTCAAACGCGAGCCTATCAATAATAATAAAAAAAAACTAAATTAATACTTTTCAGTTACGCTTATTTACCTATGAATATATGAGGCTACAATAATTCGCGTAGATAATTCAATCGAAGGACGTTGCTTATCGAACACATTTGTACAAATATTTAATATGTATAGAAAGTTTACGATCATCATATCTAAATAGGTAGGTAGGTATTATAATACTATCTGTTCCGTTAAAACATCGTTCGAAATAGTTAATATAGATAACTATTTTTCTTTATCGTCATGGTTTTATATATTTTGAATATTTTCGGCACGGTTGGCGCAGTGGTTGAGCGATTGGTTGCTGTGCTGCGTGTCGCGGGTTCTATTTCCGCACGAGATAAATATTTGTATGGCCTACAGATAAGTGTTCCGGGTCTGGATGTCTTGTTTATATGAGTTTACATGTTTGTGAACGCATCCACGATACAGGAGTTAAGTATACCTAGTGTGGGGCAAAGCATAGCATAGTCGGCCTTATAATGTTCCCACTGTTGGGATTCAGGCCTCCTCTCTAGGAGAGGGAATGGGATGTAATCCACCACGCGGGCCCAGTGTGGATTGGTGGATGTTACAACTCTTCGAATTTTTTGGTTCTAGGACATGCCCGTTTCCAAACGATGCGAACGAATTTTCCTTCACCGTTTTGAGAGCAGTGGTGATGAAATAATTTACACAAAGTAATGCTCCTGGCTGGGTTTGAACTCGCGACCTACAACTCGTAAGTCGGGGCCGTTACCACTCGGCCACCACTGCTCCAGTGTGGGGCAAAGTTAAAAAAAAGAAGAATATTTAGATACATTTTCCGTATTGCGTCAATACGGATTAGAAGTATGTGCAGATTTAATCTAATACAGTTTTTTGTTTTTAATTTGGTATCGACGAAAGCAACTGTATTTTCAATAACTCATAAATTCTGAGTATCAAGTATATGAGTAGGTATAACGAGCACAGACTTATATTTGTCTGTGATAAAGTAGTAAACCTCTAGTACCTTGGTACGCCTAGCAAGCCTGGTGGTGGGGTGGCCTTGTTGGCGGACAAAAAATTACAGATCGTGTCCCAAATAAAAAGCTCTGTGTGCGAGAGGTGGCTGCACTAGTATTGAAATAGAAAACGTCAAAAAAAAATAGCGTCATGTCAGAGATTGTCAAATGGAGTCAAGTTGTTGCCACTGTATAATAGAATCGGTAACAAGTTTGTTAATAGGGAAATATATTGTTTAAATCAATGTAGGTAATTAGCAATAGGCAGTCGAGATAATTTTTAGCCATGTTAATGATGATAAATCGAATCAAACAATAAAACAATCAACTCGAGTTGGTTTTTCCTTGAACGAACTCGTAACAAAATAGTAACAATTATACTCCTCCTAATCACCAAAATACAATTGTTTTTGACCTAATTGTATATTAATGTCGTTAGAAAAAAAAATTGCCTACGGTGGGTCAGCTTTTCATAGATAGATAGATAGAAAAATTATCATTATTATTATTATTTTATATTTTCATATCGTCGATTGTGTACAGAAACACTTGTGTGTGGTAACAGGTGTTATGTGTGTGTGTGGAACTTCCACCAATTTTTTTTTGTAGTAGGTATCTTGGGACCACAAATAAAATAAGTACAGTTTTATGGTAATTATACTTAAATGTTTTTCTCCTTGTGGTCCCGAAAAACTACTAAAAAAAAATTTTTTTGTAGATTGAAGTTGGGACCGCGGTTCCAGTCCAAACAGCCTCACGACTCCACTTTTGACCAACGAAACTAATACTTAGAAAAAAAATATATAACTAGTAATAAAAAGAAAAATCATATGCAACAAAAATATTATATAACGTCCTGTATACCGAGTTGATTGTTATATCTATATCTTTAATTATATATAGGCAATACGGCGATTACATTATTTTAAAACGAGTGCATGCATTAATACTATCTATGTAAATCACGAGATAAAATGTAGTGTATAGATAAATAAATTGAATGGATTTTTGTTGTCGCGCGGCTAGTTTGGTTCGAGTGACCCTTGAGCTATGCACAACTTAACAGGCGCAAGGACGGGTCTTTGCGAATCGGTTTCTATTGGTTAACGAGTTAATAATAATAATATTCCACAACTATCACACAACGTCGTCTAGTCTCAAGCTAAGCAGAGCTTGTGTTATGAGTACTAGACAACTGATAAACATACTTATATATTTCTAAATAAATACTTATAGTAGGTAATAGTAATAGTATAGGTTACTTCTAGGCAAGCGTGTTCCATCGTCGACCACATCGTCGCTTACCATCAGGTGAGATGGTGGTCAAACGCATTACTATCAATAATAAAAAAAAATACATATTATAGATAAATTACACCCAGACACAGAGCAAATGATCATGTTCATCACATAAACATTTGTCCTGGGTGGGAATCGAACCCATGACCTCCGGCATAGCAGTCAGGTCCACTAGTAACCACTAGACCAATAGGCTAGTCAAGGTCAGGTCAATTGGGGCCAAAGAAAGCCGCGAGGGACTGTGGGATTGTGTGCGTCCAGATTATCCTGCCACCTTTTTCTAGGGTGGCCTCGACTGCGCTTTCCCTCTGCAGTAACCCACTGCGTGGTGACACTTGTCCAGCGGTCGATGTTCATGCGGCTGACGTGACCCACCCAATTCCATTGAGCCTGGCATCCATCTTGCCCACGTTTATTACGCCTGTTTTGGAGCGGAGCATGTTATTCGAGAAGAATGTCTGGAGGGATTTGGAGCCTCTTCCTTTGCACAGCAGTGGGACAGTAATGACTACGAAAAAAAAAAAAGAATAAAACCTACCTGTGTCCTTCGAACATTCCCGCAGCCCTACAAGGACCTCTAACCGTGGGGTAATTTGGTTACCTAAACACGGGCAGAATGATATTGGATGGTATGCTAATGGTTTTTTTAGGCCCGTTAGAGTGGAATTTTGCTGGCTCATTCCAGTACGGCTAATTCATCAGACTCACACATGACTGGCGAAATGTTTGTTTACCAGTTACCTATGCCTACTTCTTTGAAAACTACCGTGATGATATGTCGTGTGTTGTCGTTTACGAAGCTGCGACACGCGCTGAAAGATAAACCTTGTCATTTTGATTTGGGTAGCGAATTTTTTCGCTTAATAGTTTATAATTAAGCGAAAAATACAGTTTTGTAACTCCGTATTATCCACGGATATGTATTATCGCATTGATACCTTTATTATAGTACTAGCTTTCCGCCCGCGGCTTCGCCCGCGTGGACTACAGTTTATATCGCGCGGGCAGAGACCCGTGCTTAACAGTGAAATTATAGGTAGCCTATGTGTTATTCCAGTGTCTCTTCTACCTACCTACCAAATTTGATCTAAATCCGTTCAGTAGTTTTTGACAGACAGACAGAGTTACTTTCGCATCTATAATATTAGTAGGGATTAACTTAGCAAGAGACTGTACGGGACGTTCTTATTTTTTATCGACATTTATTGATCAGTACAAAAAAGAGTGACGATAGGGAGGCGTTAAGTCGATTAGACTCTGCAAATAATAAAATGTAAAATATTATTAAACTAGCTTTCTATCGGTGAAAATATTTTAGCAATCGGACCAGGACTTTCAGAGATAACCTCCTACAAACAAAAAAGCAAACTTTACCTCTATATAAAATAAAATATTAATACAATGATATGTAGATTAAATAATAGTATTTTTTACTTTTTAATAATAATAATAGTAATTCTTTATTATCAGGCAACTAAGGCCCATAGATAAATACACAAATAATCTTACAAAATAAAAAACGAATACATAAAAAGATACTATAACTAATTATTATTAAACTATAAACTATTGCACACGAAGTGACGGCGACACGCGATTGTCGATAGAAAATAAGAACGTCCCATAAAAATATGTACGAGTAGTCAACGAAATTCATTCTTACGTACTGTTTAAACAATAGCTTCCATTAAATTGAAACGTTACTGAAGCTAAAATTATCTACGTACCGAACTGTCAGAGGAACAAAGCCTTGTCGCTTTGTTACGGGACATGTATTACACCATTATTATGGTAAAACAATTGAATTTCCCTAAGCACATACACCGTAAACTTACAACAATAGTAGCTAAGGCCACACAGAATTTTTAAAATAGTAATTGTTCGGCAAGAGAAGACCATGAAGAATACATGTTATTATAATATTTATATATAGATCTTTTATTACTGCATGTGTCATTCACCAACCAGCACTAGGCCCGCGTGGTGGATTACGGCCCATTCCCTCTCCTAGTGAGGAGGCCTTAGTCCCAGCTGTGGGAACATTAAAAAGGCTGATGATGATGATGATGATGATTTTGCTACTAGCAAATAATTTAAGAAGTTTTCTATACCCTATTCGCGTTAAGATTAGACATTTTAAAAACTCTTTTACTGTCTGGTCAACCGATTTTAACTTCTATTTCATAGGCATAAGGATGGCATTAAAAGCATACAAGCTTTTAATGAAAATATTTTTTTCATAGCAAGTTTTTATAGCTCGGTATACCTCTATACATAATTAATACACGTCAAGACGAATCATATGAGCACAAAGAAACGATATTTGCGTGTTATTGGCAATGAGGATAATTGCGGATCTGTACAAAAGTATTAGAATCTCCACTGTAGTAAATTACATTAATTATGATGATGATTATTATTTTTAGAAGATTAGATTTAAAAAATTCATTAATTATGATGATGATTTAGAGATTCATGTTTTTTTTATATCGTGCTGTTTTGGTCACGCATGCGGGATTGCCTCGTAAGCGTAATCCCTGTAAATGGTTTTTTTATACGCACGCGGGACGCGGGGCGTGGTCCCGGAGAGCAGCGCCATTGTACACAGCAGCCCGGAAAAAATTAAAACGTAGGCAAGTGTGTCTCACGCTGCGTGAAATTTTCTGCATGCGGGCAATCTCGCATGCGTGATGAAATCTGCATGACATTGACCCATTTTCTGGATCCTATTTCATCATGAACCACGATTGTAAAACAAAAAACTCGCACAATATAAATTCCTGTCATTATCATTCGTTCTTGGAATAAAAAAAAAAAATGAACATCTCTGATTGTTGTCAAAACATTGCAGGCTGGATAAAGACATTCGAAAATTATTACAAAGCGCAAACTCGCGCGATATTCAACAACATGGTGGAGAAATTATCGGAAGGCATCGGCAGGAAGTTTATATGGGCCGAGATCAGTTTCCTGGCACTCTGGTGGAATAGCGATGCGACTGAAAAAGACAAGGCTGCTTTCTTGAAGTAAGTATGTGCTGATCGTAGATTTGTCAACAGGGATCGCCGATCGCTTTAATAATATATTTGAATCGCTAAATGTGTTGCTAAGCGCAAATCTCGAACACAGCTGAACCGATTTCATTAATTCCTTTTTTGTTGTGTTTGTTATTGCAAGGAGAAAGTTGTTTTAAAAAAATGAATAGTGTAGGGTACAGTAGGTTTGAGTAGGATAGAGTAGAGTAGGGTAGAGTAGAGTTGGGTAGAGTAGAATAGGGTAGAATAGAGTAGGATAGAGTAGAGTAGGGTAAAGTAGGGTAGAGTAAGGTAGAGTAGAGTAGAATAGGGTAGAGTGGGAGCGAAGCCGTGGCGGTACACCTAGTGTTATAATAAACTGTAGCGTATCGTCGTGTGCGCCGCGATCGTGAACGTGTTAATTTTTGCGTATAGCATAGACGCGCATAATGAACCAAATAAATTAGTTCTAGCATTCACGTTTAATAAGAGTAGTATCATTGAGACTACAAAACGAAGCGCTTGTTAAAGAAATAATAACTTAATTATTGAAAAAACGTACAATAAATGGCGCAAAACTCTGTTTTGGCAATAATTGCTTTTGCGAGTACATATTTTATTATTTATCCCGTAAATGCCACTGAACTGCCTTTAATTCATGAATCCCCAAGCGACCACCGGTGGCCGCGCATCTATTGTCTTACTATTGTGTCTCTAATTGACGGTATCTGAAGGGTTAACTATACAAATAACTTTAAAAAAAAGTCGGAAACCACTTTTTTTTTAGTATGTGAAGGAAGAAAACATGCCTCTTATTCTCCCTCCTTTTGGAATAAGTTCATGAGTGATGCGGGATATTGTAGATATATCACATCAGCTTCCTGCCTTTGTCCCGTATTATTCGGGGGCGGCGCTACACGTTTTTTGTCTTCCATGCTATCCTGTCACCCGTCACGCTATCACTAACTCCCTTTTCTTTCATATCACTCTTCACACAATCCATCCATCTTTTCTATGGCCTCCCTCTCCCTCTCCAACCATCCAATGTAGATATAACACATGTTTACAAATTCATATATTTTATTTAACATAGGCCTTTAAAAAAATTCATACTGACTTTAATTATTTTATTTATTCCAGTCTCCTAAAAGCCGGGAAGATAGAAATAGTAACTGGTGGATGGGTGATGAATGACGAAGCCAATTCTCATTGGCTTTCCATCATTCGCCAACTGACCACAGGCCACCAGTGGTTGGTAGATAACTTAGGCGTTGTGCCCAAGAATGCTTGGTCTATAGACCCCTTCGGGTATTCGAGTACACAACCCTATTTGCTGAAGTTGGCTGGATTCGAGAATTCTGTGATACAAAGGGTGCATTATAGAGTGAAGAAAGAGCTCGCTGCTCATAAGCAGTTGGAGTTTAAGTGGAGACAGTTATGGGGTAAGAATCGCTATTTCCAATTGAAATACTTAGTTTAAAGTTTTGGTCTCATGATCGGGACCACAGTAAAGATGAAAGAGATTAGAAACGAAATGAGTGTCACCGATTGTCTCATACCCTTTAACTCCACTACAAGCAATAAACCAATACGAACGTGCATTACGCAACTAACAGACTATGCACACTTCGATCGCAAGTTTGCTATTGGTAGTTGAACTAAGAGCATTGCCCTACTTTGTGGCACGCCTGCTCCGCCCACAAGGCCGAAGGTGTACTGTACTTAATGACGTAAGATATTTGATATAATTATTTTTCTTCTGCAGATGGCGTTGGCAAAACGGATATGTTTACACACATGATGCCTTTCTATTCTTACGACGTTCCTCATTCTTGTGGGCCTAATCCAAAGGTAAATAAACATTTACCTAATTGCGTAGTTGACTAAATGTTTTTTTCTTTGAAAGTAATTTTATCCAAAATCGTAAACAGATAGATTTTTTCAAATTCGTAATCCTTCAAGCTGTTTGTGTACCCCAAAACTGTCAAGTAACAGAACGAGGATGCAGGCACTGATATGTGACGTCACTGCTATTAGGTTACGTATGTACGAAAGACATAGGAAGATGTACCCAGTACGCTTCCACTCTTCCTCATATTTGAAATGCTAATTGCTGGTTTATTTAATAACCGATTTTAATATTTTCAAAAAAAGATTTCTTTTTGTGTTATTTCTGGTTTATTGTACAAAAATAAAAACAAATAATTATATTGGGTACAAGTGGGAATGAAGTTAGATTTTGCTTTGATTTTTAGGTGTGCTGTCAATTCGATTTTAAACGACTACCAGGCAATGGTGTCACTTGTCCATGGGGGGTTGCACCACGGAAGATTACCGAGAAGAATGCTCAAGAAAGGTACATTAAAAGCAAAATTTACTCTGTCTGTGGGTCATTTGACATCTTAACGGCTCAACGAATTTTCATGAAATTTGGCATATGGATGGGCTAATATAAAACAATAAAGAATTGCCGAATAAAAAAAAATGGCTGGATTAAAAAAAGGATCTCTATCTTTTTATCCTCGGAGTTTGTTGCCTTGGGATGGTCTCCTATTTTCACGTAGTTGAAACCGCTGGCAGAAGCTAGTTTCTGAGATTTTTTTTTTTGAGGTTGGAAGCCATCAATCAACTCCCCTTCCTCCCCTTCTCTGGGGGTGTTATATATAAATGAAAGAACCTTCTATATGTGGTATCAAAAATCCTGGAACCTTGAGTTACCAGTTATCTAGGTTTGTAAATAAAAACTAAAGCTTTGCACATACTGCATTGCATGTGACGTCACCGCCATTAGGTTACGTGCGTAGAAAAGAGATGTCCTCACCACGCCCTCCCACTCTTCTATATCCTAATATTTATTACTCCTTTATTTTACCTTTTAAACCTCCACGTCGGATATATCCGACAAAACACACTCGTGTTTATTCCGCCAGGGTCGCACATCCACGATCAAATACACCTTTTTGTCAGCTCTGCTGTCGCCTATGGTGATAGTAGAGCTAAACGAGATCGAGTACCCAGTCGTTAACACAGGACCCTGGCGAATAGGACACGAAAACATAGAAACAGATTTCTTTTTTTCAGAGCAGTGGTGGCCGAGTGGTAACGGTCCCGACTTACGAGTCGTTCTAACCCAGCCAGGCGCATTACTTTGTGTAATTTTTTCATCACCACTGCTCTCAAAACGGTGAAGGAAAACATCGTGAAGAAACCGGCATGTCCTAGAACCAAAAATTCGAAGACATGTGACATTCACCAACACGCACTGGGCCCGCGTGGTGGATTACGGCCCATTCCCTCTCTTAGAGAGGAGTTCTGAGTCCCTAGAGTGGGAACATTAAAAATGGCTGACAATGATGACGTTTTTCAGGGCAGCAACAATCCTAGACCAATGGCGTAAGAAGGCGCAGTTGTATCGCAGCAACGTGGTCATGTTCCCACTAGGGGACGACTTCCGGTACGACCGGTCCAACGAATGGGACAACCAGTTCCAGAACTATGAGATACTGATAGACTATATTA
Organism: Mythimna lalbum; assembly: GCA_949319445.1. Taxonomy (NCBI): domain Eukaryota; kingdom Metazoa; phylum Arthropoda; class Insecta; order Lepidoptera; family Noctuidae; genus Mythimna; species Mythimna lalbum. The sequence goes on from OX439363.1 coordinate 8,628,898, forward strand.
ATAATAATGATGGATGGAATGCTGAGGTGAGCAACTTGTTATTTTATTGTCTATTATTAAGTGTATGGTATGGAGTACTAGCTGAAAGGAAATCGTTTGTCTTGGTATGGTCATGTAAAGAGGAGAGATGAAACGCATGTTGCTAATAGAGTTATGAATTTACATGTGGATGGGTGGAGAGGGAGAGGGAGGCCAAAGAAAAGATGGATGGATTGTGTGAGAAGTGATATGAATGTAAAGAGAGTTAGTGATAGCGTGACGAGTGACAGGACAGAATGGAAGAAAAAAACGTGTTGCGGGACGAATAAAACGGGATAAGGGTAGGAAGATGATGATGATGATGGATGGTATGGAGTACTAGCTATAGACAGAATTGTGATAAAAAGGGAGAGGAAAATCTTTGCTCAGCATTGAGACTAAATACGCTAAATAGTATATTTTTTGTATATAGTATTTTTTTTTACGTGTAGTAATCATCCAATGACATCTCTCGCCCGTGGGCAGGTCGGAAGGGTGTGTCAGACTTACTAAAACCACACCTGTGTTCTTCAGTTAGCCTTTGCATTCTAGAATTATGGGGCTCCCCGTCAGAAATTCCACGCGGTCCTTGAGTAAAGTTATTTAGCTATGGATTAGGAAAACCAAACCATAAAAGTGACATACCTGTGTAGCCATCTTGCTTTAGACAGTTTTGAGATAGTGCCGAAAATTAAACAGAAAAGCATATGCTAGCTAAGTAAAGTCCTGAATGTTTTTAATCTCCAAATCCTTTCAGGTCCAATTCGGCACCCTCCAAGACTACTTCAAAGCAGTCCACGAAGAGGTTAAGGCCTCATCCTTCCCGGTGCTGTCAGGGGATTTCTTCACGTATGCTGACAGGAACCAGCACTACTGGAGTGGGTACTACACGTCCAGGCCGTTCTATAAGAACATGGATCGTGTACTGCTGGCTTATGTTAGGTAAGATTGTTACATTGTTTTATAGTTATGGATGTATCAATTGAATAGTCGATTGCAAACATATAGGTGAACAGTGGAGGTAGGGTTTTTGTCCAGGAATAAGAGAACAGTTCATAGCATAAAATAGCGTAACATAGCATAGAGTAGCATAACATAGTATTACATAACATCGCATAATCAGTCTTACAATGTTTCTACTGCTGGGACGTCAGACCTTATTTCTAAGAGAGGCTACGCGGGACTAGGTGGTTTGTAAATCTCAAATTCGTGTAGTGTGGAGCGACACTACACGAACTTGAGCTCGGCACGTGCTCGGCTCTATAAGTATTTTTTTTTTATATCAACCACTGATTAAAATGAACGTCCGACACGATCATAGGAGATGATTTCATTTGTTTTTTTTTTCTGAATGATGATGACGATCAGCTTCGGGTTTTAGTGCATTTTTTTCCAAAAAACATGCGTTGCCTTTAACTACATCCAAAAATATTCACTTACAGGGCAGCAGAAATAATCACAGCTCAAGCCACAGCGTCTCACGCGGTGTCCAACATAATGTCACTGCAACTGCGAGACAGGGTGGAGCAGGCTCGGCGCTGGCTGTCGCTGTTCCAGCACCACGACGGAGTCACGGGCACCTCCCGCGATGAGGTCAGGGAAGACTACGCTAAGAAGTAAGTAACGTCATAGTATCAAGAATCCAAAATGGCGATTATGACCTTGACCTTATGACCTTGTACTATTTGTATGCATTTTTTTTTGGTATCAGCATCCTCGAATCATGCTAGGTCAAAACAAGTGCCAATGTAGCGATACTTTCCAAGTATTTACTTCCTATCAGAACTTCGTGGCTGAACGATGGACCACCATAATACAGGCCATCGGCCTAGTTTGGTGGTTATCATCAAATATACTGTGAAACATTGTACTTGTTAAATGTGACTCTAACTACAACATGTTTTGTGTCAAATAAACGTTTTTATTATTTTTTTATTTATTATTATGCAAACAATTGTTATGACGATTTTTTCGTCTACAAACACACTAATTTGGCACGGCGCATTGGTTGAACGATTAGCTGCTGCGCTGGGTGTTGTGGGTTCGATTCCCGCAAGGGACAAATATTTATATGGCCAACAGATGTGTATTCCAGGTCTGGGTGTCTTACGGCGCGCACTGTTCCCGCGCGCTTCAAGGAGTTGTCAGTGACAGGAGGGGCCCAGATGGGTCGAAGCCTACTGGGGCCAGGGTTATCCGAACTCGAGCATGAAGGCTAGAAGGAACGGGGTGGGATTTTAGTCAGTAAGAGTCTGACACTATCTCCCGCTCCACCCAAAAGCGGGGGTTATCATAAGATGATTTTTGCCCACCGAAAAAAAAAGAAAGGTCTGGGTGTCTTGTATATTTGAACATGACGAACATGTTTGTGGAAGCACCCACGATACAGGAGTCATTCCTAGTGTGGGACAAGGATTTAAAAAAATAACATCAGACTGTGCACGTACGTATGGGTAAAATGAGTGCAGTTTGTAAAACTAGCATAAGCATAATTAATCTGGTGTGTTCCCACTGCTAAGAAAGAAGTCTCCTCTTTGTATGTCGGAGTGAGCCATAATCCATTGCGCAAGCCTCGTGCAGTTTGGTGGATGTCACTTGACATTTTTGGAACTTAAAGACCTGCCCAGGGGGGCAGCCCTAGCCAAGTTACAACCGTTTCGCTTGTGTCGAACGCTTCGAGTTGGCCTTTCTTCCAATTCTTTTGTTCTGACCACGTGACTGAGCGTTGAGATCACGTCATTCCCGTACACTTGAAGCTTTCTACTAGCGTTAACTATTGCAGATTAGCAACTTGGCTAGGGGTACTGGTCTATCACGATTTATTTCATCGAACACTAACAAAATCTTTGTTACAGAATGTTAACAGCAATAAAATACAGTCAATCGGCGATCCAGCAAGCCGCGTACTATCTCCTCAACCAGCCATTAATCATAGATCAGGCTCAGGAAGACATTTACTTCGATGTCGACGACATATGGCGGTCGCACGACGAGATTCCGACAAGGATCACTATTGCGTTGGACGCGGTGTCTCCTTCGAGGAGAGTTGTCTTGTATAACGCGCTTGCGTTTAAAAGGCATGAGATTATGACGGTGTTGGTGTCTTCGCCGCATGTTGAGGTGAGTTATTCAAATTAATAGTACCGTTTTTGGTTCTACTTAAAAAAAATTCAATTCAAGCCTTTTTTGGGTTTGAGAAATCCCACTAATACAGGGTGTAAGGGACAGGTCTTTAACCGCCTTATTCCAAAACGCGATCTAAATGTCGTCTAGTTCCTGGATTATTACTAGGTTTAAGACCAAAGGTAGGTTTTGAATTTGGAATTTAGGTATAAAAAGTGGGCAAGTACGAGTTGGACTCGCGCACTAAGGGTTCCGTGCAAACTTTAATTGCCGAATGGAGTCTCAAAGATTTTTCCTTTTTTTTCAGTAGACGAAACTGAACAACCATCCACAAGATTTTTTTCCAGGAAACGATCGAAAGATCGAAGGAAAAATCGGCCTTTCTGGCAGGAGCTGGTTTTAAAATAATTTCTCTTGGTCTGTTGGAGTGAGAGGGAGTGTCGGACTTTTACTGACTAAAACCGTCCCGTCTTCCAAGTTGCCCTTTGCGCTTCACGGTTGCCTCACCATATTTACCATTTTTAACCGACTTCTAAAAAAGGAGGAGGTTCTCAATTTGGATGTTTGTATGTTTATTTTTTATGTTTGTTCGCGCATAATTTCGCCGCTTGCCATCCGATTTGAAAAATTATTTTTTTTTGGAAAGGGTATACTTTCCAAACGGTCCCATAGTCACCAAGTTGGGATCTGATTATCTAATCTTGGCGAAATCGAGGGAGCTTCTCAAATTCAATTCAATTTTTTAGTGAAGTCGGTTATTTTTTTTTATAAAAAGGTTTTTAAGCTAAAAAGATAAATCTGTTCACAGGTATTCGACCCTGAAGGCAACCCGATGATGGCTCAGATCTCACCTGTAGTGGCAGGTGACAAGCGTCTCGCGTTCGCAGCCAACAAGTACCAACTGTCCTTCCCTGCGGTCGTTGACCCGCTGGCTTTGACTGTGTATACTATTTCGCTGCGGGATAACACTAGGCTTAATAAGTAAGTGCACTTTTTTATTTTGCTCTTCGCCGAGTTTGATATGTATGAATTGCTTGTATAACCTTCGATACTCTCTACGTTGCCTGTGCCTGAAAGTTCTTTAAAGGAGAGGATACTGTCCCTTCGCTAGCTTCGTATAGTTCGTTGTTGGCAGTTTTTAAACTGCTAGCAGTATACAACGTGTAACGTTAAATGCGCAAAGTCACAGACACCCCAAATGATTTTTAATTTAATTGACCTAATACAGTGAGAAAAAAAAACATGTGCAGTTTTAGATTATTTAAAATTAATATCTTCGAACTTTTATTATCCCGTGTATGAGAAAATTTGATTGGACTACAACCATTTGTGTTTGTTTACCTATTTCGGCGGGTTTGCGCACGTGATAGCTTGACTTATTCATAAATAGACAGGGCGACATTTTAACCCTTCAGATACCGTTAATTAGAGACACAATAGTAAGACAATAGATGCGCGGCCACCGGTGGTCGCTTGGGGATTCATGAATTAAATGAAGATTTTTTGAAAAATTTAACCTATATTAAAAAGTTGTTTAATTGATTCTGCTCGTTTTTCGATCAAACTATTTTCTGGTTTTGCGCATTTAACGTTACACGTTTTAAATACTTTTTTCTTTAGTAATCAAAACACAAGAGTCGATGTAATCGTGTCATAATCGAGGAATTTAATGTTTAATTTTAAATTTAAAAGGCAATATAGAAGTAAGATTAAGTTTACTAGCTGAATCGAACCTAATGGCGATAAGAAACACTCTACGACTCGCTGCGTGTTAGTCATTGGATGATTTTCCAACCTTCTTCTTCCTGCCCTTATATGGGATAAGGGCTCTTACTTGGGGTCGGCGCAACACGTTTTTTTCTTATCACTAACTCTCTTTTCTTTCATATCACTCCTCACACGATCTATCCATCTTTTCTTCGGCCTTCTTCTACATACTCAGGATGATTTTCCAACCTACAAAAAAAAACTTATACAGCCTTGGTTATCGTTAAAATTAGCTAACGCAACTCACTCGTAAGTTTACCAGTGATTGCACAGCTTTAGTTTAAATTATAAGTTTAGATACACAACTTACCCCACCATCTCTTCCAGATACACCTCCTACTCCCGCGTGCGTGTTTACAACGCAGACTACTGGACAGTGGACCTTCCGAAGATGTTCCCAGTGGACCAGCCAACATCCCGCCTCACGGAAGACATCACCATACAGGCTGGCAACAGTACCCGTGTCGTCGCCACTATGGACGGACTTATTAAGGCTGTTGTTTCGCCTGAAGGAACTACTGTACCTGTTCATATGGATTTTGCGCAGTGAGTGTGTTTTTTTTTATTTTTTGTTTTGGTGGACTTAGGGCCTTACTACAAGCTATCACTACACGCTATCCATTTCCATGTTAAATTTTATTTTTAAAATTATGATTTTATTTGCATAAAGGGTGTAAGGGACAGCCTTCCACAAACTTTCAGGGCTTGCTCAGTAAACGAAACTGATTAACCGATCCACAAGACTTTTTTTCAAGAAACGAAAAAAATCAGCCTCCCCATACAAGCGAGGAGTGGCAGGCTGTCGCCTTCTTCTGCGAAGCAGTAATGCTAGCAAAGGAGGATACCGACCGCATCAGGCAACGGCGCTCTCCCAACCGCCGCGCGCCGCCGGGATTCCGATCACGAATTCCGGCAAACGTAGACGCGGGCTCGCGGATTGCAAGCTATCGGTAGCTTGCTGTCCGACCGTCCGGTAACTGCCCGGACCGAGCCCAAGACGTCGACAATCGATGATAAAACAATCACAATATCTTACCAGATACGACAGTCAGCGTGGTAAAGACAACAACAGCGGGGCGTACCTGTTCATCCCGAGCGGCCCGGCGACCGACTACAAGAAAGAGCCCTTCCCAGAGATAGTGGTCACCGAGGGCATCTACAAAGCTACCATGTATGCGGCACTAAACTCATTTAAAGCTGCGGATATTGTTTTAGCGGTGAGCAATCTATCATATGCAATCAAGTTATAAAAAAAAAACATTTATTTCGGACTAATGTACAATATTATATTTTAGTTTATGTGAACCCTCAATATAGTTTGTTCAGAATGAGTAACTAAATTGATTCTTTATATAAAAATACTAGACACGTGTTTCAGGTTTCCTGTGTTCCTAGTTAATTTTTTAATTATTTATTAAAAAAAATCCGACTATCTATTTATCTAAATCTAGTTTCCACTCTGTACTTCCACAATTTCATTCCACCCACCCGCCTCTCTTCAGAAGACCAGATTAGACCTTCCAAAGCTAAACTTCATCAGAAAATCCTCTGGTTTTCGAGATGCCTAAGAAAGATAGAATTTAACCAATTTTCATTTTTCTGCAGGTTTCAGTCCACAATAACCCATCGCTACCACACAGCGAGGTGGAAATCAGCAACACGTTGATGATAGACCCTCAAGTGGACGACTTGGAGCTGGCCATGAGGTTCCGCACAGCCGTCAAGAACGGACCTGTGTTCTACACTGACCTGAACGGCATGCAGGTATGATGACATGATTATTTTTTTTACCTCACAGTTTTCACATTTCGATTGGTTCACAAATTACGTGTAGCACCTGTAGCCTGTACTTTTGGGGCCTGAACCAACACTCAATTTGAAATCATTTTTTTTTCGATGAAGGTCACGCCACAACCAATGGGAGCGAAACAGTAATCAAAGACGCGTGTAAAGCCACGGAAAACAATTATAAACATCATAATGGCGGGACCAAATCTTGTAACCGAATAATTTTAGTATGTATATTTACTACGTTTTAGTACGATTTTGTACGCTTCGTGAAATTTTTGTACCTCACACGGTTTAAGCGGAATTTCACGATATTGTTGGTCCCGCCATTATAACGCGTTATAATGGCGGGACCAAGCTTGTACGCTAAAACTATAACGAATTTCATCATTCTGATAAAACTAGTATTATGTATGTCCCGCCATTATAACGCGTTATAATGGCGGGACCAACAATATCGTGAAATTCCGCTTAAACCGTGTGAGGTACAAAAATTTCACGAAACGTACAAAATCGTACTAAAACGTACTAAATATACACGCTAAAATTATTCTGTTACAAGATTTGGTCCCGCCATTATGATGTTTATAAACAATTAGCGAGAAATTATAATAATCGTCAAAAATTATTTCTTCAAAACACATTTTTTCATCACCAACCGTTTCCTATAGATGATAAAGCGTCGCTACTTTGAGAAGATACCTCTTCAAGCCAACTTCTACCCGCTGCCAGCCGCCACTTACATAGAGGATGACAAGATGAGATTCACGGTACTGACGTCGACGCCGCTCGGTATGGCCGCCTTACAGCCGGGACAGATCGAGGTAAATATGTTTATTTATTTATTTTATAATTTATGTACACACAAAATACCAGAGGAGATAACATATAATAAAACTATGTACAAAGGTACTGCTTATTTCACAAAGAAATTTCTTCCAGCAGACCTGCGAAAAGGAAAGATTAAAAGAGATGTAGACAGTAGTGTGCAGAAAAGAAAGAAGAGTTATTGAAAAACCTAATCAAACTAATAAATACTTATATAACTAAATATCCATACTTAATACTAAAAATAAATACATAATATATATATATATATATATGATAATCACACAAGAGAGGAAAGATAGTGCTCTTTTACTTTAGTCTTAAAGAGTGAAATAGTTTTTAAATCACGAATGCTAGGCGGAAGAGAGTTCCACAACCTTACTGCGTGGACAGAGAAGGAGTAGGAATAATAGCTGGATTTATGAGGAGGGGATTTAAGTAGGGATCTTAAGTGTGATCTGCACGGTGCGTCGCTAGGGCGAGCGTAAGTAAAACGGTCGCGCAGGTAGGAGGGATAAGAGGGGTTGTGTAGGATGTTGAAAAGGAGACATAAAATCCGAGTGTTCCTGCGAAGACGGATAGGGAGCCACTTGAGTTCCTTGCGAAGATGAGAGACATGGTCATACTTTCGTAGACCAAAAACAAACCGAATGCATAAGTTTTGCAGTCGCTCAAGCTTGTTTAACAGCTCCTCAGTAGCATCCAAGTAGCAGGCGTCGGCATAATCAATAATCGGCTGAATAAGTGTTTGAGCCAAAGAGATTTTCGTTTTCAAAGGCAAGAGACCCTGGAGGCATTTGAGTGAATGGAAGGAGAAATTTACCTTCCGACTGACTTCATTGACCTGCGCACGCCACGAAAGATTGGAGTCTATAACGACACCCAGATCTTTTGCAGTTTCGGTGTAGTCAATACAGACACCATCGAGAACTAAAGGCTGCAGGGACGAAACTACAGCCGAATTGCGGACGAATCTACTGCCTATGATCATAGCCTGTGATTTAGTTGGGTTGATCTGCAGGCCAAAAGATTTGGCCCAAGCGCTGACACAAGCCAGGTCATGATTCATGGCCGCAATCGCAGAGTCCGCATCATCTATAGTAAAATGTCGGTAAAGCTGCAAGTCATCTGCGTAAAGATGGAAACTAGAAGATATTACTCTGGTAACAAAGTTAATGAAGATAGAAAAAAGAAGAGGAGAGAGAACGCTACCCTGAGGAACGCCCTCAGTGAGATTACACCAGTCAGAGAATAACTCATCAAGGCGAACACACTGGGAGCGACCCCGAAGATATGAATTGAACCAGGTTAAGGCGGAAGAAGAGAAATTAATCGATTTCAGGATGCCGAGTAAAATATCGAAATCCACTGAGTTAAAGGCGCTACTAAAGTCAAGCAAGACAAGGACTGTAAGGGACTTGTTCTCCATAGCCCAGCGGATATCGTCGGTCACTTTTAAGAGCGCAGTTACCGCGAAAACCTGATTGGAAGGGAGAAATTACTGAGTTCGACGCCAAGAAAAGAGATAGCTGTCTATGTACTAAGTGCTCAAAAACTTTAGAGAGAAAAGGGAGGATAGAAATAGGTCTAAAATGAGTTAATAAAGTAGGATTGTTAATTTTAGGTAAAGGAATAATATAAGCCTGTTTCCAGGCTGACGGAAAGGAGCATGTGGTAAAAGAGTGATTGAAGATATGCGTGAGAACAGGAAGTAATGAGGGAAGGATGAGAGTAATCATTCTTGAGCATAACTTGTCATAGCCAACCGCAGAAGAAGTAATCGCGAGGACCGCCTTCTTAACGTCAATATCAGTAACATCGCTAAAGTTGAAGTGAGGATACTGTGGCAACGGCAAACTAGAAAGACCATCCAGTGTCGTAGCTTTCACACAAGGATCTAGTGAAAAGGGAAGATGGGAGAAATGCGAGTTGAGATCATTGAGGTTCACATCCTTACACTGGTTGGTAGGTGATTTGCCTATGCCAACAGACTTAAGAAATTTCCATACGTCGGAAGAACTACGGTTATGGAGTTGTTCGTGGAAATAGCGTCTCTTTGCAACTTGACACAGACGCCTGCAGCTATTACGCAGTGAAATAAAGCGAGAAGCATTCAGCTCAGATGGTCTACGCTTATAACTGCTCCTAGCTTTATCCCTACGAGCCATAAGCTCCTTAATATGAAGAGTTACCCAAGGTGCTGGATTGTGTTTTACCTTGACACGTCGTAAAGGGGCATGCTGGTCAAACAGTCCGAGAACGTTTGCATTAAAATAATTCACCTTTTCATCAATGTCATTAGTTTCAACCAGAGGGGACCAGTCGATATCGCTAGCATCGCACTGTAATGCCTCCAGGTCAATGCCCTTGAAGTTACGAAGATATAAGAGCTGGGGTTTACGCTTGGGGACACGGATGCGATAAGATAGATAAATTAAATCATGGTAAGAAAAGGAAGCTGGAAGTTGACCGTGGTTAGACACATTGTTGGGAGAGGAGACAATAATAAGGTCTAATAAAGAGGGCGTACAATTCGGAGAAAAATGAGTAGCTGAAAGGGGCAAAACTTGAAGATTAAAAGAAGAAAGTAGTGAAAGGAGTCTAAGGGAGCGATGGTTATTTTTAATCAGGCAAGTGTTAAAATCACCCATTAAAATAACGTGCTCATACATGGGACAAAGATTACTTAAGGTGCAATCAAGGGAATCAAAGTAGTCAATGTGAAGGTTAGGGCTGTACAGCACAGCAAGTAAGACTTTAGTGTGATTGACAGAAATTTCAACAAATAAGTATTCAGCCGACTCAGAATAAAGAGAAGGGGATGAGCTAACAACCTTGTGGGGTAGGTCAGCGCGAACGTACATAGCTACACCTCCTCCACCCTTGCCGGTCCTATCGTTACGGATCAAGACGAAGCCCGGTAGTGAGTATTGAGTTGAGAGAAGAGAAGGCTTCAGAAATGATTCCGAAATCAATAGGGCATCAAGGTGAGCACAGCTAAAGGATGCCAGAAGATCGGAATAGTGACCAGGAACACTCTGGGCGTTTATGTGAGCTATATGCAAGTTTCTAGGATCATTGGAGAAGAGAGAAGAGATTTTATCATGTAAAGTAAGTGGAAGAGAAGAGTCACTCTCCGCACTAGCAAAACTGTCAGAAGAAGAGCATGAAATGAAGCTGTCATTAAAATCAGCTACATCATTCATAATATATAGATACACCTAAATAATAATAATAAATAATAATAATAAATTACAAATTATAAACAAAAAAATAATCTTATTGCTACAAACGCTTATAAATGGTTTCTATTAATTTGGTAACCACCCCAATTCGCTGGTATATTGGCAGAAATTTTACAACTCGTATTTATATAAGGTAACAAATATACGTTTAATCTAGTAATAACAGAACGAGCACATGAAAGAATAGACAAAAAAAAAAGAAAAACACGTACGTAAAACAGAACGCAGTGCGATCTGGAAAGAGATGCGGTGTCACTGTCACCTGACAGATGTCAAAACTGACAGAAGACAACCGTCACATTGATTGACACCAGTCGATCTACAAACAAAACAATGTCAAAAATAATAACCTAGCACCGGCTAAATGTTAATAAAATGCATTTAAAAATTTTAACGGTGCTGGACAAAAACTAACTTTATAGACTACCGGCACGCGAGTTTAAGTAGTGAAGTGAATATGATCGAGCAAAGCGGCCAAATTTAAAAGGAATCCAGCCGACCAACCAATAACTACAACATACAATGTTACTTGCGCAGACGGGTCCTCCTCACATTCTTGGCGGGCGCAGCCAATATTCCAGCCACTGGAGATCGAGGTTCTTCAGACTGCGCAAAGTTTCCGGTGTTGACTGAGCTGGACGGGAAACTTGCTATCAAGTCGTTAAGTTCGCCTGCCGTCTCGATCTTCCTACGGGATTTGTCTGGGCAAATAACAACTATCCTGCCTTCTACGGACCAGCAGTTTAGCATGCCGAAATGCTTACGAGCGGCCATAAACACACGGTGCCTAGTCTGAGTCAAAAACTCGGATATAGTTATCCCAGAACCCTTGAGGGCTTTCTTGCTTTCCCATACCAGCTGTCGGCTTTCCATCTTGAAGAAACGAACCAGTATGGGACGGGCTTTTTGTTGTGAGAATCCGAGTCTGTGACAAACATGTATAGTATTGCTGTCCTTACTGAACTCAGTCAATTTAAATTGGTCGGTTAATAAGTTCAGAACTACATTGTGTAACTTCTCATCATCCTTCTCCGGAACACCATGAAACAAGAGGACCTTTCTTCTCAAGGCAGTTTCATGCCTGTCAAAGCCAGCAGCAAGTAGCTCAATCTGTGTTTTTAATTTTGACAGTGCTTGACAAACAAACTGCTTAAACTCGGAGAACTCACTTGCAAGCGATGATATATCAGGCGATGATGAAGTAGCTGCACCCGATGTTGCTTTCAGCAATTTAGTTTCGTACTCCTGCATGCGGGAGCCAAACAACTTCTCGAGATCCCCAATGCTAGCAGCCAGTTTAGTGTCCATGTTCAGAAGTGATTGTGAGGTTGTGTATGTATCAATACTATGAACTTGATAACAATATATAGCGAGTTTGGGGCGGTTTTGATTTAATTTAACTGGTTTAATTCATTAAATTATAGGTTTAACTATTTAAAATTAATTTAATTAAGAGCCCACTAAAAAAATAAGCTAGTTCTACGTCTACCCACAAAGGAGTCCTATATGAGTCCTATATGAGTTAAATGATTCAAGAATTTGACTCATGTTAGAGCACTGGTTCCTAAATCTTTTTTTTTCTTTCTACATAAAGTTTCAATAAATAAAATAAATTTATGTTTTAAAATATTCTTTATTTTGTAGTAACTCAAATTGCACTTTTATAGTAAACATAATGCTGTAATAATACAAAGCTTGCCCAATAAACATTTAGATCTGGTGTTACCTTTTCTGTTAGTAACTTGTCCATAATCGCAACCAATCACTCCAAATATCTGCAATCTTATTTGTCGGCCTAAATATAAAATATTCAACTCTTGTAGATAATGCAAGACAGAAGACTCAGCCGGGATGACAACAGAGGACTGGTACAAGGCGTCCTAGATAATATAAGGACGAGACACACGTTCAAACTTATTATTGAGAACGCTAAGAAGACTTGTGAGGTAAGTCATTATTTACAAAATAAAGATCATTTATCATTTATTAAGAAAAACTAAAAAAAAAAATACGTACAGCCAAACATAGGACCTCCTTCTTTTTGAATTCGGTTAGAAATAGGAGCTACTAATGAAATACAAATATAATCATTATAATATTAGAAATTTTTTTAAAGTGTGAAGTCTTGAAATGACTTCTTCCCGATCCGGGTAGAGCAAGAGGGAGTGTCTGACTTAGTGACTAGATACCACAGTGTTTCTTTATTTTCCTTTTGCGATAACCACTGTTACTCTTTCAAATAATCCCGCAGACATTGGCCATAACAGGCCTTGTCAAACTCGGAAGACGAGCTATCCATTGCTCGTCGTCCTCAAATCCGCGTCTACAGTGGAAATTAAGGATTTTAAAATATCATCAATGGATATTTAACTTTAAAATGTTTCTGACTAAGGTATGCGCCAAATAAACGTGGAATAACGGTCATTGACCCTCCTAAGTTTATTGACATTCATAATTTCAAACAAGACATAAAGCTGTCTTGAATCGACCATCTTTGCCTTTTCTGAAAAACAGTTCATTGATTGTTTTTCGGGTACCTTCGATATATTGGAGATCATATTAGGAAAAAGTCAATGAACTTTATTTTAAGTTTATCTGGCGCCTTGTCTAGTTTATATTTATACGATATTTCGATTCTAATTATTCGAATTTATTCGTTGGAACGATCAATTTGTTATCGTTAAGGTAAACAACATTTTTTTAAATAATTATTCAGAAAAAGGTACCAGCCGACCATCCATCCGGCCAGCTGACACTAGGCGCGCACGTGTCGCAGCAGCTGTTACTGCAGCCTCTTATAGCCATGCACTACACCAGCAAGAAGGACACCACCCGCATCGGCTACTCGGGAGCCAACATCAACCATGCGGACGTAGTGCTAGCGTCCTATCACTCGCATGTCACTGCTAAGGTTTGTCTATCTATAGTGCATAAGGCAATTGTTAAAAGTAACGAAATATTAACTGATATTTCGTTACTTTTAACATCTCCCTAATATTAAGTAATTTCTTTACTAACTATCTCTGTACCAAAATTCGTCAAAATTGGTTTTGCCATTTAGGCGTGAAGACGTAATAAACAAACAAATAAACAAAATCACTTTCGCTTTTATAATATTAGTAAGGATTTTGGTAAAATTCAAATCAATATACTTTCTTTTTCACAGAATAAAAACGGTGTCGTACATGGCATCGGCATGACGTTGCAGCGAGTGTTTCTCGACAGTTGCTACGGTAGCCCAGAAATCAACAAATGGTACCATATGGGAGATGGACAGGTGAGTACTTACGCTAATTCGTTTTCTTTGTCCTCAACTGGGCAAAGGCCTTCCCCAAGTCCCTACTTACTTCTTCTTCTGCGTCGTCTTTTAATCATTCCTACGCGTCTAAATCATCTCGCCTCCGCTTTCTGGGCTGGCTTCGACGGCAGTTTCTCTCAGCAAGAACCCATGGCTTGGTGATGCTTGATCAGCGGTCTCTGTATGACCCGCCCAATCCTATTAGACCCTGGCAGCCTTTTTGCCCGTGTCTATTGTAGTATAGAACCTATTTGGTATCACAGTAATGAATATTAGTTGGATTGACTTTGGTTGTCACCTTGTAAATAAATCCTGTTAGGAACCAGCTGCTTTTTCCTTGTGCTCCCTAACATTATATCTATTATACACAGAGTTTGTTGCAGGATCTACTCCTAAGTTGGGTCCTATTGTAATTATTATGATTTCTTTTTAACTATCTTCTAAATTTTCTAACAGGTACCAATAACAGACCTCGTCAACGCACCTGCAGAAAACATATACGAGAGTTCCCTAACATTCGTGACCGTACGGAACCCGTTGCCAAGCGGCGTACTAACGCTCTGCCCCATGGAAGTGAGATCCGTGTTCATTAACCAGACTCTTAGGAAATATTAATACCACGTATTATTTTGTATAGGTAAAAGAGAAAACTCGAATTTCAACGGTTGAAATCGCACTTACAAATGTAAGGCCTGTCCACGGACGCGTAGCTTCATAGACGCGTATTCGTCATTACACGCTTCGTGTACGCTTGCGTGAAGGTTGCATACAAAACTATGGTCTACAGACCACGGATGCGTAGCTTCATAGACGCGACACGAAGGCACGACGCTGTTACTTCGTCGACAGTTTCATAGTTTTGTTTTGTTTTAGTTAGTTTTTGTATGTAAGCTTCACGCAGGCGTTTGTGGATAGTTGGCCTAAAAATAGCCAATATTATTCTATATAAAATACTGGCTAGACTGCTAGGAATAACAAATTGACTGATATAGCAATTTTGTTTCTAGTGTTTTTTATGTGGTTAGAGATTGACTCCATTGGTTTCTGAAAGTTAAAAAAAAAAATTAAGTTAAGATGACCGCGATGAACGCGAGGCGTAGACGAGGATTTTTTATTTTATTCTGTGTAATAATGAACTACCAGAAATTAGTTTTGGCTTTCAGGAACCATGGGTAGCTTAACCCTAGAGTACTAGCAGTATGAGGTGATTGCTCGGTTTAAGCGACTTGGAGGTAGTAAAAATTCCCTATCCCCCTCATCTACAACTGAATGTAGGTGAAGGATGGGGGGTGGGACGGGGCAGCTACTAGGGTATGTTGAACCGTGAAACTTGCATAGTTTTGAAAATAATAACGTTGGTTTTCTGAGGGCGGCACTCTAGGGTTATATTACTGATTTGGAATCGATTTTTGTCTAAAGTATCTCCGAAACGGTCAATTGATGACAATATTATATTGACAATTGCTTCAGTCATCGTAATTGATCGTTTCGGGAATTCTTAAAGGCTTATTACACAATTCAATTTGTAGAAAATATTGGAACCGATTTAGTGTAAATTAGAAGTTCCAACCGCTCTACTTCCTAAATTGTCTACAATCTAGGGCAGTGTAATCACGGCGTTACGATTTAGAACGACTTCTTTTTGAATATATTTTGTTATTAAATTTAACAAGTGATCGAATTGCTTAGAATCAAGTCTCAAAAAAAAACTAAAAAAAGGTTAAAAAGTGTTCATATTGGACATCTTTTTTTCTTAATAAAAAAATATCATTTTGGCCAGCTTTTTCTCTTTTTTCTTTTTTTTTTGAGCAAGCCTGATCATCTTTGTTTTGATTTTTTTTTGACCAGTACGATCCTTCTCCACGAATACTTCGTCTGTACTATTTAGAATTTAATTTAGTGTGATCACTAGCTGACAATTTTGGTTCATATCTGTTCCTAATTACATTTTCTACAAATTGAATAGTGTAATAAGCCTTATAAGTAGTTTTCATCAGCACAAAAATGCTCAATCTCTCATTGCGCGTCAGTTTTAAAGAAACAAAGGAAAAGTTCATTTATTTTTTAATTTATTAAATGTATGTCCCAGAAAAACAGAACACACCGTTTTGCTGTCTATTTCTAACAAAATGATATTAACATAGCAACATATTTTATTTGTCGCAATTGGTTGTGTTGTTTGATACACGATATCTAGCCATTTGTATGTTCACCAATAATTAATATTTTTTATTTATATAGTATTTAAGCTGGCATTCTTCCTTTTATGTGGAATTATAAATATAGTGTAATAAATATAATAAACCATTGATATTACTGAAAAATCAATGATCTTAAGTTTATTTAGTTTTTAATTTAATATTGACATAAATGTTTAAAACCTCCACTATTTTTGACTTGCGAGTCAAGTAAATTTTTAGGTTGATATGTTTTATATATTATTTTATATTATTATACAACGTGTATTTTTAGTAGCTAGAATAGTAGTTATGTTTATTTTCTTTACAAACATCAAATACAAGAATCCGCAAAATGATGTCATAATTTCACTTATTTTTGAACTCGGATCAAAATACTCTTTTGCTACATCTTAGCCACTATAAGTACACGGTGTTAAGATAGGATTATTATTATTATTATAGGTGCCAGATAAATTAACCATAAAGTACATTGACCTTTTACTAATATTAGTGCGTAATCCGAAAAATAAACAATGAAGTGTTTTGGTTACCAGAAAATTAAAGGATCACTATCGACATTGATTTAAGATAGCTTCATGGTTTTTATTTTGCTTTTTTAAAATAAAAAATGTCAATAAATGTAAGAGGGCCAATGACCGCGAAGGCAAATTTATCTGGCTCCTACCATAGTCACAATAATTATACTGCCAAGTTTAAAGTGCAACAGTAAACCAAATTATTACTCTAAATGGTTGCTATTAGCCAAGTATTTATAAATTGTGAACCTTTTAACTGCACGCGTCGAATTGGTCCGACGAGTGGCAGCTTTCGTGCGCCAGGGTCGTGTGTTGGCGACTGGGTACTCCATCTCGTTTAGCTCTTCAATTCCCATAGATGACAGAAAAGCTGAAGAGATGGGAGTATTTGGCCGTGGATGTGTGACCCTGGTGGAAGAACGCGAGAGTGTGTGTCGGGTATATCCGACGCAGGCAGGTTAAAAGTTTAGAGTTGTATATATTTGCACATGAATACTTAAAGGTCACTTTAGTGATAGTCACATGTATCGATGTATGTATATTTAAAGTGCATTATATATATTAGGGTTAAGCTATGGTTTCTTAGGGCAATGGTGGCGCTATATAACGGCCGCATTTTTGCATAAAACGGGTTGTCAAGAGGCTCTCTAGGAATCACCAACTTATTGCAGGCCTAGCACATAACTTAGTCGGTTCGGTATCTTTAGATGTTGCGTTAGACATGGTGCGCACAGGTGATATTTGTCATGGTGGCAAAAAAAAATTGTACTCATTTTTTGTAACTGTCACGTCTTCAAGTGCGCGCACTACATGTTGGGTTCATAGGCACGGTGACTTTTTTGACAAAAGTCACGGTGACGAAGACACCAGTGCGCGCTATGGCTAAGAGTCGCTGTCAAATGATAGTTCTATGGCCTCACTCACAAAAGTCCGACGCCGCATCGAAGTTCCTGTGATGCAACTTCGTCGGTTCAGATGACTATACAATATGCAATGCGAATCAATTCGCAAGTTCGTTGCGTTGTCTGAGCTCGCAGATTTTTATGTAGCGAAATCGCATTACAGTTCTGTCTTTGGACTCTATACCATGGATGGCATTTTTAGGCTATATACAATGGATGGCGTTTTTGTACTGTCATAAGACGCATATTTGCGTCGCTGTGTGGCAAGTGTAGCAGCACCACTGTCTTAGAAAACTAATTTTAGTTAATATTTGAAAATTGTTCCGTCGACACATGATATTAATGTTTAAATGTTTTTTTTTTTTTGGTGACGAAATGAGATTGTGTAAGTAGCACAAATTATATTATTATTATTAAAGAATTGGAAAGGGCAGAGTGTAAGATGAGAATGCAAATTTTAATAAAATTGTGCAATAAATGATCAAACGGAAAGAGTCCAAAATTGTGTGATGAACACTTTTGAAGTAATAACGTTGTTATAAAGAACCCAGTCCACAAATAATCTGTATTTAAGTATCACTAATTTTAACCTTATTATTATGAAACCAATTATACAATTTAAGCCTTATTTCAATGACATAAAAAACGAAGCTTGCTTGTATCTTGCAAAGACTTTACGGCAATTACCTACCTTGTTATAATTTAATACTCCGTCTAATGTTACTCTATACAAATTAAATATCATGAAGATCTCAAATACAGGTTGACTGGTAATTTGGTGCATGTTAAGATGTTATGAGTTGTCCTAACTACTAACCTAGCTTATTTGGAACGACTGGGACGGTCGGCTTTTGACTCGATAACTGGAGATCAATATGGGTTGTCAAAATTCGTAATATTACTTTACAGGGACTTTGAACTTTTCTTTCAGTAACCGAAGTTAGTTTGTTTTTACAGCACAATAAAAAGCCTCTTAAATGTTGAAAACTTACTCTCATCAGAATTATAATTTCATTAACGAATAAATTCGAGGTTGTGAGGTAGAAAATTTTAGAGATCAATTTCGATAACTCGAAAAGAGCTGAATTACAATAACTCGAAATAGCTCAACTTCAATAACTCGAATAGAGCTCAATTTCTATAATTTGAAAGTACTCAATGTTAATAACTCGAGAAAAACTCAATTTCGATAACTCGAAAACAGCTCAATTTCGATAATTTGAAAAGAGCTCAATGTTAATA
Source organism: Mythimna lalbum (assembly GCA_949319445.1). NCBI lineage: Eukaryota > Metazoa > Arthropoda > Insecta > Lepidoptera > Noctuidae > Mythimna > Mythimna lalbum. Next base: position 8,647,825 of record OX439363.1, read on the forward strand.
ACTCGAGAAAAGCTCAATTTTGATAACTCAAAAAGTGCTCAATTTCGATAATTCGAAAAGTGCTCAATTTCGATAACTCGAAAAGAGCTCTATTTTGATAACTCACCAAGAGCTCAATTTGGAGAACTCGAAAAAGCCCAATTTTATAGCTCAAATTGGATCGCAAATAACTCTTTTGAGTAATCCTGCAGATTATTCCAAAGAGTTATCGTAGCCCTATGTAACGCAAAGACAACTGAAGGAATACGAGTGGGTTTTAGTCAGTTAAAACCTGACACTTCCTTTTGCTCCACCCAGATCGGGAGGGGTTATTTGAAAATTTCTTACGATAATAAAAATTTATCATCCGGGGTCAAAAAAGTCCATTGCCTTGTTTCTGCTCTAGCACAATACATTTCAAGGACTGCACCGAATCACCAGTCACCCTGTATAACGTCATATGTATTTAGGAATGTATGTCTCAATTTACTAATGATTACAATAATAATATGCGTATACTACATGGTATATTTATGATTTCCTCTGAACCTATTTATGTAAAATATTAGTGAGATTTGTATTATACTGTTTTATCATGCATTTAAATGTATTTTAATTAATGATGTAAATATAGGAGATTGTGTTGAAATGGACTTGATTTTTTATTTTTTTAACCCATGCCTAATGTCAATAACTTACTCCTAGAATTAGTATGAATTCGTATCCGTAGGAATGCTTTCTGCCGCGAACAGACCGCGAAGAAGACGGCGGGACGATTGAATGGCGATTATATATGCCTCCTTTTTTTTGTTATTTAAGGTGGGTTTGCGAATAGGTTGGACTGTAACGGTAACTGGTCCGCAGTCCCAATTCCATAGTGGGCCGAACAACCCCTAACCCGACTGTTTACCCGCAAAGTCTCTCGAAAACTTATAAGCTAGGCATCTTTTTAAATTAGTACCAATTGAGTCATCATCATCATCATCATATCAGCCGAAAGACGTCCACTGCTGGACATAGGCCAATTGAGTACTAGAGTATTATTCCGAGACGTTCCTGCCCTCCTCAACCGAAAATTGCCGTCTCTGGAATTATGTTGTTGATTTGTGCAGAAAAGAGAAAATCAGCAGGCATTGTACTGAGATACAGTGCCTGCTGGTTTTCTAATGTAAAAAGAAAGAAAATCATGTTTCGCCATGGCCTAATGAAATGAGCAAGCTTTCTGTAGGGGCGATTCAAAATTATTTTAAAAGACCAGTATCGCTTGAAAGGTTCAATAGTGGCCTATTGGCTTATAGAAGATTTACCGCATAAAAGTTTTTTTTCTATTCTGGCGCCCTGGGCGATCGCTCCACCGCACCCTGCACCAGTAACGTCTCATACTGTCTTCACTTGGACTTTCATACCTGGCAACTTGCAGTGTACCTACTTAGTAATTAAACATACTGTAAGTAGAAGCGAATGCGATCTGAAGAACTTGAAACGGCGCACACTGGGTTCCGTGATCCGTCCATATAACGTAATGCTCAAAACTCGATTTTCAAAATGAGGGTATTTCAAAAAATAAACTATATAAGGGTAGACTTAATTCATGAATCCCCAAGCGACACCCGGTGGCCGCGCATCTATTGTCTTACTATTGTTTCTAATTGACGGTATCTGAAGGGTTAAGAATGTGTTGCATCATTTCTACAAATACTAAATCAGTAACTGCTATCTGCTGTCCAGTGCATGTGCTCAAGTTTACTTTTGTGCGTTCGTGAGTTTGTTGCGAATATGAAAACATTTATTTCTGCAAGTAATCGTCATATTGAATTGAAGTGCATCATGGCTGCAAGCTGCAATTAAGCAAGGTATGGTTATTTTAATATTGTTTTTATGAACCTTAAAGATCAGTACTTTTGGATTAATAATAATAATATGTGATGGTGTGTTTTTTTTTAATATACTAAATAAAACATTTTTATATTTTCCTTTTTGCACAGTTCTGTTTTTAAAATATCTTTGCGCGCACTTTATGTTGGGTTTTTAAGTACGGTAACAAAGTCACAACGCTTATGAACCCAACATGTAAGAGCGCGACAGTTGGGTTCATAGGCACGGTGACTTTTTTGTCAAAAGTCACGATGACAAAGTCACCAGTGCGCGCTATGGCTAAGACAAAGGCTAATACAACAACAACAAGTACAAGTTTGAACTTTCTAGGACTTAACCTAAGTCAGACTTTCACTAACTAAAACCCATAATTATGTGTTCCTTCAATTGCCCGTTTCTTTTATTCCCTGAGCTATATTTATGTCGATTAGATAATGTTTCTTTATAAAGTGACTTTAAAATACAAATTGTTGAAAGAGCTATATAAGTACCTATCACTGATCCGTATGGGCGTGATGCCGTCCGTTAAAGCTACATTGCTCGCACGTGTGTCACACACCGGATCTGGGCGCATCGCTCTCCATACATTTTTTATGGAAACTATACTTGTAGAGCTTCACTTGATACACGCACGCCATTGTCGGTCGTTCAACGTACAAAATCATTCGCGTTACACGTGTGCGTCGGTTTAACCCTTCAGATACCGTCAATTTGAGACACAATAGTAAGACAATAGATGCGCGGCCACCGGTGGTCGCTTGGGGATTCATGAATTAATGTAGTTTTATTTAATTTACTCGGTTATTCCTTTTAAACTGTATTGATTTTATTTTAACCCTTCAGATACCGTCAATTAGAAACACAATAGTAAGACAATAGATGTGCGGCCACCGGTGGTCGCTTGGGGATTCATGAATTAAGATATATACAGGGTTATTTGTAAAACACTATCTTGCAGGACTGTGTTACTTACACCATAAACAACTTTAGTTCTATTACTTTTTACAAAACATAATTAACTTACCAAAAACAAACCTTCAAGATTTAGTTGTTCTGTCTAACACATTTGCATGCTATATCTACCTATGTCTGTATGACGCGACGCAAGAGCATCAAGCACACCCACCGCCCGATGCGCTCCTTTTTTATTTATGTATGAAAATATGATATTTTTACTAAAGTCATAGAACAAAAATTGTTGTTTTGCGCTTTTCAAGGAGCCCCCTACGATTTTTTCGCAATAATACCATTTATTGTTTTATTTCTAAATGAAGAAATTATTTTCCACTTTTTAGTTTATTTCATCATCAAAGCATGTTTTTTTAGTTTTTTTTTAACTATATTTTTAGTGCGTAATAAAAGCGTGTTTTTTAGTTTTTTAAACTATTATTTTTATTTTATACTTTTTAGTCTTTTGATTGATACCCATGACATGATAATTTGGCAAGAAAATGTCATTTCGCATTATTTTCAGCAAACCCTTTCATTTTATACCTAAATCATAGGGCTGCATTTCAAATAGCCAATCCGCCACTTTGGGACGGCCGCCATGTTGGATGTAGGTTACGTGATTATTTTTTTCGTATCTCATTCAGCAAACCCTTTCATTTAATACCCATATCATAGGGGTGCATTTCAAATAGCCTGTCCGCCATTTAAGACGTCCGCCATTTAAGACGTCCGCCATGTTGGATTCAAGTCACGTGACTATTTTTTTCGTATTCCTGACAGCGAACCCTTCTATTTGATACCCATATCATGGAGGTGCATTTCAAATAGCCTGTCCGCCATTTTGGACGCCCGCCATATTGGATTTGAGTCACGTGACTATTTTTTTCGTATTCCTGACAGCAAACCCTTTCATTTGATACCCATATCATGGAAGTGCATTTCAAACAGCCAGTTCGCCATCTTGGGGAGGCCGCCATATTGGATTTGTAATGACATTTCTTAGCTAGTCATGTATTGTCATCAGAACTCAGAGCGTGTGCAAAATTTCATCCTGATCAAAGACCAGGAAGTGGGTCAAATTAAGATTCCAAGATTTTCTTACATAGTGTTACAAGTGAAGCTAATAAAAGCGTGTTAAAAAAAAAAGAAAACACAGAAAGCATTGGTAGTGTATTTATTAAAAACTTAACATGGTAACAATATTATCCCGCTACTGTAACAAACATAAAATAACAAACACAATAGCTTATCAAAATTGAGTATAAATTCACTTATAGGTAGCCATACACGCTAGGGTTATACCTGACATGTTTGCCAGTATGTTGAGTTGCACAACTGTGCAGGTTTCCATACAAGCTTAACTGACAGATATAACTGTACAGGCCTAGACAACCTGCCAGGTACACCCTAATGTGTATGGCTGCCTTAACACATATTATTATGTAATTTGTCTGAATAAAATTACAGCAGAAAAATAAAAACAAAACAGCTTTGGGGAATTAATACAATGGAGCAAATACTATAGATACATACTTATAGTGTTGCAGAAAATAATACTCTATGTGCAAAATACTGAATTGAAATAGTAAAAGTATTTTTTGAAATGCATAACAAATTCGATTTAAATGTCATTAGGGCAGTGAATGCCGTAAAACAAACAGATTTAAAAATACAAAATTAAATACATTTTAGCTAACAGCGAATATGCAGCTTCAAATAAATAATACGTAAGTACTACAGTGTGACACGACTAGAATTCTGGTAACTGTTAATACTCCTTAATTGGGCAGTTAATTTATTTTTTTATTAATATTTTTATCAACAACTTTATCCAGAATTGCAAATTGAACGGATTTTCCAAATCCATTTAAATTACATAAGTTTAAATCCTTTCAAATGTGGTGTAAGAGGAAACTGTCAAGTAACAGAATAAGGATGCAGACACTGAAATGTGACGTCACTCCCATTCTTTCTCATATCAACGCTAATTGCTGCTTCATTTACTAAACAATTTTGATGTGGTTTTTAGAAAAAAAAAATTGTATTAGTTGAAAGTTGTTGTATAGTATAAAATATTGCACCAATGTAAATATAGAAATATAGGTACCCAATTATGGTAGTTTTTTTAGGATGTGATATTTTTGAACGTGATGCAAAGTAGAAATCGTAACATAAGTCCTAAAAACTTTTAAAGAACCGTTCGTCAATTTTTCTTTACCTAACTATGTTTTGATTTTCTAATGCTATATTTTGTATTTCTTATCCAGTTCTCTCCTATAGATATTATTTTCAATACACTTGCTCATAAAGTGGCTCTTATTGCACTGCACTTAGGTATATAATGGCACTTGTTACCAAACTGTGACATTTTGATTACCATTACGCACTAGTGCTATAATGTGGTTAAAACCTTATCGTTCAACCTCTCCACCGTCATAATTTTATGACATTTATCGTATCAGGGTGGGCGCAGGTCGTCCCCCACGAACAAAAGAAAAACAAAATGGCCGCGCATATGATAACAGTTTTTTACCGCCACAAAAGTTTACTAGTTTTACAGTTATTTTATTCACAAGTGTATTGAAAAACGTCGTATGATACACGTGAGTAATTAATGATTACCATTCTCGGCTCTCTTAAGACCCTCGCCATGGCTCGGGTCTAAATACCGCCTCAACGGTAATCACTAACATTACACACTTATATCATAATGTACTATTATCATTTATGTAAATAGTAAAAACGTGTACTTTTATTATAGTACTCAAAAATGCGAGCTCTACAATACGTCTGACTCACAAAGTAAGGTTTTTCATCTCCTTAGCTTTTTCCCAACTAGCTTGGGGTCTGCTGCTGAATACCTTTTTTACATGAAGCGACTGCCTTTCAGACCTCCGTAACCCGGTTACTGGGCATCATGTTGTGTCAGTAATACACTTCTTAAACTTGGAAAACACATACACGTACATATGTATGAATTGAAAAATCACTGAAAGATCTTTGCTTAGTAAAAAACAAAGTCGCTTCCCGCGTTTGTCTGTTTATCCGCTAACTCCTCCTAAACCACACAACATATTTTAATCATGCAAGAGCAATAATCGAGGAAGTGCGTTATTTTTCATACGTGCAAAGCCGGGGCGGATCACTAATTGATTATAAAAAGATTATTTTCATTTCCTATTCTTTCACATTCATATTCATTTATTATTCGTTGCATATGGCATATTATTATCTAATCCTAACTTAAATAAACACACCCATATTTACAACAATTGTGTTAATTAAAACTTATATCGGCTTCAATAAATTAATACATAGTTATTAGTAACTGGTTATCAATATTATCACTGAAAAATATTAACGAGACTCGGTAATCTTGCATTTGTAATAAAAAACTAAGCAAAAAATGTATTTGAGATGAATTCTTCAAGGTAGCCCGAAAAAATCAAACTGTCGTATTTTTTTTTTTGCAATTTGAAGTTTAGTAACAGATAGTATGGTAATACAAATATGTATTTAGCGGTAATGACATGTATGTACACAAATATACTCATTAAAATAGAAACAATACATGTTTAGTCTACCTGAATAGACGCACAATTAGTTACAAAATTATAGCATAGCATAGTCGGCCTTATAATGTTCCCACTGTTGGGACTCAGGCCTCCTCTCTAGGAGAGGGAATGGCGAATGGGCCGTAATTAGAGATGTGCCGTTGCCGGCAATCTGGGAATATTGCTGGCAATATTGCCACCAATATTCATACATCGGGCAATATTCCCACTTCACGGCAATATTGCCGGCAACGGCACATCTCTAGGCGTAATCCACCACGCGGGCCCATTGCGGTTTGGTGGATGTCACATGTCTTCGAATTTTTGGTTCTAGGATATGCCGGTTTCCTCACGATGTTTTCCTTCACCGTTTTGAGAGCAGTGGCGATTAAATATATTACACAAAGTCATGTGCCTGCCTGAGTATGAACCCGCGACCTACAACTTAAGTCAACTACTCGTCGATCGTTACCACTCGGCCACCATTGGTCTGTTACAAAAATACTGAGCATAAATACAAAAACCAGGTTCCCTATCAAAATAAAACATTAACTTAACCGTCTAACAAAAAGAAAATATAAAATATTCAATTTTAAAGACTCTAATTAGGGAGTTGTGATGGTTACATACAAACCACCATTACCGTTAAAATATTTTTTAATACATACTATCTGATACTGAGTTCTAAAATGCAAAAAAAAACTTTAGAAATTTTGTAAATTTATTATTACCTGAAGATCTTTTGGAATGGATTATTTATCTACAATCGAGTCATGAAAAATTACCTATACTTTCCCGGTCAGCTTTTTACCATCTACAGCGAATGATGCCGGTACTCGAAATGGAAAAATAATACGGTTGTTTTAGAAACATAATACAATTAAATACATGACCAGCCAACTTAACATTGGAGACTGAGGGACAAACTTCGATTGATCGCACGCGCACATTGACTTACAAAGAAAGTACGTCCGATCCGTGAAAAATTTGGCCAATTTATTTTCCTTTTTTGGACACACCTAAAAATGCTAGTCTAATATATTATTTTAAGATTATTTCCATATTGTGGCCATTTTAGCCTTTTACCAACAATAGTCTAGTAGAGGCTTAATCCACTTATTGTATGAAAAAGTCCTACAGATATCTGAACATTCTAATAAAGTCGGATTACTTTGCCCCATGCTTATGAACCAATAGGAACACGGGACACTGTGTACCTCACGGCCAAAGTAACCCCACTTTATGGCAGAGGTCTAACATGTCTCAAAGTGTCCTGAGGCCTAACATGTCTCAGAGTGTCCTGAGGCCTAACATGTCTCAAAGTGTCCTGAGGCCTAACATGCCTCAAAGTGTCCTGAGGCCTAACATGCCTCAAAGTGTCCTGAGGCCTAACATGCCTCAAAGTGTCCTGAAGCCTAACACGCCTCAAAGTGTCCTGAGGCCTAACATGCCTCAAAGTGTCCTGAGGCCTAACATGCCTCAAAGTGTCCTGAAGCCTAACATGTCTCAGTGTCCTGAGGCCTAACATGTCTCAAAGTGTCCCCTACAATATTCTAGAGTCGAATTGTGGTTAAAAGACTCCCACATAAATATTGTCGAGACTTATAGCCTAGATAACGCCTTATGGTCTATTACGACGGAATTGCTCGCGAAGTCTACGCTAAATGAGGGTAGTATTGAATTGACTAGATTGTGGCACTCCTGCATCGTAGAAGGCACCAATTCGTATATTACGTCGCTCTCTCTGAAACATAAGACATGTATTTGCTATATAGAGGTAAAGTTTTTTTTTTTTGTTTGTAGAAGTAATCTCTGAAAGTACTAGTCCGATTGCTAAAATTTATGTACTGATAGAAAGCTGCTTTTTTCTGAGTGACATAGGCTATATCTTATGTATGCGGACAAAAGCTAGTTCAGTCATATTCTAGTCCCTAGTGCAAGGTACCTTCACACAAAATAGAAACTAGTAGTGTCGGTTGTCGCTGCTCCTTTTATTATTACTAGCGGACTTTGCAAGCGTTGTTCTGCCATATAAATTATCAAATAAAAAAATGGGTGGTAGGGGTGGGAGTAGTAAATAGCCCACGACCTATTCTCAGACCTACCAAACACACACAAAATAATCATTAAAAAGAAACTTGTGGAAGGTTGTTCAGTTTCGTCTACCGAGCAAGCCCGTAAAGTTTGCGGATGGCTGTCCCTTACTCTTTGTATAATACGATCACTGTATCATTGATGGGTACGCTCTTGAACCACATATAACCTGCAGACTTTTTAGTTTTAGTTGTGGGTCACAACAACTTAATAGTGAAAAATAAGTAGGTATAAATAAAAAAAATCTTACCCTTTATGTTTAACAAGCGCGTTGGCAGCGACGAGTCCGCTCAGACAGTTGGCGGTAGCTTCCAAGCTGAGGCAGTACGGATGCAGTCGCTGCCTCTCTACGCGTTGTTGGACTAGCTTCAGTGCTTGCTTGTGAGCGCAGCTTTTTTGCTGAAGACACAAATTAAAATGAATTCGTTTGTACTTTGAGTGAATTTAATAGAATAGCACTAGCAGTTAATGAATTAAGGTTTTATTAATAAATTGTGTTCGTTTTGGTATTTTGGCTGTACTGTCGCATTAGGTTTTCCCTGTAATGATGGTGTAAGTTTGATAAATAAATAAATAATTTGCATTTAAGTTTGAAATTAGGGAATCGAGTTTCCTTACATATAAAATAACTAGCTTCTGCCAGCGGCTTTGCCCGCGTAAAAATTGATTTCTCTATACAAACTTTGGACCCTGGTTTCATCCCTTTAGGGCAGTCTTTCCCAAAGTGGGCGATAACGCCCCCTTGTGGGCGCTGCAGGTCTCAAGGGGGGCGGGAAGAGACCCAGAAAGACCCGTTAATATACATATCTAGGTCACAATAATTAATTAATTTAATTTGAAGTTATAGTGGTTTTTAAATAGGTGAAAAAATGGGGGCGCTAAAAAATATTTATTCTCAATGTGGGCAGTAGACAAAATAAGTTTGGGAACCACTGCTTTAGGGGGTGATTTTTGAAAAATCCGTCTACGTCATAAAAGGTCCCAGTAGTTAAGACTATGCGTTGATATGTCAGTCAGTCAGTTTCTCCTTTTATATATATAGATATCCCTCACTGCGTCTGTCTGTCTTCGCGATAATATTAAGTAAAGAGTGAATAAGCTACTTCTAGGCCAGGGTGCTCCACCGTCGCGGTCGACCACTTCATCACTTACCATCAGGTGAGATAGGGGTCAAGTGCGATTCTATCAATAATAACAAAAAAAAAAAACTCAAAAACCACAGATTTTTATGCATTTTTCATATATTTTTTTAGATTTTTTTTTTTTGCTTTGACAGAGTTATGTATGAGTCTGGTTTGGTAAAAGCCGAGGATTTACAAAGATTTTTACACACATGCAAACCTGGGACTGGTCGCATATAAAATTGGAATTCACACATCGATATTTGTCTTATTAATAATATATATATTTACTAATAATAAAAATGCAGAAATAGCTGTCTGTTTTTTACGTTTTAATTCCTAAAAACCAGAACCAATTTTGTTAAAGCAATAGTCATAGTCGGCCTTATAATGTTTCCACTGTTGGGACTCAGGCCTCCTTTCTAGGAGAGGGAATAGGCCCAGTGCGGGTTGGTGGATGTCACATGTCGGCGAATTTTTTGTTCTAGGACATGTTTCCTCACAATGTTTTCCTTCACCGTTTTGAGAGCAGTGGTGATGAAATAAATTATACAAAGCAATGCGCCTGGCTAGGTTTGAATCCGCGACCTATAACTCGTAAGTCGGGGCCGTTACCACTCTGCCACCACTGCTGTCTTTTTGGTAAAGCAAACCTGAACCAATCTTGGAACTACACTTTACGTAGTGATTACAACTATTATCCTCTGCCCATATTTTTTTTTATTGGCCAGTTTTAAGTAATTGATAGTTCCCAGATGAAATACATACGTAAGTATTTACATAAGAATGAATATAAGACATACCTCAGTCATAACTTCAGCGCACTTCAATAAAGTCGTAAGTGCCGGCAAAACGGACCACTTCAATAAATACTGTATGTTTGAATTATCTACCAGCGTATACAGCTCACCGTTATATGAAATAACTCTGTTTTGTATGCAATAGTCCAGTGCTTTGTTGAATGTCTGAAATAAAAAAATGGTTTAAATAACTGGTCCGAGTTACTACCATATGTAAACGCACTGACAATCGGAAACAAACTCTATTGTGTATGAAATAGAGTTTAAATTATTTTAGGAACCAAAATTCTTAGGTCCCTCGCCCACGACGTCTTTTTGTAGCGATACTGTCGCGCGTTTCTACGAACGTACGACAGCATCGCTACTAATGCGGGTTAGTCGAATTTGCGGTCGCTATAGGAAACATGCCAACGCGCTACAGCATCGCGATTGTATCGATGCGAACGCGCTACATCATCGCGACTGTATCGATACGAATGCGCTACAGCATCGCAACTGTATCGATGCGAACGCGCTACAGCAATGCTACAAAGCGTCACCGTGGGCGAGGGGCCTTAGATACGACTACAATCGATTGGTCTTTTAGCACCGGAATTTAAAAACTAAACTTTAGGTAGTACTTACATTAGTTTCTTCTCTTTCTAAATGGAAGAATTCGTGACTGAGTAGTTTTCTAACGCGATGGTAATCCGCTTCCAAATTATCTGCAAATACATTTAATAAAATTATACATAGATATACTATGTGCATTGTGAATGTTTATTTCGTTGGTTCATTTTTTGCATTTATGCAAAAAATGAAAAATAAAACACGACTCCGACCAAAAAAAACGACGGTGAAAAAGTATGAAGCAAGATTTTCAGGATGCAAGATAATAATAAAAAAAAAATTGATATCTATGATACTAATTATAATAATTCTAGATATTAAATCAAAGCTAATCTAACTTCTTATGAAATAGTTTGAGCTACAGCTCGTAAACCTCCTAATAAAGCATAATTTACAAGAACAGGACAAAAGAAAATACCGTTGTCACATATTTTAAGTGGTACGGTTTATAGGTACCTTGTTTTATACTATTTTTGTCGTAGTCGTTATTTAAACTATTTTGGTTTTGTTCACATCGAATTTTTTGACCGCTTGGGGCGCCACATTGATTTTTGATAAGTACAAGGGAAGCCTTTTCTTATTATGATACCAAACACGATGTATTTATCATTACATTTTTTTTACACATGACTTATTGTCCATCAGAGGGCGTCAAAAAGCTAGGCAAAGTAACCAGACTGCAGCTGCAATTTAACTATTATGTATAAGTACCGGCACGTATCTAGAGCGCTCGGCGTTAGAGTGGGGATTGCTTTGCGCATTCCATACATTGGCGAGCCAATCGTAGTCGAATCACGAGTGACGTCTATGACGCGATGGCGCGGCGAACCAATCACTGACACTCCCCGCCCCCGCGTCTCACTTCATGCCACTATAGAGACCCGATTTCTGACTTCCAAGATTCGTGCACGTACCTATATCTAATTTTTGCCTTAAATAAAAAAAGAAACATAACTTACCCCTGCCAATAGCACTTCTGTGTACAATAATGCAAATGATAGCTGGTGGTACTAAGTAGTGCAGTATGGGGTTCACGTACAACTGGAGCTGGACGATAGGCACGGCCGCCACCATCGTCTCTGCCTGGAGTATGTGACCTGGAATTATGACAAAACTTTCTATACTTCATTCGAAGTAAGGTTCGCCAATTAAACAAACCTTTATTACTGTCCGTTCAACCGATTTTGACTTTTATTGCGTTGGTGGCAAGATATATAGCGGCTGTAGTAAATAGTTGGTATTGTAACTACTGTTCTGCTTTTAATACCATCCCTATGCCTATGGAATAAAAGTCAAAATCAGTTGAACAGACAGTAAAATTTGCACTCTCTTTATCATAATTTTCGTGTATTATGCAATTTTTTAAGTTTTCAGAAGTAAGTCATTAATATTGTTTGTATTTATGTGTTTGTTACTTTTTAACCGACTTCGAAAAGGAGGAGGTTCTATATTCGGCTGAATGTATGTTTTTTTTTTTTGTATGTATGTTTACCGATATTTCGGTCAATTGTGGACCTATTTGTAATTATAAGTATTTGGGATTATAAGAATCGTTATGAGATGCACTCTGGCTATAAGGTAATTTATGTTTAGCTGAAGGGTAGGTACTTTTTAGTGGTGCTGCCATAACTAAAAAGTGAAAAATAAAAAACTTTTTACAAAAAAAATTAAACCGCCTTCAAAAAGTACAAAATAACTTTAATTTCCGAAGCCGGTGTTAAATAACGAAGAGACAAGATTAGGTATCTATTATAGAAACACCGACTTCCGAAATTAAAGTTATTTTGTACTTTTTGAAGTCAGTTTAATTTTTTTTTTACGTTCCAACTGCTTTACGGATTTGGATAGACACAAGAATAGACCACGTCCAAGAGATTGTATACTTTTTATGCAGGAACTACCATGGGGTTTTATTTTAATTATATAATACTTATATAATTCTAAATACATACATTTCATCATCATCATATCAGCCGAAAGACGTCCACTGTTGGACATAGGCCTCCCCTAAGCGTCGCCACAACGGCCGGTACATATTATAGATAAATTACACCCAGACACAGAACAAATGATCATGCTCATTACATAAACATTTTTATTTTTTTTCTGTCGACGGGGAAAATCATCTTTGACGAAACCCGCTCTTGGGTGGAGCGGGAGACAGTGTCAGACTCTTACTGACTAAAAACCCCGCGCCGTTCCTTCTAGCCTTCATACCGGGGCACGAGCTCCCTTTCGGACAACCCTGTCCCCAGTAGGCTTCGACCCAGCTGGGCCCCTCCTGCTGCTGACAACTCCTTGAGGCGCGCGGGAACAGTGCGCGCCGTCGACGTCGTGGACTCGGTCCATTACCGGACAATCGGACAGCGAGCTACCCATGGCTCGCCGTCCGCGAGCCCGCGTCTACGGTGGCCGGAAATCGGGATCGGAATCCCGGCGACGCCGGCGAGGGCGCCGCAAGCATTACTGCTTCGCAGAAGGAGGCGACCGCCTGCCACTCCTCCTCGCTCCGGACCATGGCCTCGACCAGGGCCCGGCGCGAGAGGTCTCCGCCGCCGATCGCCCCCACGAGGGCACGGCGATGCTCCGCCCAGGCAGGGCACACCTCGACGGTGTGCTCCACCGTGTCCTCCGGGCGTTGCGCACAGTGGCGACACCCGTGCGTCTCTTCCGCCTGAATCCGATGCAGGAACCTCCCGAACTTGCCATGTCCGGTGAGGACCTGCGTCATGCGGAAGGTAAGGACGCCGTGAGGTCTTTCCAGCCACGCCTCAAAGAGGGGACTTGCCGCCATAATCGTGGCGTGCCCAATTACATAAACATTTGTCCTGGGTGGGAATCGAACCCACGACCTCCGGCATAGCAGTCAAGGCCACTAACCACTAGACCAACAGGCCAGTCAGTTTGTCAATTGTCCCTGGAGTATAGAGAACATTCCTTTGTATTGTGATAATTTGCTAGTTTCACGCTGGCGGAGCCGGGGATAGTGCTAAATAATGCTGTAAAATCTGAAATTAGCCATTTAGTTTTTAGGATTACTCTATCTGTATCCATGGATTACATCGGCTCGATAAGCCATCATACTAAATATTATCTTGGATTATCAGCTTGATAAGCTATACTAAATATTATCGGGTAGGCTCGACTTCAAGCAAATTATTTACATTAATCGCAGGCAACCGATAAGGATTACTTTTAATACATTTGGAATGCATGACGACTAGATTTTATTTATTTAGCTAATGCAATTATGGTCTAGTTATAATCTGGACCTGTGGTTGCTCGTGAAAGATTTGTTTTGAAAGAGTGGGCTGAGAGATGGGTACAAAATTTCGACGGGTGCAAAGTAAAAAAAGTTACCTGCAATTTTGTGATTTTCTATCATCTTTATTGAATTAGTAATTATAAGCAGTTATTTAGTAGGTAATTTTTTTTTTCAAATTAATTATTAATAAGAAAACTGTTTTTTTTTTTTTTTTTTTGTCGACGGGGAAAATCATCTTTGACGAAACCCGCTCTTGAGTGGAGCGGGAGACAGTGTCAGACTCTTACTTCTTCTTCTTCTTTAATTCTTTAATGTACACTATTAAAACTTATAAAATAGGTGGATAACAAAATTCATGTACACAGGCTAAAAACCCCGCGCCGTTCCTTCTAGCCTTCATACCGGGGCACGAGCTCCCTTTCAGACAACCCTGTCCCCAGTAGGCTTCGACCCAGCTGGGCCCCTCCTGCTGCTGACAACTCCTTGAGGCGCGCGGGAACAGTGCGCGCCGTCGACGTCTTGGACTCGGTCCATTACCGGACGATCGGACATTTTTGACACTTGAAAGGTTTCTCATGTCTTAGAATATTAAATATTTGTTAAGTTACTGCAACTATCAGAAAATCGCAAAGTTGCAGATAACTTTTTTTACTTTGCACCCGTCGATTTATAACCATCGCCGTTGATTCAGGGCGGGTTTCTGAATTGAGTATTTTTTTTTTAATGATACATATAAGCCAATGCTTTACTGCAATGATCCCACCTGATGGTAAGCAGTGATGTAATCGTTGGTAGTGAGGCAAGTCTACTCACTCTAGTCATGAAGACACCTAAATTATAATTGAACGGGAAGACTGCTGCAGGCAAATTATAAACATTTATATAATATAAACGTTTGTCGTTTGTCGCGAAACGCTTAGTCCGAACCGTAGAAGTTTCAACAATGTTTTAAACCTTACTTAAATGCTAAATTTTTACCGATTTTCAGGTTAAAGTTTCAGAAATACTCAACTTCAAGTGTTTAAATCAGAAATCTGGTGTGACTATTTCAGTTGATTGCCTATTTTTTAGGGCAGGAGTAAACCTGGGTTTTAAATAATTCACAATACCACAGCACCACCAACTATTCAAATTACACCATCATCATCATCTTCCTGCCCTTGTCCCGTTTTATTTGGGGTTGGCGCAACACGTTTTTTTCTTCCATTCTGTCCTGTCACTCGTCACGCTATCACTAACTCCCTTTTCTTTCATATCACTTCTCACACAATCCATCCATCTTTTCTTTGGCCTCCCTCTCCTCCTCCCTCCATCCACATCCAATATTTAAATAACACCATACACCATTATTTCTTACATAAAACACCTTGAGGCATGTAAACCATTCAATTTTAGAGGGTATGCGGAACAGAGAGTAAAGTCCCACATACCTCCTTTGAAAAGGGAGGATCCTCCGACCAGACAGGGTGTTATAGTCTGGTGGGCGACTGCCCGATAGTTGATGTTGGGCTGTCGTATATGTTCAAATCGCGCGGAGAACTCTGATTGCGCGATGCAGGATTTCGTATTTTCTTCGTAGTTCTTATGTGGCGTCATAGATGTCGCTACACAATCAATATTTGCCTATTTCCTAATTAACTTGTTGTGCACAAAAAAATTAAAGACTAAATATTCTACAAAAATCTCTCTACAAACAACTAACTTAAACTATCGTTAAACATCAAGCTACCTGAATTGTAAACAGTTATAAAATCAAACAAATAAAACAGTAAAATATTTAACTAAACTAAAGCGTATAAATAATATTGCTTGTAGGAGAAAATAAATAAATATTATTATTTAACTACAGTTATTATTTATACTATGAAGTAAATACAAATTACTTAAGTATGTTAGCATTCAACTAGGTATAATAACATAAAATATTTAAAGTAAATACAGTTCTATTTCATTGTATAAAGTATTACTTAAACTGACGTGAAAACGATTGAAATTGATTTGCGTCTGTCTCGTCTGTAGATTCAATTATTAGGAAGTCATACGCTAATATGAACGAACACCTCCATTTAAGTAAATTGTCAGGGCGAGTGAATTTGACAGTCTTGTTGGTCTAGTCGTTAGTAGCCATGACTGCTATGCCAGAAGTCGTGGGTTCGATTCCCACCCCAGGACATGTGCTTGTGTGATGAGCACGATCATTTGTTCTATGGCTGGGTGTAATTTATCTATAATATGTGTGTATTTTGAATTATATAAGTTTATAAGTTGCCTAGTACTCATAGCACGAACTCTGCTTAGCTTGGGACTAGACGGCGTTGTGTGATAGTTTCCTTTTATCGATATAAACCAGTGCTTGAATGCGATCCCACCCGATGGCAAGCAGTAATATTATTATTCATTTCTTCCTCTTAATTCGTGGAATTCGCTAAGTCTAACCAGAGCTTTATACTGTTGATCAATACATCATCTTATTTCCATATCTGGTCAAGACCATATATTATAATTGCAAATTCTTTGATAGGCGCACTTTTGAATTTTGTTCGCCAGGAAAACAGTATATGACCGTGATATTTTGTCATGCTATTTAGGATAACATACAGATAAACTGTAATCGTATTGATCATGTCATTTCGATTTCAAATTCGATAAAGGAAAATATTGACGTTAAAAATGACGAATGGAAGCCTACTGGGGCCAGGGTTATCCGAAAGGGAGCTCGAGCCCCGGTATGAAGGCACAAAGGAACGAGATGGGTTTTTAGTCAGTAAGAGTCTGACACTATCTCCCGCTACGCCCAAGATCGGGTGTTGTCATTGGATGATTTTCCCCACCATAAAAAAAGCATAAGTAACAAACATATATTATTAACATACACACACATACTCACAAACTGTCGCCTTTATGATATTAGTGTATTTTTGATTAAAGTCGTTACTGTCCGTATGCAATTAATAATAATAATTATATATATTATACGTTACCAGTACCGTAGATCGTTCATACATAATTGTTAGGCATGATAAAAAAAAGTCGATTGGTCATAATCAGTCGATGCCATAGCAATGGCCTTGCTTTCAGAACTGTTACAAACATAATCAATACGTTTAAAAAAAACTAATTTAATATGAACGATAGGGCGAAGTGAAAAGAAGGAGAAAAAATAACGCATTACGCATAAAACCCTCTTTCTTTTGACGTCGACTATAAATAAGGATACCTTTATCATCAGCTTTTTTATAAATGTTCCCACTGCTGGGGCTCAAACCTCCTCTCTAGCAGAGGGAATGGGCCGTAATCCACCACGCGGGCCCAGTGCGGGTTGGTGAATGTCACATGTCTTCGAATTCTTGGTTCTAGGAAATGCCGGTTTCCTCAGGATGTTTTCCTTCAGCGTTTTGAGACCAGTGGTGATGAAATAAATTTCACAAAATAATGAGCCTGGCTGGGTTTGAACCCGCGACCTACTATTCGTAAGTCGGGGCCGTTACCATTTGGCCACCACTGCTCTCAGGATACCTTACTCCTAAGATAACTTTCTCTCTCTGTATGAACGCAATAAACTCAAAAACTACTAAACTGATTTTCATGCACTTTTCATCAATAGATAGAGTGATTCACGAGGAAGGTTTACAGACATAATACATGAATATTTTAGTACAGAAAAATCGTAAATTTAAATCAATTGTAACCCCCGTATGAAGCAAGTGTGAGTCGCTAGTTATAGATATTTACCTTTCATTTTATTCTTGACATCACTGGACAGGTCCGTCAGAACTCCTGAGATCAGTCTCAGCTTTCTCTCCTTATCCAGCCTCATCATCTTCTTATGCACCACCAGAATCCTCTCAACACTACTCCTGACATCATTCTCGAATACTGTCGCCCCCAAATTCCTTAACTCTTGGATCATCCAGCCAACTTCTTCTATCACTTCTTCAAACTCTAAAGGTCTGTTCTTCATCAGACTCTGCATTAATACTAAGGAAAGAAGATTCGAGATTGTGGCCACAGTATTCTTCTGCTGCAGGCTGATGACGTAGTCTGCGATGCTCTGGACCTTTTTGAACTGTTCAGGGGTGAGCTGTTGTAAGTCTAAAGGTTTGAGCGTTTCCTTCGAATGTGAGGTTTCGTTTTTGAGGTAGTCTCTGACGGACAGTGGTGAGCCCAGGTTTAAGTAGATGTTGCCGAAATGGTCGTTCAAATTGTGTAGTGCTTTTAGGAAGCCCTGGAATTAAAATAGCTTGATTAAGGTTTCGGCAAGAGATGTATTTACCTGTGTATATTATAGAATAATTGAGTAGATATAGCCGCAAAGTGACACAAGTTAAACACATACAGTTAAAAACAAAATAGATTATAGATATATAGACTAGATAGATAGACTTGTATTAAAAAAATTTGCTATTTACATCCATTTTTGTGCCCCACGATCCTATATGAAATCGTACAAGAATTTTCCATGGACAGTTAAACTTATTCATATATGTAAAATGTGGGATTGTTTGATTTCGTTTACTTATTGTTTTATATTATTCCCTTAGTACATTTTTTTTGCCATATGTTTTAATATAAAAGAAGATCAATTGCCGACCAAGTTTAGTAGATTTTATGCATAAATAAATCAGAATCAGAATTTTATTTGTAAATGTAAGTAAATTTTGAAGAAGTAAAGTATAAACTACTAATACATTGTATCAATATATTATGACGGCCGCCTGTTATTTTTTGATTTCATCTAAAATTCTAGCGCATTTTTCCGCTAATTTTGTCGTAGTAGTACCTATTACGTAGATGACAGTTTTTTATCTAATCGACACTTAGAACAATGAGGTGCTACATATTTTAAACAATTGACGTAAGTGTAAAGATTATTTTTACACCACTACGCGATTTTACAAATAAGTACCAAATGAATCTATTATGAACTCCAATAGGGAAGTCCATAGTTCAGAATCAAAGTTGAATATGTTTGAGGTAGGTTTAAATTTTTATTATTTACATTACCAGTTGTCAGTGTGGTTTATTTTTTTTCGATGGGGAAAATCATCTTATGACAACCGGGCTCTTGGGTGGAGCGGGATATAGTGTCAGACTCTTACTGACTAAAAACCCCACCCCGTTCCTTCTAGCCTTCATACCGGGGCTCGAGTTTCCTTTCAGATAACCCTGGCCCCAGTAGGCTTCGACCCAGCTGGGCCCCTCGACAGTGTGTGGTGATATCCTAGTGATTAAGGCTCCCGTCTCTCATACCTGAGGTTACAAGTTCAGAACCGGGCACTTACCAAGTACTAGTGTACTTTTTAAGTCTATCTAGATAGAAGAAGTTTTGTACATAGATTTTTACATAAAAATACTAGACATGTGTTTTAGATTTCAGATATACTAAAATGAATGTTGTGCATGCATCATAATTATGCTTCATAATTATCATTTTAACCCATTCAATGCGGCAATAAATTTTCTCTCGCTACCCAGATGCAGTTTTTAATTTAGCGTTTTCCGCACCAGAATAAGAAAACTCAACGTTTCTAGAACTGAAATATCCAAAAACTACTTGTACCAGGCATTTCACTTATAAATTACAAGCGCATTGGTCTATATTTTATTATTAAATCTTAAAATTTGGGTAAAATATAAAATAACTCTACATTACGCCGACCGGCGTGCGCCGCATTGAATGGGTTTGCAGATCTACGCTTTACAAGTGTGTCAAGTACAGTAGCTATGATCAACCTTGCTACAGGTACCAAGCTAAGTAAGTAGGCACTATAGATGCCAAGTTGCATAGCATTATACTTCAAGGACGAGAGTGTAAACACTTTAAAGGTGAACGCACACTTATCCGAGCCGAATGCGTTGTACGAATTGTAAAAAAGGAGTTTTAAAATTCTTTATATGAAAACTCGCACACCTGATTGAGGCTAACCGTCTGAATCTGGAAGGGCTCAAGAAATCATAAACAAATTCGGATACACAAAGCACTGCTTTTTTAAGTTAATGTTAAACATCCACATTCTTGTTTCCCTTTGATGTACATATTTCACGTTTATCATCTTCCATTAAGGCCAAAGCGCCTAAGCAGTGCCATAAAACAGTGACTATCTGAAGCAGAAACTCCTCGGTAACAGCCAGGTTAATTGGTTTGAAATAATATATGTTTTGTATAGATTCATGAACAACATTATCATCATCATCAACATTATTGTGCGATCATCACTTTTGTCTAAAAATATTTTTTTGCTATTTCGCAACTTTCCCTAATCCTTCGAAACGGCTTGGATTTCTATTTTTAACTTGCAATTAACGCCCAAGCGGCCGAGCAGTGCCATAAAACTGACTTTCTGAAGCCTACTGCGCGGTAACGGCCAGGTTAATAGGTTTGAAAAAAATATATGTTTATTATAGATTCATGAACAGCATTATCAACTATTGATTTTTACATGCGATTAATGCACGATCTAAAAATATTTAGCAATTTCGCAACTTTTCCTAATAGGGATAAATTTTTTTTGGATCTTTAGAAACATTTTTACACTTAAATATTCTTCAAAGTGAACATAGCATATGTAAATCAATCAATATTTCGCAAAGAAAATGGATATAAAGGTTAGCGGGGCTCTATCCGAGCGCAACTGACCGGAATTAAATGCACAGATACAGATACGAGTGTTGCGTCCATTTAATTTCGGGCAGATGTTCAAGATACCTAGCCTTAATATAATAAAGCATCACTACATATTAGGGTTTTTATTGTCAGCAATAAAAACCTCATAGAGATCCATCACAATTCACATGTAATTTTAGTGTGACAAGTGTAAAGGAAATAGAAATATGATATCTTCGGCGCGGTCGATTCTTTCGGTGCGGATATATGTGTGCGAAGCCTTCTTGACTTTGTTTCGTACGATGCGTTCGGCTCGGGAAAGTGTGCGTTCACCTTTAAAGACGCACATACAAAGTAAGCCAGTGAGGGGCGTGTCACACTACGTCTTTTACATGAATATGATAATAATCTGCCACTCTTGCGTTTAGATAATAATTCAACAAATGATAGAATCAATATTTGAATAATGTGTTGGAAGCGGTGAGCTGTCTTGCCTGCCCAATTATGGTTTTGATAAGTAGCTGAGTATATAATATAATATTAGTATGTAAAGTTTCTTATCTTTTTAGATGGGAAAGTCATCTAATGACGTCTCCCGCTCTTGGGCGAAACGCGAGCGTGTGCCAGTCTTTTACTGACTTAAAAACCCACTCCTGTTCCTTCGTTGCCTTTCATACCAGGGCCGAGTGTTTCTTTCAGAAACAAACCCTTGGCCCAGTAGGCTTTGAACCTGCTGGGCCCTTAGTTTGCTGAAATTACCTTGAGGCGCGCTCTGAACAGTACGCAAAGTCAACAACTTGGGTTCGGTCCGGACGGTTACCGGACAGTCGGATAGCGAGCTACCTATTGCTCGCCGCCCGCAAGCCTGCGCCTACGGTGGCCGGAAATGGGGCGTGGTGAGGGCTGCTCCCTCGCGTGTGCACGTGCGGCCTCCTCCTTTGCTAGCATTACTGCTTCGCAGAAGGAGGCGACTGCCTGCCACTCTTCCTCGCTACGGACCATGACCTGCACCAAGGCGATCGGCGGTGGTCTGCCCTGGTATTTTGCTGACATCTCTAGGAGACGCGCGTGGTACACTACGCGCCGTCTACGACTCGGCCTCGACCCGGACGGTGTTCTACCCATTGCTCGTTGTCCACGAACCCACGAGAGTCGTAATAGATGTGTTTATAGCAAGATTTCATCGAAGAACTCTGCATTAGCAAGTGAATAATTTCCGTCTTGTTATGTTTGACTTGTTACAACCAAATCATGACCTTAGCATGTCAAATATTGACGAAACTCAAACTCATAATGACGAGAATCGACGAAACATGTTGATACAATAGATTAGCAAGTTAAAATGTTGTTGAAAATTCTTAGTAATATAAACCAAGCATGTGCGTAGATATGTTAATTTGTATCTATCTTTGTTAAATAATTTTAGTGTTCAATTGTGATAATTTTATCACATAATCTCGTCACTAGGTAATTAATGTAATTATGCTGGTAGGCCGAATGTTTTTTTTAATCCTGCAATAAATCTTGAAAATGTTAATACTCTACTTTTATCGCTATACGTATCTACACAAAAGAAAATTGAATTGTTTGTTAGTATTTTTTTTTACTAAATGTAATGAAAGTGAGGTATTGATATACCTAAGTAAATTTTTTATTTTTTATTATTGTCTGTCTAGATTGATTTTGCCGGGACTTTCACTGGTAGATAGCTAAGAAGTTTTATTTTAGAAAAAAAAAAAACTAAGGTCCCGCGCCAAAAACCAAATGGCATTGTGTTGTTTGACGACGAGTCAGACGCGGACGAAGTCATGGACCCCAGCTAGTCCTAAATTATATTATGCTGTTCTGTTATAATCTCAAAATTTATATAGACGGATAACTAAAATAACGAAATAAATACAAAACAATAGAAGCTAAAATACTAGGTATATTATTTATATATATATATTTATCATTTATATGCTAATTTATTTTCTTAACCTTGCTACATAAATATTTATATTGTTCCGATTTGAATATATTGAATGTCATACACTTACAATGGAATCCACAAAATGCTTCGTAAAATATAGATTTA
Organism: Mythimna lalbum; assembly: GCA_949319445.1. Lineage (NCBI taxonomy): Eukaryota > Metazoa > Arthropoda > Insecta > Lepidoptera > Noctuidae > Mythimna > Mythimna lalbum. The sequence goes on from OX439363.1 coordinate 8,670,754, forward strand.
TGAACCAAGCTGTCATTTTTATTGATATTAAGTTTGCATTAAAAAAAAAATATAATTCGTTGTTTATATAAAATGGGTGCACACAATAAAAAAATATAAATCAATATATTGCAACTGTCATAAGTGACAGTTGGACGTATCTGTAAAGGTGTTTATAGCATAATTTATTAAATATCAAAATTATTGTTTGCTGTCACGATATCTATATAAAACATGCGACTGGTGGTAATCAGTCAAATATCTAAAAGATAAAACATATTTGAAGCACTAAGTATGAATGCGGAAATATATTTGATACTCAGTATCGGTGACTACACTCAGGTCAAGGTGCGAATTGACAAGTATCACCTAATCTATCAATAAATTTATCGCACCTACGCTCAAATATTGTCACCATAGTGTCACCGACACCGCACGGTGTCCCGCGAAGCGGCGAGCCTCTTGCCACCATGGGATCTGGAGGCAACAGTCCTTGCACACATGCACGATTTGCTCGCGGAGATGCAACGCCGGGGCGAAAGTCCGCTGCCGCGACAGGTCACGGCATGGCGGGCAGAGCTCCGGCGGGATCTCATGGTGCAATGGCGTCAGCGACTATTGTAATCCAGTGCTGGGCACGCCACAATTATGGCGGTAAGATCCCTTTTTGAGGCGTGGCTGGAAAAACCTCATGGCGTCATCACCTCCCGCATGACGCAGGTTCTCACCGGAAATGGCAAGTTCGGGAGGTTTCTGCACCGGAATAGTGCAGAAGTGAAGCCCGGGTGTCGCCACTGTGCGGAACGCTCGGAGGACATGGTGGAGCACACAGCGGAGGTGTGTCCTGCTTGGACGGATCATCGCCGTGCCTTCGTGGGGGCGATCGGCGGCGGTGATCTCTCGCCCCGGGCCTGGGTACAGACCATGGTCTGGAGCGAAGAGGAGTGGCAGGCGGTCGCCTACTTCTGCAAAGCAGTAATGCTAGCAGAGAAGGAGGCCGACCGCATTAGGCAACGGTGCTCAGTGCTCCAGCCGCCGCCGGAATTCCGATCCCGATTTTCAGCCACCGTAGGCGCGGGCTTGCGGAGCTCGCTGTCCGAAAGGTAGCTGAGCCCCGGTATAAAAGGCAAGAAGGCACGCGGTGGGGTTTTTGGTCAGTAAGAGTCTGACACTATCTCTTGCTGCTCCCAAGGGCGGGGGATGCCATTGGGATGATATTTACCCACCAAAAAAAAAACCCCCTTCCCGTCTAAATTCTTCAGTTAGTTAACGGGTACCTCTCAAGTTTTGGTCTGGCATTTGGAGACATTTGAGGACTGCAATATGTTCTGTACTTTGCAGTTGATTGCTGCTAATAAAACTCGGCGTTTTATTTCCGTCCCAGTTTACTATTTGGAATTCGCAAAAGTGGGTCTGCCTACACGCGATGACCGGAACAATTAATGATGTAACTTGCAGCAAGTTCACACGTCGTATTTGGTCGAACGAAAGTAACTGTCGTGTTAACGTGAACTAACAAATTGCGATTTGTCTACGTCTAGTAATGACAGTGAGAGTCTGACGGCACGATTGGCGCAGGGATCAAGCGATTAGCTGCTTTGCTGCGTTTCTAAAGCTTCCTTTTGACCCAGTACCTTCGACCAGAAGAAGGAAAAATTTGATTTGCACTAAACCACAGACGAAACAAGCATTTGCACATAGATTTTATGTATTTTTAGAGCATTTTTTCGTCGCTAATCAGACATAATTTTAGGTTAATAAATTCATTTCTCCTGTAGTTAAAATATATGATAAGTTAATTTATAGTTATTTCTTGGGCACTAGCATAATTGTTTAAAATTTACTTGTGGCTGTTACATGGAACTATTTTATGTAAAAGATGAAATAAAAAGAATATTATTATTATTACTGGTATACAATTTACCAACAAGGTGGACCAATGACCTGGTCAGGGTCGTGGGAATCCGATGGATGCGCGACGCACAGGACCGGTCGTTGTGGCGACGCTTGGGGAAGGCCCATGTCCAACAGTGGACGTCTTTCGGCTGATATGATGATGATACCGACAATAGGTATACATCATGCAAAAAACTAAAGAACTACTAGGAGTTACTTCATCTCGTTCATTGCTCTGCTACTTCAATATTTTGCTCAAACTAAGGTCAACATAACATTATCAGCTGTTGATTAATAACATGCGCAGAACAGCCTTGTGAATAGTTTACGAAATATATATGACATTGACCTCTTTATTTACTACGAAGTGATAGACGAATCACAAAAACTGGCTCAACTGGTTTTACTACAGCCAAATCTTATAGTTATTATCAATTCGAAATCGCAGCCATTTGGATAACTTCTTTGTTTTGTTTTTGTAACAAGCTTTTAATAAAATATTTTTTTCATAACAAGCTTTTATAGCTCGGTATACCTATATAATTAATACTCGTCAAGACGTATCATACGAGCCCAAACTCGATAGGGTTGTGTCGTTTAACTACCAAGTTCCTATAGCTAAGTCACCTTACGGTTCCATCATCGGATCAGCTCAATGTCATAATAATTTTGCATTTTCATCTGATTTACAAGTGCATGCAAAATTTCAGCTCAATCGGTAGCCGAGAAGTGGGTCAAATTTAATTTGCAAGATTTGATTACAGACAAACATCGCGACAGGTGAAACTAAATAAAAGCTTGTAAAATAAAACAAAATTGCATGTATTTTTTAATTCGAGGTTAACCAGCTAATAAATTTAAAACCAACTAACTGATTCTGCAGATTTGATAACTACCTATATGTACAAAATTATGTGTACCTACATAAGCTTGTAAAAATAATTCGAGTTATTTAATGAAATTAAGTTGGTAACTTAAATATCGACTTTAAAAATATGTATTTTAAGTTCACTTTCAAATGACGACTTTTGTATTAAATAGGCCATATATAAAGTATGCATGCATTCCAATGGAATTTTAACTGTGTTAGGTTTGAATTTTGACATTGAGTTTGTTGAAATTGAGGATTAGAAGAAACTTGATAATTTATAAAACTTTGCGTTTTTTGGCAATTGAATGCATGTATTTTTCTTTTAAAAACTCACTTTTGAAACTTTGATTTATTATGACATTTATGTAGTATTTTATAACATATATTAAGTATGTCATAAAATATTGTAACTACTGTAATAGTTGTTGTTAAATTGCCGCAAAATTATAAATGTACTAGCTTTGCCCGCGCGGCTTCGCTCCCGCTCTTCCCTACTCCACCCTACTATACCCTACTCTACCCTACTCTACCCTACTCAACCCTACTCTACCCTACCCTACCCTACTCTACCCCACTCTACCCCACTCTACCCTACTCTACCCTACTCTACCCTACTCTACCCTACTCTACCCTACTCTACCCTACTCTACCCTACACTACCCTAATTTTTTTTTCCATAAGAACCTTCTCCTCACAATAACAATCACAACAAAAAAAAAATCAGCCAAATCGGTCAAGCCGTTTTCATGCCAAGTCGTGACAACGGAAAACGGGGGTCATTTTTATATATATAGAAGATGTAATACTAGCTTTTGGCCGCGGCTTCACCCGCGTACATTATCCCAGGATAAAAAGTATCCTATGTGTTATTCTGGGATATGGTCTACTCGTGTACCAACTTTCATCGAGATTTGTTCAGTAGTTTTTGCGTGAAAGAGTAACATCCATCCATACATCCATACATCCATCCATACATACAAACTTTCGCATTTATAATATTAGTAGGATTATGGAGCCACGTCATCGCTTGCCACCTGGTGAGATTGTGGTTAAATGCAAGCCAATCTAGACTTTTTTTTAAAGTGGGAAAATAATCCAATGACATTCCCCGCTCTTGTGCGGTGCGGGAGAGTCAGATTTTTACTGACTAAAAACCTACTGTTGTTTTTTCTTTGCCTATCTAGATACAAATATTAAAAAAAGGGTGCGTATTGTAAATATTTGTAGGATTATCTCTGAAACCACACTTTTTTGCAAAAATCTTTTGATTTTCATATTTTATATTAGGTGTACTAGCTGGATATATTAGCTGCGCCAGCGGTTTTGCTAATGTGATGTTAACAAATTATCCCAAGGGAATATACTCAGGGGATAAAAAGTATCCTATGTGCTTTTCAAGAACATGAACGGATGAACTGATTTCAATGAAATTTTGTATAGGGGGCCACCCCTATACAAAATTTCATTGAAATCAGTTCATCCGTTCGAGCGTAAACAAGTAACAAACATACAAACACACTCACAAACTTTCACCTTTAAATTATAAGCGTGATAGCTAACTTTTCAACCCGGGTAAAGCTGGGCCGATAGTCAATAATAAAAATAAAAAATGTACTGACCCCAGTAGACTCCTTAGGTTTGGGCACTCCAAGATGTTCATAAGCGAAGAGGGAATGCTCCATCAGCCGGTCATAGCTGATGTTCACGGGGACTATCGTGATGTCGGCCACCTCGTGAGCGAAGAATGGTACCAGGCTCATTGAGAGCATACCTATTGACAATAGACCGACTCAATTTAAAAAAAAAAATAAGAAGAAAGTTAAGGCCACTATCCAACTGGCGTTTTACGAGCGTTGGCGCTTCTCCAACATCTGCGCAGCGCTAAGGTTGCGCAGACGCGACGCTAACCTATCAGGCATCAGTGTACCGATTGCAGTACGGCTCATACCAGCCAACTTAAACCTTATTACGTAACAATAAGGTTTAAGTTAGCTGGTACCGGGGTGTACAGACTTCGGTACACTTGTGCCTAAGAGGTTAAATTCGCGAGTTTCTAGTGGTATAGCGCCAACGTTGAGCAGACGCGACGTTAACGTCGCTTTCTTGCGTACACCTCTTACACAAAATATATAAGTACAGAAGTCAATCTACATACAAAGCGCGCTGGAGCAACGCTCACGGACACGATATCTCGGAGCGCCTCGGCTCGTTCGTCGGAACAGTTCTGGCTCAAACGCTCATGTGTTGTGCGTCCACCGAGCGTAGGCATACAAAGTGTTTTTTTTTTTGTAATTACATTTGAAGAATAAACTATACGCTTAGTGGAGTGGTTGGGCGATTGGCTGCTGCACTGTGTGTCGCGTACTCCAATAAGGTTGAAAGTTCTTTGAAAAAACTTTCGCAGGCAGGTGTTTCTAATATTCAGATTTCTGATAATGTCATCCCAATTTGGTGTTTAGGTGCAAAGTCCACAGTGTGCACACATAGTATGTCTGTTTATACATACTGTTATTTGTCTTTAGATACCTTCATTAACGTAATGAAGTGTTTGCTTGAGCAAATAACAGGAATAATACATTAACTATTTTACTAGAACAAATAGGAATTAATATGTTATATACTAAAATACGATGTTAAAAGCTCTCAACAAAGTATGCTTAGCTTGAGGACACGAATGACATTGGTTGCATTATATTGCGTAAAAAGATCGAAGTTTCGTGTTTCAGAAGGTAAGGTACTCATAAATAGTTCACTTTTGTTGATGCATTAAAAATGACAAATATGTATATGTATTAACCCTTGAAAGGCAGCTAACGATTTTTTATTTTTTCTAAAATTTTAACTTTATATCAGTCTCCTGTAAAGTTTACTCAACGACGCTTAGTAATTTTTGCCTTTCAAGCGTCGATATGTACGATTCACTCTAGCCTTGAAGATACCTAAATTATAATCGGTCGGGAAGACCACAGCAGGCAAATTGTTCCATTCCTTCGACGTACGTGGTATAAACGACGAGGCGAAACGCTTAGTCCGGACTGTAGAGGTTTCAACAAAGTATGGTATGGTTCCGATGGTAGAATTGACTGTGAGGATTAAGAAAAAGAGAAGTGAACTCACCATATTTCGGAGGCATACTCTTATTGCTTCTACTCCTTGTGCCTTCAAGAAAGAACTCTATAGGAGCGCAGTGCTTCCCCACCACGGTCCGAACGTACTGTTTGAGGGTGGCTGCGTACAACGGGTCCCCAGCTAGCGTGCGACGGATGTAGAACGCACCAGTCTCCCTCATGCGGCGCCCTAGTACCGCCATTGAGTAGAAATCTAGAAATAATATAGAGATAAGAATTCTTGATGAAACCTCAAGCCAAAAAAAAATCATGGTATTCTTTCTACAGAGTAATCAATTTTAAGAAGGCTATTGGAGCACTCTTCAGGGTGTTTTAATATCGTAACCCCCACAAATATCCATTTTATACAAGTATTTATTGTAAAGCGTGGAATACGCAAGCAGGACGCGTATTTGCAAGGTTCAGTTGAAAACCAGGGTCCGGCAACAGCTATGTAGTGGCCTGGCATCATGTTGAACTGGACCTATTTGGTGGTGCAGCCGTGAGACATACAATGTAGATGTATTCTAAGTTTAAGTTTGAATACTATAATTATAATTGTTATCTCATTGTGTGTATCTGTGTGCCAAATAAACGTGTTTTCTTTCTTTCTTTCTATTTTGCATTTTGAAATTTTCAAATGAAATATGCACAATTCCGTATCTATAGTTAGTTAGTACCACAAACAATAAAATCATACCCATGCCAGCAGCAACAGCAGGGAAGTCAATGTCAAAATGATAGCACAGATAGGTCATCAGGCAGAAGTCTGCGTAACTCCTGTGCGTGGGCAGGAATAGTACTGGACTCTTGCCCATTATTGACTTCAGCTACAAACAAAAGTATACCGAGTTAGTTTTGGCTCAAAACGAAAAAAAAAAAAAATTTTTGTGTACTAGGCATTCAAAATAGAACTCATTTTATTTAGTTGGTGCATTCCAGGTTTTAAAATATTTCAGCTCATTCAAAATAGAACACAAATTTTTTATTGTTAGTTGGTGCATTCAAAAATTTAAAATATTTATGCTAATCTTTTTATTTCAAACTTTTCCTGTCATTTCTCTTGTAAGGTTTTTTTTTTAAATGACATGTACTATTGCTTGGTTATTTCAGTATTATACATAATAATAGTAGTAGCATTTGAAAAAAATTTCGAATGCAGATCAGTATATTTCCAGAACCTTTTACAAACAAATATTTTTTTAAATTTTTTTAATGTTTTTTTTTTTACTAATTATGCATGTTGTACCTGAACTTTTCTGTATGAAATGACTAATTGGAATCATGCACTACATTCTGAAGTTTTATAAGTGCTATGTAAATTTTTTTTTTTTTTTAATTTCAATCCTACTGTCAGACAAGGCTCAATATGTTTCAACTAAGTAATAATGATTTATTTATGTTTTTAACTAACTTCAAAAACTGCAGCTTCATTGACAAACATCTTGATTCTCATCATGAAGCATATCTTCAGGAAGATTATCCCCATCCACCTGATGACGTGCAACTTCTTGTCAAGGCCCATCTCCTCCAAATAGTTGTGCACTTCTTGGTGCAACTTCTCTTTGTTGACACCTGTTCTTGAGCATTCCTGAGGGAGTATATTAAAAAAAACTATAGAATGTTTTTTTTTTTAACCCTTAATCGGGCACAGGGAACTATTTTCCCACCCCGACTGCCGAGTCATAAATGCTCGAATATATTTAAAATGGCAACTTCCCAGACTATTATTTACTCAAATATATTCCTGATTAGTTACTGATTTATTTTACTGACAACCACACAATTTCTAATGTCAAATGTCAACGTCAGAATCAGATTAACGTCACTTTTGAAAAAATTGCGCGTTTTTCATGTAGTGGAGACATAATTCTGTTAAGTTTCTTCAAGAAAGATTCTGGTAAGTAGATATTTGATCTGTTATTAGCTAATTTTTTATATTCTGTGTATCGTTGTTATGATATTCAATGCATAAATATAATTTTTGTGTGGGTTTTATTCGTTTGAAATATTGTCTTATAAGTGGGAAAATAGTTACCTTTGCCCGTTACGGAACTTCAAATTGCGTCAATATATATAAAATGTAGGAATTTATTTCTGTCGACTTTTTTATTTTTGAATTGAATATCATTTTTATTTATCTAATTGTAAGTGTTTATTACCCGACTGCGGTGAAGCCAAAAAAGGAGGATTATGTGTTTGACCTGTTTTCATTTGGCTGAATAAATTTTTTACACCTTGTTTTTATTTTTTATTGAATCCCTCGTTCGCACACTGATCTTCCACCTCACTTGAAATTAAACATCTCTGTAAACAGTAATTTGAGAACTGAGGAAAATAAATGTAAAAGTAAAGCCAGGGTAAGCTATTAGTCTATTAAAATTTATAGACGTAATCGGGCAAAGGGAAATAATTTCCCACTAGGGTTATCCGTAAACGGGCAAAGGGAATTAATTTCCCACACGAAAAAAACCGTTTTTTTTTTAGTTTCAGTAATTTATATTGTATTTTATGTACAATGCCAATTAACATAATACAAAAACTTACAGTTAAACCGTGAAAAGTTGATTTTTTTGTTCGGCCCGATTAAGGGTTAAATGAAAGTATGCATTCAAATAAACTCAATGTACATTTCTCTTATTTATTTATTTATTTTATATTTTTATATGTTGAATTTTAAGCTTTGAATAAGAAATATTGCACTCCTGTTGAGTTGGTTAATTTGTTAATTTTTAACTGCTGATTTATCAACCTTGACAAATAATTTAATTACATCCTTTCCTGCTATAATCTAGTTTTTATTTTTTGTGTATTCATAATATAGCTAACAAATAATAATATTTCTATAATATAACTAAGTACTATTCAGCTTTTTTTTCTATCATCTTGCTATCCAACCAGCATGTTTTTAGAGTTACATTCTAAATTTAATTTTTTTTTTATGGTTTCAGGAATAAGTTAAACTTTATGTTCTAACATAACATTTGGTTTTGATATTCAAACAATATGTACACAAAGTATGAAAAGATAGAGATTTTATTAAAAAACTTGCCGCTTCGATAATAGAGTCCAAGTAGACTGAATTAGCAACGATATCCTTGAGATCTTGTGGTGAACAATATTTGTCCAACGTCAGGGTGCGTTGAGGATACCAGTTCCTAGTCATAAAACTGAATATCCCTAGCTGTGTCCTTCTCGGCTCCAAAATATCAACGAATTCCACTTGTTCACTCATTTTTACAATTCTTTTTCAATTAAATATCACAAACTTCAATACATTTCTATATTTCGTTTAGAGGTTATGCACCGAAAAACAGTATAAAAGGTCATGTATCAGACAACTATAATTAAATGTAATCTATTAATTAATTTTTCACGTAAATAATGTTTTAATGAAATTAATTATTTTCCAAACACCAGACAACCTCTCCCTTGCCAAATGACATAATTACTGACACTTGACAGTCTAGGCTAACAGTGACAAAAGCGCATGACAGTGACGTTGGGGTGATGGCGACGTTTTATTTCTGTAGTTTTCTCGCTGTTTTGCCCCTTCTCAAACGTGCCGTTTTGTTTTTGCAATCATAATAATAAGATTGTCTTTTAAGGAGACTGTTGCAGAAAAACGAACTGGGCGGCAATGCTCCAACTTTCTCCTACTCTAACGTTTTTAGTTTATTATGAAATTATTAAGTGTCTACATATTATATCACCATGATATTTAGTTGCGAGATAATTTACTGAGTATAAATAATCATCAAAATTCGAAACAGAATTGACCAGATTTTTACGACAATAAGAAATAATCATGGTCTACTTTTTTTTTGGTAACTTGACTCCCATCTTTTTTGAGGCTTTGGCTAAAATATACTCCTAATGTTGCCACTAATATAAATTTTGGTCAAGTAATATAATAATACTTTGCATTACGTATTGATAATAAATACTTAGGAAATACATTACCGCATTAGGTAATAATCATAAAAATAAAAGTTTGTAAGTACTTAGAATACAGTGGCTAAAATGACACAATATGACTGTCACTGCAATATCGAGAACAAAGATTTTATATATCCTACTAGAGTAGATATATAAAATCTTTGATCGAGAATCACATCATCAGAAAAAAGCATGGCATTTGACATTTCAACTGCTATCCAGCCAGACTTTTAGAAAAATTTAATCTAGGTATATACTTTTGTATATTTTTCATCACTATTGACTATACGAAAAAAAAAAAATGCCAGAAAAAATTATTTCGACTTCGCCATCCTTTACAAAAGAAAAGGACGAACTTTTAATAGAATTTCAAAGCACCTTCCTTTCTCTATTTTTAAACATCTCGTGTTGTTTTGCTTTTAGTTTTCGTCTAATTAATTAAATTATTCAAATTCAAATTCAAATTCAAAATCATTTATTTCAAATAGACCAAATGTAGGCACTTTTGAATAGTCAAATGTCAGTCAGTCCAAGAAAAGTGAAGCTAAATTGCACGTTCCAAAGCGTAGATCTCTATGGAGAAGAACGTGCAAGAAACTCCATGGACACTCTTTTAAATCATATTATGTGTTACATATAATGTTTGGTTACATTATTTCATGTTGCTTCTATTATGTGAGCACAATGTAGATAATAAAATTAAAATAAAAAATATATTAAAAGATAAAAACTGAATTAAGCTACTGGCAGTTAAGAGATGACCAGTCTCAACTGACGGCACCCGTTCACGAGCATGACGCGTGCATCAGCCCCACTCAGCTCAACCATTTTCAAGGGAACCGAATGACCCAATACACGCGCCACCAGCAGCGAGACATTTAAGTGAGCATGACAAACTCCTAACTGCCATGCTCGTAATGTCAAAAACAAAGGAATACAAGTCGTAACCCAATAAAAAATGCTTCATGGTACCTCACATTCACAAATAGGAAAAAAAAAGTGCTTCTACATTAAACAATGCTATGGTTTTCAAAAACAAAAGTAATAAATGATCATAAGTTTAAACTATATTTTCAAATTACAAAAAAATAAAAATAATTATAGTTTCCAAGCCAATCAATACACCCTAGTGTGGTAGTGGAGCTGGACCAGCATTGAGCCAAGCATTTTTATCTTGTATATAATCCTCCAACTTATAATATGCCTGCCTGCATAGTGTGCGTTTAATACAAGATTTAAATTTTGTTTCATTGAGTTCTAAAATTTGGGGAGGTATTTTATTATAGCATTTTAAACAGTACCCCATGAAAGATTATTATCTTCTTCTTGTAGCAATAACATTATTAGTACTCTTTTCAATTCGTAAACACGTGTTGACACACTAATCGCTATCACGAAGATAGCTCGGTGCTCCGTCCAAGCGGGGCACTCCTCCAGCATGTCTTTCGGACCACAGTTGGGGCTGTTGCAAATATATAGGTATCAATTAAATGAGGGTCAATAGACCCTCTCCCCCTTCAATAGAAGGACATGAAATGACTGTACCTACCAGTACTCATGCTAAAGAATCTTAACCCTTTGACTCTTGGAATACCGTCAATTAGAGGCACTAAAGAAAGATAATTGCAGCGTGAACACCGACGTTCGCTTGGGGTTTAATGAATTTACTGTTGAAGATTCTGCATACTATATCCGCCAATTACTCGCCCGGCTGTCGGCGGGATTACTGTTCATGACAGAAAAGATGAAAAAGAGGAGTAAGTATATAATCTTTTGATGTTCTGACTTTATTGACAAAGGATAAAAAAAGCTGAAAAAAATAGAGATTCAAAAATCGAGGTATAAAATAAAACAAGAATAACTTACTACTACTGTTTTTATTCCATGTAAAGTCTACATTTAGCACCAAGATATTTCAAAAATTGAATCTCCAAAATATAAATTTTCAATGATTGTACTTAAATAGAATCGATTTATTTAAAATATATATATATTCCAAACATAATATGGCACACAAATGAACTTGTTAAAAACGTATCAAAGAGTAATTTTGAAAACTTATAACAGCACCAATTAGAAAAAAATACCCACACAAACTTTTACAGGAGAATATCTGGAAAAATCTTGGCTTTCAAATAGGTGAGACTAATTATATGTATATCCCTGTAGTCGGTTAACGATACTACACATATTTATACATATATTTTTTTCGACAGGTTGTAACCAAGTTACATTTCAAAACACATTCTTAAACCTAGTGATCGTTCCATAATCTAGATTCACATTTATTAATTGGCAAATTATTCTCATTTTGTCAGCAAAAATAAAATGTAACATGAGAATATAATCTCATTTCGTCATCTACTAAAATAAACTTATGAACTAGTAAAAAAATAAAAGTACACAATATGCCCGTTTTCACTACCACCACACGAACCATTAAACCAACGTCTTGGGTCGACTAATTTTTTCGTGTCCTATTCGCCAAGGACGTCCGTTTGCGACTGAATACTAAATCAAGTTTATTTCTTCAATCCCCATAGATGTCGCTACAGAGTATTTGGTCTTGGATATGCGACTCTGGCAGAATAAACGTGAGATTGTATGTCGGATATATCCGATGTTGGCGATAAAAAGGTTCATGAGCGCTTAAATATGATTGGCCTGCTGGAATTTCAACTTTCAGCCATAGCACTACACGTCAAACCGCACGCGACAAAAATCAACGGAGCGCTTAAATTTTGCCATCTAGTGTTAATTGAAAAGGGGCATCAATATTTTAATGATTACGACATCTTGTCTAATACTTAGGTTGAATCTTTGGTAAAGACTCATTATTATATTAAAGCTAAGACTATAATATAAGGGCTTTACCAAATAATTTGTGGCGATCGCCCGCTACCACAATAACTTACAATCTAAATCTTACCAAAAAATATAAAAATAAAAACTATTTTAAGCATACGTTTGAAAACGAGTCGGCAAAAGACTCGTATCCACCAACGTAAATAAACAGAATTGTGCAATACACAAAGAAAAAAACAAATGTTTTCTTAAAAAAAATATAGATTTTAGATTCATAAAATTGTAAACGGAAATTAAGTTCCGACTTTATATAGAGAAATAATTACGAAAAATCTCCATAAAAATACAATTTTTAGTTGCATTTTTATTGTTGTAAATTAGCACTGTCTGGCTCAGGCTTCTCAAGCACACTTTATCTTTTAGCAAAATCTAGGATTAATTTTCAAAAATATTAAATTTTAATTTCGAGGGAGTTTCTCCATAAGCACAAACGATTTATATCGTTGAATTAAAATCTTAATTGACTATGGTCATATCACGACCTATAAGATCGGCAAAAGTTACTTTTTTTAAACTTCTGTTTAATGTCCTATGATCCAAGAGTAAAACACCACGTTCTACAAAAATATCACATTTATCAGACATCACATTAGGAAATAGATATTGACTAGCACGACCGCTGCTACAGTTGCAATTTGAACCTTATGATAAAGACATAAGAATCACATGATATACTAAGAATTACATGTCAGGATATTAAAAATCATGTGATGAAACTTACTAGTATTCATCATCGTCAGCCTTTTTAATGCTCCCATTGTTGGGACTCAGGCCTCCTCTCTAGGAGAGGGAATGGGCCGTAATCCAGCACGCGGGCCCAGTGCGTGTTGGTGAATGTCGCATATCTTAGAATTTCTGGTTCTAGGACATGCCGGTTTCCTCGCGATATTTTCTTTCACCGTTTTGAGAGCAGTGGTGATGAAATAAATTACACAAAGTAATGCGCCTGGCTGGGTTCGAACTCGCGACCTACAGCTCGTAAGTCGGGGCTATTACCACTCGGCCACCACTGCTCACTAATATTCATATCCCTATAAAAACAAACACATCTTGAAATTCGCCTATTTGTCGCCAAAGATTCCTGATTAGATCTAATAAAATTTATGAATACATTATGGCACAGAAAATTGCTGTAATACTCGTATTAGACAAATATTAGTTTTATATTGTAAAGTACTTTTAATTTTGAACCTTTGACGCATTTAATATGGGTCCAGTGTCAGACTAAAGTCTGACACTTAATATTTTGACACCAGATATTAGTGGATACAAAAATGGCGTCTTCACCAAAATGTGCAAGTATGGCACCAAAGTTGGCGTACAAGTGCATTTCACTTAAGAAGTTTCTTCGCCGTAATGTTGGCAATGCGGAATAATAGTGTCGCTATATTTTTAGTAATGAAATTACTTAATATTAGGGAGATTAACTGATATTTCGTTACTTTTAACAATTGCCTAATAATTTTCTTTTTTTTTCTTTTGCAAACTGTAAAAATTATTTTTGATAAAGTATAGGACCCTGGGCTCCATTTCGATTGTCCTACAATCCTATCAAATACATTATACGCCACAGTATCGCCATTGACAACTTCCCTTTAGACATACTATTTTTTTTTTTAATTCCATTTCCCTCACATTTCTCCAAAAAGTGTTGCAACCACCGTTAAAATCGATTTTGTTTCACATTTCGTGCAAAAATTTTAGTAGAGTAAGCAACTCTTTTCTTTTTTCTGTATACAGACAGAGGAGCGAACATTACGCCGAAGGAACTGCTAAGTGAAACCCACTGTAGACATAACTTGTGCGAATAGATTGCCACAAACTACATACTTTAACCTTTTGAACGCCAATCACTTGTATACAACTTCGAGATTTTCGCGCCCTCAGCGCCACCACTTGATTAGAAGTAATAATAGTATAAAATAAATTTACGACTTTTACAAGACCTTTTATTTTGTTTTTATTTAATTAAAATTGCCCTGTTATAAGCCATATTTTTAACTTTTTCACATATAATAAGTTCTTGTTTGTTTTATATTCAATAGAAACATTTGTTAGTTAGTTTAACATAGAAACAATTTGTTGCGTCGCGCTGGAGGACACATCGCGTATTATATAGATGGGCATCGAAAAGGTTAATTAATAACAATACATATACGAATACGTTCCGCGTTCGTGTAATATCGTTTTTTTTATGTGTAACAGCGGTCGCGCTATAGGAATTAAAACCAACACAATACATTTAAACACTTACAACTACATAGTGGAATGTCACCACAGTCTCAAATAAATCATAAACCTAATCTACGAGTATAAAATACCATAATAGCACATAAAAAAAAATGGAACATATGTCATTCTCCCTTTGATCAGTATATTTAAATGTTTAGGGTTGCAATCATCACCATGCTTGATAGGCGGGTTGCTAATTATACCCTACGTTCCGAATTGCGTCAAAAGCGATTATATCGCGAAGCCGACCAATAGTCACAAAATATAAGAGCTATTGACTAATATTTGTGACGTTGGTCGGATTCGCGATATTATCGCCACAAAATATAAGAGCTGTTGAGTAATATTTGTGACGTTGAGCGTTGGTCAAATTCGCGATATTATCGTCACAAAATATAAGAGCTGTTGAGTAATATTTGTGACGTTGGTCGGATTCGCGATATTATCGCCACAAAATATAAGAGCAGTTGAGTAATATTTGTGATGTTGAGCGTTGGTCGAATTCGCGATATTATCGTCACAAAATATAAGAGCTGTTGAGTAATATTTGTGACGTTGGTCGGATTCGCGATATTATCGCCACAAAATATAAGAGCTGTTGAGTAATATTTGTGACGTTGAGCGTTGGTCGAATTCGCGATATTATCGTCACCAAATATAAGAGCTGTTGAGTAATATTTGTGACGTTGGTCGGATTCGCGATATTATCGCCACAAAATATAAGAGCTGTTGAGTAATATTTGTGACGTTGAGCGTTGGTCGAATTCGCGATATTATCGTCACAAAATATAAGAGCTGTTGAGTAATATTTGTGACGTTGGTCGGATTCGCGATATTATCGCCACAAAATATAAGAGCAGTTGTGTAATATTTGTGACGTTGAGCGTTGGTCGAATTCGCGATATTATCGTCACAAAATATAAGAGCTGTTGAGTAATATTTGTGACGTTGAGCGTTGGTCGGATTCGCGATATTATCGGCACAAATTATAAGAGCTATTGAGTAGTATTTGTGACGTTGAGCGTTGGTCAGATTCGTAATATTATCGCCACAAAATATAAGAGCGGTTGAGTAATATTTGTGACGTTGAGCGTTGGTCGGCTTCGCGATATTATCGTCACAAAATATAAGAGCTGTTGAGTAATATTTGTGACGTTGAGCGTTGGCCGGCTTCGCGATATTATCGTCACAAAATATAAGAGCTATTGACTAATATTTGTGACGTTGGTCGGATTCGCGATATTATCGTCACAAAATATAAGAGCTATTGACTAATTTTGTGACGTTGAGCGTTGGTCGGATTCGCGATATTATCGTCACAAAATATAAGAGCTATTGACTAATATTTGTGACGTTGAGCGTTGGTCGGATTCGCGATATTATCGCCATAAAATATAAGAGCGGTTGAGTAATATTTGTGACGTTGAGCGTTGGTCGGATTCGCGATATTATCGTCACAAATTATAAGAGCTATTGAGTAATATTTGTGACGTTGAGCGTTGGTCGGATTCGCGATATTATCGTCACAAATTATAAGAGCTATTGAGGAATATTTGTGACGTTGAGCGTTGGTCGGATTTGCGATATTATCGTCACAAAATTTAAGAGCTGTTGAGTAATATTTGTGACGTTAAGCGTTGGGCGGCTTCGCGATATTATCGTCACAAAATATAAGAGCTATTGACTAATATTTGTGACGTTGGTCGGATTCGCGATATTATCGTCACAAAATATAAGAGCAGTTGAGTAATATTTGTGATGTTGAGCGTTGGTCGAATTCGCGATATTATCGTCACAAAATATAAGAGCTGTTGAGTAATATTTGTGACGTTGGTCGGATTCGCGATATTATCGCCACAAAATATAAGAGCTGTTGAGTAATATTTGTGACGTTGAGCGTTGGTCGAATTCGCGATATTATCGTCACCAAATATAAGAGCTGTTGAGTAATATTTGTGACGTTGGTCGGATTCGCGATATTATCGCCACAAAATATAAGAGCTGTTGAGTAATATTTGTGACGTTGAGCGTTGGTCGAATTCGCGATATTATCGTCACAAAATATAAGAGCTGTTGAGTAATATTTGTGACGTTGGTCGGATTCGCGATATTATCGCCACAAAATATAAGAGCAGTTGTGTAATATTTGTGACGTTGAGCGTTGGTCGAATTCGCGATATTATCGTCACAAAATATAAGAGCTGTTGAGTAATATTTGTGACGTTGAGCGTTGGTCGGATTCGCGATATTATCGGCACAAATTATAAGAGCTATTGAGTAGTATTTGTGACGTTGAGCGTTGGTCAGATTCGTAATATTATCGCCACAAAATATAAGAGCGGTTGAGTAATATTTGTGACGTTGAGCGTTGGTCGGCTTCGCGATATTATCGTCACAAAATATAAGAGCTGTTGAGTAATATTTGTGACGTTGAGCGTTGGCCGGCTTCGCGATATTATCGTCACAAAATATAAGAGCTATTGACTAATATTTGTGACGTTGGTCGGATTCGCGATATTATCGTCACAAAATATAAGAGCTATTGACTAATTTTGTGACGTTGAGCGTTGGTCGGATTCGCGATATTATCGTCACAAAATATAAGAGCTATTGACTAATATTTGTGACGTTGAGCGTTGGTCGGATTCGCGATATTATCACCACAAAATATAAGAGCAGTTGAGTAATATTTGTGACGTTGAGCGTTGGTCGAATTCGCGATATTATCGTCACAAAATATAAGAGCTGTTGAGTAATATTTGTGACGTTGAGCGTTGGTCGGATTCGCGATATTATCGCCATAAAATATAAGAGCGGTTGAGTAATATTTGTGACGTTGAGCGTTGGTCGGATTCGCGATATTATCGTCACAAATTATAAGAGCTATTGAGTAATATTTGTGACGTTGAGCGTTGGTCGGATTCGCGATATTATCGTCACAAATTATAAGAGCTATTGAGGAATATTTGTGACGTTGAGCGTTGGTCGGATTTGCGATATTATCGTCACAAAATTTAAGAGCTGTTGAGTAATATTTGTGACGTTAAGCGTTGGGCGGCTTCGCGATATTATCGTCACAAAATATAAGAGCTATTGACTAATATTTGTGACGTTGGTCGGATTCGCGATATTATCGTCACAAAATATAAGAGCTATTGACTAATTTTGTGACGTTGAGCGTTGGTCGGATTCGCGATATTATCGTCACAAAATATAAAAGCGGTTGAGTAATATTCGTGACGTTGAGCGTTGGTCGGATTCGCGATATTATCGCTTTTGACGCAATTCGGAACTCAGGGGTGGTTAGCAAAATATTCAAGCAAGTTAATGCTGAATGGTTTTGCTGTAGTAGTGAAGTAAAATCATGATTATTTGGACTAATAGGCCATTAATACATAAATTTTAGGCGTGTCTAATGGTGGAAAAACTGATTTGAGTGCAGCATTATAGGTTCACATCAAATGTATTGTCAGCAGCCGACTATGAGTTTAAAGTTGCCAATGTATTAAAAATCAAAGTTATAGCAAAGGTCGAAATTAGGTAGTATTATTCATATACTTATACTGATTTCATACAGCGAAAGCATAAAGTGGACATGCCTTAAATTACGAGATTAATTTTAAAGAGCAGACTTTTTTTTTGTCAGAAATATATCAGAAAAAAATTCACCTCAGTTGAGAGTCTCAACTAAGGTGAGGTTTCCATTGAAAAAGATCTCTGAAGTTGAAATATGAAAAATACTAATAAAAATGATATGTTAATTATAGGATTTGTAATATTTATTTCTATTAGTATTTATTTGTAATGCTGTTGGCCACGCGGGATTTTTCATATCAACACTTCGATACAAGTGTTCTTCCTGGACCTAGACCACCAACTGGACCTGGTCAGGGTCGCGGGAGTCCAATGGATGCGTGACGCACAGAACCGGTCGTTGTGGCGACGCTTGGGGGAAGCCTATGTCCAACAGTGGACGTCTTTAAGCTGATGATATGATGATGATGATTCTACCTAATTCCGACCTCTGGTTATTAGCAATTGCAACAAACATTATTTGATGTGAAGCAACCAATATATTTTTTAATTTCAATCTTGACTAATAAAGAGGGGAGGGGCAGAAAACCACTTTGTTTTAGTCAAGATTTCAAACTGTACCAATACGCTTCAAAATCAAACTAACTGTAATTTTTCACAACTGGCGTCCGAATGATCGAATTTATACTTCAATGAAGACTCCCAATAAGAACCTCTATGTGTATGCTACTGCTCATCCACAACTACTAATAAAGGAGCCAGAAAGTGGCTCGTTTAGCCAGCTTATGCGACAATCACAGGCACGGGGCACGCGGCGACAGTTTCTGCCACGGTCTTCTTCTTTGTACGCATCGGTTTGTGAGTGATGGTGATGCCTTGCAGCATGGGCGTTATATTATCAACCATTTCTTGCCTGAAAGTGTCGTAGTCCTCGGTCATGTACTCGTAGCCGTGGTAGGTGCCAATTTCGCGGCATCGCTGCATGTACATATGCCATTTGACGTCCTTCTTGAGGCAAAGAGGGTTGCCTATGACGATGCATTTAGCTTTGGCGCGGGTGATGGCTACGTTGAATCGCTGTAAAGAACGTGCATTAATTAGGAAAGGGATACACCAGACAGTATTTTAAATAAACTTACCATGTCCGGTGAGGACTTGCGTCATGCGGAAGGCAAGGGTGCCGTGAGGTCTTTCCAGCCACGCCTCAAAGAGGGGACTTACCGCCATTATTGTGGCGTGCCCAAAGTATTCAAATATCCTCGAGCGTCCGAAAATACATTTCTTGCATCACATTTTGGACTTTAAGGCTATTACAATTAAGCCTACAATATAACTTACCTTATCATCAACAAGGAACCCGAGCTGGAACTTGGCATCATGGTGGAGCAGATTGCAGTTGGCTCGAACAGTCGATATTATTATAACACGTTTCTCTTTGCCCTGGTAGGCCTCTACTGTACCCACTTCAATGTTGGAATAACCAATATCTCTTAGAATTTTCTTGATGTGGTAAACCTGAAATAGAAAAAAAAAAAAAATTTCACAAAAAGGCCATTGCAAAATATTGACATGATTTACTTTTTTCTTTTCGTTAAAAATGAAAACTAGGTAATAAGTTAGAGAAACAATACAAGGAATCAATAGCAAAAAGAACCAAGTCTTTAAACCGTAACCGAGCGAAGATACTTATAGGAAGCATTACTATTACTTTTTTTTAGGCGTTACTTGTTTTTCTGATATTATAATTAAGATGACTCGAGTTCTTTACAACACTAAACGCCTTCTATCTAATAAATGTCTAAGAACAAAGACTTGTGACTTCTACAGACCCAATGTCTGCGTGCTGAAGAGGCTAGTTGCCGTACAAAATTTAACTAGTCCGTCTTTTAGATTATTCAAAAATAATGGACACGTATTTTTTTATTTGTAAATTAAACCAAAAATGACAGAGATATTAGCCCATTAAAGTTACGTGGAACATCACGGCTATATCTTTGTTATTTTTTGTTTAATAAAAATAGAAAAAATACGTGTCCAAAATTTTTTTATAATCTTAAATACGGACTGGTTTTGTCAGTGGACTGCTTGGCCCTAAGATGGGCTTGTTAATACGGATTAAATAAAATGTAGTTATTTTGGCCCTGGAAACTACCCTATTACGCAGTTTCCTTTTCTGTTAGAAAGATAGCCCGAGACCTAGCAGTAGGAACCTTATAAGCTGATGGCGATATGAGGTAAGAAATCCCTGAATTTCTTAACACATTAAACTTACACCCTATCCCACATACCTCTGTTGAAAAAGGAGGATCCTCCGACTAGACGGGTGTTACGTCTCATCTGGGCAACTGCCTGAGATGATTTCGTGCTGTTGTATATGTTCAAATCGCGCGGAGAACTCAAACGGCTACATTTCACCGGGACTCCATGGCGGCGCAACAAACAAATTGGTTGCGCTACCAAACGGCCACCAGATGAGTAACTCTCTATAGAGCTGTATACATTTTGTTAGTAGCGGCGACTTGTCCCGGTAAAATATAGTTCTAATTGCACGATGCAGGATTTCGTAATTTAGTTTATATCTGGCGCTATAGATGTCGCTACATCCTCATAATTGGACCCGTTGGGGCAACTTTAATGATGTGTCTCCAAAAAGGGATAGAAGATACAACTATGATGTATGCTTACCTGTCGGATGTAAGGTGTGACGATTCCGATCTCTTCCATCGGCATGTCATGCACCGCCACCAAACTCTTCACGTACTGCTTCACTATCTCGCACTCCATTATGTTAAAGTAGCTGTTAAACAGATATAGAGCTTGTAAGTACGTGATAAGAACTCATTTCTTTGAATGCTTGTGGGGGGATTTAAATAGTCTGAACCATGAAAATTTATCACAGACATGTTAGATTTGTCCCAAGATGGCGGATTAGATATTTTTTTAATGCACTCCTACAATATGGGTATTAAATGGAAAGGCTCGCTGAAGATAACTCTAAAAATAAAGTGACGTCATCCTAAATTAAATATGGCGGTTTTATTTTCGTTTATTCAAAAGCTTGTTTAGAAAGGTATTTTTTATTTTATTCATATATAAAAATATCAGGGTTTGAATATTTTTCTACCTTTCCTTACTATTATAATGCCGTGGTGGCATTATAATAGTGGTAGTGTAGGTGGATTCAATAAAAGCGAAAATAGCAAAAAAAATATTTTCTTTTTTGTCATATTTCTGATAGAAAGAAAGAAAGAAAAACATTTTATTTACGTGAATTAGACGCATACTTATAGCTAAATAACAAACGTAACAAAAAATCAGTCGATAGGGAAGATATGCGTCTCAACCGCGCAAAACGGCCCAATGCTCAGCATAAAGCTGTGACCTCACACATAATGCGATGAGCTCACAGCGCTGGTTTTCAGCGTGGGCCGGTCGCTGTGTCGACGCAAACGATGCATATTGTGATAGACATTTGTTCACATAACTAGATGGATTTTTCTTACCTTGGCGACTTGCCAATCTTCTGTTCCTTGGAGAGCACACCGTGGAACACCACAGCGCGGCTTTTCTTCCGGTCATGACTCAGAATGTCGATATTGCTGATGTCATCCTCTTTGGCCAGTGCCTGTCAATAAAATTGTCATTAACATTCATCAAAGGCAAGTGATGCAGCACTTTACGCTTTAGAATTATTCTTCTCTATCAGATGAAAAACATTTATTTCAAATAAACCATTCACGTGCACTTTTGAATTGTCAAAATGTCGGTCAGACAAAAATTGATCAGAAAATTGAGTCAATGATATGGCCAAACGTGTATTGATATATCAAATGTCAACGTTTAAACGATCTGGCCAGTTTTAGTTGGCCATATCATGAGTGAATAGGAGAAATCGACTGACATATCAGCGATCAGCCGAAACTACTGGGACTAGAAGCGTGAAACACCTGCACAAGGTTTCCTTTTGTGACGTAGGTGAGTACAAAGGCGATTATCACACTGCCACGCATCACGCTACATATTGCGTGCACCTACAACGCGTATTTGCGGAAGTGCAGATCTGCATCATCATTCGGGTTTTTTTACGCACTCACGCGCGTAGTTGCGTTTTGCAGATTCACGCAGGCTCTGACTCATTTCATCCAAAATCAGGCACGGCACTACTCGTCTCAGTGTGCCATACCTCGCGTCCCACCCCGCACTTACGCGCGTGAGTGCATGTTTCTCCACTTGTAGGCATGTGATCTGCATGAACGCACGTGGATACATTTTCTTGTGTTGGACTGTGCGTGTTTTCTATACAAACGGAGATACTTACTAGCAACGTTAAGACGCTTATTCACGTGCTACGCTGCGTGGTGCGTGGCAGTGTAATAATCGCATAAGAGAGGATCTTGGATAATTTACCCCCTAAGAGGATGAAACGAGGTTCAAAGTTTGTGTGGAAACACCTACTTTCATGCGGAAGAAGTTAGTATTATCTACACTAGTATTATAAAGAGGTAAAGTTTGTTTATTTGTTGGTAGGAGGTAATCTTTAAAAGTACTGGTCAGATTGCTAATATTTTTTACTGATAGAATGCTGCTTTATTCCTAAGTAACAAGGGCTATATTTTCTATACGCGGGCGAGGCCACGGGCAAAAGAAAAAATTTGTTAAATTATTTTCAAAACTAATAGCAAAATCATCTCAAATACCCTTTTCCTTTACCTCGTAAATATATTTATAGAGGGTTATTTTTAAAATATTAACAACCTTGCAGGACCGTATTAGTAACATCATAAACAACAACTTTTGTTTCGTGGCTTTTAATAAAACATAATTAATTTACCAAAAACAAGCAATCAAGATTTCGTTGTTCTATCTAACACATTTCAACTTTGTATTTTGCTATACCTACATACGTCTGTTTGACGCGACACAAGCGTACAAAGCACCCCTGCCGCCTTAATCCCGCTACCTTCCGCTATTGTACTATCGCTTGCTTCGTAGACTTCGTAATTTTTAGAACGTTCAATTTTATTCTTAAAAAAAAAATATATGAGAATCCTAAAATATGATAATTTTAAAAGTCATAAAACAAAAGTTGTTGTTTATGATTTATTTTTTATTTATTTATTTTACTATTTATGTACACACAAAAATAATAAAAAAAGATAATACATAAGAGACATTAGTACAAAGGTACTGCTTATTTCTAAAGAAATTTCTTCCAGCAGGCCTGCGAAAGGGGAAATGAAATAGAAATCTAGACAATAGTGTGTAAGGAAGCAAAAAAAAAAAGAATAAGTGAAATCTTAATCCAAATATAATTAAATATAAAAATAATATATAATTTCTAATATAAATATATAACATACATACACAACATACAACTCTTTTACTCAATTTTTTTAAAGTGAGATCGATTTTAAATCTCGAATGCTATGCGGAAGTGAGTTCCACAACCTCACGGCATGGACACAGAAAGAATAGGAGTAGTAACTGGATTTATGAGAGGGGCATTTAAGAAGGGATCTGAGGTGCGATCTGCACGGCGCGTAACTAGGACAATAATAACACCCAAATCTTTGGCAGCTTCGAAGCATTCAATACGAACCATCGAGAACAGGTGAGGCAAACCAAATGGCTTAGCCCAAGCACTGACACAATCCAGGTCACGATTCATAGCAGCAATAGCAGAATTTGCGTCAGCAACAGTAAAATGTCGGTAAAAATGCAAGTTATCCGTGTAAAGATGGAAACTAGAAGATATTATTTTTGGTAACAAAGTTAATAAAAATCTAAAAAGAAGAGGAGAGAGACCGCTACCCTGAGGAACGCCCTCAGTGAGACTACGCCAATCAGAGAACAACTCTTCAAATCGGACACACTAGAAGCGTCCCCGAAGATATGAATTAAATTAGGTTAAAGCGGAAGAAGAGAGATTAATAGATTTAAGAATACCAAGTAAGATGTCGAAATCCACCGAATTAAAGGCACTACTGAAATCCAGTAATACAAGAACAGTAAGAGACTCCATAGCTCAGCGGATATCGCCAGTTACTTTTAGAAGCGCAGTAACAGTACTGTGACCCAAGCGAAAACCTGATTGAAATGGAGATATAATCGAGTTTGATGTTAAGAAGAGGGATAGCTGTTTATGAACTTCGGTTCAAAGACTTTAGAAAGAAAAGGGAGAATAGAAATAGGTCTAAAGTGAGTTAATAAAATTGGATTGTTAATTTTAGGTGGAGGAATAATATGAGCCTGTTTCCAGACAGACGGAGAGGAGCAGGAGGTAAGAGTGATTAAAAATATGAGTGAGAACAGGGAGTAAAGAAGGAAGGATGAGAGTAATTATTCTAGAGCACAACTTAACATAACCTACGGCAGAAGACGTAATCGCGAAAAACAGATTTTCTAATGTTACCCACAGTAACATTACTTAGGTTAAACTGAGGATACTGTGCCACCACTATTGTCAACAAATTCAGACAAATTGTCAAAAATAAAAACTTGGACACCGGCTTAAAAGTTGAAAAATAAAACTATAAGATTTGACTGCGGGACAACAATAATTTAAAAATCTACCGGCCTACTTATTGAAATAGTAAAGTGGAAGTGCAAAGCGGCTAAAATAGGGAGTAAAAATAACAATTCATCAACTACAATGAATGGGTCACTTGCGCATACGCGTCTTCCTCGAATTTTTAATGGGCGCAGCCGACGTTGTAGCCACCGGAGATCCAGGATCTTCAGATAGCGCAACGTCAACTGAGCACGACGGGAATTTGTACATCAAGTCGTGAAGTTCGCGTGCTGTTCCGATCTTCCTCCGAGATTTATCTGGGCAAATGATAACAATCTTGCCTTCCGTTGACCAGTATGATGTTAGTAACATAGTCCTCAGAGGTTGCCAGTGTTTTACAAATAACCCTGTATATATTAAAATGATCAGAACTTACCCTGAGCTGACCCTTGTAGAAGAGTTTATCAGGTATCTCGAGGATGTCCGGGTTTGAACGGAAGTTGTTCCGCAGCATCACGATATAGTTGGGGTCGCTACGGGCGTCACTATACAAGGGGCAGGTCTTCTTGAGGCGCTCCATCAAAGAAGTTCCTGTGCCATAATTGAATAAATGAATGACACCACGGTTGATTGGCTACTTACGCTGCGGGTCGCGAGTTCGATTCGCGCACGGAACAAATATTTGTAAATCCTAGAGATGGTTGTTCTGGGTCTGTGTGTCTTGTGTACCATCGCGGTCATTTCAGCCTGACCACTAAAAAAATTTTTGCTTGAATCAAAATCCTTTGAAGTTATCGTTTCAAGTGCAAGCAAAAATGAACTTAGCGGTGGTCAGGCGGAAGTGTCTTTAAATGTATGTGTTTACATTACGAGCACACCCACTATACTTAAATTAAATCCTAGTGAGGGGGCAATGTCAAAAAAAAAATGGTTTTGCAAGTTCATTATAGTCATCTATGATATATAATATGTACCTACAAGGTGTAAGGGACAGCCCTCCGCAAACTTTAAGGGCTTGCTCAGCAGACGAAACTGAACAACTTACACTTTTCCAAAAATAAATCATCCTCACCGTACAAAATTATAAACTTGATTGGAAAATTTTTATGGCGAGGCCAATTTTCTTTTTTCGTTTCCTGAAAAAAAGTTTTTGTGGAAGGTTGTTCAGTTTCGTCTACTGAGCAAGCCCTTAAAGTTTGCGGAGACCTGTCCCTTACACCTTGTATACTCCATCTGTTTATACAGATAACTAAACATAAACAAACTTAATATGTTTTTTATCTAAAAATGTTTACAATACGGTATTTACCTAAACCGATATTAGGTAATTAATTAAATTGAAATAATCTTTGTATGTACTTTTGTATGATTTATTTCAAGTTTCTTTCTGCTGTATGATGCCTATATGTACACATAGGCTATACTTTATGTACGCGGGCAAAGCCGCCGGCAAAAGCTTGTTAATAATAATAAAAAAATAGATACCTAGTCCTAAGTTGTGCGCGCTGCGTGATATGACGACGGGCCCGAGCTGGTGCGGGTCCCCGGCCAGCACCAGCGCGCCGTTGGGCTTGAGCAGGCCGCACACGGGGATGAGGCACGCCGGCTCCGACGCCTGCGCCGCCTCGTCGATGAACAGGTGCGTTATGTGGTTACGGAGATTCTCGCGCCGCATGTTTCTGAAAAAACGAAAAGAGATTGAAAACAATACAAGTGCCCGCTGAAAGAAGACTACGGTTCGACGATATAGTCTGATAAGAAGTCTGGCGATTTCTTACCTAGCATACATGGCAGCATGAGAGAGTGTGGTGATCACAATGCTGTTTGCCATAAAGTCTTCCACGTGTACATATTGGTAGCTGTCGCGGTTGATCCCGTTTGAGTATTTGGCCAAGCACTGCGGGATAGTTTCCCTGAAACAAACACATTGATAAATGTTACAATTCCGTATTGATACATACGTATACGGTTGTAGCGACATCTATGACGCCACATAAGAACTACGAAGAAAATACGAAATCCTGCATCGCGCAATCAAAGTTCTCGACGCGATGTCTATCCGATCAACTATCGGGCAGTCGCCCACCAGACTATAACACCTGTCTGGTCGGAGGATCCTCCCTTTTCAACGGAGGTTTGTGGGATTTTACTCTCTGTCCCACCTACCTCCAAACGGTCATATTTGCTGCTGGTCTTCCTTGAGGAGCTGGGGTGGATCAAATGACTCACTTTGTCCCACCCATAAGCAAAATACGCGCTTTAGTCCTGGATTTGAGGTTGTTGTAGTTGGAGTTACGGTCATATTTTATCGTCATCATCATTTCAGCTGAAAGACGTCCAACTGTTGGACATAGGCCTCCCTCATGTGACGGTCATGACGACCAGTCTTGTGCGTCTCGCGTTCATCGGGTTCCCGCGACCTTCAACTGCTGCAACTTCCGTAGGTATGGGGCCGCCACTCCAGAAGATTACGTCCCCATCGACCATATTTTCCAGCTGTTCTGTGAGCAATGTACCCTCCCCATTGCCACTTATGCATTTATGGTTTCAGTCTATTTAAAAGCCAGCAACGACCGTTTTAATTTAAAATATTGTTCACCTTAACTACAAAGACCCCCGTTTTGGAGGTGGGATATCATCAAATAACTTCTCTCACTTAGGATGGGGGTCCAGCGTGAGGCAACTGCTACGTAGTGGCCTGGCACTATGCTGAAATGGACCTATTTGGCGCAGCCGTGAGACACACAATGTGGACGTATTTTTAAAATAAAGGTGTTTCTATAGTTGTAATTTCATTGTGTGTTTTTATGTGCCAAATACTTTTTTCTTTCAAAGTTTATATGCAGACATTTTCTTTCACGCGGGCGAAGCCGCTGGCAGAAAATAGTGTACAATAAAATTAACAGATTCGTTCACATTTATCACCTAAGAAAGAAATTGACTGCATGGTCAGTAGCATAACCATATCATCCTTCTCATGCGGTCCCGGTCTGCGTAGGCGTTTATGTTTCAAAAATAATTTACTTTATCAATATGTACTTACCAGGTTCTGTACTTGGAGTTGGATCGCAGCACCCAGTTCTCCTTGTTGAACATATGGGAGTACTTAATGATCATGGTGGCCACGTGGTCGGCCGCCATGTTGGAATCGGTGCACACCATGATGCGGTTGTTAGGATCTTTATGTACGAGCTGGAAAATATGAACGTGTCAATATTGGGACCTTACGAGCTAGCGCGCACTGGTGACTTTTATCACCGTGACTTTTGACAAAAAAGTCACCGTGCTTATGAACCCAACATGTACTGAAGACGTGACAGTTGGGTAACAAACGGTAAAAGATGACAAAAAAAATTTGTCACCCTGAGAAAAGTCACTACTAGTACGCGCTGTCTTTGTAGCATAGGTTACTTAATGAAAAAGAATCATGTTCAATAGTAGATGTTATTATAAAAAAAAAATATTATTATTATAGTAGTAGTGGTCAAACGCAAGCCTATCAATAATAATAAAATGATTTTTTTTATATTGAAATATTTAAAATGTAATTTATATATGTTTATTGAAAATAAAGGAGATAATAATAATAAAAAAAGTATTAGTGTCTACATGTTGTTACTACATTGTGTGTATCATCTACGAGTGTGTATGCCAAATAAAATAGTTTTCTTTCTTTTCTTTTATGAAAGTAATGATAGAGCTTCGTACCTGTAACACAGCTTCTACGATGGTGACAGTTTTGCCAGTCCCGGGAGGTCCGTGCAGCAGATAAGGCGCTTTTCCCGAAGTACCTGATACGATGTGCTCTACAGCGCAACGCTGCTCCACGTTTTTTTCGACCAGCGAATTAAAAAAGCTGCCGGAAAGTAAACAAGGATTAAAACCTTTTTATAAAAAAAATAACCGACTTCACAAAAAAACTTGAATTGAATTTGAGGAGTTCCCTAGATTTTGCTAAGATTCCATCATCAGATACCAACTTGGTGACTATGGGACCATTTGGGAAGTATACTCTTTCCAACAAAAAAATAATTTTTCAAATAGGTTGGCAAGCGACGAAGTTATGCGCGAACAAACATAAAAAAAAACATACAAACATCCGAATTGAGAACCTCCTCCTTTTTTAGAAGTAGGTTAAAAATAAACTTTATTGTACAGTCTACACCAAAAAAGTAACACAAATTAAACATGTCACCGTAAAACTGTACACGTCGTTGAATTATAATCTATCTCGCGACATTGTAAACTGTCGAAAGATTGAGAACCGTAGCACACGGCTTACAATTTAACGCATTCCTTTTCGTTAGATTATAATCTGCCGAAAAATAATGCCTTAAATTGTAAGCAATAATAAACGGATCACAGTCATTTCATAGTTTATAATCTCGCAAGATGGATTATAATTTAACAGTATTTACAATAATACTGTGGCATACATAAACTTGAATCTATGGGTAAAATGGCGGTGTTATCGCTGTCAGCGATATTTACTAGATAATCTGGCCACCACTAGGCACTAGTGCCAGGAGAGTACTAGGGATTCAGTATGGAAAGTGAATTACAAAACAAATATAGTGCTTCTCGCCATTAAATTCTCTCCCCAAACTAGGAATAGCTCAATCACTGCGCAACGACGAGAAAAAGAAACGGTCAAATAACTGTGTTTTTTAAATGTTGCTTCATATTAGGAATAAGCTTTTGTCAACGCTTCGCCCGCGTACATAAAATATAGCCTATGTCACTCAGGAATAAATCAGCTTTCTACTGGTGAAAAATTTTAAGAAATCGTACCAGTACTTAAAAAAAAAAAAAAAGATTACCTCCTACAAACAAAAAACAAACGTTACCTCTTTATTGTATTAGTGTAGATAACTCCTGTATCGTGGGTGTAAACTTGTTGCGCCGACCCCAAATAAAATGAGATAAGGGCAGGAAGAAGAGAACTCCTGTATCATGGGTGTGTTCACAAACATGTAAAGTCACATACACAAGATAGACTCGGAACACTTATCTGTAGGTCATAAAAAAATTTGTTCTGTGCGGGAATCGAACCCGCGACACTCAGTGTGGCAGCTAATCGCTCAACCACTGCGTCGAACGTGCTGTAAATCCGTATTATCTACATAATTATATAAAGCTTAGGTGTTAAATGCTTTATATTACACTATGATATACTTTACTTTTTACCCTTTATTTATTATTAAAATATAAACATTTAAATTAAATCTTCTAAATATCCGAAATCTATGCAAAGTAAGCGATAGTACAATAGCGGAAGGGAGCGGGGATCGGGTGGCAGGGTGCTAAATGCGCTTGCGTCGCGTCATACAGACGTAGGTAGGTATAGCAAAATTCAGAATTGAAATGGAGTTGTGGACTTTCTTGCCGGTTCTTCTCCATAGAAATATTTTGACTTTGGCTTTGAACAGGGTTGAAATGTGCTAGAACAAAGAAATCTTGAAGTTTTGGTTTAGTTAAATGAATTATGTTTTGTAAAAAGTCATAGAACAAAAGTTGTTGTTTATGATGTTAGTAATACAGTCATGCAAGGTTGTTAGTGTTTTTCAAATAACCCTAACATAGCCTAATCACAGCAAGAATGTGTATCGACTCAACAATGTATTTTTACTTTTAAGTGTATATTTCTCCTCTTTATTTGCATTAGGATAAGCCTAAATAAATAAGTACGAATAAATTATTATTATTATTAAAACTACGAACAATTCAACTCACTCGACAATCGGTTCCACTGGCTTGACATTCTTGTTCTCTTCAGGGAAGATTCGGGGTTCGTGCCCTTCGATCTTGATGGCGTGGACGGCATTGTGCATGCGCTCCAAAGGAACGCGGGACATAGAGAAACGCACGTCGAATAAAGTAGCTCCGTTGACGTAGTATTTGGTGAAACTGTGGGTGAAAACAGGTGGTAAAATCTTCAACTTTAATATCAGAGGCCTTACCACGACCTCTTAACGCGATGACCTTAACTGAATTGATGAAGGAATGGAGCTATTGTTATGTTCATGGCCATCTTACTTTCTCCCGTAGGCGCGGGCGGCGAGCAATGGGTAGCTCGCTGTTCGACCGTCCGGTAACTGTCCGGACCGAGCCCAAGTCGTCGACGGGGCGCACTGTTCCCGCGCGCCTCAAGGAGTTGTCAGCAGTAGGGGCCCAGCTGGGTCGAAGCCTACTGGGGCCAGGGTTAGTTTCGAGAGGTAGCTCAGCCCCGGTATGAAGGAACGAAGTCTTTAATATTTTAGTTTTTAAGGGTCTGACACTATCTCCCGCTCTTGGGTGGAGCGGGAGATAGTGTCAGACTCTTACTTAATAAAAACCCACCCCATTCCTTCTAGCCTTCATACCGGGGCTCGAGCTCCTTTTCAAATAACCTTGGCCTCAGTAGGCTTAGACCCAGCTGGGCCCGTGCTGTTGCTGACAAATAAACTTTAAGGGCTTGCTCAGTAGACGAAACTGAACCTGAAAATCGGCCTCTCCATACAAACTGTCCAATCAATTTTATCATTTTGGCTGATTTTTTTTCGTTTCCTGAAAAAAAATCTTGTTGTAGGTTGTTTAGTGTCGTTTGCTGAGCAAGCTCTTAAAGTTTGCGGAGGCCTGTCCCTTACACATTGTATAAATAAGGGCTGGCAAGCATTTTGCCGATTATTTACCATAGGAAACCACTTTGCTATGAAAATTACATATATGTATATAGAGAATAATCGGCCTAAAGTTGAAGTTAAATCATACTCACTTTTGGTGCAAGCCTCCGATTACTGCTACGTTTTCATTGATCTCCTTCACGACAGCTTCAAACATGACTTGGTTCTGATTGGATGGCTTTATGTATAACATGTCCCCTGCAATTAAAATTAACTATAAGTACCCAATATGTCACGATTCTTCGTGCTATGTCGGTAACCTTGGTTCCTCTCCGAAAATCCTCATTCCTGACTCGATCACGCAAAGAAACTCTGAGCAAAGCCCTTTCCATTGCCCTTTAGGTGACTATTATGGCCTTCTAATGAGGCTCATTGTAATCGACCACGTTTTGGAGCCAAATGTCATCACTGGCAACACACACTGGTCACAGACTTTCGTCTTAAGACACTTTGGTATGTTGGACGAGAAGATACCGCGCAGCTTCCATCATGGGCACGGCACATTGCTCGCAGAACAGATGGCCGTTAGGACTAAAGGGTTCTGGAATGGCGACCACATACCGGAAGACGTAACGTTGGAAGGCCTCCTACAAGGTGGGCCGATGACCTGGTAAGGGTTGATGGAATCCGATGGATGCGAGACGCACAAAACCGTTCATTGTGGCTGCACTTGGGGGAGGCCTATGTCCAACAGTGGACGTCTTTCGGCTGAAATTATGATGATGATGACCCAATTTATACAAAGGGAGAAGGTGGGTGTATTTTTGTTCTTCTTTTTCCCCTTGTCCCATCTTATTTGGGGTCGGCACGATTTTTTCTTCGATTCTGTCCTGTCACTCGTCACGCTATCACCAACTCCCTTTTCTTTCATATCACTTTTCACACAATCCATCCATACTTTCTTTGGCCTCCCTCTCTATTCATCCACATGTAAACTCATAACTTTTTTAGCAACATTCGTTTCATCCCTTCTCTTCACATAATCATACCGAGACAAATGATGCCATTTCATGAAATGCCAAAATTTTTACTGAAATTGGTTTGTTTCCTCTATTTCAAGATAATTGGGGATGGCATGAAAGCATGGGGGGAGCTTTTCCCTACCATGCTTACGTATGCCATCGGACGATATCGTACAGGTCACGTAAAAGTCGAGCAACAGAGTCGTAGGACTTATGTCCTCTAGTGAAAACTTACCTATCAACAAGGAAGGTCTCTTCTCCGCTAGGCCCGGCACTACGAGCGTGTATAAGTTGCCGTTCAAGGTGCGCTGCATCTGGATTTTCACTCCAGACATGTTATAGTTCTGTCAAAAGAGAAAAATTGTGATCAGTATCTGAACAACAATTTATAAGTTGTATGAAAGTGAGTCTGCCTCATGGTTGCAAGCGCGATGGTCGATTTGATGGTAGGACAAAGAGTACTGTTGGGTTTTTCCATCACAAATTTTATTCAGTGCCCGGAGTTCGGAAGTCGGAGGTGTGACACCCCCGTGCTTCGGTGCGTTCGTCGCCATTGGTTCTGCACTTGATCTCTGCCCGCGA
The DNA here is from genome assembly GCA_949319445.1 of Mythimna lalbum. Classification (NCBI taxonomy): domain Eukaryota; kingdom Metazoa; phylum Arthropoda; class Insecta; order Lepidoptera; family Noctuidae; genus Mythimna; species Mythimna lalbum. The sequence goes on from OX439363.1 coordinate 8,703,894, forward strand.
GTATCGGATTGCAGTCCCTTTGAACTAAGAGAGTAAAGGAACAGAGAGTGCGCCTGTATTTACACACTTGGCTAATATCCGTTGAGAATACACCGTGACCGAAATTCGGTGGGTAGGATTAATTATTATTATTATAAGTTAGTGCTGTTAAAATATATCTAAAACAAATGGTTAGAAGATATGATTGAACAAATGTAATACACAAAAGCAAAAAAAAAAACAATAAACGCGCAAGAAAATCCACTTACCTTTATATTAACTCGGATGATGGTTTCTTCGTACCACAGAATATTGTGGAAGAATTTGATGTAATTGTCCTTGGTAACACCCACGTCAAATATTTGCCTAAAAAGAAAAAAAAATCAAAGCAATAAGTGAGTCATCATCATCATATCAGTCAAAATACGCCCAATGTCAGCATATATATATACATAGGCCTCCCCCAAACGTCGTCACAACAACCGGTTCTGTGCGACACGCATCCATCGGATTCCCGTGACCCTGATCACGTCATCGGTCCACCGTAGACCATCGGTGGACTGAGTTGGTCCTAATCGACCAAAATTTAACATAGGTAGGTACTAGCGAATAGATGTGTTTATGACCACATCTGTTTTTTTTTTAATTGTTATAAACTAGTGCTTGATTGCGATTGCACCTGATGGTAAGCAGTGATGCAATTGTTGATGGTGAAGTGCACTGGTTTGTTAAAGGCCTATTGACATAACCTTGAAGACACCTAAATCCTGGCCCCAGTAGGCTTCGAACCAGCTGGGCCCTCCTTTAGGCGCGCGACTTTACTGACAACTCCTTGAGGCGCGCGGGAACAGTGCGCGCCGTCGACGACTTGGGTTCGGTCCGGACGAACAGTTACCGGACAGTCGGACAGCGAGCTACCCACGGCTCGCCGTCCGCAAGCCCGCGTTTCACCATAAGGGTGAAAAGCTAATAAATTGCCTAATGTGATAAGGTAATAAATTGCACCATTTACGTACTTGATATCCATTGTTAAGTCTCTATCAGCTTGAGTAGAATTTTCAGTCACTTTCAAGCCCCTTGCATAGATATGTTTGCAATTTTTCGGTATAGGAAACATATCGTCCCTCCGACTGTAATAAAGACAAAAAGTATCGATTAAAAAAGATCACGTTTTGTTCTGAAATAAAACAACTATATATTACTGTTTATTTGTCCTACAACTTGGCGAAATGGGGTTTGATGGACCCTTCGGATACACAATGTGAGTAAGTCATGAATCATACGTTGGTGTACCCCAAATGCCCATCCATTTTGCCCATACGCTTTGGAAGACTTAGGGGACGTTTTTACTAAAGTCGATTTGGGTGGAGTACCTATAGCAGAGAAGAGCAGTGAAAAGTATTAAGTGTTTCTATTGAAGTAACAGGATGGAGTGGAGTTGAGCTACCCTCTGCTTCGTGTCCTTCGCTCGGCCCCACTCGACTCTGTTCGGTCCGGCTGGGGCCCGAGTGTTCATTTGTTTTATTTAAAACTCCGCTCAGCTCAACTCCGCTCCACTTACTCTGTTTCTGATGCGGAGTGGAGATTTCGAGCACTGTGACTGACCCATTACAGTCCACTCCTCACCGCGTTTGTGAAAACGCATCATTAAGTGTGGGGCACGGGCCTCAAAAAAAGCCGCCACAAAAAAAAGCTAGAAGCGGCCACAAAAAAAAGCTGAAGCGCGCGTCAGCTTGTGACCATGCGTGCAGTATTTTAATGGACTTTGACGAAGATGGATTAAAGACGCGAATGGCATGTGACGGCGTCATTACTATAAAAAATGCCGCCACAAAAAGAAGCTTGAAGCGGCTTTTTTTTGTGGCCCGTGTGCGGGGACAGTTATGAGAGCCACTGGTGTTTTTTTTTCTATACATAGGCTCACATTTTACGACTATCTCACATGAGCGATGATGAGTCCGACGTGTTAACGTAGCCACCTACTGGGCTCGAAACTATTTAAGGAGTTTACCATCGATTCGAAAAGAAGAATATGGTCCTACTTACTCAACAGCATTGGACCTCAAAAGTTCCTTAGCCCAGACTCCTTTACGGTCATAGGGGCTGTCAACTTTATCATGCAAGGTTTGGCTTGCCTCTACGAACACCACCTGAGAAGAAAAGATTCATTTAGCTCTTACTTTTAAAGTTTCCTAAGAATCGTTTGATTTTTTAGGGTTCCATAGCTCAAAAAGAAAAAACAAAACCCTTATAGGATCACTTTGTTGTCCGTCTGTCTGTCTGTCTGTCTGCCAAGACCCTTTGTCTCGGGAACGCGTGCAGGTATTAAGATGAAATTAAAACCTTATCGAAACAATTAAGTCACAGAAGTTATACCACAAAGCATATAGGTACAGAATCCAATCTACATACAAAGCGCGCTCGAGCAACGCACACATAGACACCACTCACGGACACGATTTCTCGGAGCGCCTCGGCCCGCTTGTCGAACAGTTTTAGCTCAAACACTCATTAGTCAGTGTGCGTCGACCGAGTGTAGATATAAAAAGTGAAGTAAGTACATACATGAGATTGTCTTCTGTCTGTACTTATCTATTTTGTGATAATAATTCGAAAAACAAAAGAGTAGATCTAAGTAAAATTCAATTGAAAGTTCAAAGTCGAATATCTTCTGATAATATAATTTAGCCAAAAAAACTATGTATTAAAAGAAAAGATGTATATTTTCATCATATAACTAAATGTATATCATAAAACGCCATTCCGTTTACACATTTTAAGGAAAAATATCTCAACCTAACCGGTTCATTTCAGCTATCTCTAACTTTTTCCTCACGTAACCTCTCCCGCGGCCCATACAAATGGTTGAAAACAATGTAAAATGGGGTTTTTCCTGAACAATAAAGTAAATTACGCAAGAGCCCTTCAGTTAACGCTCCTAGACGTTAATTGAAGGGTCTTGCTTAATTTTCCTACACTTGCGATATGGTGTCGAATAAGTTTTCGTTAGATAATAATATGTTGGGTGGGGTTTAATCTGTATATGTATCTTCTTCTAATATATAAAAATGAAACCCGTTTTCCGTTGTCACGACATACCATGAAAACGGCTTGACCGATTTGGCAGATTTTTTTTGTTGTTGTGATTGTTATTGTGAGGATAAGGTTATTATGGAAAAAAAATTAGGGTAGTGTAGGGTAGAGTAGGGTAGAGTAGTAGGGTAGAGTAGGGTAGAGCAGGGTAGAGTAGTAGGGTAGAGTAGGGTAGAGTAGGGTAGAGCAGGGTAGAGTAGGGAAGAGCGGGAGCGACGCCGCGCGGGCAAAAGCTAGTATATATATAAAAATGTATGCATAATTCCTTTGGTCACGCCATCACACGTGAACGGCTGGACCGATTTCGCTAATTCTGCTTTTGTTGTGTTTGTTATTGTGAGGAGAATGTTCTTATGGAAAAAAAAATATGACAATTAGGGTACTGTAGGGTAGTTTAGATTGAGATTGCGATTTTGACGGGATTTTCACTCGCTGATAGGTAATATACAAGGAGTAACTTAGGCTACTTTTATTTTAGAAACAATCAATAAAGGGACTTAAAATTAGGCTAGTGTAGGGTATAGTAGGGTATAGTAAGGTGGAGTAGGGAAGAGCGGGGGCGAAGCCGCGCGGGCAAAAGCTAGTATGAAATATAACCTACCTATTTAGTAAAAATCTAAATTTAATAGAGAAATTCACTACTGCTCTCAAAACGGTGAAAGCAAAAAAACATCGTAGGGAAACCGGCATGTCCTAGAACCACAAAATTCTTAGACATATGACATCCAACAACCCGCACTGGGCCTGCGTGGTGGATTACGGCCCATTCCCTCTTCTAGAGAAGAGGCCTGAGTCTCAACAGTGGGAACATTATAAGGCCAACTATGCTAATAGAGAAATAGAAAATACTTTTTTTTTTATTATTGTTAGGCTCGCGTTTGACCACCATCTCACCTGATGGTAAGCGATGATGTGGTCGACGATGGAGCATACTTCAAAGATTGTTTAAGGTTTATTTGCCTTGTAATATCAATTTATCAGTCATCATTATTGTTTTAATTGTAACGAAATTCAGTCAAAAAATAAAAAGTTGTTTTATACACTAGGAGTTTTTATTAGGTAATAAAAAAATCACAAATATAAAAAAAAACCCTATAAATTATTTAATCGGCGAAAAAGGTGTCATTGTAATTTTAACTTTATGTTAAATACCATAAAGCTTACACGACCACAGACATCGTGCAAACGGAATTCGATCGACAAAACGGCTTATTTACACAGATAAGTATTATACCTGCAGCCCTGGCTACGCGCATTGAATATGAAATTACTTTAAAAAAAAACCAATGAACATACGTAAGGGATATCTTCACATCCTGCATTAGTACGAAATACTCAATGATTACCTATTGTTTAAAATTGACCTTCGTGCTTGTAAGATTAAGTTATTATGCACGATTGTTTTTTTTTTTATAACCTCTCAAGCAGCAGTGTACCGAATAGAATACAACTAACTTAGACCTTATTACGTAAAAATAAGGTTAAAGTTAGCTGTTACCGAAGTGTACCGAATTCGGTACACTTGTGCCCGAAAGATTAAATATGGTTTAGGTACACCTAGAGATGTGCCGTTGCCGGCAATATTGCCGAGAAGTGGGAATTATTGGTGGGAATATTGCCCGATTTATGAATATTGCCAGCAATATTCCCAGATTGTCGGCAACGACACATCTCTAGGTACAGCTCTACACGCGGGTATACCGAGCCGCGGGTAACTTTCAAACAATCGCGTAGTATTGAGCCTATTTTTGAGGTGGGAAACCAACAAATTACTTCTGGGTGGCACTCCACCCACAGTGGGAATTGGTGGGTGTCTGCGAGTTTTCAGAGAGGAAGATTTGTTCCTTTAACCTTTAACCTAACCGTAATTGATGAAAAAGCCGTTGTGTCCTGCGTAGATCTGCGCTCCGGCATACAAGGGGTTTAATTAGCCTTTTGTTTCAGGGCGCGGTAACTTTTTAGAACAATCGAACAGTAAACCATACGTTTTTGAGGCGGGAAATCATCAAATAACTTCTTCCGCTCTGGGTGGAGTGAGAGGGAGTGTCAGACTTTCACTGACTAAAACCCACACGTGTTCTTTAAGTTGCCCTTACGTTCTAGGGGCCGCGGTGATTTTTTAATACAATCGCACAGTATACCATCGTGGATTATTTTATCCTGTTAGTGCTCTCCCAATGAGGGTGGCACAGGAACACGAGGATTAGCACCAGGGATGTATGGATATGGCGGTTCTGGATACGGATATTAGAATAACATAATTATAAGTATAGATATCGGCACGGATCTTGAGCGCTCGGCGTCAGAGTGGACATCGCTTTGCGCATTCTCTACATTGGCGAGCCATTTATTATTATTATTGAAGAAAAGGGGCTATGCATCTCCCATAGTGTAGGAGATGTGGTCACTGCGACCTAAAAGATCTATTGTGACTCGCCACCTTGTTAGAGTAACTCTTTTGGCCGGGAGGCTTCCAGGAAGTCTAGAATACTCCTAGCTTTGAGAGTTTTAATCTCCTCCGGGCGAATAATGTGTCGACCCAGATGGATACTCCGTTTATGGATAAGGGGCCCACATTCACACAACAGGTGCTTAGGCGTCTCCCTCTCCTGATTACAGTACCTGCAAACATCAGTGTCACTCAGTTACATGTGAAATTGGTGCCTGTTTAATTTGCAGTGGCCGGTTAAGGCGCGGGCTATCGCACAGATGTTCGTCCTGCTAAGCTCAAGAAGCTCGGCAGTTCGTTTTTGTGAGTAGCCTTCTATAAGAGATTTGGCGTGTAGCAGTCCTGGTTGTAACAACCAGTGCTTTTTTGAATCGCCAAATAGGTTGCCCTTAAGGGTCTGCATGGCCTGGTTCTTTGAGATACCACAGAAAGGTTCTGGTCCTATCTGATGACCCTGAGCCCCAGTCCTTGCAAGTTCGTCGGCTTTTTCATTGCCAGTAATTCCAGAATGACCCGGTACCCATCTCAGAATAACTTTATTCCTTTGCCCCAGGTCATTTAGTTTGTTAACGCAGTCTTTTACCAGTTTCGAATTTATTGTATTCGAGTTCAAGGCCTTAAGAGCTGCCTGGCTATCTGAGTAAATCAGAATTAATTGATTTATGTAGTTTCGTTGACGGTTGGCTTCCGCACATTCTATAATGGCGTATACCTCCGCTTGGAATATGGTGGCATATTTACCCAGATTCAAGCTTTTGCTGAATTTCGGGCTAATGCCAAATATTCCACATCCTACATTCTCACCAATTTTGGATCCGTCTGTAAACCAGATCAGGCTTCCAGCCTTGCAAGTAATGAGGTTGCTTGACCAATCCTCTCTGCTCGGCAGTTCCACTGTGTAATTTCTTGTGAAGCTACACTGTGGAAGCATGACGTCTGTTGTCATAGCTAGCTGATCGTGTTCAAGCACTGATTCGTGTAGCGATCTCAGTGCTTGAGAGCGCCAGTTTACTTTGCCAGTGCTGTTTATTCTATACATGCCCGCTTTCGCCTCCTTCGCAATTAATAGATGAAGTGGCGGAAGGTTAAGCAGGGCATTTAGAGCAGCTCCTGGGGTTGTAGACATGGCCCCTGTTGATATGATGCATGCAAGTCTCTGCAAACCATTAAGTTTGTTAATGACTGTCACTTGGGATGTTTTCGTCCACCATACTACGCAGGCATACGTTATTATCGGCCTGACTATGGCGGTGTACAACCACAGGGCGAATTTAGGGTTTAGGCCCCATTTCGTCCCTGCTAAGCGACAGCATATTCCTAAAGCTATTTTAGCCTTTTGAATCACATTATTAATGTGAGTGTTCCAGGTCAGTCTCTGGTCGATAGTTACGCCCAGGTACTTGACCTCATTGGAGAATGGTATGCGAGTCCCCTTTACAGTGGGCGTTACAAGTTTGTCCAACTTTCGCTTCCTAGTAAAGGGGACTATTGTTGTTTTACTCGGGTTAACCGATAAATTGTTCTCTGTGCTCCATGTGTTTATAACGTTCAGAGATCTTTGCAGTATAGATGATACCGTGCTGTGACAGGGGCCGATAACGCCCACCACAACGGCCACCACATCGTCAGCATAACTGTGTACATCTAAGTCTCTTTTAAAGGCTTCAACCAGCAATTAGTCGTCGTTGTTAGATACATGCAGCAAGCGCAGAACCGAATCACGAGTGATGTCTACGACGGAGGCACGGCGAGTTAATCACTGACCTCGACTCCCCGCCCCCGCGTCTCACTTCGTACCACTAAAGAGATTTCAAGCTAGTGCTCAAGATCCGTGCCGGTATCTATACTGGTTTCGAATAGAGATGTGCCGTTGCCGGCAATATGGGAATATTGCTGGCAATATTGCTACCAATATTCATACATCGGGCAATATTCCCACTTCACGGCAATATTGCCGGCAACGGCACATCTCTAGTTTCGAATACGCTGATCTGTAAGATCTGAAATTGTTATTGTCGGATAGTTTCGACTACTGATCTTTGAATTTTGAAGATTTACCTGTTTCTAGCCTACATTATCATTTGTTTGGCCGGCCAAAACAAACGAAAACGGTTTCTAATAATCTTCGAATTTCACCAAATAAAACCTCTGGCTAGTATTTTATACGTCCGCGTCATACAACTCCTTGTATATGTCAATAGGTACAAGATGCATTGTGTTACATCATTATTAGTCATACAAACACTTCTAAAGAGGGAATCCCCGTATCAAGTGCTGTTATTTAAATCGTTTTTAATTATGAATCAAACTGGAAATCAGTACTGGTACTTTTAGATAATCCTTTCAAGTAAATATAATATACTAGCTTTTACCCGCGGCTTCGCTCGTGTTTATTAATATACCTTAATTTAATAAAATATTTGTACTTTACGTCCCTCTAACTCCTCCTTTTCGCAGTCTTTTTTTTTAAATTAGCCTATGTCTATGTCACCAGGGTTCCAACTATCTCTGCGCCAAAATTCATCAAAATCGGTTTTGCCATTTAGGCGTGGACGTAAACAACAAACTCATTTTCGCTTTTATAATATTAGTAAGGATATCATATAAACCACATCAAACGTGAGTTTAGTTTTTTCGTGTGGGCAGACTGTTACCAGGAGATCTAAGGTAACAGACGGAAGTAAGGTAGGAATAGTGGTTTATGTACATCGTGCAATGTACACAAAAAATGGATTTCTCACTGCCGATCCCATAGGCTCTTAGGACCGATGATGGCTGAAGGGGTCTTGGCCACAGTGAGAGGAGGTATGGACAATGAATCAAATTCGACTCCAGGTCGATGACTAATATACTTAGGTATTACAATAATTAACTTGAGGCGCCCAGATGGGTCGAAGCCTACTAGAGCCAGGGTTATCAGAAAAGAACTCGAGGCTCGGTATGAAGGCTAGAAGGAACGGGTTGGGGTTTTTAGTCAGTAAGAGTCTGACATTATCTCCCGCTCCACCCAAGAGGTTGTCATAAGATGATTTTTGCCCACAGAAAAAAAAAACTAAAAAAAAAAAACAATAATTAATTTAATTATTGTATACAAATTTTGTGGTCAATACCACGGAGTTAGTAACTCCGTGGTCAATACACATATAGCATAGCCGGCCTTATAACGTTCCCACTGTTGGGATTCAGGCCTCCTCTCCAAGAGAGGGAAAATAAAAAGAAAAAAGAAATTGCAATAATGATGCAGGATTGGACACATACAAGTTGTATGTGTATGATACAACACATTCAGTTTGCGATTTGGTTTAAAAAAAAAAAAAAACAAACTTACCTCTTCATTATATTAGTGTAATATGTATGTTTATAAATACATATTTAAATATATTTATTAGTTGTCTAGTTATTTAGGACTCACAGCACAAGCTCTACTTAGTTTGGGTCTAAATGGTCAAGTGTGATAGTTGTGGAATATTAATAACTAGCTGACTCTGCAAACTTCGCACCGCCTAACCACGAACAGTCAATGAATGTAGATATTGTAGGTCAACCAATTGCGATGAAACAATACCTAAGTAATATATCAAGTTACACACAATTTTAATGAATAAAAGTTATACATCGACTTCGTACGTTATACATGATGTGCGCACAACTAAAAACTTCTACAGATTTATTATATGTATAGAACTATAGATATTGCCACAACGCGCGTATTTTTAAAAGGCGACATAAAATTCGCGAAGTGGCTGTTGAAAAAAGACACAGCGCATTGGATCAATTTTTTCGCTCATTCAGCGAAATTGTTTTGGAGCGTAACAGATACAACTATAAATAATACATTTATGGCATTGTTAATATTCAACAGTTTCTTACTATACAACACTCGTTGAGCTCCTTAGTAGTCCTAAGTTTGAGCTGCACGAATATTGACAAATGCTTCCACCGACTGGACAGGTCTTCGGGATTATTTTCTCAAAAAACCATCTGAGACACTAATCCGCATGGATGTCATATGATCTGACCATTACATGTTCTTTACTATATGGACTATATAAGAGGCTTTCCCAGCTCACAGCAGCAGCTTTCGCAGCTTTGATCCCAGCTGGGTCGAAGCCTACTGGCGCCAGGGTTATCCAAAAGGAAGCTCGAGCCCCGGTATAAAGAGGCCAGAAGGAACGGGGTGGGTTTTTAGTCAGTAAGAGTCTGACACTATCTCTCGCTCCTCCCAAGAGCGGGGGTTGTCATTGGATGATTCAGCTAGGAAACACCGGCCTCATCTCGTTAAAACTGACTGAAAACAAAGTTGACGTGTAAAAGTGTTTTGGAAAATCTATTTACAAAATAAAGATCATTTATCATTTATTTATCAACAGTTACGAATTTTGGCAATCTCTGTGCTATCCGCACAGTGACCGAGTGACGTAACTGGATTGACATGGTGGTCGATGGCGATGTTGGGGTGGCCCTGCGAGATCCTGAGCTTAAATGCAAACGCCAGCCCCACAAGGGTTGCTTCAGTTAAAGAGATCTAAGAATGTTGTTTCTGGTTAGGTGGGAAAATAATCTAAATGACATATTCCACCCTTGGGCGGAGCGCGAGGACGTGTCAGACTTTTACTGACCCACTCCTGTACCTTCTTTGCCATTGTTCCAGGGCCCCGGGGGTTCCTTTCGCATCACCCATGGCCCCAGTAGGCTTCGATCCTGCTGAACCCCTACGGTTGCTTAAAACTACGACTTGGGTTCGGTCCGGATGGTTAGCAGACGGTCGGGCGGCGAGCTACCCATTGCTCGCTGTCTGCAAGCCCACGATACAAAACATACTTGACTTGAGGAAATCACCTTTGATTTGAACTGTGTTTTTATTTTACCTTTCCTGCGACTGTAAGTACAAGTTAACCGTTCGATCTTTGTATAATTATGTGGATAGGTTTAGGTTATTTAGTATCTTAAATGACTCAGACGCGATAAAATGAATAACTATATTTTCAAGTTTATAATTAAAGATTTTCAACTTTGAAATCATTATAAGAACGTGATTTCTAGCTTCATGTAATGAAATAAGTTGGACTCGGGCACTGAGGGTTCCGTTACAAACTTACCTATATTTCATTTCAATTCCCTAGTCGGAAAACGGGAATCTCGAAGATTCTTCCGAATTACAAAAACATTTACTTTTTTGTGACGTAACAACAAATATACTGTTTTATATTTATAACCATGCTCTCAGCCAAATTTCATGTTTCTGGGTCAAAGGGAATTACCCTATGGTTTTTGATTCCATTGATACGTTTTTGCGATCTAAACGTACCTTTTTTTATCTTAACATAGAATTTTGTTTTTTTTTTCACAGCTTCAAAGGACCGCAGATCTGGGTACCTATACAACGTATAACGTTAAATGCGCAAAACTTCAGACACCCCAAATGATTATTAATTCGATTTACCTAATTACGTGAGAAAAAACATCATTAAAAATTAGAAGAATTAAAGGTTTTATGAGCACTTTTAGTTTGTTTAAAATTCATATCTGCATTGAAATAAGAACATTTAGTATCCCGTGTATGAGAAAATTTGATTGGATTATAACTATTTGTTTTTGTTTACTTATTTCGGCGGGTTTGCGCACGTGATGGTTCGACTGATGAAGATTTTTGAAAAATATAACCTACATATATTAAAAAGTGGTTTAATTGATTCTGCTCGTTATTCTGATCAAACTAATTTCAGGTTTTACGCATTTAACGTTACATCTTGTATATGGTTTTAATTTCAACTCCATAGCTCCACGTGATCTCGTTTTCTTTTCGCTCGTCTACCTGGCCCTTTTTGAGAACGATCATAGGCCCTAAAGCTTCCTCAAGTATTGGGCTAAATACAAAGGGGTTTGTCAAAGCTACAATTTGTTTAAAAAAATCTGTTCAGGTTCATTATACAGTCGATCCTGTATATTAGCGTTCAAGGGACCCGAATATTAATCTCCGTTAGAGAAGTTTCTCACTAAAAGGGCTCGTTACACTTAGAAAGGTTTGGGTAATATGTATATCAGGAGTTTGTCAGAATGCAGGGGAATTTTAAGCCGACCCGTTTTTTACCATCCAGGTAAAGTAAAAAACCGAAGGCGAGGCGCTTCCCTCCCTCCGCACGCCCTTTCTCCGCCCGTGTTCCGCTTGAGGAACAATTCTTCACTCACGTATACAAAACATTATAACTAAAATATGTACACACTATAAACACTAAATAAAAAAAAGAGTAGCTTTATGGACCACGTTCTTTTTTATACATACTTGATGTAATTGAAAATGAGATCGGAATCATTACTGTTTATTATAATATCAAAATATAAATAAAAAGTGTTTGTGTGTTTAAAATACAATAATAATGTCAAGAGGTATTCATAAAATGTCAATAATTATGTATTATAAATTTTTGAGCATAATACATAATTATTGCGAAAATTTAAGAGTAGTAATTTAAGCTTGGGGAGGACTTACAGCTTAAACAAACTAAAAGAAAAACGAACAGACGACAGCAAACCAATTACAAGTCCTCACGTATTTTGTCAAACCTAAAATTGAGAAGTGTAACAACCCCCAGTCAAACTCAAAGCGGATGCCGCCGCCGCCGGCGTCTGCGTAGATTATAAAAATTGTGCGTTCTATAAATTTGTAGGGTTTTATTCAATAAAGTTAATTAAGTTCTTTATAAAGTAATCTGTAAATATCGAAAATAAGGTGTACAATAAAGTGGAAGAGAGCGGACTCAGTGAAACGCTGTGCGATCAAGGGAACCAACCAACACAACACACTGAGTAAAATTTTTAGTAACCTTATTTGAGAGTGCTTACTCTCATATAGACGTTAATAAACATCCAAAAATGTGATGGAACGTATAATAACAACAAGTTTATCTTTAACAAAAACGTCAAATGATTACTTTCTCTATTGATATCAACTGGAACCAAATGTGAAGGATGAGCAGGTAGAGGGCAGAAGGGGCCTAGCTGGGTCGAAGCCTACTGGGGCCAGGGTTATCCGAAAAGAAGCTCGAGCCCCGGTATGAAGAGGCTAGAAGGAACGGGGTGGGTTTTTAGTCAGTAAAAGTCTGACACTATCTCGACCTAAGAGCGGGGTTGTCAATGGATGATTTTTGCCCACCGTAAAAAAAAAAGCAGGTAGAGGGACAAGCTTGCATGTGCGCTACACATGTCTCGATATTCTATCGACAACAAATGATGCTGTGGCTTTCTTTGTTTACAAACAAAAACATGTTTGGCTTTTAATGGCACGAGTTGACATTCGAATTTTGAGATGTTTATCGTAAACTAGCCAATCCGGCAAACGCTCAGGAGGGGCCCATCTGGGTCGAAGCCTACCGGGGTCGGGGTTATCCGAAAAGAAACTAGAGCCCCGGTATGAAGGCTAGAATGAACGGCGCGGGGTTTTTAGTCAGTAAGAGTCTGACACTATCTCCCGCTCCACCCAAGAGCGGGTTTTGTCAATGATGATTTTCCCCGTCGAGAGAAAAAAAAAATCCGGCAAACGCTGTTCTGTAATTTTAATTATAGAATAATTGGGGGTAGGATATGGATAGGAGGGTAAAAAATAACCTACGATCAAGCCGTTTCGGAGGAGTTCGATAGCAAATACAGTGACACGAGATTTTTTGTGTTAGATAAAACCTTCTATACTAACTTCGTGGATAAAACCGTCGCATACAGATGTCTAGATTGCCAAACTGTAGTTTACACAGGTTTATAATAAATCTGTAGAAGTTTTTAGTTGTGCGCGCATCACGTAAAATGTACGAAATAAATGTGTAACTTGATAATATTACTTAGGCTTTGTTTCATAGCAATCGGTTGACTATATCGAAAGATATACTGCATTCATTAGCTAGGAGGTACGAAGTTCGCCGGGTCAGCTAGTATGTAATAAAACACTCTCTAAAAGAGGTTTCTACAGGTTTTCTGAGACCAAATGACGAGACCTGGCTATTTTTACAAGCTTTTATTTAGTTTCACCTGTCCCGATGTTGGTCTATCATCTTATCTTGTAAATTAGATTGGACCCACTTCCCGGTTACCGATTAAGCTGAAATTTTACATACATGTGTAAATCAATCAAAGACAATGCAAAATTATTATGACATGGAGCTGATCTGATGATGGACCAGAAGGTGGCTACAGGAACTTGGTAGTTAAAGTACACAATCCCATTGAGTTTGGACTCGTATGATTCGTCGTGACGAGTATTAATTATATAGGTATACCGAACTATAAAAGCTTGCTATGAAAAAAATATTTTCATTAATTCATGAATCCCCAAGCGACCACCGGTGGCCGCGCATCTATTGTCTTACTATTGTGTCTCTAATTGACGGTATCTGAAGGGTTAAAAGCTTGTGTTCGCTTAAAGTTTTTTCACTTATGCAAGTTCGATTGTATTTAGATTTCCTACCGATATATTACATTATCTTAGTTTAATACACAACGCTAGCGTCAGTGAATGTACGTTTAGAAAACCTTCAAGATATCGATCGTTAAAAGTCTTGGCTATTTACGTACTACAAACAGCAAGATCTGAAATCAATACTTATAATTTATTCCGCATACAGTAGTGTGAGGTTTAAAGCACTAGACCGGGAAGGTTCATGTAAATAATTTGGGCTTGAGCAAAGCCTGGGAGGGCCACAAGTTCTTTGAAAAAGACTGTTAATTACTGGAGCACCTTTTCACTAAAACCCTTCATCATCATCATCATCATATCAGCCACAAGACCTCAACTGCTGGACATAGGCCCAAAACCCTTACTTTGTCACAAATATTTCTCTACCTGTGCAAGGAATCACGTCTTGCACATTGTTAGTGAAACAAACCTTCCAGCAAGGGCCATTTTCAATGACGAGCCAATTTTTTGCAAGCATTGCAAAATATTTAGTTGTGATTTACTGCAAAAATGCAAATACAAAAAAAAATACACTCATGATAGATTTACATTTAGCAGTTTGCGAAAAATTGTTCCGATCAACCGATATTTTGGTTTTCCCCCTCTGCGATAAGACCGCCTATTGTACACTTAGTATCCATATTATTAGGTGTACACTAAAGTAGATCTACACTTATGATAATTATTATAAAGAAGTAAAGTTTGTTTATATGTTTTTAAGAGGTAATCTCTTAAAGTACTGGTACGATTGCTAAATTTTTTTTACCGATTTCAGCTGCTTTATTCGTGAGCGAAATCCTTACTAATATTATAAAAGCGAAAGTGAGTTTGTTTGTTTGTTACGTCTTCACGCCTAAATGGCAAAACCGATTTTGATGAAACTTGGTACACGGATAGTCCATGTCCTGGAAAAGGACATAGGATACTTTTTATCCCGGAAGTAGGTTCCTTTGGGATAATTTCCTGCTATCACGCGGGCAAAGCCGCTGGGAGCAGCTAGTAGGCTATATTTTAAGATCGTGGACGAAAGTGCGGACAAAAGTTAGTAATAAATGAATAATTAACTCATATTAGTAAAATCTTTTAAAATGGCCGTTCATTTCATGTTACCATTTAACCCTAACATAAATAACGCAGATTGTTAGTTTTGCCCCACCCTGCCTTCTGCTAAATCTACTCGCTGTGTCGGGGCTTCACGATCGGCTCAAACTTACCTATACTACCTACCTACTACTACTACTAGTCGATCTTATAATGTTCCCATTGTTGGGACTCAGATCTCCTCTCTAGGAGAGGGAATGGGCCGTAGCCAGCTCGCGGGCCCAGTGCGGGTTGGTGGATGTCACAAGTCTTCAAATTTTTGGTTCTAGGACAGGCCGGTTTCCTCACGATGTTTTCCTTCACCGTTTTGAGAGCAGTGATGATACAATAAATTACACAAAGTAATGCGCCTGGCTGGGTTTGAACCCGCGACCTACAAACTCGTAAGTCGGGGCCGTTATCACTCGGCCACCACTGTTCCTCAACTGCTCAAACTTGTACCAAGTCAAACGATAATCACTACATAGTATAAAACAAAGTCGCTTTTTCTGTCCCTATATCCCTATGTACGCTTAAATCTTTAAAACTACGCAACGGATTTTGATGCGGTTTTTTTTAATAGATACGAGTGATTCAAGGGGAAGGTTTATATGTATAATAACATCCATTAAATAGTGGAGAAATACTGTTACTCGAGCGAAGCCGGGGCGGGTCGCTAGTATATCCCTACTTCCCTACTAATATTATAAATGCGAAAGTAACTCTGTAGTCTGTCTGTCTGTCTGTTACGCTTTCACGCAAAAACTACTGAACGGATTTAGATCAAATTTGGTAGAGACACTGGAATAACACATAGGCTACCTATAATTCCACTGCTGAGCACGGGTTTCTGCCCGCGCGATATAAACTGTAGTCCACGCGGGCGGAAAGCTAGTTATTAATAATAAGTCGAGATATCAGCAAACAGTTGCTCGATTCTTCGCGTGACCAAAGGGCTGGGCTTTCCTCGGTCAACGAATCAGCATTGCCATCCAGCATGGCGATGCTGCCAGCGTTCTGGGCACTTTTCCCATTGACATCGATGTGTGAGTTTTCCTCGTTTTTCAGCCTATTTTCCTCGTTTGTACATATTATTTTAGGTTTGTTTTATATCTAATAAATTATAATAAAGAGGAGGGACGAAACGCATGTTGCTAAAAGAGTTATGAGTTTACATGTGAATGGATGGAGAGGGAGAGGGAGGCCAAAGAAAAGATGGGATGGATTATGTGAGAAGCGATATGAAAGAAAAGGGAGTTAGTGATAGCGTGACGAGTGACAGGACAGAATGAAAAAAAAAATGTATTGCGTCGATTCCAAATAAAAATGTGACAAGGGCAGGAAGATGATGATGTACCTATTAATCTATCTTCCATATTATAAAAATGACCCCCGTTTTCCGTTTTCACGACTTGGCATGAAAACGGCTTGACCGATTTGGCTGATTTTTTTTTGTTGTGATTGTTATTGTGAGGAGAAGGTTCTTATGGAAAAAAAAAAATAGGGTAGTGTAGGGTAGGGTAGAGTAGAGTAGAGTAGGGTAGAGTAGGGTAGGGTAGAGTAGGGTAGGGTAGAGTAGAGTAGGGTAGGGTAGGGTAGAGTAGAGTAGGGTAGGGTAGGGTAGAGTAGGGTAGAGTAGGGTAGAGTAGGGTAGAGTAGGGTAGAGTAGTGTAGAGTAGGGTAGAGTAGGGAAGAGCGGGAGCGAAGCCGCGCCGGCAAAAGCTAGTTTATAATATTTATTAGTTAGATGTATATATATTTATATTGTAAATGTTGGCAACGAAATATTAAATTATTTGTTTAATAAGAAGAAGAAAGAATCATCTAGAGTTCAAGGAAGTGGTAACATTAGGTAATAAGTGTCTCGTTAAGAATTTGTAAACAATAGCGTTAGGGTTATATTATAAACATTGATAACTGCGCGGGGCACGTCGCAATGGGCTTGTAACACTAACTTTAATACGGGTTACTTATAACTTGCTTCTTCCAGTGGCTTTGTCTGTGTGCAAGTAGAAAATGTATAGCTATGTCATCTACACTAATATTATAATTTGGATATCGTCAAGGCTAGAGTGAATAGGCGTTTAATAAACTAGTGCGCCTCACCATCAGAGATTGCATCACTGCTTACTATCAGGTGGGATCGCAGTCAAGCACTAGTTTATACGAATTAAAAATAATAATAATAATAGCGAGAGAATTTTTTTTATTTTTGTGTATGTTCGTAATGAATAAACTCAAAAACTACTGTGCCGATTTCAAAAATTCTTTCTCCATTGGAAAGCTACATTTACCCAGAGTACAGATACCGGCACGAATCTTGAGCGCTCGGCGTCAGAGTGGGGATCACTTTGCGCATTCCATACATTGGCGAGCCAATCGTGGTCGTTGTTAGATACATGCAGCAAGCGCATAGAACGTATCATGAGTGACGTCTATGACACGATGGCGCGGCGAGCCATACACTGACACTCCACGCCCCCATGTCTCACTTCGTACCTCTAAAGAGACCCGATATTTTACTACTTTAACTTGAAGCTAGCGCTCAAGATCCGGTATCTGTAACATAGGCTATATTTATAGCCCGTGCAAAGCCGGGACGGGCCGCTACTTAAGTTATAAAGTAGCATTCTACTGGTAAAAGAATTTTTAAAACCGGTCCAGTACTTTTTGGGTTTATTCATTACTAGCTTTTGCCCGCGGCTTCACCCGCGTACATAATCCCAGGATAAAAAGTATCTTATGTGTTATTCTGGGATATGGTCTACTCGTGTACCAAGTTTCATCGAGATCCGTTCAGTAGTTTTTGCGTGAAAGAGTAACAAATATCCATACATCCATCCATACATACAAACTTTCGCATTTATAATACACTCACCGGCACGGAATCTTGGCCAAGCGCGTATTTCGCGATAACAAGGGCTTTAAGTGTTTCCTATGATTATTTGTTATGAAGGTTGGTCTAAAAAATGTTTATCTTTAGTTCAAGAGGGTAATTTATCATGTTTGAGTGCAATATGACGTTATTTTTAAGTTTTAGTTGAACCCGGTCATCTGAGCGACTAAGTTGCTGTTTTAAATTTGTGTTTTGTGAAAGTTTATTGTTAGGTTATTCAATTATTGTGATATCGTACTGTTACTTCAATAACTAAAGGTGATTTAATTCCAATAAAAATGCCGTTAACACCATCACAGGTTGCACAAGCTGTAGCATTGATCGACCAAGGGCTGACACAGCGAGAAGTTGCTGTTATACTGAATGTACCACGTTCTTCGATGCAGTATGCGCTGAAACGATACCAGGAGACAGGCCGCTACTACCGCAGACCAGGCAGCGGAGGCGTCAGATGCACATCAGCCCGGGATGACCGCTTTATTGTTCTGCAAATTTTTAGAAACCGCTACCTCACCGCTGTTGAGATACGCCAGCGACTCCAGTTCACAAGAGGTGTCAATGTTAGTGAACGTACAGTGAGAAGACGAATGGAGGAAGTGAATTTAAATGCTCGTAGACCAGCACGCGGCCCAGAACTTCTCAGAAGTCACCGAGTAGCTCGACTTCGATTCGCACGAGAACACGTCAACTGGACCTATGAGCAGTGGGCTCGAGTACTGTTCACAGATGAGTGTCGAATCGCTTTACGAGCTCCAGATGGTCGGGAGCGAGTGTGGAGAAGAAGAGGAGAGCGGTTTTTACCCATTACCACCACACAAACTGTTAGTTTTCATGGAGGCTCTATAATGGTTTGGGGAGGAATAAGTTCCGATGCACGTACGGAGTTAGTTATCGTCGATAACCAACTAAGGGCAACACGATACATCGAGGAGATTCTTCAGAAACACGTGTTACCATATTCAGGGTTTATTGGGTTTGACGAATTCCGCCTAATGCACGATAACGCGCGCCCACACGTTGCACATTGCGTGGAGGAATACCTTACAGAGGTTGGTATTCAAAAATTGCAGTGGCCAGCTCGTAGTCCAGACTTAAATCCAATAGAGCATATCTGGGACATGCTTAAAAGAAAAATAAAGTCCTCCTCCAACCCGCCTGAAACTCTGAACCAGCTTCAAATTGCAGCACTGACCGCTTGGGAAAGCATACCACAAGTTGAGATCAGAAACATCATCCAAAGTATGCCAGAACGAATGCAAGCTGTTATCGGGGCTAGGGGAGGAAACACCCGATATTAAAATGCAAACATAACGAAGACTTTTTGGTTATTTTTCATTTTGTGTTCTTTTTAAATTGACAGTGTTAAAACCAATATTTTTGTGAAACTGCTTATTTTTTAAAAGATTACTGCTGGTGCATCAATTTTTCAATAACTGAGTCACAAAACCATAAAAAAAAATCCCTAATTTAGTGCATAAACCCATAAAATAGTGAAAATTAAATATTTAAATAGAAATTATCGGCAAGTTACTGGTGGCCAAGTTTCCGTGCCGGTGAGTGTATTAGTAGGATAAACAAATACACATCTTTCCTCTGTACAATATTTGTAAGGTTGCGTTGTAAGTGTTGTAACGTCTACCTGTTTTTGTTATTTTTTAGCGTAATCAACAAACAGCAAAGGGTGATTTTATTGTTTGATACAAATTATCCAAATTATATTTTACAAAAACTGCCTTTTTGTATCTGCAGGTAGGGGAATACAGTACTTTAAGTGAAAAGTACAGACAATACAGTACGCCATGTTCGTAATCCAAAGACTGGCTTCGGCCGCATTCAAACATCTGTTACGCACGCTCGCCAAAAGTTCGTTACTACAAGTCTGTGTCTATTTAGCTAGTAAATCTTCCTATTATTAAGTTCTTGGTAGTATCTCAAGGCATGAAACAAATGGATGACCTAACTATGGATGAATAACAATACACTTCTGTCAGTGTCATGGCAGCTTCCGGGAAACAATACAATGCTTGTAGGAAGGATCATTCTACAGTTACTGGTAACTCAGCGCATTCCCGCCAGGATGTGATAGTGCGACTATTTGTGTAATAATTTTGTACTAGCATGTGTGTAAAGCTTTGGTTTCCTAGGGATAGCGGTGCCGTAATATAGCCAAAAAAAAAACTTTATTTTATTTAATTTTAGTTTTACTTTTTTAATTTTTGAGTAAATTGTGACATTTCTTTCAATAGAAGCCTAGATAATATCCACAAGATACTGTGTTTTCAAAATATCTAATGAAAAATGTGTAATAACGTCATAAACGCGTAAGAGTAGGTTAAGGGTAAGGTTGTATGAAAAACAGTGAAAATTTGTGTCGAGTTGCGTCCCCAGCAGACGACAGCCTCAAAGTTGAATTGCGAGTGGTCAATCGCAGAAAAATTAAAAAACTTAATGACCACGTCGTAATCTAATATCTAATTTGCTTGATTGGATTAAGACGTCAAAGTGTGCGTTGATTTTACGGACGGCAGATCACGTTATTTTATGTAAGGGAGTGTTCAAGTATTACGTAACGCAATTTTTGAAGATTTTTGACCCCCCTTTCCCCCCTGTAACGCACCGTAACGTTTTTCTATACCCCCCCCCCCCTCGCTAAACGTTACGTAATACTCAAGTGATCATTTTTACCCTGAAGTCGCAAAAAGTATGATATAATTTTTATCCTTGGTATAGTTTTAATTGCCTTTGCGGTAATAATACTCCCTAGGGAATGGTGAGGACCATGTCCTAGGGTTCCGAATACAATCGAGGGATTTCCCGTAAAACTTGTCGTTTATCTTGTATTGTTAGCTGTAAGCCACCCAAACAAAATAAAATAAAATAAATAAATAAAATAAAATAAAAGTTCCAAGTTGGAAATATAAACGTGACTTCGTGGCGGAAATTATATAATCACCGAGGCTGCTATACAAATACCTCAGTGATATTTTGCATGGAACAACCTTTTTTTTACAAGTTTTTTATCGACTTGAAAATGTTTGTATATGTCAAATCTTGTAAATTAATTTTAAAGTAGTAGTCTTGTCGTTCTAAATCCAATATGGCGGACGTTGAAGAGTTCGGACTAGTTATTTTTTTTTGCACCGCACCATATCATAATATGGGTATCATGACAAATGGACTAGATGAAGAATATGAAAAAAAAATGCGTCAATAAACCTAAAAGGTAGTTATGGCGGGCAATTTTTTAAAGTTTGTTCTTTTCTTTTAAGTAAGATATCATGAAATAACTTCTCTCCCTGAGTAGAGTCAAATACCTCAGTCAAAGGACTAAAATCTACTTGAGTTCTTTCAGTATTTTTTTCTTTTTATTTAAGTTTCTATAAACTTGTTTCTTCATTGCGTAGGTTTACGTACTAAATAAAGGTGTTTTTGCGTTCTTTCTTTAGTAGCCCTTTGCGTTCTAAAGTCACCGACTCTTTCGTACAACCCCGCAGACCTGGCAGGCATCAGGCTTGTAGTGGTTCCGTCCATTTTGCTGAACCTCAACGCAGGGCCTGATCTAGCTATTTAGCCGCTCCGGCCAAAGATAATTTTCACCGCCCTTTACATACACAAAACCATATAAGTCATGATGAGTCTTCAGTCTTACATATTTCCACTATCTAACCTGAAGTAGGATGGAAGGTGGTACGTACAATTCTCAACCTGCCAACTTGTCGGTATCTAATGGGTGTCGATAACTAATGGCTAGGTTGGAAGATAGGAATAAGTAAATTTTCCCGCCCCTCAACTTTTGCCGCTCTGGGCAAATGTCCGGCTCGCCAAACGAACCTAAGGCAGCAACTAACCAACTGTAAAACCTATGGTAAAACCCTAGTACTGTGTCTGGAATCAATACTTATTATTTATTCAACGCCCGGTGCATGTAACATTGACTATTAAAGGGAGTCTTATATGTAGCGAAATAACGGTGTTAATGGCATGGCACCCTATCCAAATGATTATTTAAAGGGTGCTTATTTAACTTAGATAATAATACCTCATCAAAAAACGATCCCATTTCAATAATAGGGGGCGAAGTCCGTATTGAAATTGTCGAGTGCAGATTATTTTGATTGCATTATTATTTTGAACTTTAAATGTTTTAGCGATAAAATCTACATTTCTTTGACACGGTCAACGTAATGTAACTTGGTAACTTAATCTTTTGAATTGAATGGATCGGTAGTAATTGTAAAATGACCGGATAGAGGGTCAGCTTGATAGAGGGTCAGCTTGCTATGACTCAATTTTAAACGGATATTTTTAGCAATACCTTGTGGAGAATTTGCTTTGAAACGCATTCATGAGATAAAAAGCGCATGCGTAAACTACAACTGGTTTAAGGGCCTATTATACTACGCTGAATAACGCGTGCAATATTTAGCCTCATACTATTTTTCATTCATAGAAAGACAGTCTAATCCCTATTACACTACGCGATACGTCGAACCATAGACTAGATACGTCGAACCATAGACAAAACGAGTCTCAATAACGCGTAGTGTAATAGGTCCTTTAGGCACCTACGCGTGCGCGCTCGACAGTATCATAGGCGAACATTACACGGTCATGCAAACGAAAATCAATTTAATCGATCATGAATGATGGTGAATAATGGTTTTCGTCAATTAGTACTAAAAACCGTCATGCTCGGAAGTGGCGCATTGTAAATACTTTTTGGCCATTCCGGCAAATAAAATGTTTTTCTTTCTTTCTTTCTTCTTTCATGCAAAGCAATAAGGTATGATTCCGAACCACGCTGCACGCAGCAGTGCTGCCGCGACACTACTGGTCCCCAAACAATTTCTATAAGCTTATATGAGATTACATTCCGAGCTAGGCAGCAATGTAGGCAGTGTGGCAATGTGTGGCAGCACTGCGGCAACAACACTGCTGCTTGTTGCCGAGTTCGGAATCATACCTAGACGGTAGGTTTTTCGTCAATCAAAGTTTTGACTGTGGAAAAACTGACCGCAAAACCTACCGTGTAATGTTCGCCATAAACTGACAATAAAATTATTGGACTACAATGATTTTGAATTTAAAACTTGAATGGGTCGATTCACAAAAGAATCATTGACCAGGAACATAGGCACAGTTGCCCCGTTGTTAGCCGAAAATGATTAGGTATAATAAAACAACCGTAACTGTGATATTCCAGTGATTATCTGTTTGGTCGTGAACTATGAACAAGAACACGTCTATATTATAAGTTTTAATAGGTTACATTTTGACCCCAAAGTTAAATATTTAGGTACTTATTTTAAAGCTCAAAAAGAATGCTATCTTTCCAGTAGCAGTGTTTTTTATGAGATGTATTGGAAGTAAATTCTGAGAATATAGTATAGTTATACTATATGTTCTAATTCTATATATTCAATTTATCTATACACTAGCTGTACCCCTGCGGCTTCACTCCCGCTCTACCCTACTCCACCCTACTATACCTTACTCTACCCTACACTTCCCTACACTACCCTAATTTATTTTTTTTGTCTATACAATCTTCTCACAATAACAAACACAACAAATACAGAATTAGCGAAATCGCTTCAGCTGTTCTCGAGATTCGCGCTTAGCAACACATTTAACGATTAATTTTTTTATTATAGACATAAAAGGAGAAACTGATTGACTGACATATCAACGCACAGCCAAAACGACAGAGTCTATAAGCGTAAAATATTATACAAGGTTTCTTTTTATGATGTAAGCGAGCATTAAGAGAGGATTTCCCAAAATTCACTCCCTAAAGGGGTGAAACAGGTTTGGAAGGAACAACCTATTTTCACACGGAAGCCGCTGGCAGAAGCTAATATAGTATATTTATAAATTATAATCAATTCTGATGGTCCGTGATCCGGAATAATTTGTCAGATGTATTAAAATGCTTCGCCCAAGAGCGGGATACCTAGAACCATAGAGCCCATATGGGCACTTATAAAACGTTAAAGCTAGTGCACGGTTCTGAATTGGTCGTTTCCTATGGAGAGAAGAAACGGCAAGAAACTCCATGGTTACTCTTTTAAAAAAAAGTGGTTATTACAATATTGATAGAATTATGTAAGAACAGTGTAGAACAGTCAACATTGTACACAAAAGCACATTAAAAAAAATAAAAAAAAAAGTAAGTCATAATACGAAGTAATCTAAGAGTTTGTGGATTATACAGTGCCAGATTGTACAGTCATTAGATGATTTCCCACCCACCTCAATAAAAAGCTATCTTATACTATTTTATAGGACTATTGTTACTCGTATGTAGTCCATTCTTCATAGAACTGATAGTCAACTGTATACAAAGAACAAAGCTGAACTATGTTCGCCTTTGTGTATGAATTATCAACTCACTTTGTTAAATATTAAATTTTGTGTACAATAAAGAATAAAAAGACTTTAATTATATGGAGAATTATAATATTATTATTAATAGATTTATATTTATTAGCAAAATTATTTCTTTCAAGGTTTTCCAAATTCGAAATAAGTTATTAAATACCATATTAAAACTAGATGCAGGCCTTTTTAAAATGAATTTTAGCTATTTGAACTTTTTTTTTAGGTTAATTGAGGCCAATGAAAATCAGAAACGGTATAAGAGCAAGTTTTGTCTTGTATACAAATGCTGCAATTTTTATCATTTGTTGTTATGGCAGCAGTAGAAACGAATGATCTGTCAATTCCCTAAACTTCAACCATCTATGGATTATGGTTGATTAAACAAAGCCTGCTCACAAACACATGGACACGGATGTTGCTTAAAGTTTGGGTTCTATTGGTTATCCCTAAAAACATATAACTTGAATAAAAAGAGCAATTTCACTTACCATTTCCTTCAAGAGAACTATATTTTCATCTCCCCCATCTTTTTTAAAATTAAATGTTAACGCAGATTCGTACTGTCCGATGTCAGGTGAACTGAATGAAACCACAATGTCTTCCAGCAGTTTGTTCCCTATAATACCAATTTAATTAATAAAACCAATACTAGATAAAAATATTGTTAGTTTAAAAAAAAGGCATAAAACAAGTGTTAAAATAATTTAAATTAAATAATAATTGATGTTAATGTTTATTTAATGACCTAGCTTTTTTATCAACTACTTATACTTAGAGCAATATTAATTAAAAAATTATAATATTTTAATAATATAAAATAATGTTAGCCCTGTGAGGTCTAGAGACAAAGTGATATTTAGGTTTACACGACTATGGCTTTATAGTTGTTGACCAATTTAGTACCAAGATGGCAACTTTGTGTTTTATTATTGTTGCTATACATTGTGGTTGATTGCAACAATTTCATTAACAAACTACTGTTGTTGGGTAAAAAATCAACTCGGTTATAACA
This sequence comes from Mythimna lalbum, assembly GCA_949319445.1. NCBI lineage: Eukaryota > Metazoa > Arthropoda > Insecta > Lepidoptera > Noctuidae > Mythimna > Mythimna lalbum. The sequence continues at coordinate 8,729,227 of OX439363.1, forward strand.
AATCCAACAGAGAATCTGTATCATGGTGATTTATTGTCTTTAAAAATAGCCAACACCCAAAGCTATGTTAGTGCTGTAATTATAATGTGACATATTAATACAAATTATAAGTTTGAGAACATAACAAGCCATTAAAGAACAAAAAAGCATAGGTATATTATGAAGAAATACAATGCCACCATACCCATTAGTAAAGCACGCTTGATCATTATCCATATGGTTAGTTGAAAGGTTTTTAAGAAATATAATACTTTACCAGACTTACGTGGTGCCAAACGAAGTGTCTTACACTCAGCATTAATAAGGTTAGTCTCTAGCTTAAAATTCAATCGTTTGTGAACTAACTTTATGTGAGTTACGTGGATATCATCCGTTTGGCTTTCATTGGATAGTGCGAAATTGAATTCAATTTTTTCGTTGGGTTTTGCCTGCAGAAGAAATTGGTTTTTGTGACTAATGTTACAGTAGACATCTATAAATGTAGTTTATAAGCAGAGACCTAATATCATAGGCCTATCATCATCATCATTTTAGTTGAAAGTTGTCCATCGTAGGACATAGGCTTCTTTCAAGGGTCGTAATTGCATGGTAATTTATTAAAATGTCTTTTAGTTACTAAATTATTTGGATTAATACAATTCTTTTTGTAATTTGGTTTATAAAACAAATTAACACATGGGTTGAGAGAAATGGTTATAGGGTAACAATAATGATCATGAAATGTATTTGTTTGTGTACCATAAGACATATTTAGTAAATTAATCACACAGTTTTTGTTATAATAACATGGTATATAAAGAGAATTTCGTTATGAATTTGATTTGTACATAATAGGGTGGTACTTACAGATATCTTAATTTTTCCATCCTTGCTATTAACTACTGAGCCAAGACTTGTCACAACGGTGCAGGACACTGATGCTACACCTTTTTTATCCGACAAAAATTTATTCCTGGTAATGCCAAAATAAAATAATGTTATTTTATGAAACTATCGCAAAATAGAACAAATCAAGTTAATTACTTAATCTTCTAAATTATCATTAATTAAAAATGTACTGTCAGGAAAATACATCTTCGTTAAAAAAGGATGCACACCAAATAAAAAAAATTTGATAAAAATAAACAAAGACTTACTTAGCCGCGGCAAATTCTTTCAATGAAGCATTCTTCTTATGATCTTCTGTGTCGAAATGCTCTGGCTGCACTTCCCGAAGCGAACACACTTTACAATCAGTCATTTTGGAAATGGATAATGATTATTACTTTAAATTGGTTGTTAAAAGATATCGCCTTTTGGTACTTGAATAGTAGGAAGCAATGATAATAATTTTCAAGATTTCGAACTAATAGAATAATAAATTGATGGTCACTTATTTCACAAATTAAGAAAAATACGAAAGCTAGGCGTTAAATGCTGCACGCATTGTTAGAACCAAAAGTGTGAAAACAAAATAATGCAGAAACGAACGAAAGTTTGATTATAAGCCGATTGTGAGGCGGCGACTTACTGGGCTACCAGATAAAAATATTAATATTTTTTTAGAATGGTTGCTTTGATGTTGCTATTCGAGGGAAAGAAAATTATATTCATTATATTATTATAGTTTACTAACGAGAGGTAATTTATCTATTTGTACTTAAAATTATGTTTTGTGTGTTCAAAAATAAATATTTTTATTTTTGTACATAAAATGATTTGAAAAAATAACTCTTTGTTAAGAAAGACTGTGCTAAAAGACTTGAAGTCGAAACAGGTTAAAAATATTATTTAATATGGTAAGGATGTACATTTTTGCCGGGGATTTCAAGTATTTTAGAATAATTCGACTACATTACCAGATTTCTTACAGATAATTTTCAGATTAATGTTAAAATAATATAAAAAAAAATGGACTGCATAAAATTAAGTCATCCGTATATGGGTATCAGTCCGTTCAGTTGAGTACTTTACCAAAGTGGTTCGTGTAGGGGTAAATTATTTGTTATAGTTTTGAGTAGAATTTATACATGTTTCTACAGATTCTCTTTAATTTTATCACACTCAACGCAACGCAATAAATAGAAATGGCAGGTATAACCAATTGCCTTTTTTGTTTAATTTTGTTTCATGTTCTTCTATGAGTAGTGAATGCAAAGGTCGGTTTCAATAAAACGTCATTATCTTTTACACAAATTATATTATAAGGCTCGTTCGTACAAAAGTAGAATAATATTAATAAAATTGAGATCACTATCAGGAATGTTTAATAAAGACTAGAAAATGAGATCGTAAAAGTCGAATACATATTTGGAAACATTCAACCGTTCGGGAGTTAATCTTAGTTGCGGAATCCATCGAAGGAGAATTTGTCGTCTTCGGGCTGCGGCTTGAGTTCGCTTCGGCGTTCGTTGAAGTGGTTGAGATGCCATTGGCTGAGGGTGTCCATGCGCTGCGCGGGGCCAGTGCACACACCAGCCAGCTTGTTGCAGTAGTAGCCGGGGGCGCACTTCTTGCCATACATGTCGAAAACACGTTTCTCAGTGCACTGTTCAAGTGGGCCCTGGTGGAAAAAGATTTATTTATTCATTAAATACTTTATGCACACAAAAGTACAGAGGCGGACCTTAGGTATTTCCTTCCAGTCAATCTTTGGTTTAGCAGAGAAAAATAGTGGTAGGTGCAAATCGATGGATATGATAGAATTAAATCGATCTGTTACAACGCCCGGTCGTAGTAGACCAAGCCAAGATAATCTATAATACATAAATAGTACTTAAATCATTGGAAGAATGAATACCAAAAATATATAATAATAATAATAAAGCCTTTTATTCGGACAAGAGATATTTTTAATTTATTCACGTATTTGGTTCTTCTTAAATTTTTGTAAATCCATTTGCCAGTTGGCAAAGGCCTCCTCCAACCTATTCCATTCTGATCTCTCTCTGGCCACTCTATTCCATGTTATGCCTGCTACTACCTAACAAAAATATGAAAATATAAAAAAAATCGACTATAGGTTGACTGTAAAAAATTGCTTTTAGCGTTAAGACCGCCCATTACAACTAATTTTAAGGTAGGTACTGCATTTTTTAAGGGAGTGTAAACAAGAGTATTTAAATATCTATCTAATATCCGGGCTGTTATGAAAATACAAAGCACATTTATGTAGTATTTGAAGTTAAGGTTACCGTTTTTCATATTTTCATAATAATATGAAAAGATATAAATGGTCCGTTAAAAAAGGTTTATCAAGCTAACAGTTTGTATTTAGGGATCGGTTTATGTCGAAAAAATGCATGGATCCTATGGGGTAGGTCTACGCTTGCATGACCGTATAGTGGTCGCCTAAGTTAGTTCCTGTTTTGATATTGTCATACCCTGAAGCAATCGAGACGATTGCCGCAAACTTCGTTGATGTAGATGCCGAATTTGCATTTCTTGTACGTCTTGTTGTCTATTGTGATGTTACATTCCTCGTTGCTGGCCATCCAGTGATCTGTGTGCTCGCACACCGGGCATTCGACGACTCTGTACCTTATCAAGAACAACAAATAAATGCTAAATTAGTTAATTATTGTGGATTTCATCCAAAGCGGTAAGGTATGAATGCGTGGCAGAGAAAAAAGTTTTACTTGGTCCACTGATCCACATTAGATGTTTGAGAAAAACGGTTTCCGGATATCAGTGCTGTAGGCGCGTCAACATATCGCCTGATGTATGCGTTTACGGTAATTCGGAACGACTGTTAGTGCGCTAACATCGAAAATATCTCAATTGGGAACGCAGGGTCAGCAGTTTAGCTAATTGACATAATATTGACATTAGGCAGCGTGGCATTAGGTTGTTGCACGTGTTGTCCAACGTGTCATTATTTTTTTAGTCTGGCAAGAAATCATAGTCTTATACGGGAGTTTTTGTAATTTAATTCTTAAGTTGTTCTAAGATATAGGAGTATTTTGATTATGATAATGATGCTAATGCGTAGCCAACTCTAATCTGTTATTGTGATGTCAATTATCTACGTCGACCCGCCCAGCTGTTCCAGGTAGCCAGTAGAGTCATGTATCAAATGATCAATTGTAATAAAACTAATGACGACCAACTCAATTACGAAATTAGATCGATAAATATATATATCGTTTGTCACTTGCCAATTGTGAGATACAGGCACAAACACACATGTAAAGCTTTCAGTACCTATAAAAGGTAACAGATAGCAGCAGATAACCTATATTTACCTAAGTGTTCATTGTCATTTTAAAGCTCACACTGAGCGTACGTGTATCATTAAATAAATATTATATGTTTAATACAAATCTTACGGGTTCAAATTTGATGATCTCCGAAAAATCCTTTTTTTGTTTCGATGGCAAGTCATCAAATAAAGTACCTACTCCTTTTGCTTTGGGTATATGGAGAAGGAGTGTCAGAGTTTTACTGACTACTCACCCCCGTCCGGTAACTGTCCGGACCGAGCCAAGGCGTCGACGGCGCGCACTGTTCACGCGCGCCTCAAGGAGTTGTCAGCAACAGGAGAGGCCCATCTGGGTTAAGCCTACCGGGGTCGGGGTTATCCGAAAGGAAACTAGAGCCCCGGTATGAAGGCTAGAAGGAACGGCGCGGGGTTTTTAGTCAGTAAGACTCTGACACTGTCTCCCGCTCCACCCAAGAGCGGGTTTCGTCAATGATGATTTTCCCCGTCGACAGAAAAAAAAAACCCCACAGACCTACAGACCTACACCGTGTTTTGCGGACGATCCGCACAAATCAATGGTGCCATAACTCTTAAAATCTAAACTCCTAAATATTATTTCTTATGGTGTACAATAAAGAAGAGAATCTACGAGTATACAATTTTGAAATGTGAATTACCCGTCAACTACTAATGGTTCTTCTCTGGTGATGTAGTTCCGAGATTCGTAGGAGCCCCTGTAAATTGCCAGGCAGGAGCTGAGCGCGACAAGCATCAAGAATACGATGGAATGCATTTTGAAGAGTTCTGAAACAAAATGAGAAAGAGTAAAATAGTGATCAGGTGGTAAAATGGGGTCGCTGTCTCAAAACCTATCTCAAATATACCTGCCCCCCTAGCCAATTTACAACCGTTTCGCTTGCGTCGAACGCTTCGAGTTCACCTTGCCGTAAATTCTTTTGTTCTGACCACGTGACTGAGCATTGAGATGACGTGAATCCGTTACATTTGAAGCTTTCTACTAGCGTTAACTATTGCAGATTAGCAACTTGGCTAGGGGTACAGTACCCCTAGCCATCTCAACGCTCAGTCACGTGGTCAGAACAAAAGAATTGGCGGCAAGGTGAACTCGAAGCTTATTATTAATAATGTAAGAATAAGTAAGAATAATTCAAACAGCCAGAGAACTTCACTCAAAGAAATCCCCCCAAAAACATGACAAGTATTCAGACTAAAGTAGAGTTTAAGAAATACTTACCTTCTGACGCTTAAATCAGAATTCTGAGGTGAGGGTTTTGCGATGAGGACCTTACCTGATGTTTTGACGAATAATGATAACTTTAATATTGCGCTATGCTGTATTATACATTTTATACAAGTATGATAATTAAATAGTAACCAGTAATTAAGGTTCCAATTAACTAATAATCTCTGGCCGTTTCCCTTCCAAAAGAATGTTTCTAAAAACTTAACAATAAAGTTCTTGCAAGGTGTTCTCGGAAAATCATCACTACTCATGAAAATGTAAACTCATTTGCATACTTAATTGCCATTCTTTTAATTAAGTCATTGTTTTGTATCTTAAACCTTACACATTTAAAATAATAAATTTAAAACGTTCTCAGTGTATGGACAGAAAGAAGACCAGACGATCACGTAATTAAAAAGTGCCTATTTTCATCGCCACAAAAAAGAGGGTTGTCATCTAGGCTGTTTGGGACTTTCCTCTTCGGAAGGCCCATTCGGAAGCCTAGATGACAAAATGTCCAAAAGTAATTGAAAGTATTGGGACTACATAAAGAAGACGTTTAAGAGACATACATAAATGGCGTCACAAGATTGGGAAAGCCGACCCCGCATATGGAGACAAAGGCAAAGCTGAAGATGAAGAAGAAATCTATAGCTTTGGCATCCTCATTCAAAGTTCATTTGACTGGCCTGTTGGTCTAGAGATTAGTGGCCCTGACTGCTATGCCGAAGGTCGTGGTTTCGATTCCCATGCCATGATGAGCACGATAATTTGTTATGTGTCTCGGTGTAATTTATCTATAATTATGTCCTTATTCGTACTAGAAATATATTGCTGTTTCTAGTATTGATAGCTCAAGCTTTGCACCACCATCTAGTTCCAATTAGTTTGGAACTAGATGGTAGTGCAACTATCACATAACACCATCTAGTTCCAATTAGTTTAGAACTAGATGGTGTTATGTGATAGTTTTGGAAAATTATTATTATACCTATCTCAATGTCTGTTGACAAATCCTTTAACCCTTCAGATACCGTCAATTAGAGACACAATAGTAAGACAATAGATGCGCGGCCACCGGTGGTCGCTTGGGGATTCATGAATAGCTGGATCGAAACAAAACCCATAAGTCAAATGACTGTTGCTGCAATAGTTTCATCGTATTCCATGAGAAATATTCCAAAAATACTAAATGAGTTAGTGAAATTCTCCCGATGCCACGACGGGCACATGATTCGTAAACATTTATATTAACTTACAAATAAATTAATCATAGCATATTAGAGTTGTATCATTAGTTATTTTTGCAAAACTCAACGAGGTGGCATGAATGAATAATGACGCATGCGGCTGTAGTAGGAATGTAGTAGATATATAAATATCTAGATAATATTGTAGATCACAATACTCGGTAGGAGGGAGGCGGGTCACGTTCTCAGTCTGTCCCCTAAATCTACAATCCAGCCAAATAACTTCTAATTTTTTTGCTGAAAGCCGAACAAAACTCTATATCCGCTTTTTCTCATCAGTGGTTTCAAAACCTCATTGGTCTTGTAGGAGGAAGTTTTAAGATCGTTTCGATTGCTCACAAATTATTTAAAGAACTTTCGAAACGCCTTGTTGACACTTCGCGTGACCCAAAGGCTGGCTTTTACTTCGGTCAAAGGATAAGCATTGCCATTCAGCGTGGCAATGCCGCCAGTCTTTTGGGTACATTACCAGTCGACAGCGATGCGGAGGAATTCTTCGACGCCTTACTTTAAATTGCCATTTTTTTAAAGTTTTATTTTTATTTTTTAAATTAGTTTTAATTAAGTTAAGTTAAATTTATTTGTTTTTGAAAAAGTTAGATCGTTTTTCAATGTGAGCTCCACTTTTTTTTAAAACACATTACCCCTTGCAGTCTCCTTTTTTTCAGTCGGACATCATCAAATTCGACTTCGACGATCCCGCTTTGGTTAGTAGAGTGAGACGGAGTGTCAGAATTTTATTGACTAAAACCCACATATATGATCCTTCAGTTGTCCTTCGCGTTCTAGACCCAAGGCAACTCCTTTGAACAATCCCGCAACCCCCTCACCTCATTATCAAAACATATTTTTTTCTAGCAATCAGCGTTTGTTTTCACAAAAATGCATCGGCCTACTCTCCGCCCCCGACTTTAAATCCAGGTTTAAAATAATAGGAGAGTCATGTGTTGCCGTTAGACGTAAACATCGTGGCAACCGGCACGTATAGACGACCTATTTTTATCTGAGTAGGATATATCCGCTAATTGCTGACTAATTGAGACATGTGATAATTTTCACAGCTGATCTACCTAACTGAAAGAAAGACACGAGGCTTCATGTACATTATTTTTAGTATATAATGCCAAAACTGAATATAGTTTGTTCAGAACCTCCTTTGTAGTCTTGAGTTGAGCTTTGCGAATACTGACAAATGCTTACACTAATTGGACAGGCCCACTCAAATCGGCATGGTTCTTTCTTCAAAAGACCATCTCAGACAAATCTGCACGGGGCTCATGTGATTTGACCATTACATATTTACTGTATGGACTTTAAAAGAGACTTTGACCCCTGTTTCGGTGTTTCTTCTGAGGGTAGTCAGATAGGAAACACCGGCCTCATCTCGTTTAAACTGACGTTTAAATTGACGTGTAAAAGTGTTTAAATATCATTTATCAGAATCAGTAATTAAATCGAATCCAATAATTTTTACATCATGTTATATTTTTTCCCAAAAAAATAAATAAAAAAGTTGGACACCACCGACACTAAGTACCTACAACACAGGTCACGGCAGGTCATAGTGGGCATAAGGCGAGAAACATTCTCTCCATTAAGCCTGGTAAGGCTGAATGTTGTCTGAGACTTACTCAAACTGCATTTAGTTAGTACGCTTCAAGCAAAGTTGAAAGGAAGCCTTTGAAGTTAGCTTATTATTTTTGCCAGATCAGACATTCTATTTATAGGAAATCTGGACTGGCTCTGAAGCTTAATATAATTAGGATAGGTAAATGAACCCTGACTGTTTTTGCGGCCCGAACCAGTTTGAAAAATCAAATACCTAATGTGGGGCAAATGGCGGAAAATGTAAGTGATAGAGATTCAGTGTCAAAATTCAGACCTATTAAAAACAAAAAAAAAATATGTTGGTACATTCGAATTTTATAAGAACTTGCATGTTCCAATATAAAGAAAAGAGAAATCGTGCCTGTTTAAAATCCTATTTGATTTATCGATATATTTTCAGTAGGGTTTTTCCTCTTACATTAGGTTTTGTGGCCACTCCTTGTAGTTTATTAGGTCTCCATGCTTTTTTCCATCAGTGACTTTGAGATTGACGGAGCTGCTCTAAGAAATGAGAATGATCGAGCATCAAAAGTAGATGATTAACTTAGAGACGTCTAAGAATGCTACCATACAAGTCTCAAAATATCTTTACAGAATGAATTTCGTCCTTGACAAACACTTAAGGGGTCAAAACTCCATATTCGTGCGTAAAACTTCTTTGTGCTCACATTTCCCATAAAATATAGCAGATATAGAAATCAAAACATAATAATTTCCGATTCACGAGTCACTGACATAGAATTAAAATTAAAAATAAACGTCATTGCAATGTGACGTGGGCGCTTCTGAAGGCGCGAACTTTGCGAAATAATACTTTGAATATCACTGCTGGTTATGTACTACGGTAACTCAAGATTGTCTGGATATAGACAGCAATGTATGTGTAGGTAGATTTTCATGCATCAGTTTCGTTTGGATTCTGAGTAGAGATCCGTCTGCGCGAATACCGCCCGCCCATACGTCCGGCGTCCGCTTACTAAATGCGCATTCGAGTGACACACTTCGAAGAATACAGTCTATCAAGCCAAAAACAAATAATTCCCACGTACAAAATAATCGTTATAAAGACATTATTTTAAAAATATTTGTGGTGTTAAACGAAAAACAGTGTTTGTTTGAATATTTTGTCAGTTATTCCAGTTCAAAATGGGTATGATTTCACGAGTGCGCGGACGCATAAGGAGTGATTCTTTCTCGAAGATTCACACGATCAAATCGCAGGACAAACTTGCCAATATCGGTGAGTAGAAAACTTGCAGATTTAAATTACAGTTTTTATTCTTTAATGATTTCATATGTAAATAAATAAAAGGCTTATTCTTTAATGATTTCATTTGTAAATAGGCCAATAGGTAAGTGGGCAATTTAAATCTATCAGCCTTGAAATTCTTGGTGCTGTTAATGTTTCTAAAAACATTTTGCTAATGCAGTCATTAATTTGTTATGACAAGTGTTGATGATACAAATGCCTTTATATTCAAAGCATCCATATCATCAGCTTATATCTAATTCAGTTAATGAAATCGGTATCATTATCTTTAATAAGTGCTCATAATTCTCTTGGGTTGATCTATTAGTGAATTGTATTATGCTAATATAATAACAGTAAGTTGTTATTTTGAAATGGTTAAAGACATTTCCGAGCAACCATTTTTGAAGGCAAATCATCAAATAATTCCGCTCTCAGTGAGAGACGACAGAGAATGCTAGACTTTTACTAAGTCAAACCCCCAATACTTTTTCAGTAGCCCTGTGTGTTCTAGGGCTAAAGTAACTCTTTCAAAAAATCCCGTAGAATACGTAAATACGTCGATTTCTCACCTAAAAAGAAAAAAATGTAAAGGTGTAAAGGTCTTCGTATCCTTGAGAAAGTTCTTCATTAATGCATTGCATAATCAGCCTTTTATTTTTGTTCCCACTGCTGGGCTTCCTCTCTTGGAGAGGGAATGGACCGTAATCCACCACGCGGGCCCAGTGTGGGTTGGTGAATACACCGCTAAATTTAAACCTTTTAAACCCGTGGAGGGTCGATCCGGTACATAGAACACTATCGATTTGTAACGATAAAATTAAAAAATAAATACGTAGTCGCGTTGCGTACTAACTACCTACAGGTCACTGGACTCACTCAGCTGACGTTTTCTTAAAAAAATAATTTCGTAAATGCGTAAATTAATACGAGTTTAAAAAAAAAGGTTATTTTTTAATTTCCATGTACCGGATCGACCCACCACAGGATTAAAATGATCAAAATTGAGCGGTGTATATGACAGTGACGTATCTGCATGTTATTGTTTATCATATAATTGTCCTGACTATGTTGAGTCATGGCTGCCATTGTCAGTATCACGTGGATCTTGAACATGTGGCAAAAACGCACGAGGGCTGGCATATCTAGCTCTGTCATTATCGCTTCCAAGAATTTTGGTGGTACATACTCGTAGGTGGGTGTAGAAAAAACGATTATGTAGGTTGAACCAAGAACTTTGTTATAGTTTCCATCAAAGTTAATTTTAATGGAACTTAACATTAATAATGGTCTTTAAATGCTTCTGCTGTCTTACCCTCATTTAATATTTTTAATTTTCGGACCAATCACCATCATGTAAAAAGTTAAAGTTTTATCAAAAGACGACATTTGTTTGTCATTAGCTTTAACCCTTGATCACCCAAAAAATAGTTGAACATAGTCCGTCTAAAAAGTCAAACGACTTGGCTAGTTCGAACAAAGTTAATAAATATAATCTTTTGCTTTATGATGTCATTGACATCAATTATCTATTGTATTCCATAATAAGGTAAACAAATCTGATAAAGCAAAAGATTATAATTATTAACTTTGTTCGAACTACCCAAGTCGTTTGACTTTTTATACAGACTATACATACATCAAGGGACAAAATATACCTCATTATGTCGCGGAGCGCTCAATCTACGTGACGCTGATAAGTGGTGTTATTTTTTTGGTGTAAAATAAAGTTAGTCTATTCTTGCCCCCAAAAAAATGGTTTTCTGTCTTTCTTTCTTCCTCCCAACATTTTACAAGACATGTGGCGTGAGACTTGCTGTCGGAAAATTTGACAGTATCTATTGCGCGTCACGTTGGGGTACATTTTGTCTCTTAAAGTAGTAGTAGTGTCCCCTGAAGCTTTATGCGCCATATTTATAGAAGGTGCTATTCTAAATATTACTATATTGGAGCAACCAGTTTTTTATTTAACCAGAGATTTGACGGCTAATGAGGCATAGGACTATTGTTAAAGTTATTTGGTGAAATTCACTCTAAATCTTAGATATTTGCAATGTATCTTCACTTTTTTTGAACTGATCGACGTTTGACTATTTAAAAGTGCTTGTAAATGGTCCATTTGAAATAAATGATTTGATTGAATGATCAATTGATGTATGTGAAGATTTCAGCGTGCTAAACTGTCAGATCCATGTTTGAGATTAATTGATGAGGGATTTGTTTACTAAAGCGAGTTAAACGTTCGGTGAAGGTGGACTGCAAGTCATGAAAGGATGGAGTGATGATCTCAATGAAACCAGACTTTATAAAATCCAATTCGAATCTAAGTTTCTCATCTTAAAAAGAAGTACCTATTTTGTGCGTTGTGACAAACATTGAATATTACACTAAAATTATGTGCTGTTACGTGGATTCTATGCAAAATAATGTTCATTCCATTATATAATGAACTAACCAAAACAAAATGATTGACCTACTAACCAACATGCAGGTGTTTTCATTTTAAACGCTACGCGGAGCCGGACAAGCCGCGGAGTAAACATTTGTATTGAAACATGAAGATAAATTATATATTTCAAACTAAAATCTGGGTCATACCGTTTCGTAAGCTTTAGAAGAGTGAAAGGATGTAAGTATTGCATCGTCCTTTTACGCTTCGGATTGACTACGGCCTACGATTTGCTACGAATGCTACGCTTGTCTACGACGTAGCAGGAGTCATGCAAGGCAAGTCCTTACATTGTCTCCCGCTCGACCTACGACGTAGCAAGACGACATGTCTCGACTCTCGTTCAGGCTACGACGTAGCAAGACCTCTTGAAAAGTTTTGGGCCTACACGTACTTTGTAGGCGCTACGTTTCAAACGGCCCTGTTCGAAGCGTATCTCAGAAACTACTACATAGTTGGAAACTTGAACTTTAAGTGTTTTTTTTTTTGTTAGGCAAAAATCTCTCTTATGACAATCCCCGCTCTTGAGTGGAGCGGGAGATAGTGTCAGACTCTTACTGACTAAAAACCCTACCCCGTTCCTTCTAGCCTTCATACCGGGGCTCGAGTTCCTTTCAGATAACCCTGGCCTCAGTAGGCTTCGATCCATCTGGGCCCCTCCTGTCGCTGACAACTCCTTGAGGCGCGCGGGAACTAGGCGAGCCGTCGACGTCTTGGGCTCGGTCCGGACAGTTACCGGACGGTCGGACAGCGAGCTACCCATGGCTCGCTGTCCGCGAGCCCGCGGAACTTTAAGTGTTGGATACTGAGTGTTGGATAGCTCATTTGCCAAAGAAAGCTATATAACATCACGCTACGATTAAAGGAACGGAGCAGTAATAAAATAAGCGGGTGAAACAACGGGGGTCAGCTATAAAAGATATAAACGTTTGAAACTTAAAAGTTGGCGCAGCCCTACAGTTTTTTTACCATTATAAATTACCATTAGTAGTACCATTTTAAATTTTAATAACCCTTTTACTAGTTTATTAAATAATAAATAAGTCGGTGAATGCTGAATATTTCAGTTTAACGACTTTGATATCGAGAAAAGTATAACGAGAAATGGGACGAGGTGACTGGATGACGAATACAGGGGCATTAATAATATCCGATGAAGACATTTCACTTAAACTGCGATTTTTCTGAATCGTGTCTGAATCAAATAATATTTTTCTTCGTCAGTAACAACGCCGTCGATTCCAAGGTTGGGCGAAAAGTGTTATAAGGTTTTTCCGTAAGGAATTTCTTAATAGCGACTTGGAGTTTAGGGGGTTATGTGACACTCCCCTTCCTCAAATCACATAAAGCCATTAGTCCTGAGCTTGATATCTTTCTGATCGTGTCGGATAGCCATCTTATCCGACAAAGATGATGCAGATCTATGTACTTTTTGTTCATTTACTCTGAAGCTAACTAATTTTAAAGACATATCTTAGAGCTTATATCTCACCGGAGACGCTCTGAGCCTTGGACCACCTTCATCGCGGGCAGGATGGTGAGTAATAAGTAGCTCACCGTCCGCCCGTCTAGAGCGCGGGTCGATGCGCGTTGTTTCCCATACGCATCTCAATGGTCAGTTGGGGCCGACGCCTGCCAAGGCTGCGGATTCTTCAAAGGAGTTGCCGTGACGCTCGCAAAAAGGCAACTGAAGGAACACTGCGGGTTTAGTCTGTAAAAGTCTGACACCATACAGCATTTTATAAACTACTCGCGACCCGCTACAGCTTCGTTCGGGTGCAATGCTGATACTAAATACACTACAGAAAAACTGTACACATATAAACCTTCCTCTTGAATCACTCTATCTATTAAAAAAACCGCATCAAAATCCGTTGCGTAGTTTTAAAGATTTAAGCGCACATAGGGATATAGGGACAGCAAAAGCGACTTTGTTTTATACTATGTAGTGACTAGCGACCAACCCCAGCTTCACACGAACATGATAAATCTTTGAAATTCTCGGGTTTTTCTGCTATTACATGCATTTATACGCTTAAACCTTTCTCAAGAATCACTCTGTCTATTGATGAAAACTACATGAAAATCTGTTCAGCAGTTTTTAAGTTCATCGCGCTCCTACAGACGATGAACGATCTTATCGACGAGAGATGCGGCGGGTGACTTTGTTTTGACGATGACGACGAAAATTCAACCTCCAAGTTCCCAAACGTCGAACAAATTTAATGTACAAAGGAAATATTTTCTCAATCATAATGGAAGCTTTTTCCTCGCGTGATGACGCAAAACCATAAAAATGTTCTTTAGATGGGAAACTTTTCGAGAAAAATATTTGGAATAGCCTTATTTTTCAGTGGCGTCAATGCTTTATTTTTAGAGAGCTATTAATAATTGTTTACAGTGCACTGACTCTGGCACGTTATATTTCTTCTTTACGTGTTTTTTTACGAGAAAATGGCAGTTTTAGTATTGTATATTTGGAACCTGGAGAAGAATTCTGTTTGAATAACTCTGTGCTTTTCTTTCACGAAATTTGAAAATTGCAGAAATAAATATACGTATCGTAAAGTGTCTAGGAATGATATATCTTTACTAGGATATTTACTACATCTATCTCTATTGTTAAAAATCTTTGAGCTCATTTATTAGTTTGAGGCTACACTAATACTGCCCGACAGCCCCGCATTTATGTAGGAATAATGGAAAGTTTTGCTTATTTACTGACTTTATGAAGAACTTTTTATTTCCGTTCTTGGATACATACCCTATAAATAAAACGCTCAATATTTTATAATCTATGCGGCGTTCGCTTAGGGTTTAAATGCTTACTCTGACTGGACAGGTCCAATCAAATCTATGTGGTTCTTTCCTCAAATTCTGATCTGATCCTGATTGGTTCCATACTTAAATGTTTATCTATGCTTTAACCCTTCAGATACCGTCAATTAGAGACACAATAGTAAGACAATAGATGCGCGGCCACCGGGTGTCGCTTGGGGATTCATGAATTAAAAGAGATTTCGAACATATTAAGTTTCTTTCGGTATTGCTTATCAGGGCAGTCAGCTAGGAAACACTGTTTAATTATTAACATGTGAAAGTGTTAATATAACCGAAACCGTCAAACAGATTTTATATCTTATTTTCTAGTATAATCAGCCTTTTAATGTTCCCGCTGTTGGGACTCACGCCTCCTCTCTAGGAGAGGGAATTATTTTCTACAGTTCTATAAATAAATGAAAGCCTCCAATATTCTATTTTCAGATTTCAATTTCAGAACGACTTATTGTTATACAAGCCAAAGATCACTAAAATCAACCAAAAATTAACAACTCCACATTTCTCATTTCAGTATGGCTCCTTTCACTGGTCTTACTACTTCCGTACTGGGCGCCTCGGGGACTGCTGGTGGCACTTGGCGGTGCATGGCTGATGGCAGCCTACACATGCCTGGTGGTCCCAGTGCTCATCTCCGCTAACTACAAGTACCCAGCGAGCTGGTACCCCGCCGTGGTCAAACTCGCTCAAGGTAAGGAGTTTGAGACCGGGTAAATTAGTCTGATAGTGTGATGTGTACAGCGATCTACATTTTCAGGGAAGCTGCCCCTCTACTTTTCAGAAGAAAAAATGTAAAAGGATGGTAGGCTTTCATGGGGATTGTCTGAAAGAGTCAGAAACTGGAGTGAAAGAAGATAAACAGTTTAATTTCCACTTGTCATGCTCTTTGTCGGTAGATTTATGAGTTGATTGATAAGAAATATAGCACCCTTTCAAAGATATTTTCAATGCTAAACTAATATTATAAAGAAGTATTTGTAAGTTAATATGTAGAGGGCGAGGGTAATCTCAGAACTTACAGGTTCAAATAGAAAAAATCTTTAAGTATTAGTTAGTCCATTTATCCAGAACCCCGAGGGGCGGAGCCGTAAAAGAGAAAATGTTGCAGATACTGTGTCCAGCCGGATATTGAATCTGGCAGTTTCTCAAAAATGACAAAAAGGAAATAAAAAAATACACTCGTAAACACTGGCCAACAAAATCACTAGCTTCTTTACCTCCTAGGCCTAGAGCGAGGCAAAGTAAACAAAATAACACAATATTAGTATTGCGAAAACTTTGGCACAAACAGTGGGGTGTGCCAATCTCCCGACCTATGCGTCCCACGCTCCCAACATCACTCGTCACTGGCTGAGGAGACGACTCCAGATTCCGAGATCGAATGACGTCACACATGCATAATGTGGTGTAACTCTGTACCTGAGGTGGTTGACTGAATATGTTCTACAAATCATTCAACCAACTGCACCTATTTAACCTCAGATGTCTTGGAAACAATGGGAATAAATTGGACCAATGTTTTTTGCTGAAAAACGATTAATCTGTGATGAATATAATTTGAATTTTAAAATTGTACACTGGATCCTACCTTCTTTTATCATCTCTCTCTATCGCTCAATGATTTGCTGGAAGAAAACTCCACTTTGAGTTAAGCTCGCCTATGTACATGAACTTTGTTATCCAAATATTTCATAAGTTACTCGTATTATAGTGTAGTGTGTTGAGTTTCGTAGTATTTCACATAGTATTTGAAATGGCCTGTCGTGCTGGTCTCTGAACTTATGAAAAGCAGAAACTGTTCTACATTAGATCGACGCGAATGTATCGCTCCACAGGTTTATTTTACTTACAATCTTCGTTAGTATCTTGCCTGCTGTAAGCAAATTAAAAATTGATTTCAAACCTTGCCACAGCTTCTTAAATGTCTAGGCTAGGAAAGTGGTAAAAAGTCATCGATCATTTGCTGTTTGTTTAAATGGCTGAATGTAATTCAGGCGCTTAGTTGAATGGCGCCGTTTAATAAAAAAACTAGATGCTATCTGAATGGCGAATTAAGTTAGAGAAGATAGTTGGCTGCGAAATAAATTCTAATAGACAAATTGAGACATTTACAACTAAATGATGTACCTTGACCCGATCGTGCATGCTATAAGAACTATGATAGTAATTCAGACAGAGCAATAATTTCTTGAAACTATGCCGGTTTCTAACCCAAATCAACTAGCACTGAGCCCGCGAGGTGGATCCCTCTCATAAAGAGAAGATCTGAGTCTAAGCAGAGCATTATAAGAACATTATGAGGCTTGTGTCCACTTTGTGTGATCTACAGTCTAATCAGATAGCTAACAAAGCGCTTCCGGCGTAGGTTCATTATTTATTTCAGAGATCGCTGTAAAAGCATTAGCTTGTAATGTTATTGTGAAGTCTTGAGTTTATATTTATGTGGAAAAGTCAGGTCATTGTCGAGTAGAAGCTGAATGGGGCGACGGAAGCTGGCGGCCGGCCAGTGTCTGTGCGTCATCCGCGTTTACTTGTATTTTCTGCGTCTAAACAAGAACACATGTCGTGTGTACTACCCGATGATCTGAAACGAACCAAAGAAAGTCTGCGCTCGAGCCGACCTTTTACGTCTCGAAATGTTGATGTTGATTTTACTGTCTTAATAAATCATCTGCCGTTGGTACTTGTTACATTGTTCCATCTTTTGCATTGCGTTTCCATTGTTTTAGTTAGATTTTTTAATGATCTAAATTATTTATTTCTTTATTTGTAGTTTCACAGCTTTATTTCTATAATAATTTCTTGTCTTATTTATATTGCTATTTTGTACGCCCTAGAGGCAAAACATAGCGCCCTCAATGTATTAAATAAGAGCTTGTTATGTACCTACCTATGTTTTACAATGAATAGACGAATCTTAAACTGAATCTGAATCTTATACGTTCAGAAAAGTCATGCGGCAAATCTGATCGCTAATTACTTCAATTAAAAATATTAATGGAAGCAATATTTTATTCTTTCGCCCTTAATGCAAAGGTTGACTGGGGGAGAATGCCTTGTTGCATTAAGTCCGCCTATGTACCACTACTGTATATGAAATTTAAATAGATATATAAAATTTTCTACCAAAACGCAGTGTTTGACGTTGTTATCAACATCGCAGTGTTTATATTATTTACGAAACCAAAATACCGTTTTGTTTTGATTCAAGGGTACAACAGATGGGGCGCAGATTTGAGACCAACTATTAAAAATAGTATGTGTCATTATTTTTGTTGTTGTAAAATTTAAACGTATGTCTGATAAACAAGAGAACTGCCAAAGAAATTCCAATATTGTGGTAGTGTGACAGCATACGATGCGGAGAATTCTAATAATTCCTGATAATGTGACTAGAGACAGATTATACGATGGTTACTATTTTCGTAATTAGAACACATTTTATCTATTATTTAAAAATACTACGTGCTCTTTAGCACGATTTAGGCGTATGCAGTTTTTAGAAGAGGCTGATATTTTTATTAATGTCTAGATGCTGAGTTAGTAGTTAGATAGTACTTGTCAGACAAGCAGGGTCTTTACACGTCTCCAGATTTTAGTCAAGTGTGTTAGTGCAATCTGAGACGTTTTTAATTTAGCCTATACTTTCCCACTGCTAGGTAAAGGTCTCCCTTGAATCCAGCCAGGTACTCGTATCTCGAAGCACCTCGTACTAGCTTTGGCGGTAGGCGTCTAGGCCGTCCTCACCACCTCTTCCTAAGTCAGCCTCGACGGCGTGATCCATATTCAGGAACCGGTTTATGGAGACTCTTGCCCAGTGGTCAATATGCATGAAGCTATCGTAAAACCCCCTATTTTATTTAGCCTGACAGCCTTTTCTCTATGTTTATAATCCCCGTTTTTGAGTGCATCGTGGCATTTCTTTTTCTGTCGGCTTTTTTGACACCTCTGCTCTCTATTAAGTGGTGTAAGTATAGGTAATATCGAATATTATGCCTTCCTATGTGTGATCATATCTTGAATTACAGTATGGTAAGCATTATGGTGGAACTATGGTTGCAATGAGTGCAGTCCTAATTGTGTTGAAAAAGTAAATAGTCATTATAATGATAAAATTATGTGCGTGGTTGAAGAAGTAAAGTAAAAGAAATATATGTGTGATTGTAAACTTACCAGATTCCTTTCGAAGTACTGTAGGAAGGTGGATGTTGCTGATGAAGCGATGTTCTGAACTGACCATGCTTGTTTCATGGGGGTCCTTTTATACTCAACATTTTACTGGAAATTCTGCGGATGTGAATAGTTTCAATGTGAAAGAACCACGAAATTAATTTAATGTAGGTATTATTTGCTGGTGCCAGCGTCTTTGCCCGCGAACCAGTAGAAAATTATCTCTAAGTACGATAAATATATTCCCGGACATATACTCCCGGGATACAAAATATCCTATGTGCTATTCCAAGACATGGTGTACCAGGTTTCGTCGCAATCCGTCCAGCATTTCGAGCATACACTTATATGCACACTCACTAACGTACACTTTTATAATAGAACATGAGTGTGTTACTTAATGGAGTAGGTATATTTTTAGTACTTACTACTTTATGCTACTCTGTTTAATAGTTCCACGATAACATTAAAAACAGTAGTGAAGATCAGGAGACTTCTAAGCAATCGTGCTCCAACGTCGACGATGTCATGCTTACCATCAGGTGAGATAGTGGGTCGTTCTTACCTATTCCTACATGGAACCGAGACTACCCTACAAGCCTAAGTAATTAATTGATGTTGATCTTAACGATGAACTTTTTCTGTCAATCAACTCCGAATTATCTATGGTTTAATCTGAAGAGTAGGATGTACAACAGTAATCTATACTTATAATAAATCTGTAGAGAGGTCAATTCTGTACATGAAATATATTTCCAAAATAACTATCAGGGGGTGATTAGTGATCGATACTGATGCCAAAAATGTAAACAGTAAAATTTTTGTCTGTCTGTCTGTCTGTATGTTCTTTGTAGTGACATCTATGACGCCACATAAGAACTACGAAGAAAATATGAAATCCTGCATCGCGCAATTTAAGTTCTCCGCGCGATTTGAACATATACGACAGCCCGACATCAACTATCGGGCAGTCGCCCACCAGACTATAACACCCGGTCTGGTCGGAGGATCCTCCCTTTTCAATGGAGGTATGTGGGGCTTTACTCTCTGTCCCGCATACCCTCCAAACTGGTGACCCTCAACAAAGAACGTCAGCGCAGCCTTCGTGCAGCTACTACTTCGTGACGTCATCATCACTTCCTCAAGCTTTCGAGCAACGAGCCATACAGCCAGCACCCACGGCTAAGGGTCTCCTGACCACCACTATGTCTACCTGGTCATACCTGGTCACCACCTCAGCCGCATCAGCGACCTTGGCACACCGCAGCTTCGGCCAGTCATATGAAGAGCCATGAAGAACCTCTCCTGGTCGACGCCAGCAATCAAGCCCTACGTCGCACAAGCACCGCTCCGACTCACTGGAGCCAGCAGCACTACTCCGACTCACTGGAGCCTGCAGCATCTTCCCGACTCACTGGGACAGCACCACTCCGACTCACTGGGGCATCATCCCGACTCACTGGGACATCATCACCCCGACTCACTGGGGCATTATCCCGTCTCACTGGGATAGCAACACCCCGACTCACTGGGGCATCACCGCAGACAGTTCCGACTCACCGAGAACTATGCGGCATCGGTTCCGACTCACTGGAACCAACCTACCGCTGGCCTGGCACACATCAAGAAGCATCAAGAATCATCGATCTCCGATCTCCGGAGGGGAGTGATGTAGTGACATCTATGACGCCACATAAGAACTACGAAGAAAATATGAAATCCTGCATCGCGCAATTTAAGTTCTCCGCGCGATTTGAACATATACGACAGCCCGACATCAACTATCGGGCAGTCGCCCACCAGACTATAACATCCTGTCTGGTCGGAGGATCCTCCCTTTTCAACGGAGGTTTGTGGGACTTTACTCACTGTTCCACCTACCTCCAAATCTTTATAGAAACAAAAACTACTCGATGGATTTTAACGAAACTTGGTATAATCATTCTTCATACTCCTGGGCAGGTTATAGTATACTCTTCATCACGCTACAACCAATAGGAGCAAAGCAGTGAAGGGAAATGTTGGGGAAACGGGAGAAATTACTCCATTTTTTAAGCTTCCGTCGCGTTTGCAGCCTTAATTCATGAATCCCCAAGCGACCACCGGTGGCCGCGCATTATTATCTTTGTCAGACGTTTCAGATCTTTGATTTTTACGACCCCGTTATCGCTGGCATAAGCAACAGGATCCGCGTACGAAGTCGCTGGCAGAAGCTAGTCCATTAATAAATCTGAATCGAAGGAAAACATTAGACAAGGAATCACTATTACATTCTTACCCAATTTCTAAGACGTGTTTTCATGAATATGTTAGAGATTGCTTTGAAGAGTGTCAGAGCTGCGATGGACGACATTTTTAAGTAATTATCCCATGCCTTCAGTTTCTGATGGTGGATGCAACTCGAAATACATTTTTACTTTTTTTCATACAACCGCTCTTACGCGTTTATGGTGTTATTACACATTTTTCATTGGATATTTTGGAAAAACAGTATCTTGTGGACAATAATTATCTAGGCTTCAATTGCAATAACTTTGTGTAAAAATAATCCAGTCTTTGAAAATCTGCTATTTTGCATGAACTTTGACAGTTCATGATTTATTTTAAAATTAAAAGAGTCAAAAAAGTAAAACAATACAAGCTTTGCTAATTTTGTCAAGATTCTAAATGTCTTTGTGATCATTTTCATCAGTTTTTGTCAAAACTTTTGTACAATTGTCCCAAAAATATCTCACTTATATAACTTCACTTACTTATATAAATAAAACCAACTTCCAGAGTAAAAACACAACACTTTATTTGCAGAATACCGTTGAGACCATATCTCGCCGGAGAATCTTAACATCGCGATTTACAATCGTGACGTATCAGAACAACGCCATCTGTTGTCCAAAATCTGTACCAAGCTAATGACAAATGTCAACCTTAAAATAAGATTTGTCTGTAGTGCTTATTAAACAGATTAGACATTCCGCCCACCATGGACGGCTCTGTCCATTAACCTTAACATGGCAATATAAACTTAAATTATTGAAAGCGCTATACTCTAATCCTCGCGTCATATATCTACGATACAAGTTCCTTGCCTTATAAAAAAAATAAACATTAAACAACAGTAAAAAAGCAAGAAAAAAAAAAAATAAATGCAAGGAAATTCACAACGTGTATGTTGTGTGAATAAAACTGTAGGTATATAATTCACCAATGAGATGATAACTAATAACTAAGTGTTCACAGGTAACATAATTAACTTAGAAACAGGTCTTTTAATCTCATTATTCTTACACCGTATGGTTACAACGCGAGTAATGTTGTCCAAACCTGGATGTTTATTGGTAATAACCCCGTATAGCCATTTCGCGGGCGGGAGATTATCCTCCTTCACCAGAACCACGTCTCCAATCTCAGGTTCAGGCTTACAATCTGTCCATTTATATCGATGCTGCAATTGAGTCAAGTACTCTAGTGACCACCTACGCCAGAAATTTTGAAGTATTTTTTGCGTAAGATGCCACCGCTTCAGATTACTAATGGATGAAGTTTCATAATTTGCATCAGGTACCGTTACCAGAGGTTCACCCACGAGAAAGTGCCCAGGCGTCAAAGGACACGAGTCCTCTGGATTGTTAGATAGTTGAGAGATCGGCCTTGAGTTAAGGCAGGCTTCAATTTGAGCCAACACAGTTGTCATTTCTTCAAATGTCAATGTGCTGGTGCCTATAATTCTCTTTAAATGATACTTCGTGGACTTGACACCAGCTTCCCACAATCCTCCAAAGTTTGGAGCATGGGGAGGTATGAAATGCCAAGTCGTACCATTCATACATAGGAAATCAGCTATTTCCGAAGCTACCATAGACCTTTCAACGTTGAACAGCTGTTTCAATTCCTTTGCACTACCAACAAATGTGGTTCCATTATCACTCCACAAGTCCAATACTCGGCCACGTCTGGCTACGAAACGCTTAAAAGCCGCAAGAAAACTCTGAGAAGTCATGTCACTGACCACCTCAAGATGAATAGCCCGAGTGGACATGCAAACAAACAAGCAAATATAACCTTTACTGGAGTGATGACCACGACCTTTAGAAGTTCGGATGCTGATTGGACCTGCGTAATCTACGCCACTGCAATGAAATGGCTTCTGAGGAGACACCCTGGCCTTCGGTAACTGGCCCATCATTTGTTGGTGGGTTTGTGTTGAATGTCGAATACAAGTTACACACTTATGAACATATTGCCTAACGAGAGTCTTTGCATTGAGTATCCAGTATTTGGATCTTAGGTAATTGAGCATCAATTGCGGCCCGCCATGCAAAGTTCTCTCGTGAGCCTCCGCAATCAAAAGATAGGTGAAGTGTGATTTATGAGGGATTAAGATGGGGTGCTTCATATTCTCATCAATAGAAGCCTGGTGCAAGCGACCGCCTACTCTTAAGATCCCGTCATCATCAAGAAAAGGACTCAATGAGGTAAGTTTACTACCTTTATTTAGTTTACGGTTTTTTTTTACAGATTCTATTTCATCGCTAAAGGACTGAAGTTGGCAGAGTTTGATACAGGTAAGTACAGCTTCATTCAATTCCTTTGTAGTTAGCCAAGTAGTTATTTTATTTTTATTATGTTTAAATTCCTTCACTCGTAAAAATCTTCTACAGTAAGCTATGACTCTTATTAATCTACTGAACTTAGAAAATCTAGTAAATAGACTATCGTATTCTACCGCAGTTGCATGACATTTTGTTTTTATCTTTCTTTCTTCTAGGGTAGTTGATTGTATATTTCCTTTATTATAGTCTATTTTTTCATTCTGTAACCATACTGGGCCTTTTTTCCAGAGTTGCATATCGTTACACTCAGAAGGGCTTGCTCCTCGAGATGCGCAATCTGCTGGGTTTTCCGACGACGACACATGTGACCACTGACTTCTATCCATAATGGTAAGTATTTCGGAAACACGATTTGCGATAAATGTTTTCCACCGACTAGGGTGGCTGCTTAACCACGCCAATACGACGGATGAGTCTGTCCACGCATATAAATACTGTTTGGGAATTTCTAAAGTCGAAGCGACTTCTTGAAGAAGCTTAGCTACTAGGACAGCTCCACATAGCTCTAATCGCGGGATCGATATCTGCTTAACAGGAGCAACCTTGGTTTTTGAAGTCACTAAGGTTGTGTGAATATGTCCATCTCTATCAATGATGCGTACGTACACAACCGCGGCGTATGCCACATTGGAAGCATCTGAAAAGCCATGCAACTCTAGAACCTTGTTCTCCTTGCTAGAGTTGATCCAACGAGGCAGACGAAACTTAATAAGATTACAAAGGTTCTTCCGGAAGTCAAGCCACTCCGTCAGCAATGGTGCAGGTAGTTCTGCATCCCAATCGATCCCAGTCATCCATATTCGTTGAATAAACACCTTCGCAGTGATGATTATCGGTGCTAACCATCCAAGGGGATCGAATAGTCGCGCTATGTCCGAAATAACCTTGCGTTTGGTCACTGGTAAATCTGGATCTTTAAGCTGAATAGTGTAAACGAATTCGTCATTGTCTTTGTCCCACGTTAAACCCAATATTTTTGAAATTGCATCTGTTTTTAGTTCCATGTTCCCTTGTGTTTGTGATATTTGTTCATTATCTTCAATTAATCTTAATAATTCTCTGTTGTTACTGGCCCACTTTTGAAGCTGGAACCCTCCACGTTTAAGCAACTCCAATGTCTGCTTATATATTTCTACTCCTTCTTCTATAGTTTGACATCCCGTCATTAGATCATCCATATAGAAATCGGAAACAACACGGTTCTTTGCTAAAGGAAATTCAGCGCCTTCGTCCTGAGCTAACTGCTGCAATGATCTTACTGCTAAGTAAGGCGCCGAGGATGTTCCAAACGTTACTCGCAAATGACGTAACACTTGAATTTCGTCATCTGGATTTTCACGCCATAATATACGCTGAAAGTCTGTGTGATCATCGCATACCTTAATCTGTCTATACATCTTGACGATGTCCGCTACCAAACAGATAGGTTCACAACGCCAACGCATGATAATATGACGAAGCTCACGCTGTAAAGGAGGCCCCACCATTAGATCGTGATTAAGAGATACCCCGTTGCTGCCGACACATGATGCATCAAATACGATGCGCAACTTCGTTGTACTTTTATCGTTACGAATGACGGCATGATGAGGTAAGTACACAGAACCTTCTTTGTCCCTATCCTGTACTATATCCATATGATCAAGAGCGATATACTCATTTAGAACCGTTGAATACTGAGCTTTGAACTCGGGATTCTTTAGAAATCGCTTTTCTAAGCTTAAAAATCGTTTGAGAGCAATGTCTTTCGAATCACCATATTTACAAGCAGGATCGCTTGACCTGAAAGGCATATGCACAATATAGCGACCAGATTCATCTCGTTTAGTCGTGGCCTTAAAAATATCTTCGCACTTCTGTTCTTCTGGGGTCAAGTAAACCTTATGGTAATCGCCCTTGGGCTCAGATTCCAGTTCCCAAAACCTTTTAAGGAGTGCATTCTCATCTGTATGAGTAGAATGCAATGTGACTACGGTATTGTGGCATGTCTCGCTTTGGTTGATTTCACCTACTTGACCAGACAAGATCCATCCTAGTCTAGTGCTTTGTGCGATGAGTTGACCAGATGGATCTCTGACTAAACCTTCTAACAAGATCTGGCCATACACTTCGGCACCTAAAAGCAGATCAATCTTGTTCGGTGTATCGAACGAAGGATCTGCTAAAGCCAAAGACGAGATTGTGGTTAAAACGTTTGCTCTAACCTTCCTTTCCGGTAAAATAGTCGTTAGTTTCTTTAGAACATAAGCTTTAACAGTGATAACAAAATTAGGTTCGACGCGTGATTTAACCTTAATGAGAACCATCGAATTTAATGAAATCATCGATTGGCCTTGATCACCACCTATACCTGAAATCGAACCTTTAGTTGGTAGTCTTTTGAGACCTAAGAGCTGGACTGCGGACTCCGTCACAAAGGAAGCCTGAGATCCCTGGTCTAACAGGGATCTTAATACTATTGCAGTACCGCTCTTTGATTCCGCTTCAATAAGCGCTGTGGCCAATATTATTTGACCATGATCATTAGCAAAACAACTTACAATATGATTGGAATTACTCTGGGTTGAAGTGGTATCAGCAGAAACGCTGCTTTCTGCAACTTGATCAGGTTGGTTACTATCACCATCTGATTTGGAGATATTCTTGAGATGAAGAAGACTATGATGCTTCTTTTTACATATATGACATCTGGTGGACTGGCGGCATGCATATACGGAGTGATTTGCCCCTAGACAATTGTAGCATAAACGATTGGTTTGGACAAAATTACGACGCTTATCCATATCGAGCCCGGCAAATTTTTTACAATTAGCAAGCTTGTGATTATCTTGACAAAAAATACAAGATGTAGTTGACACATGGAGCGATTTGACTGGCATATTACGATTGAACTGATGACGTTGACTTTTGTTGTCTAAAAATTCCAAAGACCGAAATCTATGTTCAAGGAAAGATTTGAATTGATTAATTGTAGGCAAGTCGTCTGAACAATCACTAATTTTCATTTCCCATTGTTTACGTGACTCAGTGTCTAGTTTTAAACTCAATATATAAATAACAATAATATCCCAATGCTCAACCATTATGCCTAAATTTTCTAAAGCATGTAAGCATTCGTTAGAAGTATCTAATAACTCCTTGATTGCGCTGGATGATTCAGTTACAATTTGTTTTTGACTCATAAAACGTTTAATTATACAATTCGCTAAATATTTTTTATTATTATAGCGATCCTCTAATTTTTTCCAACAGGTTGTATAATTAGTACTTGTAATAGGAATGTGCCGTAAAAGACCTTCAGCTTCTCCAGACAAATACGATTTCAAATAATGCAATTTCTGAACATCGTCTAGTAGGCTATTATTGTGTATTAAGGATTTAAATAAATCTCTAAAACTAATCCACTCAGAATAACTTCCGGTAAACGTAGGCAACTCAATCTTTGGCAATTTTACAGAACACACCTCTTTAAAATTCTTCGCAGAAGATTCAGACACTTTACCTAAACTATCCGAACATACTATTTTCTTCAATGCTTCTTTCAACTCTGTTTTATAGTCAGTGAACAATTCTTCCGTGGTTTCATATACATTTTTTATGTTATAAAACGATTTTTCGAATTCAATAGACTTAACCGATGATACAATTTTTATATGAGTTTCAGAAAACGCTGACCAGTTAGCTTCTAAATTTTCTAATCTTGTTTCTATGTATGAACTGGTTAATCGCTCCTTAGGTGATTTCTTAAAATTAGACCTTGCTTTACTGATAGTAGAATTTAAATTGAATTGTAAATTACTCAAAGCTTCCATATTGAATAAAGTCCTTTAAACTAACTGTTCCGGAACGCTATACTAAGTTTTGGAAAACTCGTAAAAAATCACAAGTCTTTGAACTTAATGCACTTCGCTGCAAAATCGGGCATAGGTTCCCCGTAGTTCACTTTTTGTTGAAATTATTCTAAGTCCGTTAAATTTTCTAAGTCTAAATTGTTAATTCAAATTTTTCTAAGTTAATAAGGTCTAAATTTGCTCGTCTCTAGTCACTTAGATATTTTAAAGTACTCACAGTTTATCCTTGTATCACATCACTTCACTACCACTCACTTTTACGTAGCTCGTCGTGATGATATGCGGGTTACTTTCCCCCCGCACTGCAGCTGCTGCTCACGCCAACACGAACTGTTTGCCAGCACCAGCGCTGACCGTTGTGTACCACTTGTACATATACGCCGAAGCGCCAACCTTGTACGATCCGCCGATGCTGCTCACCACCACTGAGCGTGCTGACGTCACACTCGCAGCAGGTTGACCATTCAACCTGACTCCACAACAATGACAATGCACACCAGTCCTTTATCCGGTTGCGAAGGACCACTTGTACAATTGTCCCAAAAATATCTCACTTATATAACTTCACTTACTTATATAAATAAAACCAACTTCCAGAGTAAAAACACAACACTTTATTTGCAGAATACCGTTGAGACCATATCTCGCCGGAGAATCTTAACATCGCGATTTACAATCGTGACGTATCAGAACAACGCCATCTGTTGTCCAAAATCTGTACCAAGCTAATGACAAATGTCAACCTTAAAATAAGATTTGTCTGTAGTGCTTATTAAACAGATTAGACAACTTTTAAGGTTAAAAAAAAAACACGTTTCCTGGAACAAGTTTTGTAAAATATTCGAGTAAGTCGCGGAATTACCGAATGCTAATGGAGTTTTCAGGCGCTATCCCTCTTTATTCGCGTTGCCTTTTCGGCAAACGTCGCGTTGGATTGCGTTAGATGAAGTAACAAGCTTTTAAACCATGCTATGGTCAACGTTGACGATAAGCGAATGGAAAAGCAGCCTCTTAATGCGTAGGTATAATATTTATATAGAGGTAATCGGAACAGAGCGTAAACCCCCGCAAACCTCCGTTGAAAAGAGAGGATTCTCCAACCACACGGGTGTTACCTATGTCTGGTTTGGACAACCATCCGAGAGATGATTTCAGTCTGTTGATATGTTCCAATGGCCTGGAGAACAGTAATAGTGTGATGCAAGATTTCATAGTTTACATCAGATGTGGCGCCATAGATGGCCGCTACATAAATATAATAAAATAAAATAAAAATAAAAAGCGTTATATTTCTTGCAAACTAAATTAAATTACAATAATAAATCTTAAACTATGAGTAGGTGTTATTACTTTTATACCTATCTGTATGTTAGTGTGTTTTAATTCTGTTACTAAAAAATCTTATGTATCTGCAAGAATCCCTGTAGAGGTAAAGGCCTCCAAAGATGTCCAGTCATCTCTAGACTAAGCTGTTTGCATCCAGTTTATTCCGGCAATTTTTGCTACTGAAATATGCCTATTTATTATATTTTTTATGCTTCTACAAAAGCGAGTTTTTCCGGAAACACCTTGTACTTCTCGTTTCTGTAAAAATAATAAATTTAATGAATTAGTTTCATGAAACCATCTTGAATTATCGGTCCCTGTTTTTTACCTCTTTTTCTAGGAATAAGAAAATCCTTTAAGAAAAAGTATGCAAATGAGGAAAAAAATCTTGAAACAGTCAAGAGTTAAGTTGTTGTGGACAACTCGAAGTGACAGGCTGTGGACACCCTCCCACGCACATTTTGTGAAGGACTTGTTGCTATACTGATTTTATTTAATTATTTGATAAAAAAATATCAGGCACTCATAAAAGTACTCGAAGACTGACGTGAACAGACCGAAACTGTCATTCGCAGGTCTGCTGAAAGATTTTTTTTATGAAACGAGCACGTTTGTGTTCTTCTATAGGTATTTTTGTACATTTTTAAATAAATAATACTTATCTGTGTTTGTCACCTAACTTCTAAACGACTTGACTGATTTGGATAAAACTTTGTGTGTATATATGAATGAATGACTCTCTGGATGGGTTGAAAATACAATTGAATCCGGTAGGTATTGCTGCAATAGGCTCAATTTTTTTTGCGCCTTTTTCTAAATTTTAAGTAGTTACTCCATAGAATATCAGATATCTACCAGTTAAAGTCTTGTCGAAATTGGTTCGGGTAGCTAATCCAGCCATTTCCAATACTTACCTATATGCTTTTCATTATAGTTATGAGCATTGAACAGCATCGGCATCCAACATACCTATAACTTAAGTATTTTGGAAAAGTCTATATTGTAGGCAGATTATACACGTATATGTAATACTCCTAATGCATCTTGAAATTTTAATTACTGTCATTTCTATTTTTCCAGAATGTGCGAAGAAGCTGCGAGCACCTGTGTCCCGCGTGCTGGGTGTCATGAAGGCTGCATACGCGCCGGTAGACCGCGCTGAGAAACTCTTCCTGCAGATGAACAACCTTTCAACTATGATTGGACAGGTACGAGAATTGCATTTATAGCACGTTATTAACTTTTCTGCATCATTCAGATGACTCAAGTTTTGTTAACTTTATCAGGAATAGGGACCTTACTGAGAAAGAGGGATGAAGCGATACACCTCTTACGGAGATTAATATTCGGGTCCCTTGAACGCTAATATAACAGGATCGACTGTATAATGAACCTGAACAGATTTTTTTAAACAAATTGTAGTTTTGACAAACCCCTTTGTATTTAGCCCAATACTTGAGGAAGCTTTAGGGCCTATGATCGTTCTTAAAAAGGGCCAGGTAGACGAGCGAAAAGAAAACGAGATCACATGGAGCTATGGAGTTGAAATTAAAACCATATACAAGATGTAACGTTAAATGCGCAAAACCTGAAAATAGTTTGATCAGAATAACGAGCAGAATCAATTGAACCACTTTTTAATATAGGTGACATTTTGCAAAAAAATCTTCATTAAAAATGTCGCCCTGGTTATTTATGAATAGGTCAAGCCATCACGTGCGTAAATCCCCCGAAATAGGTAAAAAAACACAAATGGTTGTAGTCCCATCAAATTTTCTCATATCGTCGCCTTGGAGGGTAATGGAGCTATCCCACAGAACTACAGTTCTGAGTTATGGACGTTTGAAAAATAAAAGATGCGGGTAAAAACAGTTATTTTAACATAAATCAGTGTCAAATTGTAGTAGAGGGTTAATTTTTTTTCCCTAAACTATTAAAACATGTAACTATCTATACTTATAATAAATCTGTAGAGAGGTCAATTCTGTACATGAAATATATTTCCAAAATAACTATCAGGGGGTGATTAGTGATCGATACTGATGCTAAAAATGCAAACAGTAAAATTTTTGTCTGTCTGTCTGTCTGTCTGTCTGTCTGTCTGTCTGTCTGTCTGTCTGTCTGTATGTTCTTTATAGAAACAAAAACTACGTGATGGATTTTAACGAAACTTGGTACAATCATTCTTTATACTCCTGGGCAGGTTATAATATACTTTTCATCACGCTACGATCAATAGGAGCAGAGCAGTGAAGGGAAATGTTGGGGAAACGGGAGAAATAACTCAATTTTTTAAGCTTCCGTCGCGTTTGCAGCCTTAATGGTTAAAGCTACACAGAAATCATGTACTACGGAAATATTCTCCTTAAAATTATATAAAAAATATCCCACGACAGCATATGTCTATCTTTTATGGTTGACTCACAATAACACGTGTAACTCCCGATAGCTTAGCAGTTCGGAGCTTTCTGTTTATTTTTGTCAACTCTTACGTTTATAACCCTCTAACTCATTCCTAATTTAAAAAAGTTAACATTATTATCTATTCAATAAAAAAAGAATCATAGAAATCGGTATAGAAAGACTAAAGTTATACATGAAATACGCTAATAAGCCATCGCGCGTGAATACTGAATCCAGTCCCCCGGCTCTTAGAATTCGATATCAGACGTTTCAGATCTTTGATTTTGACGACCCCGTTGTCGCTGGCATAAGCAACAGGATCCGCGTACGAAGTCGCTGGCAGAAGCTAGTTGAATACTATAATTAAAAATTACCAAACTATCATGGTTTTTAAGTTATGTGGCATAGGCCTATTGGCTACTATTTTATGTAAAATGTAATACTCGTAGTACGGGTGTAAGTCACTTAACCGTCTTGTCTCGTTGACTTTATAATCTGATGGCATAATGAAGTGACTGGATGAAAAGGTGTTATCGTAGTAGAATATTTGAAAATAATTACTTTTTCATAAATTTTTAATAAAGAAACTTTTTAATAACAAATCAAATGAACAGTTAAAAAGAGATATAGAAAAATTTAGAAGTTAAAAGAAATTATTCACTTTCTGAGTTGTCGCTAATTGGTCCTTCTTCCAGATTGTTATAAAAATCGTGATACGGTGAAGGTATGGTACCTTTTGCACAGAGATCCTTCAGATCTTTAAGTTTATTGGCAGGAATCGTAAGTTTTTTGTTGTAGAGCTTCTGTAAATCGCAACATGGTGTCATAGCAGCTTTGCGTAGAGCTCTGCGCTGTATAGGTAAGGATTTAAAATTCTCTTCAGATAATTGATTTTTGAAAAATATTGTTTTAGGACTACCTTTTCGATATTGCATCCATTTTAATACCAGCCAGTTCATATTATCACCAGTCTCTGTTTTATTTTTATTTGTGATTATTTTGTTACTGTACGACTTGAAGTCAATAAAATCTGAAAAAGTCAACTCTTTAATCTTGTAATAGGGCTTGGTGGTTTTAGCCGTACGTGCGACAGTGTACCAGCCCTCTGGTGTGTAGATATCTACATGCCTCCCTCTGTTTTCTATTGCAGAATGAACACTATCACATTCCATCTCTGAATGTCCTGACTCCATGAACTTTTGATTGATGGTTTCGATTGGCAAAACCGTTACTGCATGTAAAAACATTGCGGCAATAATAGTGTTCCGGTTCTGGCCAGAAGCAGTGTCAGAAAAGAAAGTTATTTTTTTTACCTCTGCAGGCAATGACGACAAATGCATCCAAATGCAAGTGGCAATCTCTGATGCTCCTTTAGTACCCACTCCTTCATGCCACATATAATTTGTAGCTTCAGAATTTCCTAAATTATACACTGTAAAATTGTAAATCTTCAACTTTCTTTTATAATAAACCTGACCAGCCTGTAAACTTGGAGCTAATAGTATTTTTTCCAGGTCCATAGCAAAAGCGGCAAAGCCGAGATCTACTTTAGTACGATTTTTGTCACAAACTTTATGCTCTCTCGCTTCGTTTTTACGAACAATGTGTAAATCATACTCTTCTTTATAAAGCTGCTGTTCATGCTCTGGCCTATTTTTAAATTGAATGCAATGGTCACATTGATCTTTCTTAGGGCGATGAAAACCGTAATTAAATTCGCTTGTAAAAATGGACTTGTAAAAACTGGCCTTCTCAGGTACAACTTAACGTTCTTTACAATACTCTACATAGTCTAAGTACAAACGGTTTTCACTTAAACCTGAAGGCAAGTATTTTCTTTTCGTCGTACTGCGACAGTAATGTGAAGAAACAGTAGGTAAAGACTTAATGTGGTCTCTAATTACATCCTTGACTACTTCTGATTTTTTGTTGGGTGGGACTTTCTTACCTCTCTTATCTGGTTCAGTAACTCCAGATGGTGTCAATTTACTTATAGCTGTCTCAACTTTCTTCGCAGATGTATTAAAAGTGGTAAAAAAAAATGACTTGCACACTTGGAAACTTTGGCCACCTCTAAACAGGCTATAAACCAACGTGTTTTTACGTCTACTCTGTTCTCCTTTGTAGGTTCGTTTAACAGGTACACGTTGTACACACTTACTTATATAACTCCATCTTGCATGTTCAGATTGTAACGATAAATATTCTTGTAGCAGATTTTCTCTTTCTTGCAAAGAAAAGTTCAAGTTACAATTGTAATGGCACTTACACGATATATCTTTAACTTTTTTAATACCTATTTTATTTCCTGATCTTGTTGTATATTCCTTTCTAGCTAGCCTTAAAGCATTTTGAGCATTCCTTTTCCATTTAAGTGGATTTCTTTGACGTTTTCTTGTCAAAGTGTCGGAGTCTGGTTTTTCACTTGTAGAAGTGACGTGTTTTCGAATGTATTTATTCCAGACTTCAGAAGTGTCTTCGTCAGAACTGTTAGATATAATATCAGAGCTTGAGGTTTCTGAAACTCTCGTTTCAGGCTGGTACATTGGATCATTTTCAGATTCAGAGGTATAGTAGGGGTCACGGTCAATAATAGCACCTGAAAATATAAAAAAATAAATTTGTAATAATATTATTTTTACCCAAAAACCCTCGCCTCTGATTTCTTTGTTCTCACGTCATCTCAACGCTAAGTCAAGTAGTCAGAACAAAGAAATCGAAGGCGTGGCTTACGCGAAACGCTCGCCACAAGAGATTAGAAACGAAACGATTGTAATTTGGCTAGGGGGGCAGTATTTAGATTGATTTAGATTGATTTATCAAACTTGTGTTATTGTTGATCAATAGACCACCAGGTGTACATACACCTGGTGGTCTATTGATGAAAACGTATTAATTTTAAGTATCATATGTACATACCTTGACTATTTTGATCTAAAATCGCCGCAACCATCTTTTGTCCCCGTGATAAATTCATGTTACAACCACACACTGTACAATAACAAACTTATAAATGGGTAGGAACACCAATTGCTTGTAATATCAGCAGTAAGAGTTCACAATTAATATGTAGGTATTATTGTCGTTTAACACAAAAATCACTCAGCGAATCACTTCCAAATTTCGAACCAAACTAAACAATGCATGTTGCACGCACAAACTCGTCAAAATTGAATTCAGAATGCGGATTGGTCAACAGGAATAAACACGTTTTTTCTCTGCCAATTAAATGTTCACAAAATTAAATAATATCGGGATTGGATTAAAAAATGACAAATCACAAGAGTCTAGAATGCGACGATGATACTTACGATGTCATAATTTTGGAGGTCAAGAGTTCTATGAGCTCTTACAACTATTGACCACTCAATAATTATTTTCTATGACTTATAATCACAATGAATCTAAGCTGCTTATACTTTTTGACTCTTATTAAAAATACACTTAAATTTATTGACAAATTCAAAAATAACCTGCTTACAGTTATGATATCTATTAGATGTATTGACTAATATAAAGTATGGCTCTTTGTGAGTACGTTAATGCACTTAACTCCATTTCGCAAAAATTGTGGCTTAGCTCCATTGGCCTCCAAGGCGACGATATACGGGATAATAAAAGTTCTTATTTCAATGCAGAGATTAATTTTAAACAAAGTAAAACTGCACATAAAACCTTTAATTTTGGTTTTAAATTTTTTTTTTTTACAGAATTAGGTCTTTTAAATTTAAAATCATTTGGGGTTTCTGAGGTTTTGCGCATTTTACGTTACACGTTGTATAGATAACGTTAAAAGAGCTCGTGCCAGAGCCTCAGTTTCTTGATAAAGTTAGCAATATCTACTTGGGATATCGGTTGGTTCATCGCCATATTCGTCGGTCGATAAGTTTGTCTGGTAGATATCGCTGTTAGCGATAAGACAGCCATTGTACCCATAGATTTAAGTAAGTGTAAAAGTTTTGTTACTATTTTGGTGTACAATTCAGTTTATTCTCCGCTATTCTATTCTATATTCATCCATAAATTTTAATCGAAAGTGATGTCTTCCACGTGACATACCCTAACCTCCTTTTTTTGAGGTGGGGAATCATCAAAAAACTTTCTCACTCCGGTGGAACGAGAGGGAATGTCAGAATTTTACTGTCTAAAACCCTTTCGTGTTCTTTCAGTTTCCCTTGCGTTCCATGGCTGTTGTTACTTTTTTTAACAATCCCGCAACCCTTGCCAATAATCCCGATGACCTGGTGTGGCCTACACCCCCAAGAGTCGTGCTGCTTGGCCACATTAGCTTCTCGCTATGCATCACCATATGCCTAAATAAAATCATATCTGAATTATTAAGTTTAGTTTAAGCCTCAGATACATTAAGGAACAAATGTCCCCTATCAGGACGCGCAACGCTCTATCTTAGATATGAGGCTGCAACGTTGCCCAATACCCGCAACTTGCCCCTCAATATTTTACGACTCATTCACGTGATAAGGGACACGTTGTTGGACAATTTGACAGCGCTGCGCGTCATGTTGGGGGAAATTTTGTCCATTTGAGACGCAGAAACTTTATTGTTATTCTACTTTATAATATGGGATGGTCGAAATCATGAGGTACTAACTCTCACTAGTATGAAACATAATATCTTAAATAAATCTTTCTTTCTTCCAGTTGCTGATGTTCACAGCCTGCGACCGACTGCTAGTATCTCAAGGCAGACTAACTTGTCTCTACTCCCTAATGTTCTACAACGTGGTCACCTACTCCGTCAGCTATGTCCGTGAGATCTGCACCAAGGAGGACTGGTCACCCTACGTCAACGTCACCCGCCACTCCCAAGTTAAGCACCTCGCTATGTCCGCCACGAAAATTGTTCTGGAATGGACGAAGGCAGTCACCTTCATCGTCACCATAACATTCGTCCTCCTTGCTCTTGGACTCGAACAAGGACTGGAACATTACAAACCTACAGCTTTATACACAGTCATAACTGGTACATATTACCTTCTGACAGAGAGAACTTTCCTGGAGCTCTGGCCTATTGCTATCTCTGCTTTGAAAATAGAGATGTTGGAAGGCATGGAGTTACTGTACTTCGGTGCTATGGCCAGAGCCGTTACCACAGTCCTAGCCTTGCCCTTAGTGCCAGCGTTGGTGTGGTACGAACGATGGAGGCTAGCCGCTCTATTATTGTACGTATGTGTCTTCATTCACGGCAGGCATAGGCTCGGAGAAGCTCTTATGAAGTTGCAAGAAGCGAGAGGATCGCTTGCCAGGTTCAGGCGCGCGACGCCCGATGAACTGTCGACCCTTGAAGACGTCTGTGCTGTATGCTTGGGGACCATGAAGTCAGCACGAGTCACGCCCTGTGCTCACTTCTTCCATGCAGACTGTTTAAGAAAATGTCTCGCCACATCAGACAGATGTCCCATTTGTGTCAGACCATATGTATTTTGTTGACTATAGGCTTATTATATTCAGATAAGACTGCTTGAAACGAAATTATGAACATTGATTTGATTCCAAATCGAGGATTTGGAGAAAAGTATTCGACTAAGGTGATAATTATGGAATTAAGATTACTAATACCCGTAGGCGATCTGCCAAGGGTTCGATCGTTGTTGATCGATTTTATGTGTTGTAATATTTACAAGTAATGTGTCTAGGCGAATATTCATGTTATGTCAATAATTATTTAGAATCGTTTAAAAATCAAGAAAAACACTACTTACAATATTTGTCCCAAGTCTTAGCCTTTCGAGGTTTTCTACAGATTTAGTTAATGTAAAAACTATATTAATATTTTAATAGTCACGTCAAAGTTTCGAGCTATATTTTTTTATATCGTTGCTTTGACTTTGTGTCGTCGAATCTATTTAGTACTTATTGGTTTGAAAACGCCCTGTTCTGTAAAATGTAAAGTACCTTTGTTGTTTTATCTATGTATTGAGCTAGAACTACACTGCTCACTGTGTGCCACACACGCCGATCCGAGCGCGTCGGTCTCCATACATTTTATATGGAAACTAGACTTGTAGAGCTACACTTGATCCACGCCACGCGACGTCGTTCTACGTACAAATCAGGCGTGGTCCACACATGTGCGTCAGTCTAATGTAGTTCTAGTTTTATCGTTGTCGCTTACCGTCCTACGGGTTCCACAAGGTTAGCACAGCTAGCAAGGAGATTAATTAAGTAAATATAAGGAGGAGAGTAAATATTCGGAGATGTTGAACTGATAAATATAGAAAGTTCATAGAACGCGTCCTAATGTAACGTACCCAGGTGTTAGGTAGCTACCCACGCATTCTTTGGGTCCAAGTCTGTATTAACTGTTTTGTAAAATAAATGTAAGTCCTAAGGCTGTCTTGTTTTCTTTATTTTATCTGGCCAGTGGAGTCCCAAAACTAGGCAAATGCCTTCTTCCATTATTCCCAGCTCTGAGTAACATCTTGAAAATGTTTAAGGAAGGCATCAAATCGGTCTTTATACCTCACTAGCTTTTGCCCGCGGCTTTGCCCGCGTACATAAAATAGCCTATGTAACTCAGGAATAAAGGACTTTTTTATAGGTGATTTTTTTTGTAATTGGATCAGTTGCATGCATGACTTGATTCCGCCATCTCCTTTCTACCACTCGGACAACCCGTCGGACAGCGAATATCCACCCTTACATTGTTGAAACTTCTACGGTTCTGACTAAGCGTTTCGCTTCGTCGTTTATACCGCGTACAACGAAGGACTGGAACAACTTTTCTGCTACGGTCCAATTATAATTTAGGTGTCTTCAAGGCTAGAATGAATAGGTTCTTAATAAACTATAGTGCGCCTCACCATCAACGATTGCATCTCTGCTTACCATCGGGTGGGATCGCAGTCAAGCGCTGGTTTTATATCAATAAAAAAAAGTACTTTTAGGGATTACTTCCTACGAACATAAAAACAAACTTTACCTCTTTATAATATTAGTGTATATTTCCATCCAAGGACAATATTGTTTGCCAATGGCTAACAACGCCAAGCTGCTACAGAGACCAGAGTGGAGAAAAATTACCTAAGGCTGTAGAAATACTATAGCTTAGGTAGGTACCCCAAATAAAACGGGACAAGAAAAGATGATGATAATGAGGCAGGTACTACTCGTATAAATATGGAAGATTATTTTCACAACAGCTTGGGAGTGACCTGTCCAACTGTCTAGCCTGCACAGGACTGTAATAGGCTAAATTGAGCTACAGAAGATTGTAAGAAAGCAGTGGTAGCCGAGTGGTAATGGCTCCGACTTACGAGTTATAGGTCGCGGGTTCAAACCCTACCAGGCGCATTACTTTGTGTAATTTATTTCATTACCACTGCTCTCAAAAGGGTAAAGGAAAACATCGTGAGAAAACCGGCATGTCCTAGAACCAAAAATTCGAAGACATGTGACATTCATCAACCCGCACTGGGCCCGCGTGGTGGATTACGGCCCATTCCAGCAGTGGGAACATTGAAAGGCTGATGATGATGATGAAGAAATTCAATGGCAATTTATGTGCCGGCTATTATTTTAGATGATGGGTACAGTGCTGCAGACTTCCTGAGAGACAATAATGAATTAACTACTGTAGGTACCTTGACCTTCACGTCGTTTGACGCCCAAAGTCAGTTCCTTACAGTTGGTATATATCTGTATATGGTATGCGTAAGTGAAAAACTCATCCTGGGTGTTACGGATAAATACGAATCTGGTAGATTCGGCATCCTTGATATGTAGGTACCCGTCCCGCACACTTCCTTTTATAGAAGTCCTACCTACTACGTATAGGTATACCCATAGGTAGGGAATGCAAATCTCGCGAGATCTCGAAATTGGCGAGATCTCGCGAGATTATGAATAAAAATATCGCGAGATCTCGCCAATCTCGAGATCTCGCGAGATTGGCAGTTTTGTGTTTT
Source organism: Mythimna lalbum (assembly GCA_949319445.1). NCBI lineage: Eukaryota > Metazoa > Arthropoda > Insecta > Lepidoptera > Noctuidae > Mythimna > Mythimna lalbum. The sequence continues at coordinate 8,768,335 of OX439363.1, forward strand.
TTTTTTGCAAATTATTACAATATTTGAATAAATTAGGAAAAAATAATAAAAATTATAAGTATTGTAAGATAACCATAGGCACGGGCTTGCAGACGGCGAGCAATGGGTAGTTGGATGTCCGACCGTCCGGTAACTGCTCTCTGCGTTTTTATGCTCGAGTACAATCTCGTTAATCTCGCGAGATCTCGCTCTTTTTTCGTCCGAGATCAATCTCGCTAAAAAGGGCCGAGATCTCGCGAGATCGAGATTGCATTCCCTACCCATAGGCAGCGTCCTGTATAGAAAGAATCCGTATACGGATAAATAGCTTACAATGTTAGTTTACGGGTTTAAATTTAAGAAAATTGTGTCAGTGTAAGGTAAGATGATAAGGTAAGATAAAATGGTAATTTTATTAAGTAGAGTGAGTATGAGCCAACCGCAGTTATGTTACTTATAAACTTTACCAATTCTTGTTTGCCGCATTGCGACTATACAGTGTCCTTACTTTACTCCTTCATAAAAGCGACGTATCAGATAAGACTACACTGAGTACTGTACGGTAATCTAAATGGGCCATCTTAACTGTTTTAGTTAATATTTACCTAGACTACTTAACTGCCATTTCCTGCTCTCAAACAGGATCTGGGAACATAAAATATTCTTCCAAGTTAAGATAAATTGAAAACCGAAAGAATTTTTATCGATAAACTACAAGTAGGTACTTAGTTTTCAGCATAGATTTCAATGTTTTCCTATAGGTTTAATATCGTTATGCTTATCATCCTCAATGTGTTAATTGAATATTTTTATTAATAAGTAATTAATGCACTTTTTCATTACTGAGGTAAGTAAATAAAACTAGGAGCTATCTGCTCAGATGCTCAGATGAAAAAAAAACGAATTGATAAGGTACTTTTTAATTTAAAATGTTATTGGTGCTCTGCTGATTATAATAACAATTTTATACACTGCCAAATAAAAATAAAAGTTTATATTTACACATTAGGATTACATAATTATTCTACATGTAAATATACTAATCCTCATTAATAAATTCCTTGTGCAAATTTTGCATACCCAAAGTCTATAGTGTACACATACAGTCGAAAAATAAGGTGGTACTCCCGGAGCCATGCGTTGTTCATAATGAGATGAAAAACTACTGGCCACTATTTATAAAACGAAACTCCCGCCAAAACTGAGAAACAGCAAAATGGCGGCGTTGCCATGACATCATGTGGTTACATCACGTAAACAAAACTGTCAAAAGTTTGGAGGTTATCCTGATGGAGTTGAGAACTATACCACTCTCTCTTTCTAATGTAGGCTTAGTTGCTATGTTTTCCTGTCGTCTCTTTCCTGACCGCGCATTCGCCGCAGCCACTAGCTCAAAATCTAAAACGGCTTATCTCATAGAATTAATTTCAGAGTCAGTCAACGCGGCATGCGTAGCAGTACAATCGTGCGATTGACGTTCCGATACGAATATTCATAGGGAGTTATGTTATAAAATACATGTTTTATCAATGAAAATGTGAATTGTTCGTGAAGTACTTATCGGTGTTTATCGTTCCTGTATCGGATACTATTTTTAATAAGGTAGGATATCAGTTAAACCACATTTTATAAAATAATACAAAAAACATGATGAGAACACCGTTAAGAGCACAGAAACAATGCGATAAATCATTAATTTATGAGAGCATGATGTTGACTGGGGAAAAATGAAATATGGGGAGTGCGACATACGTCGTACGTTCATAATACGGAAGCTGGATATTGATCTCGTAGGGAGAAACATTGCTTTTCTCTCACTCGGAGTTTTACCAGGGTATCAAATTGCTAAGTACCTACAGAGTTACAGGCATTTATAAGGCAAAGTCAGCTAAATTATTTCCTATAACCACCGTATCTAACCATCGGAAGGTGTTTAAAAATTTATTATTATAACTTAAATTTTACGATTGACAATTCGTATAGCAACCTTTTCCAATTTTGGGTCTTCAAGCAATATTAACAAAAAATTAGGTAGGTACTTACTGTAGTTATTGGTAAATTATTAAGTGACATCAATTCAAAACTCACTAGACCTAGTCTAAAAATTAGGGCTGATTTAAGTCTCCTTCCTGGAATGTCTGAGTCTGTCATACACCTCATTGTCCTGGCCATGTAAGGGTATCTTTTGAATCTCAGATGTACGAAGGGGACCTTGTAATTCGTCCTTTATATCATCCTTGACCTTGAGTTACCTCGAGGCCCCTGCGAAGGCGACGCGACGTCGAGACGCGGTGGCAGATCCTGACGTAATAAAAATTAGGCTATGCGACTGTGCGCCTAGATTATTATGGACAGGCGTTCCGCCCAAACTTAGCACGGACGGATGTTAGAAATCTTCAGAAGGCTTTTGTCTACTGTAGGCAATATAAATAAATATATATGCATATATATTCTAATATCTATATATCCTAATGAATCACTGTACCTAGTATTGTATTCGTAAAAACCACATGAAAATCCATTCAGTAGTTTTTGAATTTACTAAGAACATGCGTATAGATAGAGGCGGTGGGGGACTTTATTTTATAATATGTAAAGAAAAGGGTTGGATAGTCTACTATTTAAAAAGTAAAAATTTAACCTGGATCAATTCCTGCTCCTTTACCTTCATGTGAGAATTAGGACGCCTCGCGGATGGATACGATGAATCTGACAAAATGTAAGTCCTTTGGTTTTGAATGGTTGATTTTTCATCCTTAAATGTATATTGCATCTGGGTAAAGAAGATATCTTCCAAGAGTGAAATTGCACCTATCACTATTTGTCTCTGCATTACCCAAAGGTTGACTGGTAGAAAATGCCCTAAGGCATTAAGTCCGCCTCTGTACTATTGTGTGCATAAATAATAAATAAATAAATAAGAGTGCAAGGACATCATTTTTAAAAGATCACTCATTTTCAAATGCAACAGCAATCGATTGAACGGCTAAAGTTACTATAGGGCTAAATTACTTACTAGACCCAGCATATAAAGTTATCACCACAGGCTTCCAAGATTTCGAAGAGAACGTAATCCTAATAATTGCCATCTCATTTACTTTCTTCCCCTATAGATACATATATTACCTATATAAATGTTAATTAAAATGCAAAACACCGCCATTGCGCCATATCAATTGGGTACCTTGTTTATTTGACTTGTTTAGAGCGTTGACGCTCTAGCTTATTTTCACATAAGTCGGCATTACAGTACCTTTCCCTGTAAGTCCTGCAATATTTTTAACAATTTATAATAAATGCACGTACTCTACCCACTCATAACTAAAGATAATGCACCCATTTCGTAATTTTACAGTTCTATTTATAATCATTATCGACCCAGTTCGACACGTATTTTTTTTATCTTATCATCTTCATTAAAGCCACAAGCATGACCACTTAGTTGTTTTTTTTTCCTATAAACGTTAAATTGTTTAACAATAGCTACCACATAAATCGTGCTCCTGCGCCGAAGCGTGGCTATAAAACAGAATATTAAATGGGGGTATTACGTCATGCCCGTAAACGAGATATGAGACGACAATATACACAATGTTGTGTGTATATAACTGTATTCTTTAGTTCGTTTTATCCGTGGGTAACTAAATTAAATGCTCGTTAACAAACGTCTTTGACTCTGATTAAGTAATTGCAAATTCAAACGTTTAGAAGATAATAATAAAACTTTATTTTTAGTATATATACGAAACCCGAATATACTTTATTCAGAATTAGAAACTGAATCGATTCCAAATTTTTACACATGTTATATTTTTTCCCAAAAATATTTAAAAAAGGTCACAAATTGAATAAGTACCACCGACATTAAATACAAAACAGTTCATAGTGGGCATTCGGCGATATTGGATCACCCGTGATCCAATTCGATATTATCAAGGAAAAAAATATTCAATATGCCAATTGAAAGATAGTGCCACTTCAATGACGCCCTCTACATTCTACAGCAGCTGATGCGCATAGGACATTTTCGACCATGTTTTCTTTGCTCTAAGGGATATCCATAGATATTCGAAAGGAGAAAATTTATATTCCCTTGGGGATATCTCATTGAGGTTAGGTACAGCAAAAATAACAAGTATTAAAGATATTTACAGCAAAATGATTGAATTAAATGTAATTTTCCTGAAACAATCTACTCGAATAGGGAATATGTTTGAAAAAAATGTATGTTAACAAACTAGTTTATCAATATACAAAAATAGAAACAAAATGTCAGGCAAAATAATTAGTAGGAAAGCAAAGGAGATTAATTAACAATTTTAAACAAATATGTCTCTCTCGCCGTGACGCCGCGCGCCGCCGCCGCCGCGCTGTCGTTTGTGGCCTTTGATGTCAAAGACCATGCCGGACTTCTCTTTCATAATAGCTGCTTTGAAGCTTTAAAACTTCCTTGTTGATGAAGGTATTTAATTTTTTTTTTTTCATCTTTGTTAACCAGAGCTAAAAAGTATTTAATTTCGCAAATAAAAAAACTGTATACATATTCCCTACCTGTTGTTGTATAAAACAACGCTTTGAGTGGTATGTTTAGATTCGTATATCTAAGTATACCTAGTATATAGCAAATTAATTGATTCAAGCTAACATTCAACGTTATGAATCACTTTGTCATAGCTCTTCAAATTACATTGGTTCAAACATAGGAACTTCTATTTGGCTTGGAATACCCATAACACATTTTTAAGAATGAGAAGTCTATTATATCCATTAGTAAATGTGTGTGAAAAGTATATTATATGCTAATAAATTTTTTGAGAAAGGAACAGAACAATGCGTATTATCAAACACGCATTAGATGATTTCACACCTCAAAAAAGTACAGTTATCTGCCATGCCATATTGACTTTGCTGTAGGATTAAAAAAGCTAAAACGGCAAACTCATGCAACTATGGGATGGTGTATGCAATACACGCGTTAAAAGTTCATCTAAACCTGTTTGGAAGACAGCATCAAAATTATCTATATCCGCCCGAGTCTTCTACGGAAAATAGTTTTCCACGCGCGCCTCAAAGAGATGTCAGCAAACTGAAGGGGCCCAGCCATAGATATCCTATGCAATTGCAAAATGAATGAACCGTATAGCCGCCGTTCAACTATTTCATAATATCGTGGCGGCACGTGTCACGCTCCCATGGCATATCCCTCGATATCCGTGGGCCCAGCACTCAGCAGAACCGATACCCTCTTGGGCAACAGGGAATATCAGAAAGGGAATCCGTGGTTCTAGAACGCAACAGGCAATCAAAGGATACGGTTGGGTTTTAGGTAGTAAAAGTCTGACACGCCCTTTGGAACGACACTGGAGTCTGAGTCACTGGATGATTTTCCGTTTGTAAAAAAAGGCAATTTGAGTAAACGTATATGCTCATCACAAGCATTGTCGTTTTCCAAGAATGAATTCTACAATTACGGAACATTCAAAGTAAGCCCGTTGGCTTATGTCCCTCAAATCCGTCCCATTTATATTCAACCGTCAAACAATCCATCCGGGTACTGTATCGCTTGCAAATTGCAATTTATGACAGTGTACTGACAGCCTGCATCTGTTGTTGGCATTACAGTAATGGATTGTATTTCTGATCTTCGTTTGAGGTCAGTACACCTGTTTAGACCGACGTCAGTACTCCGACTTGATGGATCTGAAAGAATTTTTATTGTCTGGCGCAGCTGTCAGTTTGATTATATTTTGTTCTTGATGTTTATAGAACAGTTGGTTCTGATGAACTTCCATTTTGTCCTCACAAACAGTGGTCAAGATGGAAGTCAAATGCTTTAATGGAAATGTTCAATTAACCGGGTCAAGTTCGAGTTAGGTTTATAGCCATAACTTGCTTATTTTTACTCCTAATGCAAGTTTATGTCTAATACGAGTTGAAACTGGAGGTTTTGCTATTCTGAAACAGTTTTTCGGAAAACTTATACACCTTTTTTCTTGGTTTTGTGGTGGAAAATCAGAAAACAACTTCTCCCACTCCGGGTGGAACGAGAGGGGGTGTTAGACTTTTATTTACTAAATCTATCCGTGGACCTTCAGTTGCCCTTTGTGTTCCAGAACCTTTCGATCACCTTGGTAGCCCTGCTACCGACAACAACAAAACTAAAAGGCGGAGGTTTTGGCTGTTGTGGTAGTCGGATGAACCCCCCCCCCCAACGACACTCAGACAATAAACATTAAGGACTCTCTCTCTCCGCAGACCATATTCCACCTTTCCATCCTGCACCACGTGCTCTGTTCATGTGGGATCCCTACATGAACAGATGATACATGAATAAAGACAGCGTCAGCAACTCAGCAGACGACATTGCCGTTACCGACTATTGGGCCAGGCACAAGGAATACTCATTCATATCCAGTTATTTTAAGCATTTGATCCCTCAAGAGTTCAATCAGAAACTGTCCAGGGGTTTCCTTAACAGACACCTAAGTTTCGTAAGTCTTTGGCAATTTTCGTAAACTGTGTGCGAAAGACCATGCGTGTGTCTTTTGTTCAATACTTAGGTAAACATGACAAAGTTGCATTTGTGGGTGATTTGATGTTAACTTACCAATTGTTTAAATCGTAATTGTGTTTTGTTTAGTAATACCGTGTGAACTAACACTTTACCAATTAGAGAAAGTATCTCATTGGTTAATCACCTTCGTTTGAATTAATGAACAAGAGTCATAAATTCAAATTAATATCCTGTCGAGTCGTTAATGTCTTCATGTACCCTGTTCATATACATTGGTACTGTGGCGATAATTAAAATTAACTATACGAATGATGTCATGATTCACACATCGAGGTAGACGCTATGAATAGGATCATGAATATATAGAAACACTTGCAGGTGTTTCATACTACTGGTAGACGTGTTTTTGAGCAAAAAAAAATGAACAGATGATAAGAACTGAAGAAAAGAGACATTTAAGTTATTCAGATAAGGATAAAATTTGTATAAACAGAAATTCACCCAAAATTGACTGTATCTGAACACAACAGAGAAGGAGAAAATGTTCCCGGAGACAAATTCTTTCCCCCTATAGCCAACATTTTACTTAATACCGTTCTATGTTATAATTGTGTGGATGCAATTACTACAGAATACAATTTTCTATTACAAATGAAAGAGGTTGACCGGGCATTGGGATGACCTCTGTTGTAAAAGTTACTGGTAGGATACCATGCTGTGACGATGAGTTCATTAATGAAACAAATAATAATCTTAGAGAGGAGCCCAAATCGCACGCTTCAAAGAAATATCAGCAAGAGTGACGAGGCCCGCTAGGGTCGATGCCTGCCAGGGGTGTAGAATTGTCCAAAATAATTGCCCACGCTTCCCCGGAGACAGTTTACTGGAAGTCTGACACTCCCAATTATTTGAATTACTTACCAAAACCAAAATCTGGTAATCATTCAATATTTACTGAACTGCATCCGAGTATCAGTAATGTGACGATCCTGATGTCTATATTGGTCACAAATATTTGAATATTAAGACGGCTATGGACGTTAACGACAAGCTATAAAATTTGAACATTCCATCATAGAATCATTATTTATTAAATACAGGCCTCTTATCAATGAGACAATTTAAGGTTTTGGATAATATAGGTATGCGAATTCTTTCAGGTCCTCCCTAATGTAACTCGACTCCATATCATCGACAGGCCTGATACGGCGGTAGCTTCGCCTCTGCACCCTTGCCTAATCGCAGAAACTGCTGCAAACACTAAATTAGCAATGATCAGGTTTTTTGACTTCTGCAAATTTAATAAAAATCATATACATTCAACATTCGATTGGTTGACAATAAACTTCAATCAATGAACTCGACCTTTTGTATCTGAAAGACGAAAGAAGAGTGCAAATTAAACATGATCTAATTGAGCAGAAGGTGCCAGAGGTCATTACCGACTAATAAGTAGCACCTATACGTAATGCTTAAATATAGAAATCCAATAAACTTGAACAGTGACCATAGAAACGAAATACACCACAGAAGTGGGTGACCTCGCACGACTATTGAACCAAGACGCCGATATTTTGTACAGCAAAAAATTCAAAACATTCGCATGGGTACAGTACAACAAATAGTTTTAAATTAGTATATAGTATATATTGTATTAGTGTATAGTACTTATTGTTCTTATTGTACGGTTCTTGGCAATTTACGGACAAATAAAACTAATTTGGATGCTGCTTTAGACCATGTTCGTTATAGATCATCAATTCTAAAACACAATACTTCGGTCGGACGGTCGTGACTTATGCAATTGCCATCGGTTTACCTCGTGTTTTGATGCGATGAGACAATCGTTCTAAGTTTATTTTAGTGCTGGTGACATTTGCAAATAAACATGTTAGAAACTTGGATGTATTATTCATTCTTTTGTTGTGGTTAAGCTCAGAATTAAAGACTTGTCCAAAAAAAAAAAGAAAATGGATTTTTGCCACAGGGTCTCGCACTACCAGTGATTTGAATGGCTATTAGTATTTCTTAGTATTTCTTGGAGATAAAATTATTTGGTTATACTTCAATCAATCGCTAATTTCTGCCAGTTTTTTACTCTGTTATGTTCTGAGTCTTTTTCTGTATTCTATTGACATGATTGCTTTGCCAGCTTCCATTTTCATCATCGCAGTCTTAGAACATGAACAGTTCTTCCAAAAACTAGTTTGATTCTGTGACAAACCTGTTATATATAATCTAGAAATATTATTTATTTGTAAGAAAATTTGTCCGAACCATAAAAATATCACACTAAACTAGTATTATAGATGTAATTTTATATGGGTGTCATTCCTTCATGCTCAAATGGCTGAACGGACCGATAAAATTTGGCAAATTGGTAAACTATTTATTTTATTTACGTAGGAAATCATCTAATGACTTTTCCGTTTGGAAGGGAAGGAAATGTCACATCTTTACTGACTAGAACCCACAGAGTTCCTTAAATTTTTTCAATACCGAACAATCCACAGCGCTGTGGGTAGATGTCTTGGAATCGAACCTTTCTCAGCTACAAATAAGTATAACGCAGGGCGAATAGGAACTATAACGTCGGCACAACCGTAGGAGCCCAGCAGGGTCGATGCCTACTGGGGCCAAGGGTCTGCTTCTGAAAGCTCGGCCCCGGTATGAAAGGCAACGAAGGAACAGGGTGGGTTTTTTAGTAAGTAAAAGTCTGACACTATCTCCCGTTCTGCTCTCTGGGGATGACAGCTGAATGATTTTTACCAACCGAAAAAAGAAACTTTAACGTGGACAAAGACGCTGGCAGAAAATAGTTATTTACCTAATGTAATGTTTTTTTTTCTAAGAAGCTAAATAATCTCATAAACTTTCTGATGTGGTTGTATTCTGTGAAACCAGACTACGTTTTATAACATTATTTTAGTCCAATAACTTGTAATAAACGGTTGGCATGTCGTAGGAGTTTCCTGTAGCTATTTCTAGAGTTTATATTCACCGGCCGACTACACCGAATAGTCCCTGTGCCCTTGTACCTTCCCATAAAATTCTGTTTCTGCCACCTGACTGGAGAAATGTTGGTATGTTATGTGGAATTTTTATATTTCGGTTTCATTAGACTTAACATATCGAACAAGACGATACGATGCAGCGTCAATGCAACTACTAAAATAAAAATAAAAAATTTGCGCTAGATTTATTATAAGTATTACACAAACATTACATTATAAAGTGCTTGTATTTTTACAAGCTTTTATTTTGTTTCACATGTCCCGATGTTTGTCTGCAATCAAATTTTGTAAATTAAATTTGACCCACTTCACGGTTACCGATTGAGCTGAAATTTTGCATGCATGTGTAAATCAGATGACAATGTAAAATTATTATAACATGGAGCTGATCTGATGATTAACCGTACAACCCTATCGAGTTTGGGCTCGTATGATTTGTCTTGACATGTATTAACAAAATATTTTCATTAAAAGCTTGTTTTACTTTATTTCTCACAATTGACCAAGGATGCATAAGTTTCGGTCATTTTCGACTAATAATATAATGGTTATATTGTATTATATACCCTGATACACCTTCCTCATGAAGTACTCTATCTATTGTGGAAAACCGCATGAAAATCTGTTCAGTAGATTTTTGAGTTTATCGCAAACAGACGGACTTTATTTTATTATAGTAAGGATTGAACGGATTAAAAGAATTCTTTATATTTGCTACAAATATAAATAAAATTGAGTTAACTATCCAATTGCATGTTATTTTATTTCAACAGAAAAAGAATCAGATATAGAGTTTTTTGGGATCACCTGTAAGTTTGTAGGTTTTTTTTTCATCCTGACATGTTTTAACAGCCATAATCAACTAAATATAGTATATAAATGTACGTTAGAGTAAGGCGCCAGGTTCGTTGTGCGATTGATCTTGAGCTCAATATGGTTTGCTATATTTATACGCTCTCGTGTGGTAACTGCAAATTCCAACTGAGAGAAATATCAATATACTCCTTACTGACCGCTGATTTGCTGTACTGTACATACCTTATATGTATGTTTAGATAGTACAAGTTGAAGCTTATTTGTAAGGTAAACATGTCATTCTCAAAATCCTTCGATTTTCAGATTTTGCGTTAAAGTCACTGATTGTTAACCTTTTTTTTGTTCGACTTTGAAATACTTAAAGATGAGGTTCGAATTTAACTGCATATTATTTTTTATTGGATATATTATAATATCTCCGCAGCTAATTATTATTAGCTGAGGATTTTAGTTATTTTTCCATTTAGATTCAAAATTTCCCTACAATAAAATTTGTATAAAAAAATGGGTTATTTCAAGCCATCATCATTATATCAGCCGATAGACGGCCACTGTTGGACATGGGCCTCCCCAAGAGTCACCACAATGAACGATCCTGTGCGTCCCGCATCCATCGGATCGGTTATTTTGAGTGTCGAGTCGATATGGTTTGGCTTAGTTATCCTGTACCATTAGCCAAGTTGATAATCTGCAATCGTTAACGCTAGTTGATAACTTCAAATGTACGGAAATGACGTCACCTCAACGCTCAGTCACGAGGTCAGGACAAAAGAATTGGGTGCGTGGCCAACTCGAGGCGTTCGACGCAAGCGAAACGGTTGTAACTTGGTAAGAAGGGCTGAGCAGCACCAGTTAGGTAAAAATTATATCTTCCCAGTCTCATGAAAATGGAAAATCGTTTCCTAAACAAAATGGCCTTCGATTGAGTTGATTTCCTGTCGGTCGGGTGTTTATTGGGTACAATAAAAAACAGGAACTCTTGGCTATATGTATAATAGATATTTACATTTAATTCAATATCGATAAACGTCTATCTCATATACATATACAATCCAAGGACTTTTAGGGACAATGTATCCTTATGATCATAACGCTGACTAAATGTCACTGAAACCGGACGCCCCGTCCCTAGAAAAGGACTATATTAGATACAATACTTCGTACTAAGAAGCGATGATTTTCGAAAAGCAAGCTCTCCTAAAACTCAATTAAATTTTAGGAGAGTTTGCTTTTCGAAAATCATCTCAAAAATCTTAGCATGTTATCTACAAAATTCATATGCTACTTCAGCAGTTGTGGAAAGTAAACTAGATCAAGAAGACATCACGGTTGGTGAAGTAATTATAAAGAAAAAGAGTTAGAGCGCATCGGTTGACAAATTTGCCATACTCAAAACTCAACAATGCTGTGTTGAGTTTCGCGTATGGCAAAAATATTTGTATGACCCACAGTCCCCACAGATAAAATTGTTCCGGTTCTAGTCCAGGAGTCTTGTGAAAGTGAGTCTCTTCCGATACCGTCAATTATAGACACAATACTAAGACAAAGACAGCGCGAACGCCGGCGTTTGCTTGTGGTTTAGTTTATTAGATGTCTGTGTAACTATGTTTTAAGACTTGAAATGACTAATGGGCCAAAGTTAAAAAAAAGGACATTATCGTGCCATTTACTCCAGTAAACCACAAAACCTTGAGAATCTACATACCCTACCAGCATATTTAGTACTAACAGCACGTTAAAAATAACCCATTGTGCGAGCGAGTTAATTTAAAACCACCATTGGTGCCAATTGTATACAACGAGGCGCCGATATTAATCGACGATATTGTCCTACTTTCGGCATTAAACACGAACTTTCGAGGTCACAAGGAATACTCGTACCTACATAAATTTTGATCGTAAATTATTTACTCCAGGGACGCCATGACGGCCCAATTCAATACGCTAATTGACTAATAAAGTAGAAACAAATGGCTAATCTAATTAACGAATAAATTAGAAATTTTTGCGTGTCAAACGTCTGAATTGCCGTCAATCATGATGAACCAAATTCGATTCCTATTTCACTGGAAAGAGAGAGAGGTATTAGAACATCTAATCATGAGGTTTTAATGCCTTCTCCCTCTCTCTAGGGCGGATCAGCAGGGCGTGTCAGACTTTTACTGTCTAAAACAGTATCTATTTATTTATTTAATTTAAATAGAACGGCCAAAGCCAATTACACTATTTAAACACACATAGAACATACAAAAGACAAAACAACAAAATATAAAACACTAATAGAACATTAAAATTAACACAGACAAGTTACATGTTGTGCAGGACTTTAGGTGTAGATAGACTTCTATACTAATATTATAAAGAGGTAAAATTTGTAAGTTTGTAAGTTTGTATGTAGGGGGTAATCTCTGGAAGTCATAATCCAATTCTAAAATTTTTTTTACTGGCAGAAAGCTACATTATTCCTGAGTGCTATAGGCTATAAATTGTTTCTATAACATGTATATTAACCGAGCTATCACAACTTTTGTCTAGCAAGTCGGAAAAAAATACCTCATAAAACAGAATTATTGGCGTGCGCTGCCTAAACAGTTGCTTAAAATTAAAAACAATGTATGACTAACCAGGTAGCCGTCTTAATTATTTCTACAAAAAAGTCCGCGTTACCATATCTCTATCTTTTATATTTTATCTTTTATACTTCTTTTATTGCATTAAAAATATATTTTTTCGGCATACTTACGTTTGGTTGATTATTTGAGCAACAAAATATTAATTCTTATGACAATAAATTATTTCAGTACCACAAGAACATCATACAGATAAGATTTGCCATTTACAGTATATCAATTGGTCATACAGTTTCGGAGATAACATAAAATTACTAAAACGCAAAATGCCCCTAGCATAACTTTCATTGTGCAGACGTGCAGACGTTTTAGCTATTTTTTTTTATATGTTGGACAAAAATCATCTTATGACAACCCCCGCCCTTGGGTGGAGCGGGAGATAGTGTCAGACTCTTACTGACTAAAAACCCACCCCGTTCCTTCTAGCCTTCAAACCAGGGCACGAGTTCCTTTTCGGATAACCCTGGACCCGGTAGGCTTCGACCCAGCTGGGCCTCTGCTGTAGCTGACAACTCCTTGAGGCGCGCGGGAACAGTGCGCGCCGTCGACGTCTTGGGCTCGGTCCATTACCGGACGATCGGACAGCGAGCTACCCATGGCTCGCACGCCGTCCGCGAGCCCGCGTCTACGGTGGCCGGAAATCGGGATCGGAATCACGGCGGCGGCGGCGGGGGTGCCGTTGCCTGATGCGGTCTGCCTCCTCCTTTGCTAGCATTACTGCTTCGCAGAAGGAGGCGACCGCCTGCCATTCCTCCTCGCTCCGGACCATGGCCTCAACCAGGGCCCGGCGCGAGAGGTCTCCGCCGCAGATCGCCCCCACGAGGGCACGGTGATGCTCTGCCCAGGCAGGCCACACCTCGACTGTGTGCTCCACCGTGTCCTCCGGGCGTTCCGCACAGTGACGACACCCGGGCGTCTCTTCCGCTTTAATTCGGTGCAGGAACCTCCCGAACTTGCCATGTCCGGTGAGGACCTGTGTCATGCGGAAGGTAAGGACGCCGTGAGGCCTTTCCAGCCACGCCTCAAAGAGGGGACTTACCGCCATAATTGTGGCGTGCCCAACGTTTTACCTATTTGCCCATAGATGGCGTTCTGCAATTACGTAATTTTTCTGAATCGCGGTGTTAAGACTTTCTGTGGATTGATGACCCTCTCGAATTATTAGGCCCACGTTGTCGTTAGTTGGAGTTCTTCTGTCAGTTGCTTATTGGTTTCGGTTGTTTCGTTCGTATGGTTGTTGTTGTTGATAGATACCTCATAATCGAAAATATCGTAATTTCGTTGTACGTTTGTTTTGTATGTTCGTAGTTTCGTACTTCGTTCTATCGTAATAATCGATACAAGTTATTCGATATTACGATTGTTTTGTTTTGTAAAGGCGGACGGTGTTCGAGTCGCTCTCCCTTTGTTCATAATTGTTTTCAAGTCTGTAATAATAATAATAATTTATTGAACCATTGTTACAGAGAGTTGCTTTAAAGTCAGTCTAGTAAGTCTGTGCGTAGTTTGTTGAGAGCATGTCTAAAAGGAAATCTCAACTGTCCCGGCAGACATCACAGACAAGAGCCGCTCGAGTACGCCGTACGGAAGAATCTGCCCCTGAAAATGAGCAGCGCCTCTCGAGAAATAGAGAATATATTTCGCAAGCATGCGCTAGAGAATCTAGCTCCGAGCGCTCACAGCGCCTCGCTAGCCAAAATGTGAGGACGTCGCGGGCCCGTGCTCGAGAAACTAGCGCTGAACGTGCGCACCGTCTATCTCATTTAAGGCAGCGTGTCTCTTAGACAAGGGATAGGGAGACTAGCGCTGAGCGCTCGCAGCGGCTGGGTAGGCCAAATGTCATAACATCGCAGGCCCGTGCTCGGGAATCTAGCGCTCAACGTGCGCAGCGTCTATCTCATTTAAGGCAGCATGTCTCTGAGACAAGGGATAGGGAGACTAGCGCTGAGCGCTCGCAGCGGCTTGGTAGGCAAAATGTCATAACATCGCAGGCCCGTGCTCAGGAATCTAGCGCTGAACGTGCGCAGCGTCTAATCGAGTGTAATCTTATTTTAAAACAAGAAATTTTCCGCGGACGAAGTCGCGGGCAGAAGCTAGTATTTAATAAAAATGTAGACACAGTCATGCATTCATCTCACAGAATTTCATACATTCTGACAGTATCGTCTTCCATTCTTCCGCAAACATATCAAAATCTGTGTTCTTGTCAAGGAGAGCATTAAGCATAGAAAGTGTCCGCGGTATGGGCGATTTGGAGTGTGCAACTGTACGACACGTCGGAACTGCCAGGAGCCGATGTTTCCTGCCACGGTTGTAGTTGTTAGGCACATACAAGTTACAGATAAGATTTTGCAGGGCAGGAGCATCTATAATTCTATGTTTCGTCAGATGCCCTTTGCGTTCTAGGACCACGGGTAACCAGTTCAGAAGTCCTCCTTGGCCCCAGTAGACATCAGCCCTGCTGAGGTTCATCGTCTGAAAAAGGTTTTGTTAGAGCTCAATCGTAGAGCTACAATATGGTGCTAGGGTTGAAGGATTGTTTGCAAGAAAGAAAAGGGCATCTGAAGGAAACAATGATGTACCTATCGCCATATCAGCCATATTATAATATATACGGGGCCCCCAGGCTAAGTGAAAAGTCAGCTTTGCGTATCTAGAATCCCATCGAAACCTGGGCAATATATATGTATTATGTCATTATTGTATTCCAATAAATGCATTTATTATTCTGTTTATTATTATTGATAGGCTCGCGTTTGACCACCATCTCACCTGATGGTAAGCGATGATGCTTCTGTACGTGTGTTTGTCCCCAACTCCTCTTAAACGGCTTGACTGATTTAATTTTGTCTCAGTAGGTGGTGCTGCAATCGGGTTCTTAATTTTTTGTCTAATGTCCAGCTTTCGGGCAGGATAACATCATATAAGTAATTTTTAAAGTACTCTTCTATCTATTTCAGATCTGCCCTGACGATGGAGTGAAGCGAACATGACGATACTTGTATACGACTACTTCGACTTGGAGGAGCGCTCCTCCAAGACACTCAACGTCTGGAAAGGTAAATTGTGACGAAAATTGATGCTTCTTACAATTTTCTAAACTTAAGGCGTATGCCACCTAAGCGGCAGTATAACAATCTGTGCATTTACTCGTAATTCCGGTCAATTTTGTCCGGATAGAGCTTTTCATTTGCGAAATATTGATTGATTTACAAAATGTACATTCTATCTCTAAAATGTATGTTCTCATCTATTGTACATTCTAAAGAACAAGAGCAAGAGGGCCAATAAGTAGTGATATGACAGTTGTAAATTTGTAAGGGAAATTTTACTGAATATAATAAATAGGTACCTATTGGATTTTTTTTTCTTAAATCATTATGACGTCTAACTGCAGTCATCGAGCCACTGATCTAGCAGATTACCACAGCAGTAGTAGACTGGTTAAGTTATTGCCTGTGTTTAACCCCGATGCGCTTGCGCATATGTTTAGCTAAGCACACAAAAACGTCAGTCATGAAGGACTAACGTTTACAAGATACCAGTGTTCGTTATCTTTAAACGTAGACATTGACGATAAAAGGTGACTCAATATGCTTCGGTGAACCACATTGCTGAAGATATATTAGTGTTATGGATAAGGCATTGTTTATTTTAAGTAAATTTATGAACATGTAGTAGGTAGAGTATTGGTATCACTATAGAATAAATATAAATATTATTTAATCTTCATGCAACACAAAAGTGCAAAGGCGTCTTAGGCATTCTCTACCACTCAACCTCGGTTGATGAAGAGACAATATGATAGAACAGGTGCATAAAAATGAAAATGCTATTATGAAAACAATGGTAAAAAAAGCATTTTTAATATACAACGTGTAACAAAAAGGGGGTATACATACCAAGTGCACGGCCTCTTGATAAGATAACAAACGATACGGAAAGGGTTTTCTAACCTTATGTTTACATGGTAGGAAGTTGTGAATTATTCCATACATACGATACCAGAAACCGAACATTTCAAACTGAAACCAATACATCACTAGCAAAAAGTCAGCTGATCGGTGTTATTGAACTGTTTATGACTAAAAACAAACCTCTTACTCCTGGTATTTCTCCAAACAGTGGATAAAGGGTTCCGCATGTTTATTTTTTCTAACATTTTTTTTAAGAAAAATTGTTTTAAGAAGAAATAAGTTTTTCCTACAAAGACTAAGATTATGTTTGTGTACAACAAACCAAGCCAAAAACTAGAGCGAGTGCGTGCGTTGGACATCGAAAAACCTGCGCGCCGCGTAGGGCCGTGTTCGTTAGCGCGCAGCGCATATTATTTTTCGTGCGACTCACGCCGCTTTTAGAGGAGACTAAGTAGATAACGGTATTCGATATTCGATAAGGATATGGAATAATTAGGTACCTATTTGGTGTTTACGTGAAACAATAAGAAATATCTACATACTTTTTTATTGTTTTACGTAGATAGGATAGTAACAAATACTTAGTTTACGAAAAATTTTAACGAAGTAGGTACCTACGTAAAATCTTAACGAACGTTGTACTCGGCGTTAGACGCTGCGAATAAGGATTTCATATCTGTTAAAATGAACCCAAATATCATCTCTAAGCAACTTATGTGCCTCCTGGTACAAATAAACTCCCAGTGGGTTCCGTTCTTGAATTTAATTTAATTAGAGGACTTCAATAAGTTGTCACTTTTTGCAGGGTCGAGATGAATTTTCTTACGTACCTAATTCTTTTTATGTCGGTTGCTATACATAGGATATGTACCTACTTAGTTAACAAGAAATTAATTATTTAGATGTAGTGTGCACATTCACGACGCCGCGTGAATGCGTGTGAGTTTAATTTTACCCCGAGATTATAAACAAATCAACAAATCTTTCGCGCTTATTTCTAAAAAAAAACTATACGTTTGCGCACAATTAGGTCTTTGCGTAACTTTTTGCCTTTTCTACAAAAACATTACCAGTAGTAGCACAGCTTAGTCTTAATTTATCATTTTAAAATAAATGAAAAACATGCGAAAGTACTAGGAGTCCATAAGAAACGAGAATTGTTATTGATAATTTTAAAAAACGGTTCACAGATCCCTAAAAAAATTCCTTTGAGAAACTCAAATGTTATTGAACACGATAAAATAGTTTTGTCCCATTCGCACGCGCCGCCTGCGTGTTTAATGTGAGAGAGATGGCAATGTTGTCGTCGTCCGTTCGGCTACTCTCTTTGGCGGTATTGGCGGCATCTTTGTACGCGCCGAAAGTCAAATTTAGGTAAATAAATAAATATAATTTTGCATTAGTGGATGACCAATAATCATACGATGCAGTCGCATGCCGTTCCGGTGTTTGTGATTTGGATTTTAAACATTATTTTATTGCAGTTGTGATAATCGTGTGTGATGGCATTTCTATGGTGATGGTGTTAAGTAATAGTGAATATTATGAGATGATGTTGTGTGTCGGAAGAGAGGACGGCCGGTAATGTGCGAGCTGCTCGCGAACTTTATCGTCCTCGATTTATCGCGGGTACCTAGAAGGAGCTGAGCGCCGACAGTTTCTACGGTGGCGGGCTTCCATCGGATAGTAGGTAGGTTCACATTCACAGAGTACTTTGTAACATAGACCAGGTACTGAAAGGTACATCGTCTGCAACAAACTGGTTCCACGCTTCTGGTTTAGGGGGTCGCCCAAACACTAGAGCTACTGGAGCATTTTGAAAATAACCCACGTAGGTACTAGCGCACTCGGCGAGCTGCATAAGCGCTGTATACCTCTAACCATATGCAAGTAGGTATGGCGAGTGTTGCAGAATGAAGTCTTCCGTCGCATCCAGGAACTGACACCTGCAGATATTTTGCCTCGCGTGACCTTCTGCTTTTTTCAGGCAAAATTTTAAGTAGGCAGGTACTAGGCAAACAGAGCGTTTCATTCACACACGCGCCGCGCGTATCGAAATTAGGTAGAATTAGGAAGAGAGGTACTAGGCGATTAGATTTACAGAAGAAGTCTTTATTAGTATTAGCAAGTGACATGGAATGTTATTGACCCTCGTAGTGTTGTAACACGTTTGTTATGATTTGAATTCGAGAATCATACGATACCAAGGATACCAAGAATTTGGTATCAATTCTTTGAGTAATTTATTTTGAGCTGAAACTTTGTGTAGAGATTCTATACCACCAGTAAACTTCAGGGCTTTTTGATGTATATACCCTTTTTGTTACACGTTGTATAAGTAGCAAACGAAAGAACTTTTAATACCTAGTATAAGTACCTACTAAGGTACTTACAATTTTAAAATTTATCATGATGTGTTTATAAAAGAAACAGACGTTGTTTATGAAATATTGTTCAGTTATCAAATAAACAGACTGATGAAATAAACAGATTTTTTGGGAAATATTTACCGACATACGTTTCAATGTTAGGTATTTATTTTAAGCGTGAGAACTTATTCTCTTGGTTTGTGTATAAGTCACAAATTATCCGGAGGCAGCATACCAAGTACCTACGTAGGTAATGCCAGACTGCCAGGACAAAAAGTACCGTATGATTCGGATCATATAGGTGCCATCGCCGTTTCTGCCTGATCACATAAAAAAAAAATTCGCTTGAATCCTGCGGCGCGGCGCCTTACCAAGTTGAAGTTTTAATTTCGAGTGCAAGCAAAAATGAACTTCAGCGGTGGTCGTAAGGAAACCGGCATGTGTTTCCTTCACCGTTTTGAGAGCAGTGGTGATGAAATAAATTACACAAAGTAATGCGCCTGGCTGGGTTTGAACCCGAAACCTACAACGCGTAAGTCGCGGCGGTTACCACTCGGCCACCTCTGCTCTCGGTTCGCGCCAGGCCTTGGTTCAGACCATGGTCCGGAGCGAGGAGGAGTGGCAGGCGGTCGCCTCCTTCTGCGAAGCAGTAATGCTAGCAAAGGAGGAGGCCGACCGCATCAGGCAACGGCGCCCTCACCGCCGCCGCCGCCGGGGTTCTAGCCCCGATTTCCAGCCACCGTAGACGCGGGCTCGTGGACAGCGAGCTATGGGTGGCTCGCTGTCCGATCGTCCGGTAACTGTCCGGACCGAGCCAAGGCGTCGACGGCACGCACTGTTCCTGCGCGCCTCAAGGAGTTGTCAGCAACAGGAGGGGCCCATCTTTGTCGAAGCCTACCGGGGTCGGGGTCATCCGAAAGGAAACTAGAGCTCCGGTATGAAGGCTAGAAGGAACGGCGCGGGGTTTTTAGTCAGTAAGACTCTGACACTGTCTCCCGCTCCACCCAAGAGCGGGTTTCGTCAATGATGATTTTCCCCGTCGACAGAAGAAAAAAAAAACCTCTGCTCTCGGTATATTATGTCCCTGACAAGGCTACAAAAAAGCTGATCCATTTTAAACACTAGAACAAATGAACTGAGTTTATCGCTCATTCGCCTCATTTAGCAGAACATAGACTAATCGTAGAGTCAATCAACCGGATAACAGGTACCTACGTGAAGTATGTACTCATCGTTTATCAGTCTTATGTCACTATGACCTCACGTTTGCTAGCTCCACACCTTTTTTAGGCCACTTGATTTTTAAAACACTGTCAAAACTGCTATTTTGCATTAAGTACGTACTCCATGATCAGACAATTGAAGGTTTTTACAGAATTTTTTAGAGTTCCGAAGCCGTTTTTAGAAAGTAAAAACGGAATCCTATTCGTCCCATTCCGGAACCGAGGCCTACCCAAGTCCCCACTTGGGTAGGACTTGTCACACAGCAAACGAAATTTTTCTGTCGTTTTTTGCTACGGACGGCACGGAACCTTTCATTCGCGAGTTCGACTCGCACTTGGCCAGTTTTTGTTAGGTACCTATGATGCAAACTACATGTCGGATTTTAGTGTTAAAAGTACTAATCGGAAAGAAGGTCTTGTTGTGATGATAGCTGATAAAGAGGCTCTAATACCCAATGTGATGGTACAGGGAATCGGTCGGATATGACTTGCACAAAATCCATCGCTTTAGGGCTCTTTAAAAGATCATCAATCATTGGAGAATCTTCATCTAATGACTATTATGAAAGAAGAGCTTTATACGTCAAACAACTTATTTTCTTATAATCTTTATTGTAGCTACATAACTTTTACAATTTATAAACAATAAGACAGCTGATGTAGGTACACAGGCGAGCTTAACCCAAAATTGGTTTTCTTACAGCAAACAATACTTATTAAATCTAAAAGTACATATGAAATATTCGTTAAATAATTGATTAACAAAAATCTTTGCGAGGTCAAAGATGCAGCGAACCAAGCATGTGCTGCGATATTTAAATACGATAAATAAAGGCAGCGTTGTGATGTAAAAACACTATACAAAAAGGCTTTATTCGAATATTTAAATAAATATTTTTTATAATAAATAATTATCCATCGACAGACGCCTTAATTCTCCAACATCATTTATCAGCAGAAGAATTTAAGAATCAATCTTATAAAGTTCCTATCGCTGGGACTCAGGCCTCCTCTCTTGGAGAGGGAATGGGCCGGGCCGTAATCCACCACGCGGGCCCGGTGCGGATCGGTGGATGTCACATATCTTCGAATTTTTGTTCCAGGACATGCCGGTTTCAAGATGTTTTCCTACACCGTTTTGAGAGCAGTGGTGATGAAATAAATTACGCAAAGTTATGCACCTGCCTGCCAATCAGAGCCCGTGGTCTACAACTCGTAAACCGTTGCCACTCGGCCATCACTGCTCTCAACTCCGATGAGTTATCTGTTATATTCAATGATACCCTGAGTTAATTTAAGCAATTTTCTCTTTTCAGCATGTCATCTAATACTATACGTATTAGCTGCCGCTTTCGGCATCGCTAATTACGTATTCCTACAAAATGCGATGCAATTAGTTGGCGACAACTGCCTTTTATATCCTCGTCAACTCGAGTTCCATACTGTTGAGCTTCCTGAGACTCCTGAAAGTGAAAACTACAATGACATACATGAATTTACTAAGAATGTAACTGATGATGCTCAAGATAATGCAACCGTCTCTGCAGATGAGGATGGAAAAGTGAAGAGAGAGACGAATGACAATGACACTGCCGTTACTGAGGGCACATTAGATGGAGAAGCATTCTTTACCGGTAAGTTGTCTGCTCATTTTAACAGATCTTGCCGATAATTCACTTTACATAAGTAAAACAAAGTCAATTTCAGCATCTATCTCGACGGGTCCCAAGTAAGAAATAAAAAAAGACGAAATATACAAGGTTATTTGTAAAACACTGGCAACCTCTCAGGACTATGATACTAACATAGTAAACTTCAACTTTTGTTCTATGACTAAAAATTTATCATATTTTAGTTCATCAGATTTTCACATAAATATTTAAATTGAACGTTCTTATATGTTACGAAGTCTATGCGAAGCAAGCGATAGTACAATATCTGAGGTGAACGGGATCGGGCGGTAGGTGTGGTTGCGTCGCGTCATACAGACGTAGTTAGGTATAGCAAAATACAGAGTTGAAATGTGTTAGATAGAGCCACGAAATCTTGAAGGTTGGTTTTTGGTGCTTGAATTATGTTTTATAAAAAGTCATACTCGTCGAACATAAGTTGTGGTTTATGATGTTAGTAATACAGTCCTGTAAAGGTGTTAATGTTTTACAAATAACCCGTATATTTTCAACGTATTCGACACTCGTATTTTACATAGATACTAAAAATTATATGACAGCACTTTTTTTTGTTAAATATCCTTTTACTTATTGAAATATACAATCGAACACTATCTCATTATTTACACAGATCTTCAAAACCTCATACCGTAAATCGGTAAATTTTATATACGATTTTGTTCTTGAGAGCCGTCGATATGTTCATCTGCTAACATGTTCAAACCACGCAACGGATTTTGAAGTGATTTTCATATTAAATAGAGTAATAAAGAAGAAAAATTTATGTGTACCTACAATTTGCACTTGTGCGATACCGAGTGGGTCACGTCAAGTCACGTGTACCCATCATAACGTAGGTCATAGTTATTATTATAAATAACAGTTTTACGAGGCTTTCAGGTCTAAGCAGTAAAAATATTAAAACAATAGAAATTGGTAGGTACTTAGTTGACTCAATTATATTTTATGATTGGTATCAACAAGTAACTTTATCACTCGCTTATTGTCAACATCGAGCATAGTTTAAAAGCTTGTTGCTTCATCTAACGCAATGAACGCGATGTTTGATGAAGAGGCAATTAAAAAAAAAGAGCTTATGCCTGAAAACTCTGTTAACATTGAGTAATTCCGTGATTTACTCGAATTTTCACAAAACATGTTCCAGGAAATACATGTTTTTTTTTAAATCTGAAAATTCAACTGATCTCTTACCTTTTCTGATCTAAATTCTTTGTTAAGGTCCTGAAAAACGTCCCGTCGGCAAACCTTGGATAACTCATCTCTCTATAACTCTCACCGCGAAAAGGAAACTCAAAAGTAACAGGAATTATTTCCCTAGCGTGTGAATTAACTAACAATGTTTGTTCGAAATATTTTAGTGGGTGATTAAAATTAGTGACATTTTAGTTGTGAGTAATCCATCACGACGTAGAGCAGGGAATTGTAGTTGCATGATTTTGTTTCTAGAAAATAGAAAACCCCGTAGCATCGACTAAAAATTGATATTTTTTATAGTTTAAAGACCTCTTTTAAAATTCTGTCGGATTGTGAACCTCAGATATTATACCTTAGATATACCCTAAAAGAATTTCGCGGCTCTTTCAAAACCGCATCATAATTAGCTCCAATAACTTATGCGTGGTTAGCATTTACCATTGCTTACTCAGCTCTACAACGCCTTCGCCTTTTCATCTAGACTGCAATGATAGATTTCGTCCACATGTAAATTGTACCTGCCGAGGCCAGATCTTAGAATTGACCACTTCATGATATAGCCAACTAAAACTGGCCAGACGCTAACATTTGATGATATGTCAATCCTCGTTTGGCTATATCATTGATGTAGGATTTACAGGACACCGCAAAATTTTGACCGTTTTAATCCCGTGGTGGGTCGATCCGGTATATGGAACACTATCGATTTGTAACGATAAAATTAAAAAATAAAGTACCTTCTTTTTAAAACTCGTGTTAATTTACGCATGTACGTAATTAATTTCTTTAAGAAAACGTCAACTGAGCGAGTCTAATGACCTGTAGGTAGTAGTCAGCATTGCATAATAAGTACCTACAGGTCATTGGACTCGCTCAAATTTTAGCGGTGTATATGGTCTAAAGGAAGTAGGCCAAACGAAGATTGAAGTATCATCAAAGTTTTACTTGAACATTTTTTCATGAAGTGTTCAATTTCGGTATGGCCGCGACATATCTACTATTTTAGCTTTGGTCAGTTCTATTAACTTATTTTCCTCTTCAAACTCTTTTCAGAGAACAAAACGCACCGCTTGGCGTTGGACGCATCGAGGACGCTATTCGAGATGAACACCGACTGTGACTTTGCCGAGTACATGCCTATTGTGTCCACGATCTTCGCTGGGGTCTGGATCACCCTGTTCACAATGTGTCCGCGGGGAGGTCACACCAGAACCGGGTTAGTCATTAGCCATTATCCCCTCATGACGATTAAGAGGAAAATGATTTAATTTTATAAGTTTCCGTTAGTTATGACGAATTATTTGGTATGGTAATCCTCTATCCAAAAAAATATTGACTAGTATTTTATATTTTCTATTGATAGATTCGCGTTAGACCACTATATCAAATGCAATGATGCACTCGTAGAGTCGAGGATTCAGTCTTGAGCATCGATGCCGAGATGCTTACCGGTCAGTTTTCTACCGATTGCATTTTGAGGAGTTTGCGTCGGGATGGCATAGCCTAATTCCGTCAAGCCCGTTCCCTCATCAGACCATCGGCGACACGCCAGTATATGGTGGACATCCCTCTTATACGCACAAAACATTTTAGGAACACATTAATTGTGCGTGGTGGAGGAGTGGAATTCCCCGTCGGAATCTGTGTTTCCTGATATCTACAACCTGGGGATCTTTAAGTCAAGAGTAAATAGATTACTTCTAGGCAAGTGTCGCTTAATTTAATCTGTCAAGTACTGTTCTTCTTGACAGTAATAACCCTATCAAGAAAAACAGAGTCCAGCAGGAAATTGTGCTCTGTATAGAAGAATGCACAATTACCATAGGAATGCTTTATAAATAACTCTATTTTCTGCTTATCTTGCAACATTAATTAAACTACTTTGGTATTTGACCCAACCACAAAAGGAAACTAATTGAGACAGCCCATAATCCGTCCGATAAACTTTTAAATAATTCTGGAGACAACCACAAATTATAAACAAGACAGATTCGTAATTGGAACAACAAAACAACAATCTTTGGCCACTGTCCAACGAGGTCGGTATTCGGAAGACTTGACAAATCTCGTTAACGATGTCTGTTAATTAAAAAAGAAACTTGTTTATAAATAAAATCACATAAATAATAATTCCTAATTTATTTTAAATACCAGTAGCGGTAGTTTTAATGCAAAGTTTAATGAAAAGGCAAAATTTTAAAATAATATTTTTATTTTTTTTTAAATAAAAATTCAGAATCGGCTACTGAATAGAATAAGCTAAATAAAATTTAAAAAAATAATTCAAAGACTAATATAGTGTGTCATATTATTGCCTATATAGTTAATATTAGTTAGGATAAATCTTACAAATTTCTGAAAAAGATACATTGATCAACTAATTTATCGGTTCAGTTGATTGGATTGGAAGTACTGATTAAATGCAGTCTTAAATTATGATTGTAACTTAATTTTCTATTTGGGTTATAAGGTTGTACATTATCCCAGTTATTGGCACTTTCAAATCGGCTTCAGCTATGCAGCCAAGCTTTATTATGTACATTTTGTCTGTTTCAGGCTGCAACAGCCATGGCGTATCCTACCTCCAGCGCTGGTGTTCGCGCTGGTGATGGTCGGCGTCACTGGCCACAGCTTCACCCTGACCAACGGAGGCCTGCACGCTTTCTGCGCAGCCTTCTACAACGCCACTAATTCAACCACGTAAGTTGGTGCAGCACTAAAAACTTACAAGCGACTCTATTAACTAAGGCGCTTTGTCTCTTCAAAATGTATGGGAATTACATCATCTCAATGTTAAGTCACGTGGTCAGAACAAAGGAATCGGAGGCGTTACCGACTGTAGAAACAGATTTGAAACAAACTTGGCTAGGCGCGGTGGATTACGGCCCATTCCCTCTTCCAGAGAGGCAACAGCCAAACTGCCGTCCACTAACTAAAAGGCAGCTAAGTGCAAAAAGTATTTTTCGAGAAAACACAAAAATTGGGAATTGATGTCTCTTGAAAAGTATGCCACCTAGGAACAAGGTTACAAGTTATATATGTAGGCATAGTCTTTGTGCACAATATGTGATATATTTTATTAATTTATATTTATTATATTTTATTTCAATTCATTTTCTAACTTTTAGCTAAGCAATTTAAACACAGACATTGTGATTTAATGTTCTGTATCTCAAAAACTATCAATCATAGAAAAATGAGTCTTAGACCAAAAGATAGAGCATCAAAAGTTGTATAAGACTACATTAGAAAGTGAAAAACGACCAACTGTGGCTTAATGGCCTTTTAGTAAGTGGACGGCAGCAACGGTGATCCAACAGTGGGAACATTACAAAGCCGACTATGCTATATGCTAATCGCGTAAGAGCTGTTGTATGAAAAAAAGTGAAAATATATGTCAAGTTGCATTTGATCCCCTTAAGTACCACACATTGTTTAGCATTACGACCATACGACTGAGAACTTTATAAAACAACAAGCCGTTACTGGATCCAGGAAGTATCGAGAAAACATTGTCGGATAGACAAATAGGGGGCGAAGTGGGCCCTCGCTCACGGTCTCACACCTAAAGGGGCTTCGTACAATCGAGACTCTTTAAGAACGAGGGATTTTTTTTAAAAGGCTCGCGTTTGACCACTATTTCACCTGATCGTAAGCGACGAATTAAGACGTTATTGAATCCGAAAAGTGTCGAGAAAACATTGTAGGATTTTAGGTAGACAAAAACTTAGAGATTAGCTAGTCGTGGGCGAAGTGGGCTTTCACGCGGCGGCTTGCACCCAAAGGTGCCTCGCGCAAGAATAAGAATGAAGTTTTTTTTATAATTCAAAGGCTTGCGTTTGACCACTATTTCACCTGATGGCAAGCGACGATGTGGTCGAACACTGGGTTGTAACAGTCACTGTCTCGTTTTGAATTTATGAAAAAAAAGCCTCGCTAATGTGCCTTTGCACACGTCTAAATTGGTCCGCGCTACGCCTCTGATAGGACACATAGTATAAATCCAATACTATACCATGGCTGTACTAAGATAACTTCCATTAATTCCAGATGTTCTTCAGTGGACGCATTCCTAGAACCGAGCTGGAATGCCACGTGGAGTTTCGGCGGGCGGGTGGCGGCGACGCGCGCCACGTGCGCGGGCGTGCTGGCGAGCTGGGCGTGCGCCGCCGCGCTGCTGCTGGCGCGCTGCCTCGTCGCGCCGGACTTCGTGCTCAGGCGGACTGACGTCTACCTCACTAAAGACCCTCAACAAGTTAGCACTTCTTAAGCGGGAACTACGTTAGACTGACGCACACGTGGGCCACGCCATTTGTAAGTAGAGTCGCGTCGCGTGGTGTGTATTTAATGTACCTCTACAATCTAGTTGGCTTATAAAATATATAGAGACCGACGAGCCCAGATCAGCGTACGTGGCCTACGTGTGTACCTAGTTCTTCTTTTATTCTTCTAACCCATATCTCTCTAATACTTACTTAAAAATAACTGTATTTATTATCTAACTCCTCCGAAATAGCTTGATCAATTTTTATGGTTTTTTTGTGTATAGCCCTTTAGGCAATTTTTTGGCCTCCTACCGCTACCTCCAACTTTTTTTTGACAATTTAAATTGCAGAACAAGGTTTGTCGAGGCAGCTAGTATTAAAAAAAGGGCACCTATAAATCAGACGAAGGTAGTGGAACTGAGTGCTCACAGCAACTAGACATTTGAGTATCGCAGAGCCTCATGAGTGCTGTTTACACTTTTCATATCACGGTGGTGAGAGGTTTTTTCCCAGCGTTTGAGCTGTAGGTTGCAGACTAAGACTAACAGTGACAGTAACACGTGCCCCGGGGCCTCCAAGCTCGGGGGCCTCCAAAACTTGATCAGCAAAACCTTTATAGAATGAACGAACATTCATCAAAACATTTACTTAGTATTTAGTCACGTTATCACGTAAATAACGAGTGCTCACTGTGAAGAATTTCTCATTTTTTATTGTACACATAAAAAACATGTATACAGTGATTAATTTAACAATTTATGTTTATGTAAACAACAAGATTTCTCCCAGCAAATCTTTGAGTGAAAGAAAGAGATCATATGAGTAATTGGGGTTTCAAGTGCCTCATCTTAAAAAAACGTACTAGTACGTAGGTATATTGATCACCAACCAACCATTTTAGTAGGTATAATACCTGACTATAACAACTCATCTTTAAATTATTTACAGAAAGTCATCCCCCACCTCTTAAAGACTCAAAAATTTCACAAGCGGTCGAACCAAAGCTCGCCGAGCAAGCGCGACAACGCATCAATGCGATCAGAACCTACGGTCACCACGGAGCTGGTGACGGCTTCGGTGGAGGCAGGGCAGGACTCTATCCCTACATCCTTGACGGTGACGCCTGTCACCTCGCCGCGCAGAACTGACGACATAGAGATGACGTACACGTCCCAAGAACGCAATCACAACCAGTAAAAGATTAAAGTTTTTCTTTTGATTATGATGTGAAACTGTACCACTATGTACTCGCTTTCAAGGACTATGGGGCCTGCCAGGCTTGTGATTGTTAAGCCAGTCTTTTTCATGTCGACTCTATTGATCTTTTCTATGTTTCGCACAACAAGCGGATTTTTACTAAAGTCCCTGGCACCATCCAGACAAGCAGAGTTCTACAAGATAAATATAATAAAGAAAAACTTGACAAATTACTAAACATGATATTTTTCGCTACGCTCAACGGAAGCGATTATCGCCTAGTCTGAAGTTCATAAAGTAAGTTAGTCTCAGTGGCGGTACTATGGGGTAACAAGGCTGGCAAAATGTCACGGGACCCCGGGCCGACAGGGTTCCCGGTCTTAGGTCTTAAGCCAACAATTAAAATAAAAACTAAATCACAACGTGACGAGATTTATCGGGGGCCCCATCCAATCAATTTGCCACGGGCCTCAGATGATATACCTAGTTACGCCACTGGTCAGTCTATGTGTTATTATAATTAAGTACATCTAATAATATTAATTCGTAAGTAGGAAGGTTCTTTCCTATCGTTATTTTTGTATTCTGAATAAAAATGAATCTTCCAGTGAAGTCTTACTTGCAGAGTTACTTAAGTTTACAATTATTTTATAAATTTTATTGTTTGCCATTTAATTTACAAATAAATATGTACAAGCTATAAATCGTGACAATTTTATTTCAATTCCGAACATTGAGGGTGAGGCGATTGCATGTCCAGAATATTATGTCTATCTTGGCCAAACAGTCTCCAGTCGAGTCAGGCGTCGCCATTGACCAGATATAGAAATTGCTCGGGGCGCACTGAAAGCACGCGGAGGAACTTTTTTTCAATGAAGGATTAGGCTTCCCAAAGAAGATCTCCCGCTATGCAGAAAATATATGCAAATAATGACAAACAAATCCCGAAAAATGTTTATGGACGTAAGCCTCAAGTACTTTGGACACAAAGGGAAGAATATAAAAAATTGCATGAAAATAGTTAGGTAAGGAGGGGTGGGGAACAGAGATTTTAGGAAGTAGACAAACGTTAGGCATACGCCACAAAGATGGGAATTGTTCGAAATCAAGAGGAAAAATTAATAATGTGAAAGAAGAAAGATCAACATATAAGTATCACTAGAAGATAAGTCAATGCTTGAACTTTATAGACACGATGATCTTTTTGATTATTTTTGACAATTTATACAATTTCCTTGCTACCAACCTCCAATCAAAGAGTGACATATCGGTTAAATGACAATAATGGCAATGTCTCACTGTTAGTCTGCCCTACCAGATAACAAAATAAAATTATTAAATTCCCACAATGATTCCATTTGTGGGTCGGATAAATAGACTTTCAGTCTGTAATAAATTCTGTACTTTCTTTAAGTCATATGAAGTTCCGGCAAAAGTGTTATACCCATTAAGAAACCGAGGACTAGTTAAAGTTAGTGGTCCTGAAGCATCACAATTTCTGCAGGGTCTTATTACGAATGACATGAATAACTTCGACGAAGGCGCTACATCCATGTATGCGATGTTTTTGAATAATGACGGTAGAGTTTTATACGATACTTTAGTACACAAGTGGGGATGTAAAACAGGCAATGAATTCATGCTTGAATTCGACACAGGTATTAAATATTTATTACAACAACATCTAACGATGCACAAGTTAAAACAAAATGTTAAAGTTGAAAATGTAAGTGAGCAATACAAATTGTGGGTATTCATAGCACCTCCGAACTTTGATAACGATTTTTGCGAATGGAATATGGAGCAAGAAATTAATGTATACAAGGATCCACGGCTGGCAGACCTTGGACATAGGCTGATAACTACACCAGAGATGGGGCAACTCAACATGCGCCAAGCTTTGGGACAGGATACTGTTATTGAAGTTGATGAACAGGAGTATGCAGTTCTGAGGTATAAGTTAGGTGTCAGCGAAGGGGCTGCGGATATATTCCCCGGTACTTGTTATCCACTAGAGCTTAATTGTGACTACCTGCAAGGAATAAGTTTGAAAAAAAACTATTATATTGGCCGAGAATTAATAAATGCTTCTATTGAACAAGCTGGTGTAAGAAAAAGAATAATGCCCATTCATTTCTTGAATTTAAACTCAGAAGAGGAAGATTTTGAAAAAGATGATAAAATCTGGGCTAATAGAGAGTTTGGACAAGTGTATGTGGGCAAGTTGAAAAATCACGTGAATAGTTTTGGGTTAGCTTTACTAAAAGTAAAAGAGGCTCTAGAAGCGAAAACTTTACATATTGGATCATGCCCGATTGTAATTTGTCAGCCGGATTGGTGGCCCAAAGAAATTCTGAGTGCAGAACAGTAGTTTGCAAGTAAAACTGATGATAATCAGACGTAAAGCATTTACCTATTTCAAATAAACCATTAACAGACACTGTTATATTGTCCAGAAGTCGGCCAGCCAGAAAGATGCTGCCAATTACACATTCCAAAGCGTAGATCTATATAGAAAAGAACGTGCAAGATTGTCCATAGACAGTCTCGTTTTTTTGTGTACCTTTTACAAATAAAGGCTGTTTGTGTGACATATTTCTTGTCGCTTTTATTTTGACTTCTTTTATTTATTTCGGCTTCGGTTATCCCCGGTTTGGTTTGCGGGCCCTAGCCATACGTTTCTTTATTTAGGTTCTGTATCTTAAAGGCATTGACTTTAATGTACCTATTTTGTTGTTTTAAAGTCGTTTTGAAATGTAACATGTTACATTGTGAAAGGGATTTTTTTTTACCTAAGTTTTCTTCGTTTTATCAACTATAGTCAATGTTATGTAAGTAAGTCACTGGTGTAGTACCTATATAAATAAATACATGAATAAACATTGTGTGTGTGTCCTCTCAGATGGTAAAGATTTAACCTTTATCTTTCTACTGCTAGTCTGCTACAGTTTTCGTTGTAGCTATATTTACCTCTTTATTAGTAGTTCATTCAAGTTCCTTTCCTGACGAAACTTAAAAAAAACCGTTTTGTTTTGCCATTCAGTGTCTATTGTTATATAGCATGCTATTTAATTTCTACATTTATTTATAATCTATACGTTAGATTTGTCTGGTAGCATAGAATGATCGGTTTCAATGATGTAGTTATTAACTCGATTTTGAAACGTTGTTAGGTAGGTAGCGTACAACTAAGATGTTAATCTATAACTATTTAAAATCCGTTTGTAGCAGTTTCTATACCATTGTTGAAAAGTTAAAAACAAATATTGTAAAGTAAAAATCCGCCCCTAAGACGACCCACTGACCAGATTTCCTGAACATAACATCACTTTGTGTATTTATTGATTCAAGACCTTATTTGTCATACGACCGTTTTCGCATGCATGAAGTATTTTGTTACTTGGGGTCATGAATGCGTTTCATGACCCCAAGTAATATGGGAAGGGACTGGATAGTAAAACGATAGTTGATAACGGATTACCCTAGCATGAACTAGTTTTCTTTTTCTAGTCTAAAAACCTCGGTTTCATAATAAGGTATCTTTTTATTTTTAAATATGTCAATGTCACATGTCACTGTCACTAGTTTCAACAGCTGTCTCCCGGTGTCCCTGAAATAAAAAGTAAAAAAAAACAAAAAAATATGTGAAAATTGTAAACCTAAACTCTAATTACAAAGTATTTCGTGTTTACTAGTGTGTACAGGCTATTTATAATATCCTACAATGATTCCGTTTGTGAGTCAGGTAAATAGATATTCACTCTTTAGTAAATGGTCAACTTTCTTTAAGTCCCACGAAGATCCAATGAAGGTGTTACACCCTTTAAGAAACCGAGGCCTTGTTAAAGTTAGTGGCTCTGAAGCAGCGCTATTTCTACAGGGTCTTATTACGAACGACATGAATCATTTTGAAGAAGGCGCTAAATCCATGTATGCTATGTTTTTGAATAACAAGGGCAGAGTTTTATATGATACTTTAGTACACAAGTGGGATGGTGAAGCGAACAATGTATTCATGCTAGAATGCGACAAAAGTATTCAACATTTATTACAACAACATCTAAAGATTTACAAGTTGAAACGAGACGTTAAAGTTGAAGATGTAACAGAGCAATACAAATTGTGGGCATTCATAGCACCTCCACAATTTGATAAGGA
Source organism: Mythimna lalbum (assembly GCA_949319445.1). Taxonomy (NCBI): domain Eukaryota; kingdom Metazoa; phylum Arthropoda; class Insecta; order Lepidoptera; family Noctuidae; genus Mythimna; species Mythimna lalbum. Next base: position 8,801,302 of record OX439363.1, read on the forward strand.
TTTTAGTGAAACAATTTTAGACCAAAAAATTAGTGCATTCAAGGATCCACGGCTGGCAGACCTTGGTCATAGACTGATAACTTCACCAGAGATGGGTCAACTCAATATACGTGAAGCTATTGGAAAGGATACAGTTGTTAAAAGTGATGAACAGGAGTATCAATCTCTGAGGTATAGGTTAGGTGTGAGTGAGGGCGCTGAAGATTTGTTCCCTGGTACTTGTTTTCCCCTAGAAGTTAACTGCGACTACCTCCATGGAGTCAGTTTTCATAAAGGCTGTTATATTGGTCAAGAATTAACTGCTCGTGTACACCACACTGGTGTAGTAAGAAAAAGAATAATGCCTTTTAAATTATTGGATATACGAAAGAAAGAAGATCTTGTCAAAGATGCCACAATTTGGGGTACTAGCGAGAAGGGACGAACTAATTTGGGCAAGTTCAAAGGATATGCGGGTACTTATGGAATAGGTTTAGTTAGGATAAAAGAAGCACTAGCAACACCATCTGTAAATATTGGTCCGAACATAGGGGAAATTATTAGGCCACATTGGTGGCCAGTAGAAGCTCCTAAAGAAAAGTTTACTACAGTAAAAACTGATAATGATACACCCATTGAAAGCAAATGATGTCATCTCTTTTACAATTTAAAACTTTAGGTAATACATTTTCTGAATAAATCATTAGTTTTAGTAATTGCTATGTTCATGAAATGTATATAATGTATTTAGTAGAAGGCTTTATTGATTGAAAATTAAATTACTGCTGAAATTTTTTCCTCTTGGCTTGAGTTCTAAAGGGTATAGCCGGATAAGTATGACGATCCGGCCCCCAAACGGGAACCTATATTGAAACTTATGTTCTAATATCGCCTTGATGTACAAACACAAATTATGTACTTTTCGCGGCTAGCTTTCGCTTTGACCTTGAGATATGGGAAAAAATAATCGCATGCATGACTTTTATTCAAAGTCATATATCTCAAAAATGAATTACGCTAGAGAGTTGAGACCACCGCGAGTTTTTAGATTACATTGCAGAGTATATCATATATTTTTTCAAATTTTTAGAGTAATTTTTTTTTTCAATTTTAATAAAACATTATGCGTACCAATATTCGAATAAAATATCGATATATTGATATTTTCTCAACAGCCCTAACGCCCCGTGTCGCAGACAAAACAGTTTTGTCTAAGACGTCTTGTTTCAAGTGAGCGCTGGCCCTAGGATTAAGTATAGTTTTTTTCTGTCATAAAATATAATAAACAACGTGAAAACAAGTCTAAACTTGTTTATGTACAACTCCTTCGACGAGCGATAACATTTTGTTGTTGAGTCATGTTTATATCTAAAGTTACAAGGTGCGAAACACTTTTAATTTTTTTTCAAAGTGTTGCACCAACTTTTTTTTACCAAATTTTTATGAGTAATAGAACACGTAAACTTATATTATTGCATAACAGCATAACATATATTATTTTCGTGATTGTAAGTCTCAGAGAACACGAAAAAAAAAATATGATTTACTTATTTTTTAATTTTTTTTATATATAAATATACTCTAAAAATTTGAAAAAAATATATGATATACTCTGCAATGTAATCTAAAAACTCGCGGGGGTCTCAACTCTCTAGCGTAATTTATTTTTGAGATATATGACTTTGAATAAAAGTCATGCGTGCGATTATTTTTTCCCATATCTCAAGGTTAAAGCGAAAGCTAGCCGCGAAAAGTACATAATTTGTATTTGTACATCAAGGCGATATTAGAACATAAGTTTCGATATAGGTTCCCGTTTGGGGGCCGGATCGTCATACTTATCCGGCTATACCCTTTTTGTACAATTTTTATTTTCTACCAGTATTTTTAATGAGTTTTATAATGAAAATAGTTTGATTAAGTAATGAATTCAAACAATCTGGTTTAGCTTATAAAATGGCTAGTCTCTGTTTCAAATAATTTCAAAAGAAATTTTAATTTTGTTCATCAATTATTTAGAGGTAAGTGCCTCTGAATAATGGAAGAACCAAACCAACTGAGATTCCTCATTATTCATTTGTAAAAAATAGAATGAAATTGCAATTTGAATTTGAGCAATTTTATTATACTTGTGAAAACTAAGAAAAATTGTTGTGTGTAATTTGCTGTATTACTAATTCTTTATTGTACACACGAAAAACTTAACCATACTTAATACATTCATATGTAGATAATTCTTATCAATGTAAAATATTTTTCTTACAGTAACACTATGGAAGCTTCAACACCAAAGGAAGAGCCAGTGCAGATAGTCTATGATTTTAAGTGTACTTCATGTGGAAGAGATGAGAAGACTCACTACAAAGGGACAAATCCACCATTTTCTCGCAATGTAGTGCTGAAGTACCCAAGCTATGTGATGAAGGACCCCTTTAGTCCACCAGGAAAAGGAGAAATTCTGGTCCTAGGATCTGATTGTGCTAGCTGTGAACGAACTGTGTGTATCAACAAAGAGTGCAGTTTATTTTATAAAAAAACATATTGCTTAGATTGTGCAAAGAAATTAATAGAAACATTTCCTGTTGAAATAAAAACTAAATTAGCTCAAATAAAGAAGAAATAATTTATATTTTGTTTTATTTTACTCAAAAGCTCTGAAGTAGAAGCCGTCGTCTCGCGCGGCGCATTGAACGCGTAGGTCCAGTGGAAAGAGTCCAGATAAATACTACATAGTTGAGATAATATTTTAGAGGTACGAGGTACTTACGCTGACCAGGGTATAAAGTCCTGCAAAGCTCCATCTCAAAAGGGAGGATTCTCCGACCAGACGGACGGATGTTATGTCTGGTCTGGGCTGGCTCGTTAGTTCATTTCGGGCTCATTCTCCGTCTCCAATGTCTATCCATTTCTCATACATATGACTGGCCTGTTGGTCTAGTGGTTAGTGGCCTTGACTGCTATGCCGGAGGTCGTGTGTTCGATTCCCACCAAGATTCCACCCACGAATGTTTGTGTGATGAGCATAATCATTTGTTGTGTCTGGGTGTAATTCATCTAAATGTATGTATTTAGAAATATATAAGTATCTTTATCAGTTGTCTAGTACCCATAACACAAGCTCTGCTTAGCTTGTGACTAGATTATTATGTCTCTAATATCCATCCATTTCTCATTCATCTGTTTCCAATGTCTATCCATTTCTGATTCATCTGCCACTAACGTCACCATTTCTCATTCATCTGTCACTAACGTCACCATTTCTCATTCATCTGTCACTAGAATGTTTCTTTTTCTCATTCATCTGTCTCTAATATCCATCCATTTCTCATTCATCTGTCTCCTATGTCTATCCATTTCTCATTCATCTGTCACTAATATCTCCACTTCTCATTCATCTGTCTCTAATGTCCATCCATTTCTCATTCATCTGTTCACAAAGTCTATCCATTTCTCATTCATCTATCACTAACGTCTCCATTTGTCATTCATCTGTCTCCTATGTCTATCCATTTCTCATTCATCTGTCACTAATATCTCCACTTCTCATTCATCTGTCCCTAATATCCATCCATTTCTCATTCATCTGTTCACAATGTCTATCCCTTTCTCATTCATCTATCACTAACGTCTCCATATGTCATTCATCTGTCACTTATATGTATCCACTTCTCATTCATCTGTCTCCAATGTCTATCCATTTCTCATCCATCTGTCACTAATATGTATCCACTTTTCATTCATCTGTCATTAACGTCTCCATTTCTCATTTATCTGTCTCCAATGTCTATCCACTTCTCATTCATCTGTCTCTAATATACATCCATTTCTCATTCATCTGTCACTAATGTCTCCACTTCTAATTCATCTGTCTCCAATGTCTATCCGTTTCTCATTCATCTGTTACTAACGTCTCCATTTGTCATTCATCTGTCACTACAGTGCGTTTCACTTAAGAAGTTCCGTTGCTGTGATGTTGGCAATACGGAAAAACAGTGTAGCAATATTTTAGCAATTAAATTACTTAATTCATGAATCCCCAAGCGACCACCGGTGGCCGCGCATCTATTGTCTTACTTTTGTGTCTCTAATTGACGGTATCTGAAGGGTTAATATTAGGGAGATTAACTGATGCTTCGTTACTTTTAACAATCGCCTTTTTAAATTAATTTTTTAAACTATTTTTGAAAAAGTATAGGACGCTGGGCTCCATTCCGATTGACCTGCCATTCTTTCAAATACCGAAAACGCCACGCTACAATATCGTACCTCTCTCTCTATTAACAACTTTCTTTTAGACCTGCTTTTTTAAATAAAATCCCATTCCCCTCATAATTCTACAAAAAGTGTTGCAACTACCGTTAAAATCGATTTCGTTTCGCATTTCGGGGAATCATTTTGGTAGAGTAGGCAACTCTTTCCTTTTTTCCCTTCTTTTTTGTGTAGACAGACAGGGGAGCCAACATTACGCCAAAGGAACTTCTTAAGTGAAACGCACTGTAATATCCATCCATTTCTCATTCACTAATTACCGAACTGCGGTTGCGTATATTGTAAGCTCTACATAATACGTTGCCGCCGAATTGCCGCTGAACTTACGCCAGACCGAAGTTCAGCTGTATAATGCAATGTTATTTCAGCATAATGTGTCGTCACTTTCGTCAGTCATTCAAATAGCACAGGTGTAATTATGACGAATTTCAGCCGCGTTTCTTCGGCATAGTGTGTGAAATAAAACACTTTTGTATAAAATACTGTTTACTTTGGCTTTCCAGTCCGATTTACAGTATTTTCATTAATTTTCACAAATTGTATTCAATAACACAGTTATATTCGACCGAAACTCTAGTTCCAGTAACACATTTTAATATAATACACAAAATTCAAAGCCATAAAACGAAATGGGGTACAACGTGACCACAATAAGTACCACAAACGTTTGCGATCATCTTATGCCACATCTCATTACAAACAAATTATAACCTTAAAATTAATAAAGATAATTACAGCATAGTTATATTAAGTTGTATATATTAATAAGCTCTAAAAACAGGACAAACTTAAATACACGTTTTGTCTTATGTTCCAGTCACTCCGATCAGATAGATAGCACCACATTACTTTCATACCCCCTCAAACTGTCCAGTGACTGTCCACCGCATGCTGCGCCGATACGACCGTTATAATATAGGTACACGAATAAAATAAATCAATTAACATGAAAAATAAATGACATATTACTTTTGATAATTCGTATTAAGTCGAATTTATTGCTTCCTTTAATAGCGAGGTCCACATGCAACTATTTGTAGCTACAACGGTGGGACGCGTGTATAAATATGATATTCGAGAGATCACCATTAAATACAATACATGGTGAATTACGTACAACATTTATTTTCACGTTTAAACATTTTAAACGACAAGTAAATTTGTGATGGACTATTAGCATAAATAGATCAGCTAGTGTTCACTATAAAGATATAAAATGGACAGGTTCCTTCGTAACGTCTTCAGGTAAATTGCCGTTATATACAATTAATATGAACCATACATTCTACGTGAGATTATATGATTTACAATTACTAATTATTTAAAATCTTATTGAAACGGGCAGTGTATGTGATTGTGTTGCCACCTACGCGAATATTATTCAAGTTTACATTAAAAGAACACCTATGTTAGCAGTTAAAATTGAATAATATGTTGAGAAGATTTCTAAATATGTATTACGGAAATATATCATCATCATCATCATCAGTCTTTCTTAATGTCCCCACTGCTGAGACTCAGGGCTCGTCTCTAGGAGAGGGAACATTAAGAAAGGCGGATATATATATACTTTTAGATAAAATTTTTTTACAGAGATATAGAAAGAGCTTGTAGATTCGACTATCACAACATACTTGCTTAATGTTCAAAATCTGAAAATCAAATAAAAGTTCGCGCCTGGACGGGTGTTTGTTTTGTTCAATATGTCGTTTAGCATTTTCATACATAGACACTATAAGCTGGGTGGGGTATTTTTGACTAATAAGATTACGATATTTAAGATAAATTAACAAAATGCTCACAGCCTAAATGTACACAGTAATAATTTTGACATACAGTATCAATTTAGCGACAGCCATACACTCACAAATACAGACACTAAGTTAGAAATGCACGTCAGTTGAAAGCTACAACTATTTATAAGAAGTCTACAAGTTTCATAACAGAAGACATATAACGTACGATGATGAAAATTACATTTACTTCACACTATATGAGCATATACTTTTTAATAGTTTTTATTATGAAAACTGAACGAAATAAAATTAAAACATATGACCTATCTCTATCAAAGAAAGTATTATACTTAAACGGTATAAAGCAGGAATTTTAAAAATACCACCTAGCGATATTGTATCGACTATTTCTCAAAATCGGTCGTAGATACGAGAGACCGAAATTATACAAAATATAAAAAAATCCGACCGTAAGATTCCTAATTTGGTTTCGCGTTTAAGGAAACATTATCTAATTTAGATAATATTGGAAAGAAGGAATACTACAGTCATTTTCCTAATAGCCGCCAGCTCCAGCTAGTGTAAGCTTACAAATTAAATAAATAAAAACACATAACGTTTAGTAGTTCTGTGAAACATGACGTATGTTTCAGAGGAGTACTAAAGAGTTTTTAATCTAAAGAGATGATGCAGTCATGTTTAGTTACAATTCAAATTAATTTTTAGAAGCTTTCTCTAGTTTAGATAGACGTGCCTTCAATGTAGCTTGCAATATTATAAATTAGTTTTTTGAGAATTCCAACTATATTTGCAGTAAATCGATCTATTTTTACGAAATCGTCTTATTACAGCAAATATAATTGTAACAGCCATAATGAGTGAAAATCAAAAGAGTAAAACAACGCAGAAATTTTGTGAATTTCAGCGTTGTGTTACATTGAATTTTTTAAAAGTTTTTTATTATTTTTTCTATTTTGCGAGCTACCTTGACAGAAGTAAAAGTTTTTTCTATAACTTATAAATTGTGCCTATTTCTGTCTGTCGATCGAAAATGATCTTTATCTTAGAACTAGAATATGTAGCGATGTAGTGGCACCTTTAGTTTAGATTTATTCTGCATTAAATTTAAATCCTGCACTCGCAGAAAAGAAACACCACAAGTATGAAAAACTATATAATCTTGGATTCCTTCTCTTGCTTAAAATTCTTTTGCCAATAATTGTTGTTTTGTTAATTATTTTTAAATTCTTATTTAGTAAATCAATACGTATTACGTCCGCTAATAATATTTTAATCATTATACATTATGAATTTTGCGGACTGCCTTTGAGCACCCCACTTATAACAACGTAATCGAAAGACACAAGGATGGCTTTCCAGCGAGTGCAGTTATTGTAGTCTAATCTATATCCGTCTGTAAACTAGAAACCGATATAGAATAGATAGTCATGTTATTCCTTCATATACTAAAAGTACGAGTCCGCCAGGCCAAAGTCCGCAACACGACAAAATTTGAAGAACGTGCTCGAATCGACCAATCACATTGCTTGAAATCCACAAGGCGTCGTCTGTGATTGGTCGATACACCACATCAGTCCCCACCGTTCTGTTCGTTTCAGTGGAAACGCCCCCTATCTCCAGCGAACGAGACGTGACGTTATAAAACCTTATTTATGAAAACCACGAACTGTTTAGTACCTGATAAGCAGATTTTTAATTAAAACTTTCTAGATTTTTATAAACAAGGGTTAACGTCTTTATCTCGCTTTAACCTCTCAGGCACCAGTGTACCACATATGGTTCACCTCATACGAGCAACTTAAACCTTATTACGTAAAAATAAGGTTAAAAATAAGGTTAAACTTAGCTGGTACCGAGGTGTAAGGAATGTGTTGGGGTAAGATCGGCATTGGGGTAAGAACGTATAAATACATTATACCTTTATCTAGCTTTATTTTTACTGCCAGCCACATTGCTGGGGTAAGGTGGAACATGATGACGCAGTACGCAATATGAGTAGCATTAAAAATAAAGCTAAATAAGTGGTATAATTTATATTTATACGTTCTTACCCCAATGCCGAGTTTACCCCAACATACTTTATCATATTTGGTACCCTGGTGCCTGACAGGTTAAAATAGAGATTTGTCGCGTGGCGCACGACAGCCCAGCCTTTGTGATGATACGTCTGGAATGTATTCTAAACATCGATGTTTTATACAAACTTTTCTCCTATTTCCTACAAACAAAATATCAGTAGACAAAGTCACTGTAATGTTTCCAATCCCTAACTAAATAATAAATTTTATCATTTACTTATTAAAACGCAGCGATCACAAATCTATAGTATATACATTTAACTTACACATAACATTAGCAACAACCAAAAAATATTAAATTTTTCTCACATCATTTGCACTTTCAAATGAGATGTCAATTTTAAATTAATCTTTATATATTTATAGGACAGTCTATGCAACGTATTCCAGGAAATACATAGGTACATGATATTGTACTAGCGCGGATGGTGGCGGTGGACGATTATCAACCTTATGACAAAGAGCATAAAAGTCAAAAGGTGTGAAGTGGTCAAACGCCATCATCCGCGGTTGTACGTTTATAATTTTGATATTTTATGTCTGAGGGGTAAACAGATCTTAAATCAAAGAACAAAGGTTTATACTTTGTTGAAAATTGTGTCGAGATCTTAGACGTATCGCGAGCACAGAGTCTTATAACCAGAATATGGACGATCGATTTCAAAATGTATCCTAGTAAATAGTTCGGTAGTCGATCGTGTTTTGGTCACACATGGAGCTAAATAGTAGTTTTATTTAATAGGTCAATGGTTTTATGTCATAATAATGTCGTAAATTCAGTCCTAGTATTTAGCACAGATGATAAAAGTATTTTTTTAGCTCTGTGCTCGTGAAATTTTTTGCACATTAATACATAGTTACGTAACCAATTCTCCCAACTAAAAACAACACTTTGTGGTTCATTTGGCAGTTCATTGAAACAAAGTGAAATACCGTTTACGGAGCCTCAGTTATGATATTTCGGTGGTCTGTGGTAGTGCTAGGGTTCGGGCGGCGACTGTGCGGGCGAGTCAGCGGCGGCGGCGGCGGCAAGCGCATCGAGCGCGTCGAGCGCGTGCGCCACGTGCGCCGCCGCGCCCGGCCCGCGCGCCGCGCCCGCCGCCGGCTCCGAGTCGGGCGACGCGGGCTCCGACGCCGCCTCCGAGCCCGAGCTGCCCGACGCCGACCCGCCCAGGGTCGCCGTGTTGCTTGGGCCGCCTGCGCACCCGCTTTCCGGCTCCGAGCTTTCTTCTTCTGTAAGTTACAATGTGATTGTTGTGTAAGTGCAACACGGACTCTTATATGAGCGATTCAATGCGAATGCGATTGCGAAGCAATTCACGAATTTAATGCGATGCGGCAGCTATATCCTACGTGCGCATCATTGCTACAGCTCATGTGAGGTTTACACGGGTGGCTAAAACCGCACAATTTTTACCGTGCGGCGTAAATCAATCGTCTAAATAGCAAATCAGCTATATCGCAAGTGACTAAAACCACTAGCTCCAAAGTTGGGTAATATCTTGGCCGCGCGGCAAAAATCGTGCGGCTTTAGTAACCCATGTAAACCTCACTTTATACACCGTTAAATTTTGATCGTTTTAATCCCGTGGAGGGTCGAACCGTTACATGAAACACTATCGATTTATAATATTTTTTTTTTTTTGTAACTCAAGCCAATTCTCGCATGAGTGAATAAATAATGCGAACCATTAGTAGGCACCATTCGACAACAATAACAAGAATATGCGCAAAAATATCGAACCAACTGATCACATTCGCCTAGCTCATTACCGCATCACATCCACGTGTGATGCTACCACAAAAAAATACAAATTATTTTCGTGCCGTATTGCGTAATGTTGAAAAAGCCTATTTCTTTTAGCACAAGTGTTTTTATTTCATCACCACTTCTTTCAAAACGGTTAAGAATAACATCATGAAAAAACTAGCATGTCCCTCCTTCTTCCTGTTCTTTTGTTATTTGGGGTCGGTGCCGGTTTCATTTTCGGTATAGAATGAAAAAAATCACCAGACATGTCATTTTGCAAACTGCACTAGGCCCACGTGGTGGATTACGGCTTACTTGCTTTCATTAATTAGTTCTGAAGCAGTAAGAATATTTGAAGCTTTTACATAATAGTAAATAACATCGCAGAGCGCTCGGTACCTGTAGCATGCTGCAGCCTCGCCCGGAGCGTGCGCGTGAGGCGCTGCAGCTCGCGCGCGCGCGGCGGCTCGGGCGGCGCGCGCGCGTGCAGCAGCACCAGCGCGCGCACCGGAGCCAGCAGCGCGCGGAGGGGAGCGCGCGTGGCCGCTGACATCACCTCCTCCAGGAGTGCCTCGGCGGCGCCGGAGCCGTGCCCAGAGCCGCTGTCAGTGCCGTCTGCGTTGTCGGAGCCGCCTGAACCGCCGCCGCCCAACTACAAAATAAAACATTTTTTAATACAAATAAAGAAAGTTTATAATTGCCACCGAAACGATTTTTTTCGTGATATGGAACCGAGTGTTGCAATGACAATTATCAAGCGACGTTTTTCAACACACTCACAAAGAAATAAATAAAGAGAATATACGGGTCGTAGGGTCGCTCCGCGCCCAACCTGATACGATAAATGTAACAAAATTATGGCAGGGGCGAGCGCTACCGCTTTTCTATACTAATGTGCAAAACAATAAGTTGCGTGCCAAAAGCGATAATTTTAACAGAACCCATAATAATAAGTAAGTAGTAACACGTCCAACCGAACATTTGTTCTACAGTACATCCATATTTCCACAGTTATTCAAAACGAACATACCTTAGGATAATAATGCTGCATGAACTGGTAGATGACGGGGTCCTCGAGCGACTCGCGTTCATCTAACAAAACCGCGTCTACATACTCCGTGGCCACGCTGCATTCTAATAGCATCTCCTCCAACTTGGAATCAGCCTGCAAAAAAAGAAGACAGTTATTTATTAACGAAACAAAGAAGGCTGTATCGATATTTTCCACCATTTTGTTTTACACACATGCGCGCACGCCAACTGCGTAATATCGACTGACAGATCGGATAATACGCCCGCGGCACACCTGTGCCGCTGTTGCACGGTGACGACGCCGTGCCGTTATATGGTGGCGGCGCCGAGCCGTGCTGATGGGGACGGGTCTAACACCAATTCATAGAACATTACAAACGAATAAAACCAACTTCAAAATCCTACCCCGCGAACATTTAGTCGCGCAGTTGCCAAACTCATGCCAGTACTTTCCAATTACATAATTATGTGTTTCTTCATATTTTTTACTTCAGACATTCAAATCTTTTTATTCTGATTTTTTTTTTAACTCTAAGGTTGAGGCCAAACGAGCGTAATTTTGTGAGTCGTGAGACGCAGAATTTCGGTCGCGTAATTTCTACTGCGGCAGACAATTCATTTTGCGTCGCCGTGTGATTGAAACAGGACTTTTGTATGAAACCGAATGCAACAGAAATTACGCGACCGAAATTCTGTGACGCAGGACTCACAAAATTACGCTCGTTTGGCCTCACCATGTGTTAATAATAACTTGAAACTTACCGGTGAAGTGGCTACGTCTCTCCAAAACGCTGCGAAGTAGTTGAACCGCAGTGGCACAGCTTCGAGTGCACACAGCGCTGACAGCAGCACCAGCTGTTCTGACATACAGCGCTGACTGCGGGCCACGCGGCAACATGTGTCTGAAATATAAGTGTTTATTATTAAAAAACTTCCTGAAAAATGCGCTTCATCTTCGAAAATAAGTGCTTGCGATGAGAAATAATATACAAAATCAACTCCCAAAATAGAGAAAAGAGCCTATACTCGTATTCCTATATTCAACCTGTGCAATGAGAGCTGTGAAGATAAACAAATAAATAATAAAAAGTTACTGTCTTTTTTTATACAAGGTGTAACGTTAAATGCACAAAACCTGAAATTAGTTTGATCAGAATAACGAGCAGAATTAATTAAACCACTTTTTAATATATGTTACATTTTTCAAAAATATCTTTATCAAAAACTTCGACCTGTCTATTTAAGAATAGGTCAAGCCATCACGTGCGCAAACCCGCCCAAATAGGTAAACAAACACAAATAGTTGTAATCCAATCAAATTTTCTCATACACGGGATAATAAAAGTTCTTATTTCAATGCAGATATGAATTTTAAACAAACTAAAACTGCTCATAAAACTTTTTTTTTTAAGTTATTTTTTCTCACATAATTAGGTCAATCGAATAAAAAATAATTTTGGGTGTCTGAGGTTTTGCGCATTTAACGTTACACGTTGTATATTTACTGACCTATAAACTTATGGTAAGGCCTGTAGGATGTAGCTAGGCGATGCGCGTTGTGCTTGTCGTGCGAGGAGTGCGGAGCTATGGGCGCTATAGGCGCGATGGGTGCAATGGGCGCGCGTGGGCCGCACACGTGCGCGTGACGCGGCCGTGCGGCGCAGTGGGCCCCCGCCGCCAGGGGCACCAGGGCCCCGAGCGCTGCGCCGCCGCCTATCATTACTACTTCCCGGAGGACACCTGTAACAAAAACCATAACATCAGCAAAGCAATGATAAGAGAGGGGGAGAGTCACCATGTAACGTAATAAACGCTCATCCTGAAAGTACGTGTAGTATGTTCAGAATCGGCTACTTGCTGAATCGATTTCAGTATTTTAACAGCGTGCGGCACAGCAAAGTGCCGTCGTGAGCTCGGCGCGCACGTCCACGTACACACATGACGACACATACCTAGCGCGGCGTCCCTCAGGTGGTTGTGTCGGTGATGCAAGTTGAGCATGGTGAGCAGCCTCCTGGCGCACTCGGGCCAGTCCTTGCAGGCCAGCAACAGCGCGCGCGCCTCCTTGTTGTCGCGGCGGGTGCGCAGCGTGCGACACAGCGCGCGCGCCCAGCGGAGCGCCGCCGTGAGCTCGGCGCGCACGGCTCCTGCCGACCCGCCCGCGCCGCCGCCGTCCACGTACACGGCGTGCAGGCTGTGCAGAGCCTACGGAATATTGGAACTATCATAGTATCTAGTCTTTTGTTTCAATAACAGTAAGCAATAGAAAATGTAATGCAATTTAGCTTCCCTTTTTTTGACTGACCGACATTTTGACTATTAAAAAATGCGACAGGCATTTATTAATGGTCTATTTGTAATAAATGTTTCTGATTTCTGAAAAAGTTTAAATGTTTGCTCTCATCGCTATCTCAATGCTCTGCATTGGCACCCTGATGCGCAGTTTGTCGTTCTGGGGGATTTGAACGCTTAACCAAGACTGGCTTTTCCCACACCTGAGGACCGACCACGCTGAGAGAGGGAGAGACGCGCGAAACTTTGCAGTATCGATGGACTTCTCTCATTTGGTAAAGCAAGCGACAAGGGTGCCGATGTAGATGGTCATACTGCCAATTATCTGGACCTACTGCTGCCCACCGATTCAGACAGATGCATCGTAATATATTTCTCACCACTTGGAACTTCAGATGACTGTCTAGTAAAGTCTATATCGTCTTTCTCCCCACCTGACTGCGACTCACGTGGTGAACGGCGAATATGACGTTACAAGTCAGCACAACAGATTGAGATGAGATGCGGCACTTCTTTGCGTCTTATAGCGATGTACCCATCGGTAGCACAGCTCACCCGTGGTTTAACGCCAATTGCGTTCAAGCTAAAGAGCGTAAGCATTCGACGTTTCTCGCCTGGGTTGACGCTCGTGATCTGAGCCTTCAAGCATGCTGCCAAGCCCTACAAAGAAACACTAAAGGCACGCTTCGACCGCATTACCCATATTGGCACAAAGCTCTTTGCACAGCAGTCTGGTAGCAGAACATTCTGGTCCCTTGCAACGTTGGTCGAGGCGAACTTCTATCGGCCCACATTGCCTCCGCTAGTAAACTAGTAGTGATGGTACACTAGCTCATACAACAAGAGAGAAAGCAGTTTTCTTTGCATCTCTCTTCGCCCATAATTCTCGTCTTGATACTAGCAGTGCTGCTTCACCGACTCTGCCTCATTATGACACTTCAATACCCGAGGTTCGCATAAGGAACAGAGAAGTTCTGAGAGCGCTGTGTCGTATAGACGTGAATGAAGCTAGTGGAACAGACGGCATACCAGCGATTGTTATCAAGGCTGGTGAGCCCGAGCTGTCTCCTGTATTAACGCGCTTGTATCGCCTCTCATTTAGGACTGGTATTATGCCCAAGTCCTGGAAGCTTGCCAATGTGCAACCCATGCCCAAAAAGGGCAGTCGCGCCGATCCTGACAACTGTCGGCCAATTTCAGTAACCTCCTGCAAGATTATGGAGGAGCGTGTATCTTCTTCTAGAGCGGAGGCCTGAGTCCCAGCAGTGGGAACATTAAAAAGGCTGATAATGATGTGTATCGAATACGCGCTTCATGGCATACCTGGAAGGTAACGATCTCCTCAGTGACCGACAGTACGGGTTTCGCCGCAATCGGTCTACCGGGGGTCCGGGGATCTACTAGTGTGTGCCACCCGCTTGTGGGGCGAGACCGTCGAGAAAATGGGAAAGCGATTGCCATTTCCTTAGACGTCTCGAAGGCCTTCGACAGGGTATGGCACGCTAGCTTTTGGAGTAAGCTTACAGCGTACGACATTTTCCCTCGTCTGATTAACTGGGTAAAAGACTTCCTTAATGAACGGTCTCTTCGAGTAGTTGTAAACGGATGCTTATCAGCCCATGACGACTGATGCCCGAGTTCCTCAGGGGTCTGTTATCTCTGCAACTCTCTTCCTGCTGCACATAAACTATCTACTGATGCCCGGTATCTATGGGTATGCAGATAATAGCCCAGTTGTACAGAGATACCTGCCAAATACTCGAGCAAGTAAAAAGCGAATCCGGTCCGAAAGAAAGGCTATGGTAGAACGTACGAATATCTCACTTAACTGAAACTCACTGAAACACAAGCGTGTCTATTCACCGCCAAAAGGAGCCCGTTCATCTTAGCTCCTGCTTTTCAGAATATATCCCTGGTATGCACCGACCGCCTTCAGCTCTTGGGAGTAGAAATTTCTTCAGATCTGATTTTGCTAGGAAACTCGGCGTTCTTGCCGGTTAAGAGGTTTTTTTTTTTTTCGTCGACGGGGAAAATCATCTTATGACAAAACCCGCTCTTGGGTGGAGCAGGAGATAGTGTCAGACTCTTACTGACTAAAAATCCCGCGCCGTTCCTCCTAGCCTTCATACCGGGGCACGAGCTCCCTGACAACCCTGTCCCCAGTTAAGGGGGTTAAGATCCGGCGGTACTTCACACCGGGAAATACAAATTCAAAAAATTAAACGAATAAAATACTGCTCGTTTCTCTAAAATATTGTTAATATTTTTCTTAGACAAAAAAATACTTTAATTCTTGTAAAAATAGTTGGCAACCTTAGTGAAGGAGGCCCAGCAGGGTCAAACCTACTGGGAATCATCACAACTGGATTTCGAAAAAATTGGATTAATCTGAGAGCATATTCGTTAAGGTGAGCAAAAAAAATTTGGCCAAGAACTTCTTAGGCAACCTACCCGCGTTATATTATTTAATATACTAGACTTGTCATAAAATACATTTCATCCAATAAACAGACCGGTAAAGGTCGTTCTTAATCGGATCTTAGACTATAACATACTACACACTAGATTGTAGCGACCTCTATGACGCCACATAGGAACTACAACTCCAAATTGAATTAGAGTTCTCCGCGTTATCTATCGGGAAGTTGCCCGATCTAGACAAAACCCATTTCCATCTGGTCGGAGAGCCCTCCTTTTTCAACGAAGGTTTGCGGGACTTTATACTCTATTCAATTACTGCCGCAGCAAATCACAGAATGTTTGCTATGCCTCAGTGTCGCACTGTTGCGCGTGCTCAGTCTCCAATACCTCGCAATTTAGCTGCTAGTAAATAATCTCTTGGATGCTTATCCAACAAACGATCTGTTTGCGATTGAATGGAAGATGATTTTATTGGCATGGCAGAAGTACTGTGAGAGGAATACATGTTGTTTATAACTTTACTTTTTTTTTTTGTTTAGTTACTGTAATTGATTGTTTAACCATTGCAATTAAAATAAATTTCGCGTACCTCCCAATCTAAAAGCCTGTTAAATATATACACGGTCATAAAAAAAAAATAAATCTGAAAAGTTTGGGAACATTAAGAGGGTCCTTTTCCACTCGCTTATCGTCGTCATCGAGCATGGTTTAAAAGCTTGTTGCTTCATCTAACGTAAGCCAACGTGATGTTTGACGAAAAGGAAACACAAAAAAAAAAGGAGAGATAACGCCTGAAAACTCTGTTAGTATTCGGTAATTCCGTGATTTACTCGAGTATTTTACAAAACTTGTTACAGGAAATACTGTTTTCTTTTGACACCCTTAAATTTTTTTTTTAAAAAATGGCTCGTCATTTCGAATCTTATAAAATTTGCTAGTCCTCTATAGTTTTACTTTTTTGACTTTTTAATTTTTGAGCAAATTATCAAGTGTGAGTTCATGCAAAATAGCAGATTTTCAAAGGTTTTTAATGGATTAGTGTTACACAAATTTAGAAATTGACACCAATAGAAGCCTAGATAATATTCACAGAAACTGTGTTTCTAAATAAAATATCTAATGAAAAATGTGTAATAACGTCATAATCAGGTAAGAGCGGTTGTATGAAAAACAGTGAAAATGTATGTCGAGTTGCAGCCCCTTAATAGGAGTTTACAGCTTAATATTATAACCACTTACTTCAAACGTCATCTGCAGTCCTCCATTATACACGACGTAGAGCCGGTCGTCCTCGTTTTCGACGAGCGTGCAGAAGGCGGATATCAGCGTGGCCCAACACGTCCGGCCGTTCAGACCTGCAAGGGCTATCCATGTAGAACAACTGTGTTTGGGGCACAAAGCTCCGCTATTTACGACTCCATGCATGACTTTATAATTCGAGATAAATTTAACCCATCGTCCGTCACCAAAACAAGTACCGACTTTAGTATATTTAAAGTTGATTTTTAGAAGAAATCATCATCATCATTTCAGCCGACAGACGTCCACTGGTGGACATAGGCCTTCCCCAAGTGTCGCTACAATGATCGATCCAGTGCGTCCCGCATATTTAGACTCATAATTAGGTGTAATCGAATTTGAACTTTGTCTAGTACGATTGAAGTATTCTTTTGCTAAATAATAGTTTTAAACATTACAATAACTATGTTTAAAGGGTTATTTGTAAGACACTGGCAACCTCTCAAAACTATGTTACTAACATCATAAGCGACAACTCTTGTTCTATGAATTTTAATTTATCATATTTTAGTTCATCAAATTATCATACAAAAATAAAAATATTTAAATTGGACGTTCTGAATATTACGAAGTCTATACGAAGCATGCGATAGTACAATAGCGGAGAGCAGCAGGGATCGGTCGGCAGGGGTGCTTGATGCAATTGCGTCGCGTCATACAGACGTAGGTAGGTATAGCAAAATACAGAGTTATAAATGGAATAATAATAATGTTGCCTAATAAACATTTAGGACTTCAAATGTAGTTTTTCTGTGGGACTTTTATATGTTTGGATGCAGCAATATCTGTCGGGACAGTTATAGTATTCATGTTAAGAAATTAGTAACTCGTTTTCACTCATTGTTAACCAGCCCAGCCAGCCACCACAGCTCAGCTTAACCACATTCCTTGACCAAATGGATCACAATAAATTAGAAAGTTGTGTTTACAACGATAAGTTAAAGTAGACCTTCGGACAGTATGGATATTACTTTTTAAAAATAAATACCCCACTACTTCATAAAAATAAAATTTAAAACTTTGACAATTCTGATTAAATTTCAAAATAATTACTTAGTTTCACTATTTGAAAATATTTTGTTGTAATAAACTTTTAACACACAAGCAAGCAAGTTTGTTTTAACATTAGATGATGGTTTCATTTCTACCAGTATGAATACTCGTTTACTTTGCAGTTGCACTGATGAGTCACTATTTTCTTAACGCAAATATACTATAGTACAAATGAATACAAATCATGCTCACTGCTACAAGCTCAGTATGTAACTACGACATCGCACAAACTATTCAGTATTAGTGTTGGAAATGTAAGATACCTATGTGCTCACCCTGTAAGTAGGCGGAGAGCGTGCTGCGGCGGAAGGCGGCGGCCTCGCGGCCGTCGGCCGAGTCGCTGCCCGAGCTGGCGCCCGTGCCGCTGCCGCCGCCGCTGCTGCTGCTGCCGTTGCTGCCGCCGCCGCGCGCCGCCAGGATGCGTGCCAGCCTGTGGAGGATATCATTGGACACGTTTTAAAGACCATTTAAATTATAGGTGTAAAAAAAATTCAGACCATGGTCTGGAGCAAGAGGGAATGGGATGGAGCCACCTCCTACCGCGAAGCAGTTAAGCCACGCACAGGCATTACGAGGCGTGCGTCGCGAATAGTTCGTCTCGCATCAGTGAGCATTCATATCATATGATCGTTGCAAACGCCACCTCAGTACGAGCCAAGCGCTCCGTGTGGGCGGACAGATGTTTTTGCGTTTTCTACTGACGAACACCGTGCGTGGTGGTTTGCATGATCAGCTTGAGCATGTGTCGTTCCGGACGGACGCATAAAAGTACCGTCGTATGCCTCAGATTCAGGCATGCGTGACGAAACATTCGCGACGCGCGGCTCGCGATGTCTATACGCGGCTTAATGCTAGCGAAGGAGACGGCTGCAACCGGAATCATGAAAGAACGGATATCCTCACGCTGCAGCCGCCGCTGACACAGGCACAGCAGCGAGTAGTACGATGGGAGCATCGCGGGGTTGTATGCTACTTGTATGCTGCTCGCAGTACTGACCTCAACAACTCATCCGCGGCGCCAGGATACAGGTGGGCATGCGGCGCGATGTTCCTGAAGGCCCAGTGTATGTTCTGGTGCTGCGCCAGCGAGCGCGCGAAGGCACTGGAGCGCCGGCAGCACAGGCGCAGCAGCGCGTAGTACGGCGGGAGCATCGCGCGGTTGTATGCCACTACCTCGCCGTCTTCATGGTCCGCGCTTTAGGAAGAAATAGAAATGAAGACAAATACAATTGTTGAATATATTACATTAAGAAAATATATAACAAAAAAATACCCCTCTAGTCTCAGTATAGTTCGGTTATTTTTAAATGTGCAATCGGCTAGAAGGCATCATCATCATATATACCTGTACCGTATTATACTTAATAACCCAAAAATCTCACTTGATCTTTCACAGTGACACTGTGTGTATAGCGAAAAAAATAATAGACAATAAATGCATTCACTCAACTGACAACCCTTGGGTAAAAAGATTGCGTTACGAGTTACATTTTTACAGACATATCTAAAAATCGTTAAGATTATAAGACTGGAAAAAAGAATATGTCACTTTGTGATCTGATCATCCGTTACTTTGAAAATAACTAAAACCGCTTTAAACAAAACAGAAAATAATGTCACTTCGCTAAAACTCTCTTCGAAATATACATAAAACAAAAGAAAAATGTTACAGACAGCTACTAGAATTCACAAAAAGAGATTTACTCAGGGGACACCCGGGTTTGAACCGGGGACCTCTCGATCTGCAGTCGAATGCTCTACCACTGAGCTATATCCCCGATGATAAACATGACAAAATAACGCATCAGCTCATTACTTTGTCATGTTTATCAATGAATGTATGAATCAGCTGTTAACTATTGAGAAATTATTGATTACATTCCGATAAGTTAATATTTTAATTTAAAAAACACGCTCATTATACATTTATCAGCAAGCTATTGACTCACGCTAACCCACTGTTTTTCTACACATACACAGATATTTCTGTTTGGAATTATATGAATATTGATGATTCAACATTTTATTTGACCTACTAAACTGTTATTATTTAATATTATTATTGCTTAGCTGTTGTTTGCAGCTTTGTTAGTGAAAACTTTTTATCTTGAGACAGTTAATTCGGGGCTATAGGGTTGGAATAGGGAACTGAATATTTTGGTCAAGTTACATACTACAACTCTTCACGTACCGTCAATTAGAGACACATAAAGACAATGACAGCCCGAACGCGCCCGGGGTGCGCATGGGGTTTAATGAATTAACACTGGTACGTTGACATGTGATTCCCTACTATGAACTTAGAGAGTGAACAACGAGACGAGTGTAAACGACAGAATTTGTTTCATAAAATCCAATATTACTGCTTGTCGGATTAGTCTAACAAATACTCCACTCTGTTTAAGTATTAAATTCTCCTAGGTAACAGAAGAACTGATGAGCTGGAGCATTTGGTATTTGTTTATATGTATTGCATGTTTCTTCCATTAGGGACAAACTTGCAATATGGGATTTTTTTAATCAGGACTAAAATAACAATACTATTTTTTTTTGTTTTGTTAAGACTTTACTATTACCATAGTCAAGGCTTTATGAGGGGAAAACTTCTTTAAGTGCATTGAGCACTTTATTTAGTGAGTATTGAATGAGACTGGCCCGTTGCGCTCGGTAATGTAACGCTCGTCCGACCTTACCCGAATGATTACGATTTTGTGTTTTAACCTCGCCCTGATGAAGTTTTCAAGTGGTCTTCTTTAGAACACAGTGGTTTGTCATACAAATAACTGTTATCTGTAAGTAACGGCCGTTACAACTGGCCACGGGACCTTTAACAAGCACCTTTCTGTCATAGGAGTTACAGACAGTCTACTTTGCAGAGCCTGCATGGAGGAAGACGAGACAGCAGCTCATCTGCTTCTAAGCTGCCCTGTGGTCGCTGGGTACAAGGCAAAGTACTTCGGTAACCCAGGTAACCTTCGTGAAATGGTTGGCAACACCAAGGCGCTGCTGGCCTTTCTTGAGGAGCTGGGGTGGATCGAGTAACTAATTTGTCCCACTCGTACGCAAAATACGCGCCTTAGTCGTGGAGTTGCGGACAACAGTCCGTCTTACCTATACCTATACCTAACTTATCTTTAAACAGCAACATAACAGTTTTCTGATTAATATCCAGTAATCTCTACAGGTTACTAGAGATTGAACCTAGGTTAATCTACAAGAATTTTATCCGAAACCGTTGTTGTAATCAAAATTTAAACCAAAAAAGAAGCACGAGGGGATACATTTACATGAGTTATTATATATTATGTAAATTAAACATAAGAAAAGAAAATTCAGATTAGTAAAGTAAATTAAACAAAGTATAAAAATTGCCAAATCGATACGAATAACATTTGTTAGGTTAGGCATTTTAAAAGTGCGATTAAATAAACTGAAAGGTACTCACAGTATATAATTAAAAGCGATATGTTTGGTGAGCCGTTGGTTCGCCACCGCGAGCTGCACGTTCTCCGGACAGTCCACGGACACGGCGTGCCAGAATGTGAGGAGGGCTTGCTTGTTTGGGTGGACTGCTACGGAGGGCTCCGATATGGCTGGGTGGTACAGCTCCCATAGGTCGTTGAAGTATTGTCCGAACTGGGGAATAAAAAGTTTACAAATAAGCCATTTGACATTTTTAATTGTTATTCTATAGTTTTTAATTTAGTGACAATTGGTATGGATTTTAAGAATTACCTATTTTATTTTATGGAAAAAATGTAAAAACAGTGTAATATTATTGAGCGTCTGAACTAACATAGTAATAAGGGATACTAACAAATAATATGGACCAAAACTTGTCTTTAAATAAATAAATGATTATTATTATTATTTACTGTGGTGAGCTGTAAATTCAAGCAAACACATGTATGTTTTTTTTTAATATTCTGTAACATCGCGATCTCAGTTTGACACATCTCAGTTTGGCCATTTAGTTGTAATCTCACAATCAGTTTTTTATTAGAGACCCGTTCAAATCTTGGTTTGACCAAATCTCGCGGTAAGCTTTGGGACAATATGCCGACTGAAAGTCGGAAATGTGTAACACTTTCTGTGCTTAAAAGTTTCGATACCAGTTCATTGACGTGAGTTGATATTCACGTTTTATAGTTATTACTATGTCTAGCGATCTCTTGCTGAAAAGTATCCTAAATCCTATTCCAGCACATGTGCCAAATTGTATCAAAGCTTGATCAACGCACACTCATATGTAGTGTGATTCATGGAGCCAAAATATACTTTTCATTACTCATACTCTGAAAGTAGGTCTGAAGATGAAAAGTATCACACTTTTCATCCCTAGGGAGTTTTACTTTCAACTGACAGCTGTCAAATTATTTTAAAAAAAACTAGGTCTATCTTCTTGTATTCGTAATGAAAAGCACAGTGCTGACTTATTCAGTCCCTCGAATTAGCGACCTCGCTACGCTCGGCCGCCAACTCCTTCTCAGGATGAAATAAGTTACTTTCACCCCTAGTGTAACAATGTACTATAGTTTGTTTTTATAATAAACTTCACTTCTTCAACATCTTAGAACCTATTTAAAATGACTATTTCCAAGTATTTAATTTGAACAAAAGCTCATCACACTCACCATAAGTTTCTCGACCCTACTAACAACGCAGTAAGACATGACTCCGAAGTAGGCGGTCAACTTCATGGTGCCGTGCACCGCTATGTCCGTGTATTTACGCGCCGCCTTCAACTTGCCGAGCAGCATCGTGTATACCTGGGAAAGAGAAAACAATTTTTTCAATTCTCGTAAAGTGACTTATTGCACTGCACTCAGGTACATCAGGCACTTGTTACCAAACTGTGACATTTTGATTACCATTACGCACTAGTGATATAATGTAGGTAAAACCTTTTTGTTCAACCTCTGCCCCGCCATAGATATATTATAGTTATCGTATTAGGACGGGCGCGGGTCGTCACCCACGAGGAAAAGAAAAAAAAAATAGGCGCGCATATGAAAACAGATTTTTACCGCCACAAAAGTTTACTAGTTTTACAGTTATTTTCTTCACAAGTGTATTGAAAAATGTCGTATGATACACGTGAGAATTAATGATTACCGTTCTCGGCTTTCTTAAGACCCTCGCCGCGGCTCGGGTCTCAATACCGCCTCGACTGTAATCACTAACATTACACACTTACATCAAAATGTACTAATATATTATGATGTGCAACAAGTGAAAACTTCTTTAGGCATACTGAGCACTCTATTTTGTTGGCCGTTCACGCACGGCGTAACGCTTGTTCGGATTAGGTCAGCTCGCATTGGCTGACCCAAACGTTACGTACGTATTGAACAGTTTGATTAACCTCGCTTACGGCCCGTTTACGACTTTGGTGTGAGCGGGTTGGGTGCGACGGGCGGGGCGGTATCGGTAGGCAAGCGCGCGGCGCTATGAGCGGCGTCTTGTGGCGTGTGCGAAACATTTTCATACTTTTGTTCTTCCTGCTCACAGCGGCAAGGTGGTGAATGGGTCATTAGGTGCTGAGAAGGGACTAGGACTACTTGTCGTACGATCTCAGGACTGGTCGATATTTGGGCAGGACAGTTTCGAAGGGGACGTTTATGGCGATGCTTGTCCTACAAGTGGAAACATTATAGGCTCAAGATCATACCTGGTGCAGCGTGTGATGCGCTGTATCAGGCAGCTTGGCATGGTTGGCGTGCGGCGCGTGCGGTGCGTGCGGGTGGTGCGGCGGCGCGGGCGCGGCCGGCCGGGCTCGTGCGTATCCTGCGCGGAAGTGCTGCGACGGCACCAGCGCCACGAGGAGCAGGGCTGCAGCAGCCCGGACCCTGGCGGCAGCGGCACCTAAGAGCTGTTGTTCCACCCAGCGTTCTGCTGTACGCAGTGCCCACGCGTGAGCGGCTTTATTGCGCGGGACCTGGAGAAGACAATGAACACATTCAATATATTTGCTGTCCAAATGGATGCCTTCATTTATTAGGTAAAGAAGGGTTAATTAGGTAAAAGGGTAAACAACATTTTATTTCGTCAACATTTTACTTTCACTTTTATTCTCATATAAATTGGCTAATCTATGTAGGTTTTTTTTTTTTGCTTTTCTGCGAAAAACAAACTTTCTTCAGATTTCCCATATAACTTGTATAGTGTATACGCGTTAAGAAAATAGTGACTCATCTTTGTGACTCGACTTAGTCACGCCTCTTGACCAAATAGATCTGAGTAAATTAGAAAGTATCCACACTGCCTAGTTGACATAAGCCCTTCAGACAGTATGGGCGCGTCTTCTGTCAAGTCTAAAAACGAACTCACTTTCCCACTCATAAAAATAAAAATGTAAATTGTAACGATTTTGAAATAACAACTAAATATTAATATTTGAAAACACTCTGAAGTAAAAAGTAGAATGAATGGTATAATTATTAATCTAGCAAGAATACACATACACTTTGCAGATGCGTTGGTGAATCACTATTTTCTTAACGCAAACTAGATTGCAAGGTTAGTAAGAGGTTGTTTATCGGAACTCTAAATTTGTTACAAGATTCGGACATTATAATCTTGGCTTAGACCGATTTGATCTCGCAATGGATCGTAGAACTTTTTCTGAAAATTCGAAATGTAATAATGTATGCATGAACATGCCTGTAGCGCCAGCCACTCGAGGGCAGCGTGCGGGCACACTTCGGCCACGTCCCACAGGCGCGCCAGCACGAGCTGCGTGAAGCACGGCAGGCCGCCCGTCGCGCCCGCGCCGCCGCCGCTACCCTCCACCAGTAACGTTAGCAGTTTAAAAAACGGTCCGCAGCTCTGGAAAAATAAATAAAGTATATCAATTAAAGTACATTTTTATTACAAAATCCAACATAAATTACAATAATAATAATCCTCCAGGACGAATTTCAATCACGGTGGCAAATCTCAGTAGAGAATTAATCAAGTAAGGACACGCGTAAGTGTTGAGCAGTTACTTGTGGACACGGATGCACTCTTTGTTCCTTAAGGCCTACTGCCCAGAAACGCATAGCTTCATACAGGCGCCTGCGTGAAGCTTACATACAAAGCTATGGAATTTTCTCCAAGGTTTTTTACACTTTTCTTTGCGTTGTAGCTCACATTTGCTGTCGCATAAAATTCTGCTAATACGTATTCACCTTGGTTTCCAAGCAGGTATTGAGTCAAATCGTAACTGTAAGGATTTTTCGCTTTCGAGCTTTTATACTTTAGCCAAAAAGGCGCCCAATTTTTCTCAAAAAAATAACTTTTCTGTATTTACGTTAAGAAAATAGTGACTCATGATTGTCACTCAGCCACGCCCCTTGACCGTTCAACGATCATCATTTTAGCTGAAAGACGTCAATGATGATGATAATGAACAGTTTGCTTTAATATTATTGGTTTAATTTTTAATCTAGTATGTTTTTTTTTTAATTGATATAAACTAGTGCTTGAGAGCCATCCCACCTAATGGTAAACAGTGATGCAATTGTTGATGGTGAGGCGCACTAGTTTATTAAGAGCCAGACATTATGAATTCGCGCTTGTTTTTACGTTTTTGTTTGGTTTTTGACATTAACTCCGCCTTAGCTCTAGTATTGCATGAAGTTTTAATAAATACAAAAATCGCTTTTACTTTGTATTTGCACTGATGAGTCACTATTTTCTTAATCCGAACAGACTCAATATATACTCTTTACCTCCGAATGCATACCTTCTATAGTTCTTACCTCAGAATGTTTGGCGACAGCGTGAAAGGTCATGTTAACTATCTTCTGGGCTAGCGGCTCGTTCCAGCGACATAGCGCGAAGATGAGCGAGCGTGTCTGTTGTAAGTTTAGACAGTCGCGTGTCTGCTGGTAGATGAAAGGAAACCCCTGTGGACACGAAAGATATGGCTATATGGGTTTGCTCCGTAAATGAGAAATAGAACGAATAAACAATACAAATCCGAACAGAATCAATTATATGATATTCTTATTTACCTTAGCATGCAACAAGGCTCTGGCATCAGGCTCCAACAGCGCGAGATGTCCGGCGGCGTCGCGCGAGCGCTCCACGAGGCCGGCCACGAGCGCGACCATCTTGTCGAGCGCGCCGGGCCGCAGCTTGTCGCCGCCGCTCTCGGCGTTAGTGCTGGCGCTACCGCTGCCCCCCGCTTCCTCGGTGGGAGATTCCGCCTGACAGGAACAAGATTACGTCAGAGCTTTTATTTTTCGACGTTTGAAAGGACCAGTGACTGAAAAGGGTGAAAAAGTCGGAGGCAAAAAGATTGCATGTAGTAGAGATAAGAAAGCTGAGATGGATGTGTGGTGTGACGAGAATGGATGAGGTGAGAAATTAGTATATTAGAGGAAGTTTGAAGTGACGTCAGAAATTGAAAAGTTCAAAGGGAAATCGTTTGTCTTGGTATGGTCATGTAAAGAGGAAGGATAAAACGCAGGTCACTAAAACAGTTATGAGTATACATAAGGGAGGATGGAGTGGGAGAGAGAGGCCAGAGAAAAGATGGATGGCCTGTGTCAAGAGTGATATTAAAGAAAAAGGTTTGATAACATGATGGATGACAGGACAGAATGGAAGAAAAAAAAACGTGTCACAGACTACAAAAACACGGCACAAGGGCAAGAAGATGATGATTCGATTATAGGTAAATAGTGCGGACATAAACACACAATGTAATGACCTATTCAGAATTTAATGGGAGTGTGTTTACTAATAGCTACAACCTTCCCTAGATTAGTGTGCTGCGGTTTTTTTAATAGCTACAATATGTGAGAGACTGTAACTATTAGGAAACACAAACTCTGGCAGGAAATACTGCTTCTTAGCATTTCGCAAGATGAAAGTGTTCCCAAAACATCTAAGGGCCTGTGCACACCACGTTTTTTAAACGCGCCGTTGACGCGCATTTGTAGCGATACAGACGCGATACACACGCAAGTCAGACGCGGCCTATAGACCTTTGCACACCTGTATAAATTAAAATACGCGTATGTATCAAAACAGACGCGCCGATGCCGCGCGTTTGAATCGATACGCGCGTTTAATGTTATTAGTATTATGTTCACCATGTACCGGCGACGCATTTGTATATTTGACTTACCACAGTAGCATTCTGGCCCAGATAGAAGTTCACCATGCTGGAAATGGCGTTGATGCGCAACATGAACTTGCCCTCTTCCTCGCCCATCTTACTGAACTCGTACAGCAAGCTAAAGTACTCCGTCAAATGGCGCAAGTGAGACCTTGCACCGTTCTCCATCTGGAAATAAGTATAATTCATTAAACCGCAAGCGAACGCGTTCGCGCACCCATTGTCTTTCTATTGTGTCTCTAATTATCACTATTGAAGAGTTAAAGAATTTTATTCACATACGAACAGTCACAGTTCAATGAGATACAAAGAGCTTATATTATAAGTATTGTAATATTTGCATCTATACTCCATTTGTTTAGGTGCTTAATTAAATGTGAACAATCTTGAGATGTCTTTTTATTTAAAATAAATCGTAAAAGACATGCATTGATTATTTAAATTTAGTTAATTACCTAACATTGTTTAAAGTTCCAACTGTTGGGACTCAGGCCTCCTCTCTAGCAGAGGGAATGGGCCGTAATCTACCACGCGGCCCAGTGCGGGTTGGTGAATGTCACTTGTCTTCGAATTTTTGGTTCTAGGACATGCTGGTTTCCTCACGATGTTTTCATTCACCGTTTCGAGAGCAATGGCGATGAAATAAATTACATAATACGCCTGACTAATCAGGGCCGTTATCACTCGGCCGTCACTGCTCTAAAAAAGTAAGGTAAAAACCTAAACATATTTAGGTAAAATATTAAATTTTGGTACTCACCAATGATAACAACATTCTTATAAACCTAGTAACACAACTCGCTTCACCCAACTTGCTATTATCTTCACCTTCCTCCATGCCTTGCAGGTATAAGGCACAATGACTAGATCTGAAACCAAACAAAATCTTTATGAAGTCAGAACTGAACACTGAGTCAAAGTCAACTGTTTTCTTTTGTATAAAATTAATGTAATGTCAAAAATATTCTAAACATTAAGTAAAATATCTGAATGAGTTTTACCTGAGCCTTTGTATAACATGCATACAAAGTCTTTGAAACATTTGCCGGACCATCTGATTCGGACATTTTATTAACACCTGAAACAAAAACCAATAATTTATCTATGCTAATATTATGAAAAGGTAAAATTTGTAAGTTTGTATGTAGAGGGTAGTCTCTGTAACTATTGAACCGATTTTGAAAATTGTTCACTAATATGTAGCTGCACTATTTCTGAGTATTATAGGGTATGTATTATTACGGTGGCCTGCGTGGCTACCGCGCGGTGCGGCGACGAGCGAGAGTATTCATTTCATCTTCCGTGCTTCATTCTACATTCTTCACCTTTTCGTACTCATCCATTCTTCTACTTATTCCGTTAATTTGCTTCTTAACTACATAATTATACGGGTTAGATTCCCGTGTAGCGTAGGAGTAGGTGCAGTACCTATATCCCTACAAATGGCAGCTGACACGTTCAGCTGGTTTGATATTTTTGCACCGTATGGTGACTTGTTTTATTGCAGCTGAAGCGGTGATTTTGGGTACGCGTAGGACAGAGCTGCAGCATAATAAAGTGAAATAAAGGGTTCCAAATCGCATTCACGTTGAATAACACAATTTTTGCGTTTATATAGATTATTATATTTTTCGAGCGCGTGAGAATCACGATAATACCAACCTTATGTCTATGAAATAACAACGATAGTACAGAAACATGAAGTCAACTCACTTGCATCGGCCACCAGGTGTCGTCAGCCATGTGGCCTAGGAACCATTCCGAAGCTGCAGCAGACGCATTAAACTGTTTCGTTACTAACTCCACCCATGACACCATCGTTGGCTACAAAACAAAAGACAAATTTAAATATGTGCAAAGAGAATTTTATCACAATATTTCAAGAGTAAACATTGATAAAATCAAAGTTATCGCCTAACCAAAATTGTAGACACAAAACGGCAAGGGAATTTTAGAAAGAGATATCCTGGTCCTGGAACGCAAAAGTCATCAGAAGGACAAAAGAATGTTATAGTCAGTAAAAGTCTGTCAGGTCCTCTCGCTTCACCCTAGATCTTGTGATGTACAATTGTAGTAGTTTTGTAACTCAACTACACAACTGGACAATATGCGGAATCATTGAAACAGACGCGATCTTGGTAAAATAGAGCTGAGAATTTTATTATACACCAATAAAAAAACGAATTCAATGACCTGTAGGTAGTAGTCGGCGTTGCGTACTAACTACCTACAGGTCATTGGACTCGCCCAGCTGACGTTTTAATCAGAAATTAATTTCTTAAATGAGTAAATTAATACGAGTTTTTAAAAAAGCTACTTTATTTTTTAATTTTATCGTTACAAATCGATAGTGTTCCATGTACCGGATCGACACTCCACGGGATTAAAACGATCAATTTTTAGCGATGTAGTATTGACTACCTTAGGAAAGCTAGCCAAGAGAACTGACTTGATACATTTGAATGAATGAACTAGTGAAGTTTATAAACCTCAGCTTTAGTAAACTTGTAAAGGCGGCCTTACCTTTTCCTTAGCGTGAATGAAAGTCTCGATGAAGAATGACGTCGACAGACGCGCGGCTACCTCCGTGACTTCAGGCTTTAGAGTCATCAGCGACTGCGGCACTGAACTGCACATCTGACCCATGAAACTGGACAGCAAAATAATATAATGATTTATGGTACTATCTTATCACAAACGTTATTACACTTTATGGTGTGTCCAGACCAGGCGGATGCGCCCCTCGCGAGCCGCTTGCGAACGATGCGCGTGCATTTTGCGCACGGCTCGTTCGTATCTCAATTCCCTGCGCCGCGCTCACTTCGTACGAACATGAAATGCACGCGCGTAGTTGCTTTGATGTCATGTCCGATAGATGGTTTCGGGTTGTTGTATATGTTCAAATCGCGCGGAGATCTTTTAACTGGTAACGTTTAATGTGAGAATGTCGGGGTTATCAGTTTAGAGGTATGTGGGTCTTTACACTCTGTTTCTGGATATCTCTAAATTCTCATTTACAAGTCGTACAACTCGCAAGTCTGGGCCGTTACTATTGGGCCACCACTGATCTTACAAAAATAAATTCTATTAATGTTATAAGTACGAAAGTTCTTATGTACGGATGTTTGTTAATATTTCAAGTAAAAACTACAGAATAGATTTCGATAAAACTTGGTGCACACGTAGACCATATCCTGGAATAGTACAGAGGATATCTTTTATAACGGCAGTATGTCATCATCATCATTGATGTTCCCACTGCTGAGACTCAGGCGAAGGCGGGCTGAGTCTCTAAGAGAGGAAATTGGCCGTAATCACGTGGGCCCAGTTCGGGTTTGTGAATGACACATATCTTTGAATATTTTGGTTCTAGGATATGCCGATTTCACCGTTTTGAAAGCAGTGGTGAGGAAATAAATTACACAAAGTAAGGTGCCTTGCTGGGCTCGAACCCGAGACCTACAACTCGTAAGTCGCGGCCACTCGGCCACTACTGCTCTCGGCGGTATGTTACCTTGGGATAATTTTCTACTATCATGCAGGCGAAGCCGCTGGCAGCAGCTAGTAATTTATAAAATACAAATTGATAAAATCTCTAGTTTTCTCTAGCCTTATTTCCTTCAATATTTAACTTACGTGAAGTACGCATGTTGGAATATATTCTTGTCGTGTAAGAACTGCATGTTGTCGTCCCATATCCACTTGAGAAGGTCGGGAGGTAGCTTGACGCTCGGCGACGCGTCGCTGCTGCGCCGTTCTACTGAGGAGCTTGGACTTGCACCTTCTGCTGTCGATGACTGCAATAGAAGAGGTACTGGATAGATGCTAAGCAAAAATCTGACTGCGACAAAGCTCCGGTTACAAAGACCAGGAGAATCTGGTCTTTGTAAATAATCCTGTTTTTTCTATGCACTTTATCATCATCATCATTTCAGACGAAAGACGTCCAATGCTGGACATAGGCCTCCCGCAAGTGTCGCCACAACGAACGGACCTGTGCGTCTCGCATTCATTGCACTCCCGCGACTCTCACCAGGTTAATTATTAAAAAAAAACAAAACATTTTCCATCTGGCGTTTTTCTTTGAACAAAATGTTCAAAAGGTGTATCTTGATTTAAAAAAAAAAGAAACCATTTACAATATTTGAATCAGAATTATTTGTCACTTTTATCGCATCGGGACTTTCTTCAAATTAACCATCCTATCTGTTGTGTACGTTATTAACAAATAAATGATTTTAATTTCTAGATACGATGTCAAACTCTGAGTTCATTACCCGCACCAAACACATCTAACGGCCTGTTCACGACCTTGCCGCTGTGAGCGGTAGCTAAGCGCGGGGCGGCGAGCGGTAACATTAAAGTATGAAAATGTTTGTAGCACGTCACGAGACGCCGCTTATAGTGAAAACGCGTGATCTTACGCGCTACACAAATGTAGGCACTTTTTGATCGTCATGAGTATGTGTTAAGGTGGTGCATCATGACTCACATTTTCACTGTTTTTCATACAACCGCTCATAACTGATTATGACGTTATTACACATTTTTCATTAGATATTTTGGAAACAGTATCTTGTGGATATTATCTAGGTTTCTAAAGAAACTAATTTCTAAATTTGTGTAAAACTAATCCAGTAAAAACCTCTGAAAATGAAAAATCCTATTTTGTATGAACTTTGACACTTCATAATTTGCCTAAAAATTAAAAAAGTCAAAAAAGTAATCCTCTAGAGACCTTGCAAATTTTATTAAGATTCTAAATGATGACAACTTTTTCCAAAAACTTTTAAGGGTTTAAAAAAAACAGCTATTTCCTGGAGAAAGTTTTGTGAAATTTTCGAGTAAATCTCGGAATTACCGAATACTAACAGAGTTTCCAGGCGTTATCTCTCTTTTTTTGCGTTGCCTTTTCGTCAAACATCGCGTTGGATTGCATTAAATGAAGCAACAAGCTTTGAAACCATTTTCGATGTTTACGATAAGCGAGTGGAGAAGGACCCTCTTAAGTCGAAGAAAATGGATACAAAAAATGTTTACGTATGCGCAGGGAGTGGATGATTTGTTACTAGTTCTATAGAAATCAAATATTCATCAGTAGTTTATATCTGACACAAGACACACGTTTGCGCCCTGCCTTACCGATGCCGCCTCGCTCGCCGCGCCACGCGCCTCTTAGACGAAAGTCGTGAACAGACCGTTAGAAGGTATGTCAACAAACAAAACTATAAGTTACTTGTGCTTCTTCCTGCTGGCCGCACTCGGAGCCGCGCTGACTGCGCGGCGGGCTCCACTCGTAGAACAACATGTATGCGCTATTCGTCTTCTCGAACGAAAAGTCCATGAATTTGTCTGTCACCGAGTCGTAGGTTTTACTCTGGAAGGAATAAAAAAACATGTTTTAGATTAGGAAGCTACACTAATAAGTATTTTATCATTATCATCATCATTTTCGCCGAAAGGCGTCCACTGCAGGCCATAAGCCACTCCCAAACATCGCCATAACGACCAGTCCTGTGTTTCTTATGTATGCCTGGTGTTGTAGGAGGCCTTCCAACGCTGCGTGTACCGATACGCAGTAGTCATTTCAGAACCTTTCGGCCCCATCGGTTATAATATGATTTGTTCTGCGAGCAATTTTTTTTTCAATGCTTCAACACATGTATTTATTTATTTACCAACCCGTCGTAAGTCTTCTAATAAGTGTTTATGTTTAAAGTAACTTAATATCACATCGTTGCTCATGCTCATGTATAAAGAGTCCCGGTCACGAATGAACTAAGTAAAACCTTCGTCCGACCGAATTTCAATCACAATTGGCCAATCTCGACGGAGATTAGCCAAGAACGCAGGAGATTTTATTCATAGTGCAGAGATGTGTACGTAAGTCCACGTTCTCTTCCTTTACTCTCATAATCTCTCACGATCAGGGACGGTAGAGGGGACACCAGGTGCAGGAACAATCTGTATACTAACCGTCATCTCTCCACCGAAGCACTCGGCCGCAATATGAGCGGGATCGAATGGTTTGACTTCAGCATCGTTAAAAAGGAGCCATCGATCGTGATGTTCATGTTCTCGGTCGCGAATGAACGAGTAGTAGTGACCGCCGTCCGCTGTGCCCGTGTGAACTGTCACACCTATTAGTTCGTACCTGTTAAAGATAAATACATATAAGAATTTCGGATATTTTAGTGATATCACCGATTATTATCACAAGTATTCAATTAGCATATCCTTACTAATATTATAAACCCGAAATTGAGTTTTTTTTTGTTACGTCTTCACGCCTAAATGGCAAAACCGATTTTGATGAAACTTGGTACACGGATAGACAATTGTCCTGGAATGGGACATAGCATACTTTTTATCCCGGAAATATGTTTCCTTGGGAAAATTTTCTGCTATCACGCGGGCGAAGCCGCTGGGAGCAGCTAGTATAACATAAAATATATCAGCCACTAATATATATAATCAGCGTTATGTTCCCATTGCTGGGACTCAGGCCTCCTCTTTAGTCGAGCAACTAGGCTGTAATTCATCACGATGACTCTGTACTGACTGGTAATGTTTCACATTTTGATTTTTTTCATCACGTTTTGATTCCACTGCTCATTGATTGTGTGAATATTGTACGAACTTTTCTACAGAAGTTCAGTTAGCAGATCATATTGGCTTATTTAGTAGTGCTGCTAATTGCTAAGACTCACTCATAATGCTCTTCAAATTCGGAATTATCTTCGACTTCTGCTGCAGTCGGACTAGCTTCACCATCTTTCTTTTCAGCTAGTAGTTTATTTTTCTCTTCTGAAAAAAGAAATTATTTACACATTCACAAAGCTTGCTTGTACATATTAAAGGTTTTCCCGGATAGTTTAAAATCTAAGATAGTAAACATTTTCAGCTTTTTCTGCTACCTAAACTCCATTCGCGTTGTGATTACAGTGCGTTTCACTTAAGAAGTTCCTTTGGCGTAATGTTGGCTCCCCTGTCTGTCTACACAAAAAAGAAGGGAAAAAAGGAAAGAGTTGCCTACTCTACCAAAATTGTTCCCCGAAATGTGAAACGAAATCGATTTTAACGATAGTTGCAACACTTTTTGTCTAAAAGGAAGTTGGTAATAGAGAAGTACGATATTATGACATGGCGTTTTTGGTATTTGAAGGAATTGCAGGACAATCGGAATGGAGCCCAGCGTCCTATACTTTATTCAAAATTAGTAAAAAAAAGGCGATTGTTAAAAATAAAATATAAAAAAAACATTAACATTACGGAAAGGAGGTTCTTAAGTGAAACGCGCTGTAGACATTTATACAACTTTTTTACTGTCAGTTCAACTGATTTTGTCTTTTAATGCGTTGGTGACATGATAAATGGCGGCTGCAGTATATAGTTGATATTGTAACCCACTTTTGGCTTGTAATGTCATCCTTGTTCCTACGGAATAGAAGTCAATATCGGTTGAACGGAAAGTAAAAAGGTTTGTTATAATGCCTTAATCTAAACGCGAATGGACTATATCATTCTACTTTCATAAGTTGTTTTATAAAAGATAAAATAAAATGTTCTGAAATAATTTCGGGTGGAGAGAATTTTGAACAGTATCAGCTATGCAATAAAGACTATTGTTCCAAAACACGATAGTAATAAAATTCGGAGTTTAAATACCTTGATATTGCGCCGGCATAAGGTGTTTCTCGACATATCCAGACATATCCAGCCTCATGGGAAACGAGAAGTGTGTGTTGACCTTTTCCTTGAGCATCGTCAACATGTTGAAGGTATACCGCATTGTGTTGAAGCAGAGAATGCGCGGGAGTTTCTTGAAGCATGCCCTGAAATATAAAAACACTGTAAAGAAACGATGTCTTGCAAATTTGGAACTACAAATATATTTATTTATCATATTTGTTGAACATTGTACAAAGGCGATATAATACCTTAAGCATTTTCTATCAGTTGACTTTAGGGTGTTGCAGAAATCTACTTTTAATATTATAAAGAGGAGATAAAGTTTGTTTTTTTTTTTGTTTGTAGGTGTTAATCTCTAAAAGTATAGGTCTGTTTGGTAAATTTTTTTCACTGATAGAAAGCTGTTTTATTCCTGAGTGTCATAAGCTATATTTAATGTACGCGGGCGAAGCCACGGGCAAAACCTAGTATAATATAATATCCTGAAGTTCAGAGGGAGTATATTTTAAATTATGATGCAGAGGTTTTTTTCGGTTAAGGTGTAGGAGGTCAGGAGATCAAAACTCTTATAACATTCATGTTGAGTTAGTTACCGTTTCTCCGCGCGCACTTTGGCCGCACACTGCGAGCAGGTGTAGCAGTTGTCTCCCTCCAAAGTGTCCTTGACTGTGACCTCGTCGAGACTCTGGTGCAAGTTGCGCATGTCGGCGACCTGGCAGCGCACCGTGTAGAACTCCTCCAGCGTGCGCGACACGTGCGGGCAGTCCTGTGGGGAGATAGCAATTATATTTTCAATACACTCACTCGAAAGCCCTCTCTTATCCCACCGCTTACAGGCACGCAATAGGCTATTTTCCGCATTAGTGCAGTGCCGTAGTTGTGCCCTCCCCACCATAATGTAATGCCATGTCCCGCAGCAGGCGCGCGTCGTGTGCCGCGAGTCGCGGGTCAACCCCCGTTTATTCATTTCAGTGAGTGTATTGAACAAAATTCGTTTAGACACACGAGCAAATTAAGTTATGCTATCTAACACATTTCAATTCCGTATTTTGCTGTATCTACTTACGGTTCCCGCGCACTGTTTTCGTAATAATAGTAAACAGGCTTCCGAAACATAGTAATTACTGCGACTGACCGACAAGTGAAGGTCGTCCTGTAGGTCAAGTTCATGTTCAGCTACCCTCCGCTATTGTACTATTGCTTACTTCGCATAACGAGTATAGTAATATTTAAAACATTCAATTTAAATATTTTTATTTTTGTATGAAAATCTGATGAACCAAAATATGATACATTTGTAAAAGTCATAGAACAAAAGTTGTTGTTTATGATGTTCTTAACTAGCATCTAAGAGGTTGCTAGTGTTTTACAAATAACCCTGTATTTAAATAAACAAATAGATATAACTCACCAGCGAAACAACATTATTACTCAGCACACCACAGAACAGCGTTTTGACCAGTTTCTTCAACTCTGGAGTCATCTCCTCAAGCTTAGAGACCAGGTCTATGAAGAATTCCGCCATGTCCTTCTGCTCCCCAGTGTTGAGGGGCTGGTGGTCCATCTGGTAGACTTTGCAGAAGCTGCGAGGGTTGTAGGCTTTGCGCTCACTTTCCTGTTTGGGCAATGATGGAGGATTCAGTGAATGAATATTAAAGAAGTGTGGTTACAAGAGTCAGAGAGGTTTTTTTTAGGAAGGGGATTAAAAAGCACTGTTTTTCGGTTAAAATAACGACTTCAAAGACTGGTTTTCATTCAAGTAGAAATATGTCGATGTAAATAAACCGACAGCATTTTAAATTTTTTAATTAGGTAGTAAATGCACCCCTCATCATATCTCATACGTTTTGATTCCTCTTTTCGCATCAGATGCTGCGTCTGCGCAGCATATGCATATGCTTAGTGTGTAATTGCGATTACGCTTTAGACCTTACTCTTTTGAATCTGAAGCCAACAAAAACCACAAAAAGAAGCTGTCAGTCTTAACTGAGGGCATTTTTTAGTTTTTTTTTTTAATTTTTTTTTTATTTTTTTAATTTTAATTAGGAAGCGAGTGCACTGCTAAACATTTTTCTTTTTAGTAATATAAGCTAGTGCTTGACTGCGATCCCACCTGGTGGTAAGCGGTGATACAATCGTTAATGGTGAGGCGCGCTAGTTTATTAAAAAATATATCTCACATGTTTTGACTCTTCTTTGTCTGCGCCGCATATGCATATACTCAGTGAGAAATTGTGAATACGCTTTAAACTTTACTCTTTTGAGTCTGAAGCCAGTAACTAACCAGTTAGCCCCTTCAGAAAACACATACTCCGGCAGGAAATTCCACTCCTTAATAAAATTGTTAATTTCTCTATCTGGAGCTATCAGACTCACCATCAGATAAGCAAACATCCTCTGCATCTCATGCAGGGTAGCCGAATGCCGGCTCGCAGCGGGATCAGCTTGCAACAAGGCAGCCCTGGCCTGGGGCATCATGTACAGGTGCTGCATACACGAAGCCATGTAGCACGTAGCTCCCAGGTTGGTGAGGCCCACGTAGCCACATTCTGACCTGGACTCTTCGGCCGGCCAATAGTCCCAAGGGTAGGTGGACTGCGGACCTGATTCGAAACAGTAGCCTTAGAAAAGGAGAATATTAATTGTAGTGTTTGTTTTTTGTTTGTTGGTACACAGGGTTAAATTTTTCAACCGAATGATGTACAGTGCGTTTCACTTAAGAAGTTCCTTTGCCGTAATGTTGGCTTCCCTGTCTGTCTACAGAAAAAAGAAGGGAAAAAGGAAAAGAGTTACCAACTCTGCCAAAAAATTTTGCACGAAATTTGAAACGAAATCAATTTTAACAGTAGTCGCACCACTTTGTGGAGAATAATGAGGGGGAATGGGATTTTATTAAAAAAAAAGCAAGTCTAAAAGGAAGCTGTTAATAAAGAGGTACAATATTGTGGCGTGGCGTTTTCGTTATTTGAAAGAATTGCAGAACAATCGAAATGTAACCCAGCAATGTATACTTTATTAAAAACTAGTTTTTACAGTTGCCAAAAGAAAAAAAAAGGCCATTGTTAAAAGTTACGAAATATCAGTTAATCTCCCTAATATTAAGTAACTTCATTGCTAAAAATATAGCAACCCTGTTTTTCCGTATTGCCAACATTACGGCAAAGGAAGTGAAACGCACTGTAATGGTTAAGATGTATGAGATTTTAATTTGGTCATAAAAGCAAAAATGTTAAGTTTCTTTTCCGCAACCCGAGACATAAGTATGCGAGGGAACATCAGGATGAGTCTGACAGAACCCTCCGACCTCTAGCCCCCGACGGCGGAGGAACACCATGAGTGTTACAATAAAAAATATATATAAAAGGATTGCTTAGGTTTGCTTTGCTTTGGATTGTTTTGGATTGCAATAAAGAATTGAGTATTGAGTATTAAGATTGATACTTAGATATTTATCTTTTCAGTGTATTTTCTTCTCAGTTTTAAATCACACACTTTCAAGTACCATTAAAATTATTCAAAGATAAGGGTCGGTTCACACTGAGAGCAACTCAAAATATAACTTTATTTACTACACGAAAAGATTCACATTTCAGATCGAGATGCCTCGCGGAGCAGCTTTGTGGTGCAACGTATCCTGAATTTTCACAATGAAATAATAATAATATATTCCACAATTATCACACAACGCCGTCTAGTCCCAAGCTAAGCAGAGCTTGTGTTATGGGTACTAGACAACTGATAAACATACTTATATATTTCTAAATACATACATATTATAAATAAATTATACCCAAACTTAAAACCCATTACTTATCCACCCACCCATTACTCACCCAACCCATTACTTTAAATGTTTATATTTTCGTGCAGTCTTCGCGCAGCGTTGAGTCTGGGTGTGAAATGACCCTAATTTAAGTCCTAAAACGGTTGTATTATATAAACTCACCAGGCTTGTGATGGTCCATGAGTTTGTTGTGAAGTACCATGTAGTTGTCGGGCGCGCCCCTCACGAGCTCCACCAGCAGGTCGTAGGCCGCCGCGCGAGACTTCTGCGAC
The DNA here is from genome assembly GCA_949319445.1 of Mythimna lalbum. Lineage (NCBI taxonomy): Eukaryota > Metazoa > Arthropoda > Insecta > Lepidoptera > Noctuidae > Mythimna > Mythimna lalbum. The sequence continues at coordinate 8,840,092 of OX439363.1, forward strand.
TTACACTTGGGCAGGTTGCGGTTTTCTGGGTTTGGTACGTCGAAAAGAAAACCGAAGACCTATGGCGGGAAATAGAATGGGTTAGATAAATCTAGAACATCGCCGTTCGGCCATCGGGTTACTGTAAAAGACTGATACGCCCTCATACGTAGCACAACAGAATCAACACCTGTAACCCTATGACAATGAAAAAAAGACAACGACTAGCAGACGTTTGATGATCAATGATATTTATTTTTGTAAATCAGTTTAAACCAAAACATTTCAACTGAAAAATCAGGTAAAACTAATAATATTATGTGAGGGAAAATAATAACCTAGCACTACTTCAAATCCATCACATATTTTGATTGCATTGTAAAACTGAGAAAATTCAGGATGATCGATTCTGCGTAGGCAGTTATTTTCTAAGCCCAGCTAGACTTTTCGGACTCGTTTATCGATTGATATTAGGGGAAAATATATTGAATCACGTTTCTCGTATTTTTAAAAACTCACCATTTCCAAAGTCCTAGTCCCCTGATCCGACATCTTGAACCGTAGCGGGTGTTTGAGCAGATGCGTGAGCAAGCTCAGCTGCCCATAGAGTCCATCGTCCGGTGAACAAGGCTCTGTTCTTTTCTCTATGATCTCGCGTTTTTCTAAAGATGTGTGGATTTGTTCACAGAGTTCGTTCAGGTCGGGGGCGCCACTGTCTTCTGATGTCGCTCCCTCTGTTGAAGTATGAAAGGATTATAAAGGAAATTCAACTTTGGCGAGATACATGTAAGATTAATATTAGTGTGCTTGTATTGTGTGAACATTAAAGACGATACTGTATGCACATCATCATCATCAGCTTTTTCAATGTTCCCACTGCTGGGACTCAGGCCTCCTCTCTAGGAGAGGGAATGGCCCGTAATCCACTACGCGGGCCCAGTGCGAGTTGGAACACATAGTATGCGAACTAGCTCCTGATTACTAAGGACCCCAGGTCCTTAGTAATCAGGAGCTAGTTCAAGTATTGAGAACAAAATAGCAGTTGAGATATACAATTAAAAACTCCACTTTTTTTTGCAAATTTGGAGGTAGACGGAACAGAGAGTAAAGTTCCACATACCTCCGTTGAAAAGGGAGGATCCTCCGGCCAGACGGGTGTTATAGTCTGGTGGGCGACTGCCCGATAGATGATGTCGGGCTGTCGTATATGTTCAAATCGCGCGGAGAACTTTGATTGCGCGATGCAGGATTTATTATTTTTTTCGTAGTTCTTATGTGGCGCCATAGATGTCGCTACACAGACTTAGTTTTTTTTTAATAAAATTTTATAATAAACAATTTACCTTTGAAGAAGTCTTCCGGCAGTCCGTCTATGAGCCTACAAACGAGCCAGAAGTAGTCTCTACAAGCTGGCCCGTACGGCTCTTTACCTTCTTCCGCGTGGTGGTGGACAACCTGAGAGAAGAACTACTTATATATTCATTAAGAGCTTGAAAAACTTACAATATAGGCACAAAAAATAATGGCTATTTATTAATTTATTTAAAGAAAGCATACTAAACAAGTAATATTAGTGTAAGATTAAGGTAAGATGGTCTCTTGTGCAAATCGATTGTGATTTGGCAACCAGTACTACCTCAATTTTGACAACTTTAAAGGATGAAGAAAAGACTTGTTTGCGTCAAACAATAAAATGAAATAATTATATTTCATTACAAAGTAACTCAATTTTTTTTTTATATTTTTATTTTGCTATAAACTGACTCCCTACTTTCTCGCTTATAATCAACACTTTAATTTTGAAAATAGACTTTCATGTTCTAACTGTGATTACATTTACTTGACAAAATCTATATAAATTGTTTAAATAGCAAAACTCACATCATGGTGATGATGATGGTGGTGGTGGTGGTGCGGGCGCATGTCAGCTGCCCGCGGCAGGTGCTCCAGCAGCAGCTGCAGCAGCGGCGCCAGCACGGCCACCTCGCCGCCCGCGCACAGCCGGTACAGCGCCGTGCCGGCTTCGCGACGCACCTGAAGAACACAAACAAGAACATTCGATATAAAGGCCTGGGGCTTTACCATGATGTGTGTTAAAAAGTCAAGCGTGCGAATGAAAAATAGGGATGGAGCTATACGCCCTATGGAGTTTCTTGTACGTTCTTCTCCATAGAGATCTTCGCTTTGGAACGTGCAATTTCGTGTCAATTATTTTGCGGACTGACCGATATTTGACTATTCAAAAGTGTTTGCAAATGGTCTATTTAAAATAAATGCTTTCGATTTTGATTTGTTTTTTAGCTCCATCCCTTTAACAATTCAGTTTGGGTCTTCAAATGGATCGCATTAAGAACTCATGGTAAAACCTCTTGTTGTTTAACACTCTGCCTGCCAAGAACGTACAACAATTCATTCGTGTGCTCACAACCCGCCTCCGGAGTTGACAATTTGCGATACTCTTGTTGACTTGTGTCCATGCTCAGCCTTAGACTAGCGAGTCCATTAGCGATGCCGAACTAGCGAAGCCATTAGTGTCAGACTTTTACTAACTAAAATCCCACTCCTGTTCCTTTTTTGCCATTGTTCCAAGGCCCGAGGCATCTTTTTCGCATCACTCATGCCAGTAGACTTCGACCTTAGAGTTCTTCATACTTAGGATGGCGTGGTAATATTAGTGCATGAGCAGACTTACCGCAGGATCAGCATCGTCCAGCAGCAGCCTGGGCGCGGCCCTGCGCAGGGACCAGGCCAGGGCCACGGCGTCGCCGCCGCCGCGCGCCCACCACACGCACATACGCATCGCGTGTTGTACCACCTAGTAACACATCATTTGTTTATATTATACATAATACAATTATATTAGCAAGGTTTTCCTTGCCATACAGTAGAGTATTTACATTTACATGCATGTATGTATAGGTACCGGCACGAATCTTGAGCACTGACCTTCACTTGCAAAAGTCAAATATCGGGTCTATTTAGTGGTATGAAGTGAGACGCGGGGGCGAGGAGTGTCAGTGATTGGCTCGCCGCGCCATCGTGTCATTGACGTCACTCGTGATTTATTCCCTGCGCTTGCTGCATGTATCTAACAACGACGACGATTGGCTCGCCAATGTATGGAATGCACAAAGCGATCCCCACTCTGACGCCGAGTACCTATATTACATTACTTGTAATTTTAACCTCATGTTAACAAGTAAATCTAAGTTGTTGAACTTAAGTTTTCGGTGCTAGTTGGCCTAAGTGGATATCTCTTAGTGTGTGTAAATGAAGTGGGGTAAAGTTACAACAAAAACCATGTTCTGAAGAAATGATCAGTTGTATTCATCATCATAATAACTCAGGACTAAAGACGGATAAAAAATCTAATTTAGAGGTTGTATGAAATATCTTACTTGTGCCCTTCCCCAGAATCCAGTCTTGTAAGTGGTGGGTTCCTTCAACGTAGCTGCCTCACACAGTATCGATATTAATCGTTCTGTGGTTTCTTCTACGCTCATTAGCGATAGTAATGACTGTAAACAGAACAAAAAATACAATTAGAGCTTTTGAGAAATCATGAAAAAGAGAAAAAGGTTATATTTACATTAGTGTTAGACAGAGATAGAGCTATATAGAACGAATAGCGCCATCACTTTTTCGTAATAAAACAATAATAAGCTCGGCAGCGTAGTATTTGAAAAGGGAAGAAAAAGGTATAAAAAGCACGTCAACAAAACACATTTATAAAAACAACGATACAAAAGGCGGTCTTAGGGAGCGTTCAAGTATTACGTAACGCAATTTTTAAAGATTTTTGACTCTCCCCTCCCCCCCTGTAACGCACCGTAACGTTTTTCTATCCCCCCCCCCCTCTCTAAACGTTACGTAACACTCAAGTGATCATTTTTACCCTTAAGTCGCAAAAAGTTATGATATAATTTTTATCCTTGAATTAGTTTCCTAGGGTTGTAGTGGTATAGTTTCCATTTCCAAGGGTTCCGAATACAATCGAGGGATTCCCCGTAAAACGTAAACGAAAAGGATTGCCAATTTGGGAGTTTTAATTCCCTATTGTTTTATTTAAATAAAGAAACAATGTTGCGTAACGTGTTGTAAGAGACCCCCCTCCCCCCATAATGCATTACGTAATACTTGAACGCCCCCTTATTGTATAGATCGATCTCTTACAGACCAACTATAGATGGACTTAACTAGAGGAGATAGATTTGGAGTAGTGTACAACATGAGAAATAATACTAACAGAACATAATAATATAAAATATTATTAATTCACATACACACAATTATCAAATATGCTAATACTAACGAATAGCAGCAAAGGTAGTTAACTATGTGAACTTACTGGATGTAGCTTCGGAGTCTGCGCAGGATCAGACGAGGTAGAGGGTAGCGTGCCGATCCTGCACAGTAGCTGCAGTAACAATGCGAGACAATCCTGTCGCCATTCGCTGTCGTCATTCCTTTGCAATACACCTAAAACATATCATTACATTATTATGCAGCTTCAAACACATTAAATGTATACACTTGCTTATAAAGTGACTTTTATTGCACTGCAGTTAGGTATATAATGGTACTTGTTACCAAACTGTGACATTTTGATTACCATTACGCAGTAGTGCTAAAATGTGGTTATATTATGGTATAATATTGTAACTATGAGCGACCGTACGATACGAGTCGCGCCGCGTAGCCGTCGGCGCTGACCACCGCACACGCGCCTCTGTGTTCAGTGGGCATTCTAGTGTCGAGCCGAGCGGACACCGTCAGCGTGAGCAGTCAGTCAGTACAAAGCAGCAATTATTTGTGGGTTTGTACTCCACAGTGATCAGCACGATACTGAAAGGTCTAGCGCTGACAACCTACGCGCTAAGCTGTCAGCGTGACTCTAAAACCAGCCTAAGTGTACCTATAATTAATTTAATGTTAGTAACTCACCAGACATCATAATATCATACAGCAGTCTTAGACCTCCCTTCTTAATAAACAGTTCATTCCAGTTTTCAGCTGCAGTTTTTTCTTCCTCACTCTTTTCATTAGTAACGAGAGGACTGAGCGTACTAACAGTGTTCTCCTTAACGTTAGGGGTACCAGTGTGACTTGAGCTCAGCTTGTCAATGATATGTAAGGAATACATGAGTTTCTGAGGACTCGTGGGGTCAAGTAACTCTGGTAGCTTGCTCTCGGTTGGGTTCTGGAACGCTTCCAGTAGGGTGGGATTCAATGGCACGGCTTGTAATATGTCCCATACGCGACGGGATAAAAGTTGAGCTTTTGTGTGAGTTACGGGTTCCTGCAATGAAAAGCGTCATTTAGTCATTCCTTGGATTTTTCACAATCCATGTAGAACTTTAAAGCAACGATAAATAATATAAGACACCACGCTTTACGCCGTGGCCGAATAATTTAATACCCGCACGAAGCAAACATTTGTAAGGCCTACAAATAGTTGTTTTACTCTTTGGAACATGCATTTTAGCTTCACTTGTTTTTTTGACTGACCGACATTTTGACAATTCAAAAGTGCCTGTAATTGGTCTATTTGAAATAAACGTTTTTGACTTTGACTTGTACCGTGCCCGAGTGTCTTGTGTAAGTGAGTTTACACGTTTGTAAACGCATTTACGATACAGGAGTCATTCTTAATGACGAGAAATGTATTTTTTTTAAACAGTGCGGATGAACATTAATAAGCAAAATTAAAGAATAATCATAAATAAAATTTCACATAGGGCTATTTTTTGGCAATTGAATACAGTAAGTTGTAGAAAGCTGATAATTGCTATTAAAAAGGGAACTTCCGACAAAGGTGCGGCGACTGTCATAAAAACCATAGCTGATGTCCATTAATTTATTTTAAACCTTATAGCAAAACAATAAAGTCCAAATTCACATAACGTTCACACTTGCATTGCAACAAATACTCAAAAAATAAAAGTCAACATACCCCGTTAGCACCAGGCTCCTTCATCTGCCCCAAGGCTTGCATCAACGTGAACAGATGGTGGAAGTAGGTGGGGTCTAGTAACAGTAACGTAGGTAGACGCGCGCGCGCAGGGGCGGGTTGGGCAGACGGCCATTCTGCCCAAGCGCCCCGCCCGCCTACACCCACTGACACGAACACCAACTGTGAAAGATGAAGATATCATTTAGAACTTCAACGTTTCCCAAAAACGCATAATAAAAAGATTTTTTAAATCAGCTCAAAATTCCGTAAGTCAGGCACCTTACAAATCGGGTGAAAAGTAAAACAGGTAATTAACTGAAAAATATTGTACAAGCTGAAATGTGACGTCACCGCCATTATGTTACGTGCGTACAAAAGAGATAGCGATATATTCTCACCACGCTCACGGCTCACACTCTTCCTCATACCAATATTTGAAATGCTATTTGCTGCCTACCAACCAAAAAAGTTGTAATCTTTTTCTGTTGGTCTGAGGTTGCTGCTTCATTTGTATGCATAATCTATAATCTATATATATAAAAATCAATGCCACTTTTCGTTGTTATTTTATAACTCAAGAACGGGCTCACCTATCCAAACCAAATTTTTAGGCTTTGTTCGGACTATTTAGTAGATGGTTTATGTGAAGTTTGGTAGGGTAGAGTAGGGTATAGTAGGGTAGTGTAGTGTAGAGTAGAGTAGTTTAGAGTAGTGTAGGGTAGAGTAGGGTAGAGTAGGGTATAGTAGGGTAGAGTAGGGAAGAGCGGGAGCGAAGCTGCGCGGGCAAAAGCTAGTATAATATGTAGATGCTGATAATAATTGACAAACACTATGGAAGTGGCGTATGAATTTGAGCGTCTTTATAACTTAACGCTAGTACACAAGAGTCACTTTGAAAAACATCTCATTAGATCAAATGGTCGCTGGAATGCCCATTGCTCCTATTGGGCCATTTTATGGGTAATACGATTACATCATTTGTGTAGACAGTGTTTATTTTGTCCATTGCTTTGTGATAACATATAATTTTTCACATTAACGCATTTATTTTTTCACTTCTTTTATTTCTTAGTTTCTGTACAACACATTAGTTTAGGCTGTGATGTACATGTAAACTGTAAATAAATAAATAAATAACAGCTGCCAATGACGCTAATCATCACGCGTCGGATTGATCCGACGAGAGTTTTCGCATCTCTGGTCGAGTGTTTGCCTCATTTAGCTCTTCATAAGTGGCAGAAGAACTGTAGAGATAAAGTGTTTATCGGATATATCCGATATAGGAAGTAAAGCAACGTATCCAATAAGAAATGTCCATAATTTGTAACAATACCTGATTATCCTTGAAGCCCATGTCATACAGTGTCCTCTCATCATAGTCTATCGTTAGCTCTTGCCCCTGGGTGATCATGCGTAGTGGTCCGTCCGTCGATAGCGCTGTTACACCTTCTTCCCCTTGAATCTGTAAGAAATGTTTATTAAATTTTTCTTCTTTACTTTCAAGGGCAATGAGATAGAGTGAGCGTCAAGTTGGTCGCTTTCAATCACTTCAAGACTAAATGTAAGTGATTGTTGTACGGACTAGTACCACAGATAGAGCATCTTGTGTGTTGGTGTGTGTGCATACTTAGCCTGTATTCACTAACATGATACACATCTTCTTTTTATTTTATTAATTACTTACTTCCGTCATTCCCCACCCCACCTAACACGTACTTTATTCGAACTACACAATACAATTTTGTATCGCCCCGGCCGGCTGCAGCGTCACGCGTACTGTGCCGCCTCCTCCACACGTACCTGTGTCTCCCACCACACGTGCACGTGCGCGCGCAGGTGCGCCACGAGGTCGGCGTGGTGCATCGCCAGCGAGGCGCGCGGGCCCGCCCCGGCCGGCTGCAGCGTCACGCGTACTGTGCCGCCTCCTCCACACGTACCTGTGTCTCCCACCACACGTGCACGTGCGCGCGCAGGTGCGCCACGAGGTCGGCGTGGTGCATCGCCAGCGAGGCGCGCGGGCCCGCCCCGGCCGGCTGCAGCGTCACGCGTACTGTGCCGCCTCCTCCACACGTACCTGTGTCTCCCACCACACGTGCACGTGCGCGCGCAGGTGCGCCACGAGGTCGGCGTGGTGCATCGCCAGCGAGGCGCGCGGGCCCGCCCCGGCCGGCTGCAGCGTCACGCGTACTGTGCCGCCTCCTCCACACGTACCTGTGTCTCCCACCACACGTGCACGTGCGCGCGCAGGTGCGCCACGAGGTCGGCGTGGTGCATCGCCAGCGAGGCGCGCGGGCCCGCCCCGGCCGGCTGCAGCGTCACGCGTACTGTGCCGCCTCCTCCACACGTACCTGTGTCTCCCACCACACGTGCACGTGCGCGCGCAGGTGCGCCACGAGGTCGGCGTGGTGCATCGCCAGCGAGGCGCGCGGGCCCGCCCCGGCCGGCTGCAGCGTCACGCGTACTGTGCCGCCTCCTCCACACGTACCTGTGTCTCCCACCACACGTGCACGTGCGCGCGCAGGTGCGCCACGAGGTCGGCGTGGTGCATCGCCAGCGAGGCGCGCGGGCCCGCCCCGGCCGGCTGCAGCGTCACGCGTACTGTGCCGCCTCCTCCACACGTACCTGTGTCTCCCACCACACGTGCACGTGCGCGCGCAGGTGCGCCACGAGGTCGGCGTGGTGCATCGCCAGCGAGGCGCGCGGGCCCGCCCCGGCCGGCTGCAGCGTCACGCGTACTGTGCCGCCTCCTCCACACGTACCTGTGTCTCCCACCACACGTGCACGTGCGCGCGCAGGTGCGCCACGAGGTCGGCGTGGTGCATCGCCAGCGAGGCGCGCGGGCCCGCCCCGGCCGGCTGCAGCGTCACGCGTACTGTGCCGCCTCCTCCACACGTACCTGTGTCTCCCACCACACGTGCACGTGCGCGCGCAGGTGCGCCACGAGGTCGGCGTGGTGCATCGCCAGCGAGGCGCGCGGGCCCGCCCCGGCCGGCTGCAGCGTCACGCGTACTGTGCCGCCTCCTCCACACGTACCTGTGTCTCCCACCACACGTGCACGTGCGCGCGCAGGTGCGCCACGAGGTCGGCGTGGTGCATCGCCAGCGAGGCGCGCGGGCCCGCCCCGGCCGGCTGCAGCGTCACGCGTACTGTGCCGCCTCCTCCACACGTACCTGTGTCTCCCACCACACGTGCACGTGCGCGCGCAGGTGCGCCACGAGGTCGGCGTGGTGCATCGCCAGCGAGGCGCGCGGGCCCGCCCCGGCCGGCTGCAGCGTCACGCGTACTGTGCCGCCTCCTCCACACGTACCTGTGTCTCCCACCACACGTGCACGTGCGCGCGCAGGTGCGCCACGAGGTCGGCGTGGTGCATCGCCAGCGAGGCGCGCGGGCCCGCCCCGGCCGGCTGCAGCGTCACGCGTACTGTGCCGCCTCCTCCACACGTACCTGTGTCTCCCACCACACGTGCACGTGCGCGCGCAGGTGCGCCACGAGGTCGGCGTGGTGCATCGCCAGCGAGGCGCGCGGGCCCGCCCCGGCCGGCTGCAGCGTCACGCGTACTGTGCCGCCTCCTCCACACGTACCTGTGTCTCCCACCACACGTGCACGTGCGCGCGCAGGTGCGCCACGAGGTCGGCGTGGTGCATCGCCAGCGAGGCGCGCGGGCCCGCCCCGGCCGGCTGCAGCGTCACGCGTACTGTGCCGCCTCCTCCACACGTACCTGTGTCTCCCACCACACGTGCACGTGCGCGCGCAGGTGCGCCACGAGGTCGGCGTGGTGCATCGCCAGCGAGGCGCGCGGGCCCGCCCCGGCCGGCTGCAGCGTCACGCGTACTGTGCCGCCTCCTCCACACGAACCTTCCCATGCGCCTGATTCCGCCAGAGCCCAGCGACGGAGGTGGTATGCGTATCTACGAGTAAAACAACAATATTGGATCTCAAGTACTCGAAATCGCTCTCATAACAGGCTATGACTTAAACCGCACGCACATACACGACCAAATAGTCCATCTCATCAGCTCTTCTGCTACCCATGTGATTTGAAGAGCTAAACGAGATGGAGTACCCAGTCGCAAAAAGACGATCCTGGCGAATAGAGACACAAAAAAATCCTTTTGGACAAATTCGACACAAGTAGTTACACGTTAACCGCCACATGTGGTGCGCATAAAGTTTGTCACATGTGGTGCGGACAAGCTTGGCCATACTAATTCGAGCGTAACTCCATCGACTTCCAGTTAGATTAGAGTTCAATTAACTGGAATGTATGATTTACACATACTTAAACCAAAATAAACTGTAACTGTTGAGTTCAGTGCCATCTAGCGAGAACATGGCTACTCTCGGGCCCAAGCTTTCACCTTATTGTTGATAACTATAATAATTGGACAATATTTGGCTTGACAAACCACATCTAGAATGCAAGATAAGTTAACGAAATCGCTAAGACATTGTATTTGTGGCATGAACAGAACACCAACCATAAACTAACTCACTCACACATACTCACTCTCTAACCTATTATTTCGATTATTTAAAATACACTTACCTTCTTTTAAAAGTATCAAGATGCGTCTTCAAAAGTAACAAGGCCCTCTGTATACACTGCAACGCAGCCTCCTCAGTCATATGCTCATATATATTCAGTTTATCAACGATCTTCTCCTCTTTGGCAACATCTTGTTCACACATCTGTGACGTTGACGTCCCTTCGCCGTCGGCCGTGTGTTTCTTAGTGATCAGTCTTTCGGCGGCCGAAGAAAGGTGGAACATGCACTTGGCTACAAAATCGTCTTCTTGTTGAAGCTGTTGGCCCATGTAGTAGCTGTTCAGGTACTGGATTGCGCCCATTGATACGTCTGGAGAAGAAATTAAGCTATTTTTTACTTTATAAGGGATATAGAGTCGTCCTCAATAATATATAGGGAACCTTTTCCGGAAACCAAAAGTTTGATAATATAATGAAAAAGTTAAATAGTTTAATTCGACTTGATGGAACAATAACAGAGTACCGCGGTCCTGACAACAACGAGCAAAGAGCAAGAGAAGAAACTCAAGTGGACTCAGTCAGTAAAAGTCTGCCACTCTCGCTTCACCTAGAGCGGGAGAAGTTTGATAATTGATGAGGCGGCTTAGAAAAATACAAAATATGATGTTTTGAAGACATTACCGCCACAGACATGAACACATCACAAAATAAAATGTGTCCAGCACGCCATGGTCACAAGTACATGACAGATTGAAAAATAAAATTATTGCGTGGCGCCGAACGCTTTTGATTTTTTCAAAAGGTCATCAAACACCAAATTCCTGTTTATAAGAAGATGTCTTACCAGTACTATTCGCTCTTAGAGCGATCTTCCAGAGGTGATCCATAGCTAAGGTGTGTGGATGTGCAGCATCTCGCGAGTCTCCAGTGCCCAAAGCCATCCTAGCTAAGTTGCACAGTTGCTGGTATAGACTAAGGCCCATTATGCTGATCGTCTGTGCAACAAAATAGATTCTTTATTGTACACCAAAAATAAAAATTCATAAGACACTAACCTAAAAAAAACTGACCTATGTACAAATAAATTGTAGTAGAAGCAAACATGCTTGCATAAGCATAAATCAACCTTATAATATTCCCACTGCTCGGACTCAGTAGTGGGTCGCGTAGCGTGTGCGTGTTGGTGAGTACCAAATATCTCCTAACTAGCGACCTGCCCCGGCTTAGTTCGGGTGTTTCTCCACTATTTAATGGATGTTATTATACATATAAACCTTCCTCTTGAATCACTATCTATTTAAAAAAAACCGCATCAAAATCCGTTGCGTACTTTTAAAGATTTAAGCGTACATAAGGATATAGGGACAGAAAAAGCGACTTTGTTTTATACTATGTAGTGATTTTTAGTTCAAGGGTATACCAATTTCCTCACAATGTTTTCCTTCACTATTTGAGAGCAGTGGTAATAGAATTAATTATACAAAGTAAATTGCCTGTGTAAGTTTGAACCACGGAATAAAGAAAAGTAGAGGAAGTACCTCTTAGATATCGCGCGTTTGTCAACAGCAGGCGAGATTCGCCTATTACATGTGCAGGTGAATATGGCATCTATTTCAAAGGCACTAGCGTTCTGAATAGAATAAATTGGTTACAGCGCCATCTAGCGTTGAGTAGCCGAACTCGTTGTAAATTGGTTAAAACATCTTTATTGTTTGTGTCATGTCAAATAATAACAACTTTCTTAGGTTGTAATAAGACCTAATTTATGAAAGCAATAAGAATATGATTTGTAAAAGTTAAGTTTGTAATTAGTAGCTTCGTAGCCAATCATATTACTGTTTTTTATGTGTGTAATGTACAATTTGATACGCAAATGTGTGAGTTTGGCGACATTGGTTCCCGTGCTTAGCCACGTTAGGGGCACTTCTACCTATATTTTCTGTTCTGTGGTTTGAACCTACGACATACATCTCGTAAGGCGGGGTCGTTATCAATAGGACATCACTCTTTGCTAACTTGATTGCAATTTGATACTTGCAGTGCAATCTAATTTACTTTGTAAGTGATTGATTCCTTATTTACTGAATAAAACTTACTGCAAAATGTGAGGAAAAATTATGTCACCTTGTGGTACGGGCAGAAATATTAAAGTATCCAAAACACATACACTTTACATTTCATTTCAAGGAGAAAAATATAAAAAAAATTATAAATATTATTTATCATATAGATTAAGTCAGACTAAGCTGTATATTTTAAAATAATATGCTGTCTAAATCGCCATCATAAATAAAAACGCTGGTTCAATTCATTCACTTACCTCAGGATCTAACGTAGGCATCTTCTCAACATACAAAAATCTCAAAGCATCAAGTCCCAGCGCGTGTTGATCCGGAGATTTTGTATGAGATAGAAGCCAAGAGTATAGACAATCTGCGCATTCACTGCTCCCGCGTACCACTAAACACTGCCAGAGTTCTTCCACCTGTTCAACTGTTAACCTGGTGGAGAAATGAGAAATATTAGCGAATAATAATGATTTTCAGAAGTGTTAGAATGATATTAGTCATCTTTATTTATTACTGATAGGCTCGCGTTTGACTACCATCTCACCCGATGGCTATCAGGAAACCCAGACTCCGGCAGGGAATACCACTCCTAGGCTGTACGCACAATAAATGTTTTCACAAAATCCGAGGGGCAGTTCCTGCATTTTTGCGAACCGCTGCTGTGCTATGTGTGACCATGTACCTGAAGTGTTGAGGAGAGCCGACTGGCGAGAAGATGGCGGTGAGGAAGTGCAGGCGCACGGTGAGCTCGGTGATGTGCGCGTAGTGCGGCGCGTCGCACACGGGCCGCGGCTGTGCCATGTAATGCCGGAGATCCTCCAGGAACAGTCGCATCATGCCGCGTTCGCGTTCCGCCCACATTACCACCTGTAAACAGACAGTGTGGTAAAATATCAGATTATATAAACCCCCAAGTTTGCTCATTGGTTGAAGCTACCGATGAAAATAGACGTCTCGCTATACGTAACGACTGTGAAATATCTACGAATGACAGTCACAGGGTGTCTACATGATGTCGCGTAACCGAAAATATTAACATGCAATAATATTATTTATTAAAATTTCTTTAGTAGATTTAGTAGATAAACATCCAGCTATCATATTATAATCTATGTCGGGCAGATGGCCCGACTTAGCAAACTGTTGAGTATATAGATCTTTCTTTTCTTGTGCCTGTCTAATCCAGATTCTACTGACAATGATAACGTCGTTTACCCATCTCGCTGCCGGACGACCAATATTTCTGCTTTAACCTAACCTCAAAGACCATTTAGATGAAATAAGTCACCGCACAGCAAGAATTTGAGCAAAAATATCAAACCAACTAATCGCGACCTCTTCGCTTTGCTCATCGCCGCATCGCACCCACGTGCGCTTGGTCATGAGAGCCATCATGATAGAATCAATGTATCTGTGTTGTATTGTTTTTAGTTTAAGCTGTATGTCCTCCAAGCTATAATAAATAAATGTTTCATACATGCCGCATCGCTTCGCATCTACCTACAATCACTGTGCCTTGCCAGGCGTCCTGCCCACCTCCATTTAAAAACCATTGTATGTCTTCTGATCCCTATGTTTAGAACTCAATCTATCTATTACATGTATGCAAAACCTAAACTAATTTCTAACAACTACAAGACTTAAAACTACATATAGAAAAATGAGAAGAAAAGACGAACTAACCTGATGCATATCCATGCCTCGTAACTGTTGAAATGAGGAGAACAACTTTGGTAACAGCCGAAGCGACACAGCGACAGATCTGAGACAATACACATCGTAATTAAACATTATACTATAACATATTATTCCACGACTTTCACACCACACCATCTAGTCCCAAACCAAGCAGAGCTTGTGCTATGAGTACTAGACAACTGATAAAAATACTTATATATTTCTAAATACATACATATTATAGATAATTTACACCCAGATACAGAACAAATGATCCTGCTTAACACACAAACATTTGTGTTGGGTGGGAATCGAACCCACGACTTCCGGCATAGCAGTCAGGGCCACTGACCACTACACCAATAGACCTGTCAAATTCAAACAGTTCTATTTAAGTTTATCTATAAAAAAAAAAAATCTGTTTAAAAACTTAAAAAAAGAACACAATATTGGAAAAATCTTTACCTGTGATTGGCAAGATTGTCTAGACACCCTTCAATGAACTTTATCCTTATAAACTTGTCGGTACTGAAGCATAATAATGCGCACAGTGCCTTCTCAGCTTCCAGCGCTAGGCCTTCGCCTAATTGTTCCTGAAGAAAAAAAAGAAACACAAACGATAAAGATATTTTAGGGTAGTGGATTGTACTCATATTAGAAGATCGCGAATTTGTAACGCCTTTCCGGATTAAAAACTGAGTTCGTGTTCTTTTACAAACTTTTATTTCGTTTTGGTAGTTAAACGACACAACCCCATCGAGTTTGGGCTTGTATGATTCGTCTTGATGAGTATTAATTATATAGGTACACCAAGCTATAAAAGCTTGCTATGAAAAAAATGATTTTCATTAAAAGCTTGTTTCAGAGTGGTTTCCTCCTCTAGGATTTGGACCACCTCTCTAGGGGAGTGTATGAGCCGTAATTCAATTCAATTCCGCGCAGTTTGGTTCCAGATCATGCCAGTTTTCTCACGATGTTTTCTTTCACCGTTTTGACACACAAAGTAAAGTGCTTCCTGTATTATTATTTATTTATTGAAATGTAAACTTTACTTAAAATAGTCGAACATATCCGACTTTGATGCAACGAGGTAGATTGACTGGTATTAATCTTAGGTTTATCTGAATTTCCTCTGACAAAGAGGACAAGACAAGAGAATAGTAGTTATAGTACACAGGCGACTGCATTAAGTACACAGGAAGGCATTGCCTACCAGTCAATGTGCGGTCTATCTATACTAATATTATAAAGAGGTAAAATTTGTAAGTTTGTAAGTTTGTAAGTTTGTAAGTTTGTAAGTTTGTAAGTTTGTATGTAGGGGGTAATCTCTGGAACTAATAATCCAATTCTAAATTTTTTTTTACTGGCAGAAAGCTTCATTATTCCTGAGTGCTATAGGCTATAAATTGTTTTTATAGCATGTATATTAACCGAGCTATCACAACTTTTGTCTAGCAAGTCGGAAAAAAATACCTCATAAAATAGAATTATTTGCGTGCGCTGCCTAAACAGTTGCTTAAAATTAAAAACAATGTATGGCTACCTGGTTCGTCTTAATTATTTCTACAAAAAAGTCCGCGGTACCATATCTCTATCTTTTATATTTCATCTTTTATACTTTTTTTATTGCATTAAAAATATTTTTTTTCGGCATACTTACGTTTGGTTGATTATTTGAGCAACAAAATATTAATTCTTATGACAATAAATTATTTCAGTATCACAAGAACATTATACAGATAAGATGTGCCATTTATAGCATAGCAATTGGTCTTACAGTTTCGAAGATAATATAAAATTACTAAAACGCAAAATGCCCCTAGCGTAACTTTCATTGTGCAGACGTTTTACCTATTTTTTTTTTATGGTGGGCAAAAATCATCTTATGACAACCCCCGCCCTTGGGTGGAGCGAGAGATAGTGTCAGACTCTTACTGACTAAAAACCCACCCCGTTCCTTCTAGCCTTCAAACCAGGGCACGAGTTCCCTTTCGGATAACCCTGGACCCGGTAGGCTTCGACCCAGCTGGGCCTCTGCTGTTGCTGACAACTTCTCGAGGCGCGCGGGAACAGTGCGCGCCGTCGACGTCTTGGGCTCGGTCCATTACCGGACGATCGGACAGCAAGCTACCCATGGCTCGCCGTCCGCGAGCCCGCGTCTACGGTGGCCGGAAATCGGGATCGGAATCTCGGCGGCGGCGGCGGGGGCGCCGTTGCCTGATGCGGTCTGCCTCCGCCTTTGCTAGCATTACTGCTTCGCAGAAGGAGGCAACCGCCTGCCATTCCTCCTCGCTAAGGAACATGGCCTCAACCAGAGCCCGCCGCGAGAGGTGTCCGCCGCCGATCGCCCCCACGAGGGCACGGCGATGCTCTGCCCAGGCAGGGCACACCGCACAGTGGCGACACTCGGGCGTCTCTTCCGCTTTAATTCGGTGCAGGAACCTCCCGAACTTGCCATGTTCGGTGAGGACCTGTGTCATGCGGAAGGTAAGGACGTCGTGAGGCCTTTCCAGCCACGCCTCAAAGAGGGGACTTGCCGCCATAATTGTGGCGTGCCCAACGTTTCACCTATTTGCCCATAGATGGCGTTCTGCAATTACGTAATTTTTCTGAATCGCGGTGTTAAGACTTTCTGTGGATTGATGACCCTCTCGAATTATTATGCCCACGTTGTCGTTAGTTGGAGTTCTTCTGTCAGTTGCTTATTGGTTTCGGTTGTTTCGTTCGTATGGTTGTTGTTGTTGATAGATACCTCATAATCGAAAATATCGTAATTTCGTTGTACGTTTTTGTATGTTCGTAGTTTCGTACTTCGTTCTATCGTAATAATCGATACGAGTTATTCGATATTACGATTGTTTTGTTTTGTAAAGGCGGACGGTGTTCGAGTCGCTCTCCTTTTGTTCATAATTGTTTTCAAGTCTGTGCGTAGTTTGTTGAGAGCATGTCTAAAAGGAAATCTCAACTGTCCCGGCAGACATCACATACAAGAGCCGCTCGAGTACGCCGTACGGAAGAATCTGCCCCTGAAAATGAGCAGCGCCTCTCGAGAAATAGAGAATATATTTCGCAAGCACGCGCTAGAGAATCTAGCTATCTCGCTAGCCAAAATGTGAGGACATCGCGGGCCCGTGCTCGAGGAACTAGCGCTGAACGTGCGCACCGACTATCTGAGTTAAGGCAGCATGTCTCTGAGACAAGGGATAGGGAGACTAGCGCTAAACGCTCGCGGCGGCTTGGTAGGCAAAATGTCATAACATCGCAGGCCTGTGCTCGGGAATCTAGCGCTGAACGTGCGCAGCGTCCATCTCATTTAAGGCAGCATGTCTCTGAGGCAAGGGATAGGGAGACTAGCGCTGAGCGCTCGCAGCGGCTCGCTAGGCAAAATGCCATAACATCACAGGCCCGTGCTCAGGAATCTAGCGCTGAACGTGCGCATCGTCTAATCGAGTGTAATCTTATTTTAAAACAAGAAATTTTCCGCGGACGAAGTCGCGGGCAGAAGCTAGTCTGTTATATAAGACTTGAATTGCTCTAAGTCCTATATATCAGAAAAACCGATTGTTGAAAAGAAAAGAAATATTATGTTGAGGAAGACTTTTGGTGCGGTTTAAAGATTCCCGAACCTCATTTGTAGGATACGATGATGGTTTAAACTAGGTTAAGTGATGCTTTTATACCAAGCTGTCTTAGAAATCGCCGAATCAAAAAAATAAAGAATAGTATTCCTTGTGACAGATGTCATACAACTCACAATGGCGCCGTCCTGCAGCAGGTCCCACAGCAGCGTGTTGCCGGGCCGGCACACGTCGTCCACGTCGCACGCGGGCGGGGAGCCCCGCACGCGCTTGCTGCCGCCCGCGCCCGCGCCCTGGTACTCCGTCAGGCACTGGGCCTGTGGGTACACACACAAAAGTAGAAGCATCCACTGATGTACGATCATTTTATCCATTAAAGAAATTAAATTCGCTGAGTAATTCCTTTTCACTCGAAAACACACTTAAAGCAGGCGTCATGGTCGTGAACGGGTGCCGTCAGTTGAGACTGGTCATCCCAACTGCCTTTGGCTTATTTCAATTTATTTTTTAACTACTCTTTTTTTTTCATTATTTATTTACATTCTGCTCAAATAATAGAAGCGACAAAAAATATTATGTAATCGAGACTTTTGTAACTCATAACATGATTAAAAAAAGAGAGTTTAAAAGAGAGTCTATGGAGTTTCTTGCACATACTTCTCCATAGAGATGTGACATGACACACAGCTAAACGGTTACTTGACAGTTTCCCCCTCCATTTATTAACTTAGTTAAAAACCAAATCTGATTGATGAAAGGGCCAAGAGAAGGGCTTATTTTGTGCCATTTTGAAAAATTGTTTCTATTAATTATTTTTGATGAAGTTAATTTTTAAACAAATAATTTAAAAAAAAGTAGTATAGTAAGAACCCAATTTGCTCTAATTTTGACACCCGGTGTTTTTTTTAAAACTTACTAAAAAGTTCAGCTGTACAAACTTGGTTGAAAAAATATTTTAACTCAAGAATGTATAATACAAAACTACATCTGACCTGCGCAGCAAGCCTGGCCAGTTCCTCCTCGCAAGCTGAATCGTCCTCATCCAAGTCAGCAAGGGGTGGATGTGAGTGAGGAGACAACGCTGAGGACGCACTGCCTTCTTCTTCTTCACCGGCAGCGCCACGACGCTTGTAGCTCTCCATTAGACGGAGTTCCATAAGACGCCTAGGATAAAGTGATGATAGAAAATCATTTAAAATCAGAATAAACTTTATTGTACACCAAAGTAGTTACTAAACTTTTTATACAAATCTATAGGCACAATGGCAACACTTGATAGACTAAAAGTCCTTAAAATTAAAAAAAAACTGTTTTTGGTGTACTACTAGTAAATTTATAAACCATTAAAGTTTGCATTCAAATTATAGAATAGAAAAAACAATAAAGTTTTTCTATTCTATATATTGTAAACCAAAAAAAATTGCACAATTTATAAATAGACACAAAGTTATAATTGTTATTTTTTTATTATTATTTTGATATTAAATTGTATTTATACTAACATTATAAAGAGGGAAGATTTTTATTTTTGTTTGAAATTAATAATCTCAGTAAAGGAAATTACAAAAGATCACAAGTCACATTTAAACTGTGCAAGCAAAATTAACTTATATTGTTTGTAAAATAAGGCTCACCTTGCATCGACGTTGTCACAAATCAGCTGGCAGTGCGCTGTATCACTACCAGATGATTCTTCCTCTACTTCAGACACAGATTCAGCTAGATCAGCTGTTTTCAGTTGCGTTGCTGTTGAATAATATTATACTTAGATCTGAGACACTATACAAGATCGATTAAATGACATGAAAAACACGAAATAATGATGGTACATACAGGATACAGGGTTATTTGTAAAACGCTAGCAACCTCTTAGGACTATGTTAAGAACATCATAAACAACAACTATTGTTCTATAACTTTTAAAAAAATATCATATTTTAGTTCATCAGATTTTCATACAAGTAGAACATTCAAAATATTACGAAGTCTATGCAAAGCAAGCGATAGTACAATAGCGGAGGGTGTCCTTGTCTAGCGGCGGTAATGCTTGATGCACTTGCTTCAACTCTGATTTTGCTATACCTACCGAGTATAGCAAAATACAGAGTTGAAATGTAAAACAACGAAATCTTGAAGGTTTGTTTTTGGCAAATGAATTATGAGAACAAAAGTTGTTGTTTATGTTGTTCTTGACTAGCCCCTAAGAGGTTGCTAGTGTTTTACAAATAACCCTGTATATAACCAAAATGTATTTATAGTAAAAAGACACATAAAAGTGATAGTATGTGGTGTATGGACCATCCACTCACGGAAATGCTTGGGTTTGCCTGGCTTGTGGCGCTTCTTGTAGAACTTCTTTTTGCGCGGCCGCAGCAGTTCCTCGGCACCACTACTGGCGCTGCCGCTACTGCCGGCGCGCTTGTTACGTCTGTGAGAGCACAAGTTAGCATTTAGTACTACATAAACTGGTTATAGACTGGTGGGAGGGGTGGTTGGTGGGTGACATGTCATGTGGATGGATGGAGAGGGAAACTAAAGAAAATATGGACAAATTGTGTGAGGAGTGATATGATATAAAAGGGAGTTATTGATAGCGTGACGGGTGATACGACCATAATTATGGATAAATAATTTCCATACAAGTGAACAACGGACTTGTCTGACTATGGAGTCTGTCTGAAATATAAGATTTTTATTTTATTTTATTTATTTAATAACGGCCCGTTCACGAACTTGCCGCTGTGAGCGGTAGCTAAGCGCGGTGCGGCGAGCGGTAAGAACAAAAATACAAAAATATTTGAAGCACGCCACGAGACACCTGCTCATAGCATCACACGCCCGCTTACCGATGCCGCACCGCTCGCCGCGCCGTTCCCCGCTAAGACAGAAGTCGTAACCAGGCCGTAAGAAGTTGAAAACGTATTTTTTTTATTATACAATAAAGAAAAAGAATACAATAGAGAAAAAAGTTCACTCACTTCTGGCAAGACTTGAGCGTCGGACATTCCTTCTTAGTGAGCTCCTCTCCCTCCCTCAGCCACTCCTGCTCGGCTGTAAGACAAAAGTGAGAGTGTATACAGCAGTTAGTTGGGCCACAGCATTCTATTGTGGTTATATGTTTACCAGTCAGGTCACGCTGATGTTTACTTTGTTTGCGTGGCGTTGGTCCAGCTTCTTCGCCCGAGGTGCTCAGCTCCTCACACTGGAGACAAATGAAGAGATAGGTAAAATTAAATTGCAAATGGAGCTGATTATGGGATGGCTGATTCGGCAGCTCCAATTACAGGCACTTTTGAATTGTCAAAATGTGTGTCCGTCAAACAAACAAGTGAAGCTAAATTGCACTTGATGGTTTCCCACTTAGAAACAATATAGCATTATAATATAGCAAGTGCTTAAGTTCACAACTCGCGCTCCTAAACTACATCGACGAACCTACTACAATGAACGCGAAAGTTTCTTGGGTTGAATAGAAAACTGCGAATAGATATTGATGATAAGCTTATACATCAGAGACTGGTTTTAATTCCTAAAGGGTTCCCCCTTTAGGAATTAAAACCAGTACTCAACCCACAGACAGAGCCGCGGGCGGCATACTAGTTTTTGCTAAACTCACCGGATCATCATCGGAGTTAGTCTGATCCATGCTGACGCTCGCTTCTGATGAGGAGTTGTGGTGCGGCTTGCAGGAGGGTTGCGGCGGGCGCAGCGGAGGGTCGTCGCCCAGGCCGGACGGCGAGCCGCCCAGGCCGCCCGACGCACCGCGAGACCACATAGCGCGCATTAGTGCTGACGCAAGGTAGAGGCTCTGTGGACAAATGAAAGGAACAATGATTATATGAAAGTCCTGGAGGGCGCGATTATTTAAAAAAAAAGTCTGGACAAAACAAGTTTCTTAATCACCTGCTCCGTATGTTCCTTTGGCGGCAAAGCGCACAGCAGACTATATAGATGAGCACAAGGCTTCGGCGCCAGCGCCCTGATGAACCCAGGCAGCAGGTCATAAACCTGCCGGCCGCAATGCTTCAGTTGCGCAGCTGCCCAAACCAGTTCTACGTGTTCAGGAGTCACGCGGGCTTCCACCGCCAAGAACTTCAGGATCATATGAGATTGCTTTATTACCTGTGAAAAAAAATATGGTTTTTATACCAGACTACTAATCATCATCATCACCATATCAGCCGAAAGACGTCCACTGACACACATAGGCCTCCCCCAAGCGTCGACACAACGATCGGTCTTGTGCGTCACGCATCCATCGGATCCCCGCGACCCTGACCAGGTCATTGGTCCACCTTGTTGGAGGCCATCCAACGCTGTGTCTTCCGGATGAAGAGACTACTAATACCAAATTATAATTCGAAATAGTTTTTCAAATTTTAGAATCAATAACATAGTTTTGATATCATGTTGACCTAGTGGTAAGCACCCGCCTCTCATGCATAACATTGTGGGTTCGAAAGCTTTAAATTCATATGTACTTTTCTAAGTTTACCTAGCTCATTAGTGACACCCCGTGCCTCAGAATGCACGTAAAGATGTTGATCCCAGTTGTGGTTCTCCACAGAGATCTTCCACAGTTGTTACAGGTAGTCACTACACGCCAGATAGTCTGGCGAGCAGTTTATTGAAGAAGGTGTGTTGCCCAGTAATGGATTGTGGAGGTTTGATAGGTAGTTACTCCTTATAGAACATGGGTACTCAGTTGCATCCATTGTGACTGGAAACTGACCTCAAGCTTGGGAAAAGGCTAATGAGATGATGATGAACAAAGTTCTAATTGTATTCAAACCCTTAGGTTTGAAGACCCTTTTAACACAAATAGTTACTTAAATACAGTTGATAGTTGAACTGCTAGGATGAATTAAAATTATGTTAAATTATTTAAGTTATTCATCTCCATTTGGTTGGACTGAAAACAGATACTAACATAGCTGAGCTTTACTAAACACAAGTAACAATCTCGTAAGATTGTATTAGTATTCGAAAAAGGGAATCCGTATTTCCCTAGGTCACAAAACTTGAGAATGACTTTATCAACTTATTTCATCTCTTTTTTTAAGTTTTCAAATACTTTGTAAAAGAAAAAGAAATTAAGAAAATTGAGCAAAAAAACTGTAAAATTTCAGAAAGTTACTTTCACGCAGGCAAAGACGCTGACAGAAGCTAGTTCAGTTTATAATTTGGCAAACCAAGGTTGAATTATGTGGTGAATGTACCTACTTGTTTGATCAAAACAAATTTAGTCATTGCCTACCAATACCTATTAAGTGTGATAAGTGTCTTAGTAATTACACCACAGTCAAAACAAATTCTTATTGTTATGTTACACAATATAACGTTATAGTTTATCTAGGAAAATTAAGATTTTTGAGAAAGTGGTAGTAGAAGTTATATAAGTCAACTACACTACAGTTACTATAGGATAGTGCGGATGATAGCTGTCGGATTCATACAATGTACCATCAAAAACACTTCTGCCCACAGAACAGAAAATATAGGTAGAAGTGCCCCTAACGTGGCTAAGCACGGGAACCAGTGTCGCCAAACTCACACATTTGCGTATCAAATTGTACATTACACACATAAAAAACAGTAATATGATTGGCTACGGAGCTTCGAATTACAAACTTAACTTTTACAAATCATATTCTTATTGCTTTCATAAATTAGGTCTTATTAAAACCTAAGAAAGTTGTTATTATATTTTGATATGACACAAACAATAAAGAAGTTTTAACCAATTTACAACGAGTTCGGCTACTCAACGCTAGATGGCATTGTAACCAATTTATTCTATTCAGAACGCTAGTGCCTTTGAAATAGATGCCATATTCACCTGCACATGTAATAGGCGAATCTCGCCTGCTGTTGACAAACGCGCGATATCTAAGAGGCACTTCCTCTACTTTTCTTTATTCCGTGCTTCTGCCTGACTACCGCTTAGTTCATTTTGGCTTGCACGCAAAACGAAAACTTCAACAGGTTTGGTTTCACTCCGCGCCGCAGGATTCAAGCGAATTTTTTTCAAGTGATCAGGCAGTAATGACTGCGATAGTACATACCTATCCTTTTCTCTCATTTTAAAGATGCATATTTTTGTTCTGCTGTCAGAAAAGAAAAACTTAGGACAGCAAAATTCTTACCTCCACATGCAAGTTAGGCCCAAACAGATGCTCGATGATGTTATTATTTGTGAGCCACGTAGCCAGCTGTTGTCCAGCCACTTCAGCATCCGTGGCAGACTCCCCAGCACAAAGCTCATTGTGCGAAGCAATGTGCGCATTGATCTGAGCAACGCCAGCTAAGCGCATTGTCAGTGTACTGCTGTTGAAGTACTTGAAAGCTAATGCTAGTCCATCCCCGTCAAATGTTAGGGGTACATCTAAAGGCTCTTTGGCTGCTCCCCACATGAAATCTGTTAAAAGAAGATAGTTCTGTAGTTCTATGTATTTTTAAAACATTTATTTATTTATTTAACAATTCATGTACACACATGTATGTGTATGTGTATTCGTGTGCATTGTGAGAGAGCAGAGTTTCGTACATACAAGTTTTGTGTATTAGTTGCAATAATTACATTGCCAAAAATGTTGCAAGCCTAGACTCTAAAAGGCCTCTCAAGAAGGTGAAAAATTTGATAAACACCATAGTTAAGTGGTTTTAAATGACTATATCAGAAAACTAATGGGTAAAATAATTTAGAAGTATAATAGGTAACCAAGTAACTGGATCATACATTATTTTATTATAAGCTTTCAACTGAATTGAATTAAAAAATTAATAATATAAACAAATTCTTAACTTACCAGCCATAGACTTGACAGCGGGCACCCTGAGATCCTTGTCTTCTAGGGTACACATGTACTTCAATATTTTGGCTCTCAATGGCATGAAGAGTTGGGACACAGCTCTGAAGTTTAGCCATAGCTTGAGGTTCCCAACTGCTGCCACAATAGCATGTGCCATAGATAGAGGGAGGGTGCTCTGTGTAGCTTGTTCAAACACAGATGTCATTGCACAAACTCCTCCTAACTTACAGAACAAGCTCACATTTCTCAACAAATAAGCAGGTATCTCCGTATCATGTAGGTCACAATATAAACTTAGATTAGATATTTCTTGAGCAGAGAGGTCATCTAAGCGGCTAAGTGCAGAATGCTTGCAAGCTAAGTATAGAGGAAAGTTGAGGAGGAACACTTTGGACACAATGTGCATGAGCTTTTCCTTTTGCTGCATAGACCATAGTTCAGTGTCCTCAGTTGAAGAAGGAGGTGTCTCAGCATTTTTGGAACCTTCTGCAGTGTCAGCTGTAGGGGCAGGATCGTCTGGCTCGGCAGGAGATTCCTTCTCTTCACTAGTCTTTTCCTCAACAGGAGCTGAACTTTCCTCCTCAGGTTTTTGTTTGTCTTGTGCATTGTCAGGAGGTTGCGGTGGTGCAGGTGCTGGTGCGGTTTTAGCTGCTTCTACGAGTTCATCTTTGAGCTGCTTCAATTGACATACAGATAAGCAGAGTATACTCTGCACTACAAGATAGAATCTTTCAAAATTCTTCACATCTCGATAGCAACACATGCATTGCCTAAAACAAAATACAGAATGTATTACAATCCCATATTTACCAATACAATGACTTTGTCAATTGAGAATAAAAGGTTATTTTTTGTGTTTTCACTTTGTCACAATAGAATGAATATTTACTGCAATAAACTACACTTTGTACCAGTAACTCCTCCCAATATCCAATTGTTTGGACATACAATCGCTGGACAAGAGTATAACAAAGCACAGCAGTCACCTACATTAGTTGTCACATCCTAACAGCTGTAAGAGTTAAAATCTTGTTGTGTTTAGAAGTATAGTAAATATTTTACCTTTGTGGCCATGAGAGAATATAGTTTAGCACTATCTCCAGCTCAGATTGGCTTATTGTTGGATACTGGGACACATCGTCGGTAAGTCTGGATTCACCTAAAACCACAGTCAGACAATTACATTGTAGCTCACAATAACTAAGATTTTATTTATTTACACTCGACGCAAGCGTATATATAACATTGTCAATTAAAATGGTTAAATAGAACGGACAAATGGACTGCTAAATTTCGAAACAATGTAACTTACAATTTATTAAAAGCTGTGAAAACTCCGAACAAACATCACACATTCTTGATGTTTTATGTCAAGATTAAGCGAAATATTATTGCAATATAATCGCAAAGGTTATTTCAAGTGAATTATTGATCATTATTGATATTTTTCGTATCAGAAAACGAATACTGCCATAAAATGTCACGGTATCCGTTCCACCATTGTTGACGATTGTTGTCAAAACTACGTTTTGTTGTCAACTCGTTAATAAATATTAATGAAAATTTATTGTTAATTTATTCAACATTAGAAATTCGAGAAATGAATATTAGTAGGTAAATTATTGTTCTTTAAGTTATAAAGTTATAATTAATCAAAGTAATCAAAACTTGTGCATAGATCTCAATTTTAGTTTTTAAACAAATACTTGTTTGTAATCGACTAACATTTTTTTTTTTTGTTCTAATGATTCGTCTGACAGTACTGACATTAGATCTTGATTTGACGTTTATTATGACATTTTTCGGCAGTTGAAAAACGAGCTATGGGTTGACTGGTTGTTGTTGTTGATTTTATCACTAAAATGGTCCAATTACTTTATATTGTCGCCAGCTTACATGTGTTGCTATGTCCATTTACAAAAGTAGAAGAAAGTTTTAATATTCAAGCCACACACGACATTTTATATCATCGACATAACCTCTCACAGGTGTCTACAAAATCTAATTTTGGATTCATAACTCGCTTCCTATAGACATACACTGATTACTATTTTCTTCCAGTACGATCACAATGAGTTCCCGGGAGTTGTACCGCGCACATTCGTTGGTCCGCTGGCTATATCAGCTCTGTCAGCACCAGTGTTGTCTCTCTTTTATCTAGTTGGAATCAACAAATTTTGGATGCAATATGTAGGTTAGTGGGAAATATTAAATATAGATCCGATACTAATAATGTGTTTGTTTTTGTTTTATCTAACAGCTTTTACATCATCTATGAGAGCTTTATTGCCAATAGTAAATTCTATTATTGAATGTTTCAAGTATGATTGTGGTTTCTATTTCCAGTGCGCTTAGTGCTGGCGATGTCAGTGATAGGAGCATGGACTCGACTGAGGAGTGCTCTGCAGAAGCAGTTTGGCAGCACATTTGCCTGGTGGTACACTCTCATCACAGTCACGCAGTACCACTTCATGTTCTATATGAGCCGGCCATTACCTAACATCATGGTGTTACCCCTTGGTAAGATACTATTTATTGGAAATATTTAGTCAAGACATGCTCAGGTAGATGAGTGTATAATAAAATTGCATGCAATGTTTTTAAGATCTCTTTGAATCTATTTGTTTATTTAACCCTAGATAGATAACCATATTTCACTGTACACTAAAGATAACCATACGTCGACTCGACGTGCGAATGTTTGAGTGAGCATATATTGGATTATGTATATAATAGGTTTATAAATGTGATATTATGTATTACGTACTATAATTGTATTGTGAGTAAATGAAAAACATTAGAGTTTATTTATATTTTTAATAGAAAAAAAAATTAATTAACAGAACAAGGTACTTCTTACTTTACCAATCTTAAGTCTTTCGGAAATTCTTCGTCAGTCGTATAACTTAGTATGTAAACTTTTCAAAATTAACTTTTTACAATCTCTATAATATAAAAAACACGAGAAAATAACCAATTTTATTCATTTTAGCCTCAACGGCACTTAGATCAGGCGCTGGACTTGTGCTTTTCACAAATGCGATTTTTTGCAGCCGTCACACTTTGTTTTTGTAATTTTTCCAATTTTTGATGGAAAAATGGCATAATATTTTCTTTTCTTTGCCTAAGGGATACCTTTACGTTGTGTGGGAGGTTCTGCTTGTATTTTTGGCAATAATATAAAAAAAAATCTTTTATATTCGTCTGTTAACTAAGCATTTGCTACCTTGTCTCCATTCATGGGGTTATCAAGGTATTATCTACTGTGTTTCTTCATAAATTTCATCATGTCTGTATAATATTAGGTCCACATTACGTTACATATTTTTTTTTTTTTTTTTTTTCTTCTCTGTGTTCATTTGCAATCAGTCGCTGACTATAAGCAAATTTGTGAAGTGCGCCGTGTCATGCCGAGTGTGCCTCCCAGCGGAGACAGCTCCTCAATAGAATTGTCCCAGGATCAAACGCCGCTTCAAGCGGGAGTCCTGCCTGGCACGCATTAGCCGGAGAGCCAGATCATTCGGATGATTTGCCAGTCTCTTCTTGTAAGATTTGACACTGTACTGGATTTCTTCCCTCACAGTGTTTATTTGCAGGTTCGTATGTATTTCGGCATTTGTGACAAACCATGGCACACTCGTTATATGCCTCAGTATGATGTTTTGGAGCCGCTGCAGGATGTTTATATTGGAGTCACTAGCGCTTCCCCACAGTTGGACACCATACATCCAGCTTGGTCTGAGTATGCTTTTGTAGATCAAGAGTTTATTATCTACGGAGAGTTTTGAGTTTCGTCCCATTAACCAGTAAAGATTTTTATAGCGGATGTTAAGCTCATCTCTTTTACTTTTAATGTGGTTCTTCCAGGTCAATCGGCGGTCCAGATGCATACCGAGGTATCGTACGCTTTCACTCTGGGTTAGAATATTGCTGTCGAGAGTGACAGATGGACAGTCACCGCGTCTTAGGGTAAATGTTACTTGCACCGATTTGCTGGCACTAGCTTTTATTCTCCACTTGTTTAACCAGATGCTAATTTCATCAAGACCCCTTTGCAGCGTTTCTGACGCAGCAACAGGGTCTCTATTCCGGGCTAGAATGGCTGTGTCATCAGCGTATGTGGCGGTTATAGTTCCTGGTACTTGTGGCAGGTCTGCTGTGTAAATCGTATATAACATCGGACCAAGAATTGACCCTTGGGGGACACCCGCACCGATGTCATGGAACGATGATGTGGAAGTACCTTCTTTGACTTGAAATATTCTATCAGCCAAATACGAAGCCAGTAGTAGGTAGTAGCTGTGAGGAATATTATATTTGATTTTATAGAGCAACCCAATGTGCCAAACTTTGTCAAATGCTTGCTGGATGTCGAGAAACGCCGATGAGCAATATTCTTTCTCTTCAAATGTACTTCTTATTTCATTGCAAACTCGGTGGACTTGTTCTATTGTGGAGTGTTGTTGTCTAAATCCAAACTGATGATCCGGTATTGTGTTGTTGCTAGCAAGTATGGGTAACAGTCTGCGGAGCAGTATTCTCTCAAACAATTTCGATAGGATTGGCAACAAGCTGATCGGCCGATAAGAGGTAACCTCATGAGCAGGTTTCCCCAACTTGTGGATCATTATTATTTGAGAGATTTTCCACAAACGTGGGAAATATTGTACCCGCATGATGCCATTAAAAAGAGTAGTTAAATAGGTCACCGCTTTTTTTGGTAGTTCTTTTAGTACCTCCTTTGTTATTAAATCGAAACCTGGCGCTTTTTTGTCTTTAAGTGTCTTTATTACTCCCCACACCTCCCGAGTTGTGACTGGTTTTGGTGGTAAGTCCAGCTGCAACGGTTGGCAGAGGGTCTCCTCAACGCTTCTTTCAAAAGCAACATCGCTATTCACATTGGGAGTAAATACTTTCGCAAGATGCTCTGCAAATGCATTTGCTTTGTCCTGTTGTGTCCTTGCCCATCCATTTAAAGCTGTTCTTATAGGCGGTTTCGATGTTTGAGGTCGGTCTAGGGATCTAGTAAATTTCCAGAGCGAATAGTTTGTAATTGCACCGGGTGTCAGTGACTCTAGCTTTGACTGCAAGGTTTCTTCATGGAGTCGAGTTATCTCGGTCTTAAGGTTGGCTGTCGCTTTATTTAAGGCACTTTTGTCCATTGGGTGCCTTGTCAGATGCCAAACTCTTCTTAGGCGACGTTTTTCAAGGATCTGTTGCTTAATGTGGGAGGGCTGGTTTGTGGAGACATTATTGTTTTTCAGTTCAGGAGTACACTTCCAGCAACCTTCCTGTATAAGGGATGTTACATATGAAATAAACGTTTTGTACGGGAGGGAAATCAAGTTTTTTTTTTTGTAAAATATTTTGTCAATTATTCAAAGTATGGACCGTTGTTATCTATGCATTTTTGCCATCTCATAGGTGGTTCATTGATAACTTTACTAAAAAAAACATAGAGGCGAGTATCAAAAAACTCTTTGAAGGCAAATTAGACTGCCGCATCGGAGTTGAATTTTTGTCCTTGTAAGAAGTTGTCCAAATTCCGGAAAAAATGGTACTTTGTTGAAGCAATGTCTGGGGAGTACGGTGGATGTCGCAGACATTGCAATTGTAGACAAAATACTAATTTCATAGGTAAGGACATAATATTGGCCACTTGTTCTACCTTTAGTAGCTGTACAATGATTTACTCTAAGAATTTGTCACTGTGGCATAATAGTGCAACTCAGCATACTTGGCGAAGCAATTTCAGGAGTTTCAGGATCATTTTCAGACATATTTTCAATATCTAATGGGTATACCACTGGGGGAGCACTCACTTCAGTCTTCGATATCACTTTGTACTTTATCTTCTAATAAATTACCTTCAGTTTTAATGTCCGACCCCTGAATCTTTTCATCGCTCATTTTATGCAACAACAGACTGATTTCTGAACCATCTATACGATTTAGTGACATCATTATGTTATTAATAACATAAGTAAAAAACGAATAAAAAAGACGTATACTTATTCTAAAAAAATAAAGTAACATATTTTCCCAATAGTCTAAAAACTGACACTAAAGATAACCATACGTCGCTTCGACGTACGGCAGATAAATATTGACGAAAGTATTAAACTTACCCGAGTGTTAAGGGTGTGTCCTGTAAGCTTCGATAGCCGACTGAGTTAGCAGGAAAGGGCAATTTAGTGATACAAAAAACAAACGAGTTATACCATTTTTACAAAATCGAATACGTCGTTTCGACGTAGGTTATCTTTCTAGGGTTAATATACATATAAGCAATGTCATACATGTGTACTGATTCTAATTAAATCTGTAGATCATTATCTTATTACCTCTAATTTTTGTCATGTAAAATTAACTTTAATAAACCACAAAAAGATCCTTTCTTTACATTTAAAATTTTACTCTCAAAAACTTATTAAACTTTTTTTAATTCATTAAACCCAAAGTGAATGCTGGCGTTTGCCCTGTCGAATACCACAATACAATACAATCGTATTGTGGTATTCGAAAGGTTAATACATGATATGTGCTAAAACTTGTAATACCAAGTTTTAAAATATTGTTCCAGTACTCCTAGCAATTGAAGGCTGGTTGTCTGGCAAACACAAGCAGTTCATTGTAAGTGCTGGTGCTTCCATTGTCATATTCAGAGCAGAGCTGGTCATGCTGTTTGGACTGTTCCTCATCATAGACTTGTATTTCAAGAAGATTGACTTTATTAGGTAAGTGAGAATTTACATGACTTCACATCTTCTCTTTTATTTGTATCTCGTATTCTCGTCGTTATTAGTTTTGTATGTAGGTAATTGGCTAGAGGAGGTGCTAAACCAGAACCAATGCGAGTAATGAAGGAAGCAATTGCCCCAGCTGTGGGACATTTCAGGCTAGCTATATAAAACAAGACACTTTATGAAAATGAATTAATTCAGCTGCACAACATTACTATAAAGTTAATCAAAAGTTCTTTATGCTGTGTTACTTTTTGGTGTACAATAAAGATTATTCTATTCTATTCCATACAGTAATATATGTCAAAATGTAAATCATTTTAAATTTATCTTTTACAGTTTATGTAAGATAGTGGTACCAGCAGGAGTGGGGCTAGTGGCCCTGACAGTGACTGTAGACTCAATATTCTGGGGCCGCCTGCTGTGGCCAGAAGCTGAGGTCTTCTGGTATAACACCATCTTGAACAAGAGTTCTGATTGGGGTGTATCCTTTTTAATACTTATATATATATATTGTTAATGTAATGTATAATGTAGGTTATATTTCTGTGTGAACTAACCCCTATTTAGCCGTGGGTAGCTCGCTGTCCGACCGTCCGGTAACTGCCCGGACCGAGCCCAAGACGACGGCGCGCACTGTTCGCGCGCGTCTCAAGTAGTTGTCAGCAACAGGAGAGGCCCAGCTGGGTCAAAGCCTACTGGTGCTAGGGCTATCCGAAAGGAAGCTTGAGCCCCGGTATGAAGGCTAGAAGGAACGGGGTGGGTTTTTAGTCAGTAAGAGTCTGACACTATCTCCCGCTCCACCCAAGAGCGGCGGTTGTCATAAGATGATTTTTGCCCACCGACAAAAAAAAACCCCTATTTATAAAAAAAAAAAAACTGAAAATCAATGACTAATTTCTATAAGATTCTTAACTATAGCACAGACATCACCATTCCTGTGGTACTTCTACTCCGCTCTCCCGCGAGGTTTGGGCCCCAGCTTGGTGCTCATACCAGTAGGGCTGTACCTCGACCGACGACTGATTCAGTACGCCGCGCCAGCCTTCGTGTACATACTGCTGTATTCCTTCTTGCCTCACAAGGAACTGCGGTTCATTATTTATGTCTTCCCTTTGCTCAATATGGCGTCTGCGGCTACTTGTTCTTTCATGTAAGTATTTTTTTATCTCTAGTTGCCATTCCCAATACGACGTGTGCAAAGTAAAAAAAGTTTTCTGCAATTTTGCGATTTTATGATAGTTGCAGATACTTACTAAAAAAATATTTTAAGACATGGCAAAGCCTCTAACAAGTGTCAAAAATTAAAAATATATGATTTTTTTTAATAAAATTTTTGAAAAAAAAAAAACAATGCCTACTAAATAACTGCATATTATAACTAATTCAACGAAAATAACTGAAAATCGTAAAACTGCTGATATATATATTTTTTTCTTTTTATGGGATCCTATTACGATAATTAGTCACAGAAATTACAGATGACAAAATACAAGTTCATTAAATTCACTGTACTGTTGTACTTGGCTTATATTTATTTTACTAGGGCTGTAGTTTCAGCCTTAGCTTTTCACATATTTCTCCATACCAGTAATTTCACATACTGTAGAGTCTATTAGTGAATTACAACTTAGTACTGATGACTTCTATTATTCAAGCAGTTATGAACTTAACTCTTTCCTTTTCAGATACATAAGACGATCAAAGGCACCAATTTTTGAGTTGATGTTCTGGGGAACAGTATTTGTGATACTGGGTAATATTATCATAACATTAGCTTTCGTTTTGGTAGCCATGAGCAACTATCCAGGGGGAGTGGCTATCACTAGGTATGTATCGAAATATTTAGTTTGAACAGTTAATGTGTACAAACAATTGAAGTTACTAATAAATCTAAACTCTTGTTCTAGGTTCCATAAACTACTAAAAGACGAACCATTTGTACACGTTCACATCTGTAACTTAGCTGCTCAAACTGGCGTTACAAGATACACCCAGATTAATGACCGTTGGATGTATAGCAAAAACGAATCTCTGCCAATTGAACAGTTACAAGGCTACACCCATCTTCTAATCGAAGCTAAAAGCAAGTATTCGTCCAATATCAAGTCCTTTGCACAAACGCACAGCATCTTAGATAGTATAGAATCATTCTCCCAAGTAGCCATGCATTATAAACTAATGCCTCCAGTAAAGATCAAGACAAAACCGGCGATTTTTATACTGGAGCGGAAAGATTTCCGAGAATTTCCTCTCGGACATAATATTAGGTCCTTTGAAGATGCACCGGTACTCATAGACAAAGAAGTGCAGAGTGATGAAACTGTTATTCAGGTGGTAAATTACGATACCGTGGAGGATACCGGCTCGATTGAATCTAACGCTGAAATAAATGAACCACAATTGGATGAACAGGCTATTCAAATTGATACACCACTAAAAGACGAAAGCATTGTCGACACAGTTGTACCAATTTTAGAGGATAATTTGGAGGATAATATCGAGACATCAAACAATGAAATAGTTGAAGAAATTGAGGCGCCAATAGTTGAGGAAGTAATTCAGACTGAAGAAGAGAAAAGTCCAAAATTACAAAAAGCAAAGAAAGCTTTAGATGAATTAAAAGCATTAAGGCAAGAACGAAAGAAGAAAGCAATTGAAAAAATTAAATTTGAAACTCGGAAAGAAGTTGTGGCATCAGCTAAAGAGAAACTTAAAGAAATAATGAAACGCCACAAACATATTGCTGTAGAGCTTTCTGAAAGTATCATATCAGATATAACTGTTGAATTAGAAGCGAAAGACGGTAGAGGAGATATACCGGAAGAGGAAATGTTACCTGAAGTGCCACAAGAAGAAGTTGTCGATGAAACTGAAAACAAACAGAGGGGAGATGCAGAAAAGAGTGAAGAGAGAATAGACAATGATGTTGGCTCAAATAATACTAACGAAAATATAGATACAATTGTGGAAGAGGTCATAGTTAGGTTATTAGATAGAAAAATTTACGACGATAAGACGAAACCCGAAGACATGAAACCTGAAGATAGACTCATGATACAGAAAATCGTTGAAGAGGTTCTAGCTGAGAAATTGAATTATTCAAATTCTAATAATAGTAAGTGAGTGCGTGGAAAAGTATTTTAAAATATTGGTCCTGTTTTGTTTGAATTTGATCTCGATATAGTTTTGCATAGACACCCACAGTTGTAAGTCTAACTACATATAATTGATTGAGGCAGGCAAGTTCGTCTGCACAAAAAAAAAACAATTCTGCGCTAAAATTGATGCATGCTCGCACATCTGAAATTTCGAACAAACGTTTCTAACAAACGTTTTTACTGTCCATTCAACAGATTTTGACTTTAAATGCATTGATGGCATGATAAATGGCGGCTGCAGTAAATAGTTGGTTTTGTAACCATTTTTTTTGCTTTCAATGCCATCCTTATGTCTACGGAATAGAAGTCAAAATCGGTTAAACGGACAGTAAAAAAAGGTTTATTAATCTTTTTGCGAATGGAGTGTAAGTAGTGCGGGAGCGTGCTCACTCTGTGCCAAGTGTTAAACTGAAGAGTTTCGTAAAATCATTGTGTGGAGCAAAGAGTAGATTAGTTACGGCCGTCAAAATGATACATCGAGTTTCAGAAAATACTAAACCTGTGAGCAAGATCATGAGTGAACTCGTTATAAAATGAACAAAAAAAAAACAAGTATTCTTCATGTAAGTCATAGTCAATTGCCAAAAATTATTTTGGATCTCCCATGTTATTTTTGTACGTAAATTTTTTTTTAGAGTATATTTTATGACTTAGGCTAAGAACTTACGAAGCGGTATTAAAATAGCGAACACCGTTACGTGAGTTCTTAGCCTTATAGAAAATTGCGTATATCCATGGGCCAAAGCTATTACTAAAATATGACTACACCTTTCCATTACACTTTATGTAAGCCTTAGCCTAACTTTAAGCTTACATAGGTTGGGGCTTTCTAAAACTCCATGTAGCATATTTATGGCCAGACACTGTTCACTGTAGTGCCAATTACGAAGTAAAATTCTTTGGTGCTACCAAAAATTGTGCCTTGAGATCATACTTTTTACCCGACTGCTCCAAAAAGTGGGTAATGTTTTTATTATCATAAGTGGGTGATGAATTGCATTTTGTTTTGGCTTAAGTAAGATTATGTTTCGCATTTCTTTTTATAATCATTGTTGCCCCAATTTTTTCTAGTCAGATAGAGTTTATTGCAATAATAAATTATGAATGACATATCGAATCTTATGCGGATTTATTTTGTATGGAAACAGTAAGTACGCATATTTTTTTGTGGTGGCCATACAAGTTCACGTACTTGTCTATCAAAAACTTTTACTAAGAAGTGATATATCATAATATTTGTTAATTTTGTAAATATTTATTACTAAATACATGCGATCTTTCATATCGTGTTACCCATTTGATTTCATAAAGCCTTTTTATTTACCCACTTAGACATAGTTACATTTATTCAACATTACAAGTGTTATGAACATATATCTAATCAGTCTAAAAAGGCATACAAAGGAAACAGTTTACTAAGATACACAGGTACCGACGAAATACATAAGTACACAGAGTATAAAATGAGGAGTTGTAACGGATATATAAGTGTGTAACCTTCATGATTTTAAAATTATTGCCCAACAAAAAAATATGGGGTTTCAAATTTCCTTTGAGTCATCCCACCCCACACGACGGCAGGCGTCGTGACATATGAACGCTAGAAGGGACAAGAGAGCTTAGCCACAAAATAGATAGGTACAGAAGACAATCTTATGTATGTATTTCACTTCACTTCACTAGGGTGCGACGTGCGTCCACCAAACGTAGGTATAAACTACGTTTGGTGGACGCACGTCGCACCCTAATGCGCCTTTAAGCCGGAACTGTTGGATGAGCGTGCCGAGGCGCTCCGAGATATCGTGTCCGTGAGCAATGTCTATGTGTGCGTTGCTGGAGCGCGCTTTGTATGTAGATTGACTTCTGTACCTACAATTGTTAACTGTAGTAGAAAACTTCAAATGTATGGGAATGACATCATCCCAACGTAGTCAGAACAAAGGAATCGGAGGCGTTACCGACTGTAGAAAGAGATTGGAAACGAAACTGTCGTAACTTGGCTAGGCCTGCAGATGTTACCTTGCTGCCCGGCGTGGCGCATCATGAAGCCGTTCACTTTATTTGACTTAGCGAGATATTTTAAGAATTTTCAATTACAGTAAATTTAAAGGTCGCATCACACTGGCCACAACGCAACAGCTAGAAGTGGCCACAAGGTAGCTAAAGCGCGCGACAGCCACTTGTGATCGATGGCTACTTCTTTTTTTATCCTATGCGCGCAGTAGAATTATTAACTGAAAAAAAAATCGTCTACTGAGCAAGCCCTTCAAGTTTACGGAGGGCTGTCCCTTACACCTTGTATACACTATAATTATAATTTTTAAAATTAGATACAGGAAGCGTGAACCAGCACAGGCATTTGCAATGTGTGTAAGACTTACTTCGAAGTAAGCAAAAAAAAATACGTGCTTTCGATGCCATGAACATACCATTTATTCGTTCGTGTGCCCACAACTCACCTCCTGGGTACGTAACTATAGTGGACTTGTGTTAATGGGCATGGTGTGTCTAGCGAGTCAACATAATGTTTACTGTGGGAGATTGCTAGCTTTTAACATCTTTCAAATTCAAATATGTAATTGTTCCCAATTCATTTTATTTTCACTTTAACAAATATCAACTTCATCATTTCCAGGGTTTTCAAAATGACTTATTAAAAAAAATACAATAAGATTGTTTGAAACTGTAGGTTATTTTTTCTTGATTACATGTCTAAAAAGTCTAGCGCAATACAGTTATGCGCAATGTTTAATGATTCCGCAGCTCTAGATAGCCAATCCTCTTACAGTGCTTAAAATACTGCAGTCACAACCCTCAGAAATATTAAACATTAAAATAATGAAATATAGCAGTGTTCACAAGCAATTATTTATCTAAGAATTAAAAACTATATTTAAAATCACAAAAATATATCACTGTATAAAACAATGATTTACCATACAAGTAAAATACACCATGTAATAGACACAAACAAAAAAATAAACACATTGATTCAAATACGCGTGTCAGTTGTTACATCATTATAATAAGAGGAATCAGCTTCACTTATGATTATTTTCTTAAAATTAAAATCAAGAGCCAATTTCAGATCAAGAGCCAACACAAACTCCTAAGATCTGTTTTACATAGCATGGGTAGGATGACAGCAGGACGAAAATATGTATCTTTAGAATGAGAGAAAAGGATAGGTAGCTACATTGTATGAATCTGACAGCTGTCACTCCCACTATCCTACACTATAATCACTATCCTACAATATAACTAATCTACACTACAGTTTCTATAGGATAGTATATAGAAACTGTAGCAACTGTGTGAACTGTGGCATTAGTTCAAAAGTATTAAAAATTTCTTCAGCTTTGCGAGCTAAAGAAACTTAGCTCTTGGTATGAAATTGGCTTTAATACAATACAGGAGATATTTAGTCGTCAGGAATGATAAAAGTAAACTAAAAAATATAAAAAGGATGATTCATTTTTCGAAAAGCAAATAACTAAATATGAAAGTCATTCTTATTTCTAAAACAAACCTAAAAAACATAAGACATTAAAACGTACGATGAACCTACTTATTTTAAATTGGATTACTAACGGGGTGTTAGAAGCAAGTCTGCATTAGTTTCTTTACCATTTGTTAACCTTTTCGACGCCCATCTATATAATACGCGATGTGTCCTCCAGCGCTACGCAACAAATGTAAAAAAAATATTTTCTGGCGTTTTTGTTTCTATTGAATATAAAACAAACAAGAACTTATTATGTGTGAAAAAGTTAAAAATATGGCTTATAACAGGGCAATTTTCCATAAAAACAAAATAAAAGGTCGTGTAAAAGTCGTAAATTTATTTTATTACTTTTAATCAAGTAGTGGCGCTGAGGGCACGAAAATCTCGAACTTGTATACAAGTGATTGGCGTTCAAAAGGTTAAACAACATTTTCTAAAAATCTGTGTACCTCCTCTCAGGGGACCGCTGCGGTCCTCTTACAGACGGACATTGGTCGATGGACCCGGAGCGGATACGGCTCCACAGTTAAGTTATTAACGCCATCTAATTCGCACACCAAGTACCTACTCTATCCACAAATTAGGTTCCTATAATTAAACGTCACATTGCGGATCAAAACTTAGCGTAATTTTCAATTATGCAACATAACATGCAACATTCATATTGGTCAAATCTTTCAATCCTCTCTGCTGCACAATTTGTAGTTTAGTGCTACTATTAAAATAAAGGTGCCATATTGTTTCGCAGCCCTATTCCAATAGGTACTGGCACTTGCACTAGTGCGTGAACCAGATGGCGTTGAAAACCGATTTTTGGAAAACTTTGTATACAAACAAGGGTGCTATTTGTGTTTCTGTGTTAATTTACACGTTGGCTTTGAAAAAGACCCAATTTCGAGACATTTTTTACAGAACAAGGCGTATGTTTTTTTTTTTACGATTGTTCTGCTGTTAGATCGGTAAATCTGTTAGCCCAAGAATACACGTGCGACATAAATGGACTAAATTATATTGAAAAATGTCGAGATCGTAGTTTTATATAGAATTTACTTCTAACTACTGTTAAATATTTATCATACATTATGGCGCGCATTAAATGTCTCCTGACAATGTCAATTATCTCATGCGGCACAAATCGCAAACAGGTCACCGTAAAGAATATCGAAGGGCGCAACTTGAAAAAACTTATCTGCAATTTCATGATAGTTTAAAATCCCCGGAGGCAAAAAGAGGAGTGTTTTAAGTGTGACCACTATGCATGTGTTGGGCGTGACGTTGTAAATGGATAAACCGATTTTCTTGGAGGGTTGATAGGTACATTACAAAACAAAGTTAATGCATCATTATTTACCATATAGTTTCTTGCACGATACTTGCCCCATAGTGATCAACGGTTTGAAGCGTGCAATTTGGCTTCACTTTTTTTACTGATCGACATTTTGACAATTCAAAAGTCCCTGTAAATGGTATGTTTTTAGAATTGATTTGAAAATCGCAAAATTGCAGATAACTTTTCTCACTTTGCACCCGTCGATATTTACCATATAAAATAACTAGTACCAACGTCGCATCAACTGATAGAAGACCAAAAAAATGCAATTCCTAAAAAACACATGTATATCACAATAATCGCTCATCAAATCCCTATGCATCTTGCAGCATCTTCCAGTCATACCGTCCTGAGCTTGAGTTGATAGACGGTGGGCAGGGTGGGCAAACGACCTCCCATGGGTTGTCTCTCAATGCGCCGAGGGCACAGTACGGGACCCGGAGGAGATTATTGTGGATTTGGTACGGGGGGTACTCGGTTCTGTTCTCGCCGAGGCGCTTGAGAGCGATCGCCGTCATGTCTAGAGTTGCGGCGTGCCCGACAAACATTATGTTGCCGCCTATGGGAAAATTTTAACAAAAATCAGTAAAAAATAGTTGCAACATCTATAGCGCATAAAAACTAATCCTGCATCGCGCAATTAAAGTTCTCCGCGCGATTTGAACATATAGAACAGTCCGAAATCATCTATCGGGCAGTTGCCCACCAGACATAACAACAGTCTGGTCGGAGGATTATTATAAATTTAATGTAAACTCAATGTTGTGTGTTCATCGTTCAACTTACCGTCGTTTTCATTATCTTTGACAGCTGCTTGTACTACCTTCTCTCCTCGCTTGTAGTACTCTTCTAATGTCTCGGGCGTGTTGATCTCAACCTCAACATAAGGCTTGTAGCTGTAATTCAAACATTTTATTTTAGGAAGTATTGGACAGTAAACAAACAAAAAATAAGTATGAATTCCGCAAAATAAATCTAGAATTTCTTGTTAGCTCGTGTGACAAAAGGAATATATGACAATAATAGGATGAAGTGATAGCATTGCACCTACAATCAGTGGCGAGGCAAGATCTAAATCTAATGTGGGCAAGGTACATTTTGCGAGGCCTTCCGATGTAGACAAGGTACATTTGGAAAAAAATATTCTCGACGAGTGGAAAGTTACATATAACGCGACCCAGCTTCGCGTGGGTATTGCAAATCTATGAAATGCTCTGTTTTTCTCTATAATATACCTGTATTATATATCGTAACATCCCTTATGAATATTGATGAAAACAGCATGAAATTAAGATCATCGAGAACATACAGACCACCAGACGCGGCTGACTTTGTTTTATAAATGTACAGAATCTATCTTTATTAATCCAAAAGTCGTGGAAAAGTAAGTAATTTAATCACTAATCGGTGATATAAAAAAAAAATATACCAGTAGCGAATATTTCGTAACTTTTAAATCGATTTTATTAATTTTTTTTTTCTAACTTCCCTAGTCAGCCACCTACCCGTTATGTTTTCATCCCATTTGGATACTTACTTCAGATCAACATTTAGTCCAGCCTTGTAAAGTTCTAAAGGTGTCATGAAAGGCGCCATCCCCTTCGACAAATGCCACATCTTGAATTCAAACAGACCTGGTTCCACTCTTACTTTCACTGAAGGATCCGCTTGCAGGCCTGTAATAGTTCATTTGATGTTATTATTAGTGAGCGGTACAGGTAATTAAATATTTGTCATCGCGCAAGACAGGACAATGTCTATTAATTAGGTCAGCTAATAAATAATAATGATCAAAGAAGAATATTGGAGTACTGATAAAGGACGTGAGAAAGTATGTATTTATTTAGTATGTTTGATAGTCCGCGTGTTTGACAAAATATTTACAGCTAAGGCGGTGTTCAAGTCCAACGCGGGGCGATTTGACGCAAATGCAATTGCGGTGCGATCCGATGCGGTTCACGCGATAAATTGTTTGTTACATTCACGCCGCATCGCTTCGTAACCGCAATCATCCACGTAACACGCCGCGTAAGACAGCTAGACAATGTCTATCGGATCAGTATAAAATAATAACAAAGAAAAATATTGGAGTACTGATAAAGGACATGAGAGAGTATGTATTTAATTAAACAGTTTTATTGATATTATCTTGTTATTAATAAATAAGAGATGTAGGTACTGTGCGTGCAACAATTATAATAATAATTTTAATTAGATGGACTATTGCCCTACTGATAAAAGATCGGTTAAATTTTAGTATGATCGATTTGGCCTAGTATCATGTGAAGGCATTTGTTGGTTTTACATATTT
The DNA here is from genome assembly GCA_949319445.1 of Mythimna lalbum. Classification (NCBI taxonomy): domain Eukaryota; kingdom Metazoa; phylum Arthropoda; class Insecta; order Lepidoptera; family Noctuidae; genus Mythimna; species Mythimna lalbum. The sequence goes on from OX439363.1 coordinate 8,881,696, forward strand.
ATTCTTACCAAATAAATATGACGATACCGCGTAATTTGAAATTTTTTTTTTTGTCAATGTTTTACAGAACACACATCTCTTAGCTTCCCATTATAATGCGAATGTAATAAATTCTATTATTTTTTTTTTTGCAATATTTGGCAGCAAATGTTTCTAGTCAGCCTTCGGCGGCAAGTTTCGTTGAGGAAGTCGATACTACAATAAAATTTTCGGCTCCATTTTCCAAGATCGCGCCTATTTCAATAACTCCACTTATTGATCCAGATGTCTAGACACTTGAGACACAACTATAGGAAGTCACGAGCTTCAAGCACTGCTGTATGAAATTTTATTTGTCAATTAAAAATATCTGATTTTATTTGAGTTCCTTGGTACCTAGTGATCGAAGTTGATATCATATTAATGCATTGTCAACATTATTTTCTTGTACTGCACTGCACTGTTTCAACTTCCATCTTACCTTCAAGAAATGCGTGAGCAGTCTCGACGCATCGCAGCGCGGCTGACGCATACACGTGCTTTACGCTGACTCCAGCTAATCGCAGCCCTTCACCCACCAGCTGTGCTTGAAGACGACCCACTCGCGTCAGAGGCGAGTCCTTTACGTAGGAATCCTTGCCACCAGTCCTGGAATAGATCAATAAACGTTATTACATCACATTATCTTTTGTATATGCGAAACCTGAATATTGTTTGTTCAGAATCAGTAACTGAATTGATTCCGATCATTTTTACTCCATGTTATGTTTTGTCCCAAAAATATTTTAAAAAGGTCACAAGTTGGACACCACCGACACTAAGTACAAAACAGGTCACGGCAGGTCATCAGGTATTTGCTGTTCTAAAGGCACAAGAAATACATAATTTGTGAAAATTTCAACTGTCTAGATATCGCGGTTCTTGAGTGAGATACGGCCTGGTGACAGAAAAACGGACAGACGGACGGACAGACAGCGAAGTCTTAGTAAATAGGGTCCCGTTTTTACCCTTTGGGTACGGAATACCCTAAAAATGGGAACTAGGGTAAAAAAGAGGGGAGGAAGTAAGGTGGGAGGGTAAAAAATAGTTTACGTCCTATTCTCAGACCTACTGAATAAACACACACAATTTCATCAGAATCGGAAAAGCTTTTAGAGGAGTTTTGTTACATGACGCGAGTACGAGTAGATGAGTCTGATTTCCGTCTCGCGCATCAAAACATGAGCCAATCAGAAACTCGAGCTCTCATTAGGACGTTTTATGAGATCAGTAACAGATCTCATAAAACGTCCTAATGAAAGTGAAAACGATATCGCATGATGACATTACAATATTTTTATCAAAATCGATTAGGAATTAGTTTAATGTTGATATTTTCAAACATGATACAAACTGTTGTTCTAATTCATGTGAATCCATTGAATCCACACGTGTTTTTTTTTTTATTATGTTTTTTTTCAAATCCATTTAATATAAGTTTGATACTTTTCAGTTCTGGTGGATGGATATTGCCAAGTAACAGGATAGAATGGAGTTTCTTGCACATTTTTCTCGCTTTGAAACGTGAAATTAAGATCATTTTTCTGACGGATTTCCTGCCAATTCAAATGTTATTAGGTTCCGTGTGTACAAAAAGCGATAGTGAAATATTCCCACAGCGCCCCTACTTTTTCTCGTCCTATTTTTTAAAATGCTATTTGCTGCTTCATTGAATAAACAATCGTCCCCTTAAAAGTGACAAGATACAGCTTAGGTTCATACGAGATGAAGCTCGAAATGCCAGCTTAACACCGTAAGTTCATAAGCAGTAGGTTCAAAATATTTTGTTGTTTTTCGATTTCGTTTGGTGTAAACAGACAAACGCTGGCGGGGGTTAAATACGCACCTTTCTCCCAAGGTCAGCGGCAGGTTCAGATCTTTCCTGACGTAGGTATCATTTTCGTCGAAACAGAACGGCACCCACTGTCCGTATGTGAGGTCTACCCGCTCGCCGTGACGCATCGCGAATATCCAACGACGCTGCTTCACCGATTTAGTCTAAAAGAAAACATGAATTAAGAATATTAAATTAAGAATACTCTGGGAAAAGAATACGCGATTATCTATGTTAAATAGCAACCAAAAACCATAAAGGTTTGCGCTATCATGAACCTATCTCAATATCGAGACTACAAAATGATTTATTACTTAAAAACCACTACATTTTTATAACATTGTAAAAAAAAAGTGGGGCTCTATCCGTATCCGCGACTGCTCATATTTGTGCAGTCGAAGTAAAAAACGGAGTGAGCTAAATAAAACCGTTTAAAAAAAAAACGACATTTATAGCAGCTTGTTACAGAGCCCTACCATAAGCTCATAACGCGATCCACTTGATGACCTTAACTGAAATGTTAAAGGCATGGAGCTATAATGCGTGTATAGCTACAGCCTCGATTCGCGATCTCAAATTGAACACTAAGATCTCTGTATACATGGCTATAGTTCTACCAAATCTTTTGTACTCATCAGAGACGTGGTGCCTATATCGGAAGCATATACGTACTTTGGATAGATTCCATCTTAAATGCCTTCGAAACATTATTGGCATTAAATGGTCTGATCGTGTTAGAAACACAAACGTCCTGAGGAGAGCCAAGGTCCTGGGCATTGAAGCCTACTTGTCAAACGGCAGCTCAGGTGGTATGGGCATGTCTCTAGGATGCCCGAACAGAGAGAGCGAAGCGTATCTTCTATTCTGAACTCCAGCAAGGGAAGCGAAATCGTGGCCAACAATTTCTGCGCTTCAAAGATGTTCAGAATAGGCACGTGAAGAGATGCGAAATTGACCCCGCCACTTGGGAGAAACGGGCACAAGATTAGCCTGAATGGAGACGTCGTGAGCAACAGCACGTGCAGGTCTTCGAAGATAAGAGGAGGTTGGAATTGGATCAGAAGCGTGATGAACTCAAAGCTAGACCACCAACAGCTATAATTTATAATGTCGTTAATGGTGTCCTGACATGTCCGCTTTGTGCTCGAAGTTTTTCGGCCAAGGTTGGATATGCAAGCCACATGAGGGCGCATAAAAGAGCAGCAGATCTGAGCTCACAACCACTATGAGAGGCCAAAGAATGTGGTCGCTGTGGCCGAAATCGGCTAGATGGCATCATACAGCTACAGCCCTCTTTCTCACTCGCACGCTTGACGTTTTAACACGTCATGGTAAAGCCTCTGTGCTGTCTCACATAACGTACTACTAAGGTAAAAAAAAATTGTTTTTAAGGTGAAAGCGCCAGAGCAGTTCGCAAAATTATTTTTTTCTTAAGTTTCTGTATTTTGCAGATCAGTGCTCAAAAAAACATTTCACATAAGCCTACATGGGAACTTATAAAACGTCAGAAGCTAGTGCACGGTCCCAAATTGGTCGTTTCCTATGGAGAAGAACCAGCAAGAAACTCCATGGTTACTCTTTAAAAAAGTGGTTGTTGTTACAATATTGTGTCAAGTCGTATGTTGATTAAAATATAAATTGCGAACGTAACACGTATTAACACGACATACTACATGACTATATACAAGGTGTAAGGGACAGCCCTCCGCAATCTTCAAGGGAGGAAAAAAATTGTGGAAGGTTGTTCAGTTTCGTCTACTGGGCAAGCCCTTAAAGTTTGCGGAGGGCTGTCCCTTACACCCTGTATTTAGTAGCTATGTTATAATTGTAGTAGATATTCAATTGATGGGTGATTTTTGGTTGATTATATAAGGCAATGTCCAGTTATGTATCAAGAAGTCTCAGGCTATTGCTTATAAACATTTGACTTTAAATTTTCCCAGTGGCTCTAATTTTCATTGTTGTGATGAACACTACACAAACATACTCGTATAACACATGCATACAAATTTGAGAAATACACACACAATCTTCACATCCCTACTAAAATTATAAATGCGAAAGTAACTCTGTTTGTCTGTCTGTCTGTTACGCTTTCACGCAAAAACTACTGAACGGATTTAGATCAAATTTGGTAGGTAGGTAGAGAAGACACTGGAATAACACATAGGCTACCTATAATTCCACTGCTGAGCACGGGTCTCTGCCCGCGCGGTATAAACTGTAGTCCACGCGGGCGAAGCCGCAGGCGGAAAGCTAGTAAAATATAAAAAATAACACCAAATTAAACTGATACGTTAACAAGACTATCTAAAACTACACCCAACCTACACAAACCATGGAAAAAAGAACTACATAGTTATTATTTACGAAGGATCCAAATTTATTTAGTAAATTACTAAATTACCAAAAGACCTCAAAGAAATTTAAAAACAATTTTAAAAAGCGTCCTAAACACTTTATAATAACACTAATAAAAACTTTTTAACGTTTTTCATGTATTTGATTGATCCGTGGACAATAGTGTGGGTTATGTTTACCTATTTATCTAATAATTCTTTTGTATCACCTTAATACAACTGTTTCTTTTTGTCCCTTACAAATAAAAAAATAAACTCACTTCCTCTGACATAGTGTCGTGGCGCGTCAAGTAACACACACGTCCGTACCTTGAGAGTAGAACCAGTGCATCAAACAAAGTTTTGTTCATATTTTTTATCTACCCTCAAATGATGTTATAATCAATGTCTAGTTTTGTAATACTTCCAACAATATTTTTAATTTATATCTAGTTTTTGATGATGATTGGCATCCCTCTCCTCCATTCATCCATATGTATAATTTAGTAACATGCGTTTCATCCCTTTTCTTCCTTTATATGACCAAACCAAGACAAAGTTGCTACTTTCATACTTCCTGTAATATATTTGTTTCGCACTTTATACAATCTCGTCACACATCCATCTCCACATTCACAGACCAAGATTTTGATCCCAACAGTATTATGGACTTGTAGAGTTACCCTTCAACTTAAGAGGCTGCTTTTGCACTCCTATTGTTATACTATTTTTACTTTTTTAATTTTTGAGTAAATTATGAAGTGTCAAAGTTCATGCAAAATAGCAGATTTTTAAAGGTCTTTACTGAATTAGTTTTACATAAATTGATTTCGATAGAAGCCTAGATGATATTCAAAAGAAACTGTGTTAAAAATATCTAATGAAAAATGTGTAATAACGTATTAATCGCGTAAGAGCGGCTGTGTGAAAAACGGTGAAAATGTATGTCGAATTGCATCCCCTTATACGGATGCCCCTATCCGTGGGTCGCAAGGACGTAAACTACACATTTTTTTTAGGGTGGGAAATCATCCAGTGACTTCTTCAGCTCTGGGTGGATCAGGAGGGCGTGTCAGACTTTCACCGACTAAAAACCACATCTGTGTCCTTCAGTTGCCCTTTGTTTTCTAAGACCAAGGGTTTCCTCTTCAGAAAATCTCTACGATCCACTACACATTAAACTTGGTTCAACGAAATTTTGAGAAAGGTGATAGTTTTTCAAGCTTTTAATAAACTTACAATGTTTGTATGTATGTATGTTTTTAGGTCAATTTTTTTTTATTGGTTTAAAACTGTTATCGCTGACTGATTTAACGGATATTTTGCAGATATAATATGTTCTGTTTGGTTTACAATTAATGATTAGTTAAGTAACATCATTTTAAATTCAATATGTCGGATTCCTGAAGAAGGTTATTATTTTTTTATGAACCTCATTGAAAGGTTTTATTTATTATTATTATTTATTATATTCTTTATTGTACACCACATAAACAAAGAAAAATACAGGACAAACATTATTAGCGTTAGTTATTATTTTCGCTATTATTTGTTGTTATTTATGTATTTAGCGCTGAACGAATTTAAATCATCGTTATATTTCTGTCCATAGTATGAAGATTGCAAAGACCATGTTGATTATGAAAAACGTTTAAAAATAATCTAGTGATGTTTGGTGAACGTAACGAAATAAAACCACATTCACTTTAAAAGTTTATATCTATTACGTTGAACTTCGATAAGATTGTTATAGGACATTGAACCTGAACATTCAAGATCAAACCAATTAAATCGCAGTTGACTCATAGAGATAAATTGAATGAATGATTTCGCACGTTCTTCACCATAGAGATCTACGCTTTGGAATGTGCAATTTAAATTAAAGACACAATGCGACAGTTTTTTAGATCAGCTTTTTTTGCGACTTTTTTTGAGAATGAAAGCAGCAAAAATATCATTAAAAAAAAAAATGCTTTCATAGCTTATTATCAAACTAAAAAGTGTAAAATAATTTTCAATATAGGTAGAAAGCAAGGTTTTAATGAAAATCATTTTTTTATAACATTCTTTTATAGCTCGGTATACAAAAGCAAGCTCGATGGGGTTGTGTCATTTAACTACCAAGTTTCTATAGCCACCGTCGGGTTCCATCAAATCAGCTCCATGTCATAATAATTTTGCATTGTCATCTGATTTACACATGCATGCAAAATTTCAGCTCAATCGTTAACCGGGAAGTGGGTCAAATTTAATTCACAAGATTTAAATCTACATCATTAATTACAGACAAACATCGTATACAGGGACGTGCGAGCAATACAAGCAAAAAAGCCCGGCTTGCGGTAAAATTTCATGACACCTAACATCTAAGTCATTGAACTTAATAAAATAATTATTTAAAATAAAATCTAAACTTTAAACTTCGCGCGTAATTGAAAATTCATTCATTAGTTACGATACGCTAATACAAGTTCTATGCAACTTACCCAGCGTTCCAAATCGAGATAAAAGTGAATCGCGAATCCGACTAAATTAAATAGTCACAACATATAAGGACAATTGAATAATAATTGTGACGTTGCGCGTTGGTCGGATTCGCGGTATGGTCACTTTTTTCCGCAATCCGAAACGCACGGGTGATGGAACGTAACAACGTTGCCATCTCCGATCTCGCTCTAACGCATAAGGCATTTACCGGGCTTGCTTTTCCATTTCACTTTTCCCTATAAAAACACAAAAAATGTGAGTTTGTGTGAGTAAATATTATAATGTGTGAAAACACTCGTCGAACAGTTTTAAGGTCAAAAATTCCAGGCTTCGGAAATTTTATCAATGAAATTTTTACGCATGTTGCGAAAGCGAGGCGCCCTCTATGACGCGCGTACTATAATCAGTTCAAATTTGCTTTGAGCGGTTATCGGTTTAAGTTTTGATTGTTTTTTTTAGTTTTCTGTCATTTAAAGTGTTATAATTAGTTATTGCTGTAACTTACTTGGTTTTGAAGTGATTAAAGTTAAAGTATCTTTGAAATGAATTCGGAAACACATGCAATTGTTCCTTGTGAAGTTGTGACGGATTAAAATGTGTGGAAAAAATACTTAGCCAGGTAAAACCTTTGAGTTTTAAAGATAAATATGATCTCGTAACTGCACCTAAACCTACCCCTGATTTGAATATTTCTCAGAAAACTAAATCACATAGTAGGCAATTTCATCGCTCAGTTTACAGTGGATTGTAGGTTGCTCGCATTTAAATAAATAATTATTCTGTTAGTGTTGCATATTTTTCTCAAACAATAAGAATACTTGGAATACTTCAGGTTATAATGACTTAAATAATTTCGCTGGTGCCATGAAAATACATCAGAATTCTCAAAAGCACTTGAATTCAGTTATTTCGTTCTGCAATTTTGGTAAAACGCGAATAGAAACTTCTATTTCTCGACAGTTAAGTGACGAAATTTCTAAGTACATTATGCGTGTAGAACACAATCGCTCGCGATGTTGTGTGTTTCTTAGCGCTACAGGAACTTCCTTTTCGAGGTCACGAATTCAGGATGAGTCTAAAACCTCATTAAAGGTAATTTCTCTTTTTCGACAGTTAAGTGTTATGTGTGTGATAAAGAACGAAAAGCTAATAAATGCTGTTTAAATTGTGAGTATTTGCCAATAATATTACATATCGTAAACAATTATTTTTAATGATGAATTTTTATTAAAAACTACGTACGGATTAATACATTCTTTTGTGCTCCATCTAGTGGATTTTTCTGAAATCAACTAGAATGTTTTGAGCGATTTACTTAATTTTTAACAGTAAAAAAAATCAAATGTACCTATTAAAATCAGCATTTCAGTAAGAAATTTTGTTTTTTCGGGATATTAGGTGTGGGTAGGTAGATGAGTCAAGATTCCTTGGCTTGCCCCCTCTAAAGGCACCTGGCACGCCACTGATCGTATAATAATAATAATGAACGAAAAATATTAATATTATTGTAATAAAAGCGCGGGGCGCTTTGTGCCATGTTTTTCGTAAATCGAGTCAGCTACGCCTCCAATTCCTTTGTTCTGACGTCATCTCAACGCTCAATCACGTGGTCAGTACAAAGGAATCGGAGGAGTGGCCGAGTCAAGAATCGCAACGAAACGGTCGTAACTTGACTAGGTCTGCAAGTCTGCTACCCCTTGGAGTAGCAGACCTGCAGGCTTCAGAATCTAAAGATAAATCCATTTATGCTCTGTTTATGGCGCATATTTTAACACTCTCAAGGGAATCAAAACATAGTGGCTTAACGTCGATCTAGAACCAGTCGTGAAATTTGGCAAGAAGCAACACCAAAAATTTTTTTGCAATTAATAAACCTAAGTACATAATCCTCGGTGCGCGAGTCGCATTTGACTTCTTTTGATAACATCGCCATCGATAAGACCGCCATTGTACCCATTAATTTAATTTTATGTATAAGCTGAGTTACTTTTTGGTGTACAATAAAGGTTATTCTATTCTATTTTCGTCCAAGCGACGCGGCGACGCGATGTATAAAGAAAATGTGAAATGACTATTTGTCAAGTCCAGTTAAGCTTAATTGGTCTTAGTGAACTCTGATCTTCTTAGCGTGTAATTGGCAAAAAATAGTTTGTTTTTTTTTTCATATCAATTTCCTTGCCTGCCCCAGTGGTCGGCCACGGCAATGCCGTTCGATGAACTCTTTTAATTTGTATGTTTACGAGTATTGTATCACTTATATTACATACTAGCTGACCCGGCGAACTTCGTACCGACTAATTTTTTTTATTTTAATACTACCCTACTCTACCCTAATTTTAGATTTTTTTCCTTGGAACCTTCTCACAATAACAAACACAACAAAAAAAGAATTAGCGAAATCGGTTCAGCTGTTCTCGAGATTTGCGCTTAGCAACACATTTAGCGATTCATTTTTATATTATAGATTTGTGTGACACACATGGATGAGAAAAATAAGTACCATCGCGGTCATTTCTGATTGGTCAATTAAAAAAATATTTACGCTTGAATCCTGTGGCGCGGCGCCAAACTTAACCCTTTGCAGTTTTCGTCTCGAGTGCAAGCAAAAATGAGCTTAGCGGTGGTCAGGCGGAGACAGAAGAGAGAGAAAGAAATATACAAAAACATTGAATTGTTACTCACATTGAGTTCATTCTCTGATGGTTTATTCCCATTTTGTTTCCAATCAATTGGAATACCTGCAAAATAAGAACGTACATCAATGGAACATCACAGATCTATCTCAAATAATACGGAACAACTGAAATATTACATATAACAGACTAGCGACCTGCTACGGCTTCGCACGAGTTCAATCCTTCTCATATACAAAATCCCCCACTAGACACAGTGGGGTCTCTCAAAAACTACTGAAAGCTATATTATGCATGTATACTGTACTGTATATAATATACAAATCTATATTTCAAAGATTTCGAACATCCGTGCAAAGCTGGGGCAGATCGATGTAGTTAATTTGTAATACACACAGTGAAAACCATATCAGAATCCGTTAGGTGGTTTTGAAGTAAGCGGAAATACAGACAGACACACCGCGACATTACTTTATCTATACTTATATTATAAATGTTCCAACGTCGGCCACAACATCGCTTACCATCAGGTGAAATAGTGGTCAAACGTGAGCCTATTCATTATAAAAAAAAAGGAAAGATTTGTATTTTTGTTTGTAAAGAATAAACTCAAAAACTGCATTACTACTTAACATCAAGTGGGATCGCAGTCAAGCACTATTATTTATTAATTCTTATTTTGCAGGTATTCCAATTGATTGGAAAAAAAGTCAAGCACTAGTTTATATCAGAAAAAACCTATCTAACCTATCTATCGGACCGGTTTTAAAAATTCATTCAAATCACCAACATAATGCTACTTTATCTCTGAGTGACATAAGCATATAATTTTCTACTTTCAAATAGGCGAAGCTGCTAGCAAAATACAGCAGCAATGTAGCAGCTAATCTATATACAGGGTTATTTGCTAAACACTAGCAACCTCTCAGGACTATGTTACTGACATCATAAACACAACGACTCTTTTTTCAAATAACTCTGTATACAGGGCAGGTAAATTTAACATTCTAAATATTACGAACTCTATGCGAAGCAAGCTATAGTACAATAGCGGAGGGTAGCTGAACATGAACTTGACCTATTTATGGGCGATCATCACTAGTCGGTCGATAGCCTTGATCGCTCGCGTCGCGTCAAACGTTTTCTTGTAGCGATATTCGGCAGTACGGAAGTAATTATCTTTACATACTTGGTGTCTACATTTTCTAATGTCAAGTACACGGAAATGGTGCGAATCCTTCTAGGTGTAATGAGAATGTTTCGGAAGAATTTTTACTATTATTATGAGAACAGTGCGCGGGAGCCGTAAGTAGATACGGCAAAATACAGAGTTGAAATGTTTTAAATAGAACCACGAAATCTTAAAGATTAGTTTTTGGTAAATATATTAAATGTTTTGTAAAAAATCATAGAACAAAAGTTGTTGTTTATGATGTTAGTAATACAGTCCTGCAAGGTTGATAGTGTTTTACAAATAACCCTGTATAGTTAAAAAAAAAACTGACTGACATCAACGCACAGTCGAAACAGAGTCTAGGAGCATGAAATTTTACACAAGGTTTTCATTTATGACGTAGGCAAGCACTAAGAGAATAAAACAACTATGGGTTAAAACGGGAGTCTAAAATGGATAAACTTATTTTCACGCGGGTAAAACCATCGGCAAAAGCTAGTACGACATATTTAGAGATAAGTCATCTACGCGGAGTTCACTGCCCTTGAATAAGCGGTCATCAAAAAAAGAAAAAAAATACTGCGGTTTTCGTCATTGTCTACAGTAAAAATGGATTTTGACAAAGGATATTCGCATGCATCGTGGTAAATAAATGATCCTTTTCGGAGTTGTCAAATCACACTTCGATCAAATCTACTACAAATCAATCATAATTGATTGGTCTGATGATGATCTAAATTATGAAAGTGACCACTGTCATTTATCTGTAGCAGTTCACTGTCAGCAGTAGGTTGGTCGACCATTTTAGGCCTACGTTCGGGCCAACCGATTCTATATTGTGTGATTTTTTTCTAAATTCTAGCAGTTTTTTTTTTTTTTATATAGGCTCACGTATGACCACTATCTCACTTGATGGTGAGCGAGTGCTTAGTGTACGCACATTGTATGTTCTCAAAACGTTTTGTGCTGTTGTTAAATTAAAAAACCTTGTTAGTGTGATTTCCCATCTAGTATCTAACCACTGACATTTTGATCAACTACCGTATGTTTGATGTTACTAATACTGTAGACTCCTAATGGGCAGAAAAAAGACAAGTTAAGAAGAATACAATAAGTACTCACCTTGAGTTATATTTAGGATGCTATCACTTTTATCCAACTGGACAGCAGTCCAGTACTTCCCCCATTCCTTGTACGTTTCCTCAGACTTCTCATGAGCAAGCTGCGAGGCATCTTCATGGGGGAAATTCGACGCCATTTCTCCGTCAGTATTGGAGTCCGATTCAGACTTAGTGTCTATACCTGTAATAATGACGATAAATAAGAAAACCGGCACGAAATAAGTCATGGTCGTTCCTCTCATCGTGAAGCGTTCAAACTGGTCATACAACAACGAGAACTGATGTAAATAGAAGTTATGTTTAATTAATGATTTTATTATCTGGAATTGGAGACGTTGAACTAATATTAATTTTATCTTAGGATTGCGAGTACTGTCAATAGCAGTGCTCGATAAGTTGAGTTAGAGTATGTGCGACTTTATAAAGGGTACGAGGATGCGTCAACGTGTGCTTGCGCGTAAGTACGATACGGCCGACGTAACTTGGCGAACCTGAAGTTAGGTTCTGCGCATCTCTTTCGCTCTCTCTCTCACTTCATGGCAAACGAAGTGAGAGAGAGAGATGCGCGTCTATGTTCGGGCTTGCCAAGTTGGCTGTATTGTACACTGGGCTGCAAAAATTGCTGGTCGCCAATAAATAGTACGATAACTTTCATAAATACATATCTGTTAAATTGTAGGTGATGTAGGTCGTGAGTTAGTATGCGTGAAAATGTTAAACATGACTGACTGATTAATGCATAAAAGTACAAGTTTTTCACACTATTTCATTTTAATGAAAAACTAAAACATATTTCTAACTTATGACAACAAAAATACACATCACAGTTTATCTTAAAAAGAAAATAAACTTTTAATACTTCGTATTTCCACTAGCTTCAGTAATACGATTTTGTTTTATGTTTGTTTAACTATTGTTTAACTCGTGTTAGCTAGCAGGAGAGCGTTGTCTAACGCATCTGTCGAGCTCGTCCCATGTATGTTCTATGGAATTTAAGTCTGGGCTGCGAGCTGGACACTGCATTCAGGTAATACCGACATCTTGAATATACATATTGACCAAATGAGAATAACATGTCTGCGCATTATCGTGCAAAAAAATTGGATATATACCCATATATACTAAAAAAAGAACTAGCATGCTCATTCATCGATATGTTCTTCTATTTTCTATCTCCACCGACTCCGTGTAACTCTCTGAAGATACCTAGCCCATAAAATTATTGATCTTCCACCAACCTCCTGGTAGTCTACTCTCCGTCTTTCATCGTGTGTAAATAAACAGGATTTGGATTCATTTGAAAACATAACCCTGAAGCAATCTTCATCTGTTCATAAGACTTGTTCACAACAAACTATATCATCACAACTCCATGCTCTCTGAGCAGTTTGGGGACATTTACTGGCCTATAAGGCTTTATGCCAGCTTCAAGAAGTCGTCACAGTATTGTGATAGGGTTCACTTTGTTGTGGTGAATTTATTGAAGGCTGTTTCGGACTTGAACAGCAGCGAGGCGTCAATTTTTTGGCATAATGCTCACGATGAATCGATCTCGTATCATTGTGCAACTTGTCCTCTCATTACTTGGGTTTTCTAATGTTCAATCCGGTCACTTGTAATCGCTGGAGTACTTTTACATCATAGATAAAGGGGTCCGTGACGTTACTTCGAGAGTCATTCCGTCAATCGACCATATGACTATTGAAGTAACGTTACAGACCCTAAATAAAGATACTCCTGCCGTTTTAGCCATACTAAACTCACTTCTTCCTTCTTGTACCAGGGAAATAATTCACAAAGGATTTTGGAAAATCCTTTCATAGTGCTCGCCTATGTCATAAAAGAAAACCTTGAACAAAATTTCGCGGTCCTGGTCCCGGGTAGTGATGTGCCGTTGCCGGCAATATTGCCGTGAAGTGGGAAAATTACCGGGAATATTGCCCGAAGTATGAATATTGGAGGCAATATTGCCAGCAATATTCCCATATTTCTAGCAACGGCACATCTCTATCCCGGGTGTGCGTTGATATGGCAGTCAGTTTCTCTTTTTATTTATTTGGAGATATCGCAATTTTCTATGTGACCCGTTTTTTTGCGGCCCAGTGTATAAACATATAATATGTTATAGTACTGTTTCACTTCATTACAAACCCTTAGGTTGTTGTGGAAGGTAGTCTAGGTTACTTATTATACAATACGATATACACTTGTTTTAATAGTGGTGTACATCCTATAATATTGTGAGTGTTACAAAATAACTACGTTTATGTCTTTATCTATTTTACTGTGCTATTTTTAGATTACTGTCGCACGACTCAATTTCCTCTATGACGTATTTTTTATTCATTTGTCTACTAGCTTTCCGCCCGGGGCTTCGCCCGCGTGGACTACAGTTTATATCGCGCGGGCAGAAACCCGTGCTCAGCAGTAGAATTATAGGTAGCCTATGTGTTATTCCAGTGTCTTTTCTACCTACCTACCAAATTTGAACTAAATCCGTTTAGTCGTTCTTGCGTGAAAGCGTAACAGACAGACAGACAGACAGAGTTACTTTCGCATTTATAATATTAGTAGGGAGGGATGAGGAAAATAATGATTAATATCTAAGTTTAAACAAGTAGAAGGTTGTAAATGTTTACTTTTATCACTGCAAAGTGGTAGTTTTAAGTTTTAATCAAAATACATTAGATGTCATGTTTTCATTGAAAAACCAAATAACTTGAGAAGTTGAGAATGACTTTACCCATGTAAGTTACTTTTTTTTACGTTTTCCAATAATTTACTTAAGTATACTAAGGTTTTTAATGCTTTGTAGAAGGTTCTTACGGAAAAACAAATTAAGAAAATTGCGCAGGAATTTGGAATATTTCAGAAAACAATGACGTCTATTTAACTTTCGCGCGTGTGAAAGTTCACGAACGCGTTTGACAGTTCAACGTACGCGTTAGACAGTTCAACGTACGCATTTGAAAGTTCAACGTACGCGTTTGACAGTTCACGAACGTTTTTGACAGTTCAACATGTTTCACAGTTCAACATGTTTGACAATTCAACGCACGCGTTTGACAGTTCACGAACGTGTTTGACAGCTCACAAACGCATTTGACAGTTCAACGCACGCGGTTGACAGTTCACGAACGTGTTTGACAGTTCATAGCTAAGACACGACAACGTAAGTCGGGTCAGAAAAATCGCTGTAAACAATTATTGTGTCATTTCAACAAGAATAAGCGTCAAAGGTAACACATATACGGTTTTGTAATAGTATGTGTTGATTGAATACACGCTAAAATCTCATAATATCGGGGCTACAGACCCTTACCTTACCTGCTCTACAATTCTAACAAAGAACCAGCATAACAGGGTCACAAAAAATCCTAGATGCGTTTAACTGTGACCAATTTTTTGTTTTTTTTTTCTAACATAAACTCTATTTTGATCAGCACAAAGTTTAAAATTAAACGCAAGCGTCGATCTCAGAAATTTAGCATCAACATCACATAAAATATCATCAGATATCTATTTGTAAACACTATCACTTTCACGATATAATAACGTGTACTTCATGAATGCTTCCAAACGACGCAAAGTTAGAAATTAGTAATAATAATGATACCAAAAAAAAAAAACAACACGTATGAGGGGGACCCGGAACTACGAGTAATACAAGTTGGACCTCAGTTTTTTTTTACCAAATTCTTATTTTAATAGGACAAGCGACTGACGCCAGTTTCGCTTGAGTGAGTTTAAAAAAAATGTCAACGTTTTATATCACATTAGGTACTATATATATTAGTTACTACTTATATATTATTACTATTTATATATATTAGGTATACTCCATCTGTTTAGGTAATAAACTAAATGTAAACAATTATAGCATGTCTTTTATCGAAAAAAATGTGTAAGAATGTATCTAAAAATGTTTCAATTTAACCCTTCAGATACCGTCAATTAGAGACACAATAGTAAGACAATAGATGCGCGGCCACCGGTGGTCGCTTGGGGATTCATGAATTAAATAATCTTTGCGTGTCTTTTATTACGATTTATTTTAAATAAAAAAAAAACATATCAATATTGTTTACTTTTAGTTAACTAGTAACTGATGGAGTTTAGCTGTTCGAAGCGGTTTCACCAGTGTCTTTGAATGCTACTCCGCCCCCGTGGGTCTTGGCGTGATGTTATATAGTATCTAGCCTTCATCAACAAATGGGCTATACAAAACATAAAGAATTTTTCAATTCGAACTCGTAGGTTCTGATATTATCGCGTTCAAACAAACAAGGAAACTCTTCAGCATTTATTAGTAAAGATTTTCCGTTATTATTTAAAATTCTCCAAACAAAAGCTGCTCTTTATTTACGTCTCAGTAGATTCTAGAGGCCTGAAATACAGGGTTTAGGCTCCAGTACACTCTTATAATCAACTGACATTTATTTAAGTATAGCTAAACCTTATCAAAATCCATGAAGCATCAAGTTTGCTAATAAAATAACAAAGACAAAATGCGCATTCAACCGACTTCGTTTTTTATACTTAGAGAGAGAACTGATAATACGTGACTAATATTAATAATACTACTTAGAAATTATTGTGTTTAGTTATAAAATATATGTGTGAGAGAAAAAGAAATAGTGTAGTTTTACTCACTGTTATTGTTTCCAAGCGAAATAGCGCGGTGTAGCGTCCAAGCGTCCGACTCGGCGGTACGTCGAGTAAAGACGGCCGGCAAATACCCACTGACTCCTACAACAAAGTAAAGCAAAACATTTGGAGAGAACACCGCAAGGTAGGAAATGACGTCACACCATAGACTAGGGGCGAGTTTTTTTATCCATAGTCAAGTCAATCTATGCTAAAAAAAACTTTCCATGTGCGCGTCGGGACACGCGCATTGTAGGGTTCCGTAGTGGCTCGATAAAATATGCAGACTTAGGATGCTCCGCTTTATTTTTGTCACGATGTTGAAATAACGGTTATAATGGCCCGTTAGTCTAGTGGTTAGTGGCCTTAACTGCTATGCTGAAGGTCGTGGGTTCGATTCCCACCCAAGACAAATATTTGTGAGAAGTGCACGATCATTTGTCCAGACACTGAACAAATGATCGTGCATTTCTCACAAATATTTGTTTGGGTTTAATTTATCTACACTATCTTCTACACTAAGTTTGTTTTTTTGTTTGTAAGAGGTAATCTTTGGAAATACTGGTCCGATTACTAATTTTTTTTTCACTGATAAAAAGCTGCTTTATTTCTGAGTGACATAGGCTATATTTTAAGTACGCGAGCGAAGCCGCGCGAAAAGGCTAGTCTATAAGCTAAGAAATATATTAAGTATATTAATATGTTTATCAGTTGTCTCTAGCACAAGCTCTGCTTAGTTTGAGACTAGTTGGCGTTGTGTGATAGATAGTTGTGAAATATTATTATTAATGTTTAAAACCGACCATTACGTTAAAATCCCGAAAAAAAGATGTAACTTCTTTTTATCCGGAATTTTCAAACCAACATTTAACTTGTGGAGGAGGAGGGGAACACTCGATTGTAACAATTTAAGGTTTAACAGTCTAAACATAACCGTGGACGAACAGACTGACGGACTTCATGGCGACACTAAAAGGGTTCCTTGTTAGGATTACGGAACCCTAAAAACAGGTCAGTTGCTATCGAACCCTTCAAATGCGAGTCAAACGACTCGCATTTTAAGGGTTCGATTTTTACTATATCGACCCTTTTTGGAGAAAATCGTAAGCGATAGTTTGCGTATTTTGCAGAAGAGGGTTTCGTTTTTATTCCTATATAAAGTAGTTTTCAATACACTTACTCTAAAACCAGCCATATCTCACTGCTTTTAAGCCCGCAATAAACTGTTTTCTGCACTAGTGCAGAAAAGACCACGTGTCGCTGGTCAACCTTCATTTGTTTATTCATTTCTTCGTCAGTGTATTGAAAAAAGTCATTTGATACACGTGCAAATTTGTACTTGTATCAAAAGATAGTATTGTAACATCTCAGTAAAACAAATATGACTTGTTATTCATACAATTACTGATCTATTACCATTGTTTCTATTAACAGACTGCTATAAATACTTTTTAATCTTCTTTTCGTGTCGATGCAGGTACTCAAATTATTATTTTTCTGACCACTATCTGGCAACTTATACAGCTCTGTTATTAGCCTCAAATAAATCCTGAAAAGTGCAGGTGGTAGCAGGATGGACAGCATACCAGACTTTTTATTTTGATAAAACATGAGTAATGAGTACACACATAAATGCAAAATGTTGCATAAAATTAAGTTGAATCACTGACATTTTTTGCTCAATGGCGTACAAAATATAATTGAGTAAGAATAAATGTGTGCATAGCGGATGACGCATATCCTGTGCAGCCGCTCCACATTGGCATTGTGTTAGAGATGGGTCGAAGAAGACATTTGGCCAGATTCTTTTCATTGCGGCCAACCTGGGTCCTCCGGTTAAGAGATTTTCAGATAGCCACTGTTGTTCTCGTCCAGGGTCCATAGCATACAGCATAATCAGCCTTTTAATGTTCCCACAGCTGGGACTCGTGCCTCCTCTCCCTAGGAGAGGGAATGGGCCGTAATCTACCATTCGGGCTCAGTGCGGGTTGGTAAATGTCACTTGTCTTCGAATTTTTGGTTCTAGGACATTCAGTTCCTCACGATGTTTCCCTTCGCCGTTTTGAGAGCAGTGGTGATGAAATAAATTACACAAAGTAATGCGCCTGGCTGGGTTTGAACCGTGACCTACTGATAAGTTGGGGCCGGTACCACTCGGCCACCACGCTACAGTCTAGGGTCTAATACTTTTATTTAGGTGAAACACGATCGCTTACGATCTTCTTTCAAAAAAGGCTCAATTCAATTCAATTCAATTCAATTCATTTATTCACTCTTAACAATAGGTTTTTTTGACAGTTAACAATGTGACTTACAAACTATATTCCACTATTGTAAGAGTCTGGTGCCTGAAATAGGTTTTTGGAGAAAAGCCTGTGGTACAGGTCACCAGGGTCAATTTGTCGTTATTGCGGAAATATACACACTAAATGTATGAAAAATTCAACTGCTTACCTATATACTACGGTTTATAAGATACAGTCCGCTGACATACAGACGGGTGGAGAAACGGTGTAGGCTTAGCAATAGGGTTCCGTAGGTTACCCATTGGGCAATCTGTTAGCTTGAGTAAACGGCCCAATAAGTAACTGTTAGTAAAGAAAGAAGATCAAAATCTATAGTGTGCTTCCCGTTGACCTAGTATCCTGAAAGGCAAGAAGTAAAGTTTCATAGCACAATTAAAGGAAAAAGTTTGAAAACCGTGAATTTGTGGTTACGTCACAAAATAATTAATTTTTTGCGATTTGGAAAAATTTACGACACTCGATTAGTCTAATGAACTATTTTTCACACAACTTACTTACAAGTTTATACGGAACCCTGAGCTCGCGAGTCCGACTCGCACTTGCTTAGTTTTTTTTAGCGTTAATAATAATATAATATAGATAAAATTAATAAAACTACGTTAGAACGATATCTATAGATATTTTAGGATAATTTAACAATTTGTTACAATAAGTCACCCGCCCCAACTTCACACGGAAAGTGTTAGAAATCTTTGAAATTCTTGGTTTTTTCTATAATAAATCTATAAGGTATAGGCCTAGCATGGGCCTAGCAGAGTTATTCATGAGGAAGGTATATGTATACCTATACCTTCACATCGCTCTGTTATTAGTAAGAACCGCAAGAAAATGCGTAGTTCTTGAGTTTATCGCGAACAGACCGCAGAACGTGGTGGGGTTTCTAATAAACTAGCCTAATAAAACAGCTTTAGCTATATTTTGTGACTGCGGCTTCGCCAGTGTATTTAGAATATAGCCTATGTCACTCAGGAATGAAGCAGTTTTCTATCGGTAAAAGAAAAATTAGCAATCGGACCAGTACATTCAGAGATTACCTCTCTCTCTGACTTCTGTCTGGTGGAGCGAGAGAAGGCATTAGGGAATGCAAATCTCGCGAGATTGGGGCTTGAGCGAGATCTCGCGAGATTATGAATACAATATCGCGAGATCTCGCCAATTTCGAGATCTCGCGAGATTGGCATAAGATAACCATAGGCGCGAGCTTGCGGACGGCGAGCAATGGGTAGTTGGCTGTCCGACCGTCCGGTAACTGCCCGGACCGAGCCCAAGTCGTCGATGGCGCGAACTGGGTCGAAGCCTACTGGGGCCAGGGTCAGTTCCGAAACGTAGCTCAGCCCCGGTATGAAAGGTACGAAGGCAGTAATAGTCTGACACTATCTCCCGCTCCGCCCAAAGGCGAGACATGTCATTTATATGATTTTTACAGACCAAAAAAAAAAGTATAATAAGATAAACATTCGTTTTCTCGTTCGTATTCGTAACTTTTTCAATATTTTTTTTTTTTGCATTAAACATTGTTTGACGTATCTCTATAATATTTGAACGTCCGTGTCAATCCACGCTTCGAATAAGAGGTTTTTATGCTCAAGTACAATCTCGTTAATCTCGCCCTTTTTTTGTCCGAGATCAATCTCGCTAAAAAAAGCCGAGATCTCGCGAGATCGAGATTGCATTCCCTAGAAGGCATGTCAGACTTAATGACTAAAACCACACCAGTGTCTGTCGGATGCCCTTGAGTTTCCTTTTCGGTCCTAGCGGGCATCGGCCCGGCTAGGCCCGTACAGTTTGCTGACATCTCTTTGAGGAACGCGTGAATCACTAAGCGCTGGGGCTCGGTCCGGTCGATTACCGGAACGCCGGAAGGCGAGTTACCCACAGTTCGACGTCTGCAAGCCCGCGTCTATCGTGGCTGGGAGTCGGAGTCAGGGTCACGGCGACTGGGGCGTGAGGATGTTCGTTCCCTGACGCGTGCGTCTTCCTCGCTAGCATTACTGCTTCGCAGAAGGAGCCGACTGCTTGCAATTCCTCCTCGCTCATAGGGGACATAGCCTGAACCAGGGACCGGCGCGAGTGGTCGCTGCCAACGATTGCCTCCACGAGAAAGGTTTCGCTCGCTTGGAGTTAATACCTACCTACAGTAGATAGGCAGGCCCCAAATTATAAATAAACTATAGCTTATATGATTTTTTGATTAACGCTAAAATCCGTTAAGCTGTTTGAGTGAAGTAGTAACAAACATACAGACATACAAAATTTCGCCTTCATAGTATTAGTGTAATAACTCAGTTTTACTTGATTAATAAGCGGTAAAATTTCATAAACTAACATAAATAGGTACTTACAGTAAATGTTGTTTGTTAGTTGTTAACATAAATACAAACGACCTTTAAGGTTGATGTCTGCCCAGTGAATTGACTTTAAATAGCAATTGATCGATATATATTTTGATTCAAAGATATCTTTCTAAAAGATAAGATATCATACTTATTAAATAGACAGTATAAATTTGAGCGTGATTCAGACGTGACATATTACATCCAAAGTATTTAAAAACAAAGTTTCAGATATCACAAAGAAGTGTTTACGAGACAATTTCAGGTTAATTTGACAACCTATTAACAAGTCTGTATCACCGTATTAGAATCAACCTACTAGATCAATCCCCCAATTCAATATACAGACAGTACGTACAAAACAAAATAAACTTTCACTGATCACACACAAGGTTTATTTTTAACACTCCAACGTTACACAACACAGCACTAACCTCCAATTTTCAAGTTCAACAATCCAATACTCTTCATTATCCTCGTCATCGTAAAAGTCACGTGATCAAATATAATGCAAGTCACGGTGACAATTAGATTAATTAAAGCCAAGCTTGATAGCCGAGCGATATATAACTCATGCGAAACTAAGTCAAAATTATCACAGAACACGAAAATATAATCACAATCGTTGTGTGTATGAAAACAGCTGACGGCAGATAGGCTACCAAGCCATGATTGGCTGCCGCTATCAAGGTAACTCTATTTTAGCACATTTTAGGGCGAGTATACAAAGGAGCAACTGTAAACACGATTCGCGATTAAAATAACAGTTATTATTGCTTATGATATTTCGTCTGCGAATTACGAGTATTTCAATCCAATTAGAGTTTTATCGTTGTATGTGATGTAATGCGTCGGTTATTGATAAGCGAACCTAGTGCGTACCTAGCCGTTACCTATATACGTACATAACTAGGCGACACAGTTACGATATTATGCTAATATTTCCTACAATTTGCATGGCAGAAAATACACCTTCGTATACTGAGTTCAAATTTTTACAATACAGGTCAAACACTGTATGACGAATATTGGGAAATTAAAATAGGCTTTGTGATGAACAACGGTATGTAACTCACTCACACGCTTCCGTGGATCATAGCGTGATATTCATGGCTTATGGTAATCACCATGAGCCTGGCTATCCCATACAAAAAGTTTTTTTTCCAATCACACTAGTGGTTCCAGAGGCATCGGCCCTAACAAGCATCGTCTATCGTGCTGATATCCCTTTGCGGCGCGCGTGAAACACACAACGCGCCGTGTTGTTGACCCAAGGTTAGTCCTTACTGGTGAGCCAAACGATGAGCTACCCATTCTGCCCCTGATAGTTAAAAAGACGTATCTAACAAAAACTTTTTTTTTTATTATTATTATTGATAGGTTTGCGCTTGACCGCTATCTCACCTGATGGAAAGCGACGATGCGGTCGACGATGGAACGCGCTTACCTAGAAGAAACCTATTCACTCTCGACTTAAAGATTCCTGGGTTGTAGCTATCAGGAAACACAGACTCCGGCAAGGAATTCCATTCCTTAGCTGCACGCACAATGAATGTGTTTCCAAAACGTTTTGTGCGTGTAGGCGGGATGTCTACCATGTACCGGTGGCGCATCGCCGTACGACGAAAACGGATAAAACTGTTTTAATGAATGAAACGGGAAATCGGGCCATTTTTCCTTGTGTTAAAACCGCACTGGAGAAAGTTAGCAAAATATAAAAAATACAGGCAGATGCGCGATTATGTCCTGATTCCGGCAATGTATATAACTTAACTCTGGAAACATGTTAGATGCGCCTTTTTTACTAACGGGGGCAGCATTGCTAACCTCCGCAAGCCCGTGTCTACGATACTCGGAAATCGTCTTGCGACTCTCTACGCCCGGGGCGTATCCGGCGCAGGTCCGGGGCGTAAAGTCGGCAAGGAGGCCGTCCGCATCATTCAGATGAGCACGGTCATGTTCAGCCGGCGAGCCAGTAGCTTCCGTAGCAACTGAGTCCACACCGGAGGTAAAGGGCCCTGAACCACACTACTTTCGCGTAGAGCCTCCGGCAGGAACATTAGCAAACCAGGCCATTCCATGCAGAAAGATTTTTTCAATCGGAATGGTGCGCGTTTTATTTTTACTAGCCCTTACTTACATCCCACTGCTGAGGACGAGCCTCCCCCATGTCCTTCCAGACACTCTTCTTCAGCGCGTTCAAACCAACAAAAATCTCTTCAACTTCATTATCAAATATGTATATTTAAAATCTCGTTATACTGTTTGTTATCGAACTCCTCCGAAACGGGTTGACCCATTTTTATGATTTTTATGTGTATAATTTCTGAGAATAGGTGACCGGCCATTTTTACATCTTACCCCAACCCCTTTTTTGACAATTTAATGACAGAACAACGTTTGCGGGGTCACCTAGTATTAGCACAGAATAAGTAATAGTACAAGATAGAAGTATAGAATAGATGAAAACTGACCTGTAAGCCAAGAAGTCCCATGCACCCATCCATCAGGCGAGCTGGCGAATTCCTTCTCTTCGATATAAATATAGTCACCGAGCACAAGTTCAAGTTCGTCGCTAGCTTTCGGCACGTAACCTTGAGTCACTTTGTGGACCTGACAACAATAATAAGTGGCACATTATCACACTAGTATATTTTTATCGATGTTGTAAGTTGTAATTTACGGTAATAGTCAATAGGAAACTGCAATTTGATACTATTATCTCATCGCTTTATCTGTGTAAAAATTTTTCGGCCCGAGTGGAGAGAGGGAGTGACAGATGTTACTGAAAAAATTCCACTGATTTACCTGATGATTAGCAAACCGTGGATCTCTGGAATAAAGCCTCAGCTCCCAACTGGAATGATCTGAGGGTTGCATGTCATCCACCAAGTTCTTCAGCTCGTCATACGCGGCGACATCGAAGTGGTACGCCAACGTTATATGCAGCGACTTCACGTGAGCTTCCAAGTTTATCGCTGGATGGAGAAAGTTGGGCATTAGGGACGTGAGAACACAACACAGGACTTTGTCGTGTTCAGTACCCTGGGTGTCAGTTTGTGAGATCTTTGTAATACACCATTGAATGAAATGATTGAATAATTTAGTTATCAGAGTGCCTAGTGCGGTTCTTTATATGCGATATCGATGTTCGTGCGAGATTGTTCGAATCGACCCGTTTATGACGTTCGACACTCTGATTGGCCCACTCCAAGCTCTTAACCAATCAGAACGAAACGCGGTAAACGTTCGACTGTGTTAACGTAAGAACAACTAACACTCGACACCCTGAGATACATTAGGCAGGATTTTTAAATCTGTTCCGTTCCTTACCTTCATAAGGTTGCGAAATAGAGTCGAATACCTTGATAAAAGACTACGACTTACCTAACTGGTGCAACATTCAACAAAAAACAGGTCTATTACATTTCATTTAGGACTAGGGCTGCGAAGAAAGTGCGGCGAACGAATTATCGTGGAACTGGAATGCAAAGTGCAGCTAAGGCGGTTATCACACTGCCACGCACCCCGCAGCGTAGTGCGTGAATGCGTGTCTCAACGTTGCTTGTAAGTATCACCGTTTATATAGAAAATACGCACAGTCCAACACACCGAAACTGCATCCACGCGCGTTCATGCAGATCACGCACCTGCATGCGGAGAAATATGTATTCACGCGTGTGAGTGCGGGTGACACGCAAGGTATGCCACACTGAGTCCCGTAATACCGTGCGTGATTTTGAATGTAAAGAGTGCGTGCCTGCGTGAATGTGGAAATTACAAGACGCACCTAAGCGCATGAGTGCGTAAAAAACCCGCACGATGATGCAGATCTGCTCCCGCAAGTACGTGCGTAGCAGTGTGATAACCGCCTAAAGGAACATAGATGAGTGTTAGTAGAAAAAACACATTGCAAATCTAAAGTTTTAGTTCGGTATTGCACGTTGCACGGTTTCGCCCGTTTTAGTGTGATTGAAATCTGATTCAGCGTCTCTGTCTCGATAGCAGTGGAAATAACTTGATTATTGTTTATAAGTACTTCCATTAATTCATGAATCCCCAAGCGACCACCGGTGGCCGCGCATCTATTGTCTTACTATTGTGTCTCTAATTGACGGTATCTGAAGGGTTAATGGATGCCTCAAGGTATCGTTCCGTATAAACATCATATTAACGTAGTAATGAGAACTGGAGAATAATATTATATTCTCAGAACCTTTGCCCCGAAAAATGCTTAGGATCATATGACTCAACCATCTCCGTCTAATTAGTAAGGTGAGCATGGTGACTGGTCGAATAGAACCATTAGCGTAGTACCTAGTGTGAGTTTGTTTTACGTTAACGCGATCGACAGTTCGACACGTTTATGACGTTCGGCGCTCCGATTGGCCCGCTTTGAGATCTTAACCAACGCACCGGGCGCGCGAATGATGGAAGGAGTGGAAAGCCTTTGCCCAGGAACGGGACAGAGTAGGTTAACAAAAAAAAAACTGTTTCCACGGTTAAATATAAGTTAAAATCACGAGGTTCAATTACACTTTATTTACTAAGTACACTTGCATTCAAATCTCTAACACTAGAACCCTTAAAAATGCAGATTAGTCTCTAGTTAGATTACCTTGTATAAACCCACATAAGTTTTGCCGACGTTAATGCATTCAGCTACGCCCGCATACTGAGCCTCTATAATAGTGTACTTACTTGGGGTTATTTTTTAACAAAATAATGACCCTAATTTTTTTTTTTTTTTTGAATAGCCTGAATTTTGGAAAATTGGTTACAAAAAGAAGCAGCAATTAGCATAATAATTGTGTGAGGGTGATAGGGGGTACTAGGTCTGGGAACGCTGTCTATTTTACGCGCGTAACCTAATGGCGATGACTTCACATTTTATGTATTCATTTTCAGACAAGTTTCTTCTTCCACCAGATTTGAAAGGTTTTTAACTTCTTTCTATTTGTCGATTTCTTCATTTTAAATTTTATAACTGGGAAAAAAGATCTGCTGTTCTCTTTCTATTGTCACGTTTAGCGAACTATACATTTTTAGAACTGTTGTTTTAGGTGAACAATAATACTGTATATAGGTAAGTACCTAGTAGCTGACACGACAAACGTTGTTCTGCAACATCAATTACCAAAGAAAAAAAGTAGGAATAGGAGGGTAAAAATAGCCGGCGACCTGTTTTCAGCCAAAAATATATACAAAAAAAAAAAAAACATAAAAATCGGTCAAGTCGTTTTGGTGTAGTTCGATAACAAACACTAAATACAAATTAGAAAGAACTTATTTTAACCAAAAACAAACATGCAATAAGACTAATTGTTAACATTCATCAAGAGTATAATGAAAATTATAATTAGTGTCCGACCGAAACACGACATCGATATCTGCCTCGGGTTTTACCGAAACCGAAACATTTTTAGACATGTTAAAAACCCTACTGTTTACTGAAATTTGGTTTATTTATTCTTTACAATATACAGACAGTTAGCAAGTGTTAAATTTAATAATAAAACAAAAACAATAGGCTAGTGTGCTTCATGGTGGACCACATCATTGCTTACGATCTTAAGGTAGTCAAACGCAAGCCTTTCAATAATAAGAAATAACTTATTGAAGTAAATGTGAGATTTATTTAAACAAAAGTAATAAAATATTCAAAACAAGTTAACTCCTTCTTGAAGCAAGAATTTGACAATAATGAAAACTTATATTATAAAGGAAGAATCTCATTATTTACGTACTTTAACAACCAACCTGAGAGAACAGTCGGCAAACCCGGCTGATGATGGTTTTTTTTTTTTTTTTCTGTCGACGGGGAAAATCATCATTGACGAAACCCGCTCTTGGGTGGAGCGGGAGACAGTGTCAGACTCTTACTGACTAAAAACCCCGCGCCGTTCCTTCTAGCCTTCATACCGGGGCTCTAGTTTCCTTTCGGATAACCCCGACCCCGGTAGGCTTCGACCCAGATGGGCCCCTCCTGTTGCTGACAACTCCTTGAGGCGCGCGGGTACAGTACGCGCCGTCGACGCCTTGGCTCGGTCCGGACAGTTACCGGCCGATCGGACAGCGAGCTACCCATGGCTCGCCGTCCGCGAGCCCGCGTCTACGGTGGCTGGAAATCGGGATCGGAATCCCGGCGGCGGCGGCGGGGGCGCCATTGCCTGATACGGTCTGCCTCCTCCTTTGCTAGCATTACTGCTTCGCAGAAGGAGGCGACCGCCTGCCACTCCTCCTCGCTCCGGACCATGGCCTGAACCAAGGCCCGGCGCGAGAGGTCTCCGCCGCCGATCGCCCCCAGGAGGGCACGGCGTTGCTCCGCCCAAGCAGGGCACACCTCAACTGTGTGCTCCACCGTGTCCTCCGGGCGTTCCGCACAGTGGCGACACCCGGGCGTCTCTTCCGCTCGAATCCGATGCAGGAACCTCCCGAACTTGCCATGTCCGGTGAGGACCTGCGTCATGCGGAAGGTAAGGACGCCGTGAGGTCTTTCCAGCCACGCCTCAAAGAGGGGACTTACCGCCATAATTGTGGCGTGCCCAGCACTGGGTTGCGATAGTCGCTGACGCCATTTCACCGTGAGATCCCGCCGGAGCTCTGTCCGCCATACCTCGACCTGTCGCGGTAGTGGACTTTCACCCCGGCGTTGCATCTCCACGCGCTTATCGTGCATGTGTGCAAGGACTGTTGCCTCCAGATCCCACGGTGGTAGGCCAGCCAGAAGGCTCGCCGCTTCGCGGGAGATCGTGCGGTAACCCCGCACCATCCGTATTGCCATGACCCTCTGGCAGGCGTTCAGTATGGACGCCGGTCGCTTTGCCAGCGACGGCGCCCACACCGGCGCCCCGTAGAGGGCCATGGACCGAACGATCCCCGCGTAGAGCCTCCGGCAGGAGGCGTCTGGACCCCCAAGGTTGGGCAGGAGCCGCTTGAGAGCAGCCCCGGCCCGGTTGAGTTTGGGAGCCAAACGTCGGAAGTGTTCTCCGAAATTCCATCGGCTGTCGAGAACGAGTCCCAGGTACTTCATCGTCGACCCGACGCCGATGCGAACTCCTCCTACCGTAAGTTGGGAGTCTGATGGTGGCGCATTCCGAGGGCCGTGGAAAAACATGGCCTCGGATTTGTGCAGCGCCACCTCGAGTCCCAACTCCTGGATCCTACCAACGACTATCGCAACCCCGCGTGTCGCTAGAGCGACCGCCGCCTGGTGCGACTCTCCCTGCGCTAGAACCAGCGTGTCGTCTGCGTAGCAGACCACGCTGACCCCGTCAGGGAGGTCGCCGCGCAGCACGTAGTCGTAGCCGATGTTCCACAAGGGTGGGCCTAGAACCGACCCCTGCGGAACACCGCACGACATCTCTCGACGTTTCCAGTCTCCCTGGTGACCGGGGTAGATAATGGACCTGTCCGACAGGTAAGCCTCGACCACTCGACAGAGGTATTCGGGCACCCGGTGGTACCGGAGTGCCTTCCGGATCGTACTCCAGGGCAGGGAGTTGAACGCGTTGGCAATGTCCAAGGACACTGCCACAACGCTCCTGCCCCGCGGCTGATGATGGTGGATGACTCGCAAGCCACAAACTCACCTAAATTCTGACGAACGACGCAATAATTCACGAATACAAAGTTTCGATGTGGGTGAAGGTTTGGCAGATTTTCTGCCGAATTCGAAACTGATGCCGAAACTTTCCGAAACCGAATATTCGGTCGGTCACTAATTATAATTAAATACATTGTAAGGGCAGTGATGGCAAAACATACGTAAACAATATTTACCTGAAAAGCGCGTTGGACATGCTCAAGGAGTCTTCTACTTCTCTAGCCTATGAATAGCAGATAAATAAAATAATAAATTAAAATATGGTTAAATGAAGGAAAACAATACTAAAGAAGCAAGCTGTACAAGAAGAAAGAACAATTCTATCTATCCCTTCCTAGAAAAAGAGCTCGCAATTATAAAATCAATTCTATGAAAAAAAAAATTGAAAGCATATCTTTTGTTTTGTTATAACATAAAAGTATGCATTTTATATACAAAAAAAAAAATAGTCCAATACGAAACAAAATGTACCCATAACATACGTAAGTTTAAAGAATGTCAAAAATGTTGTGTGACCAAATAAGGCACGATAAAACAGTTTCACTAATATTGCTAATGAAAAAGCATACCACAACAGCATATGCTAAACATTTTTGCAGAAGCGAGTCTTAAGTACACTCTTACATTTGATAGGTTTCTCTTGAGGCACCGTACACCATGGGAAACATGTTCCCAATGCATCCAGATGTTCATAAGTATCCACCATTACACCCACTATAAAATAATGTTAGGGGAATATGTTATACTACATAATAATATAGGTCTTAGTCTACTGGTGATTTATTTGGGAAATAGTGTAGTCTGGGTTTTATTAGCAAGGTGTTTCAGAGACAAGGGCAATATGTGAATAGACAAACAGAAAATTGCCCTTGGGTATTCTGTTCCATATGTGGAACAAAGAGGATTATAATAAAAACAAGCAATTAGTTACAACTTTGTTCTTTTTTTTTGGTAAGTAAGAATTCAAGTATTTAAGCAAGACTCAGTTTGATTCATATTTACAAAAGTATTTTACTTTTGAAGTATTGACATATGTCAATGACACACCTTGTTTAGATAATGTTTTTAAAATAGCCAAAAAATAAAACAATGTCATGAATACTTACACACAGATGACACCTGTTTCACATACTGTACAGCTATTCTTTTCAGATAGTCTGCATGTTCCTCGGAGACAAACAGAGCCATGAAGTTGTGTGACACATAGGGCTCCAGCTTCAGGGGGCAGTTGGGAGGCTCCCCCACATTCTCAACCACATGTTTCACTGCTTTTCCTAGTTGCAGTGAAGTTTCATCTGGTGCCTACATCAAATTATATATTACTAGCTGCTCCCAGCGGCTTCGTCCGCATGATAGCCGAAAATTATCCCAAGGGAACATACTTCTGGAATAAAAAGTATCCTATGTCCTATTTCAGGACATGGTCTATCCATGTA
Organism: Mythimna lalbum; assembly: GCA_949319445.1. Lineage (NCBI taxonomy): Eukaryota > Metazoa > Arthropoda > Insecta > Lepidoptera > Noctuidae > Mythimna > Mythimna lalbum. The sequence continues at coordinate 8,911,630 of OX439363.1, forward strand.
CCTAGTTTCATCAAAATCGGTTTTTCCACTTAGGTGTGAAGATGTAACAAACAAACAAACTCACTTTTGCTTTTATAATATTAGTAAGGATTAAGTTATCATTTCATTTATTAAACCCCAAGCATTCACACTGTCATTTTCTTGCTATTGTGTCTCTAATTATGGTATTCGAAAGATTAAATAAGTGCATGGAGTTCAATAATACAAAACCCATGAAAATTTTACAGTTTGATCATTAAAAGAAAAACTAGGAAACAAGATTGTAGTGATTGAATGTGAGATAACAATGGCAGAACTGGCTATCATAGCAATGCATCATGTATTCTGATCTGTATACTTAACTTTAAAACAGATAATATTTACCTTGAAAAATGAAACAAGAGTAATATGAGGAGGAAAGTTATGTGCTCCATTCCATCCAGAAATGTCTTTAGATTTGTCCCAAAAGTCCAGCAGCTGACTAAGCAAGGGTCCTGTGGGGCTGGCGTAGAAGATGTACTCTCTGGGCTCGTCAGAATCAATGTACGCGTCATTTACATGAGTCAGAAGCCAATCAGATGCCAGTTGGACACTGCGGTTACCAGTTGCAGATAGTGCCTTTAATCTGCGAATAATTAACATTTTACTTCATTAGCATCGCATACGCTCATTACAAAAAACGCGATGATTTTAAAATTAAAGAAATAATTCAATTATTTTACCCGTAATATTTCAAGGTTTAGGTTACGCAGCGGCCTTTTAATATTACCTAATTTATAGACAAGGCAAGGAGGGTTTCTATTTGAAGGCCCTCTAGCTTCAGGGGAAAGATTCGATTTAATAATTAGTCTCATAAGTGATCGAAAACATTGTCATCAATGAGAAAAAAATTAAACTTACGCCCGGTGCCTCGGAAATCCCATTTGTAATAGTATTTGAAGCGGTGAGGCATCTTGTTTTGCTTTACTTGAAGAGGACACTTTCCGAGGGGGAAGGTTTGCCATTTTCACAAAATGACTTCGAAAATTACACCAAACGCGCTGCATAAAAACAATACATGAAAAGTGAAATCGCCATCAATCAAACAAACGTTACCAAAGTAACTGTCAATCTGGCATGTGTCAAACTGAAATGACAGTAATCCCGGTCCGATTCACATGAAGAATATCTGTCAATAACATTTGAAACATGGGGTCTACTCGCTTTCTTCGAAAAACAAAGTTTCGATTGAAATTTCGCGCGTTTCCACGGTTCTTTTCGTCCCCGAAATTTCGCACGAACGGAAATTGTTTGACTCACCGAATCTCTAAAACTACTCTAATTAGTTAAGTTTCGAAAAATAAAAAAAAATTATGACAGAGGATTGTTTGCCATTTTAACGTCAAATGAATATCGTTCGTTTACGAAAGTTTCGTTTCGGAGAAAGCGAGTAGACCCCCAGGACGGTTTTTGATTGACGTGATTCAGAACGCAAGAGTTACACCACGACATTCCAGTAATTTAATTCTCTTTTAGAAAAAAGCCATCTAATTATCGTTTTTATCAATGTAAATCGATAAACAGATAGATACATACATTCTACAAAAGTATTATATATTAGAATATTCATCGTATTACTAGACTAGTCTATTGACTATTCCATTTCATTTTACTCTATACGAAGAGATGGCTTAAAAAACTTAGTATCAAAGCCAAAAATATTCGATCCGTGAGCAGGCAATCAATCGATAACATTTCCAATCATTTCATTCACGTTTACTTCTACTATTTTGAATTGTTTGAACTTGAAGCGCTTGTGGCATTAAATTGTGGTGATTTTCTTTTCTTTTGAGAAGACAACTTTATCAAAATGTATCTCAGATATTACCTAAACGAAAAGGGTGATAGGCAGTACACATTAGCGGTAAGCTATCATTAGTACACTTTTAACCTAAAAATCACGTGTTTGTTTACATGATGGTTTACGTTTATATTTAGTATTTATAGCGAGGTAGTTTATAAAAGTAATTCTAGATTAGTCTTCTACTTTTAAACTCAATATCCTTACAGAAAGACTCCTACAACAGGTTTAACCCAAAGATTTGGTATACCATTAAACCAGTCCAAGAGTCGACCACCCTCGTTTTTCTAGAATAATTATTTTCATTTATAGTTATGAGACACATTTTTTTATTTACAGACTATGGATCCCTATGGCAAGCCAACAATATCAGCTCATCCAGGTAAATAAACAACCTCTATTATTGACTACCTACCAGATTTATACAACCAAATTCAATGATAGTATCCTAGTGATATTTGCCTTGATTTCTTTGTGACTATTTCTTAAGAGTTTAACCCTTCAGATACCGTCAATTAGAGACACAATAGTAAGACAATAGATGCGCGGGCACCGGTGGTCGCTTGGGGATTCATGAATTAAGACAAACCTTTGGAGCATTGCAACAACCATAGTATCTTCGTCGCCTGCATGAAAGTTGAAAACGTTTTTATATTTTTACTATTATCATTTGTTCGAGACAAGAAACTCACATGTCTAAACAGGCCTTTATTCAATAACTGTCAATCTTATTAATAAATCTTCTTCCTGTCCTTATTAATAAGATGTGATAATTACCTGCATGAATTACACAACAATATTAAATAAAGAAATTTTTCATTTTCAGCTCGCTTCTCCCCTGAAGACAAGTACTCCCGACACAGAATTATAATCAAGAAGAGGTTCGGACTTCTCCTCACTCAGCAACCTGAACCTGTATTATAAGACAACTAATTATTATGTTCATAAATATAGTTTAATTTTAAGTTATTCTTATTGTTTTATTCTGTCTAATGATATATGTAGTACATAATAATTTAAATCCTTACTATAATATTATAAAAGCGAAAGTGATTTTGTTTGTTTGTTTGTTACGTCTTCACGCCTAAACGGCAAAACCGATTTTGACGAAACTAGGTACACAGATAGACCATGTCCTGGAATAGGACATATCCCGGAAGTATGTTCTCTTGGGATAATTTTCTTCTTCATGTGGGCGAAGCCGCTGGAAGCAGGTAATTCTGTATAAAATAGGGAAACTTATACAATTTTTCTAATAATGCAGCCTGTCTTGACATGACAATCTATATATTTTGGACTAGCATTTTGCCTACTGCTTTATCTACGGATTTTGAACCTAAATTACTGTACAAGAACACTTCTTTCACCTCTAAAGGTACTTTTAGTCGATCAAACCCAAGGATACAAAAGATGTATCCCTCACACATGTTTTTTAACTACATAACAGCTTAACTTACTACTGAGTAAGAAAATGCTGGATCTGATTCCAAGGACAGGTTGAGTGGGAGTACGGACATCCTCACAACCCATGACCCCAGAAGCCAGGACTTCGACCCTGATTTTCAGCCACTAGACATGGACTTGCGGACGACAAACAATGGGGATGTCTTCTTCCGAACCGAGCCCAAGTCGTCGACGGTGCGTAGTGTCACGCACCCCTCGAAAGAGTTGTCAGCAAAACTGTAGGCCCAGCAGAGCCGAAACCTACTGGGCCATAGGTTTAATTCCGAAAGGGTTTCCCTTTCGGATCCGTTGTCCTTTCGATCATTCCGTGGTACTGGAACACAAAGGGCAAAGAAGGAACATGGGTGTAGTATTAGTCCTCTTATTAAAGCTTAAACACGCCGTCTCGCTCCGCCCTAGAGCGGGAGAAGACATTAATTGAATTCACATCTTAGAAAAAAGATCGAGTGGATGTTTTCTCGCTCGGGGGTGTTAGCCTGGAGTTAGGAAGTAATTACGACGTAATACTCTCGCATTACGGACACCGCGTTGAGTACAGTGCGTTTCACTTAAGAAGTTCCTTCGGCGTAATATTGGCTCCCCTGTCTGTCAACACAAAAAGAAGGGAAAAAAGGAAAAAGTAGCCTACTCTACCAAAATTGTTTCCCGAAATGCGAAACAAAATCGATTTTAACGGTACTTGCAACACTTTTTGGAGAAATATGAGGGGAATGGCATCTTATTTAAAAAAATGCAGGTCTAAAAAGAAATAGTTAATAGAGAGGTACGATGTTGTGGCGTGGTGTTTTCGGTATTTGAAAGAATTACAGGATAATCGGAATGGAGCCTAGCGTCCTATACTTTATTCAAAAATAGTTAAAAACAAAAAGCAATTGTTAAAAGTAACGAAATATCAGTTAATTTACTTAATATTAAGTAATATCATTGCTAAAAATATTGCAACACTGTTTTCCGTTTTGCCAACATTACGTCAAAGGAACTTCTTAAGTGAAACGCACTGTACCTACTTATGCACTTGGTAATAAGGTTAGTCTCTCCCCGGGTAATGTTAGGTTGCCGACCCACTAGACTAAAACTGTACCAATGTCTGAGTCACACGTGTCCGCATTTGTATAACAATATCAGCCACTTAGATAGACGTCCCATCGAGATAGGCCGCAATAATTGAAATTGGGAACTATGATTATTTCTTGAATATTTAGCCCCAAAGAGAGTTGTAAGTTAGGAAGTGTTGTCATTTCATGTGTGTACTGTGTTACTGTGTGTGTATGACTGTGGCGTCGTAGCTCTTAAACAGATATAAACTTCAATGCTGTTTCTTATAACAGAAGACTATTTTAATGAGACCGTTGCCCCTTCACTCGGTGTAACCCATTGTCCGACATACTCTGCTAAGTAATCTGTGCCTACGCGCTACTTTTGCGGCTAGGGTCGATCACCGATTAGCACCGACGAAAGTGAGCCGATAACTCTGATGAGAAAAAACAATACTAAACACTCGACGTACGATGAGTATCCACCCATAAATTGTTGAAACTTCTACGATCCGGACTAAGCGTTTCGCCTTCTCTTTTATACCGCGTACCTGTGTCGAAGGATTGGAACAATTTGCCTGCTGCAGTCTTCCCGTCCGATTTAAATTTGGGTTTCTTTAAGAATACAGTGAATAAGCTCTTAATAAACTAGTGCGCTTCACCATCAGAGATTACATCACTGCTTACCATCAGGTGGGATTGCAGGCAAGAACTAGTTTATATCAATCCCTTCAGATACCGTCAATTAGAGACACAATAGTAAGACAATAGATGCGCGGCCACCGGTGGTCGCTTGGGGATTCATGAATTAAAAGTTCTTGCATAAATTCTTATAGTAGTGTTTAATGAAGGTTATGACACCTTGAAATATTATGAGTTTTACAATAAAATTAAGTATTAAGACTAAGTAAGTCGTAATTGCTGGGTTGCTACATGTACGAAGGTGGCCCCCTCATTTATTTTCAATCAACCCGTTTGTGTCGTACTGTACTTTGTTAGTTAATCTGTTTCCAACAAATCGTAGTTCTGGTTTATAAAACACATTTGATCCACAGTATCGGCTTGCTTGTAGACTGGTTTTTTTAGGGAGAATTTTCATTGGAGTCCAGTTTTTCAAAGAGTGTACATAATTATCGGGATGACTGGTGTACTAGTCAGGTACTTACAAGATCTATATCTTCGTCCAATATTTAAAAAATAGTCCCCAAGAAAGATTTAGCACCTCATTTATAGGTAAAAAATGTTAATGAAAAGAATCATTTATCATGAAAACCGGTTTTTTATTTAACCGGTTCATCACTACGTTAAAAGTAAGTGTTGACACTTTGGCAGTACGCTCTGTAATCTGTGGTGTTGACAAATTCGCTGAGTTGCTTTTGTTGTTTTTCAAAATATCTACAATTTTAGCCAGTAAAAGGATTTTATAAGATAATAATGTAACATGTCTTATAAAAAAGAGGACTTAAAAATTTACTGGAGCAAGATAAACTATGCATTTCCAATCCTCAACGATACTATCTTCAGCGATTGTGGCAATGCGGAGTACGAAGAGATTCAACAAATTATTGTCGGCCTCGGCATTCAGATCAAAATACGAGATCTAGTTCTCCTACACATCGAGAAATATTTGCGGCAGCATGTGGCCCCTTCTTTCTGGTCAAACTTTGTGAACAAAGTGGAAGAGGATGAGAAGGGTTTTCAATTGTTCAAGTCTGCTGTGAACGATCTCTACGACGCTGTGTTCAACTTCTCAGGCATGTTACAAAGGTTGACTATACTAAATAACAGCTGTAATGATAGCAAACCCATCTATGGTGAAAAAGATGTTATTTCAGGATTCAAACAACTTGTTAGAGCGACATTGCTGTCTCAGTTGCCATTAGACTTCCAAGTAATCATAGAAAATTTCTACAAAGTATCTTTTAATGTGTTTGATAATGTATATGACAAGGAGGACATGGGTGAAGATGTCACGTGCTCCGGGTGCTTCAACGAGTGTTCAGACTGTAACTGTATGTATATTGTGAAGGTGTTTCACGAAACCAACAAAAAATTGATGGACTTACAGTTACTTGAAAGACTGACTGGTCAAGTGTTAACAAACTTCATACAAATGAGGATAGAATCTCACATTCAGAAACTATGCAATGGAACATTTGATAAGTCACACATAGGATTTTTGGAAACCTGGCTTGACACTACTGTTATGTCATGGCTAACTAGAATTTACTGTGGGGGATCTTCCAAACCATCCCCTGATGACAAAAATACTCTGAATGCTATGTCAAAGTTCAAGCAAAAATTAAGTTACTTTTTGTACCACAGCTACACAAAATTAAGAATAGATGAACTTTTTAATATAATAATTGAATACCCAGACTCACAGCCTGCTGTTGATGATATTAAAATATGTTTAGAAAAGACAGACCTGAGGTCTACTTTGTGTAAGAACTTACAAAATGCCCTTGAAACTAGACTGCTACACCCCGGTGTGAACACTCCTGATATACTAACTGCTTATGTTACTACTATTAGGGCTCTGAGACATCTTGATCCATCAGGGGTGATACTTGAGACAGTAACCAAGCCAGTTCGTAATTATCTCAGGAATAGAGATGACACAGTGCGCAGTGTAGTCAGCAGTCTCACTGAGGAAGGAGCCGGCAGTGAGTTAGCCGAGGAACTGGTCAAATTTGCTGCAGAAACTGATGGTGACAGTGACAAAGATGAAGCATGGGATGAGTGGAACCCTGATCCTGTTGATGCTGACCCTACTGTGGACTCTAGTGATAGAAGAGCCAATGATATCATATCAATGCTTGTAAATGTATATGGCAGTAAGGAATTGTTTGTGAATGAATACAGGACTCTCTTGGCAGACAGGTTGTTGGCACAAAGCGCTATAAACACAGAAAAAGAAATCAGGTATCTAGAATTACTCAAATTAAGGTTTGGAGAATCACAGCTACACTTCTGTGAAGTTATGCTCAAAGATATATCAGACTCAAAAAGAATTAATGCACTTATACAACAAGATAAGGAAATAGAAATATTGAACAAGAAGTTCACTTCAAATGCAATGATTTTATCTGCACAGTTTTGGCCTCCTTTCAAGGATGAGAGTTTGGAGTTGCCAGAACAAATAAAACGTCACTTCGAGGCATACACAAAATCATTTGAAGCTTTGAAAGGAAATAGGACTTTGAATTGGAAGCCACATCTTGGAAATGTCAATATTGAGATAGAAATTGGAGATAAGAAATTAGACTTGACAGTGTCACCATTTAATGCAACATTGATAATGCACTTCCAAGATAAGCCTGAGTGGTCAATAGATGAGCTGCACCAGGTAATGAAGGTGCCTGTTACTATTTTGAGGCGGAAAATAACATATTGGCAATCAATGGGCCTGATTACAGAGAAAATGTCAGATCACTTTGTTTTGGTGGATGGATCGGATGGGAACAAGCCTAATGTAGCTAGTAACCAAGTCCAAGAGATGATTTGTGAGGATGATGAGACAGAAAGTGTGATGGCTTCAGCCCATGACCAGAGGGAAGGGGAACTGCAAGTTTTCTGGTCTTACATTGTAGGAATGTTGACCAACTTAGATTCTCTCCCATTAGACCGCATTCACCAGATGTTGAAGATGTTTGCGTCTCAAGCTCCAGGCACAGAATGTAGTCTTCAAGAGCTCAGACAGTTCCTGGACACCAAAGTCCGAACCCATCAACTTGTTTTACAAGGAGGAATGTATAAGTTACCTAAGACTTAGATATAAGGATATTATTGAATAAACATTTGCATTATAATCAAATATTGCTTTTTATTAATATTGTTACTCTGTGTATGTTTCAGGGTTTGTGTGTAACAAAAAAAAAACTTGAAAAAGTTTAACAAAACTTTATTTTTACATCATTTTAAATATAAAAATTTGGTTACATTAGACAATGTCTGTGGGTTAATATCTGGATTACTTATTATAAGTGACAATTCTCGAAGCTATTTCAATCAACAAATACTAGCAATAATAAATTAGCTGTAATAAGTTATAAGTAATACCACCACATTGTTTTTAATAAAATATAACATTTTAATACTTATGTGTTTGCAATACATAATCTTGTGTCAGTCTTAACAACTATAAAAATACTGTTTAAAATTAAAATGTGGAAATAATCATTCAGATTAATAAATAATAATTACTATTATAAAGAATAATAAAACTAAGAGATACTGCGAAACAATACAGATTCTTCAAAAAATATTTTGAATGGAATGCATCAGATAAGTTGACGTGAGTACCACAGGTAAACAGTAAATGCCAGTCGATTGTTTCACAATATTATCACCACGTTATCTCATTTTATTTGTAGAAAAATAATAATAGATTCGTAATCACTTTAAAAACAATAAAACAATGGAATGTTGGTTATTTTATCAATAGAAATCTCATTAGGCGTAAGACGAAAATAATACAATCAATACCAATAGTCGGACGGGAGATCGAGCTCATGTTGAATATCTCCAGACACTCTTAAAGCCTACCAGAGCATTGTGTACGATATATTGTGGAATAACGACATGAGACTACGTATATTGTTTATTAAAATTTACCTGGTTACATCATGTACGTTTTAGCCTGACAATACGTCCTCTCTAAACAAAAATAAATAATAACAACAAACAGGACTTGATTTAAATCTCAATTATGCAAATAAATAGTATTGTATAAACAAACTTACAACAGTTAAAGCTCTACATCTAGTTTACATATGTACAGAAAACATCAATGTAATGTCGAATGATTGCTGATTACAGTTTGTATATTGAAGACATTTACATAAAAATATGTGTTAAAACGTTTTGAACATTTTAACTCTACGGTCGCACTCGAAGCAGCAAGCATGTACATTACATTTTAAATGCAAGACTCTACAGTAATTAAAAGCTTAAAAAATATTAAGTACATGAAAATTCCTTTAAGTCCGTTAAGTAGTGCTATAATCTCTCGATGGACGAATTAACTTAAGATACAGAGCGGAGACGTTCACAGAACATTTCGACTGCGGTCGGCCTTTACGTTCATATAGCATCATAGGTCGAAAGAGACTGAACTTTCATCTGCGTGGACAAATCCAATATGTATCACATTTACTGAATCTTAAAAAATTTTGCCCGTATATTTTATATCCTTCGGAATGAAATAATAATTTAATTTAATTTGATCTACTTGGATCGGGTAAAAAACAGATCTTGCCTAACATTACCAACTACTAAATTCAATGCACCATGATAGCTAGCGACCGGATAATGTCTGTCGCCACCCGCGTCGCTCGAGCACCGACGCACAACAGTTGCGTACTTACAAACATACGGCTGGGCGGGTCAACGACGATTTTGTGTGAACGAAGACTTACGTCACAATATTTCATATTTCAATGAGTTGGCTACACGAAGCTGAGTGCCTTTGTCGGAAACTGAGGACCTAGGAAGCTGTCGACATGAAGAGGCGTGGTTCTGCTCACCGGTTTCTTCGCAGCGGTCCAGGGGCGGCGAGAGGGGGCGGCGCGGTGAGGGGAGGGGCGGTATGAGGCGCGGGGTGTGCATTGTGCGGAGGGCGCTTGAAAGGGCCCAGGCGCTTGGAGGGGCGCGGAGACACGCCGTGAGGGTCGCCGCTGCCGCCCCAGCCGCTCGCGCCGTGGTCCAGCAGGGCCGCGGCTAGTCGGCCCGTGCCTTGATCTGTCAATACAATATTTTTATAAGTATCAAGAATATTTTCTGAGATCCATAGATGAAAAAATATTACTTTGTATTGAAGTTCAGTTCACGAGTCAACTTTGGGTAATTCTTATGCGCTATTTTACTTCTTAACAAAGTATTATTTCTTTTGTTTTTACCTTTTTGTAGCTGGTTTTATATTACAGTTTAAGCAGGTTAGGTGGCAGTTGCTCATGGAAAATGACACATTAGTTTGCTATCTTATCTAGTTACAAAATAAGAATGGAAGGCGGTTGATGTTGATGATGATTACAATTTAAGCATATTATTATAGGTTATACAGTTATAGCCCAGTTCCAGTATTTTAATTGGCCTGATATTAAACAGCTATATGTACGATGATATTCTTAGCATTTTAAAGCCTGACCTCAAAATAAAGTGTTCCCCACACAAAAAAAAGAAAACAAAAGTGAACCACCTAAGTTAACGCTTCCATGTCATGTTTAGTGCGGAGGCGGCGCAGGGGCCTGACGGGGGGCTCAGTGTTACCGTGCGGGGCGGCGAGCGGGGCCGGCTCGCGCATGCGCTCCACGAAGCTCTCGAAGGTGCTGGGCAGCGTGTGCTGCGCCACGAGCGCGGCCAGCTCCCGGGCGCGCTCGGAGTAGGCGTGCTGGTACAGCGGCATGGTGGCGCGCACGGCCCGCCCGCCGCTGAACGCCGCCATGCGCACCAGCGCCGCGCAGCAGCTCACGCGGATCATGCACTCTTCCCATAGCGGACCGAATACGCATACCTGTGCGATATCATTGTGAATTAACAATAGTAACGACGACATCATCATCAGTAAAAATTATAATAGTAGTAATTATAAATATGGCGGGCGCGACTTTGAAATAAAAATTCATGTCAAACTTCTCTTTCTTATTAGCAGCTTTGAAAGTTTATAATTTCGATGTTGATGAAAATAATAGGTTCAAAATACTTTCATATTAATTTAAATTAATTTAGTTTTGCAAATAAAAAAAAAATGCCAGTATATTCCCTATGGCAGATAAAGGCGTTACTCACATCGGGTTTCCTAGACACAGTACACCTCAATAGCCCTCCAGGCAGCGGGTACAGTACGATGAGCACATCACAGAACTGCGTGGGTAACGTGTCTCGCTTGTATGGCCGCCAGTGTTCACTCCACACCACGTGGACTTCGTCGTTGCCGAGGTGACGAGTCTATATGAAGTAAAACAAAACAAAGCTATAATTAAAAACTAAGGAGTGGAATTCCCGAAACGTGAACGGTTCGCCTCAAAGACCGACGTAAAATCGATGCACTCGAAATGTGGTGCTGACAGCGACTGCTGCGGATCCCTTGGACGGCATTTAGGACTAACATTTCAATTCTGGACGAGCTAAACATCAAACAGAGGTAATCGTCGACTGTGCAAGTATGAATCCCCAAATATTTTGGTCACGTTGTTCGCAACGAACACTCCATGGAGCGACTCGTTGTCCAGGGACAAGTCGAGGGGAAGCGGTCACGTGATCGCTCGCTTACGCGTTGGACAGACCTTATCAGAGCTGCAACACAAGGCATAGTCCAGAGTTCTCGAGACGCCGTGAATCGGAACAAGTGGAGACGCATCACGGAAGTCTCACTCGCCAACGAAAATGCAACATCGTCAATCACGACCACTCTGTCAAGAGTGAACGACTAAGGAGGAAACTCATATCAGTCCGTCTTGATAATTTTCCTTGTTTGTATTTTATATTGTGAGTGTGCAAATTGATTTTAATTACTTGCCGGCGGGCCGTGCCCCGCTCCCGTGAAGTATCCGTACCTTGTTCAGTATAGCATCAGGCGAGTCGGCGGGCATGCGCGTGGCCACGTGGAACAGTGCCTCCAGCGTCAGGCTCGCTCCCGTGAAGTATCCGTACCTTGTTCAGTATAGCATCAGGCGAGTCGGCGGGCATGCGCGTGGCCACGTGGAACAGTGCCTCCAGCGTCAGGCTCGCTCCCGTGAAGTATCCGTACCTTGTTCAGTATAGCATCAGGCGAGTCGGCGGGCATGCGCGTGGCCACGTGGAACAGTGCCTCCAGCGTCAGGCTCGCTCCCGTGAAGTATCCGTACCTTGTTCAGTATAGCATCAGGCGAGTCGGCGGGCATGCGCGTGGCCACGTGGAACAGTGCCTCCAGCGTCAGGCTCGCCACGTAAGGAGCACTCACTCCGCCGCCGCCGCCACCTCGCAGACCTCCCGTGAAGCCCACGTGACTTTCTAGCTCCACCTGGACCACAACAAATTGCATAGCGTTTCAAAAACGCGTATAAAGCAATAAATCAACCAACTTTCCTACATTTTTGAGATGTATATTTTTTTAAATCAATGTGTTTTGACTACTTTAAAATGCCACCTTATTATCACTTATCACTACGATGCCTCAAAATGAATCGCGATGTCACTAATCGACCACAATTCAATCGGTGTATAATGAAAGAAAGGGCAGTGTTACAAATTGGAATTGTACAGAGCTAATAACCGTTTTTTAAAAAGAATTAAAAATCTTATCAAATTGTGTAAAAATGATCTTACCTCCCACGCCAAAGCAGCTAAGAACGCTTCATAAGCTGGACTGCCGCATCTGTTGGACAGGATTTCATTGCGGGTCTCCTGTCCTTTGCCCACGTAGATCACTGCCACCTTGTGCGTTTCACGACATCTGTTTATAGATAAAAGTATAGTATGTATATGTGTGTAGACTCGTCGTATTTTTCGTGGGGTCATGGCATTATGTTAGCTCTCGGCCCTTATATTTTTTGGAAAAAAAAGTTATAATTTTTAAGTTAGTCTAAAGATTGCATCTTTTAAGCCAAATAAAATGTTTTTCTTTCTTTGTTATTTTTTCTTTCTATGTTCGTGTTAAGAAAATAGTGACTCATCGTTGTCATTCAGATTAGTTGCGCTCTTTGATCATAGTAGTAGTAGTAGTAGAATGTATTAGATTATAGTAAATTGAAAGCTTTGTTCATATTGACTTGTTGAAGTAAGCCCTTCAGACAGTACGAACACGTCTTTTGTCAATAAAAAAAAAAATCGCCTATTCCTAAAAATAAAAGAGAACATTTTGACAATTATTTAATAAATACTTAATATTTAATTTATAAAATACTATGTAAGAAAGTCTGCTTTAATATATGGTTTAATTTTTACCCAATAATGAATACGCCTTTATTTTGGAGTTGCACTGATGAGTCACTATTTCCTTAAAGCGAATAACATAGTGATTGTAGTATGAAGAAAACAGGGTACAACGCGATTCAAATAAGAATAGGAAAATCAAAGAATGTTACTTGAAAAGTATGGTTTCCATTCTTGTTTTACTCACTCTATCCAATTGATTTGATTTGACAGCTATGACGTCACAAGATGTCGCTAAGTCGATTCTATTCTTATTTGAATGGCATATTATAAGGCAACTATTCCTTGGACAACCAGTCCTAATCATCAAACTAATGTTATATTGGCGATAATATACTTCGGAAAGAGTGGATGTGGTATTGAGTTGACAGACTGGAAAATTGTAGGATATAATAATAATACCTCTGAGCATCAAGATTCCTCAACTCCCTGAGCAAACGATCGGTTCTTCTCAGTAGATGCGCGTGATTCCTCCTGGCCGGAGCGAGCGTGCCCAGTTGCGCCGCCAGTGCGCGGCACACACCGAATGGACGCGCGGTTGACTTCGTTACCAACGGCTGGACTTCTTCCTCTTCGTAGCTGCATGACATACTTTGGGTAGAAAAATTATGATTTAGTTAGCGGGATCCTTGGTTTTAATTGAGTATAGCAGTCAGGGCCACTGACCACTAGACCAACAGGCCAGTCAAATTGGGTTTATGTTGAGTTGATTAACTCTTCAATCGCGATAATTAGAGATAATTAAAGACAATGGGTACGCGAACGCCGGCGTTAGCTTGGGGTTTAATGAATTAATACGAGGTATCGTTTTAATCAAATTAACACTCAATTTGACTATGTGCTAGGTATAGCATTTACAGTCACCTGTGATGCTTACCTGTCACGATTCGCCAAGTAGTGCCTCTCATTATTACGATGAGCAACTAGAGTAGCAACTAATTCATCCTCCGCTCCGGGCGGCAGGGGCGATGGGCCAGCTTCGTCCAGCCGCCGTCCACACACCACCTCTGGCGATGTGTGGCCGATGTACGCTAGGACCTGTCGAATAGGCGTTTGTTGGGTGAAAAGCTATAGCAGTTGGGTAACTGTGGTGTTCAAGAACACACACTACACTTTATATATTTATTACGGTGTCCGGCGCTCGGGTTTGACACGTCCGACTCGCTCGGTGGCTAGCTAACAACTGAGGGCCGACTACCGCACCACCTAGCGGCCAATCTACGTACTATACGTCACGTGCATACTATACACCACAGTGACTATGAAGGATTAAAAGAATATACTAAATGTAAGCTCAAGCTAAAGATTGTTAAATACAGTACAGATCAAATCGTATGGCGACAACTACGGTAATGAGAATAATACATACGTGATCTAATTGATGTTTATCCGGTGGGCAGTTCTTATAATCTGGCAACAAATCCGGAGGCAATGGCGGCGGGAGAGAAGATAATGTGTTGTCTCGCGGACATTCATCGCTGGAAGTTAAAATATAATTATTAGTTGAAACAATTTTCTAATTAGATGTAGCGAACGAATCCTGCATCGTGCAATCAAAGTTATCCGCACGATTTGAATATATACGACAGGCCGAAAATAATCTATCGGGCAGTTGCCCACCAGACATAACACCCGTCTGGTCGGAAGATCTTCCCGTTGCAACGGATGTATGTGGGACTTTACTCTCTGTTCCGCGTACCTCCAAATAGAGTTAGGTAAATAGGTCTGATGAATATGAAAACAGTTCACTTGTTTCTCGATTGAAACTGTTTTGATAAACTTACGTTTCAGGCCACTCAAGGGGCTCCACAGTTTCCGACGATGCTATGGAGGGGTCGTAGTAGAGCGCGGAGGCGTCCCAGCACGCCTTGCCGGCGATGTCACGCAGTAACACTCGAACTTGTTTGTCTGACGTCATTAGACCTGCGAAATTAGATGACGTATGATAAATTACACAGTTTACATAAAGGTCCATTTTATAGCTGGGTATTCGACTTATCTCGCTGTAAGGAGGAGCGGGGTATCAGACGTTTACTGAGTAAAACACACTTCTATGTTTCCACTTTGCGTTGCGTTCCAGGCCCTGGGGTTCCCTTTAGAACTACCCATTTCACAGTAGGTGTTCAAGGTTGGGATAAGATAGAGATAAAGGATGAGATAAGAGATGAAAGTCAGTTTAAGATTAATAAATTCACTGTATGGTCAATTTCAGATTAAGGTTAATTTATACTATTTTGTCTGTTTCCGGTGCTTATGTTTGACCCGTACAGTAGGTTTCGGCCCTGCTGGGACCCTACGATTTTGCTAACATCTCTTTGAGGGGCGCGTGGAACACTACGCACTGTTAACGATTTGGGCTCGATCCATATGACGAGCGGACGGTGAGCTACATGTTGCTCGTTGTCCCCAAGCCCATCAATTCCTCACCTGGAGTAGTAGCAGCCGGCATATCTAGCGCCGGCAGTTCAATGAGCGAGGCGAGCGTGGAGTCACTGAAGCGCAGCATCTGCACGTGCGGCGCGGTGAGCACGGCCGGGCCCAGCTCGCCGCCCAGCGCGGGGCTGTCGTGGTGCTCGCACACCGACGACGACACCTGCCAGCCGCCCCACAGCGGCCAGTGGCCCAGGAACAGCACCAGTTGCGTGCATATCTGACGACATGGAATATACACGATCTTTGTTAAAACTTCGAACAAGTATTAGGCGTTAGACACACTAATACTATAAATGCAAATTTTTGTACAGTACATTCGAAATATCTTGATCGTTCCGAACATTGAACTGAGCAGAGGCTGAGCAGTAAATCTGAAGAAGTTTTTTAGTTTTACGCATCACGATAAATGCTCGACGTAGCTAACTTTATAATGTTTTAAGAAGGCGATGAGGACAAACCCAATTTTTAATTTATTTGTCTCGTTCATATACATGCATTTTAAGTCCTAATATTCGTTCTTTCCACTAGAATTCCCAAAACTAGTCACCCAGGGGATTGTCTAAAAACCAATAAGTGCAATTCCCTTATTATTATTTATATAATCTTCTATACAAAAAGCCACCAACAAAATAACATTATGTGATATAATTATATAGTTAAAAATCAACCTACAGACGTCAACAATGACACAAATTAACTTTTCTATAATGACTTATTAACCAAAAGCGTTGACGAATTTCGCAGGTTCGACGATAAATAATCATTAACTTTTCTATTAAAAAAATAAAGTTTGATATTCTACTTATGTGAATTTTAGCGCTAATATTTACCTCCATAAATAAACACAAAGTAAGAACCAACTAAATAAACGTTAACAAATTAAATAAACAAAATTACCGTTTGAGCCCACAATTTCACGTCTATCGTAGAGGCTGGTGAGGTCTTTGGTCCCAAGTTGTCCAGTTGTATGTTGGGGTCGAAGTCTTCGTCAACTGGCAGCGACAGGCCTTCGATGTCAGCTCCATTAGTGCCTTTCATAACAGCGTAGAGTACCTGAAACAAGGACGGGAATAGAATAAACTTTATTGTACACCAAAATAGTAACAAATAATAATACTATGTAGATTTTTAATAAGAATACTAAGAGTTAATGAATTAAGCTACTATAAACTGAGATGTTCTTCATTGATTTATTTAACAATTCATGTACACACAATAATAAAAGAACAGAAGAAGATTCATCCTCATTTGAGCCAAAAGACGACAGAATGATCGGTCCTGTGTGTCTCGCTTCCATCGGAATTTCGCGACCCTCTTCAGGTCCACCTTGTGGAAGGTCTTCCAATGCTTCTTCTTCTTATTTCTTGGCAAAGGATGAAAGAATGGTATCATCGTATAGTCAAGTTGAATAGCGGACATAGGCTCAAGCTTCGGGCAAGCTTTGGCACAGCACATTGACCGGTCCTAAACTAGCCATCCAGTGAATCCTTATCCTTACATCACACTAACATTAAACAGTTTATGAGTTGAGTGTGAGTGTATGTTTGTTACTTCTTCATGCTCAAACGACGGAACGGACTTGGATGAAATTTGCCAAATTTCATCCAATTATAGCCCATCCTGGAATAGCACATAGGATATTTTTTATCCCCGGATTATGTTTCCTTGGTAAAATTTTCAGCTACTAGCAGCAGGTAGTTTATTATAAAACAAAACGTCCACTACCGAGTCTATTTGTATGTCTGTGATGAAATCAAAAACTACTGAACAGATATTCATGCAATGTTTATCTATAGACCAAGTAATTCATGAGGAACGGCAAAAGCGAGAATATCTAAGACCCGAGCGAAGCAGGGGTGGGTCCCTAGTTCTACACTCCGCAACCGCTACTTACTAGGAAGAAAAAAAAACATTTTATTTGCCCGAAAAGGCGCAAATTTAAGACTAACACATTGCATTTATACATTTTATATTTATTATTTTATTAAGTCGTCGCTAAGCCTAGTCGGGGAATCAGATCTTTCAATTATCATAAAAGCTTTATTTTTTTTTTTATATTTGGTCCTGACTATAAATCTTTCCACATTATGACCTCTACAAAAATATGTCACATATCAATTACCCATACAAACCCACTAACAAGATTCACAGGGCGCATTTTGCAAGAACAAATAAGTGTTTTATGTAAGAATACCGCCAGCCCACAGTTTCGTGGATACAGCTATCTTATTTATTAGCACCCTATTACGTATACGTGAGAGATAGTGTTGTCATCGAGCTGAGGTTTTAGTTTAAAACGGCTGGGAGCCGAGGAGGAGGCACAGTCAACAGCTGATTCAGCCGTAGTCACCTAAATCCAAACAACATCAACATGCAGAAGATCGTGAGTATTTCGATGAATTACGTACATACTTACAAATTACATTTTGTGATATTGTGACATTTGTGATAACCAAGTGAAATAACCCAAGTATGGAAGTTTTTTTACCCAATCCCTATTAACCTTACCCTTCCCTGCTTGAGGCTTTTTTGGCCTCGCATTGATTATAACTTTATTTTTTCCATTATTGTTATTATATATTCTTTATTGCACACCACATATACAAAGAAATACAGGTAAACATTATTAAAAATATGTACAATGGGCGGTCTTATCGCACAGGGCAATTTCTTCCAGACAACCTTTGGATGGAATGAAAGAAAGGAGAAAGATTGAGGGCTGTTAATATACAACATCAAAAATAATACTGATGAAAAATAACAATACAAATACATACGTTACATTGTGTATTTTTAGTTTATACGATTGTGTGAGGCACGAAAAATTTTTTTCTTTTCTTTCTTTCTTTTATGCTCGCTTTAGTTGCGTAGTTACAAGCATAGGTTTGAGCTTGCTTGACCTGAAGAAATTATCTAGCTTTAGTGCACATCGCGGTTGTAGAATCCAACACTTATCAATGAATACTTGACCTTTGTAAGTCGCTCTACGGCTATAGCTACGACGTAAAGGGGTTGTAAATATCTAATCTACTACTGACGCGCGGTGTTGCCTACATACTCATAAGAGGTAATTTTTTCAGCCCAGCAATCTCAACAATGCGATTTTACTAATCTTTTTATCATTGTCAGGTACTTGTCGCCCTTGCCCTCTTCGCCGTGGCCGCGGCCGCTCCCCAACAAGCCCCCGCGGCTGACCCCGTGTACATCTTGAAACAGGACTCTGACGTCAGCCCCGATGGATACTCCTTCGAGTAAGTATATTTTCCAGTATTCAGAGTAAAAAAAGCGAGACTTCACTTACGTAAAAACCAAATTTAATTTGCCATAGTTTGGAGTATAAATTCCTGTGTTCAGTCAGAATATTGGAATCACTATCTTAAGAAACCGCTAGGAACAAAGCTTTTTTTTTTAGTTTAGTTGATAGGTTTGCGGCGCTTGATCGCTATCTCACCTGATGGAAAGCGACGATGCGGTCGACGATCTTAAACTTTTCTAAAGAAATGTTCAAGCAACAATGCTCAAGTCATAAGTCAATTCCAACGGCTTAGTTTAAATTAATTAATTCTCCCACAAATTAACTTTATTATATCATATCGAAATTCGGTTTTAGTTTTCTGCTGTTATCGTTATTTGTGGAAGATAAATAACATTTTATTATTATTATTATAACTACATAGTCGCTCATTACAATCGAACTATTTTACGCCAGCGGCTTCTTCCGAGTTAAAGTAGAAAATTGTCCCAATGGAAAATACTCCCAGGACATGGTCTACCTGTGTGCCATATTCATCCAAATCCGTTCAGCCGTTCCAGAGTGAAGAAGTAACAAACACACAATTTTGCCACTAGTGTAATTAAATCCTTTTTTTGATACTAAAGTCTAATTTTTCTTTTACTAGCTTCGAGACGAGTGACGGAACCTCTCGTCAGGAGAAGGGTTCCTTGAAGCAGATCGGCGAAGACCAACAGGCTTTGGAAGTAACTGGCAGCTACAAGTACGTCGGAACCGACGGTCTGACCTACTCTGTCACCTTTGTCGCCGACGAGCACGGCTTCCAGCCCCAAGAACATGTTGAGCCCCAACAATAAGCACCAATATTTGATCAAACGCCACTATAAAATGTCCCAACATTTGTGTGGCCAATGTTTGGTCGAACATTAGTATTGTTACCATCATTAACCAGTATGTGTAGGTTTTACTACATGTGACTGTTAAATATTTTGTATTTTCAATTTTTGTACATATTTTTCGTATATCTTTTGTATGAATATATTGCAGTAATATATTTTTGATTGAATCTGTAAGTTTTTCTTTTCTCATCAATCCTAGCTGATTAGTTAAGTATTCAGGTATATAACTCTTCCTTTGGGCTTTTATTGTGTTGTCTTTGTATCCTTCCGTAGGTACAAAGACGAAAAAGAATGATACACAGACCAAAGGGCATTGCGTGAAAGTGTCCCCACCAACCAACAGACTTGAGACAGGTGTCATTTGAAGCGTCTAGTTAAATAGAGTATTTTCTATTATGGCGACACTTCTCTAAAGGTATGGGGTTTAGGTTTTATAAAACATTATATTTTGACCTAACCTAACCCAAGTGTTTTGGACCTTGAATATACTCATAAAATTCAATTAAATTCAATTCTTTTTATATACTCTTATTATTTTATATATAAGCTGTGTTACTTTTTGGTGTACAATAAAGTTTATTCTATTCTATAATATAGTACTGCCATATATTTTTGAATGCGGCTTTGAGAGTTCTGATTTTGCAAAATTTATTTCACAAAGGGCATTACTTAAAAAACTGTCTAATCTAACCTAACCTAACCTAAGTTGTGTGATGTCAGAGAGATGAAAAATGTCTTCACCCCCAGTCCAAGCTTCAATCATAGGCCTAATCTAGAAATTGCCTTCTGGCTACATCTTACTGTACACCCTCCCTTCATATAATTGAATCCATAACTGTACATGAAGTTTAAATAAATAAAATATTCGTAACAACTAACCTTAAATATCATAAGTAACAGTGTCTGGTCT
The DNA here is from genome assembly GCA_949319445.1 of Mythimna lalbum. Lineage (NCBI taxonomy): Eukaryota > Metazoa > Arthropoda > Insecta > Lepidoptera > Noctuidae > Mythimna > Mythimna lalbum. The sequence goes on from OX439363.1 coordinate 8,932,335, forward strand.
CCATCCTTCTCTTCCATCAGATAGTTGGGCCCGCAGCGCACCGCGAACTCCGCGAGGCACAGCAGCAGCGAGCCTGCCAGTGGCTTCACGGAGTCGCGGGTACTGCTTGGAGATATCTGCGCTAGGCACGCGCATATCCACTTGATGATTTTACCTAGGGACATAACATAATGTTTAAAATATACAGTAAAATAGAAGCTAAAGTAAATTTGAGTAAATGTCATTTTCCAGACTTTCGGTATCTGCACTTAACATTATAAAGAGGTAAAGTTTGTCTTTTTGTTCGTAGGAGGTAATCGCTTAAAGTATTGGTCCCATTGCTGCTTTTTTTTCACCGATAGAAAACTGCTTTATTCCTGAGTGACATAGGCTATATTTTATGTACCCGGGCGAAGCCGCGGGCAAAAGCTAGTATACAATAAAATGGTAGCGAAAGTAAATTGCAGTAAGTATGTTACATATTTCCATGAGAGTAAGAGCCCGTGGCTGCCAGACGTTCGTTATTTTATAAAAGCTGAATGTTTGTCAGTGCTTGCCCCAAACACATGTAGGAACGATGTCCTACTATGAAGTTTTAGTGATGGTGGCTTTGGCAGGAAATAGGTAACAAAGGTGTGTAATATAGCAAATTCAAAATAATACTACAATGTGTCGCTGGGAAATTTTTTCCTCACCGTTTTTGTGGTCGAATAAGTGGTAACATCTGGGCGTTTAGAGGAAGGCGGTTTTATTGTATTTTGCTGTCGATTAAAAAGCACAATATGTCTCCGAGTTTTATTTGTTTAATGACTTGACAATGGATTTTGATGACAAATAAAACATACGGACGGAAGAAACAAACACGAGTCATCATCATCTTCCTAGCCATATCCCAATTCCAAGACTCCGACCAAGGTCGGCCTCCAATTTAATGGGATGCCGTTGAATAGCCAACTGCCTATCTGACCACAACTAGTTGGCAACACAATACTCCTTAGATAAACTGATGGTCAGACTTTCTGGCGTCTGACTACCTGTAACGACGTTCAAAGATCTACAGAGTGTGGGTGTCTTAGCCACTGGGCCTTCACGACACATATACACAAGATAACACATGAGCATACAGATATTATATCCTTACCAGCCAGTCCAGGATACAGCTCAACGATTCGGTCCGTGTAGTCAGCGAGCACCAGAACGCAGTCACTCACCACCTTAGCGATGTTCTTGTTCTTCATCTGTGAAAGTAACGTCACGCTTAAGTCGAGTTCTAAGGGTGGAATTTTTTTTTATTAGAATTGACCCCTATCTCCTATCAAAGTACCGCACATAAGCATACTATAAGCATATGTGCGGTACCTTGACTTTACTGAGTGCCAGAAGTGGGATTCTGTTTTAAATGTGGTGTGTTTTTCAGATTTCTTGCAAGTAGCCTTGGAAAGAACAGCGTGTTTCTGGACCTGTTGCAGTTTAAATAAAATAAAAATATATATCTTATACTATCTTCGCCTGCGTGATAGGGAATACACTTGGGATAAAAAGTATCCAATATTTGTGGACAGGATCTACCCGTGTACCAAGTTTCATCGAAATCCATTCAGTAGTTTTTGCGTGATCTTTCCCGCAAATTCACATCTATTTTAAACCACTCGTCAATATTTGCACTGCTATTTTGTACTATGGCATTACTGCCATGTATCGAGTCTCTGACGTCACATCATCGAGTCATATACATTATTATTAGGTGCTGATGCTGACCGCGTAGGTGTATTTCAAAACCATTCATGAGAAATATTGCGTAGTTGATATATGTAGATGCTAATTGACTGACTGAGGTAACAAACTTGTCTTTCACTAACTTGGTGATTTTTTAGCAGTATGAGTCAGGTTTTTGGTAATCTTAATGTAAGCTATATCCGTAGGGGCTCAGCAGTGACGTAACCTACTGGGGCCATGGGTTGACTTTCGAAAGGGAAAACCTTGGTCCTGCAGGTACGGTAAAGAAAGTACATAGGTAGGCAGTAGCATAGGTGTAGTATTTAATCAATAAAAGTCTGACCCGCTCCACTTTAAAGGGAGAAAAAGTCATTGGAAAAAAATAAAATAAAGCGGAAGAGTTTTTTGTTTATTTAAACGCGCTTGTTTCTGGAACTACCAGTTGATTTAAAAACATGTTCGTATGGGATAGCCAGATCATGACGTATAGGGTATATAATATCTCACTACGACCCAAGGAAGCGGAGCAAAAACGCGGGGATAGCTAGTGTAGGGTAAAACTGGGAGAGATGCCCCACGAGGTGGGGTTCCCTGATTGTAATTAATTACTCTAGTTATACGAATGTATTATTATTTTATTTACAAGCTTTTATTTAGTCCCACCTGTCCCAATGTTTGTCTGTAATAAAATCTTGCAAATTAAATTTGACCCACTTCCCAGTTACCGATTGGGCTGAAATTTTGCATGCATGTGTAAATCAGATGACAATGCAAAATTATTATGAGCTGATCTGTTGATGGTACCAGAAGGTGGCTACAGGAGCTTGGTAGTTAAACGACACAACCCCATCGAGTTTGGGCTCGTATGATTCGTCTTGACGAGTATTAGTATATAGACATTATACCATGCTATAAAAACATGCTATGAAAAAAATATATTCAATAAAAACTTGTTATTTATCAAATACTACGCGCCGTCGACAAATGGGGTTCGATATGGGCGGATACCGGGAGACTGGACGAGCTGGATTAGGACACGAGGTTTTAACTCTACAGCACATTTTCTTGGAATAACAAAACACTTTCACGCAAGCAAAGTCGCGAGCAGAAGCTAGTATTGAAATAAAATTACGCCCTAAATAATAACGTAGTAAAAGTAACATTATCATGCATAAAGCTGATTGAAAATGAACATATACGTTTAAACAGATGGCCCTATATTATTTTTACAATTGATAAAACCTTATCTACACTAATGTTATAAAGAGGTTAAGTTTGTTTTTTTTTTTGTTTGCAGGAGGTAATCTCTGAAAGTACTGGTCCGATAGGGATTTTTTTTTTACCGGCGACTTTATTCCTGAGAGACATAGGCTATATTTTATGAGCGCAGGCGAAGCCACGAGCAAGAGCTAGTACAAGATAATAATATAATATGCATGAAAAATTCAGTGTTTGTCAGACAGTGAGAATTCAACAGTTGCACAACTCGACTGTCTAATTATTGAATTAAAACAATTGAGGTTCAAAAATAGGCAAATAATTGCAGATGTTGTTACAACTGGCATTAGGGTATTCAACTCATTAAAAATTTTCATGCATATTATTAGCATTACTGTTACATAAAAAAAATATTGATTCTAAAATATTTCCATATTATAATATTAATAGCTATCGAGAGGACAATGTAGACTGGTGTCGATCGAGTCAGTTTTCGTGGCAAGCTTCGCTAAGGTAGTCAATCCTTACTAATATTATAAAAGCGAAAGCGAGTTTGTTTGTTACATCTTCACACCTTAATGGCAAAACCGATTTTGTTGAATTTTGGTACAGACATAGTTGGGACCCTGGAGACGGACATAGGGTATTATTTTATTAAGTGGAGAGAAAGAGTAAAGTATATTAATAAACGCGGGCGAAGCCACGGGTAAAAGCTAGTACTACAATAAAACTTAAAAGCCACGGTTCCTGCAAGCTAGGGTACGAGAAAAATCTGACGATGTGTATATTGACGTACCATGAGCATCTGCAGCAGGCAGGTGACGTAGGACGGCAGTCGTGCGCATTGCGTGCGCGTGGCCAGCAGGTGGCACACGTGCGCCGTCAGCGCGCACGCGCCCGCGCAGCGCGCCGCGCCGCCGCCTTCCCGCCGGCACACGCGCACTACTATGTTGAGGACGTGCTCCTGTACCACGAAACGAAAACAATATTAGAAAAAATCCTCGTCTTGTCGCGACAACGCGGCGCAGGCGTCGAATATGGTTGGGTATGGTATTTGTAGAGAATACGTGAGGCTAATCGCCTTGCGTAACTCCAGAATAGTTGTGTTTAGTGTTCGGCCACACTGGAAGCGCATGGCGATAATCTCATACATAAGAACTTCATTTGAGTGTTTATAACGGGTACGCGGGTGCGGGTGAGACACGCGGGACGCGCGCGGGTGACTCACGCCATAGCTCGTTCATACAAGCGGCCACAATGAGTGCGCGGGCAACGAGCGGATACCCGCTAGTTCAAGCCATGCTATGGCAACCGCTCCCCGCACCGCGTGTACCAGTGTGCCCAAAAATCGCGCGCGTTGCCGCACCCGCGCCGCCACCTGCACCACGCTGGTAGTGTAGCCTAATGCCGGCCATACACCATCCTTCCTATCGTTCAATCGGTTTGACGCTACAGGTTTGAAAAAACAAACAAAAAACATACATGAGTGTGTGTGGGAGTGGATTGGTATGAGTCATACAAATCCATTCACATTTCACACACACGGAAAAAAAGATTGGATCTGTAGCATCAAACTGGTTGGACGATAGTTAGGATGGTGTATGGCCAGCATAAGACATCAGATTCGAAGAGTACCTACCTTAAGGTCAGGACAAGACACTGTGTTGTACTGGTGAGGATAGGGCTGCAACATGGGCGCGTTCATCAAGCCGTCGGGCAGCGATAGCAGTGAGCCCAGGAACGTCACCGCAGCTGTACGAGGACACTGCAACCAAATGACGAGGTATAATACTAGAGCTGGATATTGAAGAGTGTTGAAAGGTGGCTTCACATAAAGAGATTAGGTTATTATGCAATACTACAATTAGGTTTTAATACAATCTTTATAGTCTGTATAAAGATAGTAGGCATCTGCTTATCGATTTCAGACCTTAAGTAAATAACAACAAAACTTAAGTTACCATGAACACATGTCATCTTTTACAAAGGTCTTGGTTAAATTTTTTTGGACTTGGGCTTAACTGGTCATTATAATTGATTTCTCAATGTCGCCCCTTTGTAATCTAGATGTGTTTAGTTAACATGAGATAAACAACTCCCAAAAAACCGGCCAAGTTCGAGTCGGTACCGCGCACGAAAGGTTCCTTACCGTCCATAGCAAAAAACGGCAAGAAAAAATCACATTTGTTGTATGAATAATACAAAACTAAAATAAATGTTTAAGTGGGGCTCCTATTTAAATAATAATTTAATTTTGTTTTTAGTACTTGTTGTTATAGTGGTAACAAAAATACACCATCTGTGAAAATTTCAACTGTCTAGCCATCAGGGTCCATGAGATACAGCTTGGTGACAGAAGGACAGCGAAGTAAATAGCAATAGGGTCCTAAATAGCAATAGGGTCCCGTTTTTACCCTTTAAGTACAGAACCCAAGAAACCCCGTGCTGAAATTAACTTACCGAAGGCCCCATATCTGAAGAGTTGAGCACCACTGTAGAGGCATGTACGAAGTCGAGTAGAAGTAACGAGTAGCCGTCGAGTGCTAGCGACAAATACCGCGGCGACGCGTGCTCGACCAGTACGTCTACTACTGAACGATCTTCTCCGGTCAGACCTGGTGGACGAAAGTAAGAGGAGCCAAATGAGAGTGAGGGAGATCTATGTGTGCGACCGTTTAGATTCATTATTTTCGCCGATAGACGTCCACTGTTGGACATAGGTCTTCCCAAGCGTCTGTGCCTCTCACATTCATCGGATTGCCGCGACCCTAACCAGGTCATCAGTCTACCTTGTGGGAGGCCTTCCACCGCTGCGTTTTCAGAAGACGCAGCGGACGTGTACATAGTCGCCACTCCAAAACCTTTCGTCAGACTGTTTAGATTAATTCAGTTTTATATTTGGCAGCTGGATGGCAGATGATTAAATATGTCAAATTTCTTGTTTTTTTTTTATGACCCTAGGACATAAATAATATTTTACTCTCTCTCTTTTATTGTAAGACAATAAGTAACTATATTCAATAAAATTCTTGCGAATTCAGTCAAAGCGCACGAAAATTATTATTATTATTTAGGTAATTATGGATAGACTTGCGTTTGTCCACTATCTGACCTGATGGTAAGCGATGATGTGGCCGACGATGGGGCACGCATGTTTAGAAGTAAGCTTGACCTAAAGACTCCTAAGTTATAGCTATCACGAAACACAAGACTCCGGCAGGGAATTCCACTCCTTATTATAACATCGTCTGTTGATATGGAGGTTCAATCTTATCTAAGAGGTATACCTAATAACTTACCGTGATGAAGAGCTCGCTGGTACAGATGCAGATGTGCCAGATGCAGGCGGTTGTTGCAGGACGAGGGCGCGCCCGGCCCCTGCGCCTGCGTCGACTCGCATAGCAGGCGCAATGCAAGTAACTTGCCCGCCCTGCATTACACGAGGGTATGATTTATTTGTTTAGGTACACACTAACAAACATGAAAATATTATCGGGCTACATAACATAGTTAGGAAGACTAGAAATCAACATTTATTAATAACTAGCTGCTCCCAGCGGCTTCGCCCGCGTGATAGCAGAAAATTATCCCAAGGGAACATACTTCCGGGATAAAAAGTATCCTATGTTCTATTCTAGGACATGGTCTATTCATGTACCAAGTTTTATCAAAATCGGTATTGCCATTTAGGCGTGAAGATGTAACAAACAAACAAACAAACAAACTCACTTTCGCTTTTATAATATTAGTAAGGAAATAAGGATAGGCACAAAAGTTTTCGTAATGAAAGTTTTTTACAGAAAAAATATTACGAACGGGGATAAGTGATCTATTTTCCGTTTCCAATCCATTCTGCATCCTTCAATCGCACAGGTACCACACTCGCGTCAGCCACGATTCCACACATATCTTTGATCAACAGTAAAATTTAATATTCCGAACAAAATTAGAACTTTTTATTATTAACGAGCGCGTGTCAACAGTGCATTGAATGCTTCCTTCAATTAGATTTGCAATTGAATTTAGGCTGCTCGGATATTTGTAATCAAGATGAGTCACTGTATAAGAACAATAGATGCAGAACAATAATCACTGAATAACCAAAAGAAAGCTGACCTGTGTGAAGGTGGGAGGGCCTCCGCCTCGAGGCACCATCCAGCGACGAGGTTGAACGGTACGTGTATCTCCGTGTTCCCATTGAGCGTCTGGTTCGCACTTATCTGCAATAAATGCCACATTTTACCACTGAAACACAACTCTCTATTTCTTAAATACATCGCTATTTATCTTAAACAAACTGCCTCTGAGTCTCGGTCGTCTTCAAAAGACTTCTGAAGTGGATCGTTGTTGTTATCTTCATCCTTAAATTCCATTTCAAAATATTGTCTGTTTAACGAATAATTTGACACACGTCGACTTCACATTTCTTCAATGTCAAAACAATCTCTGACATTTGAAGATTTATTATCAAAATACCCTCTCAGAGATTTATAAACGCTTGCGATATATTTGTAAACAACAACCTCTTTCTTCCTGAGCCTCCTCAGGAGTCTTCTTTTTCCTGCTCTTCTTTCGCATTGGCAGTTCTTGAATACTTTCGATTTGGACAACAGGTCGCACAAACTCAATAAAACCATTCACAGATCGCGGGTCCACGCGACCGATTAGTGAACATGCAGATAGAACAATAAAACCCTATTTATGCAAACAATAACAAATGATAGTCGAGATGACTGTGAATGATTTTTCTGTAGCACCATCTGCCAAACATTGACAGATACCGACTGATAAGTTACTCCAGCGTGCCATTATTTGTGATAAACATTAACAGATGGCTTCGCTTCGGAATTATTTCATTACATAAGTGTTGATTCACGATACCGGTTCAATTTGATCATTCTAAACGTGGACGGTTCCAAGTAAACATTGTTTATTTGCGCCGTGGGTGGTTCTGGGTAAACAAACTTGATTTAGCAGTTTTTTGTACTTAGGACTTTCTTATAATATTGTTATTTTCATGACGCTTCTATTATCTATGTACATAAATGTGTCGTACAGATGATGACATCAAAATCGTCGAATTGTATTCAATATGTAATAAGGGTGGAGCAACACAGACGTTTGAAAGAGCTATAATTATGTGAATGATCATTGATGAATCAATTATTTCCGAGACAAACTTTTATGAAAGAAAAAGCAATTAACCTTTCGTATGCTGTAATTAGAGACACAGTTAAAAAGCCGTTGTGTCTCGCGTAGATCTGCAATCCGGCGTACAACGGGTTAAGTAAGCGGATAACTCGGTACTATCTCTAAGTATCGTATGCGTCAATCTTAGCCATAGCGCGCAATGATGACTTTGTCACCGTGGCTTTTGACAAACAAGTCACGGTTCTTATGAACCCAACACGTAGTGCGCGCTCTTGAAGACATGTCAGTTACAAAAAATGAGTAGAAAAATTATTCTCACCGTGACAAAAGTCACCAGTGCACGCTATGTCTTAGGTTAGGGACAGTTAAATTAGTGTAATAATAATATGCTCGGAAACCGTACGCACGATAAACCGCTAAAAAGGGTGCTCTAGTACAAAACGAAAGCGTGACTTAAAAGAAAGCGTTGATTAAAACGAAATGAATTAATAAAGCGAAATAATAATAAAAACACTAACCGACCGGCAATCCTCACAGACAATGTCCGAATCCATGACTGAATATTAAGTACATTTATAAATATTCTATGTTTATCAGGATAAATACCAACAGGATATAATGGACGGTACCGAAATAATATCAACAATAGCCTACATGTTTTATTGTGGTAAACGCAGCGAATAATGAGTAAATTTCAATTAGGATATTCCTTAAATGAACCTATTTACTAGATTTTTCCAGTCCAAATGCATTCCCGCTTTTATATACCGACAAATGCTTGCACTGACTGGACAGATCCACTCAAATCTGTGTGGTTCTTTCCTCATAAAATCATCTCAAACACTAATCTGCATGTTTCTCGTATGATTTGACCATTACGTGTTTGTTGTATGGACTTTAAAAGAGACTTTGACCCTTTTTTTATGGTGGGTAAAATCATCCAATGACAACCCCCGCTCTTGGGCGGAGCGGGAGATAGTGTCGGACTATTACTTACTAAAAACCCACCCCGTTCCTTCTAGCCTTCATACCGAGCCCCCTTTCGGATTACCCTGGCCTCAGAGTAGAGACTTTGATCCTTGAGTTTGTTTCGGTGTTTCTTCTCAGAGCAGTCAGCTATGAAACACTGGCCTCGTCTAGTTTAAACTGACGATAAAATTTACGTTTTAAAGTGTTTTAAAAAAATCTATTTCCAAAATAAATATAATTTATCATCATCGGCCTTTTTAATGTTCCCACTGCTGGGGCTCAGGCCTTCTCTCTAGGAGGGAATGATCCATAATCCACCACGCGGGCTCAGTGCGGGTTTTTATTATTTTATGGTGGGGAAATTCATTCAATGACAACCCCCCGCTCTTTGACAACCCTGCGGCCGTATTATGACATCTTAAAACCATCATGTTTTCTGTGTGAGAAAAGGATAGTGCTATTCGTCCTGTATAGCTCCGTCTCTTTTTCACACCGTAAACATGATGGTTTTAAGAGGTCATAATACGGCCCCAGTGCGGGTTGGTAAATGTCACATGTCTTCGAATTTTTGGTTCAAGGACATGCCGGTTTCCTCACGATGTTTTCCTTCACTGTTTTGAGAGCAGTAAGTAATGAAATAAATTATACAAAGTAATGTGCCTAGCAGGGTTTGAACCCGCGACCAACAACTCGTAAGTCGGAGCCATTACCACTCGGCCACCACAGCACAGTGTGTTAAAGTATAATTTATTATGAATCTAAACATAGACAAAGTAACAACATGTTAATACTAAAAAAGGTATAAAGATTAAACTCGTATAGATATGATTGTATGCAAATCGTTTGGCAATGAGTCATTTCCTCTTTTGTTTATGATAAAAAAATATAACGTAACAAATAAATGAATAAAGAAGCTACTGGAATCTGTGGCGGAACGCATATTTTAATCTTTTTTTATCAATATTTCTCAATCTGTCAATCAAATGCGATACTTTATAAGTAATCTCGTCATAATGTTGCAATAGGATCTTATTCTGGTCTAGGCTCTAGGGCTATGGGAGGCCTTTTGAAAAGGTAAGTCGTAGTCCTAGAACGCAAAAGGTAACTGCAGGAACACAGGTGGATAACACGTTGACGGCGCGTATCGTTTTACGCGCGCCTCAAGGAGTTGTCAGCAAATCGTAGGGGCCCAGCAGGGTCGGAGCCTGCTGGGGTCAAGGATCTGTTTCTGAAAGGAACATTTGGCCCCGGTATGAAAGGCAACGAAGTGGGTTTTTAGTCAGTAAAAGCCTGACACTCTCTCTCGCTCCACTCAAAGCGGGAGAAGTCCTTTGATTAGATTATTTATTTCCCAGCTACTATACAAACATTATTTCTAACACGACTATAAGCTTAAAACGTTGTATTCTTACCTTAAGCAGCGTACAGTTGAGATGTATAAGATAGTTGTACAGATGCGCGTGCGCATGTGGGTCCCTCAGTAGATTGGGGTCTCCTAGCGCAGCCAGCATGCGCCTCCAGAGCACGGCCGCCACATCGGGCAGCCACCCTCGAGCCCTGCCTCCCATGACGACGCCCACACCTTCGCCACCCAGGCCCACAATGGACTCGCCCGATTCGTTCTCCGTCCATTCTGGTATACCGATATCCAATGAACCTACTTTAACTTGATTAATGTATATCTAAACATGTAATGGTTGATGAAGTGAAATCTATTGATTTCTTTATTTAGCTACTTGTGTTAGTTAAGCTAAGGTCAGATGGTTGCTGAAATAAAGTTCTTAGAGCAACCATTTGATCTTGAACACAATGATAAATTGGTTAGTTTACCTCATATCATATTCCAACATCGTAGTTACAAAAAAATACTCGAAAAGATCCTAGTTATAAGAGGAATCTCTTCGTTCTAGCTAATTCAACATTTCCAAACCAAGATTTTGAATTCTAATTATTAAGAGGAAAGTCCTTAAGAAACCCCTCATACAGTTTACAAAATTCCTAAAAATACATCGCACTGATTTACACACAAAATAAAAATAACTAAGAACCTAAATAGATGTGCGCAAATAATTGCGAGATATTTTCAAACTGAGATAAGTTTGGAAATTTCCTAAATGGTTTGAAAAAAAACATGTTCATATCCTTGAAAAACAGCTAGATCGATTACTTATGTACGAATTGATTATTTTTTCTAATTTAAGGATAGGTATGCAAATATCTCACGATAAAACTGTTGGCACATTTATTTAGGTTCTTCATTAATTATTTTTTTTGTAATTCAGTGTAGTGTATTTTTAGAAATTTTGAAATCTGTAAGTGCCTCTATGGTGTCTCTTAAGGACTGTTTTTTAAAAAAAAAAAACTATTCCCAATAATGTTGGGATAGGTTTCCAGTCTAAGCAGATGTAGTGTAGGCTAGTGAATAACAATATTTTAAACTAGCTTCTACAGTTATTGCAGACACGAAGTCGAAGTCATATAAAAAGTAGCCATGCCCTTTCTTGGGGTTCAAGCTTACACCGTACGATATTACATCAAAATCGATTCAGTAGTTTAACCGCGAAAGCGTAACAGGAAAAACAGAGTTACTTTCACGTTCATATTATTACGTATGAATTATCAGTTTGTTGCTGTTTATTTATAAATTTCTACCTCATTTTCAATACTTTCATGGAATTATGACAGACAAAAACAAATGAGAATAGCTAAATAGTTTCGATTACTTACCGACATTTCCGCCATCGGATGCCAAATCGATCTGTAGGGGCGAGTCTTTGATGGAACTACTTTCAACGCCACTCGAAGGTGCGGGCGACGGTGAGCGGGAACCTACCAATTAAGTCACAATTGTTAATACTATACAGATTTTTAATTAATCCATTTTTCTATTGAAATCAATTTCTAAATTTGTGTAAAACTAATCCAGTAAAGACCTCTGAAAATCTATTATTTTGTATGAACTTTGACGCTTCATAATTTGCCTAAAATTAAAAAAGTCAAAAAAGTAAAACTATAGAAGCCTTGCCAATTTTATTAAGATTCTAAATGACGACAACTTTCTTCAAAAACTTTGAAGGGTTTAAAAAAAAACAGCTATTTCCTGGAGCAAGTTTTGTGAAATATTCCAGTAAATCTCGGAATTACCGAATACTAACAGAGTTTTCAGGCGTTATCTCTCTTTTTTTGCGTTGCCTTTTTGCTAAACAACGCGTTGGATTACGTTAGATGAAGTAACAAGTTTTTAAACCATTATCGATGTTGCCGCCGATGGACAGGACCCAGAGGCAAGAGACGACAAGGGAGACCAAGGAAACGCTGGGCTGATGACATAACAGCAATAGCGGGAAAAAATTGGATAGGAGAAGCCGTAAATAGAGAAGACTGGAATACGCTGGAGGAGGCCTATACCCAAGAAGGGGTTCCTAACCATTAGATAAAAAAAAAAAAAATTAAGAGAAATGTATGTTTTTGTAGTTAGCAAGGATATGAAATAAAAAGGCTTTATTATTATATTATTATTATCGATGTTGACGATATGCAAGTGGAAAATGACCCTCTTAAGTTTGAATCTACATGTATCTTGAACACTGTCGGTTCTAACATACGTACGTAGTAGATAGTAAGGGAGGTTTTTGTTGTTCTAGCGTTACCGCTTAATATGTTGCTGACTGTACTAAGATAAACGCGCGGTTCATGAGGGTAAAGAAGAAACCCAGTGTCTCCAGTCCATCCTTGGTCAGTTATATATTAAACTACTTATTTAAAGGGTTAAAAACTGGCTTCATTAATTTAAGACACAACGTGAAATGAAATTTTATAGTTATGGACGCATAGAAACTACCAACCTTTAAATTAGGGATAATTTAGAGGTTGGTAGTTTTTCAGGCAAAAGTTGCCACACAATTTTAAATTCTTATTTTAAATAAGATAAGATATATTTATTTAGTCAAACATTTGCACACATACAATAATAAAAAAGTGCATGTAAGATAGGTTTGCCACATATTATGGGGGTTCAAATGTTTTGAATGCTAAAAATATTTTTTACTATACATGTTAAAGTAAATTTAAGAAAATTAATCAATGTCAAAATCAAACACATCAAAACTAAGAAACTATATAACTGATTTTGTTTTTTATTCGATCTTTATTTTCTATTCGTATGTTTTTATATCTTTTATTTTCAAACGAACTTCCGAGAGAATATATCTTATCCAGGGATAAATGTCATATTGTGCTAGCCCTTGACATTTACACATTTACTGATGCGCCCAATTTCCTTCAAATACGTTCAGACATTTGAACGTTAAGTAGTAACAAACATACACACACTCACTTTCGAAATTATAGTATTCGTGAGAAAAATAATAACACAAGAACAAACTCAAGGTTTGCCAATGTGCTATGGAGCGTAGCATACTATGTGTTAATTTTACGTTCGAAACACTACACTGCGCTCCAAAGCACATCGTTGATGTGGCTCAAAAACTTGCCCAACAAAATGGGACTGGGTCTAACGTGCTGTGGGCCCCTGAAACAGGATTGGTGCCCAGACATAGCCACACGGAGCTGCGGCAGACCACGGAGATGGCGGGATGACCTGGATATCTTCCTTAAGAATGACATAAAGGAAATGACGAATCGCAATCGTGATATGGAATGAGGGGAGATCTTTGCCCAGCCGTGGGACAAAATAGGCTAAAAATAATATTAATAAAAAGTGTAAGAACTTACCACTAGCTGAATCCCTCTCTTCGTTTGTAGTCGAGTTTCGTAATGAGTCTAATGAATACCACCTCCTAGGTTTCTCGTTTACTGGTTCTTTGGTATCTAAACAGAAATAACAAAACAGGTTAGATACCTGCATTTTAAATTTCAGAAAAGGAATAGATTTATAGCACTTCATGCGAATCAATGTCGTTGAAATCTAATATCTAGTGCCAGCTTTCTAAAACCTTGACCAAGACACTGATTAGTAAATCAGCAGTTTAGTTAGTTTGTTACTGATTTAAAAGAAAAAAAAAGCGGCCAATCCATTCACTTGACATTAGATAATAACGACAAAGAGATAAAAAATCGAATTCGATCAATAATTCAGCGGTAACCGAGATTTGCAAAGAGTATGGGGCTAAACGTGCACTATGTTATTCGTTGCGATTTTTTAAAATGCAAATTGTTATGCAATGAAATAGATAGAGAATTCGCAAATGATTCCGTTTTGAAGTGTTGTGATCGCGGTGTTCGGTAAGTGTTATTTTTTATTAATAATAATAATTACATATTATTTGTGTACCTAACGTGCGCCTTTAGCCGTACCTAACAGTAGAATATTTCTGTCAGTTATTTCTAAAAATGTAGTTGATAAAGAAATGTCAATTCATTTTTAATTTCTTTGTGAAGAGTGATATAGCGAGAGCGGCAGTGGCAGTGGTGCTGGTAGAGGGAGTATTTGAGTGATTTTTTAACTGTTGTTTCTAAAATTAACTTATATTTTAAACTACTTTATCTCGGGTGATTTTTTTCAATATTATTGTCTTAAGTTTGAATGTTATATGGTTTGTGTGTGTGTTTTTTTAATTTATTTTGATTTTTTTTTATGTGCTTGTATAGATCGTATGCTGCCTTCTCTTTATATCTTGGAATGCATTTTGTATGTTCGTAAAAACTTAGGACTCTTTAAAATTAGAAGCGATTTCCACAACAAAAATACACGTAGTAAACACGAAATTGTATTACCCAAATGGAGATTAGCTAAGACCAGCAAGTCATTCCTAGTTAATAGCATACGTTTTTACAACAAGCTACCAAAGGCGGTAACTGAACTTAGTGAGGGAAAATTCAAAACGCATATTAAGCGTGTCTTAACCAAAAAAGCATATTACAAGGTTAAAGACTATGTCGAAGACACGCTTGTTTGGCAATGACTACCTCTGCACATGTGGCTCCCTGGTAACTCACCAATATTGTGTCTGTTAACTGCTCCACCTCTGTTTTAATATATATACATTTTTTATTTGTATTTTTTTTTCTATAGGACATTGCTTTTGCAATAAGTATTTTTTTATTTTTTATTTTTGAGACTTCAACTACCTTAAACTCGTTGATAATTTATTTTGTTATCAATTTATTGATAGTTGCAATTATCTATATTTCTATTGCTTTTTTTTTTATATAGCCTCTTTTTCGTTTTGTAATGTGAATGTGAGAACACTGTATACCTTACAAACCTTTAGATTACTTCCTATTTAAATTACTTTTTTATTTGAATTACTTTTTTTATTTTTTGCTTTTGTGTACAGTATTGATATGCACTGTTCTTACATACTATCATATTGTAACACCTACCACTTTTTTTAAAAGAGTAACCATGGAGTTTCTTGCCGGTTCTTCTCCATAGGAAACGACCAATTTGGAACCGTGCACTAGCTTCTGACGTTTTATAAGTGCCCATGTAGGCCTATGTGAAATAAAATATTTTGACTTTGACTTTGACTTTGACTTTGTATGGTTTGAAGTAAAGGTTATTATTATAGCGAATGATACGTTTAAGTAAGATAGTTTATCCCTTAATATATTTTTTGGTCAGTCACGTCACGGCTATGAAAGCCCCTATCTACTACAAATTTAGTAAGAAGTAAATAATACCTACATATTTCTTAATGATTCCGATATTGAATTAATATTTGTAAAATTTAAGTACCTAAAGTATAAATTAACAGTAAAATTATTTAACAAACAAATAGGTCGCGTGCTTACGATCTACCGTTCTCTGGTTCTAGTTGAGACCAGACGGGAGCGAACTAGTTCGCTGAGGAACAGCAAACTAAACCGACCACTCCAACCCCTATAGCTAAGTTTGATAATCTGCAATCGTTAACGCTAGGAGAAAACTACAAATGTATGGGAATGACGTCATCAAGGCTTAGTCACGTAGTCAGAATAAATGAATCGGGGGAGTGGCCAACTCGAGGCGTTCGACACAAAAAAAAAACGGTTGTAACTTGGCTAGGGGAAGCTGCGTCTACCATGCACAAGACTAGCTCCTAGCAGCGGCTTTGTCCGCGTGGGCGTAGTGATTCTACCCCATTATAAATTTTAACTTGTGTTCCTCAACAATCATCTTCTAGAGCGGGATAAGTCATTAAATGAAAACGTCTTATGTTCGTTGAAAGTAATATGTTCAGAATCGGCTATTGAATTGATTTCAGCTATTTCTAAAATAGATATTTATAAAAACGGATTAATTTATAGTGCACTTGGCATTGAACAGTTGAATCAAACGAAAATGAAACTTTAGCCAAAGCAATAACGTCTTGATTGCGTCATCACTAGTGAGCTAATTTTAAGTTCCTATTGTAATTTTATTTTTGGTGAACAATAAAGAGTGTATCTATCTATCTACCTGCTTATCTATCTAGTGTTTTGCACAAAATAGATAGGTACAGAAGACAATCTCATGTATGTACTTCACTTTTTATACTTACGCTCGGTGGACGCACACTTATGAGCGTTTGAGCCGGAACTGTTCTACGAGCGGGCCGAGGCGCTCCGAGATAACGTGTCTGTGAGCGGTGTCTATGTGTGCGTTGCTCGAGCGCGCTTTGTATGTAGATGGACTTCTGTACCTATATATTTTATGCTGTTCGTGTATATGTACGTAGATATCAATAAGCAGTAGGCAAACATACTCGTCTATGCCCATATTATTCGGTATCTAGTTTTCGTGTGAAACAGTAACACATACCCATACAAACATCCTTCCGCACATACTATCATATTTATAATAAGTATTATATTCTGGTATAAAATAGTGACTCATCAGTTAACTGCGTATTCATACTGGAGTAAAAATTAAACTACTATCATCAAAGTAAACTTTTCACAACAGTATTTTCAAATAATAATATTAAGTTAATATTAATATGGTAATATTATATTATACATTTTTGAAATTGATAATGCTTCTGTTTGAACTTCTGAAGAGGTTCCTACAAATGGCAATGTCAACTCAGCTTTCTATTTTACTATGATCATGCTAAGCTGAGTGGCAACGATGAGTCACTATTTCATTAACGTGACTATAATTATTTTTATTAACTACAATATGAGTTAGGTTGCGGGTTCAAACCAAGCTCTCAAAACGATGAAGAAAAACATGTCTTAGAACCAAAAATTCGAAGACATATGTCATCCACTAATCGGCACTGGGCTCGCGTGGTGTATTACGGCCCCATTCCGTTTCCTAGATAGGAGGCTTTAGTCCCAGTAGTGGGAAGATTATAAGGCTGATTGTGCGTAGTCCTTACCCGTATGCGTTTGCGTATGTTTCCCCAAATGCGGGTCGCTTCGACATCTCGTGAGCTGTCGTCGAGTGCTGCCTGTTTCTTTGCGAGGATGTACTTCGTGGCCTGTTTTTGGAGATTTGCCTGTAAAGAAAACTTGATTGAATTGAATTTCTACTATATATCAAGCGCGCTACCTGACATTTAAACAAGTTGTGTAAACAGTTTGATATAGATTCATTTCTAACTAGTGTGTCTTCGGTCACGAAGTGCTTAAGCCGAGTTTAATATTATGGTTGGTATGCAATTTGAGAATGATAAAGGGCTGAAAAATATTATTTTTAACCTGCTCCTTAGGCAACTAACAGTAAAAATGTTTAAACCGTTAAAAAAGTAGTATTTGTGTACCGGGGGTTCTAGTGCTATGTTGTGTGAGCGCGGCGGCGGCGTGGTGCGGCAGCGCGGGGCGCGGGAGGGGCGCGGGAGCGGCCGCTACGCGCCTCCCTCCGCGCCCCCTCTCGCCACTCATACTCTCTGATAAATCCAGGGAGTACACATGACGAGCCAGCACGCGGGTTAAGGTTTCCATTGTTTTCTGTAACAAGATCACAGCTTAAGAAATTTTACGGTGGAGCATAACGTGGAAATCTGCCCCACTCGGGCAGAGCACCACCGTGTTCTCGTGGGACGCCAGCGACCTCTCGCGCCACGCCCTGCTTCACGTCATGGTTCGGAGCGAGATGGAACAGAAAGCAGTCACCTCCTTCTGCAATGTAGTAATGCGAGCAAAGTAGGTGGTGGAATGCGTGAGGAGGACGGGGGTGCTTAAGTGTGAGGTTTGTCTACCTTACACTTAAGCACCCCCGTTTGTGATGTCCCGGGTGTCGGAAGTTGCAGGACGATTCCAGGCCAAAGCAAGCAAGGGCTTGCGGATGGCGAGTGCAGATCAGTGCCCGATAAAGACAAGTCCAGGTCGACGGCGCGATGTGTTCCATGCACGCCTCGAAGAAAAGTCAACAAGATTGGCTTTTTAGGTGTTTCGTATTCGTCTAGCGTTTGATAATTTAGGTTAATAACTCACCGCCCATTCTTTAATCAGATCTTCCCAATGCGTGAGCCTCGTGAGTAGTTCCATGAAGTTCTGCCACAGTTCCGGTTTCACTGCTACGTTCAAGTTCGCCTTTATCCACGTCACTATCAGGGTTTGGAATAACGCTGGTGCTAGGAAACCGCCTGGAAAGAATACCCGTATGTTAAGATCACAAAGGAATATGATACAAAAGTGTTTGCGAAAGATTTTGCTCACCCAACGATTCCTGTTTCCGTTTTGGTGGTACTTTTGTTAGCACTAATGACGTTATTTGTAGTAGTACTAGTAGTAACTGTTCCCTGTAAAAGAAAAGTGTTATTTAATAAACAACAAAGCCGACAGCTGTGTCTTCTCGACGCTATCTATTTTGTTACCGAGTGTATTGTACGTCGTTATAGGTATCGGTATGGATCTTGAGCACTTGGCGTCAGAGAGGGGATCGCCTTGCGCATTCCATACATTTGCGAGCCAATAGTCGTCGTTGTTAGATACATGCAGCAAGCGCAGGAACGAATAACGAGTGACGTCTATGACGCGATGGCGCGACGAGCCAATCCGCCCCGCCCCGCAGCCGCTCGCAAACCGTACGAGGAACCGTAAAAATAAGTAAGATTCTTGCTTACCATGTATTAGCGTCCATAGCCACATGCATGACCATGTATCTGTAGATGTTGAGCACTCGCTTGCACGTGTCGGTCTGTTCCTCCAGCAGCTGTTGTTGGCTGAGCGCGCCGGGGGGCGCCACTGGCGATGCGGACGCCAGGAACACGTTTGCCGCTTGCGTCATGAATATTTGAAGGACGTTCTGTGAAATTCGTATTATTGGAGTTAGTTTATTTATTTAATACAATTTGAAATGAGTATTTGGACGTGATAACGTGTCAAACCCGACTTTAATAGCGATTTTTTTACGGTCTACGGTCCGGACTAAGCGTTTTGCCTTGACGTTTATACCGCGTACATCGAAGAATTGAAACAATTTGCTTGCTGTCTTCCCGTTCGATTATAATTAAGGTGACTCAAGGCTAGAGTGAATAGGCTCTTAATAAACTAGTGCGCTTCACCATCAACGATTGCATTACTGCTTACTATTAGGTGGGATCGCAGTCAAGCACTACTTTATATAAAAAAATACAGACTTTTAGAATTGAGTTTGACAAATACTGAACATCAAATTCTTTATTTAGAAATTGGGGGTACGACGACTGCTTCATGTATTTTACGTTAAGCAAACCAACTTAGTCGATTTTTATTTTTTTTGTTTGTTAATGATTTTTTCGTTTAATTTAGTCTAAAAGGACGCATATTACATGACCAATCTAATTTCTCATCTAACATAGTAACATGCAACATTAAAGGGTTTAAGAAGAAAGTAATACGAAGACCAGAATTTAGTATGATTGGTAAGATAAACACACATCTCTACATGCACAATAATCAGCCTAATCTAATCACCGAGCCGACCCAGTATATGTAACGTAGCTTCGAAATTTTGGTTCTAACATAGATTTCTTTCACCATTTTGAGAGCAATGGTGATGAATAAATAATATTCCACAACTATCACACAACGCCATCTAGTCTCAAGCTAAGCAGAGCTTGTGTTATGAGTACTAGACAACTGATAAACATACTTATATATTACTAAACACATACATATTATGGATAAATTACACCCAGACACAGAACAAATGATCATGCTCATCACATAACTCTTTTTTCCTGGGTGGGAATCGAACCCACGATCACCGGCATAGCAGTCAGGGCCACTAACCACTAGACATGTCAAAAATGATCTACCCACATGAGCCCGAACTCACGAACAAACACAAGCAAGTCATACCCGTTACCACTGGTCCAACAACACTCTAAATTCAATTAAGATACAATTTCGACATGCTAGAAATAAGAAAGAGTTATTTTTAAGGGCCTCACACACAAACATCATAACATCCCACTGTTCATGCGGTTAAGTAAATGCAGTATCGAATTCCAAAGAGGGTTTTCAAGAAAATTCACGCTACCTGTTGGCGCTGCTTCGGCAAGTTCGAAGTTGAAAACATTACTCGTACAGTGTTGCCACATGTCCCGATTTTTAGGGGTCTAGGGATGCATCCTGATTTGGTCCTGATCGGGACGCTAAATGTCTAGTTAAATTAATTTTATGAAAAGCCATTATAATTCCATTGCCAGCAGGAGCCCGATTTGTTTTAACATCTGGCCTGATTTGAATCCAATGGGACCTGGCAACACTACTTGAAACGCTGATGTCAACTTAATTAATGTTTAGACAGATGCCTGGACGTATCAGCGCTGCCAACAGGTGCACATAATTTCAGAGAACCCTTATTGACCCACATGGTCCAAATATCTTACAGCAAAATATCGTGGTGAAGTCGGCCTTAAGGACAGTTAGAGGATAGGTCATGAACACAGCATGCGTTACCTGCAAGCCAGCGCGTACCATGACATTGTCGCGTCCCACCGCGCCGAGGTACGAGTCGTTGCGCAGGCGCCGCGGCGGCGCGGCCGGCTCGCCGCCTCCTTGCCCGAATGTGTTCTCTACTAGGAACGGAGGTATTTCCGCAACCTGTTGATAGGAAAGCACATTATAGTTTGATTTGTGTGAGTTTATATTTTAGTGAACGCACTCAAGATGCAGGTGCAATTCCTTGTGTGGGGCAAAAAAACCTCCTATTTGACTTATAAAAAGCATTCACTACAAAATATGCGGTATTCCATAGACATACAGGATTATTCGTGGAACACTGGCAACCTCTCAGGGCTATGTTACTAACATCATAAACCACAACTTTTGTTCTATGATTTAAAAAGCAATATCATATTTTAGTTCAACAGATTTTTATACAAAAATAAAGATATTTAAATTGATTGTAATATTACGAAGTCTGTGCGAAGCGATACTACAATAGCGGAGGGGAGTACGGACCGGGCAGCGGGGGTGCTTGATGCGCTTGGGACGGGCTATAGTTACAGATGTAGCAAAATACAGAGTTGAATTTTGTTAGATCTTGAAGGTTTGTTTTTCTTAAAAGAATTATATTTTGTAAAAAGTCATAAAACAAAAATCGATAGTAATACAGTCCTGCAAGGTTATTAGTGTTTTACAAATAACGCTGTATATAATAAATTGAAAATAGGATGTTTTAACGAAAAATAAGGATGGTTTGTTGAGAAGGTTTGTCAGATCTAAAAATACAACACATTAGGGAGTTGTGAACAAAATCGTTTTGGAGGACTGTATTTATTTTATGAAACTTTGATGTTCAAAAAGTTGTAAGCAATAAATTATTTTTTTGCAATTTGATAAATACTGGTTAAAATATAAACTCGTTTCTAGATCTGTAAAATAAGAGATGAAAGCTGCTTAAACCTGTCTATTTATAAATTGGTCGAAGAGTAAAAGTGGAAGTGAAACTGGATTTTGTGCAGAATGGATAGACCCAATAAATCATTAAGTCTAGCCACTATCGGCTAGGCTTTCTGATTTATTGCGACATAAGACATTATTATATTTTGAGAAGATTTTTTTATTTCTACTGCTAATTGGCAATCTATTTTGGGAGCAATAAGTAATCAAATGTGCTGGCTGAAATTTGTTTGCTGTGGCGAGTAGATTTGACCAGCCACGCATCTCTCAATTTAACCCGCGTATTCCCTGGATACTGTGTCTTTTCAATAGGGAGAAAGTGAAACTCCCGGACCCTAGCAGTTGTGAAGCTAGTTTCTTTTTTGTGTTTATACAGTCGGATTTGATAGCTTTTGCTATATGGTTCGATTTATTCTGTGATAGTTGTCAGCTTGATGTCCATGTACATGAACTTGTTGCGACACAACATACTGCGGAATATTTCATATTTTTTTATTTGTTTAGCTTTGGTAAAAGTATTTTACTACTTTTTAGTAATATACTAGTTTCAAATCGCGAATGTTTGATTGGCCTGCTGGTCTAGTGGTTAGTGGCCCTGACTGCTATGCTAGAGGTCGTGGGTTCGATTCCCACCCAGGACAAATGTGTGTGATTAAGTGGGTTACCATGACGTTTAAAGTTAGATTGTTTCATTCTTATTCCAGTATAGGTAAGAGATGGCGATAGATAACCTGTATAGCTCTGTCTCTTACCCACACTGGAATAAGAATTTAAAAAAGATCTTATTTTGAACGTCATGGTAACCCAGTAACATGATCATTTGTTTTGTGTCTGGGTGTAAATTAATTTTGTCATCATAGTATTTATGTATTTAGAAATAAATTAGTATGTTTATCAGTTGTCTAGTCACACAGGCTTTGCTTCGCTTGGTGGATTAGGTGGCGCTGTGTGATAATTGTTGAATATTATTTATTTAGCTTTCAAATGCAAAATTTAGTTCTTAGCTACGATATCTAGTACCTCGATTAACCCTTCAGATACCGTCAATTAGAGACACAATAGTAAGACAATAGATGCGCGGCCACCGGTGGTCGCTTGGGGATTCATGAATTAATCGATGTAGAATTAGCATTGCTTATTCTTGCAGTACGAAGTATAGCCAGCAATGCATATCCAACACATTGGACGGCGTCGACTCGCCTCACGAGCAATTAGTGCGGAACCGACCGGGTGGAAGAAAACTATGATATGCCATCGGAATACGCTTATTAAAGTTGGCGGCAAGTGTAGAAACTTTTACAGAGTTGCGTCAACTACCTTTAACGATAACCAGCGCCTCATGTATCTGGATTAGCGAAAAACGAGTTAATTTAGAGATTAATTTAGCAAAGTCTGTTTTAGTCAGTAAAAGTCTGACACACCTCTCGTTCTACTCCCGAGCGTGAAAAGTCATTGGATGATTTTCCACCACAAACTGGCATAAGATTTTTTTCATAGAAGTTAAATTGTGCATAATATAAAAACGTCAAACGCGGGTTCGAACCCAGCCAGGTGCACTACTTTGTGTAATTCACCGTGAGGAAATCGACATGTCCTAGAACCAAAATTCTTAAACTTTTTAAAAGTCATAGAACAAAAGCTGTTGTTTATGATGTTAGTAATACAGTCATGCAAGGTTGTTAGTGTTTTACAAATAACCCTGTATAGGATGTATAGCATCATCCCTCTTTCCCGCTCGCACGCTTGTTATTTTAATACGTCATGGTAAGGCCCAAAGGTAAAATTTAAACAGGTAGAATTCATGAATGTACATTGAAACTGTAGTGTACTTGTGCGATCCAAGGAGCTTTTTCGCTCGTATTCAAATTTTTATTATTATTATACAACATGTAACCCGAATAATGCTTACCATAATTCAAGCATTGAAATTTTACTTAATTGCACTTAGGTAGTGTTTTTTTTAAGAAGTATTTTATTAATCTTAATTGTAGGCAAATATGAAAATCCACATACAAAATCGGTAGCGCATCGGTATTGGTATCTAAGCACGTACACACAAACACTACGGAATCAAGATTTATCAAGAATTTATTAAAATCGGTATTTTTTTTATTATTATTTATTATGAGCCCGTTGTGTCCCACTGGAGGGCAAAGGCCTCCCTTCTGTTATTCCACTCTTTTTTCCTTAGCCACTTCCACTTCACATTTTTATATCTTAAAAAAATTACCTGTTTTAAAAATGGCAGAAATCGATTCAGTAGCCGTTTGTGAACGCGTTTATTACGAAAAAGTGTTGTATACTAAGTTAACTTAAGGTTCGGGCACATTCAATGCAACTGTATTGTATTCCTGTACACATTTTTTTTTTAATATTTTATGTTGTGGTATATTGTGTTGCTTGCGCCGAATAAATGCTATTCTATTCTTAACTCACATTCATCTGTATCCAGTCCTTATAGAGCGCTATGACGCGCCTGACGGCGGCTGCGTGGGAGAAAGGCAGCAGGAACGCTTGCCGGAGCACCTCTATCGTGAAGTCGACGTGTTCACGCGACGAACAACACAGCACGTCGCGCACCACTAGCTCCGAGCTTAGCTCTTCCAATACTCCTGAACCTGGAGAAGAAGATGAACGACTTATTGAGAAAATGTATTATGGATTGCCGAAAAGCTTCTGAGAAGTTTTCTTAGTGATATATCCTTTTTTATTATTGATAGGCTTGCGTTTGACCACCATCTCACCTGATGGTAAGCGATGATAACTTAAAGATGATTTTATTTATTTAATCTTCATGCAACACAAAGTACATAGGCGGATAGGGGATGATTTTGCCAAGTATGTGTGTACAAAACTCTAAAAAAATTTAATACTTTTATTATTACTACAAATATAGACTAGCAGCTAATAGATATGGGTATTAGGAGAATTGAATAATAATAATTGGAAAGTTTTTTTTTAGGTTCGATAATTTTAAAAAGCGCATAAGCATTTGTCTTGCATAAGCTATAGGGCTACGATGCGCATGAGCATAATATTCTCAGACTTGATATCAATTGAAGGGGCAGTCCAAACCACTTACTTTTTGGACTATACAGTAGGCAAGAATAATAAGAGAAGAAAGAAGAACAAGAAGTAGAAGCGCCACTCAATTCTAAAGCCAAGAAATAAAAGTTACAAACCTGACTCCAAGCTAGGATGCGGAGTATTAGAAGCAGAATCATGGGACGATGCTCTACTCGAATCCGACGGATGCCCCACAGTGAACGATGTCTCCTCCTCATGATGTAACGATGTAGCCGGAGTAGGCGTGTTCGAGTGCGGTAGGTGTGACCCGGTACTGGTCATAGACGATGGCTGGCCACCGTCGCTGCCCTGCTTCTTCATGAAGTGGGCGTAGTTGGCCACCCATTTGATGAGGGTCACTCGGCAGAGGACATAGTCGTCCTCTAAGATGTTGTGTTGGACTGGCAGTTCTGTCGAAGGGTTGGAGATGGGTGTTACAAAGTTTAACTACTTATGTAGGCGAGGAGCTGTTTATGAAGATTACTTTGAAGCACCATAATAATAGGATATCTCAGAGAAAATACCTATTCTTTAAAAAAAAATTGTAAGTACTTTTCTTTTTTTTTTTGATAGGAACAATTCGCCTTCTTCGTCCATTTGCCATATAATGACGAAGAGATGGGCAAAATTGAAGAAAATTTATTTCGTTCAAGATTCGAATATAAATTAAATTTAAAAATAAAACTTGTTTTGCTCACCCTACCCAATTTCTTCGATTTGACAGTATAACGTGACGTCACAACATGGCAAAAATGAATTCTATTCCGATATAACCATTTCCGTTACATCCCTAATAACAATATCCTGCTGTTTGTATTACTCTAGTAGACAATTATGAGATTACGCAGCTATATCCTTTGAATTGGCGATCGTTTATTATGGGTGACTAATACGTCTAATAAATAACACCAAACCAACTTACCTAAATTAGGTTTATACAACGAATTCTTGACATTAAACTGAGGACAGATTACAGGCAAATAATAAATCTTAAATTTCTCCAGTAGAAATGCGAAACATCTCATTGCCTTCGCGTGACATCTGTCCCTCCATTGGATTTTCGTGACTGACGTGGCCATTCCGTCGAGAAGTATTTCAAAGAAATATTTGGTTTCGTTGTCAACGGCCTTTTCGTTAGCACTCGGTGGCAAAAGCGGTTGGATCTCTACACTCTGGACTGGGTTCAAGGCGTTTGTATCGTGGAATATGGAAGCTGACACGTTAGCCAGTTTCCCCATGATCCCAGTTGGTGTTTGTTCCACCACAACTTTTTTGGCATTATCTACAGGGTTGAAGTTGGGATGATGCATTATGTCTTCTATACTGAAGTCACCAGAGCCATGTGTTTCGTTTGCTGTAATGTTTGGCTTGAGAGGAGATCCAATCGGCATGACGATGGGTTCAGGCATGCCAGGTACGAGTGTCGCAAACATTTTGTGGACTTCATTCGGAGCATTGTCACCAAGTGCTTGGTACCATAGCAGGAAATATCTAAAATCAAATGAATTAACTTTTGAGTCATCTTTTCATTGATTTACTGTAAGAACTTGTTTTTGTAATGTTACTGGTACCTTATAGCCTCTGCTCTTAGCTTCTGTGAGTTCCCACTATGGAGGAGTTTCGAAAATATTCTCGTCAATGAGTGTAACTGCCATCTTTTTCCGATCAGCTCTGGCAGGAGGCATAATACTTTGTCTAGAAGAGACAGAGCCCCTTCTAGCTCTTCCCTACCCGCCTTGTGTACTAGAACACATAAGAAATAATTTAGTTTGCATGTAAATGAGAGAGTTTAAGATTACCATGAGTGTTACATGAGGCTTGAAACAATGTTGTTTTAATATGGTCATTAACAAACTATTATGTTTTCTATTGTCCAACCCATTAGCGACATATCTGTTACGCGTGACTCAGGCTTTTGTTATGGAGATTAAAATTTATCCTTGTTCAAACATGGCCTGTAGATGCACACCTTTTGGTCAACATGTATGTTATTACTTTGCTTACTTAATAATGTTATACGGAAACTGGCTGGTCAATAATTCTATGATAGTATTGAGTACATGCTTATCATCTCAAGGCAAGTGATGACATATCCAGTGTTTATGATAAAGTTGATGGGTAATCTAATGAGATAAGATTATGATGTCTACTAGGATCATTGTCAAGCGCCAAATTCAGTGCACACATGAAAAATGGTTTCTAGAACATAGAAAAGTCAAATAATGTTTAAAGTTTAAATTTTATATAACCTATAAGGAAAATTTATTTCCGATTTGTTATTATTAAGCATCATGTCGAGTCTGTCATGATTGATCAAATAACTTTAAACATCATTTCACCATTTTATAAGGCAAAAAAGTTGATTTATGATACATGAGTGACTGTCTGATGATCAAAACACCCAAAACTCACCGAGATGAAATGGAAGTTCTGTACCGCAAAAAACAGAAAAATAATAAGTAAATATGTGTGTAAATTGCAATTATGTATCTATGTCAACAAACTATAATAGCAATACATAATATTTTCTCTACATTATTAATTGGCTTGTTTATAAACTTAGTTTCTGTTGTTATTCTAATAAAGTTAAATGATTGTATGTTTGTTCAATTTTCACAAGTATGCGAGACGAACACATCACATTCTGTCTTCATTAACTCTTAGCATCACCTTAATCAATGCTAAAGTAAAAGCGAGCCATTGGATAACATTCAACATCTGGCTCAGCTCCGAGAATTAAAAGTGGAAATTGCAATAATCATACGGCAATAATTTTGGTGTTGCCAAATGTTAATGGAAAGAGGTATCGGTAACTCTTTCGTTGCAACATTCAAATTAAGATTTTGAATTATTTATGAGATTATTTACAACATAATCTTAAAAAAATTATAGACATCATAGTTACCTCGTTGTCTCAGGTTGTTTTCAGCTTGGATGAAGTTATCGTACAATATGAAGTAGACATGACTGAAGTTGCCTTCAAAGTAGTTTTTGGCTTCATCGGTGTCAAAATGTTCTAAAATGGTATATTTGCTGATAAAACAATGTTACACAAATTATATTATTAGCAATAAAAGTGGGGATATGTCGGATAAACCCACAAACAGTCTCGCATTTATTCCGCCAGGGTCGCATATGCACAACCAAATACTCCATCTCGTCAGCTCTTCTGTCATTCGTGGATATTGAAGAGTTAAACCAAGATAGAGTAAGTCGCAAACACAGGACTCCGGCCAATAGGATGTGAAAACACTTGTCAGACCAATCCGACATGTTAGTTAAAGGGTTAACGGTAATAAATTGCCTGGTATTTATTACTATTAACACTAACAATATAATTGGGTTTTAAATAGATGAGGTAAATAAATACTTAGGTAATATTTTATTATAATAATGTTTTTTTAAAAGGCTGAGGTTAATTGCCTTTCTTTTTATAACCAGTCATTAAAACCTTTTCAATTTTTTTTTTTTTTTGTAATCAGAATTTTGACCCTTTTCTCTTTTTTTTTAATAGGTGTTCAAAGCAGTAAAGTAATGGAAAGCTAAATACAAGCCATTGATTGATTTTCTGTATATAAAATAACTGAGACAGACATATTGATGGGTCCCAAGAAGAACATCTTATTGAAAAATAAGATGCAATATATTTTATGACTTTTTCACTGAACTTTAAAACCTCATACGGTAAATAGATCATTTTTCATATACAAATTTCACCTAGGGACTCGTCAAATTATCTATATTTGTAGTTTAGGACCTAAGGAGGGTCAATGGTCTGCAATTAAGTATTAGTCATGATCGTGACCACTATTGTTGTATAATCTGCTTGTATGCCAATTCAGCTATTATAAAAATGCAGTCAATGTGAAGTTCAATGCCTTTGTTACAGAATTTGTATTAGATTTAAATATTGATAATGGATACAACAAAACTCCTTTTTATCCAATATCATTCAGGTTAGGTTACTATACCTAAAGGAACTGTAAGGGTGGGTTACTGATCTGATTATTTTAATTCATGAATCCCCAAGCGACCACCGGTGGCCGCGCATCTATTGTCTTACTATTGTGTCTCTAATTGACGGTATCTGAAGGGTTAAGAGTGTCTCAAGAGCCGTTTTTTGACAGGTTTTCAGGCTACAGGCTCAACCTCAATGCTTAAATCAGAAATAATTTTTGTATCCTATAGTATCACATTTTAATAAAGATAAATTCTGTGAACTACATCATATGGGAGAACAGCTTCATTAATTATGTCCTCATATTTAAATCTACAAAACAAGAAAGACATTAACCTAGAAATGTAGAATGATCTCATATGGACAATTGTACACATCCACAACATTATTTCAACAAAAGAAATTGTACAACAATTAAATGTCAATGTAACATTATTAGCTTATTTAAAATGATAATAACGTTGAAGTGAAACTTTAAATACTACTTCCTCTATACAATAAACAGTTTGTAAGTTGAGGCGCATCAAATACAGTTATTCGCGACTAATTAGCATGTACGGAATGTGATAGCTGTCGATGCTACAAAAACCTCACAAATCATATTATCATCTCCTAAGACCTTCTATCCATCCCTGGAATAACACTATAAGCAGTTATTTCTTACCTAAAACGATTTTTAAGTGTTTCAGTCGGGTCGCTGAATCCTTTTTCGAGTCTTGTATTTTAACTGTCGATTTCTTAACATCCTGGTGAGATTTCTTGGTAAACATTTCGGATATAATTTTATAGCGTCATTACGTAGATTCTTTTCATTCTCAGAATAAAAAATACAGTAATTTCACATTGTTTTCTTTAAGTTTTCACTCCCATTTTGACATTTCACTTACATAAAAATCTCGGTTGACGTAAACACTAAAGGTGTGTTCGTTTTACGGTCTAAACATAAAAGTACCGTTGTATTAAAACATGAGTGCGTATGCCAATCTTTTGAAATTTTGGTTTTTTACGAATTTTGAAAAGAAAAATACAAACAATTTAGTTGAACCCATTCAAGAGAACAAGGTCTTTGGCTATTTTTAAAAAAAGAGATCATTACCAAAATATGGTTAAGTAATACGTTAAATGGAACGTGGTTAATTTTTTTTGGTAAGCTTGAGCAATGGTATATTATTATAAAGCTTAGACGATTATAAAGATTTTACAAAAATTACTATCTTTTTATTAATAGGGGTTATAATACCAGCTACTTTTAGAATTTTATATATTGTATTTCTATCACCAACTAAGAAGATGTGTTCGGCTCCAAGTTTCAGCTATATAATAAAATAGTACTCTGTGGTTCCAAGGTAACCCGCAAAATTCAAATTTTCTTATGGTGTTTTGCATTTTTCAGGTCATGAATGGCTAATTTATGGCATTGGTTGGCCATTTGTACTAAACCATAAAGGGTGGTAGTACAAATGGCCAACCAATGCCAATTTTTCAAACTTCAACTTGGTTTCTAACATCGACCTATAATCTATATGAATATTTATTTACATACACACACAATGATGGTAGACATGGTGGTCGTAAATATGATCGGCAACTAACAAAAACATCTTCACAGCAACCAATACTGCAGTAGTCACATTATCTGATTCTCTTTCACTATCAACAATCAACAAGAAATATTTTTCGTAATTTTTTTCGTTCATTCAAAAAGCGGTTTGTTAAACAGGGGGCGGCCCGATCTTGAGGGCCTCGGGGCACTGTCCCGCGGCCACTCACACACACAGTCGCTACGCCACTGCTCTTATTACGGTGGTGTTCGAAAGGATAAGAAATACAGGTATATTTATTGTTTAATGGGAAATGTCATGCGCTTTAAATTTTGGATAAACCCAGACTGAGGGCGTCGCAAAAAAAATGGCGGTTAATCTTGACGTAACCTGGTTATAAAACGAATATTCACTGCACGTGATCAATGAGCTTATATTTGAAGTGACAGCTACATGCTACCTTGTCTGTCGGATATATTTATTAAACCTTCTTTGTGAGCTTCTACTTTGGGAATCATTGGGAAATCCCCAACATAAAGTTTAAAAAGTTATTGGTCCTAAGTAGCAGAGGCGTAGTGTGGTCTAATTTAGACGTGGGCGAAGGCAATTCAGCGAGGCCTTTTGGTTTCATAAATTCGAAAACGAGACAGTGACTGTCGCAACTCAGTGTTCGATCAGGTGAAATAGTGGTCAAAGGCTATAAAAAAAACCCTCGTTCATAAAGAGTTCTCGCTTGTGCGAGACCCCTTTGGGTGCGAGGCCCACTTCGCCCACGCCTAGCTGCATAACTGCTAAGTAGCTTTCAAGTATATAGGTAAGTAGGGTAGGAATCGGGTCTAATAGAAAGGCAGAACCGTGCATTAATGTAGGTAGGTTTTCATCATCATCATCATCAGTCTTTCTTTTAATGTTCCCAATTCTGGGACTTACGTCTTCTCTCTAGGATAGGGAATGGGCCGTAATCCACGCGGGCCTAGTGCGGGTTGTTCAATGACATGTCTTCGTATTTTTGGTTCTAGGACATGCCGGTTACCTCACGATGTTTTCCTTCACTGTTTTGAGAGCAGTGGTAATGAAATAAATTACACAAAGTAATGCGCCTGACAGGGTTTGAACCCGCGAGGCCGCGACCTACAACTCGTAAGTCGGAGTCAGTACGACTCGGCCGCCACTGCTCTCAGGTACAGTTTGGCTTTATTCCTACGAAATTACATTTGCATTATTATAAATGAATTTATGTTCTGTAAAAATCATAGATCAAAAGTTGTTGTTTATGATGTTAGTAATACAGTCCTGCAATAGTGTTTTACAAATAACCCTGTAAGATACCTTTACTTTGCTATTACATTATTATTGGTCACCCGATGCAACTTGAACTTTGAGAACAAATTAACTGTGTGAATTTTCAACCAATGACAGTCGACCCCTGTGGAGTTCGTAAGCCGTAGGGGACGTAACCATGGAATTTTGTACACAAACAGTAGGTAATCCTTTCTAATACAATACAGATTTTGTTTATTATCTTAGATCTAATCAACAACCTAGTTTAAACTTAAACATTCTATGGAGAATTGGGTTTTTTTTTTTTCGGTGAAAAATCATCTAATGACATCACCCGCTCTTGGGCGGAGCGAGAGATAGTGTCAGACTTCTCCACCCACCCACTCCTGTTCCTTTGTTGCCTTTCGTACCAGGCTTGAGCTATCTTTCGAACTAACCCTGGCCCCAGTAGGCTTCGACCCAGCTGAGCCCCTGCTGTTGTTGTCAGGTCCTTGAGGCCCGCGGGAACTTGGGCTCGGCCCGGAAAGTTACCGGACTGTCGGACAGCGAGCTACCCATTGTTCGCCGTCTGCAGTAATTGAAGAGTCTGCAAATCGATCTTAAAGTTAATTTAAAAAAAATGCCATCAAAAACTTGTAAAAAAACCAAGGCTCGCAACTCTGCTCTTCTACCGTAAAAAGTTGTGAGTACCCAGTCGGTTAATTTATTCAGTTCCTACTTGAGGGACCTTTTGCAACATCTTATAGTGACCACCGATTGACTTGACAATCGCATGAAAACAAAATGTATCGCACAAGTAATACGTAGTATATTAAATTAGATTGTTTAGTCCTAATTTAAAGTGATGGATATGAGTAAAAATGAGAAACATACAATTTATGTGTCTTTACTTACACTAAGTACCAACAAAGACACTCAAAGTCAAAGTCAAAGTCAAAGTCAAAATATTTTATTTCACATAGGCCTATATGGGCACTTATAAAACGTCAGAAGCTAGTGCACGGTTCCAAATTGGTCGTTTCCTATGGAGAAGAACCGGCAAGAAACTCCATGGTTACTCTTTTAAAAAATGTGCTTATTACAATATTCATTGATTTATGTAAGAACAGTGTAGACCAGTCAACACTGTACACAAAAGCACAAAATTAATCATAATAAAATAAAAAAAGTAAGTCGTAATAGAAAGTTATCTGAGTGTTTGTGGATTATACAGTGTTCTCATATTCACATTCCAAAAAGAGGCTACATAAAAAAGCAGGAAAATTTTAAATAATTACAACTGTTGTAAAATAAAAAAATAAAATATTGCAAAAGCAATGCGTTAAAAAAAGGAAAAATAAATATATATAAATTAAAACAAAGGTGGAGCAGTCAATAGACACAATATTAATGATTTACCAGGGGGCCACATGTGCAGAGGCAGTCATTGCCAAACAAGCGTGTCTTCGACATAGTCTTTAACCTTGTAATATGCTTTTTTGGTTAGGACACGCTTAATATGAGTTTTGAACTTTCCCTCACTAAGTTCAGTTACCACCTTTGGCAGTTTGTTGTAAAAGCGTATGCTGTTTACTAGGAATGACTTGCTGGTCTTAGCTAATCTCCATTTGGGTAATACAATTTCGTGTTTACTACGCGTATTTTTGTTGTGAATATCGCTTCTAATTTTAAAGAGTCCTAAGTTTTTACGAACATACAAAATGCATTCTAAGACATAAAGAGAAGGCAGAGTCAGGATGTCGGTTTCTTTTAATTTATTTCTGAGGGACTCGCGAGGACCCATCCTATAAATAGCTCGGATAGCTCTCTTTTGCAATATGAAAATCGAGTCTACATCAGCTGCAGATCCCCACAGTAAAATGCCATAAGACATAATACTGTGGAAATAAGCATAGTAAACTAACCTAGCTGTGGCTACATCTGTCAATTGCCTTATTTTTCTAACTGCATATGCAGCTGAGCTTAATCTTCCCGAGAGAGTTCTAATATGAGCGCCCCACTGTAGTTTAGAATCGATAGTTATTCCTAAGAACACAGTGTCCGCAATAACATCAAGTTTTTTGCCATCAAGAATTAGACTGACGCCAACTTGAGGAACATTCGGTAATGAAAACTTTATACATTTAGTTTTATTCGCATTTAATAGGAGATTATTAGCTGCGAACCATTTCGAAAGAACAGCCAGACTTTCGTTGACATGCAAGACATCCCCATCTTTTCTATCTACTTTAAAAATAAGAGAGGTGTCATCAGCAAATAGAATTATATCGGATAAATTAGCCATCATGTAAGGAAGGTCATTAATATAAACCAGAAAAAGGACCCTTTCCTTTTTCTGGTTTCAAGAATTGAACCCTGAGGCACGCCCATCTTTACTAAAGATCCCGAGGACGTCGCCCCATTAATGGATACTTTTTGCTGCCTATAAGATAAATAGGAAAAAACAAGATCAGCAGCTCGCCCACGAATTCCGTAATGATGTAATTTACAGATCAGAGTATTATGGTCAACACAGTCAAATGCTTTAGAGAGGTCACAGAATATGCCAATAGCATCCTGGGATTTCTCCCAGGATTCCAAAATGTGACTGATGAGTTTCACTCCTGCATCCGTCGTTGACCTTCCTTTCGTGAAGCCAAACTGATGACTATGCAAAATCCTATTAGAATTAAAATGATACAACATCTGGTCGAGCATGATTTTTTAATAGATTTTACTCAATGCTGGAAGCACAGATATTGGTCTATAATTAGAGGAATCACTGTCTATAAATTGATTGAATATGCCCGTTAAGACAGGAGCAATTGAATCAATAATATCTCCGAGAACCTTAACAGATATACCCCATAAGTCTTCAGTGTTTTTTTATGTTAAGTCTTTTGAATGTTTTTATAATTGTATCAACAGAGATACGCTTAAATTCAAAGGTTGGTATATCCTTAGTGAAATATTGTTTTAAAAATGATTCAGCTAACAAAGATGAAGAAGGGAGAGATTTCGTAACTTCTATTGGGATATTAGTGAAAAAGTTTTCTAATGTCTCGGCCACTTTTGACGTATCTGAGACGATTTTGTTGTCAATTTTTTAATGACAATTCATTCCGATTTCGTTGGTTTGTCTTTCCAGTTTCCTTGTTTATCACCTTCCAGACAGCTTTTATTTTATTATTAGAATTTTCGATAATCTTACTTATTGATTTAGATTTAGCTTGGGCGCAAACTCTTTTAAAAATCTTTGAATAGATTCTAACGTGGTTATTCAAGTTAACATCAGGCGACAAAGATTTTTCATGGTACAGCTGATATAAAGTATCTCCGCTTTTACTTATCCCAGCAGTAGCCCATTCATTAAATTTGGATTTATTATTGATTTGAATTTTTCTAACTGGACACGCCTTATTAAATTCTTGGCATACTGTAGAAAATAATGTACCATAGTTTACATTGGGGTCTTGCGAATCAAAATTGGCTGTTGAGAGACTACTAAGAACATTATTATTAAAATTATTTAATTTATTTTTAGTTAGCGGTCTCTACAATTGAATCTAATTGAAACTTTTTGACTAACTCGAAAGATACGAGTTGGCCAGAATGGTCAGATCTCACGCCACTAATTATGGACGAGTCTTTTATATTAGAGTTAGTAAAAATGTTATCTATACATGAAGCTGAAGCGGGGGTTATTCTAGTTGCTTCATTAAAAATACATTTTAAATTAAAAGAACTAAACAATGAGAGAAGTTTACATTTTTCACTTCCGCCTAACCATCGCTTAGTTCATTTTTGCTTGCACTCGAAAATAAAACTTCAAAGGATTTGATTTGACGCCGCGCCGCAGGATACAAGCAAAAATTGATTTGAGCGATCAGGCAGAAATGACGGTGATGGTACATACCTATTAGGTACATTAAAGTTCTCATTTCCACTACATACAGGATTTAACATGGCTGGACTGAACAAGGGAACTCCCAGAAACCCCTATCTACCTACTTAGAAATAATAAATCAAATCAATAGCTGATAACCCTCTTCTATCTGACGCCATAATACTTTTATCAGTATTAAGGTAATCCCCGACATATTATGGTCTCAGTTTTTCTGATTTTCTCACTTAAGAGGGTCCTTCTCCACTCGCTTATCGTAAACATCGAAAATGGTTTAAAAGCTTGTTATTTCATTTAATGCATTCCAACGCGCTGTTTGACGAAAAGGCAACGCAAAAAAAGAGAGATAACGCCTGGAAACTGTTAGTATTCGGTAATTCCGAGATTTACTCGAAAATTTCACAAAATTTGCTCCAGGAAATAGCTGTTTTTTTTAAACCCATAAAAGTTTTTGGAAAAAGTTGTCGTCATTTAGAATCTTAATAAAATTTGCAAGGTCCCTAGAGGAATGCTTTTTTGACATTTTTAATTTTTAAGGCAAATTATGAAGTGTCAAAGTTGAGATTGATTGAGTATGATCATTTCTTCTGTGTCTGGGTGTAATTATTATTATTTATCTATAATATGTATGTATTTAGAAATATATAAGTATGTTTATTCGTTGTCTAGTACCCATAACACAAGCTCTGCTTAGTCCATACTAGACGGCGTTGTGTAAAAGTTGTGAAATATTATTAATTCATGAATCCCCAAGCGACACCCGGTGGCCGCGCATCTATTGTCTTACTATTGTGTTTCTAATTGACGGTATCTGAAGGGTTAATATTAAAATTATAACAAGCCATGCTACTTCTACCGCCAAGCAGGCAGATTCCCTCGTTGAGGTCATGTTCCAATAATGGGATGCACACAGAACAGAAGTATGATTCCTTTGTTCTGTGGGGATGCGGTTGCCTTTTGCTACAGTACCTAATGCCAGTGAAGAAGATGGCCGCAACAGTGAGAGGACGGACCTCCTCACGCCCTAGCCGTCGCGTCAAGAGCCACCTCGGGTATCGGGAGTCGCAGTACGATCCCGGGCCACAGTAGGCGTAGGCTTGCGGACGATGAACAATGGTTAGATCACTCCGGTAAGGACCGAGCCCAAAACGTTGACGGCGTGTAGCGTGCGCCTCTAAAGGCATGAATTATTTCGAAAAACCTGTTATTTTACCGGTTTAATACTGGTTTTAAATTATTATTTTTCACATAGATAAATAAACTTTTTGCTTTACTATGATCCTGATAAAAGATCCTGTTGATTGTTATATGATTTAGTGCCTTAGGGTATATGCAGTCCCCCGCGGTTGTAGCCTCCACTCGTTTACTTCACCAATCTAGGACGGTAATGAAATTAAACAGGTGTGTACCAGTTAAACAATTATTTATTGCCGAGCAAAGACTGAGGCATACAAATATGTAGGTCGTGGATTACGTTCGTCTATAGTCATTTTTGTAGGGAAAGGAACTTCCCGTATCTTGCAGACGAAGACCGGTACACCCCTAAGGCCGAAGGTGGTGGTTGGCTGTTGCTCAGGAAGGTGATGTACGGCGAATTTTGCTGGTGCGGCGATCCGGTCGGGACGTAGTCTCGCCCAGCCACCCCGTCACCCGGGGTCCACCTAGTCTCTTTGGTGTGGTTAGAGACTGACCGAAAATTCGGTTTCGGTTTCAGCTGAAACTCCAGTTTCGGCTAAAGTTTCGGTTTCAATACATAATTATAATAACATGCCTAGGGTGAGGGGGCAGACTAAGAGAGTTTAAATCCGCAGGACAGTTTCGTGGTGAACTGATGGGCATTAGCGACCCCACTGACCCGATCTCCCGGAAGAATTCTTGTTCTTCGTCTCCGGCTTGCCTTTATTGGCTGGCCGTAGTGAACACTGACGAGCAACAGAGCTCCCCACCTCTCTCTTGTTGCTGGCTTGAGTGGAGATTCGCAAGGGCAAAAATGCTCGGGAGAAGGATGTATAATCAAGTAAGGTGTCTGTATGGATCTTGACCGTACTTCAGGGATTGTCCTGATAGCCGTGGTATACCTCTCCACTCCTCAAGCACTTCAGGATATGTTGCCCTCTTGTTGCTACGTTACTTCGTGCTAGCGACCGTTTTCGGGGGCCCATTTGTTGAGTGTGTAAGTCACCTCGTGCCTTTTATCGATGCAAATTAAAAACATTGTTCAGGCAGGGGCCATAGTCTTAACATAGTTTCTGGTAACCAGTCCATTTAGGAATCCTAAAACCATAGCCTTATTGTTATTGTTTTCCATTGTTACAAAAGTTTCTCACCAACCGGGGGATGTCCTTGGATACAGGAATAATCGTCGGTTGATACAACGTTCACATTAAAAGCGTCAAAAGGGCCCCTGCGAGTTGGTGTCGACTCTAAGTACGCCTTCCAAAGGTCCAGGATCCCAGGGTTCTGAGATATATTAACCCATATAATAATAATAAATAATATTCCACAACTATCACACAACGCCGTCTAGTCCCAAGCTAAGCAGAGCTTGTGTTATGGATACTAGACAAGTGATAAACATATTTTTATATATTTCTAAATACATACATATTATAGATAAATTACACCCAGAAGAAATGATCATGCTCATCACCCAAACATTTGTACTGGGTGGAAATCGAACCCTCGACCTCCGGCATAGCAGTCAGGGTCACTAATCACTAGACCAAAAGGTCAGTCCAGTTGTGATAGATAGGTATGTGAGTTGTTTTCGTGTCCTATTCGCCAGAGTCGTGTGTTTGTGACTGGATGCTCCATCTCGTTTAGATCTTCAATTCCCATTGGTGACAGAAGAGAATATACTATATTTTTATTTAATCGGTAATTTATTCGATTATTTTGTATTTTATGAAAGTTACTATGAATAATTAACCGTATCGAATATAGTTAGGAATAACTGTAACGAATTTACTTTATTTCTTGTCCATTTTTCTGTTACCACATCACGCGTCAGATGTGGTTTCAGTTACGGTCGAAATTGGAAAATCGAATCAAAAGTAGATATTTACTTCAAATTGACCACTTATATACACTTTTGAATATTCAAATGACAGTCAGTCCAAAAAAAACAGTGAAGCTGAATTGAATGGCAAATCGTGTGTCGATCGGTCACTAGTTAAGTACTGCTCCGCTCCCGTCGGTCGTAGCATGATTTTATAGAGTCTTTATAAGTCAATGGAAAAAAATCAGAAAATATTTTCTCAAGGTTGCGATTGCGATTGCGATGCGATGCGACAGTCAAAAGATCACTGTTTTCATACAACCGGGTCATTATCGGTTATGAACCGATTATCACGTTGGATTGCGTTAGATGAAGTAACAAGCTTTTAAATTATTTTCGATGTCGACGATAGGCGAGTGGAAAAGGACCCTCTTAATTCATGAATCCCCAAGCGACCACCGGTGGCCGCGCATCTATTGTCTTACTATTGTGTCTCTAATTGACGGTATCTGAAGGGTTAACATTAATCTTTGAATACCGTAATTAGAGATACAATAAAAAGACAATGAGAGAGCGAAAGCCGTTCAAATATATAATATACCAAGTAGTTCCTGAGATTAGAATGATCAAACAAACAAGGAAACTCTAGCTTTATAACATTAGTATAGATGTGTTTTACGCAGTTTTGATGCCAAATTCAATTTAAGTTTACCATTGAATTATAAAAACCCGTATATCAATGAAGTTTACCTTATTACTTACTAAGAAAATTAATCATTAGTTCCTTAAAATTACCAACGAAAATGATTCCCTAATTCCTTGTGATATCTGCGGATCCATTCCGTATTTACCTACGTACAAACTTAAGGCGTATGGTTCCTAGAATATCTGGCCGAAGTTAAATGCACACAAACTCGTACTGCCACGTGCTTGGAGCTCCGATAACCTTTAGCCTTTAAAACCAGTTTCTTTGCATCTCAATCAATATATCGCAAAGGCCGGCCTCATTTAGCTGAAAATTTCAAAAAAAAATTGACATGTATAAGTGTTTTTTTAAACCTATTTGCAAAAATTAATACCATTTATCTTTATCATTTATGCCATGTACATTCTGAAGAACATCTAACTAGCTATTTTTTGTATATACACATTTTTAAACATCAAAGCCGTTTGAAAGAAGTAAGGAAAATAATCGAAAAAATATCATGTAATTACTTTTTTTTTTAAGTTCTGTAAGGTACATTTATTTATTTTATAATTATATACATCTTAACTATTAAATATTATAAATTAATAGGTATATACAAACTTACAAACACAAACGAGTAAAAAAGGCACAAATTACTTAGTTAAAAATTTTTTTTTAGACGAAAATATTAAATCGCACGATAAAATCACAAGTTGACAATGTTGTACATGAATCTATAATAAACATTTTTTTTTTCATACCTAGCCGTAGTCCTAGGAGTAGGCTTCAGAGAGCCACTGTTTTATAATAGCACTGCTTGGGCGCAAACGCCTTAAACATATTTTTTATCATCGAAAACCCGTTTTAATTTGAACGCATGACGTTCGATTATTTGTATATAGCTCCGAACATTGTCTGAGCAGCCTAGTCGCTCTCGAGACGTGTATTTAAGAGCTCGTACATTAAAACTTAATTTCGTTTTGATACTTATCGATTTTCTAGTCAATCGCATTAATGAACTAACTATTATTAATTTGTTCAAATCCATTATTAATGTGTTCTCCTAAAATGTTTGTGGTCATATGCTTGTTGTTTAGTGTAACTTTAGCGTCTAATTCAACACAAGAATCCATTGGTTTTCCTGAGGCAGAAGAGGATCCGAATCTAGTGAACAAAGATGTGAGTACGGGTTTAAGTTTCGTAAACAAGTTTCTTTTGAAGTAGGCAACTAAATAGGAATACGGTTTTCCTTGTGTGAAACATGTTTTTCTAAATTATCCTCTTATAATGGTGACTATGAAGGCAAGGCAGCGAAGATTTTTTGCTTTACGTTGTAGATGTTTTTTTGACAAAAAATTTACCACAACTTGATTTTATTTGTAACTGGATTTACAAGCAAGTTCATCTGTGTGTTCATACTTATAGTCGGTACTATTTAAGGAATAAATGTAAATATACCTACCTACATACGACTAGACATTAATCATGTGTCTAATAAAGATACTAAATGAGTGTCAGTACTAGTCGCGTCATCGTATCATTTTGTATCAAAGCAGTAAATATCTCGGATGACCTTCCATTGGCCGGCGCTCGTAGGTCATGGGTCTCTGATCCAAGCAGTCACGTTATTTATTCATAACTATTAGAGTCGTTCACATCAAAACTAAGATATGTTATCGATTTAATTTACTCTAAAGTTCGTAGAAAAAAGAACAAAGAGTAAAATTTTTAAATATTCGTAGTGACAGATCACGTCGCGGTCGTGTTTATCAACATTTATAATTTGTTAGTCCAACTACATAAAATAGTAGGTAACAACAAATTAGATATGGGTCATAGATGTGATATGTATGTAACAGTTTACAGGAAAAAGCTATTGTCACGGTCACGGTTGTAGATATTAATAGGTACTTACAGTTGAAAAAACGAGTTCAGTTCACCCTTGTGCTTTGATCACACGTACCGAGTAAACGGGCGAGACAGTGCTCTCGGCCGAGTACTCGATACGTGTAAACACAGCGCCGAGTGCTCAGCCGAGCGCTTATTTCTACAACTCGCTAACATCACTGTCTCGGCCGAACAACATTTTACTGTCTCGCCCTTTTACACGGTACCCGGTACTTTGTGATCAAGGCATTATAGTTTACCATAGTTCTATCAATGAAATCGAGTACAATCATAATCTATGAATCTTGCTCTCGATGTGACCTCGGTAATACCTACAAATATGCAGCCTCAAGGTATCAATCCCAAGGATGGGAACTCCTTAAAGTCGCATGAATGATAAAGAAGTTGGTTTTGTATCTTCTTTGAGTTTATCAAAACCAATTGGTAAAAACATCACTTAGCTAAGTAGTAGTAGTCGAAAGGGCCTGGGTTCACTTATGTAATTATGCAAAGACGGCACAGTTGGCGCAGTGGTTGAGCGATTGGCTGCTGCGCTGCTTCGCGGGTTTGATTCTCGCATGGAATAATGGCCTGTAGATAGCTGTTAGCGAGTTTACAGTTTCCATACAGAAAACCTTAATGAGGCAGAAGTTTAGCACGTGGAGATAAATGTACAACAAAACTCTTTTATTTTATTGATTGCATTTGACCTAAGTATCTCACCTGATCGTAAATGACGATGTGAATATACGATGGCACGAAGAAGTAACCTATTCAAACATGACTTAAAGACCTCCTGGCTGTAACTATCAGGAAATACAGACTCCGGCAGGGAATTCCACTCCTCTTTATAACTATAACTTTAAGGTAATAGTTTCTTTCTGGATTGGTTCTCAGAATAGCGTGATTCAGTAGTATTTCCTTGAGTAGGTTTAGTTTTGTGTAGTTACTCTGCGGAAGGTTGTTTTCTTTGGTCATATCACCGCTAAAGCCACATTTTATTTATTAATCATTTGCGTACCAATAATAGCGTCATAATATAAACACCTATATATAGCACCTACGTATTTATTTTATTCGGTTTTCCCAAGTGTAACGAGTAAACGTGTTTAACGCACACACTTGCACAATTTTGTCATTTTTGTTATTTTTTTATGAGTTCTGTGAACTTTTGTGGCATTAATCCAAAAACTCGTTATTACGAAACTGCAATCTTTCGATTGATATCATCTGTTTTGTGTCGATGAATATTAATTTTTACAACCCAACCAAGTAGGTGCTTTTTTGCTTTTTTTTTCGGTTTGAAAAGTCATCCAATGACAACCCCTGCTCTTGGGTGCAGCGGGAGATAGTGTCAGACTCTTACTGAGTAAAACCCCACCCCGTTCCTTCTAGCCTCTTTATACTAGGGCTCAAGCTTCCTTTCGGATAACCGGATAACCTGGCCCCAGTAGGCTACGACCCAGGTGGGGCCCTCCTGTTGCTGACAACTCCTTGTGCGCGCTGTCACCAAGTAGGTGCTAATCTTCACTTACTTGGTTGGGTTGTGAAAGAAGATTAGTTGTTTGAAGATATCTAAACTCGTTAAAAAATAAAAGATCCGTTTTGACATTTAAGAAAGACCTCAGAATGTAACTTGGAAAGAAACAATAGAATAATAATTAATTATATATGTGTATAGTGTTTTAAAAATATAATAATTTTTTTTGGTGCATTAAATAAAGTGATGGAATATATTGCGAGTAGTCTTTTCGCATAAAAGTCAAAACGGGCCTTTTATTTTTTGGCCACATTAGTTATAGTTTTTGTAAATAGCACTAATAGGTAGGTACACTTTTGTCATTGACGTGCACGGGACATCTCGGCACTATAATGACACCATGCTTTACTCATAGTGCTCACGACAAATTCCCATCTTATTATCCTGTAATTCATCAGTGCCAAGATAGGATTTAACAGTTTTTCTTTAACTGAAAGAAAATAACAAATGTTATGTAAATAGGTGCTTAATTTTTAGTAAATTAAAAAAACAACACTGCACTAACCTAACTCTTTCGGGATAATGTTGTAATGGGAAAAGTATTCCCAATATATTTTCCGGAAAGAAGTTAAAATTCTATTTCAAACTAGCAGACCCATCAGAAGTTGTCCTGTAATAATTTCTGAGTTCGCACATAAATTCTACGTATAAAAAATCATTTATAGTAAAAAAATTATCCATTAAAACATTATTCCAATTTTAAAATTGAGAAAGCTTTTGACAGATGGATCCTGTCCAACAATATTTTTTTGGAGTCTTCGATATATTGTTAAAAAAATTCTAAATTGGTACCTAATCTTAGTATAGTTCCCATTGAACGTGGCAATGCTACTAGTCTTCTGTTTTCTATTTTGTATCAACATAATGTCTGCGTAGTTACTTAATATTGCACACATTTATAAGGCATTTATATACATGTGTATTATGTTGTATTGTTGTTGTTTTTACTCGACTGTTT
The DNA here is from genome assembly GCA_949319445.1 of Mythimna lalbum. Lineage (NCBI taxonomy): Eukaryota > Metazoa > Arthropoda > Insecta > Lepidoptera > Noctuidae > Mythimna > Mythimna lalbum. The sequence goes on from OX439363.1 coordinate 8,975,930, forward strand.
CCGCTCCTAGAGCAGTCTCTTCGGTGGGACTGGAGTTGGCCCCGCCGGTCCGCTTTGGTTTGATATACGAAAAATATTTCCAGCCCGTTCTAGCCATCTTATTGGGTGTATAACATCTATGTACTTTACTAACAATTTAATTATTCTTTTCCAGAACCGCCAGCCGGTGTACATCCCATCGATGTGTCCGGAGAATGAGCTGTATTACCCAGGAGACCAGAAGGATGACTGGATATGTGACTGCAGACCAGGTGAGAACTGTCAAATATATATAATTAGCTAAATTACCAGCTGATATAAGGTTCCCGATATGAGGTTTAATAAAAAAACACCTACTCTCGGAAAACCACTATTACTCTCATTCTGGGATAGTCATAAATATTGCGATTTAATAATAACTAATTCAACTGATTTTTTTCAGCATACCTGTATCATCCAAAGTCAGACAGGTGCTGGCCAGCCTACAGAAAAGGTCCCTGCCAAGATGGGGAGTACCTGCTACTAACAGCAGACTCAGCAATCCCTATTTGCGAAAAGAATCCGTGTAGCGTTGACAGCTACGTGTATTTCAACGGAAGGTGTGAACAACTGGCCACGAGAGAGCCTTGCAGGCACATGTGGCCCATCCCTGCAGCTTTGGCTGTCAACTCCACTAGCTTATCTGTCACCTGTGAGAAAATGAACCTTGAGTCTAGGTTCGGAGAAGACAGCCGACCCCTCGTCCGTCCGGACTGCCCACCAGGCTGCAAACGAAGTATTACCGCTAAATGTGTTCCTATTTCCGGATAATGAATAATTATTTTAAGTTTAACTCTTAAGTTTCACGACCATAAATACCTTTACCTAATTATGTGTATTTCTTTTTAGAAAAACAATTAGCAGCAACAATTTTAAAACAGCAATTTTTATAATCATGCATAAATTCGCGCGCTTGTCACGCTAAATTTCATGTGGCTGCAAAAACTCAGTTTAATTCCCAACTTGTAACCGGTACTATGAATGCGCGTGTGAAACATGCGAGTAGATTTTTAAAAGCTATTATAGAATAGGGGAATCAATATTCACTTCGTTGATTAAGTTACAAATCCCCCAAAAGTTGTAGCGACATGGTAATATCCGCCTAACCTTGCACGGTATGGCACGAGCTCGGCGCCGGCGGCAGCGCGGGTCTCGCGCTATGGCAACCAGCGGGCGTCCCTCGTGTAGCCATGGCGACTCTGCCGTCATTGTGCCACACCATGTCCCTGTCATCGGCGTTTATTTACCAATTACCACAATGGACATCGACGTGGCCGTCTGCACGCACGATTATCGACAATCCTCATGATACAATCGCTACCCAAACGTCACCCCACCTCTCAGTTTTATTGGGTTTCATTAGTAGAAGCTAGTCGTAGCAGTAAGTGCTCGGAAGGTTAAGGTTGATTGACGGCTCGGTGGAAAGTTTGAAACATTTCCCAAGTGAAAAGTGCACCTTTCTAGAAAGTATTCCACGTAAGAACATGCAGCTGAAATGTGGTAAGTTGTATAATGACCTAGCTAGTTAATAAAATTAGAGTGCATGCAAAAAAACAAAGGAAATAAAGTATGGTATGAATTATGTCAACTGTATTAAAAAGCTTTTAAATTTTTTACTGTTTATTTCTAGTATTAAAGTAAAAGCAATAAACCTGGTTCTTAAGTGGTGTAGTGTAGCTTCAGTGGGCAGCGCGACGGCTGATCGTTTAATTTCCATATAATCGCAAGCGGAGTCGAGCTTGCTCCTATCGCGATTGATCGCTGACCCATATTCCCGGCTGGCACAGTGGCCACTGACCACCACAACATTCTACTCACCCTCATTAACTTACTTGACTGATGTACGACCTTCGCCGATTTTTTATTTGTTGTGGCAGCCAGCCGGAATGTTATTTCCTCTCGTTTGGCAGATTACTTAGCTGATTAAGTCAAGGGAAATGACGATAGGAAATATTGCTTCAATAAACCGTAATACGATTTATTTGCCAAACTAACGTGGCTTTGTGGAGCTGCTTGATTTCATATTGAAGTTAATATTTTAGAGTTACAGTAGGAGTAGCATCTACAGAACTTGTTCTAATCACTATTTTTAATAGATTAGAATCTAATCTATAAAAATAAAAGGCTCGTTTTGACATTTGTATATTTTGACTACCTAGCTGCTTGTCCGGTGTAGTGTAGCTAAGACCCGTAATTATTATTTTATCATTTCTTTCAGTTTCGTTCCAAGTTACATTCTAGGGTTTTTCTCTAATGTCAAAACGGGCCTTTTATTTTTTAAAGATAAACTCGTTAAAAAATAAAAGGCCTGTTTTGTATTCTAAAAATATCATAAGCAAATGCTTAGTATAACACCGTGTTCTTGTAGTGTTAACGAACGTGGGGGCTAGGCTACCACCTCGAAAGCTACCAATGCATGTTATAAAGTCTATGTTTCATAATAATTTACATATAATTAACGTTCAAGTCTCAACTTTTAAATGCTTAATTATGCATTTTCGTGAAAAACGTCTGAAGTCTAAGTTTTATGGAATTGTTTTGAGATTTTATAACTGCTTGTAAAAGTTATTTTATTAAGATTGTTTAAAATGCAAATTTTCATTTTAATTGTATATAAAAATCTTGAAAATTATGCAATCTTAAATTGCATAAAAAAAAGTACATAAATCTGTACCTACGTAAGTTTGATTGTAATAACATTGGGATGTCATCGAGTGCGCTCGAGCCGGTTGTCCAATATAAAAAGTGAAACTCTCCAAAGCGGTTATTACTTCATGCAATTTGCATGAGAGAGTTTTTCTGTCTAAATACCTAATCATTTATTTAATTTCTACCCAAGAGATCGTAGACCAATGATAAACACATGAAGCACTTTCTCCTCAATCACGATATTGTGTTGTACAACTCATAGTCATACAGGATGTCTTTGATATCGACGTACAAACAAATATCATGGATCCAGTACATGATTTTGGACCCTCAGTGGAAGAATTTATCATTGGTTGTTTCCTATTTTTTTTTAATCTTTACGATTTTTAATTTAAACTGTATAAACTCGTTATTCTAAAATATTTAGTGAAAAAAATTAATGTATTTAATTACTTTTAAAATGAATAATTTCATCGGGATTGTGTTACAATCCCAATGACATTACCTATTCATTATTCATCATGATAATATAATGTAAGCACAATAACGATTTTATCTACTATGATAACTTTTTAATTAATTCATTTATAATTAACATTTTTTTTTAGTTTTTTTAATAAAAATATCATCGGGGTTGGTTAGAAAGTTCAAATAACGACTTTACATAGTTGAAATTTTTTTTTAAAGTTCAGTTTTTTTACGAAAAAGTACAGTACTGGGGAGTCCAGAATCATGTATTGGATACGTGGTATTTGATTGTGCGCCGATGTCAAAGACAACGTGTATATTATGGGTTTATACCAGACTTATAAAACAAAAGCCACTAATTGCTCTATAGCATGTTACTGTAGATCGTATATTCGTAGGCGTGCTTGGTCCTACTCGTACATACGGTGAAGTATTACCTAGAGGCTACTCGTTCACTGCAGCTGTAACGCCCGGCCTACCCGCACTTTCCACTGACTGACGCGTCAGGCTTGACACTTCGCACACGAAGGGAAAAGTAAACATGGCGAGGAACCAGGTCGACACACGGCCTACTTCGCTATATATTTCCCCCTATTTAAATATTGGCAGAACTGATATAGTGAAGAATTAAATCGTTAAAACAACTTGTATCGTATCTAGTTGTATGTGACCTCAGTCTGAGGGATTGCTAAACCCAATTTTTAGGAGAAATCTACAGAATTATGCAGAAAAACTTCCTTCTTCCAAGGCCCACCTGAAAATCTCTAAACACTATACGAACTCAGGTAGGCCGGTGTAAATATTAGTCGGATAATGGTACCTACTTACTCTAATGAGTCCTATAGATGGTCCTATTTTGGCACAGCCTTATGGCCCACGATTTAACTTTTTACTTCTTTTTCTTTCTTTACCCAATTCGACTGTGGAGTTACGTTCCAAATTAATGGCTCACCTCTTGTCGTGCCCTTTGGGTGACAACATCTTCACTTCTAAAGACATTATAATTAATGGCAAATGCTGACGTTTTTATTGTGATTGAATTCTGGTAAAAAAATGAGATGGAATAATTCTGATAATGATGCCAGTCTTCTGGGCACGTTTCCTGATGACGTGTAATGGAGGTCGAGTACCTACCTACCAACCTACCTAATTCTAGCGCCTTTTGAGCTTGAGAGCATCTTTAGGTATAAGGTAGGTACATATGTTCTACTACACAGTCCTAACTGTGAAGTGTTCAATGTAAATATGTAGATATTATTTAAATTTCTTATGTTCATAATATTATTATTTACTTTCAATAAAATTATGGATTAATTGATACGACGAAGAAAAAGGAAGAACCGCAAGCACCCAACTGTTTATTTATTTAATTATATCAAAACACCCTAACAGACACGTCCAAGGCGATGCTATATTTTCACTTAAAATAAATAGTTAATAACTGTTTACTATAAATTATTAATCTAGACCTTTTTCAATAATATTTTGACAAACGGCAGATTTTGACCAAATTATTGCCTCACGACAAAACGGACAATCTTTAGGAGTCAAAAAGAACAGAAGCTAAAACTGTAAATAGTTGTTTTTCATTGTACGTCTACATTCACGCAAAGTGTTCTGCATTTTCTATAAGTTAAAGTAAACTTATTGATTAGTTGAAGTAAACTGAAGATTATAGAATTAGATATTTGCTTAGATCGCAAACATCCGGTCAACTTATACATAGTACCCACTTTTATTTCCTCGTTGCATCTATATATTTATCTGAATTTGATGTAATGGCTGCAAAAAGTTAAAAGAACCTTCATAGCATGAGTTATCTCTTTACAATGATATCATTCATTGCTGTAAAGCACGTCAGTACGTAAATAGGTTCACAGCCAAGTCTAGGCGGGCTGAAAATAAAATTGTAGGCATTGCTTTAATTATAATTTACAGGCCTGACTTTTTACAACATGGCTGCCCCTTTTCAGTTAATATTGGGGGCAGTGGGTCAACTCTACTTCAGATCTAAGGAAATTACGAAAAGGCACGAGAATGATTTTAAATACGTCCTTGAAGGTTGCGTGAGAGGGTAGCAAGTAATTTTGCGTGTAATTTGGGCGTGAAGTAGGTATTCGGTAGGTCAAATAGTAACATTTATGTTTCATGTATATCATTAAAAGTTTATAGGTAAATAAATACAAAAATAAGTACAAAAACAATTAGTGGAATGCTGATAAGGGTTAGTGGGACGTTTGTGGTTTGATATGTTTCCTGTATATGGCGTACTAATGGGTTGAGGAGTGATAAAGCTAATTAAAATTTGTTATTTAACGCATATTTGGCGAGTTAAAAATAACTTGCTTACCTATATGGAGATACTAGAAAAGCAGAATAGGCGCTTTGAATAACAAATCAGTCAATCAAAGCATTTATTTCTAATAAACTATTTGCAGACACATTTTATTTTTATTACAAGTTTTATTAGGTTAATTCGTAAGTCGGAACCGTTACTATTGGGTCACCACTACCTATTCACCTGTCGCGGGTTCAAACCAAGCCGGACGCATTAGTTTGTGTAATTTATTTCATCACCTTTACTCTCAAAACGGTGAATAACATCGTGAGGAAACCGACATGTCCTAGAACTAAAAATTCGAAGACATTTGACATTCACCAACCTGCACTGGAGACTGCACTATCCTGGAGAAGAGGCTTAATTCCCAGTAGTGGGAACATTACAAGGCTATTATGCTTATGGTTTATACTTATTACATTAATTTATCTAAGTCACGGCTAAGTAGTAACAGCCAAACGGGTCGATCCCCAACACTTTCTGAGGTCGGTCTGTCGATGGGTTCATCCATCTAATCATACTGAGATTCCTCCGTGCCCGGACAGCTCGTTAACGGATAGTCTGCTGAAACCAGAAAAAATTGATACCCAGTCTCTCCAAGGGGTACCCATTGTGTTACTCACTTAGGTACTGGTTTGTGGAGGTCTTCTTCTTCTTTTCGATTCGATGGTAAACTCGTTAAACTGTTTGGGCACAGTACTTGACTATGTTAACTATGTATCAAATCCACCAATGTGCAGGTGTATGAGCCCTTGGGGCACTCTAATGTGTGGCTCATGTTTTGAACAGGGTCCATACCATACGGGTTTATAAAATCCCATTATGCCATGTTGTGTTTATTTTGATGTTTGGGGAGGTCTGATTGGTAGTCGTTCCATTATCATGTAAAATACTGGTAGGTATTCAGTTTTTTTTTTTAAGATGGTAAAACATCCAATGACTTCTCTGGGGTGAAGCGAAAGAGCGTTACTGACTTACTGAATATAACCAAACCCATGTTCTTTCTTTGCTCAGAAATTCCCCATGCTATACTAGGTAAATGTGATTTTCAGAGATCAATCAAAGCTTCGGTAGCCAACCAGCACTGATTTCGCACAAACCACAAACGTTTTAAAGTAACGACTCAGATAATGGGTAGTTTAGCATCGTCGTTGACACGACATGTCGGAACTGCCTGTTCACGTATTCAAGGTCTAAGTGCAGAACTTGAATACTGTTCATTGTCACTGAGGACGTACGACGTTACTAACTGGGCGCTTTTACTAACTAGATATCTTTCAGGCTTTAGTAACTTTGTGGCGTGAGCGAAGTGGGCCTTTGCCCACGACCTACCGCCCAAATGGAACTCGCACAAGCCAGAGCTCTTTAAGAATAATTATAATATAATCTACACGAATATTATAAAGAAGGAAAATGTGTATTTTTGGCGATTTAAAAAATTCTTTCACCATTAGAAAGCTACATTCATCCTGAGTAACATAAGCTATATTTGTTGCCCGTGTGAAGTGAGGACGGGCCGCTAGTATATAATCTAATTGATAGGCTCGCGTTTGACCACTATTTCCCTAGATGGTAAGCGACGATGTGACCGAACACTGGAGCCGACCCCAGCCAACGCCTGTGTGCGAATCCTATAGAGCGTTACAACTTTTTTCCGTATGGAAACAGGGGGTCAATTCTAACAGTGTAAAACTAAACAACAGACATAAGTATTATCTTAGCAGATTTTACCGATGTGGGTACTTATCTTCCCTCCTCCTCCTTGCTTCGTATTCCTCAATGTTAAGGTACTTATCTTAATTCAACTATAAAGAATTTGTTGTGGTGTACAAAAATATCTTTAAAAAATCGGCGCTGGCATCTCATCCGGCGCTCCTTATGCCTTAGCGCCTGTGTGCGCTGCGCACTTCGCACATATGGGCGGCTCGGCCCTGGTTGCGGCAGTCGCTGTCTCGTTGTCGAATTTATGAAAGAAAAAGGCCTCGCTAATGTGCCTTTGCCCACGTCTAAATTAGTCCACGCTACGCTTCTGGGGCTGAGAGATTGTTCGAAACAGTTACAGCAGCATTGAAATGCAACGGGAGACTGAAGGAATACAAGGAGGAAGTTTTTAATCAGTAAAAGTCTGACAAATTATCTCCCTCCAACCAGTGCGGGAGAAGATACAAACAGTCACACAGTCCGTGTCAGAAGCAGGGTCCAAGCCAGTGATGGATACGGCTCCAGAGACAGAAACCTCACGATGTGAGCCGTATCGAGAAGTACAAAGTAAACCATTTCGAAGGAGTTTAATAACAAACACTTTTACTAGAGATTTTTATATAAGACTAGCTTTTACCCGCGGCTTTGCTCCCGTCAACTGAGTACCTACCCTACCCTACCTACCCTACTCTACCCTACCCTACCCTACCTACCCTACTCTACCCTGCCCTACCTAGCCTACCCTACCCTACGCATTTATTTTTGCTTTTAAACCTCCCCTGTATGTTGGTGAACAAAAAAAAAATCGGACCAGCCATTTTCGAGTTTAAGCGAGAATAACGAACAGTAATTGATTTTTATATATAGAAGATTAATCGAATATGTACATCAAATCGTATGTCATAATTATGATTACGTCGAATGAGCAAATTGATTACTGTAATAATACAATTAGTAGTTATTAAACAAATGGCTTGTCGATTAACAGTAAACAACTAATTATCCACACGAAGGCTTGATCTATTAGATTACCGCAGTATAGGTGTTGTGCGACCAGTTCTATAAGGAAGGATGTTGTTTTGGATTCTCAATTAAATATTTTGAACTGGTTATCCTTCACGAGGGTCAGATTTTTTTTTTGCATAACCAACCAAAAATAGTTTTAAATAAATTACCTAAGTCTTGCATAGCAACCTGATTAGTTGAGGACACTAAGGCTCCTCGCCCACTACGACTTTTTGTAGCGCGACAGCACCGCCACTAACGCACGTTAGTCGCATTTGCAAGGGCTATAGACGCACTACAGCTCCGTGACTGTATCGATGCGAACGCACTACAGCATCGTCGCTATAAAAAATCGCCGTGGGGAGAAGGCCTAAATAGAGATTCTCTCTTTTTTTTTCGTTGGGAAAAACATCTAATGACATCCCTCGCTTTTGGGCGGAGCGGGAGATAGTGTCAGACTTTTACTGACTAAATACCCATCCCGTTCCTTCGTGCCTTCATACCGGGGCTTGAGCTACCTTTCGAAACTAACCCTGGCTCCAGTAGGGTTTGACCCAGAGTTGAGATTCTCGCTTCAATTTTCCGCCTAGTAATGATGACTTTGAAGAATTGTATTAATCCTTAAATGTATCAACAATACACCAAACATGAGCCAATATTCCAATAACGCTATTGATTAAGCAAGTTCCTTGAAAACTTTTATCAAAGGTGAATCACGCGCAAAATCATCTGGAACTCGCAACGTAAATTATGTTAGCATGATTAGAATCAGCGGCTCAGCGCAGGGCGGGCGGTGGCGGCGCGCGGCGGCGTGGCGTGCCGACCTTACGTCACGCATCGCGAGCCAACACCTCCGCTACTTACACCCTCTTCGAAGTTTAAAGTACTATAGTTTGATATATGGACGTTGGGATGTAAGTTGTCCAAACCAACTAGGTTTTCGTTTAGGAAGCGGTGAACGAGCGAGTGAATCCTGCGCTGTTTTACATAGCCAAGTTTGTTAAAGTCCGATCTAACCCTTTTTTTTCTATGGGAAAATAATCTAATGCAATCCCCCGCTTTTGGGCGGAGCGGGCGATAGTGTCAGACTTTTACTGACTAAAAACCCACTCCAGTTCCTTTGTTGCCTTTCGTACCGGGGCTGAGTTACCTTTCGGAGCTAACCCTGGCCTCAGTAGGCTACAACCCAGCTGGGCCCCAACCGTTGCTGGCAACTCCTTGAAGCGCGCGGGAACAGTGCGCGCCGTCAACGACTTGGGCTCGGTTCGGATAGTTAAGTTACTGGACGGTCGGACAGCGAGCTACAAGTCCGATCTAACCCTTTGTTTTTCCTCAGTGGCTATTCATGAGCATTTCATTTATTTTTTTTGGTTTTGATGCCTTTTTTATTTTTTTGAACTTAAATTGAAAGTATTTAATTTAAATTAAATCATCTACAAGCGCTTTTGGATTGCCAGGTCGGTGAGTCAGCTGTGGGAACATTTGAAAGAGTTACCAAAGTTACCGTGGCCTGAGAACGCAAAGGGCAAATAAACTTATGTTCCATAGATAGGTTTTAGTCGGTGAAAGTCTGACGACCTCTCGCCCCACCGGGCGGGAGAAGTCATTTGAAAATTCCAAACAAAAAAAAAATTGTCCGTCAAAAACATAAAACCAGTTGCACTTACCAAGGCATAGATCTTTATGGTTAAGAATGTGCAAAATACTCTACGGACACGTCGTTTTTAAATCAACTACGTAGTAACTAGTGGGTAGCTTACTTTGATTGAAGCCAGTTTAACTTATATAACTTATTGTGGTGTAAAGTTCAGGTGATTAAAATCACAATTGTGAGCTTTTTTATTACTCCGGGAGGTTAACATATGGACGGCTGTTTAATATTGGCCAATGGTAGGACGCCCAGCCACACTAATGTCAAGCGATATTTCACCCGGCTCAGGTGGATGAAGGCAAAGACAACTTTCTTCATAAATAAAACTTTTAATTATACAGCGACGCTCTTATATTCGTGGTGTTAACAATATTTACGGCTGCCGTGATTGTCCTAACTTTTGACATTATACATAAGCACATAGGCATAATATAAGCTTACCATAAGCTTACTAATGACGGTAGGGACACGCAATATTTGTACACCCTGTAGTTCAAGGACACAGTGATTCAGATCTAGCTCTTATTAGCTTTTTTTGAAGGTTGACAAAGAAATATACTTAGCTGTTAATAATAATTATGGTACTTTTCATTTTGTCGCAGTTTGTTAAGTAAAAAAGTCAAAGCAAACAAATTAGATCGAAGATAAAATCTAGCAAATAAAAACCAACACTTGTAATACTCGTATTTACAGTAACAGCAAAAGATATTAATCTTAACGGCAATCAGATCCAAGTCTTTACGGTATAGGGGATTTATTTCCCATTACTAGGTTAACCCAAGTTAACTCAACTAGTCGAATGGTTTGTGGGCATCTAACTTCTTACTGTAATAAATTTATTCGAGACACGACATCCATATGAAAAATAGGTTTCACCGACCCTTTTCCGGAAATATTTATCGGAACAAATGATGTCAATGTGTCAATAGCATTCAAACGCCTGATGGCTGTATAGCTACATAGGTACATGCCAAGTTACAAGTCGTCTAAGACCGTATAACAGTCGGAAAACGGTGACCTGCTTTGAGCACGTTAATAGATTAGGTGTTGGGCGGGCGGGCGTTGCGTGGCGCCCACCGCCCGGCGCCTCCTCTGTCCGAGCGGGCAGCGCGCGCGAGGGCCAGTCGGAGGCTCGCGCCCTCCGCGCCCGCTCGCGACCGCGCCACACCACACATGGCGCCGCGCTAACCTTTGTTATGGACAAGCGCGCCACCAGCGGCCGGGGCGAGCCCATCCCGAGCATCCTCAAGAAACCTAAGGGCCGCCACAAAGGGGACCTCGTGGACAAGAGCACCAAGATCAAGCGTGAGAAGGTGGAGGGCTCCAAGAAAGGCGGAGATGTGACAGCGCCGCTGCAGCAGGGGTGCTCTCCGCTGATGTACGCCTGCCAGCAGGCTGACTACAAGGCAGTCGTCGATATACTCAACAAGGACGTGAGTTCATTGGCCGCTGTCTCTTAGGGACGAAAGAGTTCACTTGGAATGATTCACATCATTGACACCAAAATCTTAGCTGAATGTAACGCATGGTGCTTTATAGATGTCTCATTCCACAATTTCGAATACATCAGTCTCATAAATTATTGGTCTGTAAACTGGAAGTTTATCGTCCATGAAATGGACTAGCGTACTTGTAATGTTTTATGAGCTGAGCACGCGATGTTCCTCGTCCTCGATCGCTTCACTCCTGTCTGTAAACAACAAAACAACCCTATTGGCGCTTGCCCACTGCGCTCTCAAACACTTCCTCCGTGTTTTACAACAATTAGCTGTCAAGACACCGTGTCATTACAAACTCATTATGTAGGACAGGATGCTATTTGTAGAAACATCAAGTCAATAATTATTACCTAAACGCACGATTGGTTTTACAAAGCAATTGACTGATAAAACCAACACTACTAATGGTTTTAATGTAAAGAAAATTACGACACTGTAAAGGTTGACAATTCCATGGAATCAGAATGCTTTGAAAGAAATGCAGTAGGAGAGCGGCGCGACGGCGAAGCAGAGGGTGCAGGGGGGCAGTCAATCAATAGGTTTAGAATTGACTGGCACAATAGAAGGAGCCTCACAACACACATGCACGGCAACCGTGACGATTACAATCGGTTGTCTGGTAACACGACACGTGCCGTAACCCTCCCTCACCCCGCTAACGACTCATGTCGAAAAACCGTTCATGTTCACTAAATAGACGCCTATTCTTCGAAACCCCATTGTTTAATTAATCATATTTCACTTTTAGGAATATACACGCTTACTTTCATAATTCACAACAATCTATTTACATTTTCTTTTACACTTTGGACATCAAAAACAACAGAAAAAAAAGTGTCTTATTTACGACTATGCTGTGTTATTAGATACACGAGTTGTTAATTTGTTTTTGATAAAGCAATACATCCTGCTGATGTTGATTGCACTGATGATGATGAAGTCATTTTCGTGTAACAATGCTATAAAAACTAAAGGCAATTTTGAAACTTGTAATTCTTGTTCGACCAGCTCAATTTAATGTTTAAATGTCGAAATCTATATGTATAAAATGGTAAGGATATTTTTAGAAATTATTTAAAAATGTTTAATCCTTATTTGCAATATTACAACAGCATCAATCATTCATCCATGTGTAGAATATAAATAACTAGGCATCACATTAGCCTTGTACGGCACTCGGCTATCAGTAGGTACCCATTATGAAGTGGCATCTGAATTCAGTGGTCTAAATCTTGGAGTGGATGAAGTCACGATGTCTAGATTTATTTTTGGTTGATTGTGCAACGTATCAAATACTGGCGAGACCAAAAAGTTGATACAGTTTGCCGGCAGCGACAATAGTTGCGTCACCACACCGATATGGTATTCCAATGCAGTATAGCTCTAAGTAACCCTTACCTGATTATCCATACCACTATCATAGTCAATAGTATTACAATAATATTGTAGCAATCATCTTAAAAAAATACATATTTTTTTCAACTATATCAAGATTCTACGCCCTTCATTCATCTGGTTTAGGCTGAAAAGTCGTCACAGTATCATCAATAGAACCTGGTGTTACAGCCAGCATCAGTTCGCGTCCGTGACCGAGGGCTGCGCTGCGCGCTGCACTACTGCGCGTCAAGTGGCGCGGGAGCGTCCCAAGCTGCGCGTGCGGCCTGCGCTGACCGCGTGCTGATGGCTGCGCCGGCCCTGGCTGACGCGCGCGACGCCGACGGCCTGACACCGCTACACCTCGCCGTCGTGCACGGCAACGTACCTCTAGTGCAGACGCTGCTTGCTGCAGGCGCTGATGTGAACGCAAGAGACGATGAGCATCATACTGTTGTTCATTGGGCTACTGGTGAGTTACTTTCAGTTATGGCAGGTAATCTTACGAGGGTTTCACGGACACCTGGTTAGAAATCCAGCCGACTTATAGTTGTAATTATTTATTAATCAGACAGGTACCATATTAAAAATAATAAAGAAGTATTTCGATGGATGAAAACTAAAAGAAACAACTTGCAAAAATCACGATACACCGCTACCATTCCTTTGTAGATACAAAGAAAGATAAACTATCCAACAAAGAATCATTTAGTTCAGCAGGCTGTTGCCCCTTCAGTGAAACAGATGGTGGGAGTGAGTCGTTATCTAAGGCGTGTCACTCGCGGCGCAGCAGCGTTGCCTTCGCGGCTATCATCAGAAGGCGCGCCGCACGCGAACCAATTAGTTACCCACCGCAGTCGTGTCAATCATGTGCCAGCTATGAAGTTATTTGTCGCTGCTTTCTCGTTATTCTGACACTAAGGTTTATTAAATCACAAAACTTTGCAATTTGGAGTTATAAAAGGGATTACTTATAGTTGTTTCTTGCTGTTACGAGTATTTTACCTGATATAGAAACTCACCGCGTACCGGAAGACGTAGTGCTGGAAAGCCTACTACAAGGTGGACCAATGACCTGGTAAGGGTTGCAGGAATCCGCTGGATGCGAGAAGCATAGGACCGTTCATTACGGCGACACTTGAGGGAGGTCTATGTCTAACAGTGGACGTCTTTCGGCTGCAATGATGATGATGATAGAAAGCAATGTGTGAAGTGCAATTTAGCTTCACTTTTCTTGGACTGACCGACATTTGACTATTCAAAAGTGCCTGCATATGGTCTATTTGAAATAAATGCTTTGATTTTGATATATTTTTTTAAAGTCAACCAAATACAAGTATAGCAAGGAAATTGCAGAATTATACAAATTGTAAGCAAATGCTTTATAAATAAATAAATAATTGCTGTAGTGAATTACTAGCAGCATATAATCCGCGACCTCCAACTTCGTGATAAATGGCTCGGATTGGTCACCATGAACTTAATTTACATTTTATTGAGCTGGCAGCCCAGTTTGGTCAGCTCCCACCCCAGATGTCCTTGTAACCATAGGTAGTTCCACTACTTATAACGGTCTCAAGATCTTTATCGCAGCTATGTTCTTAATAAGTTTAAATTTTCCAGCTGCTTTTTGCTGGTAAGAATCGTTCAGAAAATGTTTCTTGGTTTGGTTGTGTCTGACCAGTACTTAGAAAAGGGTTGAAACTACTGGACACGGTGAATTAAAGAACTTTTTCAATACGCTTATTCGAAAACTTGCTATCCTATCCCATCGCTTTTAGGCACGCAGTTGACTGTTTTCCGCACTAGTACAAAAAAGTACGTGTGTCGCCCCCGTCATAATTTATTACATTTATCGCATCAGGCTGGGCGCGCGTCAACCAACACTAGTCGTAACTGTATTGAAAAACTTCGTTTGATACACGTGCAAAGTTACTGTAGGCGTTGGCTCCATAACACACTCGCCTACGGCCTGTGCGAATTCCTCGGTCGCAATAACAAACTTTGTGCACTTGTATCAAAATCTACTATTAGGTACGCAATGTAAAAAACCAAGATATGCTAACGAAACCGTCAAGAATTCTCTTTCGCCTAAGCAAGGTGAAAGTATGAGTGAAGAACACGGACATGTTATAAATGCTATTTCAGCGCAAGGTTGCATAACATAAGATGGCAGCTAGGTGTGTACTGTACATATATGCAAGTCGGAGATCACGACGACATGCGAGGTCACTCCGTCTTCCGTTCCTTGTGAGTTGTGTGACGAGTACAAACGGACGTCCGTCAGTTTCTGCCGTTTCTTATATGGAAATGAGGAGAAAACAAACATTACAGTTTGTCGCACAATCGATTTTCCAGTCTTTTAAACATGAAGGCAGTTAATTATTCAAGAGTCGTAAAGCTACCATGAGGATACGCAGACCTTATTCCCAGACTGTAATGACGTGTCGTACCAATGATATTTAAATAAACAGATTTGTTATGAGCGCGCACTCGTGAAGACTCGAAAGGATCCTAATTGGGATCCTTGTCTTTAGGCGTCAAGCATCGGTTCTAGTCAAACGCGCTTCTACGAAATTAAATAAAAAAATGCCTTCGGTGTGTTTAGAAAGTGTACCAATTATATACCAAAGTAAATAAAACACAGGGGATCTCATACCACAAGTACTGCCGCTGCTGTGCGGAACACATTTTTCGATTGATTTGTGAGTGTAGTGTACAACATGTCTGTTTATTAAAATGTCATTGTGTCGTACAGTTAAAGTAAAGCGCTATTCGAATGCCGCATTGTTATAAGCTATCATAGTGGATGTGTAGCGGGGACGGGGTGGTAGCCTAGTCTATATTTTAGGGGGAAGTGGGCTGACCGGTCCGATGTTATTGAGCGGCCAGCAAGGTCAGGCCCTTGAACCTTCTCGGAACGCAGTCCGGTATCTAGAACTAGGTTTTTCAGTTATTTTGTGCTGAAAGGTCGAGTCTGACTGATTGACGAGTAATGTTTTATGCAGGTCAAGTAGACATGTAAGGCCGAGGTTGGGCGGACGATATCGCTCGTTCTGATAATTGTTATCGTGGTTAATTAATGTACTTACTGTTGTTATTTACGACTAAATATACCAACGCGTGTTAGATCACGTGAGGGATTTTGTTAATGTTTTGCAGTAACTACAAATTCAGTTACAGTTTATATATTTGAATACGCTTACTCGGAAACCTACTCTTATTCCGCTTTCAGGAACAATGTTTACTGTTTTTCGCACTATATCGGTAAAGTGCGCAAGTTCGCTCCACTATTATTGACTGTATTTAACGTATCAGGCGGGGTGCTAAGCGCCCCCACGAGTCGCGCGTCAGCCTCCTTCTTATATCGTCATGAAACTTCTTTTAATATACGTGGAAATTTATCACTGCTGCTTATGGAGCAGAGATATAATACCCTCGCCTACGGCTCGTGCGAATTCCACTTCAGTCGCAATGACAAACTTTCTCTACTTGTATTATTATTTATTATTATTTTGAAGAAAAGGGGCTATGCATCTCCCATAGTGTAGGAGATGTAGTCACTGCGACCTAAAAGATCTATTGTGACTCGCCACCTTGTTAGAGTAACTCTTTTAGCCGGGAGGCTTCCAGGAAGTCTAGAATACTCCTAGCTTTGAGAGTTTTAATCTCCTCCGGGCGAATAATGTGTCGACCCAGATGGATACTCCGTTTGTGGATAAGGGGCCCACATTCACACAACAGGTGCTTAGGCGTCTCCCTCTCCTGATTACAGTACCTGCAAACATCAGTGTCACTCAGTTTCATGTGAAATTGGTGCCTGTTTAATTTGCAGTGGCCGGTTAAGGCGCGGGCTATCGCACAGATGTTCGTCCTGCTAAGCTCAAGAAGCTCGGCAGTTCGTTTTTGTGAGTAGCCTTCTATAAGAGATTTGGCGTGTAGCAGTCCTGGTTGTAACAACCAGTGCTTTTTTGAATCGCCAAATAGGTTGCCCTTAAGGGTCTGCATGGCCTGGTTCTTTGAGATACCACAGAAAGGTTCTGGTCCTATCTGATGACCCTGAGCCCCAGTCCTTGCAAGTTCGTCGGCTTTTTCATTGCCAGTAAATCCAGAATGACCCGGTACCCATCTCAGAATAACTTTATTCCTTTGCCCCAGGTCATTTAGTTTGTTAACGCAGTCTTTTACCAGTTTCGAATTTATTGTATTCGAGTTCAAGGCGTTAAGAGCTGCCTGGCTATCTGAGTAAATCAGAATTAATTGATTTATGTAGTTTCGTTGACGGTTGGCTTCCGCACATTCTATAATGGCGTATACCTCCGCTTGGAATATGGTGGCATATTTACCCAGATTCAAGCTTTTGCTGAATTTCGGGCTAATGCCAAATATTCCACATCCTACATTCTCACCCATTTTGGATCCGTCTGTAAACCAGATCAGGCTTCCAGCCTTGCAAGTAATGAGGTTGCTTGCCCAATCCTCTCTGCTCGGCAGTTCCACTGTGTAATTTCTTGTGAAGCTACACTGTGGAAGCATGACGTCTGTTGTCATAGCTAGCTGATCGTGTTCAAGCACTGATTCGTGTAGCGATCTCAGTGCTTGAGAGCGCCAGTTTACTTTGCCAGTGCTGTTTATTCTATACATGCCCGCTTTCGCCTCCTTCGCAATTAATAGATGAAGTGGCGGAAGGTTAAGCAGGGCATTTAGAGCAGCTCCTGGGGTTGTAGACATGGCCCCTGTTGATATAATGCATGCAAGTCTCTGCAAACCATTAAGTTTGTTAATGACTGTCACTTGGGATGTTTTCCTCCACCATACTACGCTGGCATACGTTATTATCGGCCTGACTATAGCGGTGTACAACCACAGGGCGATTTTAGGGTTTAGGCCCCATTTCGTCCCTGCTAAGCGACAGCATATTCCTAAAGCTATTTTAGCCTTTTGAATCACATTATTAATGTGAGTGTTCCAGGTCAGTCTCTGGTCGATAGTTACGCCCAGGTACTTGACCTCATTGGAGAATGGTATGCGAGTCCCCTTTACAGTGGGCGTTACAAGTTTGTCCAACTTTCGCTTCCTAGTAAAGGGGACTATTGTTGTTTTACTCGGGTTAACCGATAAATTGTTCTCTGTGCACCATGTGTTTATAACGTTCAGAGATCTTTGCAGTATAGATGATACCGTGCTGTGACAGGGGCCGATAACACAAGCCACCACATCGTCAGCATAACTGTGTACATCTAAGTCTCTTTTAAAGGCTTCAACCAGCAATTGGTCAACAACGAGTAGCCATAGAAGTGGCGATAGAACGCCTCCTTGTGGGCACCCTTTAGTTGTTTTGAAGCTTTTTGTAGTTCCGTGTAAGGTAACACTGATAGTTCTGTTGAGGAGCATGAATTCGATCCAACGAGTAGTTGTCTCGTCAATCCCTTTCGCCTTCATTCCCT
The DNA here is from genome assembly GCA_949319445.1 of Mythimna lalbum. NCBI lineage: Eukaryota > Metazoa > Arthropoda > Insecta > Lepidoptera > Noctuidae > Mythimna > Mythimna lalbum. The sequence continues at coordinate 8,994,080 of OX439363.1, forward strand.
TGGAAAGGGCGTCTATGGTGACGTTGTCGAAAGCTCCTTCAATATCAAGGAAAGCACATAGGGCTATCTGTTTATCTTCCAAAGCCCTTTCGATCCTGTCTGTTAGTTCTAACAGAGCAGTTTCTGTGGATTTTCCTTTTTGGTAAGCATGTTGCTTCGGATGCAGAGGGTTAGCCCTTAATGGTCCATCCCTGATGCATTCGTCTATAACCTTTTCCATACTCTTGAGTAGGAAGGAGGTAAGGCTTATTGGTCTGAAGGACCTTGGTTGAGAGTAGTCTTTCTTACCAGCCTTTGGGATAAAACAGACTTTAACTGTAGTCCATTTCTCAGGTATATATCCCCAGGCAAAGCTTGCTCTGAAGATTTTTCTTTTTTTTTTTCTCTACTTGTATCAAAATGTACTTAGCTATTCTAATCTAGAGTAAATCAGGATACTTAATATTCTATTAAGTATATACTTTTGTATTTATAGTGAACAATAAAGAGTCTATCTATCTTAATTTTAACTTTGTCTATATGGCCCAGCTATTTTGACATGGGACAATAACTCCACAGTGTGTGGTGAGGTGGGAGCGCTGCGGGCAGTGCTAGCGTCCGGAGCAGACGCCGCCACGCCGGACCAGCACGGCGGGTATCCTCTGCACTACGCCGCGCAGATGTGCGGGGCTCCCGCTGCTACCGACCATCAAGTATACTTGGGTTTTACTTATAATACAATAAAAGAACGGGTTGTTTCAACAGAAATATCGATGCTCAGAAATATAAAAAAACACCTCGACAGATAATCCTTTCCATAAGCTTTAAAAGCTTCGTTCGTATGTGTGTTGTACGGTTACAAATCAGTTATACAACGTGTAACGTTAAATGCGCAAAACCTCAGATACCCCAAATGACTTTTAATTCGATTGACCTAATTACGTGAGAAAAAAAATCATTAAAAAAAGATTTTATGAGTAGTTTTAGTTTGTTTAAAATTCATATCTGCATTGAAATAAGAACTTTTATTATGCCGTGAATGAGAAAATTCCATTGGATTACAACTATTTGTGTTTGTTTACCTATTTTAGTGGGTTTGCGCACGTTTTTCGAAGTTTTTAAAAAGTAGTTTAATTGATTCTGCTCCTTATTCTGATCAAACTCATTTCAGATTTTGCGCATTTAACGTTACACCTTGTATATTATATAACCAGCGACACGGTAAACGTGCAGCGCCAGCGGTCCGACATGAAACGTCTATATTGAAAGCACCATAATGACACAGTTGTGCGGACATAGGAACTCTACCTAACCTGATAACATTTATATTTATTGAAAAACCGTTCGTTATCCTCTTTTTATTCTTCACAGAGCAGAGGGGCAGCGCTGGAAGTGTTACGAGCACTAGTCAAGGAGGGTGGTGCAAGTGTGGACGTGAGAGATGCTGATGGACGGACGCCTCTGCTGTGGGCAGCGTCGGCAGGCTCCGCGGCAGCTGTGCTAGCGTTACACCAGGCTGGCTCCAAGGTTGATGATGCTGACAGGTGCTAATTTCCTCATTTTTTAAGAGATAGTTTCTGGGCCAGCTTTGTGCGAGTGTATAAATACAACTACCGACTACCGACCACCATCTGTAATATTATAGCAGTAAAAGTTTGTGTGTATGTTTCCTATACGCGCAAACGGTTGCACGGATTTAAATTAAATTTGTCATACGAGTAGAGGAATAGGTCATAGGTTACTTTTTATTCTTAGAGTATATTTCTTTAGGATAATATTTAGTTTTCACGCGGGCGCTGCCTCTGGTAAAAGTTAGTGGTGAAATACTTTTATTTACTTAAAAAGGTAAAGCGAAGATCTGTTCTGTCTGTAAATCTGTAAGTCTGTCAATTGTGGAAGGTACAAGTCGCTGTGGCAATATTTAGAGGTTAAATATATGTCAAATAGTGGAAACCTGTCCTCAGAATAGGCAATAAAGATGATGATCATGGTAATAATAATTTTATAAAAATGTATTCCAGAGACGGACTGACAGCTCTACACTGCGCTGCTGCCAGAGGACACACTGAAGCTTTGGAAACATTAGTTGGCTTATGTGGCGCGCGGGTGGACGTGGCTGACTCGCATGGATGTACTCCCTTGCACTACGCAGCTGCGTTAGGCCATGCTGACGCAACATCAGCCCTATTGCAACATGGAGCTGATTCCCATCGACAAGATAGAAGAGGTCGTAGCCCAGCGCATACAGCAGCAGCTAAAGGACAAATAGAAACTGTTCGGATACTTGGTTAGCATCCGCTATTAGTACATCAAAATAAGTTCAACATATTGTCAGTCAATCATTTCGTTATTTGATCATTTTCAGGTGCAAGAGGGGCAAACCTTTGGTTGCGAAATTCAAAAGGCGACTTACCTTTACACGAAGCTGTCGCATCTGGAAGGCGAGAATTGGTGAAGTGGCTTTTAGACGGTCGGCCGTCCCAAGTTAATGCTACCAATCACGAAGGCCGTACACCACTACATATAGCAGCAGCTACGGATAATGCAGATCTTTGCCGTTTATTACTAGATCGAGGAGCTGAAGCAAACCTTGTTGCCAGGTCATCGAAAAACGAACCACTGACACCTTTAGATTGCGCTACAACTCGTGGGCATCGATCCACGGCTAAATATTTGCAAATGCATGGCGGTATGCCTGCATCTAAATTAGCTAATACAGAAATTGTGATAGATGGAGCTCCAATAACAGCTTTACCCACACGAAGAGTAACAAGTACAAAAATAGATGTTCATGATAGGATAAGAATTGAAAAAAGAGAAGTAGTTGAGTTATCTAGCCCTGTTCAAGAAAGGCGTAAGATCAAAGATATTAGCAGTGATACATGCAATGAATCCTCTGCCGATAATAGGAAAAGAACGACTAGGAAAAAATCAGAACCTTATAAATATAAAAGCAATAACCACAAAGAACGTCGAAAAAGACTTATGCACACACAAAAGAGTTTCAGTGATGGATACGATAGTGAATTTGAGGGTTACGAAAGAGAGGATTCTCGTGACCGAAAGCAAAAAAGCTCTAAGAAAAATAGATCAAAGAGTGAACCTTCTAGGCGACATAAACGTAGTGCAAGACACCGCCATCGTTATAGATCTCATTCTGATAGTTCTACAGAATCAGAGAGTTATTCAGAGAAAAGGAGGAGTAGGCGCCACCGCCGTAGTAAAAAAAAGTCCAGTTCACCCTCAGAAAGCAGTAGTTCAGAATCTAGCGAGAGGCGTAGCACTAAACGTAAAGGAAAAAAAACGTCAATTCATATAGAACATGACGATGAAAAACAGAGTGTGAATATAGTTAAGTATAAAACTACAGGTCGTTTACAGGGTAAGGAAAAAAACGATAATTTAGCCACCGATACTGACACTAAAGTTGAGGGCAATAAATCAGAACTTGAAAATGAAGAAAATAAAGCAGTAAAGGCAGCACACAGTGAGACTGAAACAGATACCTTATCAGTTAAAACCAATATGATTATAACAGAAGCTCAAATTCACATGGAAAGGCAGTCAAGTCAACTAGGGAACTCCGAATTAAATGTAACTGTTGATTCTTCAAACAATGTATCGATTGAGACTACTAATTTATCCGTAACGCACAAAGACTTATCAGAGGAAGCCAAACCAGACAGTGAAAAATTAGAAATTGAGACCAGTGAAAAATTAGAAATTGAGACCAGTGAAAAATTAGAAATTGAGACCAGTGAAAAAGAAGCTTCTAAAAGTAAAGTAGATAAAACTCCCAGCGATGAAGCCCAGATAGAGCAAACACAAGCTGATGTGTCAGCCGCAGATAAACAAGATACATTAAATGAAGATGATCAAACGCAAACTAAGACATTAACTAACGAGGGCAGTAATCAGAACAAAGAAACAGATGTACAAACTAAAATCAGCAGTAAATCTCCAAGCGAAGATCAAATTATAAAATCTGAAGCAAAGCAGACTAAAAGTTCAGAAAATTTAAAACCATCACAACAAACCAGCAAAGATCTTAGTCAAGTGTCAGATGGTGAACCAAGAAATACTCCAAGTTCTTTAGAACTAACACGAAGAAAGTCATTTCAAGTATTATCAGGACCGGATGAATTAACATCACCAACTAAAGATGCATCAGGAGATTTAAAAACCAGTTGTGACGTACCCAGTATTGAACAAACAGAAACTCAAGAAAAAAGTGGGTCTCCAGAAGTTTCATTTTCAAATAAAAATGTTATTATTGATCCCAACGAATCCAACAGCAAAGCTGATCATTTGATGGGTGAGTCAGTTGACCACAGTTTGGATCCTGAAACTGATAAACAAGTTCAAGATAGTATTCTACAAAAAGATAGCAGTGAAAGCAACGTCATGAGTTCCGAAGAGAGAAGAAAAGACTTTGCGTCTACCACCGGAAGCAGCACTGAAAATACTCAAAGCATTGATAAAGGCCTCGTCTCAGTGCTCGATGATAGTGTGCCTACGAGTGATCGTGCGGTTCAACAAGTCATCTTGGAGAATTTATCGGAAGGATTTGATGTTGACTTATCGTTGCCGCAATCATCACCTAAGGATAGGATAAGAAAAACTTCAAAAGAAAGCCAAGGCAGCAGTCGGAAGAGTAGCATTTATGAAACAGAGAGTTATAAAGTTTTGTCAGATATTGCTAGTGCACCAGATGTTACCACAGGGATTCTTAAAAAAACGTCTGTTAAACTAGATGAAGGGTCCCTGGAAGATGGAGAAACATATAACGGTGAAACACTCTCAAAAGATGGTTACTTGGGTAGAGTGCCTAGTGTTAGTGATAATGAGTTGTACAGCCATAGCGAGGCCAATGGCAGAAGGAAACGATTTCGTAAAAAGGGAAGATCAAAAAGTCGTTTAACTATTCGATCTAAAAGTGAAAATTCCGAGAGGGGTTATGAATCTAGTGGTTTAATGGACTCTGGTTTTGAACCAAGTCCAAGAGCTATTCAGCGTAGAATTGTAAGTCCAAGGCTCGCTGCTTATTATCAACAACGGAATGCTAGCGGTAGGTACTCAGGAAAATCTGATAGTCGGATTCCAGTACGGAAACCAGGAGATAAAAATGCGGTTGATATGAAATCTGTTACACAAAGAATCCAGACTAATATGAGGAGGTAAGTTTATTTTTGATAGCTTCTGTACTTACTTTCACTTCATAAAATTTATATACATGGGGATTTTTTACAGGTACTATTGCGAAAGGAAGATTTTTCAACATTTGCTTGAGTTAAAAAGGCTTCAAATAAGAACTAGCAAAGCAAATGAAGCGGTTCTTGTGAAAAGGGCGATCGAGGAATACAATAAATCAAGTTTAGCAAACGTCGGGTTAGGTCCTTACAATACTCCAGATTATTCTTTTAGCAGTTTTGAGAAATTCCTTTATGAGAGCTTGAGGAAGTTACAAAAGAGTGGAAAGAAACATTTAGATAAGCTGCCAGAGAAACCCTTTGATTTTGATTACGGAGAAAGTGAGCTGTACAAAATGAGTGCCATTCCGGACAACCCTTGCCTTTGCACGAGTAAGACACACAGATGTTTCCACGCCGTACATGCGTATACTGGAATACCGTGCTCAGCTTACAGTAAGTATTTTTTTCTTATTTCACAAACTCTAGTATGTGCGCATCACATGCTGGACCGGATTTCAAAATTCTTTCACCAGTAGAAATAAATTCATTTTCTTTCTAATATACAATAACAGCAACAGCAACAGTAAATCTAGTCCTTGATATATAACTATTTTTTCAGTACCATACAAGTGGAACCATCACACAATGCCAAAGCCTGCAACAGCAGGCCCGAGTTCAAAATCAAAGGGGTTTCTTCCGAAGATCAATTCCAAGCCTCCGACAGGCACGGCTAAAGCTCATGTAACCCTTGAAGTATCTCACGGAACAGAGAAGCAATTGATCGCATTACCAGCGGAGAAACTGGACAAGAACAAACGATATTACGTCACATTTACTGTGAAGGGTTCTGAACCGACGTCTGACAATGACAATTCTTCTCCAAGCGGTACTCTAAATAGTAAGGGAGTGAGAACAGGATGATTGTGATAATAGTTTACATTGTGAAGACAAACGTGTGCTAATCACTGCCAGTTTTCAAGATAAGTTAAAATGACATGAGCGTGTAGTAGATCATTAAAGCACTTTATGTTCTAAATAACGAGTCAAGTGATTAGACTGAATGAAACCGTCCATTAAGACAAATAAAAGGGCATATTTATTTTTATAAATTAAAAAGATATAATTATTGTATATTCGGCAGAGTCTCTATTGTAATGATATCTTTAGATGTAAGTAACTAAATGTTGTGTAGTCTTCCTGTTAAAGCGTAGTAGCGTGTAGTGCACGTACGAAATGATGAAAATTATAATTAAAACGCCGATTGTTGCCTGCACAAAATATTTTGTCATGATACTCAACAGTATTAAACTAGTGAAAATAAATAAATAAATAATTATAAAGATTTTTTTAATGCGTTGAATCCGTTGGTAGATGGACTTTAGGCACTGTGCAAACAAATGTAGACAATTTTTTCTACTGACACATCATCACGGGCTACCGTAGTTACTGTGTAAAGGTAAGCCGTACACGCTAGGGTATACCTGATAGGTTTGCCTGTACAGTTGAGGTTTACAAGTAAATCGGAGCGTGTATGTTGTACAACTGTGCAGGTTTCCACACAAGCTTACCTGACAGGTATAATTGTGCAGGCAAACCTGTCAGGTAGGTATACCCTAGCGCGTTTCTTAAGATATCGTCATTCGGACCCAGTCGTCGTATCAGTATCATAGGAAAACCTAATTACAGACACCAATAGCTGTACGATTTTTTAATTACATCAGCGCAGAGTGGTTGATTTCATATTGATTATAACAAAATATTCAATGGTACCTTGTGTCCAACACAAAGTGTCTACGTAAGCGAACAACCTAAACAACAACGTGTATCTGTTTTCTGTTTTTGTAGATTTAGTCACCCGGGGACTTCCGTAGAGTTTAATTTTATTATGATTTTGGTTTAGAAGTCAGTCACAACGGTAGCAGGAAAGATAAAGACAAAACAAAATTTTGATAGAAATGAATATTTATTAAACCTAACAAAATTATCAATAAATTATAAGAAAGAACACACAAATATAATAGTGACGTGTACAACACTGAAAAAACAGACTTCTACATCAGAAAAGGAGAATACTTAGACTCCCAGCAATAAGGCCACACCAGCGAGGGTCCAGCGAGTGGGCTTGTCTCTGGTCTTCAGGTTAAAGGTCCAGACGAAAGTCGGACCACGCATTCTGTGGGACAATATTTATAATGAACATATTATACTTAGTCCAATACTCTGCAATTTAAATACGTGCTTGAAAAAAAAGTGGAAGTAATCAAGTGTTTAAGAGAACCCAATGAAAATTTTTTGAAGAAAATTCTATGATTAACCCCATCATAGAATAATATTAACTTGGCCAAATATGATGACAAGTAAAACCATACGTTTCATTAGTCTCTTTTTAGAATTTTTCCTTATGATGCCTCTTCCATGGTAAACAAACTAAGGCTTTAGTTAAGTAGTTTTATTTGAATTTCTCATTTTTAGATTCCATCATGTCTTTTACCAAATAAGTTGTTGTCGGCATCGTTTATTGAGTGGTCATTTATGCATATCTTCAAGCACAACACACTTACTGCTTAGGCTAACTTAAGCAGTAGCTCTAAAGCTAGAGATAGCTTTAATGTGGGGTAGTATAAGTAAACTCATTAACCGTATCATCGCTTACCATCAAGTAAGATTGCATCCAGGTTACCGAATCTTTTAGACGGGGCCCTCGAAGTTGCCTCTACTTGTCCTACATTACGTTATGGATGTAACAGACGTCAGGCATCACGGGAATCAGTTCCATAGTTCCATCAAGCTTGAAATTGACAACTCACCGAATCTTATAGACGGGGCACTCGTAGACGTTCCTGGTTTCCTGCTTGTCCTGCGTGACCGCGCGGATGTAGATGACGGGCATCATGGGGAACAGCTCCATCATGTGCGACTCCACGATGCCGCCCGTCATGGTGTCCCAGCGCGCGCCCTCCATGAACAGCCCGTGGATGTTGGCGCCCTCGCGCGGTGGCGCACTGACACATAGATGCAAGTTTTAATTGTTGAGCTTATTGTGTTTACAATCTCAGGTATTTATCACAAAGTACAAACTCAAAATGACAATATACAAAGTTCAAACAGCATATTGCAACCAATTTATTATTTTGTTACAAATGGTTAAATAGAGCAGTTGATTCTATCTATACGTAACTGTAAGTGTCGATAAATTATAAATTGTTGTTGAGATCTTTCAGACAATTTATAATTTATCGACACTTACAGTTAATTATTGTTTATCTAATTTTAGTTTTGAATTATCTCCTTTTCGTTTTTAAGCTGGCATGACACAGAGTCAAAGAGCAGTTACTAAAAAAATTACATAGTCCCACAACGTGATCTTAAACTATCGAGACACAAGTGTCGTATATTTGTGAGCATTCGACTGCGTCATTGTGTATCTTATGGCGAAACTAAACCAATCAAAAAGGATAGGTTGCACAAGTAAAACCTTCTCTAAGCTAGTGGAGTACGCTTGTTGACCACATTACCATTTACCATCAGGTTGTGCTTTTGTGATATTTGGTCCTGCTATTATGATTAATTTATTTTATTTTCACTTTGTTCTGTCCTATTGCAGGGCAAAAGCCTCCCTCACTTTTTTTCCATTCCTTTCATCCAGAAGGAAGTACTTACTTGAAGTCCTGTCTCGTCTTCTTGGTGACGTCGCAGTTGAGGCACATCTTGTCGAGAGGCCACTCGTTCTTGCGGGCCGTCTGCTGCATGATGGCGGTCAGGAACGACTGCGGGTTGAAGAACCCTGCTAGCCACACCGCTGCCGGCAGCTGAAATAGGTTCAAAGTTGGAGGCATCTGGTATAATAACTAAGACTAGAAATATTATGTGCATAGAATATAATTTTTATTACTCATACTCTAAAAGTAGGTCTGATGTTGCCTGAGGAGCGAGCTGAAAAGTATTACATGTTTCATCCCTAGGGATTTTTACTTTCAACTAACAAAAAACAGCTGTCAAATTATTTAAAAAAAAACTAGGTCTATGTTCTTGTATTCGTAATGAAAAGCACAATGCTCAACAAACAATGTACTCTTTTATCACAAAATTAGTAAGATGTTACTAAGACGTGAAACGTTTGTTCAGTTACAAGTAATTAGATGATCCACTGCTTGAGTCGTCGCCTGTAGGAACTAAAAATATAAATAGGAAAGAAATTAAATTTGAATACAGGGTGTAATGCCTGAAACTACAAAAAATCACTAATATACATGTAGCTGCACTATCCTCAAGTGCTATTAATTATCTACTTTCACGCGAGTGAAGCCGCAGACAGAATCTGTAGTTTCGGTAAAATTCACCCCAGGACTTTTAAGAAACAGACAACATAGCCGACTAAGTCAGCCGACTACGTCTCCGCGTCTCCTAAGTGTGAAACTGCGAAATATCACTTCATTTTAAGTTAAAAAAATCGGCCTCGTCATACAAATTGTCCAATCAAGTTTATAATTTTGTATGGTGAGGCTGTTTTTTTTTTTCGTTATGTGAAAAAAAAACTTGTGTAGGGTTGTTCAGTTTCGTCTACTGAACAAGCCCTTAAAGTTTGCGGAGGCCTTTCCCTTACACCTTAGATATGTCCCTCTGCTTAGATTGCCGTTAAAACTAATCTTAAGAAGCCTTTAAAGATCCAGGCCTTTCAGACAACATACTTTAACAGCAAACTCCTAAAGCTCCCCATATCCCTGAAGATGTAGCACAAGTAACAACATACGTTGAAGTCCCCGGTCCAGTTCTCAAGCTCAGTGAGTCGCATGCAGAGGTCAGAAAACCAGGCGGCCAGACCCAACAGGCTGGGATAGGCCAGCTTGCTCCACGACTCCGGGACATGGTCCATGAACAGGGACTCCATCAGCTTCTCCATGTCACTGCTGATGGTCAGCTCACCCTGGTTGAAGAAAAAAACGGCGTTGAATTAGTTCATTGATAATCATCCTTGAAAAAAACTACTACATAATTTCTCGCCATTCAATCGTGTTGTGTTAACACAATTTATGCAAAAATCTAGAGGAAAAATAAAGAAAAACTTTTTTCCTAAACTTGTCTTTTTTTTTAAATTGCACTAACCTAGTAATTTTGTTTTGTTTTCCAGAGTACATCCACAAACAACATTATTATTAGTATATGCGAAACCTGATTATAGTTAAGTTCAGAATCAATAACTGAATGGATTCCAATAGTTTTTACACCATGTTATAATTATTCCCAAAAATATTTAAAAAGGTCACAAGTTGGACACCACTCACAACACAACACAGGTGCAAAATCAGTCGCCTGGATGGCCCGGTGACTAAGTATTTTTGCTGACATAACAAGCTTATAACTTTGCAATTTGTCATAATACAGTTATGAAATTTTGTACATAGATTCTTTACATTAAAATACTCGACACGTGTTTCAGGTTTCGCATATACTAAAACTAATCTACCTATTCTGTCCCAGCAAGGCTGATTTTAATGCTATCTGCTTTACTTGAGGAACTTTTTCCATTATTGTCTTTAAGTCATGATAAGGCAGGTGAGACTGGGAACGTTAGTTAGGAGGGACGTATGAAGGACATATACCCTTCGAAGATCTTATCAACGATATTCTTCAGAAAGGTTACACGTCTACTCTCATCATCTTCCTGCCCTAGTCCCATGTTATTTGGGGTCGTCGCAGCACGTTTTTTTCTTCCATTCCATCCTGTCACCCGTCATGCTATCACTAATTTCCTTTTCTTTCATATCACTCTTTACACAATCCATCTATCTTTTCTTTGACCTCCCTCTCCCTCTCCCTCTCCACCCATCCACGTGTATACTGATAACTCGTTTAGTAACACGTCTACTATCTACGTCTCTACATGTCTACTCTATTGACTTAGAATTGGCGTGGCGTATATTACGCCATGTCTGAACGTAAATGAAGAGGTAATAATAAGAAGGTTTTTAAATCAGTACTTTTAGTCATACCAATGAATACCATACCTTGAGACCTAACTCCGTCTCCTTCAGCGACCTCCGTATCTCGCCCATGAGGCGGTTCATCCGTTCACACTCCTGGATTGCTACGATGGTGTAGGGAGTCAACTCCTCTACCTTCCCCATCAGTTCCGCCAGATTAAAAGGTTCAGGCACTCTGTCTAGGATGTCGTCTAGCAAGACGCGGATCTAAGTAAAGATTATATTATATTTAAATTCGGTATCAGGCCTTGTTGAAATTAAGTTTTTAAGGTACAAGGCCGAGATGTTCTGACGACTGCAAACTGCACTTGAGCGAGCTTGTTTCCTAATGAATCTCTTGAAAATGATACCGACCGCAGACTGCAACATCAGGGGTGTTACGAACCACAGAAAAGATACACGTACAGAAATGTCATTTTTTTCGGAAGACGATGATAAGAAATTAATTAACATTGTTGCTTCCATCACAAGTCGTCATCATCTTCCTTTTCTAACAAAATCGTATCATCAGTAAACTATAGGCGGTAGCGTTATCCGACATTCTCTCTCGCACGGAGGTAGTTGGTACTGCAGGCCTAGCCAAGTTACCACCGATTCGTTTTGAATCTCTTTCGTCGATCGCCTCGATTCGGTAACGCTTCAGATTTCTTTGTTCTGGCCACGTGAGATGATGTCATTCCCATACATTTGAAGTTTTTAACTAGCATTGTAGATTATTATCAATTTGGCTAAGCCTCTGGAGTGACTGATGGATAGAATCATTCTATGAATTGTGCTGCCGCTACTCGCAGTATCGCCTGCACTAGCAGTCTGCAGCCCATCTTGGACTTGTACCGTTACTGAGGGTAATGAGCGATAGTGGCGCACTAGAGTGTATTTTGATATATTCGAGCCTTTTCATGAAGAACATTGTAAGTGAAAATTTGCGTCTAGAAAGTATTTACGAAAATATATTAATAGCTACTCAAATCAAAATATGTTTTCTGGACCGAGCCAAGAAGTCGACGACGCGCACTGTTCCCGCGCGCCTCAAGGAGTTGTCAGCAACAGGAGGGGCCCAGCTGGGTCTATACCGGGGTCGGGGTTATCCGAAAGGAAACTAGAGCCCCGATATGAAGGCTAGAAGAAACGGCGCGGGGTTTTTAGTCAGTAAGAGTCTGACACTATCTCTCACTCCCCCAAGAGCGGGTTTTGTCAAAGATGATTTTCCCCGTCAACAAAAAAAAAAGTATGGAAAACAAATTAGATGTTGAATTTTGTTGAAATCCAAATTTCATGGACTTTAATAACCAATGAAGTTGTAAAATGTTAAACCTATCCGTTTCATGGTAATTGCAAAATACACTGCAGTGCGGCCAGCTTGGTGAGAATAGTATACCTACATGGGCTAGCTAGCTAGACACTAGCTTCTCACGTTTTTTATAAGTGCCCATGTAGGCCTATGTGAAATAAAAATATTTGAAATTTTGAATCGTTGCTATCAAACTCAACAAGACAGTGAATTAGACACTAAATTAAATGTTTTAGCACCATACATTCTAATTTGATTTTTGAATGATTTTATCATGTATGAGATAGTTTATCAGCTACACCAAATAAGGAATGGAACGTACCATTTCGTCTTTGCTCGCACCACCTCCCGCCTGTGCGCCGCTGTCTCTCGGTTGCATTTCAAACACCACCTTTTCAAATTAATGATTGCTTAGATATCGGATCGTGACCTCAATAGGCATTATAAATATCATTCATCATTAACACGAGTATATGTAGGTAGCTCCGAAACGCCGAAACTGATAGTACCTATTTTGGTGCTAAAAAAAACATAACTATAAAAATGGAATCGAAAATTTGTATGACTGCTATAATTGTTAAATCGCTCATAAAGATGACTAAATTGAATCATCACCATCATATCAGCCGAAAGACGTCCACTGTTGGACATAAGCCTCCCCCAAGCGTCGCCACAACGAATTGAAAAAACACAAATTGAATGATATAATAGAATTTTATCAAAAAATTATGTTTTACTATTTTAGCCTACGAACTTTTCAGATTACCTAATATTTTTTTGGAAAAAGCACCAAAATTCTATTTCATGTTTTTAGTTGTTTAATTTGTAGCGCGATGTGACGTCGACAGTATTTAAAAAAAAAACAGTTATCTTCTTCTTTTCGAATCGCTGCTGCAGCATCGGTGGCCCTCATTAAATCCTCCATAGTGGTTTATGGGTACAACCACAAAACGCTACCATCGGCATATTTTCTATAAGTATCATACATTTTATATGGATTCGCCATACACGGATGACGCCGGCAGCCGCCACACGCTAGAAATCGCCGCTGCTCGCTTCTTGTGGCCCACACTGGCCACTAGACACCGATATAAAACGCCGCCACACGCCATTCGCGCATTTAAACCTTCTTCGACAGAGTCCATAATGATACTGCGCGCATGCGTTAAAAAAAAGTAGCAACCACCGGCCACAAGTGGCTCGTAGTCGCTTTTAGCTTATCTTGGCGGCGTTTGTGGCTGTGGCATGTAGCCCATGTGCGGCGACACTAACATTATGTAATTATATTAAGTTTGCACAATAAGATAAACAGAGCATACCTTAAAAAGTCTCTCGGAGACGGTGGTCAGGTATCCTATTTCAGCATTAGGATGCAAGCCATACAAGTAAGGTGTTTCATCTGGTAGGAAGTCGTCGATGTACGAGTGGTAGCCAACGTAATCAGAGTTTGGAGGTGATATGAAGCCTGGAGCTAGCTGCAACTCACCGTCCACCTGAGAAAATATAATTTTGAACTGGCTGAACTTATGGCAGATAATCGCATTATAGGCTTTTTAATGTGCCCGCTGCTAGCCCAGGCCTCCTCTCTCTAGGAGAGCGAATAGGCCGTAACCCATAATTTTCCATTCAAAAGATTTGTAAATTCATGATATTATTGCCATTAACGAAGCTCACAAACATAAGTCGAAATGATGTTGGCACGAAAGAGCTATGTTTAACGCTTGATTTACCAAACATAATACACGCAAATTGACTTAAAAAAATAACTGCCTACTACTCATACTATAATTAAATATGTGCTATAATAATATTTCAAGTTGTTTCATTATTTTGTTCAAAAAAAGCATACAAAGATGGGCTAATAATAATTTGCCGCGGGTGAATTTTTACAAGACTGCAGTCTTAAGTCAAATGATGGAAGTATCCGGAGAAAGATACAACCAATATTACTTTGTTGGAAGAAAACCTTGTGGTGTTGGGTTAGTAAATTTATAGTAAGGGATTCGTATAGGGATGCACTGCGTAAAGTGCAAGCCTAACATAATATGATTTCAATGCAAATGTAATTGTGTAAAAAACGCAGAAATCTCACTGAATGCCTAACGGGACAAAGAACAAGTAGCAAGCAGTCTGACTGACGGCCTATGTAAATGCATTGGCGAATGTATATCCCGTTCAAAGTTAATTTATGTACCATCAAAGACACTTCCGCCAGACCACCGCAAAGTTCATTTTTGTTTGCACTCGAATCTAAAATTTCAAAGGGTTTGCTTTGGCGCCGGGCCGCAGGATTAAGCGAATTTTTTTTCAGTGATCAGGCAGAAATGACTGCGATGGTACATAAGTCTACATCCGACGGGTCCCTGACAGCAACACTCACAGAACATTATCTTATGATGGCACTAACCAATTCCGCCTGCATATACTCGAGCAGGAAGGTGCGGCAGAGGCGGCGGTCCCAGTCGTCGGTGATGTGTCCCCCGTACATGATCTCCCCGAACAGGTAGCGCAGGTCCTCCCACGGCACGCGTGGGTTGGCCTCCAGGTAGTTGTAGAGCACGTACACGCAGATCGTCAGGTCGCCGAAGTTGAAGGGATACACTCTGCGCAACAATTTTATGAACAGTCTGTCTAAAAAGTCAAACGACTTGGGTAATTATTAGGATGTAATGAAATCTGATGTAGTCAACAGTAGTTCAATAATCAAGGTTGATTAAGACATATTGATCTAAATGTAGCCACACACGCTAGGGTATACCTGATTGGTTTACCTGTACACCTATACCTGTCAGGTAAGCTTGTGTAGAAACCTGCACAGTCATGCAACATACACGTTCCAGTTTACCTGAACAACTCAACTGTACAGGCAAACCTGTCATGTATACCCTAGCGTGTATGGCTAACTAAAAAAACATTTTCGAGCTGGTGGTGACCTAACCAATTCTTTTTGTTTAAAAACGGAATTCTAATGGGGGTGAAGTCAAAAACATGTACCTGTTCCATCCTTGTGGGCCGAACTTCCGTCTCTCAGCAACGACGGCATGGAAGTAGCAAAGAGCAAACAGAACCGATTTAAACTCCGCTTCCTTACTGCACATCTCCAGAGTTTCCTGACTGAAGCAGTCCAGGGACTGATGAAATTAGAAATGGCTATTATAATATCATAACAGAATATGGCAGAATATGCCAGAAAGTGATGTTGCGGCTGAAATAAGAACGTCAGGAGAGATGTGTGGTAGTGTTAATGAATGATAATGGATAGTCTGTGGTAGGTCTGTGGAAAGACCTCTGTGGGAGGACTTCTGTGGAAGGTCTGTGGGAGGACATTCTTTCTCTCTCTCTTGTGCGGGTCTGGCTCCACAGTTGAGTCTAACTCACCTGCCATACCCACTCAAACAATATCTGTCTGTAGGAGAACCGCTGCGGTCCTTTGAGTCTAAAGCTTTGGTTTCCTAGGAAAGCGGTGCCGTCATATACCTAGCGGCCGTAATATTACGGACGAAAAAAGGCGGCCGTCTTTACGGTGACGACATGTGGAAAGTTCCAGGGCCGTTTTATCACAGCGTACATCATTACGTCAAAATATAAGAGACAAAGAGAAAAGGTCCTCCTATAGACCTCCGACCACAGGTGCAGCGCCACTCGCCGCTAAGATCGTAGTCGTGACCAGACCGTTAGTCCCTGTAGTATCGGCTGTGCGTTGATATGTCTGTCAGTCAGTTTATCTTTTTATATACAACATTATTTTTAGTTTATGCGAAACCTGAATGTTATTTGTTCAGAATCAGATATTGAATGGATTCCAATAGTTTTTGTACATCGTGTTATAATTTTCCCAAAAATATTTAAAAAGGTTACAAGTTGGACACCACCGACACTACGTACAGCACACGTCACGCAGATCATAGCGTGTAATAGGCGCCAGCAAACAGCTGGTTGCAAGAGCAAAACAACCCGTCAGTCGCCTGGATGGCTCGGTAACACAACAAGCTTATAACTTTGTCATTATTTATGATAGTTATGAAATTTTGTACATAGATTCATTACATAAAATTACTAGACACGTGATTCGAGTATCGCATATCATCATCATCATCATCATCATATCAGCCGAAAGACGTCCACTGCTGGACAAAGGCCTCCAAGCGTCGCCACAACGACCGGTGTGCGTGCGTTACGCATCCATCGGATATATTAAAACTAATCTTGTATAATAGATGAGGGCAGCAGTACGATGATGATGATGATTTTTTAACTAATCTTAATTAATTCATTAAACCCCAAGCGAATGGGTTCCCTCTCTCATTGTCTTTCTATTGTGTCTCTAATTACGGTATTCCAAAAGTTAATTAAATAACTTGTACTAGCTTACCTTATGCAAGTTAGCCCACATGCCGATAGGTGGCTCATTAGTTATTTTGATGGACGATTCCAAGATTCCTTGCGGAATGATGTGGTACGCTGCATCAGCGGCCGGCTCAGCACTTAAAAACAACCTTTAGGAACAAAGAGATACAAATTTCAACTAGAGATTTAAAAAAAAAATTAAATGGCAATGGGCAGGGCACATTGCTCGCAGAACAGAGAGATGGCCGGTGGAGCCGAAAAGTTCTGAAGTGGCGACCGTGTACCGGAAGACACAGCTTTGGAAGCCCTTCCACAAGGTGGACCGATGACCTAGTGAGGGCTGCGGGAATCCGATCCGACAGACAGATGAACGCGCAGGCAAAAGTGACTTTCGTATTTATATTAGTACCGATAAACATTATTATTTTAGTAATGATGCTATCCCACCTGTAGTCAGCTGCAGGATTTTCGAAGCACTCCTCCATCTTCTTCTCAAGCGCCGAAAGCCACTTGGCGACCAAGTGAATGTTCTGCAGGATGACCCAGTGGCCGCTAGCCGACGCGATACCCATGGCCTCTTCAGCTACCACTTCCTGGCCCTGACCCAAAGACACGATGTGGAAATTCTTCTTGTCAGTCGCAAAGCCTACTTTACGACCCAATTTTTCTAAATCCTGAAAATAGGTTTGATTTTAAAATTAATTGAAGAAAAATTTTGAAAAAATCTAGGGATGGAGAGGGAGGTCAAAGAAAAGATTGATGAATTGTGTGAGATGTGAAGGGTTATAAAATAGAATAAAAATACTTTTATTCGGTACAGGCACAGCACAATGGTTATATACACAAAGTAAACCAGAATCAAAGTATAAAGTACGCCGAACGTGCCCGCACCGGGATGGCGTGATCACCACCCTTGGTGGTCCAAGGGTGTTATGGATATGACGGATATATGAGGGTGTCATGTCACTATATGAAAGAAAAGGGAGATAGTGTTAGTCTGACTGATGACAGGACTGAATGGAAGAAAAAAACGTGTTGCGCCGACCCCAAGTACCTATTGGTATAAAGGCAGGAAGAAGAATAAGGTTGCTATAGGGAAAAAAAATTTAGGTATATATTTTTTAATCTACTCTAAGCACAAATCTAAGCTACCTTCAAAGGATCGACACCAGCTGACAGAATAAAGAACATGGCTGTGGTGCAATTACTCTCCTCGTAAGACTTGTCTAGCGGTGGCGTTCTGGCCTCAACATATTTCGTGCCCAAATTCTCTTCGCAAAATGCGCTGTGGAAACGATAAAAAGGGGTTTTAATAAGATTTTGTTCTGTGTGACTGACAATTAAACATTGGTAATTAAATATTCTTTTAAGTGAACATAGCATATGCAAATCAATCAATATTTCAAAAGTCAGCGGGGCGCAGCTGGGCGCAATTAAGAATCCGTACACACAGACCAGCTCGGAGAGGAGAGCAGATTTTCATCACGTTGAAAACAGAGTTTTTAGTATTCTTTAGTAAGGTTTATTTTTGCATGAGCACTGCTTTTGTCATTAACCCTTCAGATACCGTCAATTAGAGACACAATAGTAAGACAATAAATGCGCGGCCACCGGTGGTCGCTTGGGGATTCATGAATTAAGAATGCTTGAACGCGCTTGGTGTGAAATAATAAGAGTAGCTGATCGGCCCCGACCGCGTACTTTTTCTCGTACGCGCAGCCGTTCGGCTCCGATTGCATGCTCTTTCTTGCTCGCGCAGCCGGTCGGCTCCGATTACGTGCTCTTTCTCGCTCGCTAAGCTAATCGGCTCCGTTTGTGTGCTCTTTCTCGCTCGCGCAGCCGGTCGGCTCCGATTACGTGCGCGCCGCCCCACGTCGATTGCCATTTTCGTAGCACAATAACTTATTCAACCGGCTGCGAGCGCCTCCGACCGGCAACGAGCGCATCTGACTCGCTCCGAGCGCATCCGCTTTCAGATCGCTTCCACCCGGTCTGTGTGAAATATTTGACGGCTCCGCTCCGATCAACTCCAAGCGTATACGATCCGGTCTGTGTGAAAAGAAAAATGCGCGCCGAAGCTCTCCGAGCCGGTCTGTGTGAACGAACCCTAAATGCGCAGATACAGTCAAGTAAGTTTCAAGTAGCGTGTGCTCTTACCTAGACGCATAAGACATCCTGTCGGGACGCAGCGCGCGCATGATGCACAGGCGCTGCAACGACGACTTGTTCTTCCACTCGCCCGGTAACTTGTCTCTCTCGGGGGCTTCGCCTTCTGTGTATTTCTGCCATCTGTTTAATATGAGAAATCATAATTTAACTACTTCATTGGTCGCCAGCGCTACTGAAGGGTTTTTTTTTTGTAATAATATTCCACAACTATCACACAACGCCGTCTAGTCCCAAGCTAAGCAGAGCTAGTTTTATGTGTACTAGACAACTAATAAACAAACTTATATATTTCTAAATACATACATATTATAGATAAAATACACCCAGACACAGAACAAATGATCATGCTTGTCACACAAACATTTGTCCTGGGTGGGAATCGAACCCACGACAGTCAGTAGTCAGTCAGTAGCAGTCAGGGCCACTAGCCACTAGACCAACAGGCAAATATCTTCTCCTGCTATGTGTAGAGCGAGTAGGAGTGAGTTTTATCTACTGAGTAAAACCCACCCTTATTTTTCAGTTGCTCTTTGTATTCCAAGACCGCGGTTAACTCTTCCGAACAATCTCAGTAGCAGTCAGGTTTTCTACCTGGTTTATATTAATAGGCTCACCTCCTATAACCTCTATTACATGAGACGTAGCTATAATTCGTGAAATGTAAGCTCGACATTAAAAGCGAGCCCATCTTAAAAAACGGTAAGAGAAATTTTATTGTTGGACTTCAAAAATTAATGTCTTGCAAACGGTTATCTTATACCACGCGAGCGGAATGAGGCTGTGGAGTGGAGGAACGGAGAAATATTAACCAATAGGATTGCACCAAATCAGAGGAGCGGAGATTTTATGTTTTGCTCCGCAGCCTCGCTTCCGCCCTTGTAGACAGGCAGCCTTAGGATCGGCTTGTACTACAAATGAAGACAAAACCAGAATACCGTTTGACCGCGCCTTCAATATCTTTGTCGAGATTCTCGAAGGCGTCCATCTTGGAGAGCGTGACGATGCCGCCCCAGCTGAGGTTGGTGAGCCAGATGTAGGGTGAGTTCTCCGGCGCCACCGCGAACTTCAGCAAGAAGTCCAACTCTCGCGGATCCACTTTACCTTCTGCTTGGAGAACCTGGATAAGTAGGACAGTACTCAATACTGGACCATCTAATTGAAGATACTAGAAATACTACTAATACTAATTGAAAATATTGAAAAGATGGATAGATTGTGTGAGGAATGCAAATGATATGAAAGAAAAGGGAGTTAGTTATAGTATGACGGGTGACAGGACATAATGGAAGAAAAAAACGTGTTGCGACCACCCCAAGTAATATGAGACAAGGGCAGGAAGAAGAAGAAGACTAATTAGATTGCCTCCTGCAATTCTCCGAATCGCAACTTTGTGACTTAATTACAAATTTACAGTTCTCAAACTTTTTCCTTGCAGCATGCCAAACTTCAGGATTCTAGGTCAACGGTAAACCCTATGAATTTTGATTCCTTTGAGAGTGAAATGTATGTTTTTTGTAATTTAAGTCACACGGCCGTATCTTTTTCTTTCGTTAATTCAGAAGTTTATTTTTTTTTCACAGCTTCAAGTGACCGCAAACCTGAGTATATGGTTTTAATTTCAACTCAATACCTCCACGCGCTCCCCACATGAAGAGTCGTAATGTCTTCAATGTTATGAACATACAAGAAAGCCTGTGTAAATCGTTTGCAAGGTAGTAAGTACAAGCGTTTAAAAAAACACAGATCGACTGCTAGAAAATGCCTTAGGCTAACATCAGACGGACTGATTGACATCGCAGCGACCGCGTGCAGTCGATAATATATTTAACTGCATTCAGTTGTACTTAGTCATGATATCAACTGCATGCAGTCGTGCCTTCAACATTAGGCGCGGTAGGCTACAGTCGTGTAATGTCGATGCACGCTGTCCGGATACAGTCGCTAACCGGATACAGTCAGTGTGCAGTTAATCAAAGAGCAAACGCACATTGACATTGTAAACTTTATTTTTAGGCACTTAAAGGTCAAATCATACACTAAGTTTCTTGGCTGGAAGCGTGGTGCCAACTGCGCGAAGTCAGATCAAACTGCATGCAGTTAAATATATGGACTGCGTGCAGTTGCTGCGATGCAGTCCGTCTGATGGCAGCCTTACGCATTAAGTCCGCATAAAGTTTTAGTAAATTATTTACCAACCTGCAGGGTAATAAGGAACAAGTAGACCAGCTTGTCTCTCTCAAAGAGCCCTCGACTGGTGTAGACGAAGACCGCGAACGTGATGCTATCAAGCAGGTTGGCGACTCGTTTCTCCAGGTCCTCGGCGGGATCGGCGCGAGCCAGCGCCTCCTTGAACACCACGCTGTACGCCTTCAGCGAGAATTGGTACATCGGGTTGATCTTGTACAGATCGTTTAAGATGAAGTATAGTAGGGAAGCTCGCCCAGCGGCACGTCTGGATGAAAAAAAAAAAGAATATATAATAATTTGGCACTAAGTTACATAAATGCACGATACATATTAAACTATCTATTATTATTATCTTTTTAAAAAGTATGTAGTACCAGGCCACTCAGAAAATTTTGCGAATAAAATTTGGTTATTTGTTACTGGAATAATTTGCCTGCTGCGGTCTTCCCGTCCGATTATGATTTGGGTGTCTTCAAGGCTAGAGTGAATAGGCTTTTAATAAACTAGTGCGCCTAACCATCAGAGATTGCATCACTGCTTACCATCAGGCGGGATCGTAGTCAAGCACTAATTTGTAACAATAAAAAAAAAATTAAAGTAGAAATACCATTGTTCGAATTTTGAATTTCCCGCCACACTTTTTCGAGAGCCAAATCTTTCGTGTCTTGAACATTGTCGTGCGATAATTTTCTACGATTTCAAATGTGGCTTAAAACTTGATAAGTCAATCAAAGACTTCAAATTGCTTTTATGGATGAAGGACCTTCAAAAGTAACCATCTACCGCTGTTATAGCGAGTTCAAGCGTGGCCTTACTTTGGGGGATGAACAAAGGAGTGGTCGTCCTAGTTAGTAAAAGAACCATAATTTTACTCACCGATACCTCTCCCTAGCTTCGTCAATTTTGACTGCTGTGACTTTGCCTTCCTCCACTTTGATCTCAATGTCTCCGGCAGTCTTTTTAGTAGTCTCTAAATTGATGACGAGCGCCGAGTCGCTCAGTATGTCGGGTCCGGCGGAAGACAGTCGCTTTAACAAGTCATCTTCTAAAGTCTTGAGAGTGATTTTGAAGTCGTTCTGTTGTTTCGTGAGGCCAGAACGCAAGCTCTCTAAATCCGGACGCTCGGCTTTCACCACTTCACCCAATAGCTGTTCCTCCAAACTGTTGAATTGAAAACCAAGACGAAATTAGGGGAAGTTATTGCTAGAACACGGGTCCCGTATTATTTCAAAAGGCCCTTATACGTTATAGCTGCCCCAAGTGTCGCCACAATTAACGATCCTGTGCGACATGCATCCATCGGATTCACGCAACCTTTACCAGGTCATCGGTCCACCTTGTAGGAGCCCTTCCAAAAGCAAAATTATCTAAGCACTAAAGCAACATTGAGTAAACTTTACAAAAGTGTGATTTACAGTTAAAATTTTGAGTTTACTTTTGTGAAGTTTACTCAATGCCGCTTAGATAATTTTGCCTTTCAACCGCCGATATAAATATACATTTACTATAACGAAAAAATGTGATAAAGACAGAATTCTATGTAAAATTGTAGATTTTATTTCTTATAAATAAAGGTTTCTGGCAAAGGGATGTAATGAAAGTTTTAACACACTTACCCGTCCTTGGTGACAGTGAAATTGATAAGGGTACATTGCGCCTGCATCTCAGGTTGATAATGCGGGTTAGCAAGCTTAGTTTGAAGCAGGAAACGGAAGTTCGGGTGGTAATCTATCTCTCTGTCTCCTATCTGAAAGCGTATCGTTAAGGGTCTTATTACACCAATCGACAAATGGCGATTAGCTTCATTGATTGGTTGATTGGAGTAGTAATTTTTGGTGTAGTAGGATCTGTCGTTGTCACCTGTACCCTAGCCAAGTTACTAATCTGCAATAGTTAACGCTAGTAGAAAGCTACAATGTACGAGAATGACTTCGTCACAGCGCTCAGTCACGTGGTCAGTACAAAAGAATTGGCGGCAAGGTCAACTCGAAGCGTTCGACGCAAGCGAAACGGTTATAACTTGGTTAGGGGGGCTGAAAAGATGCTCGATCGATGGGATCTGTAGCATCGCTAGGATCTGATTGTTCATCTATGACAGTAAGAGGCACTGTTGTGGTCTTAATAAGAGTTTCAAGCGTTTATACAGTTGTTAGGAACAGGACATATAGTTCCATATACTCTTTTGAAAAGTGAGGATCTTCCATCTAGACGTGCATTTTGTCTGGTATATTACATATATGCTATAATGTATTCGCGTTAAGAAAATAGTAACTCATCGTTATCAGATAGCTTCGCGATCTAATTGAAGGGCAGGGGCTTGCCCCTAGACCAATTAGATCGTAATAAAATAGAAAGCAGTGTTCCCAATGACCAGTTAAAGTAGGCCTTTCAGACAGTACGGACTCGCTTTTGTCAATTAAAAACATGCATACCTGACTTAGTCCTGAATATAAAAGTAAAAATTCTGACTATTGTGATAAAATTTTAAAATAATTTTATGTATTATTATTTGAGAATACTGTGTTGTGAAAAGTTAAAACCTCAGCAGCTTTGATTTTGCAGTTGCTCTGATGAGTCACTATTTCCTTAACGCAAATAGATTATAGTTGCGCGGACCACTTTACTTGCACGGTGTAAAATTTATGTGACAGTAGGCCTATTTTGTAGTCCGGTAGAAGCCACTACACACTCACCTTGAGAACTTTTCCCTTGCGGATGAGCACTCTGCCGAGCAACGGCTCCAGCACGGCGTCCACCGTCTCACCGATGTTCTCAACCATCACCACTTCTCCGTTGCTGACCCCGCGCTCGATACGGTCCAAGTAGTTGCGTTGCGTTAGTCGCACCACCACCAAAGAGTCCCCAAACTTCTGTTTTATCCACTTTATTCCTTGTCTGTGGTATCGATTGTAAGTTTATAATAAGGTTAAAGTAACTTTTTATGTATATAAATGAGGCTTTTATATTAAAATTTTGTACAGCAGAAAAAGTATAGGTACACTTGGTAATCTTTGTGTTTTCGATTTTTTTACCTTCTGCAGATTGCACAGAATTCTGTAAATTTGTCCAGGAGACGAATTAAATTAAAGTTAAAAAGAAACTAAAATGAAAGGGGGTATCAAACAATTACATCCAGGTATTTTAGATTCAGTGAGATTAGAATGCCGGTCATATCTTCTCTCTTAAAATCATAACCCTCCTTTGGCTTTGCCGTAGTCGAGTAAAAAAAATAGATACGATATTGGTAATACAACGACCATGGTCGTTTGTAATACGAAATAGTCAAATACTTTCGTGTTTGTAACCATCTTCGAGAGTTTGTATTTCCGAACACATATGACGATTGCCGAAGCGCTAATACGAGTAGAATACAAGCACGTCAGTTGAAGCACGGTGCGGATTTCATCACGCATGCGGGATTGACCCTCATGCAAAAAAACGCGCCCCACGGGCACGTACGTATTCCACGCATTACAATACATTATTGTACGAAATGGACATTTGCGGAAGTTACTTGTGCGGGGCAATCCGCATGCGTGATCAAAACCGCATGATATTAAAAAAAACACCCTGAGACTTACAGCTGCGGATCAATCATGAGTGGCCAGCGCGCCGAGTTGGTGAGTATAGTGGCGTTCTCCGTGCTCATGGTGTCAGTCGGGAGACCTTCGTTGTTCCACGACGCCACCTGCGCGTCGTCCGTCAACATCGACAGCACGTCCAGACCCTCCGTTGTTTCAATTTTCGGCTGTGTCATATTTATATTTTACTTTATTGCGCATTGTTTAAACTTATGAGGGATAAGGTTTCCGACGCCAGGGAGTGCAAACCGATTGCCAAAATTTCAATGTATCTGTAGTTCTTACTATAACCAGGGCCAGTTCTTTCGTAAAGTGAACATGCCTCCGTTCCCTACGAGCACCTAAACAATAAATGCTCCTAACTATAAGTCTGTATTTCCAAGTTCACTACGCATTTTTTTAAAATAAGATATCTGCCTTTTTTTGGAACGATTAATTTGTACTTTTCATTTTGTTTAATATACAAAATCGGTCCGATTATCTGTCCTGCAAAAAGGCGAGCAGCGTAATGCCAAATTTTGTCAATTTCTCATGCTGCAGTTCAGAGGAATGTTATGAAAGCACTTACATTGGTCTTAGCAAGCGTAGGCACCCAGTCTTGGTTGATGAGCTCCATGCGGTATCGGCGCATGAAGCAGCCCACATACGAGATGAAGGCGGTCACCAACAGGACATCTCCAGGTAGCAACACACCCGACTCCTTCAGGTTCACTACCGTCGCAGACCATCTAGATGACAGAAGAGACCGACACGTTTGTTACCCTTTAGAGACCAGCTGGCTCCCATTATTGTATTGGGATGAAGCTTGATGTGTTCGTCCATAGAGCAGTAGGACTAAGCGCCACAAAATGTATTACTCTGTAGAAAGGAGGCCTATATCTGTAGGACGTAGTGATGAAGGTATTCGCCCGTGATGTGTACAGGACTCCTGGATGCACTTTGTACAGTCACTTTGTTTCGCCCACATAACTGTTGGATGGAGAGCGCTTAATTTATTGCTCTATGCCTTCGGATTTTTTCATGTAAGAAAAGTCTACTTCACGGAAGCGTAGTTAGAGAGCGTAGAGACTCACGCACGACGTTGCTGCTCCATCGACAGTTTCATAGTTTTGTCGGTAAGCTTTGAGCAGGCGTTCACTATGCGTATAATAACGAATACGCGTCTATAAAGCTACGCGTCCGTGGACAGTTTTTTTTTTTTTACTGAATATTCAAATAAAATAATTAGAAATATAAAATGATGTTGCAGTATAAAATGATGTTGCAGTATAAAATGATGTTGCTGTATGCTGGGAGAAAACTCATTGTTGAGTTAAGCACGCCTTTGTACATGAATTATCTTCATATGAATGTATTATAGTTAAATGTTTTGTGTGTACAATAAAGAATTAATAATCTTAACCCTGGTGATGATTCAATACAGACCTGATCTTCTCCGAAGCTAGACCGTTAACTAATCTGTTTGCCAGGTCAATGGTGGCGTTTGTTGCATCGGCTTCAGCCTGACACTTCATCTTCTCGTTCACTGCTTCTTGGAAGGCTTTGAGCAATATTTCCAATTTCGCTTCGAGTTCCTGTCAAATGTAAGTCAAGGTGATTGTTAATAATAATTCTCTTTCAAATCTATCGACTATTCTTATAGTTTCTATATAGAGCGTCATAAAATAGGCGATGGATATCTGATAATGTTATATACCATTGTAGATAGGAACAAATTTATTTAAAAGAGTACCTACCTGTCTTTGTCAATCTTACGGCAGGGCTAATAAATAGGTACTCTGTTCTCTTGAAGTGTGTCCAGATCTGGTGAATGCACTGCTCGCGAGCCATTGACGAGCCGCTTGCGAACTGCGCGCGTGCACATCATGATCGTACGAAGTGCGCGGGGCGCAGGGACTTCGTATGAACGAGTCGTTCGCGAAAAGCACACGCGCCGTTTGCAAGCGGCTAGCGAGCAGCGCATTCACCAGGTCTGGACACACTATTAAACCTCGGCTAGTTGATAGAATAAGTTTAAAGAAAAAGTCTACACAGTTTCTCGCTTTAGCAAGGTAGTCGATGGTCGGTGGCCGAAACATATAGGGTATATATAAGAGCGTGATGTTATACATAATAAGTGTGTGTCGATCGGTGATATGCTGCTACTATCTATCAGCACGGGCAAATAGAATGAAGAAAGAAAACACGTTTATTTGGCACACAGCCAAATATACAATGAAATAACAAATATAGTGTTATATGTAAACACTTACAACCTTGCAGGACTGTATAACTAAAATCATAAACAACCACTTATGCTCTATGACTTTTTACAAAACATAATTCATTTACCAAAAACCTACCTTCAAGATTTTATTGTTCTAACACATTTCAATTCTGTATTTTGCTTTACCTACCTACGTCTGTACGACGCGGCGCAAGTGCATCAAGCACCCCCGCCGCTCGTTCTCGCTCCCTCCGTTATTGTACTGACGCTTGCTTCGCATAGACTTGGTGATATTTAAAACTTTCATTTAGAATATTTTTATTTTGGTGTGAAAATCTGATGAACTAAAATATGACAAGTTTTTTAAAGTCAAACAAACCAAAAGTTGTTGTTTTATGATGTTAGTAACATAGTCCTGAAAGGTTGCTTGTGTTTTACAAGGAACCCTGTATAAAAAAATAAAGTAACAATAACAATACATCAAACATGTGTCTCACGGTCCAGTACAGCATAACTTTTCAACTGAACCTTACTATGAGTCTACGGATGTTGAATCAGGTAGACAAGAGTAACATGGGACTATGTTGTACTTACGGCTATCTGGTCAGTGAGGAAGGCGAGCTTGTCCCGCGCGGCCTGCAGCTCGGCGTTGGCGGCGTTGAGCGCGCGCCGCTTGGGCTCCACCACGGCGTACACTTCGTAGAACTTGACGATGTTGATGACCCACGAGCACAGCCCGGCCGCCGCCGCTGACTTCGACATTATGAATGCTGCGTTGAACTCCGGGTCCTTGATGTAAGGCTGTACTGCCTGGGAGAGCGGTTACATGTATTAAAATTAAATGCTAAAGCATAGCGCCGTACACTAGCTTCTGATGTTCTTTATATATAAATGTAGGCCTAAGTGAAATAAAATTCTTAGCGTTTGAGTTTCATATATATGAGTATTTTGGAGTACAGCTACACAGGCAAGGGAAACGATGGATGAATAGTTTGTTAATCTTTTAATAAATAAAAATATGTTGTAGATTTGATAATATCTACATATTTATATAGAAAAAAATGATAGGTGCCCGCCTAGATATCTAACCATGTTTATGTTGTTTGACAATTTGTCCTCCATCGTATGCAAAAGTTCTATCTCATTATGGTTATTATGATTTGCTGTAATCAATCAATCAAAAACATTTATTGCAATTAGACAAATGTCGGTCTATCCAATAAAAGTGAAGCTAAATTGCACGTTCGTCCGTGGAGATACGCCTTTTAAATTATTATGAAAAAATTCAATTGTATAGTGCGTTACACTTAAGATGTTCCTCTACCGTAATGTAAAATTAAATTACTTAATATTAGAGAGATTAACTTATATTTCGTTACTTTTAACAATCTTTTTTTTTAAACTACTTTTGAATAAAGTATACGGCGTTGGGCTCCATTCCGACTGTCCTGCAATTCTTTCAAATACCGAAAACGCCCCGCCACAGTATCGTTCCTCTCTATAACAACGTTCTTTTAGACCCGTTTTTTTTTTTTTAAATAAAATCCCATTCCTCTTAAAATTCTCCAAAAAGTGCTGCAACAACCGTTAAAATCGATTTCGTTGCGCATTTCGGGAAAGAATTTTGATAGATTAGGCAACTCTTTCCTTTTTTCCCTTCTTTTTTGTGTAGACAGACAGGGGAGCCAACATAACGCCGAAGGAACGTCTTAAGTGAAACGCACTGTAGCATACGCCTCTAAGCTCACATGTGTAGATCAGCTGCAATTTTCCAAATTGTCTCCAAATTTCCAAGTTTTGTGTGCAATAAGAATAAGATGTTTACACTTTACCTTAATCACATCGGGATGAATGTTCTCCTTGTCGTAGTACACCAGGTCATTTAAGAATTGATCCACTTTTGCCATCATCAACTAAAATAGAGAGAAATAATGGATTTTATTCCAATATTATTAAAAAAATATCGATATTTTGATATGGCGATTTATTCAAGTCTTCATACTTTGCAAGCCTTCCAAGATCGATCCTTGGGCAGCTTGCCCTTCTTAGCGAACAGCACGAGCACAGCCGCGCACACGTTAACGACGGCATCAGGTGGCGTGCCGAAGGACTTGAGCTCCGTCAAGTTGTTCTTGTTGAGCGTGTTCAGCGCTTCCTGCGCGGCGATCAGCGCGGGCTCGGCTTTAGCCAAGTCGTCTGCGCAGATCTTAGCCTTGATCGTCACGTCTTCCTCTATGACCTTTACTTTCTTTTCCTCTTCGGCGGCTGGATTAAAAAAAAAAATATTTTGAGTTATATATACAAAAATATCAGACATGATACCGTCAAGGCTTGTGAATTAAGTCAGTCGCGTCAAAATAATCAAGACGTAGGACGCGTTTTCTGTGACTTTGTAGGCCAGGTTGAAAGTATGAGCAAAAAACAACTGAAGAATCCCTGGTGAGTTTTAAGCAGAACAGTCTGACGCTCAATCTCTCTCCACCCAAAGCGGGAGAACTTATTTGATGATATTCTACTTCAAAAATAAAAAGGACATTCGTTCCTACGTCTGTCACAATATGACCGGTCAGATACAAGCCTTACATTGACATGGCTGATCAGAAATGAAATCAGATCATTTGTGCAGAAATTGTAATAACCATCCTGGTAGCAAATAGCCCCCTATATATAGCCAATAGTCTGAATCCGAAAACCCACTAATAACAGGTGGAACTCGCTCTATGCCTCTAGGCACTAGCATCTAGAGCCTAGCGAGTTCTCTAGTGAATAGAGACGTGAAATACACGTTTTTGGCTCTAGTACTATTTCTAGTATAATCAAAAGGCGAAATAGTTTATCCCTAAATAAAATAATAGTAATAATTTAATAGTATCTGGATACATTACCAAAAGCCTTTTCTTTGGATACTTTCTCACTCTCAGCACCGACTACCTCAATAAGAGCCTCAGCATTTTTGTTTTTCTCTTTCAATATTATTTCTTGCTCAGCAAGAGTTACCTGGTACAGTAAAACGTACACATAAGACAAACTAAAGGTACACAAAAATAGACCGTTACATCAGAATACACGAAAATTATAAAGGGGTAAAAGTTTGTTTGTTTTGTTTTTATGTCTTTTTGTTTTTAGAAGGTAATCTCTGAAAGTTATGGTCCGAATGTTGAAATTATTTCACCGATATAAAGCTGCTTTATTCCTGAGTGACATAGGCAAAAAATGTATGCGTAAGAAGTCGCGGGCATAATCATCATCAGCCTTTTTAATGTTCCCACTGCTTGGACTTAGACCTGCTCTCTAGGAGATAGTAGTTTCCCGCCTCCTTTGACAGCAGTAGTTTGTCTAAGGTAGCAAGGTAAGTACACTATCAAGTGTATGGCGGTTTTAAGTTCGAGCATACATCTTGAAAAACCCTAATCAGACTTTGACCCCTGAGTTTGTTTTGGTGTTTCTTCTCAGTGTAGTTAGCTAGAAAACATTGACCTAACATGTTTTAAATTTACGAAAATATTGACGTGTAAAGGTGTCTTTTAAAACCTATTTTAAGAAAAAAAAGTAGCTTAACGCCATAATGTACAGGCATATTAACAGGTTTAAAAAGGTTGAACAAGAATTTAAAATATCGACCTTTATTCCCAAGTTACTACCTTCAGCACAGCGACATCAGCTGCACACGACGCCAGCTTCTCCAATCCGTTCTCCAGCCTCGTAATCATCATCTTAAGGTTGACAGTCTTCTCCGTGAGCAGTTTACTATACAAAGCGATTTGTTCGAGGAAGGTCTTAGGCGTCGTGTAGTTGTACCGCTTCTCGTTTTGGTAGTACACTGCTGACATGTTGTCCACACTTTGATGTACGTGGGACATGAATAACGCCACTGGATTTACTAATGGCTCCTGAAAAGAACGACGGTTACGGCCTGGTCACGACTCCTGTTTTAGCGGCGAGCGGCGCGGCGAGCGGCGCGGCGAGCGGCGCGGCGAGCGGCGCGGCGAGCGGCGCGGCATTGGTAATCGGGTGTGGGGTGCTATAAGCAGTCTCGTGACGCGCTTCAAACATTTTCATACTTTTGATCATACCGCTCGCCGCCCCGCGATTAGTGGCAAGGTCGTGAATGGATCGTTAAAAATCAAGGTACATTGACGTAAAGGACATAGTACAATGACCCCTATCACCACAACGTAATACTAACGAAAGGAAAAAGTAATGCGCTTTCAAATGCTCATTTATCTAGAGATAGGTGTCAAAATGCAAATTATGTATTTTTCGCTTCATTTGCCTAATGCTTGATTAAGAAACTAACCTGTTTATGAAGAGGTTAGATAGGTCTACCATTAAACTGACATAGTGCACTTGGAACCACACCAGCTGATGGGCCTCAACACCATAATGCATCGAGCGGCTACCCACAGTTAAACGGCGTCGTGGCAGTTGAAACGGTAACACTTTAGTTACAAAAATAAATTGCTGTTCGCTGGTCTCGGTAGAACTCAAAAACGGTTTCACAGATTTAAATAATAATAAATACGAAGGGGTGGCATAAAAGAAAAAAAGTAGGGTAATATTTTTTTAATTCGTATAAACTAGTGCTTGACTGCGATCCCACCTGATGGTAAGCAGTGATGCAATCTCTGATGGTGAGGCGCTCTAGTTTATTAAAAGCCTATTCACTCTAGCCTTGAAGATACCCAAATTATAATCGGACGGGAAGGCCACAGCAGGCAAATTGTTCCACTCCGACGTACGTGGTATAAACGACGAGGCGAAACGCTTTTGTAATTTTGTATGGAACTCATCTTTTAAAGGTAGGGTTGAGTATTATTTTGATCACACGGACGGAGCTATGGTAGCAGCCATTAAATTTACAAAATATTCTTACCGGTAAACTTTCGACCTCTGATATAAACCGCTTGGAGACGGAACGCAGCGCCTCATGTGGCCACGCGTGGAACCAATCAATAGACGTGCAGTTGACGATGGACGGGAACTTGCGCGCGCGCACCCGCAGTGTAGCGCCCACCGGTGAGAAACACAGCACCACCTGGTCAGCGAACACTTGAGGACCTAGTGCTAGATATAAGTCTATTCGATCGCGTTAACGTTCTTTATGTCAGTTTTTACGGAGTGATGAAGTTTCTTGAGCAAGCCAGAAAGTAGGAATTGAAGGAACTTGGGGATAGTCACAAAAAAAGACGAGCCTATTTTTAGCGTTAAACATATTTAAATAAATTGTGTCTCCTATTAGGTACTGAACGGCTCTTTAGTTTTTCTACAGCCTGGACCATTAAACCATCTAGTTTAACAATTTACTTGAATTTTAATTTGGCTATGATAATGTACCTACGATGGAAGTAACTAACCTTGAGCAAGGTCCGGACACGGTTGATGAAGAAACTCCAGCAGTTTTCCCGCGTGTCAGGCACACCAGTAGCTTTAGTCTACAACACAATCGAGCATCAGGTAATACATATAATTCTATGGACAAGATAAGTGCATATCTCTATAATTTCTACTTGATTAGAATTGTAAGAAACTTGATCACATTTCCTTATACATAAATGATATTCGGACAGTTTTTACGTAAAAGACTAGTAAATATCCTCCCAGACTTTCACGTTTATAACAGTAATTAGGACGAATATTATTTGCATGTTGAAAAGAAAGTATGCTCTATGAAGCTTGCTTCATGTCTGAGGTTAATGCAGTATTCACAGTTTTCCAGAACTATTGCTAATTTAGTAACGTCTACATAATCAATAGAAAATATGTGGTTTAAAAAAAAACATACCATAACATTATATAAATATTTATTTCTAAATCTAATGTAAATTCTAAAACCTCACCTCTGCTCTCACACCATTAACAATGTTTTCGATATCTTCATCTGGGAACAACTCCGGTATCTCTCCGGAAGCCAGCAAGTCGTTAATAAGCACCAAGAAGCGCTCGTCGGCCACCTGAGCGTCCGTCATCAGGAACACGCAGCCTATTGCCTTCAGGCCAGCCTTTAAGTTTAGGCCAGCTGGGATCGTAAGAAAAAGTAGATATTGTATTTTTTATTTAATTTTTGGTAGTTTTCTTTGTGTCCTTCGGGTGAGCGATGGGAGGGTCTTTGACAAGCCCTGACACACGTGTCTCATTAAAACGAAACAAGATGACACAAAAAAAGATTGATGGACTGTGTGAAAGACGAAGAAGAGATAAAGCTAAAAAAGGAGGAGGGGCGGTGAATAATGAGATGATGGAGTACCGAAGAAGTTGGTAGTCAATATGATGCGCAATTCTTCACTTGTTTTTCTTCTTATAAGTGAAGTTCAGCAAAGTGATTCTCTAAATTAATAAAATCAAAGACCAACTAATATTTCGGCAGTAGTTTTCATCTTATACTTACAGTTTTTTTACTAGGAGGATTTCAAATATCTAAAGCCGCAAAAGAATGACGATACGTACCTAAATCCACTTTGAGATCATTCATACTGTATCCCTTTCGCAGTTGTAACTGGAACACTTCTAGTGAAGAGATGAAGGATGACAGGCGTGACAGCGACTGCTTGCCCGAGCCACCGACGCCGACCAGCAGAGCGTTGCCGCGCGGAGCTTCTAGGATACGGTTTATCCTACACAGGAAATGTTAGAGATTCTCTTAAACTGATGCATTGAGACGGTAGGGAAATAATCTTTGTAAATAAATGCACAGTTAAGTTCAGTTCTTATGGCGTTGCAAGACATAGACGTTTCAAATAATATAGCACACCGACTAGATCAGTGAGAAAATCAGATAGATATATAAATGACTATTAAATACAAGCTGGCTACGAGTCCGAGTGTGGCCAGTGGCCATGTTTTCGCTATGTGACGCTGAACTCAAAATCATCCGACTATACGGACAACACACAACCACTAACCACAACACTATAACAACCACTATAGTTAAAGTGTGATGCTGTTAGGCGAGACGATGTTAGGTATTTTTGGCGAATCAGGTAAATTTAGATGTAATTACAAGCTTTTCATTTGAATAAGCTCAATAAAATTATTCCTTGCCCTAATATTTCTCTCATACACCAATAAGAAAATAAACTTAAAATATTGCATTTAGCGCCGTCTAGCGTGACTATGGCCACGTTCAAACCTGTGAAGTGTGCTCAAAGTGAACTGTCATTGCACTTAAAGCTAGATTAACAGATGACAGCTTATTGCAAGCCTGTTTTGCGCCTGAATTTTCACGATAAGATGTTAACATGATGGATCGGTGGATGCTAACAGCAACAGTATAAGATTTTTCGTGATGATGATGATGATAAATACGAATAAGTACATACACGATTAGCGTTTAAATTACCTGCATATATGATACATTGCATCTTCAAAGAGCACCAAGTTCATAGTGGCGATAAGGTCGTTGTACGCCGAAAGAGACTCGTCCAACAGCCGCTTGATCTGGTTCCAGTCCTTGATGGGGAAGTATTTGGGGTCGCCCACGCCCTCCGCGAAGTGGCAGTAGATGAGGGGCTTCTCCATTATCACATTCTCGTCATAGTCCTGCATTTGCGTTTGTTTATTTCAAAGTACTGATAGCCTAGTTTCCGTACTTACGAAGAAGTGAAAAGGGGTTTTATAATTTTTGGCCTTTTTTATGGATCGAATAAACTTAAACCAAAAAATATCTTGAGATATGTCCCTGCGATATGTAAAGTGTCGCGGTGCTGAGACAAATATGTCAGCAATGCTACGCGACACGTTAGAGCAAATATCTCAGAGCATTTTAATATTGTTTGAGTATTAGTAGTACACATTTGGAGAGAAATCAAAATTACCAGGGCAATAGGAGATAAAGCCAATGCGGTTACATACCCTTAAAATTCTCGCAGCTTTGAAGCCATCTACAGTAATATTATTAATAAATAAAGTTTTTTTTCGTTTGTAGGAGACTCAAAGTACTGGTCCGATTGCTAAAATTTTTCACCAATAGAAAGTTGCTTTAATTCTGAGGGACACCTATGTCATGGTTTATGTAATCGGGCGAAGTTTAGTTTTAGTTTTTTTAGTTTAGTCATTACAATAATTATGGCATTTAAAATTTACCTCGCAGTTTTTCTTGATGACTTCTATAATAAGTTTCCCGAACGCTTCGTTATCGACAGCGTCGACCAGTTTGTCTGAATAGACTCGCGTCGCTTCGTGCATCCAGAGTCGAACTAGATCAGTTGTTGTCTTGATGGCGTCTCCAGTTGTGTATAACATTCCCTGAGCAAAAATATAGCGCAATAGTTAAAATTGTGGCATTTCGATAGATAATAAGTCACCACTTATTTTCTTTGTAGTCTACATGACTTTTAAAAACAATAATAATAGGACAGTTGATATACAGAAACGAACTTAACCAACGAGTGGGTTTTACCCAGTTTTGGGTTAAACTACAGTCAGATATTATCCTTAAAATAAACAATAACTGACTATTGTAAAATCGACCTTGAATGGTAATATAGATAGAATGATTAGATGCCGACTACTCGGTAAAGCCGACTAAGATGTCAAATACAGGAAAATAAGAAAATAGAAAATTAAATCGTTTATACTTGTGTTATTATAAGTCTTAAATTAGACCTGTACTCCAAGCCAAGTTTCTAATCTGCATTAGTTCACGTTAGTAGAAAGCTTCAAATGTACGGGAATGACGCGCTCTCAACGCTCAGTCACGTGGTCAGTACAAAAGGATTGGCGGCAAGGTCAACTCGAAGCGATCGACGCAAGCAAAACGTTTGTAACTTGGCTAGGGGGGCAGTATATACTATAGGTACAACTAATAGCGAAGCTTTGAATACCTGGAATATATTGGAAAGATCCCTCAAGTTGAACAAGTAGTGGAACTTGATGGCCGTTGGCAGGAACGTGCTGGAGAGCTTATTGTGGAGCGCCAGCGCCACAAACACGAGCGTCTCCGTGTAGCGGTATATGATGGGGCTGAACTTGTTGGCAACGTTGGCCAAGTGCTGGCCCAGGATACTCTTGTAGATATGAACGCAAGCGTCCAGCCCAGGGAAACTAATGGGGAAACGAAGTCTTTATTTCCAGGCATACATAGAGCAGGGGTTCTATAAACGTGCACCCTGTGCACCTATGCGGGAAGCTGTCGTAATTCAAGATAGATATACAGAGTTATTTGTAAAACACTAATAACCTGGCATTGCAGGACTGTATTACTAACATCATAAACAACTACTTTTGTTCTATGGCTTTTTACAAAACATAATTCATCTACCAAAAACAAACTTTCAAGATTTCGTTGTTCTATCCAACACATTTCAACTCTGTATTTTACTATACCTACCTACGTCTGTATGACGCGAAGCAAGCGCATCAAACACTCCCGCCACCCGTTCTATTACCGCTTGGGTAATATTTAAAACTTTCAATTTAAATATTTTTATTTAGGTATGAAAATCTGATGAACTATAGTATGGTAAGTTTTTTTAAATGATGTTAGTAACATAGTCCTGAGAGGTTGGCAGTGTTTTACAAATTACCCTGTATATGAAAGGGCCCTCAAGTTGAACAAGTAGTGGAACTTGATGACCGTGAACAGAAACGTGCTGGACAGCTTAGGTTGGAGTGACAGAGTTGAGAACCAGAATGTTTATATGTAGCGGTGCTCATATGATAATGGAGCCGCACTTGTTGACCATGTTGTCCAAGTGCTGGCCCAGGATATTGTTGTAGATATTGTGGCCAGCGTTAAACGCAGGGAAACTAGTGTAAAATTTAGTGTTTATTTGCCAAAAGTTATACTAAAATATATTAGATATTATCTGGAGAATTTTCTGGAGCACTTCCATGTAATGTGAACTCTTATTACGAACTTTACCTACAATAGAAGCAAAAGTTTAATTTCAAAATGAAGATCTTGCGAGTCACGTTAGTAGCATGTAAAAAAGGTATTTATAGGCAAGCGTGTGCCATCTTCGACCACGTTATGGCTTACTATCACGAGTTTATCATTAATCATTTTAAAAATATTGCGTTATCTACCTGACTGCGAAGGTGCAGAAATGCCTCTGCAAGCGCGAATCGATGGTGAAGGAGCCAGCTGTAGGGTTCATGCACGCTACAAACATGCAGTTCGATATGTCCTTCAGCGACAGCTTCTGTCTATCGTACCTAAAAAATAATTACACATTGCTCTAGGTACTCAGTATTGTACTCAACGACCTCAAATATATTTGGTCAGCAAGCGAAAAGTTTTCTCCGATATCAAATCAACTCAAAATGATCAAGACCAAATAGAAAATTTTATTTTATTCCGGGATTTAAAAAAAAACGCTATTCGTGTCATTTTTACGATGCAATGTTGCATTTCGACAATTTACACAATATCGCATCACCACACGACATCGCAAGCTACCTCGATGCGATTCCATTTTGGCCCTCAGACCAGTGTTAAATTTTTAGTTACCAGTGCTTATAATCCATGAATTGTCTGATCAAGGTATGCGGCTGCACTGTGCCGTATGTGTCCACTTCAGGCATGTTCATGTCGTCCACAAAATAAATCATGAACTTGCTACCCGGTGGCCCGAAGTTGCGACCCGATTTCTTCTCCAAAGGTTTTTCTAACACTCTCTGAATCATTTCTGTAATAGAAATGTTATAGACACAATTTGTGGTATGATTAAAAAACATATCATAACAGAATATAATAGAATAAACTTTATTGAACACCACAATAGTAACAAAAATTTTAATCTAAGGGTGATGGACGTCTTACCGCTGATAGCAATATCGGGAAGGATGACCAAATAAACGATTAATGGAATGTGTAAAACGGGAACGACTACTGACATAATGACTAACAGAGAAGAATAGCTGCAGAAGATGAGTAGCGTTACATCAAGTATATTGTAATGAGGGCAAGAAAATATTAAAAAGCAGGATGTTTTATAGGTTCTGTACCCGATGTGGTGTAAAAGTTGAGCGGCACATTGGTGACGGCGTAGGAGTCAGGCAGCGAGTTGAGCTTGGCCGCCACGCTCACTGACTTGCCGCTGCCGGCCGCACCCACCAACATCACTGGTTTGGCCTTCGTTATCAACAGGTCCATGAAGAACCGCGCACGAGTCGTCTCCGACGTCGAAACCAAGCATGACTGCGAATATTAGCGACATTTTTTTTTATGTTCTAATATTCTGAAATAGAATCTAATAGTGAAAAAAGAAAAGTAATCGAAAACAGATAAGATATACCAAATATATCTGGCACTTCCACGAAAACACCTTTTTCAATACACTTACTCGAAAACCCGCTATTATCCCATCGTTTACAGGCACACAATAGGCTACTTTCCGCACTAGTGCAGAAAAGTGTGCGTGCTCTCCCCCGCCATAATTTTATTACACTTATCGCATCAGGCTGGGCGCGCGTCGCCCGCCACGAGTCGCCGAGTCCCCGTTTATTCATTTCAGTGAGTGCATTGAAAAAAGGCGTTTGAAACACGTGTAAATTTGCCACTGGATCTCGCAGCTTCATAACACGGATTACGCCTCGGTCGCAATGACAAACTTGCTGCACTTGTATCAAAATGTACTATTTCTATGTCAGCTAACTGGTAGGTATATTAACGTGTTAGACTTTTCTGTATCGGACTACTCAATTTAACTATCAACTTTAAATAATAACTTCGTAGCTAATAATAATTTTAAGAATATCAATAAACTTTATACGTAGTGTACTATTTCCTCAACAGTAGTTCCTTCTAAAACAGTTTATAGTACTATATTGAAAAGTGCTGCAGTACCTGAAGTGGAATATCGGGGTCCAATTCAAAATTTTCAACTTTCTCGGACCACGGTAAAAACTTTTTGGTCTCGGGATCTATGAAGAAGCTGAAAACATTGCCCGTGGAGGGGAACTTGATCTGTTTGAACTCGTTACAGAACCACTTGCTGAACTCATTGCGCCAGTCCACCAGCTGATCTTGGAACAGACTCGAACCAAATCCCCATAGCACGCAGAAAACGAAATAGATTTCGTACCTGAAAACGTATTTCAGATAAAAATTAAGTTCTTTTTAGTCAATTTTAACATAGGTTGGTCATACTCCACAGTAAAAGATGAGACTGATGATTGTACCAACACTTACTGCGAATAAATTGAATTGACTAATATTATCATCTGACCCTTCTTTCCTTTCATTAATTATTCCGTACTATACATACTTCATGCTATAATTATGAATTTGGCATTTACCTATAAGGTAAATGCCGAACTAACTGAAAAGTCTCAACCTCTTCATGTCTTAACAATCGAACTGGACTTGTGCACCAAGTTTCAACTTGGTACACGGGTATACTAGTCCTGAATGGATACATTAAAACCTAGCTGGGATACCTTGAGATAATTTCCAAGTTCTACACGGATGAAGCCAATTAGTAATATTGAATAATGTAGTATTGACTAGTGATAGAGTCCTCACCATTCTTTAGGACAGTCACTGGGCAACAAGGTCTTATTCAGGAAGCACTCCAGCAGATAACAGCTGAGTTGTATTTGTTGCAACTCTGTTAATGGAGTGATTTTCTTGTACTTCTTACACGATTCGAGTAATGACGGTATATACTTGTCGAACATTACTGTTAACATTGCCTTCTCGGATTCGTCGTCTCTTGTTGTTTCTATCCATGATGCTACAAACCTGTCGATGAAAATCATTGTCTAGATTCATTGTTATTGTCGAAAATATAATATGAATTAAAATTTCTTTTCTATTTCTTCAATTTTGTTTGACCTGTATGCAGATAGCTAAGTAGTAACCAAAGCGTATGCTAGAGTTACCTTTCTAGATAGCATTAGTGCATGCTGCGTTTAAATCATAGAAGACTGATTCGAAACTAAATTATCATTTAAATCTTTTTTGTAGATACCTATTTAATTTATATTTCAAATCATAATTCGAAAAAATTCCATTGAGACCCATACTTTTTGTAATGTAATTATTACATACCGAGTTAATGGCGATAGATTGAAATTATTACCAATTATTAATTTAAGTATAAGTTAGCGAATAGCATATAATATCACGATATGGATAACTGTCATGAAGGAAAATCTACAAGATCATCACCACACACTTATAATGATAGTACTCACGGATTCCATCCTAAATCCTGAGGATTAATATACAGAATACCAGCTCGAGACACTGTAGCAGGAGTAGCTGTCCTCAAGGTGGCGATCTCGAACAACAGTCGCATTGACTTAGTCAAAGCAATACGTTCGTTACTGGCCAACGTCAGCACCTTGAAATTATTGGCAAGTGTAAGTGGTGAATCAATGTGAACCTAAAATTATTTCTATTTTATTTCATTTTTTATTTTGAAAGAAAAATATGTAGAGAAAAATAAAATATTGTAGATATAATATTGTTACAAACGTGATTAATAAATACCATTTTCAAGAGGCAAAAAAAAAAAAAAACCATAAAAAAACAAAAAATACGACATTAAAAAAAGAAAAAAAGACCCGTGCGAAGCTTAAGTAATGAGTTGGAACTAACTTTATTGTCATCCATCAGAGTGTTCAAGCTTTCGATCCACATGGGGTCGATGTCCCCATCAAGTACGATCCACTTCGGACCATCTCCGGGCATATTAGCCATATCGCGCATGATCGTCGAGAACAATCCGTCCTTCCACTCCCGAGTGGCAGGGTTTATAATACCGAACAATTCGTCATTTGTCACGGCTTTAGGATCGAGGTCATTGTAGAACGGCTTTTGTTTCAGCATGAAGTAAGTCCTATTGAGACACTGCCACACCATTGTCTTGCCAGTCCCAGCGAATCCATTGATGAAGACCGAGTGCCTCACAGCAAACAGTTCCACTAATTGTACCATCTAAAATAAAGGAAAGGATTGAGAATAAGAAAAGACTTCTGGGTCAATAAAACGGAACTAGTATCTGGCTAGCCTTTTTCCAACTCTACTGGCTTTTAATCTTACCGGATGCAGCATTAGGTACTCGTATTTTATACGAAGCGACCTTCTTTTCTGACCTCTACACCTTAGTAACGGTACTTGTTGGCAAAACTGGTGCCAAATTTTCTAGCTTCTGGCTATTTGTAACGACTACCAAAGATTTGCAGTCGGGCTTTCCGAGGCACGGAAAAATCTTTTGTATAATAAAATATAATTATTCGTGAGATCGGAAAATGTTATCAGTATACCTCGAAAATTGAACCTTTCGGCAGTTTCAAATAAAACAAAACATATGACATACCTTTAAAATAAACCCAGGCTCCGGCTGTAGCTTCATAGATAAAGCTCCGTCTATCAAGCATTTCTCAAAGTCCAGATCACGCTTTCTGGGCACATCAAGTGCCGGGAACAGGTCACCGATCAAGCCCATAAAGACGGGCATATCATCTGTCACGATCTTAGGAATATTGAAATCTCTCAGCGCTCTCATTAGCACTTGGTCTTCTGGTCTTTGGCGGTCACCTCGCTAGAGGATAAACGGTTTGTGTCGACTATTATGTTTAAGTATTCTATCAAAACTATTTTTTTATGAGCTAATTGCTTGTCCCACTGCTGGGCAACGGCTTCCTCTTTCTCCTTCCAAACTTTTCTGTCGAGGTGGATGCCGTCGGGGTCGATCACGGGGAAGGTGGTGTGACAATCTGCTCATGTTCGCGGGGCAAATATGGCCAGAGATCGCCCTAGACAGAAACTAGTATTATAAAAGATAAACCACTGGTAGCAACTATACCAAACACGATAATTCTCCTATAGAAAACCAATTATTTTGGTTGGCCTAAACTGTGTCACTTTGCTGGTCAAAGACTTCACGTTTCGCCGTTTAAATAGCTCTGTCTTGCGCGATCGGCTAAGTTTGCCATGCAAACATGACCAGTTCGTCACACCGCCTAACGTCGCGTACACTTTTAACCCGGTAAATACATGGAGTTTGTGAGATAGGCCACGGTGGTGTAGCCGCAGTATACGTATAAACTTCTGTTTTGTACAAGGATGAATTCTTTAACAAGTTTACCTTCAACGATCCGGCGACCACCAATACAGACTTGATGGCTCGAAGCCCCCAATCGTAGTGGTCTTGTTTAGACAACAGCTCACGGCACAGCGTGTATAGTGTGATGAACTTGCGAGCCAGCAGCCGAGCGTCCTGGAACCCTTCGGCCACCAACATGATTTCGCAGATCAGCTCGAAATCCGGCACTACCATGGCACATGGTCTGTTTTGAAGAAATTGCAATTAGCTGTGGTTGTTTAAGGTAAAGCAGCCGCCTGCTATTGCATTTTTGGCCTAAATGTTGTTGATAAACCAGTAATGGACTTTTATCTACACTAATATTATAAAGTTTTTTTTTTTTTGTTTGTAGGATATAATCTCTGAAAGTACTGATCCGATTGCGAAAATGTTTTCACCAATAGTAAGCTGCTTTATTCCTGAGTGACATAGGTTTTTATAGGGTTTTATGATGCTATTAATAGCCACATTTCCGAGATTTCCGAATTTGATAGATTAATCTACTAACTAACAGACTGATCTATAAACGACAGCTTGAACCACTGAACGAATCATGTTGATATTTAGCAAGCAGTAGCCACTTGGCAGCATTACGTAGGCATGAGCTATGCAACGATTTTCCGAAATTTACCCTTTACAGCAACCAGAACCTACGTTGCTTGGCAGAACCTACGTTTAATTTTTTTCATATCCTAAATGGGGTGAAACGAAGCAAAATTGGTATAAAAAAAGCTTTTTTCACACGAGTGGAGGCAGTGATAGAAGCAAATTTTAGAATATGTACTGGCTACTAGCTGTTCAGCCATATGGATAAAGTTAAATAGACAGACGTACAAACATACATACGGCATTCTAATAAAGACCCGTTTTAATATTTCACAACGCCTACGCAGCACTAGACACGTTTTTGGCGTTGTAGGCTACAACAAAACTCTTTGCCCAAACTCACCTGAACAGTGCCTTCAAGTTCTCTGGTAGCTCTGTCCTACCCGCATAACCGGGGTTCATTGTTATGAACATTCCAATGGACGGTATCAAAGTGATGTACTCTCCCATGAAGTCGAACTTCTTCTTCTTAGCTTTAATGGCATCCAGCACACTCTTCACTTGCACTGACACCACTGACAACACTTCTACTGAGATCCTGTTGAACTCGTCGAAGCAGCCCCATGCGCCAGTTTGACATAAACCTTAATACAAGATGTAACAGTGAAATGGACTGATTAAAAATGTGGCAGTGACGTCACTTTACTATGTTTGGGAAAAAAGATACCGGCTAAGTGCGAGTGAGACTCGCGCGCAGTAGACTCGGAGCAAAATTGTGGCAGACGGACAAACGAGAGATCCTATAAGAGCTATATTTCACCGGGACACCATGGCGGTGCATTTGGTCGCCGCCACCAAAATGTTTGGTTGCGCAACCAATTTGGTGACGCGACCAGCTTGGATGTGTGGCGACTCTGGTGTCTGTATGGTATCTAGTTTGGTAGAAAAAAGAAAATATTTTTCTTACGTATTGCTTCATTAGTAAATTCATTAAAACAATACCTTTATAAATATTGCCACACGACTTATAGTCCATTTGTTCAGAACAGTTGAACACATAGACCATGATGCCTAGAGCTCTGCCCAAATCCTTTGTGGTTTCTGTCTTTCCAGTACCGGCTGGCCCAGCTGGTGCTCCACCCATCACAAGATGGAGACTCTGTGAAAAGTAACGCAAGGGACGATAGAGAAATACATAAGTTTCATGCACGTTCTTGTCCAATGTCCATAGTTATCTACGCTTTGGAACGTGCAATGTAAGACCAAACTACAGGGTACACTGACCAGTTGCTGTGTGCTTGCGTGTATCAGTGCGACCGGTTACGAACAATGAAGTTTATTTCACATCGCTACTTTCCAGTTGACTTGCTAGGTTATAGGCGCTGAGCACCCTTTCTTTTTCTTTTTGAGGAAAGCATCGAATAACTCATCCCCTCTGGGTGGGACGAGAGTGAGTATCAGATTCCATGTCTAAAACCCACCAGTGTTCCCATCAGTGCCGCAGTAACTCTTTCGAAGTACCTCGCATAAGCAAACTCCCTGTCAGTGCATTTTTGATCTAATGCAGTTCGCGTTATTCAGCACACGATATACAGACTGTCTTATTTTTCATCCCAAATAAGACAGTCTTACCCTTATAAGACAGTCTAACACTATGCTACATAGACTAAGACTGCCTGAACATCGAGTGGTGTAATATG
This sequence comes from Mythimna lalbum, assembly GCA_949319445.1. Taxonomy (NCBI): domain Eukaryota; kingdom Metazoa; phylum Arthropoda; class Insecta; order Lepidoptera; family Noctuidae; genus Mythimna; species Mythimna lalbum. Next base: position 9,038,291 of record OX439363.1, read on the forward strand.
CGTTTTATTGCAAGTGCGTATTACCTGTGTCAATGTGATATAACAGCGATCAGTCAGAGGCGTGATTACAAGCCGGGGCGTGTTTCCAAGGTACTCATAATCATACACAAACTGTGCATCACATATATTCGCGAAGCAATTACTCAGATTGTTATCCCAGCGATGCCTGAAAATACAATATGCATTCAGTCATCGTTTCCGTTTGGTTCATATTACACGTCTCTCTCCAAGAGAAGGGGGATAGTAATATACTACTTTTATGACTCCTGCCCTTGTCCTATGTTACTTGGGATCGGTGCAACTCATTTTTTTCTTCCATTCTACCCTGTCATACGTCAGACTATCACTGACTTCCTTTAATTTCATATCAGTCCTCACTCAATCCATCCATCCATATGCTATTAATAACTCTTTCAGTAACAAGCATTTCATCTTCTTTTTCACATGACTGGTAGGGGCATTTCACGCGAAGCGGGCAGCGAAAAAAAAAGTGAGGTTCTGAAATTCGTTCAAATTTTTCATATTTGTACTTTTAAGAGATATGAACGTGTTCACATAATATTTTTTTATTTGAGGTTTAGTTGTTAAGATATGGGATTTTAAAGAATTGACCTGATTGACGGAAGTGTTTCTTGGAAATTTTATTTTCATATTGAAGATAATTATTATGAAATAGTTAAGTTTTTTTTTTATAGGAAACTAATCGTTTTTTTTTTTGATTTTTTGACCAGATTTTTGTTCCATTGTTAAACCAGAAGTACCTAAGCACTTCAGAACAAGATAATTCTGCTGCCATAGGTAAGACAATAATATTGACTACGTATTACACGTAATCAATATTATTTAAATAAATCTAGCCAAGTGAAATGCCCTTATACCAAGATAAACGATTTCTTAACTTTTCAGTCACTGGCGTCATTTTCAAACTCAATGTCATTTTATCCATTCTCGTCACTACTCTTAAATGACACAAGTGCTTAAAGTACCTCAGCTGACTCTGCCACTGGAAAGCGTTGGAAGTTTCCACCTTAGCCACGATGAGCTTGGCGACCACGTCCCTAGAGTGCACGTCAATGGTACAGATGGTCATGATCTTCTGCCTGTCGCCGACGGTCAGGTCGCCCAGTAGCAAAGTAATCAATGCGCTTAACTGGGCGATTTGTTTCTTCTGGTAGTCTTTCAGTGCATTCTCGTAGCCTAAAAGTTACTAATTGGTAAATGACGAAGGATTTATAATCACTCTAATATAATACAGGCGAAAGTTTGTTTTTTTGCTTCTTTACCCTTGGTACACGGATAAATCATGACCTGGAATAGCACTTAGGATACTTTTTATCTCGGAAGTATGTTACATTGGAATAATTTTCTACTATCATACGAGCGAACGTCGCTGTTAGTAACTAGTACTTCATAAAACTTTTTATATTATATTTTGCTACTTTTAGCATCGCCAACCGAATATTTTATGACTGAGCAAAGGCTGCATCGTGTTTCATCGGCATAAAGATCAACTTTTGGAGACCATCAATTTATACATTCAGTCAAAAAAGTATCGGGAATGGATGATTTGTTTATGGTTCCAAATTCAAATTTTTGTTTTTTTGTAGTTGTTAGATTGGCGCAACTGTTTTCCATTTTGGCGCGGAGTTTGAGTTGCATCTGTTATTTATATTAAATACAGTGCTGGTTTTAGTAATATCATATATAGTGTGTATTGCGAATTTCATAATGGACAAAAATATCGAACAAATAGTTTGTCTTAAATTTTGCATCGCCAATGGAATTTCGCGTTCGGAGTCACTGAAAATGTTACAGAAGGCTTACGGTGAATCGACTTTATCAAAAACTCGTGCTTATGAGTGGTTCAAAGCGTTCAAAAGCGGTCGAGATGTGATGGAAGATTTGCCTCGCTCTGGTAGGCCGTCAACGTCTGCAACTGAAGTTAACATCGCAAAAGTGAAGGAAATAGTGACTGAAAATCCCCATTCAACTCTGAGAGAGATAGCCGCCGAACTTTCTGTATCTCACGAGTCGATCCGTACCATTTTAACTAATCATTTGGGTATGAAACATGTTGCTGTTCGGCTAGTCCCAAAAAATCTGAATTTTCTCCAAAAACTCAATCGCATGAAAGTCACTGAGGACTATCATTGTGAACGAATTTTTGACCAAACACTCAACAAATACCATCCAGCAACCACCATATTCACCAGATATGGCTCCTGCTGACTTTTTCCTAAACTCAAATTACCACTTCGTGGCACCCGTTTTCAATCGATAGAAGACGTAAAGGAGAATTCGCGGCGAGAACTGAACTCAATTCAGGAAGCAGCGTTTAAAAAATGTTTTGATGAATGGATTATTCGTTGGCGCAAGTGTATCGTTTCTAAAGGAGCATACTTTGAAGGTGATAAAATCAATTTGGATGAATAACAGACATTTTGTGTATTATTGATCTTTTCCCGGTACTTTCTTGACAGAGTAGTAATTTAGGCAGGTAGAAGAGTTCTGAAATGATGCATCATAGGGTCATACTTTTGAGAAAAAAAATATATTTCTAAGAGTTAAATTCATCTAGATACAGTAGGTAATAAAAATTGATACAATTCGAAAAAAAAAATGTTCTTACTGTAGTCGACCTTATAATGTTCCCACTGTTGGAACTCAGGCCTCCTCTCTAGGAGTTAAAATGGGCCGTAATCCACCACGTGGGTTCAGTCCCATTCATTTTTAACCGATATTTTTTCTTTTATTTCTTTGCTTTTTTGCTGCTCGTAGCGCCCTTTTAAGCCAATCCTCCAAATTCGCCTCTAAGACGACTCACTGAGTTGATACATGGCTCAAACGACTATATCAGTTGACCGATAAAAATATCCACCTTAACACTGTCCCCTATCAACACGACGTGCACTAAAATATTTCGTACCTTCTTCAAGCTTCTCGAAAGCCTGGTTAGTCTCAGTGGTCCACCAGATCTGAGTCCCCACGAGAGCGGGCTGCGCGGGCCAGTCGAACACCCACTCGTCTCGCGGCTTATCCTCGTACGACTTGACGCTGTGCTCGAGGATGTCACGCAGAGTGAGTCGCATGCAGTCTGTCACTCGGTTTAACCAAGTTTCCACCTGGTTCACAATATTATATACTGAGAAGTTCATGCTGAGACATAACATGAAGATTGAACAGTCTTGATTAGTGTGGTTTTTGAGAAAGTCGCGTCTATGTAAAAGAAAAAGTTATGATACTAGTAATACAAGATACAAGAGTAAATTATATTAAGAGTCGATTTTTCTACGCCTCTCTAGGTATGTGGCATATTTGCCATAAGAAGCTTGTCGATCGTTAAAACTGATCATTGATAAATCGGCCTTAAAAATGTTAAAGTGAAAACAGACGGAATAAAGAGAACCTTTCCAGAACAATCGCAGCAGGGCGCTTTAAACGGCACATGTTCTTCGTTCTCCTTGGATATCATCTCGAAGGCTTGCTTGCTGGTCTCTTTAGGGAACACGAGTTTCGCCAAGTTGTCGTATAACTTGGGCAAGTGTCGACACACCGCTGGTGGGTTGTTGCCATTCGACAGGATATCTGGTAACCATTACGACAAGTTTTAAAAAGGAATTAGAAAACGGTCGCACGAAGTCAAAAGTTACAAACCGTACAAGCACAAGAGTTTACACGATAATATCAAATCATCCATCGACCGCTTCGCTTCGCTCATCGCTGCACCCACGTGAGGTTCGTCACTTGGTAAAAGGTCATTAACGTAGGCCACTCGCAATAGAGTATCATCATCATCACTTCAGCCAAAAGACGTCCACTGTTGAACATAGACCTTCCTCAGGCGTCACCACAACGACCGATCCTGTGCGTATCGCATTCACCGCATTACCGTGACTTTAACAAAGTTGTCGGTCCACCTTATGGGAGGCCTTGCGACGCTGTGTTTTCCGGTGCGCGGAACTAAAGTATCAATATTTTTTTCCATTCGTTGCTTTGATATCGCGGTTGCTTTAAATTGCCTAAATAGGACAAAATAAAGTCGTAGCACCGATTGATAAATAATGAGTGGATGGATGAGAATACTATGACACTAGCTGATATGATATAGTAAGGATCTGACTCAGTGGTGTGCAGTTGGAGAGCCCCAGACGGGTGTACAAAAGAAGATAATGTTGTTTTATTGTTACCAAGCAAATCTGCAGAAGACACGAAGTAAAAGCGAGGATAAGCCAGCCGCTTGGTCTCGAGGTAGTTATTCAGCGCCTTCTCGCACAGATTGAGTGCAGACATCAGTACCTCCAAGTTCTCTTGCAAATGTGGTTTGTTTGTAGCTTCTATCACATTTGGAGTTGTCCCAATATCTTTCAACATTTCCTACGATGACATTATGGTTTTATAAATAACTTAATTAGAAAGTATTGTACTAAAATGGATTACAGATCATAAACCTACCTTAAAATCATGGTCTATAGTATCAAACCTCTTCGAATCCTCAGGTAGTTGCGAGCGGATATCGTCGGATCCGACAAATATACTTTCCAAGTACTGCCATTTGCGCTGCACTTCGAACCATAGCGCGATCACTGCATCGGCAGTGCCCAGCTTCTTCTGCCAGGCCGTCACCTCCATTTCAAAGAAGCCAACGAACTTGGATGACATCATGTTTTGTACTTGATTCTATGATAGAAAATCCATAAATTATAATTTTATATATGTATCACCCGCCTGAAGAGCGCTTTACTATTATTCCAAGAAAACTTTCTATCATGATAAAAAATGTGCCTAATACCTTTATGCGTGAAAAATTAACAGACCGATAGGACACATTTTCTCATCTATATATTTAAAAAGAGGAACTGTCTGACTGACATAGCAACGCACAGCCGAAACTACTAGATCGAGCTGAGTGAGTGACTAAGAGAGGATTTTCCAAAGTTCACCCCTCAAGGTTATGAAATAGGGGTCCAAAGTTTGTATGAAGTAACCTACTTTCACGCGGGCGAAGCCGCTGACAGAAGCTAATTATGAATATTAACATCTATGAATATTACTTTTTACGAGAATTTATACAAAAACACAATATTTGTTCCTTCATATCACTTTTATGACATCAGACATCATGCACAGGAGGTGCGCAAGAACACTGGATAAATATACCTGCATGTAAGTGTAATCATCACCTGGTTATCTTCGAGTGTCTCCACAAGTTCTTCACTGGCTTTTGGTATTTTGATACCAGTTCTGTCATGTTTGCTGTAATCGAACTCCATAACAGCCCAAGTTGCGTCCAACTCTCTGAAAAGTATATTTGTTTTTAAAGAATGTTCATGTTCACAGCTAACATTTCAAAGCTTCATTCCGTTGCTGAATTAATTTTCACAGTGCTGTACATTGCAATTTGAATTTATATTAGTAACACGGTTTTTTTGCAGTTCTGCGTCAAAAAAGTGCTACCTAGTATTGTTTTTTCAAAAAACGAATTCAATTTATACTTCTTGTATTTCACTACGATAGATAGAGTGCAATATCACGGCGACCTGTTTAAATCAATGGACCTACTTGAGAGTTTTCTCCATAGCAGCTTCTTTGACAGATTTATCAACAATAGTTTTAACCTCTTCTTCAAACTTGTGTAGATTTAGTGCAAGCAAGTCTGCCAGAGTTGTGTCGTCATCGATGTGGAACTTAACCTGAAGTTAGATATTATGAAATTTCAATTCATCATACTGACTTAATAAACCATTCTACTTACTAATGAAAATTTATATTTAAAGCTTAATAATGCTAATTTATTTGTACTCACGAAAGTAGAAATGCTCGTATTATGATAAGTCCGGTTGCGTGAAAGACGTCAGGATAAATTAAATGCCATAAAGAAAAAAACCTCTACTATACATATATATATGTAAAAGTATAATTACATTTCTTACCTCATTACTATCTATATAACAGTGCAACATAACTATTTACACTATGGTTTTACTTATTTATAAATAACATTTTATTCTAAATAATTTAAATGATGAATTCTGACAGTATTATTGGATTATTTGTGAATTTTTGCTGCCGAAAATTCCTATCGGATGTTAGTTGTAAACCCTTCAGCTTCATTTCTTTCAATGTGCACGATCCATTCAATCTAAATGTACTTATTCTATTTCCTTCTTGTAACTTGGGTCTTCTGTAGTCTTGCATTTGTAGATATTTTTTATGCTCCGCGTTGTGTCCATTTTCTATTTTTATACTATTGCTTTCTACATCTACGTCTAATTCTTCTAATGATTTAAAATCATTTACAATATCTTCTAAAGTTGTACTGGTAATGATATTATTTGGAGAGGCATGAGAGTGTTTTGTTTCGATGAGCATGACGTGCGAATGAACTTCTTTCTAAATAAAATAAAAACATGTATTTAAATATTTACAGAACAAAAAACCTATTTAACATAATGAAACGTTATAGCACAAGAGTAGCACTTACCTTAGTAGCCATCATAAGTTCCAGCCAATGCCTATCCTTGATAGCTGGATTCTGAAGGTCAGTGACGGCTCGTAATGACGTCATCAAGTTCTTTATTGTAGATTCTATAACGATGTAGGGCTCCCTGAGATAAAAGCAAATTGCAATAGGTATAATAGTAAAATATTCATTGAAGGTGATTCATATCCACACCTGGATGCTAGCTCTGCCCCAGCAGCACCTCAAAAACTCACATTCTAAAAAGCCGTAACTTGTTACGTAGCCGTACTTGCACTTTTTAAAACCTGATGAACGCCTCTGACGTTGCCATCGACGAGGCTACCTACTGGGACCAAAATATCTAACAAGTTAGCCATTGAATCGAAAACGACAAGAAGAACCCTAAACAGTCACTGAATACCCACTTTTAATTCTTAGTTCTTTCAGTCCATATCCACAGACACGATATCCCGGAACGCCTCGGCCCGCTCGTCGAACAGTTCCAGCTCGAACGCTCATTAGTGTATTATTTAAGATTAGCGTTCACTAAGCGTAGGTATGAAAAGTGAAGTACATACTGTTTTGTCTTCTGTACCTATTTATTTTGTGACACTATTAAGTTAGACATCATCAAGCTCCATTTCGATGAAACCTAATACTGCTTCGTTGGATTTTTGTAAAACCAAGATTCAATTTCATCCAGACCTGTGAGTATTTTTCGACTTTAAATACAAATACAAAAAAATTACCCTAGTATAAACAACATTACTTTTAGTATATGCGAAACCTGAATATAATTTGTTCAGAATCAGTAACTGAATCGATTCCTATAATTTTTACACCATGTTATATTTTTCCCCAAAAATATTTAAAAAAAAAGGTCTCCACCACGATACAACACAGGTCACGTCAGGTCATAAAAGCCATTAAGCGCCAGCGCACAACTGAGTGCGGGAGCAAATCCACCTCTCAGTAAAGCTCACCATACTCTCATCTCCTTGTCCAGTTGCCGCATATCCTTGGTAAACCGCTTGCACTCCTGGTCCATGCCATCAGCGTCAATCTTCTTCCACGGGGACTTCTTCCAAAACTCGATAGTGCCCATCACCAGATAGTAGTAGTCCCATAATTGCTGTTATATAAAATTTAAAACATCTTCATTGGGAAACAATGAAAAGCAAAATTGTTTGGCAAAATGGTTTCGAAAACGTTGCCAACAATGTTTGCTGAAACCAAATTAAGACGCGCTACATAACAAAAAACGTGCGTTCTTGCTAGTACAATTTGATGTTGACGGAAACAATGTTGCTCAAAAATTGTAACTCAATATTGTTGCAAGGCTGCGAAATTGTTCGAAAGAATTACCATGGCCCTGGGAGCTGGACCACAAAAAACCAACTGAAGGAACACAGAAGGGTTTTAGTCAGCAAAAACATGACACTCTCTATCGCTCCACGAGTTACTTGGTTATTTCCATAAAAAAAATCAATAGCCTAAGACAAAAATAAAACAGAGTCAAAACAAGAAATATTTTAAACATATGATTTTCTTGCAAAGGTTACCTTAATAAGTTTAAGTTCACGTCTGCACTGTTTCAGGTTCTTCTCATCAGGAGGCTGAATGTCGAACAGGCCGCATGACGTTTTCAGGCCGTCCAATATTTCCTCAAAACCTAATAGCTCCTTATGGACCTTATCTATACTCCTGTAAGGCTCTTTGCATCCCTCGAGGAACATCTATAGGAAAACCAAAAAAATATGTTCTATATATTCAGCCTTATAATAATAATAATATTCAATATTGTGAAGGACGGTACGGTTGACATCTGTCGGGCATGCCACCGGCCCGGAGAATCAATCCGACACATTATTTCTGGGTGTTCTCAGTTAGCTAACGGAGCCTATTTGCATAGACACAACCTTGTAGCCAGGATTATCCATCAGCAACTTGCTCTTAAATACAATCTTGTTGAATCAGAAGTACCGTACTATAGGTATGTGCCCGACCCAGTTCTCGAGAATGGCAGTGTCACATTGTATTGGGATCGATCTATCATTACTGACAGGACTATTGTTGCCAATAAGCCTGACATCAGAGGCGGCGTAAGGCGTGGGCGACGTGGGCCACCGCCTACGGCCTCGCGGTCCAAGGGGCCTCGCGCCTCGAAGACCCACGAACGCAAACATAGATATAATTACTCATCTAGAAATAAATAATAAAAAAAACCGGCTAGCAATACTAACCTACCACATTCGTTTTTTAAAGATCTAGTCTGCCCCCCTAGCCAAGTTGCTAATCTGCAATAGTTAACGCTAGTAGAAAGCTTTAAATGTATGGGAATGACGCTCAGTCACGTGCTCAGAACAAAAGAATTGGCGGCAAGGTCAACTTCAAGGGTTCGACGCCAGCGAAACGATTGTAACTTGCCTAGGGGGGCTGGCATCATTTGCTGGGGTTGCGGGTGGGGGAAATCCTCGCTTCGCCCGCAGGGGATTTCCCATTCTGTTTGCTCCGTTTATGTTCGAGCTTCTAAATACATGCAGTCATGCAATCTTGCGACGTAGCATGTACCCCCACGGAACAGAAAATACAGTGGAAGTAGTAAGTAGGCGTGTTGCCGCTAGTAAGAACTGCATTATGCACTTCCTCCAAAATCTCAAAAAACAAAATCCATCCACTTGTGTCATCCATCAGGGGGCCTCGCAAAATATATCTCGCCCACATCAAATTTAGGTTTTGCCCCGCCACTGCCTGACATAGTGGTGATAGATCGACTAGAGCGTCGCACAACGATTGTTGATATAGCGGTCCCTCATGACGAGAACCTCGTGAAAGCTGAGAAGGAAAAACAAATTAAGTATCTTGACTTGGCTCGCGAGGTTGTCGACATGTGGAAAGTGGATAGAGCAATCATTGTGCCGATAGTCGTGACGGCCAATGGCTTAATAGCCAAGAGCTCCGACCAACATCTACGAAAGCTCTCGTTAGGCAGTTGGATCAAGGGCTTGATTCAGAAGGCAGTGCTTCTGGACACGGCGCGTATTGTCCGGAGGTTCCTCTCTCAGGAGCCCTGACCACCGGCAGCTTGGACCCTGTTCCCGATGCCGGTGGGCTACTATTTTTTATTTTTTAAATGTTTTATTTTTAAGTTGTCTTTTTAATAAAAATATTTAAAAATGTGATAAATATGTATATAAAATGAATAAATGGAATAATATTCAAAATAACTGTTATTCCGATTTAAATTATAATCTCGCGAGCGTAATAGGTAGTTTTGTTATATTATTTCACTTTTTTATCAAGGTAGGATCGCAATCAGTTGTTTAGGTATTTTTTTAAATATAATTTAATTGTTTATGTACTTATTTAAAAGTGAATAAACGAAATAATACACTTATAATATAATTTGTAATGAATAAGTAAATCGTAACGTAAATACACCATTAGAAGCGTCATGAAACGGAATCGCCTTTTAATGATAATAATATAATGGTAAGGATACCCAATAATTGTCACTTTAAGAGCTCGTCCCCATCACCATGGCGGCGGCGCGGCGTTGCCACCGAAAATGGCACGGCGTCGTCACCGTGCAACGGCATGGCGCCGTGCCTTTGCACGGTGGGCGGTTTTTTTAAATATTTTAGAATGACTGGACGTGCCTCCATTAACGAACAAAGAAGTCTGTATCGATATTTTCCACCCATGCGCTCATGCCAACTGCGAAATATCCACAGAATACGCGGGCGGTGCACCGTGCGACGGCACCGCGCCGCCGCCGTATTGATGGGGACGGGCTCTAAGGGTCAACTAGCAATTTAATCTCAGAAACGGTTTTTAAAATGTAGCCTACTAAAATATTACGATGACAGAATAAAAGTTAGTTAACATTTTTATAATTTCTGCATTTTTTTACTGTTTCTTTAATCTAATTATTATTTAATTAAAGGAATACGGATGGGTTGCCAAATTTAAATATTAATTTACCTTCCGGCTTTGTCATCCATCATACATCCCCTCCCCCTTTTATCTTTATTGACATTTAGGTTTGTGAACATTTTTTAAAATTATTTATTTATTTCAGAATTTATACAACTAATAGACACATTACAGATAATGCAAATCATAAACTCGTTAGAGTAAACCGAATTCACGATAATACATAAAGGAAGCAACGACAAAGTAAAAAACAAATATGTTTTTTAGTCTCTACTTTGCGTAACAACGTCCTCCTCGTTGCTACGGATATTTCATAGCGACGATAACGGCCAAAGTCTTCAGCACACCGGTCAAAAGTACTAGGCTGCCAGTAACGCGAAGGGTTGTGATTCACTCAGTGTGAAAGCCCGGGAAAACAACACGCGTACATAGACACAGTCTGCCTCTCACTCCGATACTATACACACACTTGAATCTTATAAGGGTGGGTGGACTATTGTAGGAGTGAGATAGAATGATCGATTTAACTAGTGAACGAGTGAGACAGTCAGCAAATTAAAAGCTACGTATTAGATTGAACAGGTTTAATATTCGAGGGTGAGTTGCTTCGTTGTGTGTATCTAGTGTAGTTGATTTGCTGTTGTATGAAAAAGAAAATTGGCGGCAAACAGGTGGTAAGCATCACGACTTCACCAAAGCAAAAATTTAATTTTCTATATTTGCTTCAAGAATAAACCCCGCCGAAGGCAATGAAGGAACAGGAGTGCGATTTTAGTCAGTAAAAGTCTGACACTATTTCCCGCTCCATCCAAGAGCGGGGGATGTAATTAGATGATTTTTTAACCGAAAAAAAAACACCCCGCCTTTGTCAGTTAATAAACTTTTATGACAATTCTTGTCAACGACATCTATATCTGCAATTGTTAAAAGTATAGTTAATACACTAAAAATAAAATGAATTATTGAATCTACTGTTTTTATCTTTTTTATTGTCAATTTTTAAAAACATTGAACATGTAAGTTTATTTTTGGTAAAAAAATTGTGAGCCTAACAAGTGTCTTAAATATTAAAAACCGAATAAAAAATATTTATGACTGAACTACAATACTTGTATAGTACACAAAAACATTAACATTGTTTTTTCAACTGTTTTTTTTTTTTCAAGAAGCATCAATTCAATTCTTTCTGACATCAATTTCGTAAACGTGTAGTTCGCAATACCATAAAAGCGTAGCCCGTAGCCCCGCTACGGCGTAGCCGCTACGCGTTACCCTTAAATTTTCGTAGCCGAGCAATTCAATACTTCGGTAAGATTTACCAGGAAAGCAAAATATTAAAAGGGATATCAGAGCACATTTTCAGAACGCTACCCCTTACGGTTTCCAAGTGACGTCACCAATGACGTCATAGTTGCGGGAGTTTTCAGCATTCCCGTATAAAACACTAGGAAAGCATAAATTATAAGAACATGTTTTCACACAAATGTCCTGAGTGCGAGTGAACTAAGGGCGGGAAATGTGAGGGTGAGGGTAGTGTATACCTGTTTCATTTCACGGGGCGGCCGATATGTTGATGGAGAGTGACGGGAGAGTACCTACACGTTGGTAGTGTAGGTGTGTGCAAACGGGATGGAGCGATAGGATGCGATTGATGTACAAGTGAGAAGGAAGAATAACTACGAGTTTATCTAAACTTATATATTAGAGACGTAAACTTGTCTGTTGGTTAGTTTATATTATTATAAAATATAATTTATGGAAGTGATTTGATTACGAAAAGTACTCGTATTTGACTGATATAAATTTAAAAAGCACACTATCGCTGAGTGACTTTAAATTCTGAAAAAAATTAACGTTTTTCTGTCGAATAAATCATGGAAGCGAAGCCGCTGGAAAAAGATAGTAAAATAATATTTCAGAAATGCTGAATATGACGCATTCGTAGCATCACCATCGTCCTAGTGTGACGTAATAAATGACGTGCTCGTTCAGAAACCTTCAAGAATCCGAGCGAAGCTACTAGGGTAATATAAACTGATAGAGGTGCGACTGTTATGCACATGAAGCCTTTGCCTGAAATTTAGAGCAGAGTTTTAAGAACAAATACTATCCTTAACTTGCCTAACACTGAGTAAATTTGTTATTTACGTGGATGAGACGCATAATTAGCGATGATTTTGTTACAAGCTTTTAATTAGTTTCACCTGTTCAAGTTCAGATGTTTGTTTGTCATCAAATGTTGCAAATTAAATGTGACCCACTTCCCGGTTACCGATTGAGCTGAAATTTTGCATACGTGTGTAAATCAGATGACAATGCAAAATTATTATGACATGGAGCTGATCTGATGATGGAACCGGAAGATAGCTATAGGAACTTCGTAGTTAAACGACACAACCCCATCGAGCTTTGGGATTGTATGATTCATCTTGACGCGTATTAATTATTTAGGTATAAAAGTTTGCTATGAAAAATTTTTTTCAACAAATGCTTGTTTTTAAAATGTGATGAAGGAAAAAATGAAGCTTCCAAGTTGAAGTACCTTGTTTTTAGGTCAGATTATTTTGTCTTTAATTAGATAATAGCAATTTATTGAAAATCCATTTATAAAGATAGGCTTCTTCTGTAGTTTGATTATTTATTAGACATATTTGTTATTATAAAAAGAAAACAAAATTTAATGTACGTTACATCTATTCATCATCTTCATAATCTTCCTGCCCTTGTCCCGTGTTATTTGGGGTCGGCGCAACACGTGTTTTTCTTCCATTCTATTCTGTCACCTTTCATGCTATCACTAACTGAAATGTACGTTACATCTATTGCTACGTAAAATATTGAGTATGTGTGCTCGATAAATTCGCAAAATTTCATTGAAAGCCTGAAAAGCGACCAATACTCGTTACACCGCTGTTAGTTTATATTACCCTGGTAACTTCACTCGGATTCCTGAAGCGAAATGGACGTGTTACGTCATGGTACATACGTCACGTCGACGACAGCATCAGTGCTACGAATGTTGTAGCTCTGTGTTCTAAAGAAATATTAGAGATGAGATCTGAAATGGTGATCCTTTTGGTGCAGGCTGCGCAATTTTACTGTAACATTTTCTTAACCCCCTTTCCTTTTTTTTTACGTTGTAAATATAAGGTCATTCGTCTTTATTTACGTCAGTTCAGTCGAAAAACGTCCACTATTATTTTTATCACATCAAAATTCGGTTTTAGTTTCCTGCTGTTATCGTTGTTTGTGAAAGATAAAATAAATTAAATAAAAATATTATTATTATTGGAAATAGTCCTCCGCCAAGTGTCCGGTCTTGTCCTACCCGATGGATAGTCGTCACTACGAAAACATACTTACGGAAAAATTGTAACGATTTCGACGATAAGTAAACAATATACGAATATCTACGTCTGTTCACGAGCCTATCAATAATAAAGCAAAATTTGCCTCCCAGCAAATATTTTTAGGTGCCTGTAAATTAACTTTAGGGCAGTGTAAATAGGGAGAACACCCATATTAATAAAACTACTTGGTATAAGTTTATATAATGCTTTTGAAAAAAATGTGGAACCAAGTGGTTCCTGACGACACTGACGCAATGAACTGACCTATTCCTGAAGGATTACAAAATTCGTAGCTTCGCCATGCTCGTAGCGTGACGTCAGCAATGACGTAACTGTTCTGTCGGAAAGCTTAAGCAATACACAAAGATACCAGGGCAACATTAATTCATGCAGGTGTCGCTGTTATGAAGGACGTCCCTGAAATTACAGTGAGCCGAGTATAGGCTGTTGTCCTTCACGTTTGTTTATTTAGGTATTTACAAAAACTTCATGCCATACAAATCTATAAAGTTTGATGATGAGGGTTTATATGTTAATGAAGAAACAACCTAACAGCCTGTCTTTAAAACTGTGCAATTATTAACTTTTTTTCGTCAGTAACTTAGGTCGCGCAAACAGTGCATATAAATCGAAAACCAAACGGGATATATTTTTTGAACACTGATATATCGTTTACCTTATATATTTTTTTATTATTTAGTCACGACATTTACACTAATATTATAAAGAGGTAAACTTTGTGTTTGTTTGTAGCAGATCTCTGAAAGTACTGGTCCGATTGCTAATTTTTTTTTAAGTATAGAAGCTGCTTTAATCCAGAGTGATTGGCAATAATATATGTATGCAGGCAAAGCTGTGGACAAAAGCTAGTTATAAATATTTCTGAAGGAGACGGCGCTACGACATTCGTATCAACGCCATCGTCGTAGTGTGACGTACACAATGACGTAACCGTTCGTTCTGAAAGCTTGAGGAATACGCGAAGATCCTAGGGTCACATAAACTGTAGCAGGTGGGTTGTTGAACTTCAGTGCTCTGCGCGTCTGATCTTGATATAAAGATCTGCGCTGTGTTATTTATCGTTTTAAATATCGGAGTAACATATTATGCCGAGTTAGATGCCTTTTGACCTCGCACAGACCATAATTTTCTTTTTCTGTTATGTGTTTTTAGTTTATTATAAGATTGTGTGAGGCATAAATACACGTTTTTCTTTCTATGAATATTTTATCTATTATGATTTGTGCATTTTGTGCATCACGTAGAATAATAGGACATGATGTGGGCGATTCGATTACAGAAATAGATAAAAAAATCTTTAGACCATTCGCGATGAAGAACACTGCGCATTCGTATCATCGCTCTCGTCGTAGCGTGACGTACACAATGACGTCACCGTTCATCCTGAAAGTTGAGGAATACCCGAAGATACTAGGGTAACATAAACTGTAGCAGGTAGGGTTGTTATGGTTGTGAAGGCTGTTGCTGAAAACCAGCGCGGAATGTAATTTTGATTTGTGCTGACATAGCATGGACTTGGTCAGAAAGTGATTCTAATTGCACTGTACTTAGATATATAATGGCACTTGTTACCAAACTGTGACATTTTGATTACCGTTACGCACAAGTGCTATAATGTAGCTAAAACCTCTTTTTTAACCTCATTGTTCGCAATTTTTTAACGGTATTTTTTTGCCGTTTTTTGCTCGATGTTAATAATAGTTATAATATAGTATTGACTTTTGTATAGATAATAGTAATGAACACTTCATGCGCGAGTCCGACTAGCACTTGGCCAGTTTTTGCTTTATATTTCCGAAAGACCCGGCCATGCTACGTCATTCGTAGCATCGCTCTCGTCGTAGTGTGACGTACACAAAGACGTCACCGTTCGTCCTGAAAGCTTGTGGAATACGCGAAGATACTAGGGTCACATAAACTGTAGCAGTTGGGGTTGTTATGGTTGTGAAGGCTGTTGCTGAAAACCAACGCCGGTTATAACTCTGATTTGTGCTGACATACGCCTGCATTCTGTGTAATGGTTATTATCAATACACTTAGTCAGAAAGTGATTCTTATTACACTGTACTTAAGTATATAAAGGCACTTATTACCAAACTGTGACCTTTTGATTACCATTACGCACAAAAAATGCTATAATGTAGCTAAAACCTTTTTTTAACCGCAATAAAAAAAATCTTAACGGTATTTTTTGCCGTTTATTGCTCGATGTCAATAATAGTCAAAATATAGTGTCTACTGTTGTATAGATAATACGAGTAGTAAAGAACACTTCGTGCGCGAGTCCGACATGGCCAGTTTTTACTATATATTTCTGAAGGACCCGGCAATGCTACGGCATTCGTAGCGTCGCCATCGTCGTAGTGTGACGTACACAATGACGTCACCGTTCGTTCTGAAAGCTTGTGGAATACGCAAAGATACTAGGATCACATAAACTGTAGCAGGTGGGGTTGCTATGGTTGTGAAGGCTGTTGCTGAAAACCAGCGCCAGCTGTAACTCTGATTTGTGCTGACATACGTAGCATTCTGTGTAATAATGGTTATTTTCAATACTAATAACAACTGCTATAATGTAGCTAAAATCTTTTTTTTTTTAAATCTTTGTTTGCAATACAAATTTTCTTAACGGTATTTTTTCTGCCGTTTTTTGATGTTAATAATAGTCAAAATATATTGTCTACTGTTGTATAATAGTAAAGAACACTTCGTGCGCGAGTCCGACATGACCAGTTTTTACCATATATTTCTGAAGGACCCGGCGATGGTTTTTCATTCGTAGCGTTTTTTTTTTTTCTCGACGGGGAAAATCATCTTTGACGAAACCCGCTCTTGGGTGGAGCGGGAGACAGTGTCAGACTCTTACTGACTAAAAACCCCGCGCCGTTCCTTCTAGCCTTCATACCGGGGCACGAGCTCCCTTTCGGACAACCCTGTCCCCAGTAGGCTTCGACCCAGCTGGGCCCCTCCTGCTGCTGACAACTCCTAGAGGCGCGCGGGAACAGTGCGCGCTGTCGACGTCTTAGACTCGGTCCATTACCGGACCATCGGACAGCGATTCATTCGTAGCGTCACTCTCGTCGTAGCGTGACGTAGTTAGGGACGTCACCGCTCGGTCAGAAAGATTTAGTGATACGCGAAGGTACTAGGGTAACACAACCAGAAGCAGGTGTGATTGTTATGGTTGCGAAGGCTGTTGCTGAAAACAAGCCGTTGTAACTTTGAGTCGTTCTTAAATGTTCAGCATTTTTCATATGGGTGTGACGTATATTTCACCGCCGATTTTATATTGTTTTTTTTTTTATGCATAACGTCTGTGCAATATACTCTAAACCATAGGAATACCTTTTGTTTTTTAATTGCGTTTTGTTACATGACGCCAAAGAATTGCCAAACTTAAGTGGTAATGGGCAGGGCACATTGCTCGCAGAACAGATAGCCGTTTAGGCCGAAAGGTTCTGGAGTGATGACCGCGTACCGGAAGACCACGGAGTAAGTATAGAAGAGGAGATGTTGTAATAAGATTTCCCTAAGAAAAAAAACGTGACATTTTGCGGGGTGAGGGGGTGTTAGACTCCGCCCATTTTTTTATTTGCCACCTGTCGGTCAATAGCAAAACTACTTGCTCGTTCTGTTGATTTTATTTCGTAGTTACGTAACTATCTCACACTAGATGTCATTAAGTGCAGGATGCAACAGGGTCGCACTCAGAATTACCAGGGATATCTGTTTTTTAAATTAATTGTGTAAACCATCCGATAGACCGATACGTATATTTTTCATTGAAATAGTGATACTATTATTTGATGAATGACGAATGAAGATCATTATCTTCATTCGTCATTCATCAAAAACACCTTTTTATTGTAACATTTTTTTTATTCTATTTTTATTAGGTTTTACTTTTTTAAAGGCTTATTTTGATAGAAAAAATTATCAAGATTGATTAAAAAGCTAGTTTAAAAAAACACGTGTTTACGCCCGAAACCATTCGATAATAGTAGATTATTTGTGACCAGGAGACAAAGCAGTGTCTTAAAGTCGCGGGCGGCAGGTTGAATTCCAAACGAAACGAAGGTTGCTGATTTTAATCCCGAACGTTAGTGAGGGATTTATATAATTAACTCCCGAGCATTGAGAGGGAGATTATAAAGAAACCAGAGTAAAGTGAGGAATTCAAGCCGCCCAAGATAAAGACAGCGTTATTCCCGTGTCGCATACTCTACTTTTTACATCAAATGTGAGGTGATTAAAAAACAATTTGGCCGACCAAATCATATATTAGAGAAATATAAGTAACTCGTACGTCGTCATATTTACAAGTTCATCAACCGTGGGACATTCGGTAAAATAATTGGCTTCTAAATACTGCCCTGTATTTTTGCTATTTGACGATAGATGGCGACCTGTTTACAAAATTATATAAAAACTACAAAAATAATATTTTGGCGATTAAGGACCTTTAGGAATGAATGTTGATCAAATTTCAGTACGTATGATTATTAAAATATATTAATACTGAGCTCTACGTGCCTAAATATATTTAGTTCCCATGACACAAAGTGTCGCCATCAAATGTCGAGTAGAATTATATTTGGAAATGCTGACTTGAGAGATTTTTCTAGAAGCATTTTAATAAATTATGCATAAAATAACTTATAAATGAAATGTGATGGCATCCATAGATAGCATCAGAACGTCTATCCCAGTGGTTTTTACAAGATAAAATACAACACTTAATTTTTTTGTTTATCTATCGCGAATATAATGCCATATATTCGCGATAGATAAACAAAAAATAAGTAGGTTTACGAAGTTGTGCACAGGACGAACGCCAACAATACGCTGATTTAAGCCACGCCCACCGTGATGACGTCAGGACTCAGTTGAGAGTCACAGTGCACAGTTGGTTAGGCCGCCTCCTCTTCTATATTTACTCCGTGCGGAAGACGCTGAGACCTGGTGAAGGTTGTGGGAAACCGATGGATTCAAGACGCACATGATCTGTCGTTATGGCGACACTTGGGGGAGGCCTATGTCCAACAGTGGACGTATATCGGCTGAAATGATGATGATGATTATGATGAAATAAAATTTACGATAGAACATAACTCACGATATTACATGAAAGGAGCAACGACAAAGTAAATAACAAATATTTTTTTAGTCTCTGATTCGCGTAACAACGTCCTCTTCGTTGCTACGGATATTTCATAGCGACGATAACGGCCAAAGTCTTCAGCACACCGATCAAATGTACTAGGCTACCAGTAACGTAAAGGGTTGTGTTTCACTAAGTGTGAAAATATGATCCTATCATAGACGTTGATATTTTCATTCCATGTACCCGAAATCAGTTGGTATTATTTTTCAAGATATTTCATTTTTATGACTGTCCTATCAATTACCAATAATCATTTATTCATTTGTTTAAATTAGATAAATAGTCACTCTTAAAATAGGTAATAAGTTTGTTATGTTATGCCCGAGAGTGTATAAATGTAGGTATTATATTTATAACTTTAAGAACTACTACGAGTATATCGACATAAATATTTCTGAAGGACAGTGCCTTGGATATCTGGCCCAGTCACAACATTCGTAGCACGGCATCGTCGTAGCGTGACGTAAACAATGACGTAATCGTTCGTTCGGAAAGCTTGTGGAATACGCGAGGATACTAGGGCAACATAAACTGTAGCAGGTGGGCTTGTTATGGTTTGGAAGGCTGTTGCTGAAAACCAGCACAGTAAGTCTGATTCGTGATCAAAATATATTCAGCATTTTTATAACAATAGTATTTCATGGATATGAAACATACTTAGCCGACGATTTTTATTTTTTGCGTCACACCTATTCCAAAGACGCTTAACCGTAAGATTGCCTTTGTCTATATCTTACTGCGTTTGTTATATAGTGCCTTTGATAAAATCATAGACATTGCTATATTTTTTTTTAAACCTCATGTACAGTAGTGGAAGGTATAGGCAGACTTAATGCTACAAGACATTCTCTACTTGTCAACCTTTAGGTTTAAAAAGACAACACGCAATGGTACTGTGGTAGGCTGTTCACTAATGTATATTCATCACTTATATACAGACGAAATGGTTAGCACTATACTTTAGGACATATTCTAATGGCCATGTCGCTATAACTATTCTTGAAGGACACGGCGCTACAACATTCGTAGCGTCGCATAATCGTAGCGTGACGTAAACAATGACGTCACCGTTCGTTCGGTAAGCTTTTGGAATACGCGAAGGTACTAGGGTAACATAAACTGTAGTTGCTATGTTTGACATTTTCGTAGAGGCTGCTGCTGAAAATCAGCGTAGCAGCTATTACGATAACGTGTAGTAGCCTGAAATGCGGAGTGTGTGTCTGTGTGTACACACTCAATACTCAATACTTTATTGCATTACATATGTGTGTATATGATGGTATAAAAATATAAAAAGAATCAATATGGACCCTGTCGGTCACAGCAATGCAAGGAGAGAGGACGAAGACTAACTTGTCATGATTTTTTTTTAATGTATCCTGTAAATTATTTACCTATCTATTTACATTAAATTGTTTCCTCAGAATTTACAAATTCTGACCAGTCCTGATTTCGCACTTTGGGTGCAATTTATACAAACCATTCTTGTTTTTCGCTTTTTGTACCAGTTGAAACCGTGTCATAATCCTTTGCGTAGTTTACTTGATTCGCGTTTTAAGATAAGACATTTAAAGAAACCTTTTTACTATCTGTTCAACCGATTTTAACTTCTATTCCGTAGGCAAGGACGGCATTAAAAGCAAAAAAGTGGTTACAAAAGCAACTACTTACTGCAGCCGCCATTTGTCATGCCACCAACGTAATATTTAAGTCAAAATCGTTTGAACGAACAGTAAAAAAGGTTTTCTTGAATGTCTTATGTTATTTGAACGAAGTATAAATGAAGTAAGCGTAAAAAAAGTTTTACTAATTGGTATAGAGATATGTTAAGTGTAGGTGTGACGTCATATACATATTTTACATGCATAAATTCATCTACGTGAAAAATGTTGACATGATGCGAATGATCCGATCATTGATTGTTATGAATTTGTACTTTCTAACACCATAAATATTTCTGAAAGATACTGGCCACGCTATAAACATAATAGCACAAGTCTACGGCATTCACAGAATCGCCATCGTCATGGCGTGTCGTACACAAGACGTGTCCGTTCGGAACGTTTCAGGAATCCGAGCGAAGATACCAGGGTAACATAAATTAACGGCGATTAGAAAAATATGATTTTACGGGCCCTCGCTGAAAACTGGCGCTGTAGTACTGATGTGTGCACACGAACACATTTTACGTAGCAATGATTGTTCTACTTAGATTTTATTACATCTTTATTAATTGAAATAATCAAAGAAACAAAAATCCTATTTAGGTAAGTACCTACTTTATTACTAAACTGCAGAAGTAACCAAGCTGTCTATCATTATTAGTTTAATTAATATAAGTAGATGTTATTTATATTAGTTTATTATTTTTAAGATTATTTTATGTATAGTGTATATGGGCTATAGTAGCCTCAGTACCTACCCTGAAATAAAGAGTTTTATTTTTTCAGGGAACTTCATTTTTAAGAGTATGTTGTTGTACGATATTCATAGTTTTTGACGTAGCATGACGTAGCCGCGATGACGCAACTGTTCGGAAAGCTTCAGGATTCCGAGTGAACCTACTAGAGCAACATAAACCAAAGGCAGTGTATGGCGCTCTCTGAAATTCAGTGATGTATGTATGTTTCGAGAATGAATGCACAGCATTTTCCTGGGCAAGTGTGTGTTTAACGTAGATGTGTTTGTTTCATTTTGTTGACTTTTTGTTCGCTAAATTGAAAGGGCTTTCTTTTTTTTTCACACTGAAGTAAAGAGAGCTCTGGCGTTTTACGTTTTGCCCCTAGGAATTTCTCCAGTACGTGAAACATTGAAACTGAATCAATCAATCAATCAACCAATCAATCACTCGCAATACACAATCAGACCCGAAACAAATATCTGTAGACTGAACAAAATTTAATATTTGATATGTGCATGATTTTAACGTTTTGCGATGTCACCGTCAAGTGTAAGTCAGTATAAGTTGATCTCTTATTCTATTGATATTACCTTAGTTCGCTTATGGGGAAAGGCAGTCGGCGAAATATTTTTTTACATTTTGTAGTTTAAAGTTCTATATTGATTTAAATATGATATTAACATCATTAAAATCGTCACTACAACCGTCTCAGTTTGTCTTACCCTATTGAATGTTCATGAAATAGCCATTCCATAGGATAAGATGAATTCCGCGAACTATTCTGACGATATCAATTTAAGGTCAAAATGTTCTAAAACTATGGGTATTATTAATGTAGTGTGGTTTTGATCACGCGATCCGAGATTGCACCGCTCGCGCAACCCCGCAAATGTCCATCTCATACAGGTTTTTATTGTAATGCGTGGAATACGCACGCGAGAAGATTTTTTTTTGTTTGTTTAATTTTCAAGCAAACCCGCATGCGTGATGAGATCCGCACGATATTAAAAACATCCTAAAGACTATTATCAGCATCCACATTACCTCTTTGCTCTTAAACTGTTCCCGGTACATGTTGAGCCTCAGGTTGATGAGCGACACCCGCTTGGCGATGAGCGCTGCCTGCGCGGCCTGCAGCGGGGCCACCGTGTTCTTCATCACCGTCGCTTGCTTCACCAAGTTGCGCCATCTCTCAGGCAGTACATCCAGCTAAACAGGTATTGGTCGGTTGTACAAGATAATGAGAAACAACCGGTAAAGTATTTTAAGAATCAGACCGGTTTGTGAAGGAAGAGTTTGATACTGAATGTTTGTAAAATTCAAGTATTACCAGAGAGCCTGTTAAAGAACAATGATCAAATTTGTATGAGACCCGTCCTTCCTATCCAACAGATACCAACAGATTTGAAACAGGTGTTGTTTGCGTCTGTAATTTTCGCCTTATCTTTCGATTAAGATACATTTCAAATCTGTTGGTTGATTTAAGAGTTAGGAGGACGTTTTGATGCATCGTCAAAGACAAACGTCAAATTAAGATTTCACAAGTTCTTAATTCCAAATTCTCAATTTATTTATATATACATATAGCTTCTATTTCTGGTAACTAATGCTTTTTTTTAAATTATATACAAAAAATCTGCTGAAAATTTGTTTTTTGTGCAAAATGTAAATTAATTATTATTGTATTATGCAATGTTATCAACTTACAATGATTATTTATACCTAAGCTTACAAATTAACTGACTCCGTGCCTGAGCGTGGTTATGAGTTTTGTAACAGTGTGGTAATTTATCAAGAAAAACAATTTATCTATAAAAGATCACTCGTAGCGACAAGATCGCTCATTGTTTCATCCTATTCTTTCTCTAGGTCATTTTAATTTATATCTCAGTAATTAATTTGTTGACGAACGTAAACATTTCTTCTGCACTACGCGACCGCCTCAGTCACAGTCTCAGTTAATTAAATGGGAGGCCTAATAATTGCTTACCAATGTGTGTACAGAGTACTGATGTCTCTTCTCACCCTGGTATCCCGTAAGCATTCAAATATTAAACATAGATTCAAATAGGTGTAGTCTTCAAGTCACACATAAAATTAATGTGAGCAACTAGTTATTGGGACCTTCTCAGTATAATAAATTGGGAATTTGTGCGGCACAAAAGAGTCCTGACCTGTATTGATTTATTGAAGACATAATATACGATGTCCTTCTGCATTGGTAAAAGCCTTTCTAGCAACGGTAATACTATTCTCGTTCCTTTTTATAAATACCTCATTTTATCTCAAGCTAAAAAGCAGTAAGTTCATGTCATACCTGTTCATACGTTTCCTCGGGGAAGTCAACACCATATTCCTTGAGCACATCAATGATATCTCTGAGAGGCTCGAACATATGGTCGGTATCGGCGTCCATCTTAGCGCGGACCTCGTTCAGGACTCCCATCACCTTCAGCAGACCCTCATAGTCGTCATCAGCTAGTTCGACTGCTAACGCTTTGGAAGCATATGCTATGAACGCCTCGAGATCGTCCAAGCTAAAAAAGTGAAGCGATCGCTCAATGGAGGGATTTATACATATGGACTGCACATCAACTATAAAGTTTCTGCTGATAACTTCATCATAACTGCCAATCGACTGTGCAGTTCACTTACAGTCAGCGAGCATTTCAGTGTCGGTTGAATTGTCAACCATCAGTTCGTCAGTTTACTTCACACTAACTACAAACTGTTGACAGTGACAGAACCAAAGGATGGTGTTGAAGCAATGTCCTTGTAAGTAACCCCCGATTTTCGGATTAAGCATATGAAGTTAATTAATTCTCTAATTCAGCTTTAGCCTAAAGTTCTGTCAACATTTGAAATGAAAGAAGAGTTGAGGCGTTCTTGACTCAAGACATTCAGAAACTCGCGCATTGATTTATGAACGTTCTCAGACGTTCTCAAATTTATTTAACAAATTAACTTACCTTTTATGCACATGTTGTTTCAAATCCTCCTTATAGAGGTTGCTCCATTTACATATGATGTTCATGATAGCTTGGTTTAGCCGCTTCAGGTCTAACTTCAACCAGCCGTTGACAAGATAATCGGATGGTAACGCCGCGACTTCGTCGTACATCGTGTTGTATTTGTCTATCTACAAAATTTCATCGATTTTTATATTAGGTAAAAGGCTTGTGAATTCATGAACGCTAAAATTAACCCATGCATAGTCCTATAAATGTCTTGTAGTATATTTATTATATAGTGAGTTAGGCATTCAACAGTGTACTGTCCATGGTTAGTTTCTAACCTTGCCATAATGTACAATTCTTCGGGTGTACCGAAGAATTGTAGATTAAGCCAAGTGTGTTTGTTTATTAGTTGTTCCACAGTTTCACCCACGTATTTGATTAAAACTCCGCTTCTGTAGGTAGTTATAATCTATACTATTCGTCATAGATCGCGGTATCTATAATATATAAAGATAATTCCAGAGGTTAGCACGTTTAAACAAATAAAACAAATCTTCTCTGCTTTGTTTAAACAACTACAAATTATCTTAACGAAGATGATGTGATCATGTTTTCGGGATAAAAACGGCCACACATCGCAATAATCAGAACGGTTTCGAAGGAGAAAGAGAAGGCCTTTGCCGAGCAGTGGAACACGCAATAAGCTGAAAAAAGCAAATTCCAAACTGACATTACCTCGGCCTGATACTGTTCGAGGGTAGGTTTTTGCTCCGGAGGATCAGACCCGTTCTCGTAGCGATACTTATCAAATTCTTCTGGTGGTATAAAGCGGCCATACTTCAAGAACGCTGCTAGAACTTCTTGTCTATCTTCCTCCCACAAAGGACGGTATTTGTCATATTTCTTAGAAATAAATAATATGATCGATGAGATAATCAATTACAAAAATTTGTTAAATGCTAGGGCCCCCAGAATACTTTATTTTTTAAAGGCGATTACAAGAAATAACTCAAAGCTTAGTGTTTTTTTATCAATTCAAAATAGCCCGTTTTATGAAAGAGTAATATCATAGATAAACATTAAATACTTACGACCAACAATTTTATATTAATGAATGAGTAATATTAGCAAGTGATCACAAATGATCAAACATTTAGGTATTTATGTACTTACCGATACATACTGAATTACGTCGTTGATACTATTTTCAAATCTCTTCAACATTTCATGGTACAGATCAATCATACCGTTCTCTTCAACCAAATCGTCTAAAATAGAGTTGACAAAATCGCTATAAATATGGCATATATTATTTATTTACCTTTACGGTAAATAAATAAAACCTTGAACTAATACATGCATGTTAAAAAGAGCAGGCGTCGTTCAAAATCGTATAAACACGCGACCAGCCCCGGACTGGTCGGTAACCTTGATTCTCTTGCAGGACAGGTCGGTAACCTTGATTTTCTTGCAGATATCTTCATTTCTGAATTGATCACGAGTATAACATTCGCCACTACCCTTAGGGTGACTTTTTGGTTTCTGATGAGACCCAGTAGTACTACATAGGTGGACGTAATGCCACAAATCATTCTCTACCAATCAACCTTTGTATTAGAAAGAATACAGGTGAGCAGCATCGGGTATGATTGTGTTGGAATAGGATACGCTGTGAACTTAGGCAACTAGGACCGAGCCCAGTCGCCAACAGCGCGTAGTGATCCACGCGCTCCTCAAAAAGATGTAAAAAATTGACCTAGAGGATCGTAATCCAGGAAGAAAAAAGCATACTATATCCTTTTCCAAGGTCCGATCTTGCTCTAAACCAATATCCGTCGAATTGGTTCCATGGTTTAGGCGTGAAAACATAACAAACAACAGTTACTCTAGCATTTAAAATGGAAAGTATGGAAACAGTAAACGATACCTTCATACGAAGCTATAGGCACGACGACTGGATCTATTCTGGGGAACATCGTGGTCTGAAGGAACATATCTTTCATCATCTCCATCATCGTGACAAAGAGACCTTTTTCCTCCATTACATCCAGTGATGGTGTGAAATGCAAGTCTGAAATGACATAGATAGAATAGAATAGAATAGAAATACTTTTATTCGGTACAGACACAGCACAACGGTTATATACACAAAGTAAATAAAAGTACAAAATGCGCCGAGCGTGCCCGCACTGAAAGGGTGACCTCCTCAGCATGATTAAGTTATTTTGCTTAAGGTGGTTTTCGTGCTCGACCGACCGTCGATGCGTACCATCGTCCCTGACGATACGCATAACCAGTCGTCAGTCAGTTTGTAACGTTCAGTGCTCTCCTGACCATACAAACTGGCCGGATTGGTACAGTCACAAACACGTACACGAAATGGAGCGTTTACAAATTGTCGGTCCACCGTTCACTGTAGTACTAAACGTGTTATTTCGCGTTAAAACCATCCGTTTTCACTCCTTGTTTTCGTGCTTTCCGGGGCATACCTAGGGTCTTGCGTGCCGCGAGAAGCACGTAGTCTCTGCTGTTCTTTGTACATCTCGGACCGTCGTTAGAAATATGAAGAAGCTAGAAAATCTGACTGCACTCTTGCCAAGGGTTGACGTGTACCCAGTTACTAGGTTGTAGTTGTCGGACAGGTAGTCGCTCCATGTCTAATAATGATACTGCTCAGCTATATTTTTTTAGACTTGATGCCATCTCCAATATGGTTATAAAAACTCACATTATTGCATAGGTTTTGCTTCACTATTTAAGCTAATATAATATATTATTAGTGGATTAGTAACTATTGAAGCCGGCTGATGGTTGGGTGGACACTAAAGTCACTAAAAAATTGAAAATTTTCAGGAAACAAAAAATCACTAATTTATCAGTAACAAATATTGTATTAAAAATCAGATGAAGATATGACCTGACAAATTAAAGTGAAAAAAAAACCGGAAAGATTTAAATCTCTTTAAATCTTTCCGGTTTTTTATATAAAAATAATTCCATGATAACGTTTACCTGGGTCCCGAAGCTCCGCAATCACTTCGTTAAATGCCACGTTCGGTCCTTTTTCTAGGTTAGTGTTTTTTTCAAACAAGTCTAGACTACACTGGACAGCTTTCATAACTTGGCGAGAAACCTGCGTACACGGGAAGATTATAAAATTACGTTTCACTAACATATTTGTTTACTGCTGTGACCCCATTGGCTGTAGCGTGATGTTAAACAGCTTGCCTCGATAAACACACATTTATTTTTTTCAATTTGAATCACTTTCGTGAGATTAGCACGGTCAACCAACCAAGTATGTGCCTACATGTTGTTACTACATTGTGAAAGCCAAATAAAATAGTTTTCTTTCTTTCTTTCAAACAGACAGACTCCTCAGCTTTTTATTAGTAACATCTATAGATATTGTTGTGGGACTGGCCTGTTGGTCTAGTGGTTAGTGACCCTGACTGCTATGCCGGAGGTCGTGGGTTCGATTCTCACCCAGGACAAATGTTTGTGTGATGAGCATAATCATTTGTTCTGTGTCTGGGTGTAATTTATCTATATGTATATATTTAGAAATATATAAGTATGTTTATCAGTTGTCTAGTACCCATAACACAAGCTCTGCTTAGCTTGAGACTAGACGGCGTTGTGTGATAGTTGTGGAATATATTATATATTATTATTATTATATTATTATCTATATATATAAAAATCAATGCCACTTTTCGTTGTTATTTTATAACTCAAGAACGGGCTCACCTATCCAAACCAAATTTTTAGGCTTTGTTCGGACTATTTAGTAGATGGTTTATGTGAAGTTTGGTAGGGTAGGGTAGGGTAGGGTAGGGTATGGTAGTTGGTAGGGTAGAGTAGGGTAGAGTAGGGTAGAGTAGGGTAGAGTAGGGTAGAGTAGGGTAGAGTAGGGTAGAGTAGGGTAGAGTAGGGTAGATTAGGGTAGAGTAGGGTAGAGTAGGATAGAGTAGGGTAGAGTAGGGTAGAGTAGGGTAGAGTAGGGTAGAGTAGGGTAGAGTAGGGTAGAGTAGGGTAGAGTAGGGTAGAGTAGGGTAGAGTAGGGTAGAGTAGGATAGAGTAGGGTAGAGTAGAGTAGAGTAAAGTAAGGTCTTCCTTACTTTACTCTACTCTACGGGAGCAAAGCCACGCGGGCAAAAGCTAGTATTATATATTGTAACAAAGCTCAAGCTAGGCCAATGAACTGACCAGAGCGTAATTGACATCGAGACACAAACGGTCGTCTCGGATTAAGTACATGATCCAGGACTCCCAGTGGTGAAATTTTTCGTTGCAATTTTTTATAAAAATCTGCTTTTTTACTTTATTTGTATGGGCAACGTTTATGCATTATCCCTATATCGCTTTGAATAAAAAAATATGTAAATAGGCAATTTACTTTTTTTTGCTAAATACATAGTAGCTACAACGAGCTACGTATCCATCCCCTCAGCGGTTCTACTAAAGATCAAGAGAGTAGACAAGGCATGCTTATTACGACATTAGCTCATAATCAGTATGTCACAGGAGAGATCTATAGAAGGTTGTTTTACCTTTAAAGCTAAGGATCACCATTGTATACAATACAAGTAAATAAAATTGAAGGGTCTGTTCGTAATGTCAAAATAATAGCTATAAGGAAAATGTTCAAGAGTGTTTATATGATATTTATATAAGCACAACACTTAATTATTTTTTTTTTTTTGTATTCTGCCAGCGAAGCCAATTGTGATGAGACTTTCACAAGCAAATAGCTGATATCGTAATAAGTAAATAAATATATAATACGCTCGTCCCAACCAAGGGCGTTGAAGGTCATGGTTTACAACTGCTGTTTACACAGATTGAAACTAGCAAGAAGACGTTGGATTACATCCTTCTGGCCGCCCCTTAATACATATAGAGGTCATTAATTACAAGCGAGTCGACGTATTTCACATAAGCGGGCCATCGCTCCGCTCTGAAAGCTGCCTCCTCCAATTCATTTTTTTCAGCTTCAATATCCGCCAATTCTTCTGGATCTGTAATTTCCTCTTCTTCCTCTTCCGGAGAGTCTACTTCCTGTCCTATAAAGGATAATAAATAGCAATGAGTAGGATCGAAGTCGTAGCAAAACGCCTAAGTAGGCATACTTATTTAGTTGGTTGTCTTGGAAGAATAGGCTCATGCACCTAATGTGACAGTATCATAATTAATGATATGTCGTATCTTTCTCGCAGACGATTATATTTTACGAGCAGCAGGCCACAAACTTGATGTTGTCCAGTCACACTTTTAAAGCTTAAAAAGCTTAGAAAACAATTTTTTGACTTTTGGTGTTTCAAACATCACACAAGAAATATCGTTCAATTTAAAAAAAAAAAAAACAATATAGGCCTACATGGGCACTTGTAAAACGTCAGAAGCTAGTGCAAGGTTCCAAATTGGTCGTTTCCTATGGAGAAGAACCGGCAAGAAACTCCATGGTTAATCTTTATTAATATACCTTCGTCTCTTCGTGCTTGTCGTTCAGCTTTTTCAGCTTCTTTCATTTCCTTTTTCAATCGACGAGCTTCCCGTCTTTCAAGCTTAATCTGCTCTCTCTCTGCCTTTTCTGCATCTCTTGCTTCTTTAGCAAGACGTGCTTCTTCACGGCGTGCTTCAATCTCTTGTTGTTTTTTCGCCCTTGCCGCTTTTTCTTCATCATCTAAAGTTGCCTCATCTACTTCTTCTAACACTTCTTCTACGTACGCATCCTAAGAAAAAAAAAATCAAGTAACAGTTCATTGTAGAGTCCGTCTACTGAAAGCGTGACCTGAGAAAAGGAGGTTGAAACCCAAAAATTTGAATATGGTATTATTGAAATAGTAGGAGAAAAAGTTTTGGTACTTGAGTACTTTTTTATATATGACGATTGTACAATAGTTGTATAAGAACTAAAATTTGTGTAGATTTATTTATTGGTAGATGTATGGTAAAGGTTAATAATACAGAAAATGTTAGTTATTATTCCAAATTTATTTTATCTGTTCTCTCAAATGCCGTATATAATATTGTTTATTTACAATTTGGCATTTTAGCCTTCCGACAAGAATACCAAGAGCACAACACTGCGATAGTCAAATAAAATAGTCATCATCATTCATACCGTAAAAATATCTAGTGGTCAGTCAACCATGATCAAGATTATAGTGTCACACTAACTTAAAAATCCAAGATCGTGTTTAAACATTGTTGTTTTTCTTAGAAAACAACTTCTTTCTCTTCTTGTTTTTGTTTAAACTCACTGATGATAGTGTGTAGCAGCTTTCGCACATAACTTTATATTGTTTTACCCATGATAAAGCAGTTATTGTTGATAAATAAATATCTGTTTCAAAAAACTGACAATTGCAATCATAGACTTAGACGTGATTTTGGCGGCAAAATAATGTTGCCACTTTAATTTAAAAAAAAAACTCCAGGTTACGCTTTCATTAGACAGACTCTAACTGTACCTCTAGCCAAGTTGCTAATCTGCAATAGTTAACGCTATTAGAAAGCTTCAAATGTACGGGCTTCAAATGTACGGGAACGACGTCGTGCTCAGTCGCGTGGTCAGAACAAAAGAATTGGCGGCAAGGTCAACTCGAAGCGTTCGACGCAAGCAAAACGGTTGTAACTTGGCTAGGGGGCTGCTGGTAAGTATCGACAGACCTATAATATAATTTATTTACGATTTATTGTAATATAGCTGCTTTTTAATTACCTCTTCCTCTTCTTTTATGTTGAAGAATAGTTTATAGTTATCTGCCAATATGTGTTGAAATTCGTCGTGGCTAGCAAGGATTTTGTTTCGCCTGTAGATATAACAGATTAGAAAACAATATTAAAGCTTTTTTTGGTGGTTACGTAAATAAAAGCAAGATGTACCATACGCTTAGTTTAAATACTAATTAGCTGAAATGTATTCAATTTAAAGCGAGTTCAATGAAAGAATAAGTGTTAACATGTCAAATGTATAGCAATTGTAATCAAACCTTGTAGCTTGTTGTAATTGTAGCCAAAGCTAATGTTATTGGTATTTTAATCAGATCGCCCAACGCTACGATATGCGGCGCCACCACCGCATTCTTTTGTTTTTAAGCTTCAGCGTTGTGGAGAATTATGCATCCAGTACCGCATACCACAGCGTTATGCGATCCGATAGCGACTATAGTGCATTTCGCATAAGAAGTCCATTCGCCGTAATGTTGGCTCCCCTGTCTGTCTACAGAAAAAAGAAAGAAAAAAGAATAGAGTTGCCTACTCTACAAAAATTTTTGCACGAAATGCGAAACGAAATCGATTTTAACGGTAGTTGCACCACTATATGGAGACTTATGAGGGGAACGGGATTTTATTAAGAATTAAGAAAAAAGCATGTCAAAAAAGAAAACGTTAATGGAGAGATACGATATTGCGGCGTGGCGTTTTCGTTATTTCAAAAAAAAAATTAGGAGAACCGACATGGAGCCCAGCGTCGTATACGTGCAACAGCGACGACGATGACAATGCTCCAGAAGTGACCGAGGTAGAGTTGAGAGTGGCGGTGCGAAGGCTGAGTGCCAAAAACACCGCCCCAGGACCCGACGGCTTGCCAGGGAAAGCCTGGGTCCTGGCCATGGAGGCTCTCGGGCCTCGACTGAGAGGGCTCTTCAGCGCATGCCTGGAGAGGGGCCAGTTCCCACTTCGCTGGAAGACAGGGAAACTGGTCCTCGTAGCGAAGCCAGGGCGCCCTGCGGACTCTCCGTCCGCATACCGGCCCATTGTGCTGCTCAACGAGGTGGGCAAGCTCTTTGAAAGAGTAATTGCAAACCGCCTCGTCGTGCGGCTAACACGGGTGGGGCCGGACTTGTCGGACGGACAGTTCGGCTTTCGCAGGGCGCGCTCTACCATAGACGCCATCATGCGCGTGCGAGACCTCACGACAGGGGAAGCGGTGTCCCAGGGTAGGTGTGTCGTGGCAATGTCCTTGGACATTGTCAACGCTTTCAACTCCCTGCCCTGGAGTACGATCCGGAGGGCACTCCGGTACCACCGGGTGCCCGAATACCTCTGTCGAGTGGTCGAGGCGTACCTGTCAGACAGGTACATTGCCTACCCCGGTCACCAGGGAGACTGGAAACGTCGAGAGATGTCGTGCGGTGTTCCGCAGGGGTCGGTTCTGGGCCCACCCTTGTGGAACATCGGATACGATTACGTGCTGCGCGGCGACTTCCCTGAAGGGGTCAGCGTGGTTTGCTAAGCAGACGACACGCTGATCCTAGCGCAAGGAGAGTCGCACCAGGCAGCGGTCGCTCTAGCGACACGCGGGGTTGCGATAGCCGTTGGTAGGATCCAGGAGCTGGGACTCGAGGTGGCGCTGCATAAATCTGAGGCAATGTTGTTCCACAGCCCTCGGAATGCGCCACCATCGGACTCCCAGCTTACGGTAGAAGGAGTTCGCATCGGCGTCGGGTCGACGATGAAGTATCTGGGACTCGTCCTCGACAGCCGGTGGAATTTCGTAGAACATTTCCGACGTCTGGCTCCCAAGCTTCTCCGGGCTGGGGCTGCTCTCAAGCGGCTCCTGCCCAACCTTGGGGGTCCAGACGCCTCCTGCCGGAGGCTCTACGCGGGGATCGTTCGGTCCATGGCCCTCTACGGGGCGCCGGTGTGGGCGCCGTCGCTGGCAAAGCGACCGGCATCCATACTGAACGCCTGCCAGAGGGTCATGGCAATACGGATGGTGCGGGGTTACCGCACGATCTCCCGTGAAGCGGCGAGCCTTCTGGCTGGTCTACCACCGTGGGATCTGGAGGCAACAGTCCTTGCACACATGCACGACATGCGCGTGGAGATGCAACGCCGGGGTGAAAGTCCACTGCCGCAACATGTCAAGGCATGGCGGACAGAGCTCCGGCGGGATCTCATGGTGAAATGGCGTCAACGGCTATCGCAACCCAGTGCTGGGCACGCCACGATTATGGCAGTAAGTCCCCTCTTTGAGGCGTGGCTGGAAAGACCTCACGGCGTCCTTACGTTCCGCATGACGCAGGTCCTCACCGGACATGGCAAGTTCGGAAGGTTCCTGCATCGGATTCAAGCGGAAGAGACGCCCGGGTGTCACCACTGTGCGCAACGCCCGGAGGACACGGTGGAGCACACCGTCGAGGTGTGCCCTGCCTGGGCGGAGCATCGCCGTGCCCTCGTGGGGGCGATCGGCGGCGGAGACCTCTCGCGCCGGGCCCTGGTCGAGGCCATGATCCGGAGCGAGGAGGAATGGCAGGCGGTCGCCTCCTTCTGCGAAGCAGTAATGCTAGCAAAGGAGGAGGCCGACCGCATCAGGCAACGGCGCCCTCGCCGCCGTCGCCGGGATTCCGATCCCGATTTCCGGCCACCGTAGACGCGGGCTCGCGGACGGCGAGCCATGGGTAGCTCGCTGTCCGATCGTCCGGTAATGGACCGAGTCCAAGACGTCGACGGCGCGCACTATTCCCGCGCGCCTCAAGGAGTTGTCAGCAGCAGGAGGGGCCCAGCTGGGTCGAAGCCTACTGGGGACAGGGTTGTCCGAAAGGGAACTCGTGCCCCGGTATGAAGGCTAGAAGGAACGGCGCGGGGTTTTTAGTCAGTAAGAGTCTGACACTGTCTCCCGCTCCACCCAAGAGCGGGTTTCGTCAAAGATGATTTTCCCCGTCGAAAAAAAAAAAAAAAGCGTCGTATACGTTATTCAGAAATAGTTTTTAAAAGAAAAAACAAATTATAAGGTAATTATTAAAAGTAACGAAATATCAGTTAATCTCTCTAATATTAAGAAATTTCACTGCTAAAAATATAGCAACACTGTTTTTGCGTATTGCCAACACGGGGAAGGAAATTTTTACGTGAAACGCACTATTTAAACTTAATGCTGCCTTAGTTTAAAAATGGAACATAATTCAAGAGTATTATTTTTATTGTCATTCCTTCGTGCCAGTACCTGTCAATAAAACGCCGGTTCCGTTCGTTGACGGCCAGCAGCTCGAGTTTGTCGGGGTTGTCCTTGCGGTTGTGCAACGGCACATCGCCCCAGGCCGCGATGTTGTCCAGCCCTCGCTTCACGTTGTTCTGCGCCGTCAGCACACGAGCTTGCAGCGTGTTTATCGCAGCGTATACTTCGGCCATCCAGTCCGTAACTATTTACAAGTTTACACAAATAAAATAAGGATGAAGAAGATCACAGTGTCAATACTGCCTTTTCATTTCTTCCTCTCAAAAAGAAAACCACTCTGTATATACTTCCAATCTACATACAATAATAACCAATGCCAGGAAACGAAAAAAAAAAACTAAATCGGTTTCAAAACATTTATTGGACTAAGTACTGGACAATTTAAGAGCAACATGGGTGATGTTTTGTCAAAACGGCCAAAAAGTTGTGAGAAGTACCTACAAGTAGATCGAACTAAGGGAACGTTGTAGATTTACAGACCGGATCGTAGGAGGTGCACGTCCACCTTATAGTTATTTTTTCCGTCCATAGGTAGGGATGTCTTTGCAAGAGGTAAGAAGTAGTCTTTGAATCATAAACATAGTGCTTACAGCCGATAAGACTGCATTTCACACACACACAATTCTTAAGAGCGTAAATCATGTAACAGCTGTGAATGGTTTCATTATATCATTTTAACCCAATCCTTGAAGCTGCTAAGCACACACGGTACTCAATATAGAGGCGTTGCTAGTCTATGTAGAAGCCTTACAGTCGTCATTCCAGGTAAGCTCCTCGACGCCGCGGCCCAGCAGTTTGTCGATGGCAGAGATCTCTTTCTCGATGAGCGCCACCTCCGTCTCGTGGCTCCCCTCGCGGATCGCGTTGTACCAAGCGATGGCGCGATTCAAGCGGTTCATGTCGTACTAATACATACAAATTGTTAGCATGGAAAAACATAAGGACCACCAATGGTGTAGGTGTCTTCAAGGCTAGAAGAGTGTCACTAAACAAGTGCGCGTCACCATCAAAGATTGCATCACTGCTTAACATCAGGTAGGATCACAGTCAGGCACTGGTTTATATCATTAAAAAAATTAATCGACCTTTGATTGAACCTCAGACTATAGTAGCCTTGCTGGACATAGACTTCTCTAATTACATTCAAAAGGGTTCCTGTAGAGTTGCCCTGCGAAGAGTGTGGCTCCAACCACTCCGTGGGTGAACGTAAGTTGGGTCTCTGTACTTTATGTTGATTGATGACATGACGATCGATTGTTTATTTGATTGATATCGGCTGGTTAGTGCTTTTAGAGTAGAAAAAAAAGGCAATTGACATCAACTGATCCATCGCATCACCGATCGATAGTTTCGATTGAGGATCAATCAACTGGTGCAAAAACTCGCTATATGAATAACTTATTCATAAAGAACAAATAAATCTTACCTGTAACTTTTCATTTCTTGCGTACAGATCGAGCCCATCCTGCGGGATGCCTTGCTTATCCAAATACTTCATGTAACGTATTTCACGTAATAACATTACAAGCTGCAAAAGCAATGAAATATGACTAAACCTGTAGTATTTTGGAGGGATGTGGAACAGAGAGTAAAGTCCCACATACCTCCGTTGAAAAGGGAGGATCCTCCGACCAGACAGGTGTTAGTCTGGTGGGCGACTGCCCGATAGTTGTTGTCGGGCTGTCGTATATGTTCAAATCGCGCGGAGAACTTTGATTGCGCGATGCAGGATTTCGTATTTTCTTTGTAGTTCTTATGTGGCGTCATAGATGTCGCTACAGTATTATCTTGCCATACATGACATGCATGAAGACAAAACTTTCAAACAGAAGAGTCCTAATCTAATCGGTCTAATAGAATACGAGCACACAAAACAATTTCGCTATTATAGATTTGCTTGTAATTATATCGTTTTATTATCCTAGCTAACCGACAACCGTACAATCAGAGGGACTTTCCTACCTTCAGGTTCGTTAATTGACTACGTATGGTTCAGACCTAAGTATTTTGACACTCTGAAGAGGAGTGACGTGTTAATCATTAGACCGAAGACGACTGTCAACAGCTCTCCTTCACCACAGAGCTTCCAATGGCACGGTCTCAATAAGTAAGTAGACATATAATGTAATAACCTTAACGAAATTAAATTTTTTACAGTCAAATCTTTCTACCATCCTACTAATATGGTAGATCTGGATGTTAAAGGCTGGTTTTAGAGACGCGCTGACCGCACACTGACCGTCGGCGCTGACAGCCGAAATGTATGAACTTGTTTGAACCGTTTTAGGCTGGTTTCAGAATCACGCTGACAGCTCAGCGTGTAGATTATCAGCGCTGAGGTTCAGCGCTAGATCTTTCGGTATCGTGCTGATCACTGCGGAGTACGGACGCACAAATAATTGCTGCTTTGTACTGATTGACTACTCACGCTGATGGTGTCCGCTCGGCTCGACACTAGAACACGCACTGAAGACATAGGTGCGTGTGCGTTGGTCAGCGCCGACGGCTACACGCTGCCGACGCGCGACGTGTACGGCCGCTGATAGTTAAAATTTTATTCTAAAACGCTTCCTAGAAGTTTATTTGTTTGCGCCGACGGTCGGCGCGACTCTAAAACCAGCCAGAATGTTTGGTAGTTAATCACGACTCTAAGACTTAACGGACTTGAATTGAACTTATCCCACACAAACCATATCCTGGATCAAAACATAGGACATCTTCTATGTCGGTAATACGTAACTAATGACACGGCTTGTAGCGTAGCTAAGCGCGGCCGAAGTGGGTTCTCGCCCATGGCCTCGCAACCAAAGGGACTTTGCGTTAGCGAAGGCTCTTTAACAACGGTTTTGTTTTATCATTTTGACCAGTATTTCACCTGATGGTAAGCCACGATGTGGTCAAACACTGGGTGGCGGCAGTCGCTGTCTTGTTTTCGAATTTATGAAAGAAATAGACCCCACTGATGTGCCTTCGCCCACGTCTAAATTAGTCCACGCTACGCCTCTGACACGGGTGAAACCACTAGCAGAAATTACTGACCTCTGGACTAAAGTTGTTTCGTACAAAGGGCGGGTCCCTGTATATGAGGTTCTTGGCGAGGTGCAGCTTGCAGATGCCCGGCACGGTGGCGCACCACGCCTTGAACTGTCTATCCTCCACCACGTTCAGGTAGCCCAACATTTCATTCGTCTTCTGCTTTACGTATAATGCGTACTCAGATTCAATAATGCTATAAAATATACACGTTTTATCATTAAGTGAACAGGGTAATTAGTTAAATGGGGCTATATATTGCGAAATCCGCAGCCATGGAAAATAGGTACGAGGAAACTGTCATTGGCATTAAAACTTGAATTGAATTTGAGGAGTTCTCTTAATTTCGCCTAGATTCCATCATCAGATCCCAATTTGGTGACTATAGGACCATTCGGGAAGTATACCCTTTCCAACAAAAAAATATTTTTTCAAATCTGTTGGCAAGCGACGAAGTTATGCGCGAACAAACATCCGAATAGAGAACCTCCTTCTTTTTCAGAAGTCGGTTAAAAATAATTTTAACAACAATTTTTTTTTACACTAATTAACCTCAAAAATAAGTCAAAATAAAATACCTGTGCGTTGTTTACAATGATTACAATGACTGTCTGTGTAATAATTGTGAACGAAAGAGACTTACGGATCTTCAAACATAATGAAATCTTCCATGGGCGCTTGAATCCTCCTGCGAAGCTTGTGGGTCCACCAGAGCATGCCGGCTACTGGTGGCAGATATAGATCCACCATCGGCCTTTCCGGACCTTTACCCAATTTCTACGAATAAATAAATATAATTTCAAATACGTTATTTTAATCATCTATGTTGATAGGCTCGCGCTTGACCACTATCTCGCCTGATGGTAAGCGACGATGTGATCGATGTGATCGATCACTTGCCTGGAACTAACCTATTTACTCTTGACTTAAAAATCCTGATAGCCACAACCGGGGGGTTAGGTGGTGGTTAGGGTAGGTGGGATGTGCACCATAATATATCAAATTTGATTTCTCTTAAGCGGTGTAGGACAGAAACCCGTTGAGTGTGGTGGTAGTGAGGGACAGTAGAAGTTCAATTCAACTGACCCAGCCAGGGACTAAAACGCTTTGCTATAGATTAAATCAATCGTGAACCGTTCGTCTACAAATAAATAAATACTTTAGAGACTCCTGACTTTTTCTATTTAACAACAGCAAAGAAGTAACCTACTTGTACCAAAATATACTTGTAGGTAAACTCACCGCCATTTCTTCGTCGAATATTTCTTTGACAGCGTCCAAATTAGCGTGCATAAAGTCAAGTAATCTGGGAAGCTTGGGCTTTAATTCTTTCCTGATTATTGGCCGGTGAAAAAGGTCTCCTATGATTTGGAAGAACTGCAAAGATAAATTCAAGGTAATTATGTACCACCGAGAATGATTAAAAAAAAAATCCATTACAAGAAATATTGCGTCCATTTTGTGAAGAAAGTTTTACCTTCTTTTTTTGAGCATATAATATGGCTTATGAGTTTGTTTCGGTGTTTCTTCTCAGGGTAGTAGTAGTAGTATCTTTATTCATAACAAAATAAATTGTGTCAGCTAGGAAACACCGGCTTTATCTAGTTTAATTTGATTAAAAAATTTACCTATTTGCAAAATAAATATTATTTATAACTAGGTTGTGAAGGTCCCTTCCAAGAGAGAAGGCCTGAGTCCCAACAGTGAGAACATTAAACAGGCTGAGGATGGATGTGAAGGTCACTAAGGTCAGTTAGCCAGTCGCTCTTTACTGATATTTAGCTCCGCCTGGTAACTAACCCAAACAAAGTCGGGAAATGACTGGACAGATCTTCAGAAGGAAAGTCTTTATTACGGAAAATATGCATTTACAACGTGAAGATTTCATCCTCTTTCTACCCTTGTCCCGTTTTATTTGGGGTTGACGCAACCCGTTTTTTTTTGTCCATAGTGTCCTTTCACCCGTCACGTTGTCACTAACTCGCTTTCTCGCACAATCAATTCCTTTTCTTTGGCTTCCTTCTCCATCATCTCCTCATCATCCATCCACATGTATACTCATAACTCTTTTAATAACAGGCGTTTTTACCCACCTCTTCATATGGCGATACCAAGATCAAACGACAAAAATAGTGCATAGATACCTTGAAGAAGTGTTCCAAGTTCTGGCATTCGTCGAGTCCTTGTGAGAAGAGGGACGCTAGTCTTCGGTCAATGTCTTCCAGTTCCTTCATGTGAGCTGCATAGTCTTTCAGAAAGCTGTTGTCCTCGGGGTCCGCAGGATCGTACGTGATGTTGCCGAGGCTCATGTATGTGTGGGTGTAGTCATCAAGGACCTGGCAGTAGATAGCTCTTCAATTTATTTAAGTACTTATTTGGAAGCAAACAGTGAAGGTTCCTAAAGGCGCGGCGAGCGGGGCGGCATCGGTAAGCTGGCGCGGGGCGCTATGAGCGGCGTCTCGTGGCGCGTGTTTCAAACTTTTTCATATTTTGATCCTACCGCTCGACGTCCCGTGCTCGTCATCCCGTGGTTGTGAACAGGGCGTTAGTCTGTGACCCCTGAACCTTCGTAAGCTTGGCTTATTTTTAGGTAAGAAATCATCAAATAACTTCTCCCGCTCCGGATGGAGCGAGAGTGAATGCCAGACATTTTCCGGCTATGGGTTTTAGTCGCCCATATTTTTTCAGTTCTAAGGCTGTCCCGCAGCTCAAGCTTGGGACTTATCACCTCTCTAACGTCCCGTTCGTGACCTTGCCGCTGTGAACTAAGCGTGGGGCGGCGAGCGGTAAGATCAAAAGTATGAAAATGTTTGAAGCATGTTACGAGACGTGGCTCATAGCAAAAACGCGCGTGCTTACCGATGCCGCGCACCTCTATGACGGAACTCGTACCCAATCCGTATTGATCTCACCTTCATACACTCAGTGCTCAATTTCTTGCCCCTTAGGCCACAAAACTCCACTTTCTCCAGCTTCAATATCTCGCAGGTGGCCTCTAGGATGTTCTCGATCATCTTGAGCCGCTTCATGTAAATGTTGAAGCGCATGAAGACTCGGTCGAAGTCGAAGGACCAGCGCACCGGCATTACCCCGGGGGGGAAGAACGTATGCACCTTGTCTCGATTCATTTCGTAAGTTTCACTGCAGATAAGGTACAATCTTATTTAATGACGAACCACATTTTCCACCAGGAAGTAAAACACAGAGCACCAAGATCTTTCAGCTGGTCAGTATAAACAATACTACGAAAAAAAAACATCTGCATTTCCCATTAACATTTCTCAGTCATTTTGTTTTTAATAATATTAAAAAAAAAGCACCTCAATTAAACTTACTTACTTCATTTTAACTATACTTCATTTTTGAATTGTAAAAGTCAGTCAGTAAAAAAAACATAATACACACAGACAGATAAATAAACCGTAGCAATCGAGAGATGACTAGCCCCTTCTAACGTTACCAGTTCACGAACATGACTCATGCATTTGCACCATTCAGCTCAACCATTTTGAAGGGAACTGAATGATCCAGTACATAGGCCATCATCAGCAAGACAATGAGCGAGCATGACACTCAATGACTCAGCTACCTACTTAATTGTTTAAATAGAATATGTAGTATAGAATATATAAATATTCTACAAGAAGAATATTGCACGCAAGCTACAATAGGCACCTGGCGTAGCAAGGTTTGTCATTGTCAGTGTCTACGTACCAGGCTGAGACTACCTACGTTCTGGCGTGATAAACTACGACAGTGTATTACCGTAGCAAGCTACGACAGCTTCATGGCGTAGCAAGCTACAACAGCGTCTTGGCGTAGCAAGCTAAGACAGCTTATTGGTGTGGCAAGCTACGACAGCTTCATGGCGTAGCAAGCTACAGCATTTTCTTGGCGTAGCAAGCTACGACAGCTTCTTGGCGTAGCAAGCTACGACAGCGTCTTGGCGTAGCAAGCTACGACAGCGTCTTGGCGTAGCAAGCTACAACAGCGTCTTGGCGTAGCAAGCTACGACAGCGTCTTGGCGTAGCAAGCTACAACAGCTTCTTGGCGTAGCAAGCTACAGCAGCGTCTTGGCGTAGCAAGCTACGACAGCTTCTTGGCGTAGCAAGCTACGATAGCGTCTTGGCGTAGCAAGCTACGACGGCGTCTTGGCGTAGCAAGCTACGTACGTACGACTGTCCTGCAGGTTGGCGTGGCAAGCTACGACAGCTTCTTGGCGTGGCAAGTTACGAAAGCGTCTTGGCGTAGCAAGCTACGTACGTACGACTGCAAGTTGGCGTGGCAAGCTTTGACGCGAAGCTTTTTACGAAGCAAGTTACAACAGCGTCCTGATGTAGTAATAATATAAGTGTAAAATAACATTTTGTTGAATTACGGTGACACTTACAGAAAATGATTCAAAATGGTCATAGATTTCCTTATTTTTATAAGTTGTTCATCGGGATCTCCTTGGAATATTGATAGAGGATCGATACAATTTGAGCTTTGTTGTATTATTAGATTGCACACTTCACGAAGCAGAGCTGCCAATGGAAAAACATACACATGACACATACACATACGACATTTTACTCTGTCAAGAAAGTACCGGGAAAAGATGTCACACAAAATGTCTGTTATTCATCCAAATTTATTTTATCACCTTCAAAGTATGCTCCTTTAGAAACGATACACTTGCGCCAACGAATAATCCATTCATCAAAACATTTTTTAAACGCTGCTTCCTGAATTGAGTTCAGTTCTCGCCGCGAATTCTCCTTTATGTCTTCTATCGATTGAAAACGGGTGCCACGAAGTGGTAATTTGACTAGTTTGCATGTCAAACTCGTAAACCCACGTCTCGTCACCAGTTACAATGCGTTTCATGAATGTTGGGTCCAAACTGACTCGTTCTAGCATGTCCTCAGCGACTTTCATGCGATTGAGTTTTTGGAGAAAATTCAAATCTTTTGGGACTAGCCGAGCAGCAACATGTTTCATACCCAAATGATTAGTTAAAATGGTACGGATCGACTCGTGAGATACAGACAGTTCGGCGGCTATCTCTCTCAGAGTTGAATGGGGATTTTCAGTCACTATTTCCTTCACTTTTGCGATGTTAACTTCAGTTGCAGACATTGACGGCCTACCAGAGCGAGGCAAATCTTCCATCACATCTCGACCGCTTTTGAATGCTTTGAACCACTCATAAGCACGAGTTTTTGATAAAGTCGATTCACCGTAAGCCTTCTGTAACATTTTCAATGTCTCCGAACACGAAATTCCATTGGCGATGCAAAATTTAAGACTCTTTGTTCGATATTTTTGTCCATTATGAAATTCGCAATACACACTATATATGATATTACTAAAACCAGCACTGTATTTAATATAAATAACAGATGCAACTCAAACTCCGCGCCAAAATGGAAAACAGTTGTGCCAATCTAACAACTACAAAAAAAAACAAAAATTTGAATTTGGAACCATAAACAAATCATCCATTCCCGATACTTTTTTGACTGAATGTATATATGTACGAATACGCTATATAAAAGTTTACACTTACTCGTTCACGTCAGTGTAATTTAGTTTACAAAAACACTAAAGCTGCAGGATTGATCAAAAGAGATTATAAATAATATAATAATATTCAATATAGTTATATTATTAAAGGGAATATTCACGTTGGTCAATAATTGTTTGCAGCTTCGCATCAGAGTTAAATTTTAGTCGGATTTTGTTTTTTTTATACATAAATAAGCAGTTTTATTGATTTATTACCTTAAAAGATCGCAAACGTACAGTCGGCGGTCTTAAAGCTTTAGATAATTTTTACCGGTCAACTCTTGGGCGACGCCAAGACAAGTGGTAATAAAAGATGCTATATACCCCTGCTAATGGAGTGAATAAAAATTTATTCACTCCATTAATCGATATAGATTTTTTATATTTTTTATTACTTACGTATGAGTTTCTCGACGCAACAGAAATATCTCGAGTTTCCCCACAGCATACCAATACAGTGTAACATTGGTCTGATCATGGGCTTTGAGTCAGAGAAATCGGTTGCCTCGAACGTTTCAAAGTGGCTCGTCAAAGGCCTCTGGTAAACATAAATATCGCGGCATTCGACAATGGCTGTAAAATAAAACATATTAGTTTTGCTGTACTCTAGGAGTACCTTCTAACTCTTTGAATAAACACTCCAGTTTTGCTGTACTCTAGGAGTACCTTCTAACTCTTTAATAAACACTCCACAACCAAACAAGAAACACTCGCAAAAAATTAAACTTTTAACCGCGTATAACCGTTCATCTGTGCCCCGTTATACCGCCAGTGAATGTTACGCATTCGCAAATCATTCGCGCACAATTTCGACGCGTCTGATTAAAACGATGATATCTTTAAAACTACGTTAGTTAGCTCGCTAGTAGATATATCATTCGA
Organism: Mythimna lalbum; assembly: GCA_949319445.1. Lineage (NCBI taxonomy): Eukaryota > Metazoa > Arthropoda > Insecta > Lepidoptera > Noctuidae > Mythimna > Mythimna lalbum. The sequence continues at coordinate 9,082,015 of OX439363.1, forward strand.
ATAGTTATTAAATTACCTAACAAGATATGTATAGATTAGAATACTTTTACCTTGTAATGTATTGGTAATTGTCATGTATGTCAAATAATGAGGCACAGATTCAGGAGAGCCGTAGCGACTCTCCCACAAACGGACATTTTTATAGAGAGCCAAAGCGGCACCGCGCCACAGACAAGGGGTTAACCGCTATCCGACAAATATTCTCGCGTTTATTCCGCCAGGATCGCACATCCACATCAAATACTCCAACTTGTCAGCTCATCTGTCACCTATGGGGATTTTAGAGCTAAACGAGATGGAATACATTGTCGCAAATACACGACCCTGGCAAATAGGGCACGAAAACATTCGTCGGACAAATCCTACGCAATTAAAAAGTTAAAAACGTTTTGACGATGAAATCATTATCTTTGACACCCTTAGACCATCTGCTATACTTCAATCACTCTAGGTAGCACCACAAAATATCTAGATACAGAAGTCATTCTACGTACAAAGCGCGCTCGAGCAACGCAAACATACACACCGCTCTCGGACACGATATCTCGGAGCACCTCGGCCCGCTCGTCGAACAGTTCAGGCTCAAACGTTCATTAGTCTGCGTCCACCGAGCGTATGTATAAAAAGTGAAGTACATACATGAGATTGTCTTCTGCACCTATCTATTTTGTGGTAGCACGAATAGTAAGATAGATGTTATTTTTAAGTAAATATCAACAATAGAAAAAAACTCTCACCAGCAACCACATTGGTAAGCATGGTCTTGAAGCAGCTAAGGTACACGCTCTTGGTGTCCTCGAGGTAGTGGGCCATCCTCTTGACGCGAGGGTCCCGCAGCTGAGAGTATATGCCTTCGAGGTTCTTCAGACGGTGAGTGTAGAAGTTCACATCCGCGGCGGGAAGCGGGAACTTCGTTCTTTTGAATGCTATAAAAATAACATGGACATCAACATTTCAGCCGAAAGACGTTTACTGTTGGATATAGGACTCCCCCACACGTCGCCATAACGACCGATCCTGTACGTCTCGCATTCACCGCATTCCCGCGACTCTCACCGGGTCCTCGGTTCTCCTTGTGGGAGACCTTCCAACGCTGCGTTGTCACACAGCATAGCATAGCATAGTCGGCCAATATTCCCACTGCTGGAACTTAGGCCTCCTCTCTAGGGGAGGGAATGGGCCCTAATCTACCACGTGAACCCGGTGCGGGTTGGTAGATGTCACTCTTCGAAGTTTTGGTTCTAGAACATACCGGTTTCCTCACAATGTTTACCTTCACCGTTTTGAGAGCAGTGGTGATGAAATAAATTACACAAAGTAATGCGCCTGGGTGGTTTTAACCCGCGACCTACAACTCGTAAGTTGAGGCCATTACCACTCGGCCACCACTGCCCCAAGTACATACCAAGTAAGCCATCTATTTATTTATGTAGATCTATCTACTTAGTTAAGAATATTAAACTTAAATATAAATGACACTCATTTTCAGCTTCTTGTTCAGCTTGAACAGTCCTAGAGAAAAGCTGTATTTTTAAACGACGATCTCGAGGAAACCATTTATAGTAGCCCGTCATTTTCTCTTTGGCCTTAATATTTATGTACCAAACAATGTAGATAAAGCAAGTTTTACGTCTTACCTATGTAAGAATCCTCTGCCAGCAAGTCATGAACCTGTTGCGCCCACTTTATTATAGCACCTTCTATGTTCGTCTTTAAGTACAAGTCAACGTCTTCTCCGTCACTGTAAAGTGGTATCATCAAGAAAAGATTCAGAAGTTATACCTACCAAGTTTTATTTAAATTCTGCACCCTGGTTTTTTTTTTTCCCCGATGGGGAAAATCATCTTATGACAAAACCCGCTCTTGGGCGGAGTGGGAGATAGTGTCAGACCCTTACTGACTAAAAACCCCATGCCGTTCCTTCTAGCCTTCATACCGGGGCACGAGCTCCCTTTCGGACAACCCTGTCCCCAGTAGGCTTCGGCCCAGCTGGGCCCCTCCTGCTGCTGACAACTTCTTGAGGCGCGCGGGAACAGTGCGCGCCGTCGACGTCTTGGACTCGGTCCATTACCGGACGATCGGACAGCGAGCTACCCATGGCTCGCCGTCCGCGAGCCCCCGTCTACGGTGGCCGGAAATCGGGATCGGAATCCCGACGGCGGCGGCGAGGGCGCCTTTGCCTGATGCGGTCGGCCTCCTCCTTTGCTAGCATCACTGCTTCGCAGAAGGAGGCGACCGCCTGCCACTCCTCCTCGCTCCGGATCATGGCCTCAACCAAGGCTCGGCGCGAGAGGTCTCCGCCGCCGATCGCCCCCACGAGGGCACGGCGTTGCTCCGCCCAAGCAGGGCATACCTCTACTGTGTGCTCCACCGTGTCCTCCGGGCGTTCGGCACAGTGGCGGCACCCGGGCGTCTCTTCCGCTCGAATCCGATGCAGGAACCTCCCGAACTTAATTCTGCACCCTGGTAAATACCGCTATGTGATATAGCGGAATTTGCCAGCATGCATAATTTGCCACAGTAGGCGCGGGCTTGCGGACGGCGAGCAATGGGTAGCTTGCTGTCCGACCGTCTGCTAACGGTCCGGACCAAGACCAAGACGTCGAGCGACGGCGCGCACTGTTCCCGCGCGCCTCAAGGAGCTGTCAGCAGCAGCAGGGATCCAGCTGGGTCGAAGCCTTCTGGGGCCGGGGTTAATTTGAAAGATAGCTCAAGCCCCGGTACGAAAGGCAACGAAGAAACAGCTTCGGTCCGCCCAAAAGTTACAGGGGCCCCAACATATGGCCTAAATTCGTAATATGTTATCCACAATCTCTAATTCTCGTATTGATAAAAGGCCAAGAGCGACTGTAAATAGTACCTACCATATTTAGCACGCTCCTCTCGCTTTAGCATTTTCTACATACCAGATCACAATAAAAACTCAACCTGTTTTAGTAGGTTCCTTCCGAATGATCCACTAAATAACTTCATTTTCATTTTCGAATCCTACTCGTATAAAAAACAAACTTTCAAAATTATTTGATATTAAGGCCCCATTAGGACTAGCTACGCCACTGTGACTTACATTATTTCAGTAAAATGTAGGTCAGTGCTTTTATTTCACAGTTCCATACCTTTGTTTCAGTCTGGCTTCTGCGTGGTATATGGTCTGTACACCAGCCGGCATCGGCAGCAGAACTTGACTTGACATTTCTCCTTTTAACTGCAATTTGAAAATTTTATTGGTAAGAAAGCTGATGCCATACATTCAGTATACATCGTTTGTCTCGAACTAGTCATGAGGTACTTTTTAGCTTCACTATTGTAAAAACTCCAGCAGAGGCCCTAACCACAAGCTCTTAACGCGATCCATTTTACGATCTAACTGCAGACCTAGCCTCGAGTCGGTAACGCCTCCGATTCCTTTGTTCTGACCACGTGACTTAGCGTTGTGATGATGTCATTCTCGTGCTTTTGATGTTTTCTACTAACGTTAACGATTAGACACAAAGATAGAGAAAACAACAGAGAGTAGATTATCAACTTGACTAAGCCCTCTGAACTATTAAAGGGATGGAGCTATACCTATAGGCTGTATATCCCAATTTCGCTCGCACGACTGACATTTTAACAGGTAAAGCCATAGGTAAAGCCCTGTTTTTTTTTTATAAAAACCTGAATGTAAATGGAGTTTGCATTCTATGTGTTGCTAAGGACTGACAAATCTCTTCAAGCTTGTACTTAATTTGTCACGGCGGCATTTTTACATAAAAGCATAATAGGTACTCGTATAAAAAGTGAATTGAAGAAAATGAGAAAAAGAATGATGGAATCTCCATTTCAGTAAAGGTTACCTAAAACCAACCAACCTGGTACATCAAATTCCGTAGCTCATTAACATGTCTCATCATATCGTTCTTCACTATCTTGGGCCATCCCTTCTGGTTCTCAGGATTGCACAAGAGAGGCCCGATGACATCGTCCGCCAACGTAATAAGATCATTTAGAACGTTTCCAGACATTTCACCGATTGTAAGAACCTACAATGATGATGAGCATCAGCTAAGTAAAGTTACAAAAGTAGGAATCGCTTTTTTTATAATTAGGTATATAATTATTGATGGCGTCGCATTTGACCACTTTCTCACCTAATGATAAGCCGATGATGACGTGATTGACATTGGAACACGCTCCCCTAGAAGTAACCCATTCACTCTTGACTTAAATACGGATGCTTATTACTATCAAAAAAACAAACTCCTGCAGGGAATTTCACTCCTTAGCTTTCGACTTAATTAATGTGTTCCCAAAACGACTTTATGCATACTCAGGGTAAACATTAGAACACCATGTCCCTATACTGTGAACAGCATGTTCCTGTGGCACATTGCCCTACGTCCAGTGACCCAATGATAGAACGGACTTGGCGGAATAAAATAAATTATGCCATTTTGATGCACACTCCCCGAAATGTAATCGACTGAAAATAGACTAGCAAATCGTTGCCGATGCTCAAGACTTTGAAGCTTTTACTGGACCAGTGCATTGTCGATGATCATCTTGCTATACTCAAAGTAAATCAATGAAAACAAAACTACGAATAGGGGAAGTATATTTGACATGAACACGACACACTACTGTGCTCGTGGAAATATATCGGTGGCAGCGTTTCGTGGTTGTGGCCGATCGCCCGTGTGCGGCGACCCTTAAGTCCCACGTAATTGATGTAATACAGGGTGAGTCTATTATGTCCAGTGCGCCAATCCTGACTCTGCTGAGACTAAAAACCCAGCTCGACTTGGGAATTAATTGAAACCTTTTGGCAGCGATCTTACTTCTCTCCAGCCGCGCTTAGAAATATGCCACATCCAACTAGACAATTTCCACCTACTGTTCTCAATTTACGAAAAAATATAATAACGAACCTTTCTTATATTTGCCTGTGTTACTTTCTCTTCCACGTTTCTGAGGAAGTATATAACTTTACCCCTGCTGATGAACGGAAACGTCGTGGAGCACGTGAGCATGCCGGCCGTGTTCATACGGAACACGATCACCTCGAACTTCGGCAAGTCGAAGAATCGGAACAGTATGTGCTGTAAGAAGAATAGCACCTTAGTTTAAGGATCGCAGATGTAGTGGGCAATGTTAAGCTAGAACTACATTAGATCGACGCACACGTGTACCAACACGTCTGATTTGTACGTAGAACGACGTCGCGTGGTGTGGATCAAGTGTAGCTCTACAAGTCTAGCTTCCTCATAAAATGTATGGAGACCGACGCGCCATGATCTTAAGAGAGCCTCTGCGGTAGGATTAGACTTTATTCGAACACAGAAAAAGTCGATCCGAGCTTTGAAGTAGCTATAGTACCTATCTTACTAGATTTTTGAACGAAGGGTTGCGATATCTCTGTCCTACCGAATTCATTTCTAGATCGACAAAAAGAAACCTAGATCATATCCACGAGATATGATCTAGGTTTGTCCAAAATACGAGTATCTATAAAAAGACGTGTATCTAATGATGTCATAATCACTTATGAGTGATTGTAGCTACGTTTATGAAAATATAGTACCTAGGTACCCATCACGGGTTGGGCGCTCTTAGAAGATATTTTCACGTTACTAAAAGTAATTAAGTTAAGTACATCTTTTAATATGATGGAGCAGATTTTCTGGCAAAAATATCAATTGCTAATGCTAAAGTATCGAGGTACAATCATTTGACTTTATATTCCCCATACCTGAGCAATCGTGTTGCTCATGTAATGGAACCTGTGTAAAATTTGACACTGACCCTCTCATCACCAGTGATGAACTTTGTCCATTTGTCCAACTTCTGTTTTAGCGCTTTCATTAAATATTCGCTTAAAAATTCTAGCCGGAGATCAACGTCTTCTTTTTGCTGAAAAAGTCATTGAATTAGTAAATATGTCTCATAGCCGCAGCACCGCCTAACAGGCTGATTGGTTCAGGGCCAACATAATCATTATCATCCGAAGTAGGTGTATCCGCTGTTGGACAGGCATCTCCCCAAGTTTGAAGCAGTGGATTCCCGGGCCGCAACCTTCAACCACAAGGTGATTGATTGAAATTATGATCACCTATCTTTAGCATAATATGATAAATTTAATTAAGCGTAGTGTGTTGCGTGCATGTCCAATTTCAATGGAACCATTATATCGTCCTCGGCAAAATAATGTGCATAACCATTGTACTCACATCACCCATGTTGCTTTTTACTCAGAAATCAAATTATTTATCTAATAGTTAAACAATTACACCATTTTTATAAAATAAAATAATAATTCTAAGAACTATTACAAATTTTACAATACACAGGTTGAAATTGTTTACTATAAACAAAGTAATCGTCATAGAAACCGAAGACCGTAATGTTTTGAATTTGGAGCCAAAACAAAAGTGTTGCCACTTACTTCTTGATATATTTTTTTCTATCAATTTTGAAAACATTATAATATACATTTAATTTACCTTTGTATATATAAAAATAAAAAAGCTGTACCATGTTTAATGAAATAACTACCGTAATCTAAATTATGAAACGCGTGAATGACAAAACATACATAAATAGTTTTAGTGAAGCAGAACGGAACGTTAACGTCAATAAATTTACGTCAATTTTACGCGCCAAAATCCGGCTTGTGGTGTACATACCTAACACTAACAGTGAAATCGTAATCTTTATAAAAAAATATTACAAAACAAAGTTCTTTGCAAAATATCAGTGATTTTCAATAATGGAAGGATTTGATGATCCCGGTGTTTTCTTTTCCGACAATTTCGGCGTTGAGGAGAATGAATCTCAAGATCAACTTAACCTACAAGCAGTGAAAAAGAAGTTCAAAGAATTTATTCGCCAGTTTCACACGGGAAACTTTAACTACAAATACAGGTAGAATTTCAATTAAATTGATGAAAAGAATCATTCTATTTTAATAACTAAGATTCTCAGTTTGAATACAGTTAACACTGACCTGTTTTATTTTCAGAGATGCTCTAAAACGCAACTACAACTTGTCCAATTATTGGGTCGAAATTAACATAGAAGATTTATCCAGTTTTGATGAGGTATTAGCTGAGAAATTGTATAAGAAACCCACAGAACATTTGCCAATACTGGAGGAAGCAGCAAAAGAGGTAATATCATTGTTTTTCTTGTTCAATTGCACTGTCTATAAACCTTTATGAATGTACACCATTAGCAGAGTATTTAATTTAAACTGTTATGTACTTTCACAGTTGGCTGATGAACTGACAGCACCAAGACCTGAGGGTGAGGAGAAAGTTGAAGATATTCAAGTGCTATTATCTTCAGATGCTCATGCCGCTAATTTGAGAGAGCTGAAAGTATGATTTCTACTTAATTTTATTATACCATTAGATAGTTTTAACAATCTTCTGATTTTATTAAATAATATTAATAACTCAGTACATATAACTTGTTTATTGAACATAAGCTTTACTATTTTTCAGTCAGAAACAGTATCTCGACTTGTCAAAATTCCTGGCATAGTAATATCAGCATCTGGCATCAAAGCAAAAGCAACCAAGATATCTATCCAATGTCGATCATGCCGCAACATCATCCCGAACTTACCTGTGAAACCAGGTCTAGAAGGATATGTGATGCCCAGGAAATGCAACACGTAAGTTACCTGTCAAAAATTTAAAAAAAAAATAATTATCTCAAAAAGTCTATGTCAATTTGTGTAGAAAATAAGATGTTTTCCACTTTTGTCACAAAAACAATCCAATATAAAGCCAAACACTGATGCTGCTGTTCTTTAATTAATTCATTTATTTTCTTTACAGGGAACAAGCTGGTCGACCAAAGTGCCCCCTAGACCCTTACTTCATTATTCCAGACAAGTGCAAGTGCATTGACTATCAGGTACTAACTATCAAATACTCTTTTGATTATTTAGCCAAGGCACTAATACAGGAAACTGTCTACATCCCATAGGTTTTGATTATATAAATCTGTGCATATTTACCAACATAGCCTGAAGGATTGCCAAACTGAGTAGGCATTTCTTGTAGAACATATAGATAGATAATCAATGGAGATGAAAGGTTTCAAAGAGGCAACCCCATACCTACCTAGTGATGGTTGCAGGTATCCAATAGAAGCAAGATGCACAGGACCGGTTGTTATGGGGACACTTGGGAGAGCCCTACGTCCTACAGTGGACGTCTTATTGTGTTAATGATGATGATGTGCATTTTAGTAAAAAAAGCTGCTGATTTCTTAAAGCAGAAATTGCAGGCTAACTGACAAAATTGAATTGAATTTTTTTTTTCTTCTTTTTTAATTTTAATTAGTAATAAAACTTCCTGCAGCATTTAAATTTATTTTAAGTGATTACATATTTGATAATACTTTCTTGATGAGAGTTTTAAAGTTAATATTGTAATGTTGGCAGGTACTGAAAATTCAAGAAGCTCCAGAAAGTATACCGCAGGGCGAGATGCCGCGCCACCTGACAGTGTACTGCGAACGAGTACTGTGCGAGCGAGTCGCCCCCGGCGCGAGAGTCACTGTGCTCGGCATATACTCCATCAAGAAAATTGCTAAAGTTGGGGTGAGTTAAAAAGTTCGACAGTTAAAAAACTTATAAAAACTACATTTAAAGTGATATTTGGTCCACACTGCCCAATCATACCTATTATTATTTTAATATGGAAACTTATTTAAATAATTCTTGTTGTGTTGGTCAGTTAGCAGATAACTGACCAACAAGAATTTAGTTGCCATCTATCTGACTAGATGGCGTTATGTGATAGTTGTGTAATGTAAATAAAATAATTAAGTGACTATGTAGGCCAGTAAATTAAAATAACTTGAGTTCAATTACATTTGATTGAGGATTGGCTTATACACCCATTTAACTATCTATCAAGTAGTAATTATGCCAATTCAAAGTACTAAAAAAAATGTTACGATTATATGTTCTAATAAAAAGACGCATGCTTACAGAGAGAAGGCCGCGACAAAGCCTCAGTAGGTGTCCGCTCCTCATACCTCCGCGCTGTCGGTTTGACGGCCGAAGAAGGCGTGACCGGAGGCCTGAAACCCTTCACAGCTGAGGAAGAAGAACAGTTCCGTAGATTGTCAGCATCACCTGACATATATGAACGTATTGCCATGTCTATTGCCCCTAGTGTGTTTGGTGCAGTTGATATGAAGAAAGCTATCTCCTGCCTCTTATTTGGTGGTATGTATGGTCAAATTTTTTTTTTCGTATTGATGTAGCCATATTTTTTTTTACAATGTTTCGTCTTAGCTTGATAGTTAGCTACCAAAGTATTCAACTAATAAAAAAATATCTTTATTTTCTAATTTGCCAATTCATACTTCAAAATGTTAACACATATCCATAAATTCGTGATTCGTAATTCACTTACTCTTTCTGAACCAGTTCTAAATATGTTATGTTCCCAACAGGATCTCGCAAAAGACTTCCAGATGGTCTGACCCGACGAGGAGACATCAACATATTGCTACTGGGTGACCCTGGTACTGCCAAGTCACAGCTGCTGAAATTTGTAGAGAAGGTGTCTCCTATTGGAGTGTACACTTCAGGCAAAGGTTCCAGTGCAGCTGGCCTAACTGCTTCTGTTATTAGGGATCCCGGCAGTGTGAGTAACATTTTATTACTGGCCTTTGAAAAGTTTATGATCAGAATTTTATCTTTTTAGCCATGGAATATAGTTTCTTTATTCAAAATATTTATCATTTCGGCAGCGTAACTTCGTGATGGAAGGCGGAGCAATGGTGCTCGCTGACGGAGGCGTTGTATGCATTGACGAGTTCGACAAAATGCGCGAAGACGACCGTGTAGCCATACACGAAGCAATGGAGCAGCAAACTATCTCTATTGCTAAGGTAGACGTTAATTGTGTATTGGCAACATTTTGCCATCTATTATAAATATTAGATTTATTAAACTCATTAATTTCATTTTGTTTACAGGCTGGCATTACTACAACTTTAAACTCTCGCTGCTCGGTACTGGCAGCCGCTAATTCAGTGTTCGGTCGGTGGGACGACACCAAAGCTGACGACAATATTGACTTCATGCCAACTATTCTATCAAGATTCGATATGATTTTCATTGTCAAGGATGAACATGACCAAAACAGGGATATTGTAAGTATTAAGATGAAAAAGTATTGCCTCTTCTAGAAAGGCAGTCTGAAATGTATGACCCAGACACAGTAGAAGCAAGCATAACATTCTGCAAACTGCTGCCGATATTATTTTTAATAACAAAAAACAATAATCTAATAAACTGCCCTTAGTAATATAGTATTTTCTCTAGCAATATGTTTATTAATATTATAAACTTGAATGTTTTTAGACTTTAGCCAAACACATCATCTCCGTACATATGGGCGGCGACAGTGTGGAGCGTGAGACGGCGGCCGGCGAGCTGCCCCTGGCGCTGCTCCGCCGCTACTCCGCGTACTGCCGCACGCGCTGCGGGCCGCGCTTGTCTTCCAGTGCGGCTGAAAGGCTGCGTGCGCGCTATGTCCTAATGAGGTCGGGCGCCTTAGCGCACGAAAGGCAAATCGATAAACGACTTTCAATTCCCATCACAGTCAGGTACTTAATCATTAATTTGACCAATTAAATTTAATTACCAATTATTACTATACTAGCTATTCCCGCGCGGCTTCGCTCCCGCTGTTCCCTAATGTGGAATAGGGAAGAGCCCCACCCTACCCTACACTACTCTACCCTAATATTCATTTTTTTTTTTTTCATAAGAACCTTCTGATAATAACAAACACTACAAAAAAAGAATTAGCAATATCGGTCCAGCCGTTCACGCGTGATGGCGTGCCCAAGGGAAATAGGGATTTACGTGATCAAGGGGAACGAAATCGAATCGGTACATTAAACCTTAATTCCTGATTAAATTAATTTACATTTTTCTTATTCAAGCAGTAGCCAACAGACTAAGACGACCGATTGTGTCGACTTCATGGTACATTTGGGCGTCCGTAAACAGTGAAAAGAGCGACTCGTAAGTCGCCACGCAAAAACAACGCGAGTTGATACTATTAAACACATAAGCAGCAGAGACACACTTAACTAAACCGTCGTTCTTTATATTTTCAGGCAGTTAGAAGCCATTGTCCGAATATCTGAATCTCTCGCTAAGATGCAACTGCAGCCGTTCGCAACAGAAGTGCACGTCACTGAAGCATTGCGATTGTTCCAAGTTTCGACTTTGGATGCGGCTATGACTGGCAGCTTAGCTGGTAAGTAAAATAAGAGTTATCAAAGGTCAATTTAATTATCCTATTTTATTGTAGTGGTCTAAAAAGTCAAACAACTTGGGTAATTGGGCAAAATAAAAATCTGTTGCAGTCAACACTTGTTCAATGATCAAGGTTGATTAAGAGATCTTGATCATTGTTTACTAATAGAAGAACCTTATAAAAAGTATCAAATATAAGTAGTTTTTAAACTATTACATATTATAAAAAAATCTGTTTGACTTGACAGACTATATTGTTATTCAAGCAGACAATTCTGCAACAAAAAATTAACGACGTATAAAAATGATTTATAGGAGCAGAAGGTTTCACAACTGAAGAAGACCATGAAATGCTGTCCCGCATTGAAAAGCAACTAAAGCGCAGGTTCGCAGTGGGTTCTCAAGTGTCAGAACAAACTATTATTCACGATTTCCTCAAACAAAAGTATCCTGAGGGAGCCATTCTCAAAGTAATACACACCATGATAAGACGTGGAGAATTACAACACAGATTGCAGAGGAAAATGCTTTACAGACTCTCGTGATTCCCTACTTCTTGTTAACGATTTTTCCACAATTATTTTTTACTTGAATAATGTGTCAGTTTCAATAAGCTATTAATAAATAAAACCATGTTGTATAATTTTTATATTTTATTTAACTTTATGAAGAACAGTCCACAGTTTTCTGCTTTAAGCAAATACTTAACACAATATTTTAATCAGTTCAAAACTGATCTTTTTCATATCACGGGCTGATCATTTAATTTAAATATTAAGTGTTTGTTTCAACACTTGCGTTAATGTCAACATTTTGTACCCATAAGATCCCTATATTTCAAGTCAGTTAGAGAACATCCTCAAACTCTCTTCTGGCGTGTTTATTATTTATTGACTTTTTTCATTTTCATAGCCACTAAGTCAAGTGGTGGTCCTTCAAACTGGCTTGGAATATCGGTCTGAGTTGACACTGAAGCATTTGGTGGGTGTGATGGCAAAATTGAGAAGCACAAGAGATATTCATTGACTAGAGTGGTTACATAATATACTAGTGTTTTAATTACTTTCCGCACATATGTTATCTTTAACTTCCTTGAATGGGTACTCTGGGTGATTCTCAACACCTTTCCAGAACAAAAAGTTGAAAATTCTTCCTTTCTCTCCTTTATCCAACCTTATAAGTAAATCCATATCATCTTGAGACAACTCAAAATCATACAAGTCCATGTTTGCCTAAAATATCAAGACCACAATATCAGAAATAATACCACGATTCCAGAAATTGCATGCCAAACTTAAATTCTGAAAACTCATTTACCTGCAATCTTGCCTTATTAGTACTCTTTGGAATAACAACAATTTTTTGTTGAACTAAGAAATGAAGCAATATCTGTGCAGGAGTTTTTCCAAATTTTTTTGCTATTGTTACAACTTCTGGTACAGTCAGCAAATCAGGAAAAACACCGGGGCTGAAAACATAAATCATTTCAAATCTCGTATTTTACCTGGCTAGCTGGTATTTTTGTATCTTTTATGAGTCCTGCTAACTGACCTGTATTTGTACTTGTTAACAAAATGGTTCTTAGCTCCTGGGCTGCCAAGAGGAGCATAGGCTGTTACAACAATGTCATGTTCTGTGCAATAGTTCCGCAGTTCCTGCTGTTGGAAATAAGCATGAAGCTCTACTTGCAACACTTGTGGTTTAAAGGTAGCAGATTTCCAAATTTCCTGTATTTGTGCCTCATTGAAATTAGATAAACCAAGGTTGCGAATAAGACCTGATCTTTGGCAATCTTCCAATTTCTAAAACATAAACAATTATTAAAACAATGTAATGCAATGTTTCAGATTACTTTGATTTCTTGGTTGTCTAATATCCACTAAAGTATTATGCTTTGTAGAAGGATGATAAGAATTATATTACTGGTTTGGGTAGGGAGTAACTGTCCCCACACACGGGCCTCAAAAAAACGCTAGAAGTGGCCACAAAAAAAAGCCAGCAGCCGCCGCAAAAACAACTGAAGCGCGCGACATCTGAGAAGCTTGAAGAGGCTTCAAGCGTTTTTTTGTGGCGACACCGCCGCACACGAGCCACACAAAAAGGCCGCCTCAAAATGAAGCTTGAAGTGGCGCTTTTTTGAAGCTTGTGTGCGGGGACAGTAAGAAGGAGAAAAATCATGCAGACAGTTCCTAGTAGGTGCAGGCAAGTATGTTTGGAAGAAATTGTGGGAGAACCCAGCAGTAGGACCGTATCGCCTAGAAATAAAAAAAATCTACCTTCCATGTTGATATATGATCTGTTTTCATGTCCAATTCATAGTTCCCATCGGCATCGACTTTGGGGGTAAGCGTGGCATGATCACAATTGAAACCAAAAGGCACATGAATGAGGTACAAGTCCACATATGCTGTCTGCAATCGTTTCAGTTGTAGATCCAAAAACTTTTCGACGTCGGATGCCCTATTGCCTACATGTGGTAACTGAAAATTAAACAATATTTATATTAGATGCTTACGAGATTTTATATTTTGCTTCAAGCCCTTATTTACAAAAAGTATATCAAAATTACCATACCTTGGTTGTAATAAACAAATCCGATCTGACACCTTTTCCATCATCAATCCATTTAGCAACAGCATTGCCAATCGCTTCTTCATTGTTATAATTAAATGCTGTATCAATGTGTCTATATCCTAATTCTAAAGCCTCGTATATTACAGGTTGTAAAACGTCTGGTTCAGCCTAGAAAATGAACATAGAATATTAGTTACCTAATTAGGTTTACACGGACCTTTGGGAGCTTGAATATTTTTACATTTACCTGCCATGTTCCTAAGCCCACTGTAGGCATTAAAGCGTCCGTTTGAGATAATTTAACGAATTTCATATTTCTAATTGTACTATGATATGAATGGTTACAGCTGGCCGTGGCTCTGAAAATCGAGCGCACTTGGAGTATTTTGAGCATAAATCGAAACTGAAACAACACTTTGACAGTAGCTAAAATTGGCAAAGAGCCAGAAAATTCAATCAACGAAACTTAAATAAAAATTCGATATTAAAGCACAACTGGTAGTAACCGATGTTCACACAATTGGTAGTTATTTTATTATACCTTTTTAACGCTTCCAATAAAATACAGGTAAAGCAATGTTATTCACACAAGTAACAGGTTTTTTTGTAAATGATATTGATTTTTTTACTGACACTCGGCGCTTTTTAAATTTCCCGGCCAGTACCGTTTCCTGTGTGAAATAATTGTGAATTGCCATATAGATTAATTAGAAGGCACTCGTTTTAATATAAAGCTACGTACAGATAAATAGTCTAAGTGAGTTCGAGTACGAAATCCGCTCCTTGCTCAGAATTCGTTCACTTTTTTTTTTGTATAGACTTTTTGTACTAGAGCGTGCTATCTCATAGCGTAGTATAGCGTGCATTTGACAGCGGATGGCCGTCTTTTGGGCATCTGTAACGTCAAATTAAGCGATCTTCAAGCGTAACTGTTCACCTCTGTACAAAAGTTGATACACTTTAGAACTGTCAATTTTTACGATTTTTAGCGGTTCAGAAGTAGGCCTGCTTTTGAAAGGAATTTGAGTCACTGGGAATTAAACGTATCGTTCGATTGGCCGGTGAGCTCTTGGCTTTATCATCATCATATCAGCCGAAAGACGTCCACTACTGGACATAGGTCTCCCCCAAGCGTCGCCACAACGACCGGTCCTGTGCGTCACGCATCCATCGGATTCCCGCGATAAAAACCGAATGGCAACACTGACTGTAACGTTTGACGGTTTGACACTGACGTTTGACTGACAGTTGTATTGTTTGGGTTTTGTTGTATTGGTTAGTTTTGTATAAAATCGATCTTAAAAAACTTTATTGACGACTTGCTGACGTTAATTGTTTCTCAACAAAATTCCCAAAACCATTGATTTGTTCTCCTTATTTATTTCTGGCTGAATAAAATAAAATGGGTGTAAGTATTTTTATCTTTAGGCTTAAAGCATCTTTCGCGCGCAATCTTCTGCACGTTGCACTATTCCAATTTGTAATTGAATTTAATTTCCAGAAAAAAACACAAACTAACGTAAATAAAAACAAGGAAAAACGTCAAGCAAGAAAACTGGAGCAGCGTAGAATTGCGGATGGAATGACAAACGTAACATCAGCCAATAAACTGAAAGACTTGGCTTCTCTGTGCAAAGAACTGCTTGTTTACCGAAATAATGAATTAGAAGTAGAGATGTATATCCAGCGGGTCACTGACCTAGACAAGAACGTGCTTCAGTGGGCGATCGACTTAACTGAAAGAAATATGAGACGACTGTAAGATTTTAATGTTTTTTTATTACTTTTGTAAAAAATTCTATGGATATTATAGCCATAACTATATAAGCTGGTCGTCCAGGATAAATATTATCTGGCTGGCCAGGTTTTTTCGTGATAGAGAAAGAGATCAATGTTACTCCTTGATAGTTTTAACTTTCTATCATGTCAAGAATTCTCGTGAACAGATCACTCAGACATTAAGTTAATAGCTTGGATCTGATAAAAACTTAAAACCAACCAAAAATAATACTAAGCATGTTAAACTGATTTTGGCTTTTTTTTTAATTCCACAACTACCACACAATGCTGTCTAGTTCCAAGCTAAGCAGAGCTTGTCTTCTGGGTACTAGACAACTGATAAACATACTTATATATTTCTAAATACATACATATTATAGATAAATTACTCCCAGACACAGAACAAATGATCATGCTCATCACATAAACATTTGTCCTGGGTGGGAATCGAACCCACAACCGGGCATAGAAGTCAGGGCTACTAACCACTAGACCAACAGGCCAGTCAAAGGCTAACTAACCACTAGACCAACAGGCCAGTCAAAGGCTAACTAACCACTAGATCAACAGGCCAGTCAAGCTTTAATTCCAAATGCTTACTCCAATGCCTCTGTTAAGGTAGTTAGTTTATAAACTTTATTGTTATTAATTCATGAATCCCCAAGCGACCACCGGCGGCCGCGCATCTATTGTCTTACTATTGTGTCTCTAATTGACGGTATCTGAAGGGTTAAGTATAAAGTTTATTGCACAGAAAGTTACATACTTTCTGTGCAATTATAGAACTATTCTATACTATTTTCTATTATACAAAAGCTGTTTCATGAGTCACATGAGAATTGGAGAATAATACATCAACATGAGTTTCTTCCTACCCATGGCTATTAAAAATACTCAAACATTGAGCCCCCAATAAATGAAAACCTCAGTGACATTCTACTGGACATGCATTTACTATAAAAAAAAGCTATAGTGATTGGACAGTCAGACAAAAATGGTAAAAAAAATATATTATTAGTCAAGCTATCTTATCATCTTTCACACAATCTCAGACCTGAATATGAAGAATAAAAACTAGAATAAAAACTAGAATAAAAACTTATGAATCAAGAAAAACAAAACATCTAATTGCAAACCAATCATGCCACAAAGGCTAATATGGAAATCCTCACACTGACCTATTATTGAGATAAAGCAGACTTGCCATTGGACATGTACCACACAAGCCTGATTTAATCAAATACCAAAGTATTGCTGAATATCATTTAGATAGAGATTGCAATACATAATAAATAAAAAATATATATATTACTTCTAATATGTTTGGCAGTCATACCAAGGGATATCGAGTTTCAAACTGACTGAGCCAGACAGAAAGATGTTTAAAAAAAACCCAATTTTAGCCATCTTATCATCTTTCACTCAGTCTCTCCACCGTTTCTTTGGTCTTCACTTCCAACAGTCATCTCCTGACAGACATCTTCTGACAGTCATATTCACAATCCCTGATAGAAAATATTATCTAATTACAGGTATGAGACTTGTGCTTGGGGATGGAACAAGGAGCGCAAAGTGGAAGAGATGACGGATGAAGGAGCGTGGTACCTCATTGCCAGAGAAAAGAATGGAACACTACTAGCCTTCTCACACTTCAGATTTGACATGGACTTTGGGGATCCGGTTCTTTACTGGTGAGTAAGGCAGTTTTAAACATGCTTTTATTAGCTTCACCTGTATGTTTGTTTGTTTGCTTGTAACCAACGCCTTTGAGCTCGATTTTGCCCAATTTTGGGTGATCAGATTACAATAATCCAATTAAAATATTCGATAATCCTGATTAGATTGGCCAGGACTAAAAAAAAAATTGAAAAACTATGACTAATATTGTTCACTATAAAGCGAAAAATAAATATAATTAAAAAGAAAACACTCTAGATAGTAATAAAGAACGAAAAATATGGCACAAAGCACCGGACGCTTTTATCACAATAATATTTTTCATTCATTATAATTATTTAGCATGTTTGCATTTTAATTTTTTCCCTTTCAATTTCAGTTGATTCAGTTATTGTTTGTGCTATTTCTTTCTTAAATGAACAGAGTAGCCCTAGCCTGTTCATTTTTTCATAATAATTTTTTTAGTAGAGAAAAATGGTGCACATAAAATAAAACTTAGAACAATCTTAAAATATATATAAAAAGTATTTTATTTCTTTAGTTTTTTTTATTTTAGCTATCATGTTATACATATAAATTGGCCAGGTAATCTGGGCTCTGAAGTACTTCCACATATGTTCATGCCACATATTTTTTCCTCATAATATTAAAGCAGATAATACATTCTTAACAAATATCAATCAAGAATTGTCTGCCTAATACTAGGCTTATAACTTTGGCATTATTAGCATGCATAATTTCGGTACAAAATGGATGAACCACAATCTTTTAAAATCTCTTTTTTTTTAATATAATTGTAGTGGTCTGGTATTCATTTAAATTTTAACTTAAGTCTCAAACACTGAACAAAAATATTTTTACGAAAATCAAAAATAATCCCTACAGGCGCGACCCTCATCCCCGCTCACCACTCATTTTGTGACTTGCCTAGTCGCAAAATGGGGTCTAACATAAGAAGGCATTCATTAATTACGTGAGCTGATAGTTGAGGTGAATCTCACCTAATCTCTCGTGGGGAAGAGAGGGGGGAGTTTTGGTAAGTATCACGTAAGTGTATTTCGCGAGTAACAGTAAAAAACTCCGAGAAAACTGGGTTAAAATAAGTAAAACGGGTTTCTTTACTAACATTATAACCAAATCCTACACAAGATTTAAATCTCACGTTATCTCACTAGACAGAAAAACTTCTAATATCAGTTCACGTAATTAATGGACGCCCCCAACGCGTAGGGAGTGTCAGTGTTGTAAGCACATGAAAAACATAAAAAAATTGTTGCATAGTAAAAAATGTGTACATATTTATAATCTGAATTCTTATCAGATGTGCATGTTCTGTTGACTATAGAAATGCATTTACAAATACATATCTTACATCTTAAAAAATAATATTTACACCTACATAATACAATGAGTTATTTCCAATCTATGTTCATAGCACACATCAATTGGATTTCACTTTATACTTCCACAAAATACATAAGAAAAAGCTAATGTTTCTTTTCAATAGTCGTTTTTCAAAGACTAGTTTTTCCTTTGGCCACCATTTTATGCATCTTGTGCATAGGTATCTAAATAGCTTATGTAGTATGAAGATGGTGAGCACAGCTATCGCAGTGCTGAGTGCTACCACGTCGAGTAGCATGTACTGTGGGTAGGACAGGTCCAAGGCTGGCGACCGAAGGTGCGCTGCCCCCTTGTGCCTCAGTACGTATTCTATCCAGTAAACTCCCATGTCTAAAGGCTTCATTGGACGGTCCAAAAATATTTCTTTTAACTGTACTGCACTTTCTTTGTATCTGAAAGATATAATTGCTGATATTAGTAAATTCAAAGATACAACAGATTTTTATACTATAACATGAGAAGAACTAAGAAGAACGCGAGGGGCTGAGCTACCTTTCGGAGCTAACCCTGGCCCCAGTAGGCTTCGACCCAGCCTTGCCCCTGCTGTTACTGACAACTCCTTGAGGCGAGCGGGAACAGTGCGCGCCGTCGACGACTTAGGCTTGGTCCGTACAGTTACCGGACGGTCGGACAGCGAGCTACCCATGGCTCGCCGTCCGCAAGCCCGCGCTTACGGTGGCCGGAAATCGGGATCGAAATCCCGGCGGCAATTGGAGCGCTGTGAGCGTCGTTGCTTGATACGGTCGGCCTCCTCCTATGCTAGCATTACTGCTTCGCAGAAGGAGGCGACCGCCTGCCTTTCCTCCTCGCTCTGGACTATGGCTTGTACCAAGGCCCGGCGCGAGAGATCTTTTTTCCGTTTTCGCGTCATTCCGATACACCTCGCCAGATGGTGTTAGCAGCGACGACACCAGACGACACACAAATTGAATTAATTTTTTTGCAGTCCCACCAATATAGTTATTCGTTTCTCACACATTGAGGAATTGTTAACAGTATGGTTTGTACTTCTTAACAGTTTTCATTGTACCAAATTGTGTTACTATAAAAATTTTAATGAGGCGAATAGATCACCTTTAAAACTTCAGCAACATTTAATTTGTTTTGTATTTATTTATTTTTTAAGATGGGAAATCATTTAATAACTTCTTCCGCACTAGGGCGGAGCGGGCGTGTCAGACTTTTACTGACTAAAACCACACTTAAGTTCCTTCTTTACCCTTTGCGTTCCAGGAACGGGTTTCCCTTTCGGAAGTCAATCCATGGCCTCAGTAGACTTCGGCCCTGCTGGGCTCCTACGTTATGGTGGACGTCTCTTTTCGTGATATCGACGACTCGGGCTCGATGCGGATAGCCGGACTGTGAGCTACCCATTGCTCCACCCAAGCGGGGCACGCCTCCAACGTATTGTGTTTAATATATGGGAGTATTATTCAGTCAAGGAAATAGTACCTATTTACTAAAAATTAAACACTGCTCAAGGCACCACTGGACCAATGGTGGCCGAGTGCTAACGGCCTCTTACGAGTTGTAGGTCGCGGGTTCAAACCCAGCCAGGCGCATTACTTTGTGTAATTTATTTCATCGCCACTGCTCTCAAAACGGTGAAGGAAAACATCGTGAGGAAACCGGCATGTCCTAGAACCAAAAGTTCGAAGACTTGTGACATCCACCAACCCGCACTGGGCCCGCGTGGTGGATTACGGCCCATTCTCTCTCCTAGAGAGGAGGCCTGAGTCCCAGCAGTGGGAACATTGAAAACCGACTAAACTATAAATCGGATATTACATTTTATTAAACTTAGCCCGTGTCGGGTCTACACACCACAAAGCAACTGTCCGATTCGGTCGTCTTGCGAGAACGTATTTAAACAATAAACCAAATTCGAACGTGTGTAAAACGTATCACAAGTACATCACTGCACTTAAATACCACCCACACACTGCTTTCATTCGTTGATAATACGATGATAATGAAAGCTGTCTGGCCATTTATCTACGTATTGTCTTATGTCACTAGAGGTTATCTAGACGGACCTTATTGACTCGGACCATCGAAGCCTCAAAGGTCTATCATAATTACTTATTAGTAATACTACTAACTTCAACCAGCTGCTTCGCCCACAAAACTCATGCTATAAAAATTATTTAGCCTATATCACACAGAAATAGTGCAGCTATATTAGTGAACTAGCTTTTGCCCGCAGCCTCGCCCGCGTACATAAAATATAACCTTTGTCACTCAAGAATAAAGCAGCTTTCTGTCGGTGAAAAAATTTTAGCAATCGGACCTACGGGCATATTGCATTGATTGGAAGTACTCTTCCAGAGATTACCTCTTACAAAAAAAAAAAAACTTTACCTCTTTATTATATTATAGTGTAGATGAACGAGTTTTTAGAATCGATCTAGTAGTGTCAAAGATCCCACCATCCCACGTACGAACAACAAGTACAGATTAAGCAGAACAATGCTACGCACATCGTTTGATATCATTGAATGTCAAAAGACCACGTATATGGCAAATTTGTAATAATTTTGGACATCAGTCGTTTTTCTAGATAATACGTACCGTTGATCTGTGAGCAAAGCTCGTAGTTTTCGACTCCATGTGTATTTATCTGTATTTTTGAGCGTGACTATTTCTGCGACGCCCCGGTCGGCCATTGCTCGTGCGTTCAGGGCCTGGTCTGCGTACAGCGGCACCATGAGCATGGGCACTCCACAAGCCACAGCCTCCTGCGTGCCCAGCAGACCTCCGTGAGAGATAAACAACTTGACGTTCGGGTGACCTGTCGGAGAAAATCGTGTTTATTGTTTATCACTTGCAGCCGATAACTCGCAATCAAAGAGTCGTAATAAAAAAATATGCTTTGATATTAATGAGTCATTGTAAGTATTCATTGATCGCTTCATTTCGAGCTTATCTCAGACATGTACAAAAACGTGACTAATAGATAAAAGACTATCTCCAGGCGTACCTACTGGGGTCGAGTAATAGATATAGCCGATATAGGTAGCCCTAGTAATAGTAACAGTGAAATGAAGTAGTTTAGCACGCCCTTTCGCTCCACCCACAGCGAGAGAAACTATTTGATGATTTGCCACCTCCAAAAAGCAATTAAACTCACATAAGGTTGCATGCTGCGGTATCCAGTCCATTGTGTAAGCGTTGTCTGGCACGGTGAGGTTCTGTGCCAGCATGTGCCGGTCCATCTTGATCAGCACCGTCTGGGGCAGTTCTGATAGCGCATTGAATATCGTAGACAACGCGTCGCTCGGTATCGTCTCGATCCTGGACATAGATCCGAAGCTCCAGTAGATCACGCCTTCTGTTGATGCGTCCAGCAGCTTTTGCATTTGCTATAAAACGAGTTACATTATTACAGTTATATTATCTATAGACTATAATTCTTGAATCCTGACCAGCAAGAGGATCCCTTACACTCATAGTTTGAGGAGTACCCCTCAAGGATTCGATTAGTATTTTTCAGTTCTATTTTTACGACACCCTTATAGGATCACTTCGTTATCTGTCTGTCCGTTTGTCCAGACACTTTCTTAGGAACGCGTGGAGATATGAAGCTGAAATTGTATATTAAATGCTCAAGTCTGCTATCCCAAGCAGTAGTGAAAAAAATCAAAGTTCTAAGTCAAAGCAATCAAAGATAAGGCAGTTTATGCTCCGTTTAGGAAATCAAAACCTATAGGGTACTTCCCGTTGACTTAGAATCCTGAAATGTTTTTGTTCTTTATCTATCTATCTATATATATATATATAAAAATGAAACCCGTTTTCCGTTGTCACGACATAGCATGAAAACGGCTTGACCGATTTGGCTGTTTTTTTTTTGTTGTGATTGTTATAGTGAGGATAAGGTTCTTATGAAAAAAAAAAATTGTGTTGTGTAGGGTAGAGTAGAGTAGGGTAAAGTAGGGTATAGTAGGGTAGAGTAGGGTAGAGTTGGGTATAGCAGGGTGGAGTAGGGAAGAGCGGGAGCGAAGCCGCGCGGGCAAAAGCTAGTATGTATAATAATAAAGATGCCTACTGATTACCGTTTGATTTTCCCTATAATTTGGTAATAACAACATTACGAAAACGGCTAAATGAATCATCTTATGACACTATCTGTTGTCAGGAGGGTCTTAGGTCCTCGCTCGGAGCGATACGCGGTTCTCTATTTCATTTTGAAATGTAGGTTAAAATGTCTTCTTGAATCGACGGACCTCTATTATGAAATAGATGAATGGAGTCTGTTTGAATAGACAATTAGACATTATTTACAGGGATGTTATCGATATGAAATTTCGGATTTGGTTATAAGGATATATTATTTACTTTCTACACACATTTAAGGGAAAGTAATAATATCATTGTATATTTCAGTATGTTTAGTCAATTATGTCATTTCTAAACTGCACATTCAAATCCATAAAAAATGTTTCCGAACGAAGTCTAAGGGATAATATGGAAAAAAAAAATAACCATCGAAGAAAAAGAAAGTTGTGAGGTAACATTATAATATAATACCGGTTTCGGATACAATTACAGATATGAAATTATTTCATGTGTTTCGAGCCAACGGGGCCACTCGAGTTAGACCGAAAAATGGTACAAAACGGTATTGATTTGCTGGTTCAATGTACGAATTTACTGACAAGATCCAAAGAACCTCTAACATTATAGAATTACAATGAATCATCCATCCAATGGGGCCTTCGGTTCTAGTACAGTCGAGATACATAAAAATAATCCTAATCGTAACTTGTACTACGTGTACCTTTCGATTCATGTATTAAGCAACTCCAAGGGATCTTTGACAG
This sequence comes from Mythimna lalbum, assembly GCA_949319445.1. Classification (NCBI taxonomy): domain Eukaryota; kingdom Metazoa; phylum Arthropoda; class Insecta; order Lepidoptera; family Noctuidae; genus Mythimna; species Mythimna lalbum. The sequence goes on from OX439363.1 coordinate 9,105,547, forward strand.
AACGGGAGTTCTGTCAAAGATTTATAAGAAGAATAAAGCAATTAGCAGAAAAATATTTGCTATGCAGCAGGGCCCTTTGTAACTTGAGTTCATACGTGCAAATTTGCAAAAAAGCACACCATAGTTATGTATCAGCAATATGTATTATAGTAGTATGTATTATAGTAGTATGATAAGCTACGATTACGACTACTTTTCCCACTATGAGCCTATCTTCATGTTCAGGAAAAACAAGGAGGTTGATAAAGTAAGATCAACAAAACAAATAAGTTTTTCCCACTTTTACGGTTACGGATATTTTTTAATTTCGGATATCTGATAGGTTACAGAGCTCCATAACATCCCTAGTTTAATTAAACATGAACTTTCTCAAGAGTCGTGCTATTGTCGATAACTTTATCTTAAATTTTGCCGTTTATTTGTTTATGTTGTTTTTCTGACATCATTTTATTATTTCTTTGAATCATTTAATTGCATCGATATTGACTCATTATTATATTGTTTCGCTCTTAATTATGCCATTAATTAGTTGCCAGGCTGTAGTACGGGTCGAGACGTATTTCTTAAAGGACTTCAGTTTACATAATTTGTATTTAATAAATTGCTAGGCTCGACACTTCCTCACCTGTATTTGGTGGTGCTTTTTATTTATTAGGATACCGAATTATCCTATTTTCGGGTTCATGTGTTTTCAAACTCTCGACTTTTTCCGACATCAGCGGAGCCTATTAACATAGTATTTCCTCTTATTAGGTTAGATACCTAACTACTCACTCAGTTGAAGGTCTATTTTATTTATTTCGTTTTTCATTAGGATCACAAAGGTCCACCGTGTTAAAAGACTATGTTATCGGAGTAATCTTTATCGTACACTAAAATAGTAAACATTTTACAGAAACTTAAATCTATGGGTACAATGGTGGTCTTATCGCTTAAAGCGATATCTTCCAAACAACCTTAGAAAACTATAATAGGGGACAGTTTGCGGTATACTGCTAGTATAGTGTACCTATACAATACAAAGATAAAATGTATAACTATACAAAAGTCAACGTATAAGCTTACAAATATTATGTACATACACATATAATTATGTTACGTATGTGCCTATAGAAATTGCATTCGCAACAGTGATGGTTAAGATAACTGTTGGCTATGAGACACGAGAACAATAACAATAAGTGAGATAATGACAGCGGACACGCGGTCTGGGTGACCCAGTGACTTGTGCGTACCACATGCCGGCCGACTGCTCGCCGATACCAACGACACTTAAACTGCATTACGCGTGATTTAATGTGCTTACCAACCACTAATGACTATATCAGATAACTAGCTTCTGCCCGCGACTTCGTCTGCGGAAAATTTCTTGTTTTAATTCATGAATCCCCAAGCGACCACCGGTGGCCGCGCATCTATAGTCAGTTGTCTCTAACCGTAAAAATAACTCAGGTATTCCGTCTATGATGCAGTATCAAAATGTCAAGTCAAGTGATCCTGATCTTGTCTGTAATATGTTTTCCGACTTTTTCCTATCCGTATTTGAGCCCGTGTCCCCAACACTGTCCACGTGGTCTCCGCCGCAGCAGTTTAGTGAAAATGATACTTTAATCAGCGATTTGCATATAGAGAAATCTAAAATACTCACTGAGCTGAAACGGCTGGACCCTACCAAGGGGCCAGGACCTGATGGCCTTCCAGCAGCTTTCTTTATAGCTACAGCTGACAGTATTTGTGAACCGATCTATATTATGTTTAATAGATGTCTTCATGAGGGTGTGTTCCCGTCGGTGTGGAAGCAAGCTAACATTACACCGGTGCATAAGGGTGGGTCGAGAAATGATGTTGAACAATATAGACCTATCTCAATTCTGTCGACCTTGTCAAAACTTTTTGAAAGGCTTGTTCACAACGAGGTTTACCCTTTGTTGCATAAAAATATAATCCCTGAACAGCATGGGTTTGTGAAAAGCCGGTCCACAACATCAAACCTATTAATATTTTCAAATTATCTGTTTGAAAATATTGATGGGCGAGTGCAAGTGGATGCGGTTTATACGGATTTCAAGAAGGCTTTTGACAAGGTCGATCATGAAATACTGCTCACTAAAATTGCTTTCAACGGAATACGGGGAAATTTGTTGCGTTGGTTTGTGTCTTACATCAAGAACCGATCGCAAAGGGTTGTGGTTAATGGTCACCAGTCTGCTTCTGTTGATATTACATCAGGCGTTCCACAGGGCTCAATTTTAGGACCACTTTTGTTCATCATTTACATAAATGATATTAAGTCCTGTTTTAAGCATGCCAAGTTCTTGATGTACGCTGACGACTTAAAGGCTTTTAGAACTATACATTCACTTGAAGATTGCTTGCTTTTCCAACAAGATCTGGACAGGCTGACCGACTACTGTACCACAAATAAATTACATCTCAGTATACCCAAGTGTAACTATGTACACTTTACTAAAAACAAGATGATTATAAAATTTGATTATAGTCTAAACAGAACTCCGTTGAATAACATATGCTTAGTTAAGGATCTTGGTGTGCTTTTTGATGGCAGTTTGACTTTAAACCAACATATTGAAGCCATAGTAAACAAAGCATTCAAAATGTATGGTTTCGTGATGAGATCAACAACCGAATTTAAACGTACCTCGACTTATCTGTACCTATATAAGACACTAATCCGTTCTCAATTGGAATACGCTGTTCCCATTTGGAATCCCTTTTACAAGAAGTACATTGCTGCAGTAGAGAGAGTCCAGCGCAAGTTCCTCCGTACTATGCACTATAGGTGTCATAGAAGTAGGACCTTTCTATCATACTCCCAATTATTAAGCAAGTACAAGCTTGTGAGCTTGGAGGACCGACGCAAATGCTTGGAAGCTAATGTTCTGTATGATATTGTCCACAACCACTTCGATGCCATTGATCTCACGAGTAGGCTGTGTTATTCAGTGCCTCGAACTGTCAACGTGCGCAAAGTTCGTGCAGGAACCCTGTTCGCACTAAATGCATGCCGAACAAATTCTGGCTTACGTTGCCCGATCCATAGAATGTCGGAATCTTACAACTTGAGTTTTATTGACATTGATATATTTGCATGTTCTAAATTTAAGTTTAAAACAAGTATTATAAAAAAGTTTAATTGCAATTGAGTCATTGATATTATTGGTATACATTTCATTCTTATGATTTCAGTTATTTATATGAAAATGTTCTACCAAATATTTTATTTTTATATTAAGCAGGCCTTACAGTGTATAATATATATATGTATTGCACGATAATGTCCATCTAGTGGCAACCAATGTATTTGAACAATGTTTAATCTGTGGATAATGCAGTTGGCTGCAATATTACCACTTACCTCTAATATTATTTATATGTATAAACTTTATGTTGTAGCTGTTTATTATCCCTCAATAAATAAAATAAAAATAAAAATAAAAAAATCTATTGTCTTACTATTGTGTCTGACGGTATCTGACGGTATCTTGACGGTATCTGAAGGGTTAAAATAAGATTACACTCGATTAGACGATGCGCACGTTCAGCGCTAGATTCCTGAGCACGGGCCTGTGATGTTATGGCATTTTGCCTAGCGAGCCGCTGCGAGCGCTCAGCGCTAGTCTCCCTATCCCTTGCCTCAGAGACATGCTGCCTTAACTCAGATAGACGGTGCGCACGTTCAGTGCTAGTTCCTCGAGCACGGGCCCGCGATGTCCTCACATTTTGGCTAGCGAGGCGCTGTGAGCGCTCGGAGCTAGATTCTCTAGCGCGTGCTTGCGAAATATATTCTCTATTTCTCGAGAGGCGCTGCTCATTTTCAGGGGCAGATTCTTCCGTACGGCGTACTCGAGCGGCTCTTGTCTGTGATGACTGCCGGGACAGTTGAGATTTCCTTTTAGACATGCTCTCAACAAACTACGCACAGACTTGAAAACAATTATGAACAAAAGGAGAGCGACTCGAACACCGTCCGCCTTTACAAAACAAAACAATCGTAATATCGAATAACTCGTATCGATTATTATGATAGAACGAAGTACGAAACTACGAACATACAAAAACGTACAACGAAATTACGATATTTTCGATTATGAGGTATCTATCAACAACAACAACCATACGAACGAAACAACCGAAACCAATAAGCAACTGACAGAAGAACTCCAACTAACGTGGGCATAATAATTCGAGAGGGTCATCAATCCACAGAAAGTCTTAACACCGCAATTCAAAAAAATTACGTAATTGCAGAACGCCATCTATGGGCAAATAGGTGAAACGTTGGGCACGCCACTATTATGGCGGTAAGTCCCCTCTTTGAGGCGTGGCTGGAAAGGCCTCACGGCGTCCTTACCTTCCGCATGACACAGGTCCTCACCGAACATGGCAAGTTCGGGAGGTTCCTGCACCGAATTAAAGCGGAAGAGACACCCGAGTGTCGCCACTGTGCGGAACGCCCGGAGGACAAGGTGGAGCACACAGTCGAGGTGTGCCCTGCCTGGGCAGAGCATCGCCGTGCCCTCGTGGGGGCGATCGGCGGCGGAGACCTCTCGCGCCGGGCTCTGGTTGAGGCCATGGTCCTAAGCGAGGAGGAATGGCAGGCGGTCGCCTCTTTCTGCGAAGCAGTAATGCTAGCAAAGGCGGAGGCAGACCGCATCAGGCAACGGCGCCCCCGCCGCCGTCGCCGGGATTCCGATCCCGATTTCCGGCCACCGTAGACGCGGGCTCGCGGACGGCGAGCCATGGGTAGCTTGCTGTCCGATCGTCCGGTAATGGACCGAGCCCAAGACGTCGACGGCGCGCACTGTTCCCGCGCGCCTCAAGAAGTTGTCAGCAACAGCAGAGGCCCAGCTGGGTCGAAGCCTACCGGGTCCAGGATTATCCGAAAGGGAACTTGTGCCCTGGTTTGAAGGCTAGAAGGAACGGGGTGGGTTTTTAGTCAGTAAGAGTCTGACACTATCTCTCGCTCCACCCAAGGGCGGGGGTTGTCATAAGATGATTTTTGCCCACCATAAAAAAAAAATAGGTAAAACGTCTGCACAATGAAAGTTACGCTAGGGGCATTTTGCGTTTTAGTAATTTTATATTATCTTCGAAACTGTATGACCAATTGCTATGCTGTAAATGGCAAATCTTATCTGTATAATGTTCTTGTGATACTGAAATAATTTATTGTCATAAAAATTAATATTTTGTTGCTCAAATAATCAACCAAACGTAAGTATGCCGAAAAAAAATATTTTTAATGCAATAAAAGAAGTATAAAAGATAAAAAATAAAAGATAGAGATATGGTACCGCGGACTTTTTTGTAGAAATAATTAAGACGAACCAGGTAGCCATACATTATTTTTAATTTTAAGCAACTGTTTAGGCAGCGCACGCAAATAATTCTATTTTATGAGGTATTTTTTTCCGACTTGCTAGACAAAAGTTGTGATAGCTCGGTTAATATACATGCTATAGAAACAATTTATAGCCTATAGCACTCAGGAATAATGTAGCTTTCTGCCAGTAAAAAAAAATTTAGAATTGGATTATTAGTTCCAGAGATTACCCCCTACATACAAACTTACAAACTTACAAACTTACAAATTTTACCTCTTTATAATATTAGTATAGATTAATTGACCAATTAAATCAACATTTAACTAAACATATAAAGCAGGCGAGTCTCAAGTGCACAGACAAGCCAGAACAGAGCTCTCTGGTGCAAACGCATGACCCAACCCCAGCTAAAGTGGGAAGAAGGGTAGACATAGTAGAGGAGGAGAACCAAACATACCAATGGTAATTACTCACGCGAGTTAGAACTGGAGAATCGTCCAAGTGAAGGCCTCCGACTTCAACCAGAGCAGGAACTAGAGGACGGACTTCATTAATGCTGAAATGGCTGTTAGACAGAACCAGACTATAGTTCTGAGCCAAAGACTCCAACTTAGGTCCGGGGCCAAATAACCGATCCGCTATAACCTGAAAAACAGTTTATTAATAATTACTAGGTACAAACACCATTCTGTATCTCAAATATTCTAAAGAACTCTACCAACCTGTGATGGAATTTGAGATTTATATCTATATAAAACCTTTGCTAAGACCACCGCCATTGTGTTTGCAAATCTTTCCCACAGTGACATTCGTTGTCCGTATCCGACCATATAGGACGGGACATAAGCTGTTGCATCAGGGTTACCTAGTTGATCATTGACCCAGGGAAGTGGTACACTGGATAGAAAGCCGACCACAGGGGCTCCATATTTCTTGCCGAGGGGAAGGAAACAGTCGCTTCCGAACACTTCTACTATGACCAGGTCGAAGTCTTCTGTTGAGTTGAACAGTGCTTTTACGGCGGGTACTCTGGCTACAGTCTCACAGGCGTCAAGGCATTCTTGCATTATTTGTTCCAAGTTCCGGATAAAATCAGGTTTTATGGAATCATGTTGCAATGTAAGATTGTTGACGATTTCAGGTATAGTCCCAGCGAGGCTTATTTGATGCACGTTTGGGAGTGGGTTTTTCTGAAACAACAAAGTTAAAAATTACCTTCGATTATAAGGAATAAGCCTCGACGGGTGGTACGTGATACGTAAGCCGACATTAATTTCCTTAGACAAAATGGCGCTATATCTACAAATATTTTCTACTGTCTGCACATACAGAAATGTATAAATAATAATGTTTTTTTTTTACGAAAACATGGAGCTTACAACACGACATACCTACTACGTGGTAAATGATATGACCTGTTGATAAAATACGACAGACGTACGAGACTGATTAAAGAGCAACCGAACGTGATTATGAAATTAATAAGCAGCAGCCATGCGTAAAGTTGTTGCTTATAGATCGGAGTTGATATGAATATAAAGACATATTTTTTATTAAAAAATAAATATTATATAAAAAGTTATACTCTATTATTTATTGCATTCCACAATGTACATGTTTATGGTAGGGGTGGCCAGATATGTTGCAGGATACTCGAGCGCGTCAGAAAATCATATGGGGAGGAGAAACCTTGCACCTTGTAATTTATCCCTACCGCATAATTATAAGTTAATTTAATTCATTAAATCCCGAGCGAACGCCGGCGTTCGCGCACGCATTGTCTTACTATTGTGTCTCTAATTATCACGATTGAAGAGTTAAGTACCTACATGCAGAAAAGTTTATATCGATAATCTCCTAATTTGAGCATTTGCTTATCAAATAGGCAAGTCATAATGTTAGGTTGTCAGGTTAATATTTCGTTGATAAGTTTTTGGTTTTTACCACAGCTTGCTATGATAAATTTGTTAGGAAATTTTACATTTAAGTATCGATAGTTTTAGCTACATCGCCCCATAAAAACCGCTAGATTATAGATTTTTCATCCTGATAGGATAACCTTCAAATAAATAAAAAATTAATGGCATTCGAGAATTTCGTAGTGAAGTTCTTTCTTTACATTTTTGAAAATTCTTACACGCAAGAAGAAGTGAGGGGGAGACCCCCACCACACACAGAAAAATGGAATCTTGAAATGGACTTTCGTTTTCTTCACAATCCAATAGGTCTCCATGACGTTTTAGTAACTGCAACATCCGTCCCGGTCCCTCCCCTACTATTAGGTGGTAAGGGTAAAACATTTTTAAAAAGTCATGGACCCTGTTGTGCACAGCAATAATGGAGAGACTTACAATCTAATTTATTATAAAGACAATTTTTTCATTTATGGTAGTTATGGTCGACAACTATTAAACTGTGGTTGATAAGATATGGTAGAAAATATTATGAAATACTTATTGTATACTCGTACATGGAGCGACTAAATTGTCATAAAAACCTAACATAATATAATCACAAAAACTGGGCGTACTTTAGGCGCACCCCAACCTAACCCTAACCTAACCTAAAAATTAAAGGCTTGTTCAGTTTTATCAAACTACATGCATGATTCAGCTTATCAGCGCGATTCCAATGTTTTATCTGGAACTCCAGACGATTTTTTCCTTGTCTGACCGCTATCGTAGCGGTCAGCTCCTTTAAAAACAAACCAATGATCTTTGGATCAAGGCCGTTTTTTATGTTTTTTTTTTTATTTCGTCTTGGTTCCGCTGATTACAAAATTGTAGGAAGAATAGAGAAAATATAAAATAATGATACAGAAAAGTGCCTTGGCCTTCTGGGAAGACAATTGTTGAAGACAAACAAATGCAGGTGTGACTGATCCCGTCCCAATAACTTGTTTCAATTTCAATAATATCGAGTTTTTTCAAGAAGACCATCGTTAATGACAGTTCACAATTTTTGTGGAAAGCGGTTTATTCTTTCCTAATTAAAAAGTATTTTATAATGATAATATCGTACCTTTTTTACCCAAATTAAGTTAAATATAGCTATCGATTTGTATCATCAAGACGAATCTGTAAGTAAAACTGGTTAGCTATGGCACTTATTTACAAAGATAGCTTCGGCAAAAATTACAGAATTGATCGAATATAATATTATTATATTATTATTATTTATTATTATTATATCTAGCCCATATTGTCCCACTGCTGGGCAAAGGCCTCCCTCCACTCCTTCCAATGTTCCCGGTTTGAGCTACTTCTTTCCAATTCCCAAGGAAGACATCCAAGTCGTCCCGCCATCTCCTTCTTGGTCTGCCGCGACCCCGACGTGCGAATAATATTATAATACAAAAATGCAGATAGTCGGTTTTTACTTTTGCCATAATGGTACGATATGTAATAACTGCAGACATTTTTTATTTCCATTATTTTGTTTTGTCTTACTACACATAATTTATTTAATTATTTAACAGACAATGTTCAATGTGATTCCAAATTCTTAATGCGATAAATGATCAAAATTATTTGTGGTTCATAAAATATCTATATTGATTTCTTGTTTTAATGATATTGCATGTAGGTATTATACTAGGCCGAGGGGAGGAGAAGTTATTCTTTCATGCAAAAACTACTGAACGGATCTTGATGAAACTTGGTACACGAGTAGACCATATCCCAGAATAACACATAGGATACTTTTTATCCTGGGATTATGTACGCGGGTGAAGCCACGGGCAAAAGCTAGTACTTATATATATCTCTAATATATGATTTCCTTCTTTATGATTTACCCTCGCAATGCTCGGGAGTTAATTATACTAATCCCTCACTATCGTTCGGGATTGAAATCAGCAACCTTCGTTTCGTTCGGAATTCAACATGCCGCCCGCGACTTAAAGACACTGTTTTTCCCCTAGTCACATAAACTACTATTAAATTAGGAAAGAAAATACTCCTTTCTGCATTAAGTGCAAACTGTCAGTTACAATGTTATTCCTGATAAGGCTGCACTTATTGTGTAAGTATGTAGAAATCAGTCTAATGAGCCGCCATTAGGCGGAATCCTAAGTGGCTAAGTAATTAAAATACCGGAACAATGTTGGCCGAAGATTCTTCTTTGATAGGTGACCGGTCGCCATGCTTAGATCTTAAACAGTCGATACGGGAAGCCAGAGACCCACCCGTAAGGCTAACATCCAGTCTACCCTAAGGGTGTTTTTAATATCGTACGGTTTTGATCACGCATGCGGGATTGCTCCGCATGCGCAACCCCTGCAAATGTCCATTTCATACTAAAAAATATTGTAATGGAATGGAATACGCTCGCGGGACGCACACAGAAAATTTCAAAATGCAAAAAACGCTTTTTTTTACATTTTGAAATTTTCTGCATGCGGGGCAATCCCGCATGCGTGATAAAATACCGCACGATATTAAAAACACCCTAAGGATACCTAGTAGAGATAGGGGATATCATTCAAAGGTTGTCGATAAGAGATTGCCCTGCGCGATAACACCACCCTTATTTTTGAAGATAAGGGGCTATGCAATGCATCTCCCGTAGTGTAGGGGATGTAGTCACTGCAACCTAAAAGATCTATTGTGACTTACAACACCACCCTTAGTACAGTAGTATAATTTTTATCATTATGATATTAAGTATAGATTTGTGCAAATGTTTATATACTTTTTGTAACCTTGTTTTCTTAATTATATTTTCTTTTTTTTTGTCCGTACCATCAAAAACACTTCCGCCTGACCATCGCTAAACTCATTTTTACTTGCACTCGAAACGAAATCTTCAAAGGTTTTGGTTCGGCGCCGCGCCCGCTGCAGTTTCATGTGAAATTTTTTAAGTGATCAGGCAGAAATGACCGCAACCGTATATGACTGTTGGAGAATGCCTAAAGTATTAAGTCCGCCTTATTACCGTATGCTGCATGAAGTTAATAGTTATAGTTAATAAATAAATAGAAAGCCCTAGGTAATCTACGGATTAGGACTAGGATTCCAGGTGTTGGCCAATAAATGGGATGTGGTGGTCAGTTAGGCAGTCGCACCGTGTAAAAATCTGGTATACGGTTGTACTGGCTCTAGAATCGAAGATGTTAGGAAAAGCTAAGCAGATGAGTAACGTCGCTCACTAGTAAGAATTGGTTCAGCAGAGAATTAACTGGATCACAAAAAAAAGGAAAGAAAAACGCTTCTAACGTGGTGTCACCCTGAAACTGTTCCGTGCCCTCGTGGGCGCGATCGGCGGCGGAGACCTTTCGCGCCGGGCTTTGGTTTAGACCATGGTCCGGAGCGAGGAGGAATGGCAGGCGGTATCCTCCTTCTGCGAAGCAGTAATGCTAGCAAAGGAGGAGGCCGACCGCATCAGGCAACGGCGCCCTTGCCGCCGCCGCCGGGATTCCGATCCCGATTTCCGGCCACCGTAGATACGGGCTCGCGGACGGCGAGCCATGGGTAGCTCGCTGTCCGACCGTCCGGTAACTGTCCGGACCGAGCCCAAGACGTCGACGGCGCGCACTGTTCCCGCGCGCCTCAAGGAGTTATCAGCAACAGGAGGGGCCCAGCTGGGTCGAAGCCTACTGGGGCCAGGGTTATCCGAGGGTTAGAGTCTGAGACTATCTCCCGCTCCACCCAAGAGCGGAGGTCGTCATAAGATGATATTTGCCCACCGTAAAAAAAAACCCTGAAACTGTTGATGAAAATTTGACAACAACGCTTTCGTAATCACTCAAACGTACTCCAAGTCGATGGTTCCGGGATCAGATCACCCATTTTTTAAGTACACTCTTCTGTCTGATTACTTATTTTGTAAACAGTTTTATCTTTGTCCCTCAACTAACCTAGGTTGGAATTACGAAGGCCCGTACTGCGCGTAGAGTTCATCATTATTATTTTGAATGCACTCGTATCTATTTGACCGTTACTTCACATTTCACGTATTGTCAATCACTATCAAAAAGTCCATATTATCTGATCATTGACCTGTACCATCACGACTATTACCTCATAATGGCATGACCACTATCAATTACCCTTCTTGTAGCCGGGGAAAAACTAAAATATTTGTAACACTAATTATTGAGTAATCAACAATAAGAAACTGTCCTTTAAGCATCGATGACCTATGTAAAGAACTTCTTAAAGACTTCTAAAGAAGTTCTGTAAATGGGTCATCGATCGATTAAAGACCTTTCCAATCTGGTGGCAGGGGAACTGTCAAGTAACGGATTATTATTATTATCCGACAGTATATTCGGTTGCGAGAGATACCACTATTCGGTGCATCTCTAATATTAAAGGAATAGGAAAACATTTTCAAAGGTGCTTTCCTGACAATTGCCGTGACGTTAATTTTTTCATGGAATGCCTTATGATAAATGAGTTATAATAATAATATTCCAAAACTATTACACAACGCCGTCTAGTCCCAAGCTAAGCAGAACTTATGTTACCTATGGATACTAGACAACTGATAAACATACTTATATATTTTTAAATACATACTTACATATTATAGATAAATTACACCCAGACACAGAAGAAATGATCATGCTCATCACATAAACATTTTTCCTGGGTAGGAATCGAACCCACGACCTCCGGCTTAGCAGTCAGGGCCACTAACCACTAGACCATCAGGCCAGTTAATACGATAATCACGTCGTCGTCACTATAAAGCTGTAATCAGCTTGTTTCGAATTCCATATATCTTAGTGCAGTCGTTCGGAGAAAAATGAACTTTAGATAAGGTAATATCGTACTTTGTTTATGCAATATTGTGTTTTTTAATTTCGTCAAAAAACATCATTCATCATTTCTATATCACGCACTTTCTTTGATACTTAAACCTATGTGGTGCCCTAAATCCATTCACTAAAAGGCGATACGATTGAACAACCTCGCTGAAATATAATGCAACTGCTACCTCACATTCAGCCAATTTTCAATTCGGCTGAAATAAAGTACAACGCTTTGTCAATCAATCAATCAATCAAATTCATTTATTTCAAATAGACCATTTGCATGCACTTTTGAATATTCAAATGTCGGTCAGTCCAAGAAAAGTGAAGCTAAATTGCACGTTCCAAAGCGTAGGTATTTATGGAGAAGAACGTGCAAGAAACTCTATGGGCATTTTTTTAACATCATATTATGAGTTACATAGATCTTGTTTATACATATTTCTTGTCGCTTCTAATATGTGAACACAATGGAGATAGATAAGTATGTAATAATAATATATAATAAAAAAACTATAAAAAAAAAAACAATAAAAATATAAACTTGTATGCAGACTTGACGTTCGTCAAAGCGGCTTATTAACGTAGAGTCCACATATAAATACTTGCAATACGGCGTGTACGATGCGAGTATGACTACGACATACATATTGCCATTAATAGACAAAATACATCTTATGACTATTCTAATGAGCCCAAACACTGCTAGGATACATTATTTTTAAAAATTGAACCTATTTATCTAAAATCATAGAAAGTCGCTTAGTTATCTGAATGGAAATATCTCATCGCCACACATGAAGTATTTATCATTGAGGAGTTCAATTGATCATATCTGGTCTCCTTCATTAGCCCCACTTAAAAAATGTTAGGAATCTGTACCTTGGTATTAGGTGCTGGTTGATTTATTGATTGTCTGGCAGTATGAGTATTTTGTGGCCTACCCAAAGGTCTTTACTTGGTATTTTTCGTCCATCATTGAACACCTTGAAAGCTCTAATGCTACTTGATAACTGACAAATATTTGACTGTTTGGAAAAGTCCACTCAAGTCTGTGTAGTACTTTCCTCAAAAGACCGACTCAGATATTTAACTGCATGGTTTTCATATGATAAGACATGCGATGAGTTTGTTTTGATGTTTCTTCTTGGGGTAGTCAGCTAGCTACGTAAGTAAAAAAATAATTTTAATTAATTTGTGTAATACAGTCGACTACACTTATGGCGCCCATAGAAAATTCCGTTTTAGAAGACAGTAAACCGTTTTTCAACAATGACATCACTTTCTAAGCCAATGTCCAAATGAATGATGCAGGTGTTATCATCGCCCTACATATAAATATAATATTTCATTAATTTTATTTAAGTAATATTTCTATTTTTGTATATAAGACCTAAAATGTTTTAACAATTCCGCTGACCTGAGGCCAGTTAGCCGTTTCTGCTGTGGTTACGTACATTCTAATTAAAACACACATAATTATAATAGTTTAGTTAAATAAAAAATATTCTAAATTAGAGTAAGACCTAGGTTTTTTAATAAGTCAGCTGATTTGTGTCCAACTGGTGTATCGACTGAGGCTGCGAAAGCTAATTTCACGTCACTCGGGTAACTGATAGCAGTTCACACAAGTTTTATCTATTTAATAATTAAGTTCATATCAAAGAGAAAACCCATTGCAAATGAAACATTATAAAAGGTAAAAAAGAGTTTGCTCATCGTATAGATGACATAAGTACATACCATTGGGAAGTGCGTGACCACTGTAAGGTGGTGGTCCCTCCGCGCCAGCGCGTCCAGCAGCCGCCCGTACATGGCGTGGTGGCTCTTGGTGTTAGTGGGCAACACGGCGAGCAGGCGGGCGGCCCGCGCCGTCGCCGCCCACATGAGAACCAGCCATAGCAGCCGCGGCCTCATCTCTCTGCTGCTCGTCTCGGTTTGCGAGGCCGTCTAGCCTGAAACCGCCGAACTCCCCTACCGCAGATAAAGGCGCACGTCACCGCAGATAACAGGAGCCACGGGTATGTCCTATCCGCCACTCACGCTCCCCGCTCCGCCCTTTTGCTAGGGAAACTTTCTACGACAACTTTTTCTCATTGTCAGTTCGATTTCCGGCGCAAGAGACATCGTGAAATTCTGCTGTTAGAAAATAGCACAAAATGATTTTGATCTATTTTTTTAAATGATAAATGATGCAAGTATGCAGTTCAGTACAACGTGATCATAGTGCGGGAGTGACGTGTGTGTCATAATTATGAACAGAGCGTATGCATATAATCCACGGTAATTCATCGAAATTAACGGAAGTGTAACATTTCGATCATTATCAAATCTCTATCTTCTTCAAACGCTCGAGTGGTGTCGGTATACGTTGTACCGGAGATTCTCAAATGACTGACACTCAAATAATATTTTATTTTTCAAGGATTAACAAAATAACCCCGCAACAAATAACAAAATAAAATCAATTCATTGGGTGCAACAAACTTAGTGGTGTCCTATTTATCAGTCAAGGTGAAACATGCGTTCGTGCATGTGCTTATATAATGAAGCAAGTGCAATGGCCTGTAGTTATGTAAAATTTCTGTCTCCGTTTATAATGGTTAGAACACCCAATAACCCATTAAGACAACTAAAATATTTATCTGACAACAAGAATTTGCCTATCTTCAATAAATAGGTAAGCAAACAAGATTTATCGTAATATTTCTTTTTTAACTATTTTAATTAACAACCTGTGGTTATTCAAATTGGCCTTTTGTGGTGCTTAGTAGGGAATGCAATCTCGATCTCGCGAGATCTCGGCCTTTTTTAGCGAGATTGATCTCGGACGAAAAAAGGGCGAGATCTCGCGAGATTAACGAGATTGTACTCGAGCATAAAAACGTCTTATTCGAAGCGCGGATTGACACAGACGTTAAAATATTATAGACAAATACGTCAAACAATGTTTAATGCAAAAAAATGTATTAAAAAAAAGCGTGAAAATGAATGTTTATCTTGTAATACTTTTTTTTTGGTGGGCAAAAATTATACAAATGACATGTGCCGCCCTTGGGCGGAGCGGGAGATAGTGTCAGACTATTACTGCCTTCGTGCCTTTCATACCGGGGCTGAGCTACGTTTCGGAACTAATCCTGGCCCCAGTAAGCTTCTACCCAGTGCGCGCCATCGACGACTTGGGCTCGGACCGGACAGTTACCGGACGATCGGACAGCCGCAAGCCCGCGCCTATGGTTATCTTATAATACTCATAATTTTTTTCCTAATTTATTCAAATATTGTGAGTATTTGCAAAAAAAAACCACAAAACTGCCAATCTCGCGAGATCTCGAGATATTGTATTCATAATCTCGCGAGATCTCGAGATATTGTATTCATAATCTCGCGAGATCTCCCTCGAGCCCCAATCTCGCGAGATTTGCATTCCCTAGTGCTTAGTATCTTGTTCAATGTTCAATGCTGGAAATAGTACTTCACACTCATCTTATTGACCTTTTGAAAAACCTATTTATGATATTCTATAATCAAAACGAACACAAATTGCTGCAATTACAAGCAATTGAAGCAATCTCGGAGCTATAATTTATTTAAGTGGTAACTCTCATGGTTTATCTCCAAAGTTCTTCATTAGATCCTCTCCAAAAAATTAGACTACCTGGCAAAGGTCAATTGAATATCAATTGGCGCCATTGGCGAAGATATCGCTGAACATGATACCGAAAAAAAAAACACTCGAAAAACCTCCTCTTTTTCAAGTCGGTTAAAAATAGGCGTTTGTGTATTGCGATTTTTCTCGGTGAGTTAACTTACAACTGGTTCAAAGAAATTATGTGCAATTCATAAAAATATAACCAGATTAATTCCCTTATTAAGCTACGTTGTCCCTCTCAGGGCATTGTAATAGGCTCCACGCTTTTAAGTCATCTACGGTAAATGATTTAATCTGCTACCGTTTTATCTATATTAAATATATAAAAGGAGAAACTGACTGACTGACATATCAGCGCACAGCCGAAACTACTACTACTAGGAGCTACTATTACTAGGAGCGTGCACAAGGTTTTCTTTTATGACGTAGATGATCCTAAGAGAGAATTTTCCAAAATTCCCTCCCTAAATGAAACGGTGGACTAAATTTTCTATGGAGGAAATCTCCTTATAAGCAGGCGAAACCGCCGCGCGCCGGAAGGAGCTAGTCTTACTCTAAAACTAGAATATTACGGACTAAGCAAAATAATTATATCTGAGTAAATAAGTACTTATTAGCAAGTTTTAAGTAAATGGTGTCAATTCACGGGGCTTACTACTCGTTTTACTCTACTAGAACTAACATACAGTGAACCCTAATCATTTTTATAGCACTCGTCGTTATACGAAAGTGTTTTCGGATTATTCTCGGTTTTAAGTTTCACCTTCCCAATAACCCCTCACAGACACTGAAGATTTGTGCGCTATACTAGTCTAGCTTATTTTATTTGTAAAATCTTATTTTTTGTATGGTGATTCGCACTCTCGAGCTCGGAATCAAGCCCTTATAAGACAGACAACGGTCAAATAATCATTTTGTTTTTCCTTCATACTAAAAGTTTTTGTCATCTTTTTCATTTTACGGACTGTAGATAGTTCTGAAGTGGTCCCATTGTCACCAAATTAGGATCTGATGATGGGATCTTGGAGAAATCGAGGGCAACCCTCAAATTTTATAGGCTCACTTATTTTTTTCCCATATTTTATGAAGTATCTTGTGTATTTCCGTATGGTCGTCACCATCTCAGGTAGCTGGGCTGATGATGGAAGGTACAACTCCTCCTCCAACAGTAAGAAGTTACTCGAACAGGCAAGGACTGTTTTAATAAATTGTTTTGATGTTTGATAGGGCATTTGCCACATTTGGTCTCATGATCATCAAGTCATGACCTGATGCTGCAGTAAGGATAGTCTGCAGAGTACCTAAGTCTTCGACAATTAATAGCAGATATATCGAGTTTAGGCTCATTGAAAAGGGCTCGATGTGTGGATAATATTACTGTTAATAAAGAACACCGAAGTACATAGAGACCTGATGCTGAAGCCAGGAACATCAGAAAAAGTACAAACCTTGAAATTACAGCAGCGTAGTCTTGTTTGGGCTCATTTTAAACAGGACTAAATTTTAAGTTCAATGCAATGTTGACATAAGTCTGGCCTGATGCTACAGCCGAGACTATCAGCATCTAGTCTAATGACTGATTGAAAGAAGAGGGGGAGAGGATATATCGAACTGATCTGATGATGAAGCTGAAAGGTAAATTAATGTAATCTAACCGTGTTTAGTATTATTAGAATCGTTATGAGATGCGCTCTGACTATAAGGTATTTAAGTTTGACTGAGGGGTACTTTTTAGTGGTGGTACCATAACTAAAAAGTGTAAAATACAAAACTTTTTACAAAAAAAATTTAACTGTCTTCAATGTTAAAAAAAAAAAAAACTGAAAAGTACCAAATAACTTTAATTTTGGAAGTCGGTGTTAAATAACGAAGAGCGCCTAAACTATTATAGAAACACCGACTTCCAAAATTAAAGTTATTTGGTACTTTTCAGTGTTTTTTTAACATTGAAGTCGGTTATATTTTTTTGTAATTTTTTTTTTTTGTTAGCTATTCAACTTTGTAACTTTTTTAAATATTTTCATGAATCCTAAATTATAATTTACCTAGCCTATTTTTTTTTATGTTGGGTAAAATCATCCAATGATATCCCCCGCTCTTGGGCGGAACTAGAGATAGTGTCAGATTCTTACTGACTAAAAACCCACCCCGTTCCTTCTAGCCTTTCGTACCGGGGCTCGAGCTCTCTTTTGGATAATCCTGGCCCCAGTAAGCTTCAATCCGGCTGGGCCCCTGCTGTTGCTGACAAATCCTTGAGGCGCTCGGGAACAGTGCGCACCGTCGACGTCTTGGGTTTAGCGTTTTCCGGACTGTTACCGGACGGTCAGACAGCGAACTACCCATAGCTCGCCGTCCGGTGGCCGGAAATCGGGATCGGAATCCCGGTGGAGCTCTGTCCGCCGTCCTGTCGCGGCAGCGGACTTTCTCCCCGGCGTTGCATCTCCACGCGCATATCGTGCATGTGCGCAAGGACTGTTGTCTCCAGATCCCACGTACCTACCTAGCCTACCTTTTGATTTCAAAAACCTCGTAGGTAATCAAATATTTTGCAAAAGAATATTTTTTATACATTTCAAACTTTTAGCGATCTTTAAGCCCATTATCTCCTTATACAAAGTAAAATATATAATTATAGGCAGTTCAGCTATTGATCTCTATTGAAAATCTGATCACTCACCAATGAAGTGTTTTTTTATCTTACATATTTAATTATTATGCAGTCATGTTCCTCGTACCTAAACTGCAATTGTTAATTAAAGAGTGATGATAAGATTTGTTTTCACGCTTCTTAACGTGACCCAATGGTTAGAAGGACAAAATTACAAGTTAAGGTCAGGTTTTTACTAATTTTGAACTTTTTTAATTACTACAAATAATTCCAGTTTACCTCTCGCATGATTATTGTCTTTTTTTCTCTATGCATGCAACCATATTGTGTACGCCTCTAGGCGTAACTTATGAACCTTATTTAAGAGGCTGCTATTCCACAAGCCTGTCAACATCGAGCATGGTTTAAAAGCAAGTTCATACAAAATAGGCGATTTTCAGAGGTCTTTACTGGATTAGTTTTACACAAATTTAGAAATTTATTCCAATAGAAGCCTAGATAATATCCACAAGATACTGCGTTTCCAAAATATCTAATGAAAAATGTGTAATAACGTCATAATCGGTTATGAGCGGTTGTATGAAAAACAGTGAAAATTTGTGTCGAGTTGCATCCCCTTAAGTCTGTATTCACTACCTATGTTAAACAAATAAAAATGATTATTATTGATTGAAATAAAAACTAAAAACCACAAATATGAAAGACCATCTATCAATCCAGTGGCGTGCCAGGTGCCTTTAGAGGGGGCAAGCCAAGGAATCTTGACTCATCTACCTACCTACACCTAATATCCCGAAAAAACAAAATTTCTTACTGTAATGCTGATTTTAATGGGTACATTTGATTTTTTTTACTGTTAGAAATTAACCCTTCAGATACCGTCAATTAGAGACACAATAGTAAGACAATAGATGCGCGGCCATCGGTGGTCGCTTGGGGATTCATGAATTAAGTAAATATATATTGGTACTTAAAAAAAAGAGAAAAAGAGCCATCTATTGATATTTTTGGCAACTCGCTCAAAACATTCTAGTTGATTTCAGAAAAATCCACTAGATGGAGCACAAAAGAATGTATTAATCCGTACGTAGTTTTTAATAAAAATTCATCATTAAAAATAATTGTTTACGATATGTAATATTATTGGCAAATACTCACAATTGAAACAGCATTTATTAGCTTTTCGTTCTTTATCACACACATAACACTTAACTGTCGAAAAAGAGAAATTAGGTACCTTTAACTGTCGAGAAATAAAAGTTTCTATTCGCGTTTTACCAAAACTGCAGAACGAAATAACTGAATTCAAGTGCTTTTGAGAATTCTGATGTATTTTCATGGCACCAGCGAAATTATTTAAGTCATTATAACCTGAAGTATTCCAAGTATTCGTTTGAGAAAAATATGCAACACCAACAGAATAATTATTTATTTAAATGCGAGCAACCTACAATCCACTGTAAACTGAGCGATGAAATTGCCTACTATGTAATTTAGTTTTCTGAGAAATATTCAAATCAGGGGTAGGTTTAGGTGAAGTTACGAGATCATATTTATCTTTAAAACTCAAAGGTTTTACCTGGCTAAGTATTTTTTCCACACATTTTAATCCGTCACAACTTCACAAGGAACAATTGCATGTGTTTCCGAATTCATTTCAAAGATACTGTTACGTACGTAGGTAATTAAATGCCGATTTACCAATAAAGAACTTTATTTACCACAAACAATAAATAATTAGTCCAGTCAACAATAATCCAAATCACAGTTAGCACTAGAGTTCCGTTATACTATCGCCTCGGTCGTTAGATAAAATCACTTCGCACACTTAGGTAGATCGCTCTTGATCGCAGTCGAAATCAGAACTGACTCACTTCCGTTCGGGGGCTCGTATTTATACGCGGAGCAAAGAAAATTCTAGATACCGACGTCTCAGGATAGTTCCAGAACAATAGAGTCGCATCGCGGGGCCATAAATAAATTTTACTACTTTGTCCTTCGCGAGTCACTCACGCGAATTTCGACTCTATTGTGAATGGCGGAAAGTACCATTTCCCTTATCCATCTACAGATACCTACAAATTACGTACCTACTAAATAGTAGGGACAACAAGTACTTATGACGGAATATTCCAGATCTTGCCAGGCTAGGTAGGTACTTTGGTTCTAGAGCTTTCGAACAGTAATGCGTTTTAATTATTCGTTGCTACTCTTTAATTTGTCGGAGATATGACGTGTTGAAATGTAACGGCGTAACAGTGCCCCCCTCTTAGTCATGCTCGTCCCGAGCATTATTAGATCCGTGATACGGCGCCAATCTGTCCACATGGACAACCTTAGGCTTCCCTCTTAACCCTTTCTTGATGCGGTAGGTTACATCGTTGATCCTTTTTAGTACGGTGTAAGGTCCCTCCCATCGAGCTTGAAGTTTCGGCGACTTCCCTTTTCGTCGAAGTGGGTTGTGGAGCCAAACCAGTGCACCTTCCTCAAATCCCTGGGCGTTGGCATTACGGTCGTATCTCGTTTTCATTTTAACGCTGGTGTTCATGCTATTCTCACGTACTCGTTTATGCACTTCGTCCAATTGATCTTGAAGGTCACTTACGTAGTCCGTAACTGGCTTAGTCTTGTCAGGTGGCACGCCAGTTATGGCATCGACTGGAAGTCTCATTTCCCTGCCGAAATTCACTCTTGCTGGGGTATGTCCCGTGCTATCATGCACTGCCGATCGGTACGACATCAGAAATAGTGGAATATACCGGTCCCAGTCTTTCTGATGGTCATCGACAACCTTAGCCAGATGATTCTCCAGGGTTTGGTTAAACCTTTCCACCATTCCGTCCGACTGAGGATGCGCAGGCGTTGTGCGTGTCTTATAAATTCCCAGAAGAGTACACATTTCCTGGAACAGCGCAGATTCGAAGTTACGGCCTTGATCGGAATGGATTTCCAAAGGTGCGCCATACCGACATACTACTTCCTCGACCACCTTCTTCGCCACTGTCGTCGCTTCCTGATT
The DNA here is from genome assembly GCA_949319445.1 of Mythimna lalbum. Taxonomy (NCBI): domain Eukaryota; kingdom Metazoa; phylum Arthropoda; class Insecta; order Lepidoptera; family Noctuidae; genus Mythimna; species Mythimna lalbum. The sequence goes on from OX439363.1 coordinate 9,126,928, forward strand.
GGGTATGGCGAAGACTTCGGGCCACTTTGTGAAGTAGTCCTGGATCACCACTATGTACTTGTTTCCGTCATCCGTAACTGGGAAAGGTCCAGCGACGTCGATGGCAATACGTTCCCAGGGGGCTCCCACATTGTACAGCTGAAGCCTGCCCCTGCTTCTGGTCTGTGGTCCTTTCACAGATGCGCACGCTGTACATTTCCGACACCATTGCTCTATGTCATCTCTACAATTGAGCCAGTAATACCGCTGTCTCACTTTCAGTAGAGTCTTCTTAATTCCCAGGTGTCCTCCAGAAGCTCCATCGTGTATTTCTTGTAGCAGGGGGACCACTTCACATCGTGGTACTATCACTTGTGTGGTCACCTCCTTGCCATCGTTCGATTCCCATTTCCTACAAAGCACATCATTTTCTAGGACTAAACTGTCCCACTGTGCCCAGTAGCTCTTTGTGACGGGACTATGTGACGATACTTCACTCCACTGAGGCCTAGTTCCGTTACGCTTCCAGTCCAGTATAGGTCGAATATCTTCATCTTCTTCCTGGGACTTCTTGAAGGTGCCTTCAGTCCTAATTAAATTCACGTGTTCTCGAGCTTCATTCTGTTGGCAGTGTCTACAGTCCTCATTGCACGGACGTCGCGACAAGGCGTCAGCATTATTGTGCCCTTTTCCACTGCGATGTTCCGTCACAAAGTTGAACTCCTGCAGCTGCTCGAGCCATCTTGCGACTTGGCCCTCCGGGTTTTTAAATTGTAGAAGCCATTTCAATGCAGCGTGATCCGTCCTCAACGTAAACTGCCTTCCTATGAGGTACTTGTGAAAATGCTGCAAGGTTTTTACCACAGCCAGCAGTTCTCGTCGAGTCACGCAGTAGTTCCGTTCTGGCTTTGAAAGTGCCTTACTGAAGTAAGCGATCACGACCTGTCTGTCACCTTGCACCTGTGACAACACTCCTCCAATTCCCGTGTTGCTGGCATCGGTATCAACGACAAATCTTCCGTCTCTGCTCGGATACCCCAGTATAGGCGCTTCACATAGCCGTTGCTTTAGCTCGTTGAATGCTGACTCACAGTTCTTGTCCCAGATAAAATCTCGTTTTTCCTCAGTCAGCTGGTGTAACGGTTTTGCAATGTCCGAAAAACTCATAACAAACCGTCTGTAGTATGTGCACAGCCCGAGAAATGCACGTACTTCCGTTTTGTTCTTAGGAACCGGCCACTGTTGGACGGCCTTTATCTTCTCAGGGTCGGTTCTCACTCCATCAGCGGAAATTACATGTCCCAAGTAGCTGACCTCCTTCTTGAACAGGGCACACTTTTTCGGGCTTAGTTTTAGGTTAGCCCCTCGTATCCTGGTGAACACTTTCTCCATGTTCCTTAGGTTTTCCTTAAAAGTGCGACCCATTATAATGACGTCATCCAAATAAACCAGACAGACGTCACCAAGAAGGCCCACCATGACTCTCTCCATGAGGCGTTCAAATGTCGCTGGAGCATTGCACAACCCAAAAGGCATTACGTTAAATTGCCACAGGCCGTTGCCAATGCCCGTACTGAACGCTGTCTTTTCTTTATCTTTCTCGCTGATCTCCACTTGCCAGTAGCCACTTTTCAAATCAATGGTAGAAAACCACTTCATACCACTGAGCATATCCAGCGTATCGTCTATCCGCGGCAAAGGATAACTGTCCTTCTTCGTCACATTATTCAGCATTCTGTAGTCAACACAGAATCTTGTACTGCCGTCCTTCTTCTTCACCAGAACGACTGGAGAAGACCATGGGCTCGTAGAAGGCTCAATTATTCCGCTATCAGCCATGTCCTTTACCATTTCTGCTACCTCAGTTTCCTTAGCCCAGGGTATACGGCGCGGTCTCTGTTTAATTGGTCTAGCATCACCTGTATCTATCTCATGCTTGACGAGACCTGTTCTTCCGCAGTCTTTTCCCGTTGCAAAGATATCTCGAAACCGTAGCAGAAATTCCCTGGCTTGCTGTAGTTCCGAAGCCGATAAATTGTTCTTAGAATTTTCCAGAAGTTGCTGGATGTGATCAGGTTCACCTTTTATTACGTCTTGTTTCACTGAAGATGTATTGATTTGCCGGAGATAATTCAATCCTTCACATCTCCCAACAACACTGTTTTTCTTTAGTTGGACCTCTTCTTTCCCAAGGTTCACAATCCTTACCTTGGATCTCCTTTTCGTCATTACTAATGTTCTCGCGGTAATGAGCTCCGGGTGCCGGCCAGTATCTTCAACCAAAACACATCTTGTTTGCCTGATTTTCTTAGGAAATTTTACTTCGACTAAGGTTTCGGTTCTTGGAGCCAGTGTAACATTCTTTAAACAATACAGGTTGCATGAGTTATTTCCTCGCAGGAAGACTTCTTGATCTGGGAACTTCAGTACTCCCCTATCGATATCTAGAATACATCGGTTATTCTGCAAGAAGTCGAGACCCAGTATGCAATCGTCCGTAATATTTGCAATTAAAACAGGGTGGGTATACACTTGATCACCAATTTTGAACTTGATTTCTGTATCACCGAGGACGGAGACTGGCTGGCCGGTTGCTGTCTGAAGTTGGCAGGATGGAGACTTTCTTTGCCACGAGATGGTTCGTTTCAGCAACTCAGGTCTTACAATTGTTCGCGACGCTCCGGTGTCAACGGTAAAATTGCAAGTACTATGATTCAGCGTCCCTTCGATGATCAAACTATTTCCGTCGTGAACTTGATTGATGGTGATGGTTGGGGCCTTTACTTGACCAGCCAGCACCCGCCCCGCGGCCCTGGCGACTTTTAGTTTAACGACTCCTCGTTAACTTGAGTTCCGGAGTCCACACTTCCCCTCTTCCTCTTGGGGCAATCGGTACGAATGTGCCCTTTTTCCCCACACCCGTAGCACGTCGGAATATAGCGGGACTTTGTCGAGGAAGAAGCCACCACTTCTCGCTGACGTGGCTGCGTTGTAGGCGAGACCACCACTTCCCGAACTCTGTGCGTACGAGAATCTTGTCGTACGGCTTCCACTTCCAAAGCGTGTGCCATCGCACTCTTTAAAGTTTGGTGGTGTCCGAGTCGCACCGTAGCCCTGACTTCAGGATCCCGTAGGCCGTCGATGAATGCTTGCACCAGATTTACTTCCACCGTCTCTGGTGTCATCGACATGTATGCACGCCGGACCAGCCGTTCAACCTCGACTCCCCACTGCTGGAGGCTCTCGTTCGACCTCTGCGTTCTCTCGCGAAGCTGTGCGCGGAAAACATGCTCGAGGTGCTTGTCACCATAGCGAGTGTCCAGTCCCTCCATGAGACGCTCCAGTGTTCTGCCGTCCGGAGGAAGGTTCTCTAGGACCAGCAGAGCATCCCCTCTTAAAGCCAAAGTTAACGCCGCAAAAGACTGCTCATCATCCCAGCGGTTCGTCTTAACCAATGTTTCGAATTGGTATTTGAATGCCGTCCAGGAAGATGTGCCATCAAAACGCGGCACATCAAACTTTGCAGCCGATGCACAGTGGGTGTGCGATAGTGAGCCAACAGCAACGGGTTCGCGTGCTTCGAGCTTCACGAGTTTTTTGTTGATGTCCAGCAGTCGATCTTCATGGCCATCAATTTTTGTTTCGAGGCTATCAGCTCGGGCGGAAACCTCCTTGACCTCTAAGGTAAGGTTCTTTACCTTCTCGCCCAACGTGACGAGGCCGTGGTCGATTTTATCGAGGATCAGGTTCTGCTTAGCCTCTTGATCGCGGCGAGCGGCTTCCTGTTCGCGGCGAGCTTCTTCCTGGTTAGCCGCGATAAGATCCTGAAGCTTACGCTGGTTAGCCTCTTGTTCGCGGTGGGTAGTTTCTTGATTAGCCGCGATTAGGTCCTGAAGCTTACGCTGGTTAGCCTCATGTTCGCGGCGGGCAGCTTCCTGGTCGCGGCGGGCGGCTTCCATACTAGCTTGCATGGCGGCCAACACCGCAGCGAGGTTTACTTCCGAGAATGGTCCTGTTGGCACCTCAGCAGCTGCCGTTGCTCCCATACCAGCCTGGTCTTCCTCCTCCATACGATGACGCGCAGCATCCATCTCTGCTTGCCTCCTTGTCCGTGGTCGCTGTTCGTCGTCCTTCTGTGGTAACGGCATTCCACTTCTGACACCAGTTGTTACGTACGTAGGTAATTAAATGCCGATTTACCAATAAAGAACTTTATTTACCACAAACAATAAATAATTAGTCCAGTCAACAATAATCCAAATCACAGTTAGCACTAGAGTTCCGTTATACTATCGCCTCGGTCGTTAGATAAAATCACTTCGCACACTTAGGTAGATCGCTCTTGATCGCAGTCGAAATCAGAACTGACTCACTTCCGTTCGGGGGCTCGTATTTATACGCGGAGCAAAGAAAATTCTAGATACCGACGTCTCAGGATAGTTCCAGAACAATAGAGTCGCATCGCGGGGCCATAAATAAATTTTACTACTTTGTCCTTCGCGAGTCACTCACGCGAATTTCGACTCTATTGTGAATGGCGGAAAGTACCATTTCCCTTATCCATCTACAGATACCTACAAATTACGTACCTACTAAATAGTAGGGACAACAAGTACTTATGACGGAATATTCCAGATCTTGCCAGGCTAGGTAGGTACTTTGGTTCTAGAGCTTTCGAACAGTAATGCGTTTTAATTATTCGTTGCTACTCTTTAATTTGTCGGAGATATGACGTGTTGAAATGTAACGGCGTAACAATACTTTAACTTTAATCACTTCAAAACCAAGTAAGTTACAGCAATATCTAATTATAACACTTTAAATGACAGAAAACTTAAACAAAACAATCAAAACATAATCCGATAACCGCTCAAAGCAAATTTGAACTGATTATAGTACGCGCGTCATAGAGGGCGCCTCGCTTTCGTAACATGCGTAAAAATTTCATTGATAAAATTTCCGAAGCCTGGCATTTTTGACCTTAAATCTGTTCGACGAGTGTTTTCACACATTATAATATTTACTCACACAAACTCACATTTTTTGTGTTTTTATAGGGAAAAGTGAAATGGAAAAGCAAGCCCGTTAAATGCCCTATGCGTTAGAGCGAGACCGGAGATGGCAACGTTGTTACGTTCCATCACCCGTGCGTTTCGGATTGCGGACAAAAGTGACCATACCGCGAACCCGACCAACGCGCAACGTCACAATTATTATTCATCATTTCAGCCGACAGACGTCCACTGTTGGACATAGGCCTCCCCTAAGTGTCGCCACAATGATCGATCCTGCGCGTCTCGCATCCATCGGTTTCCCGCAACCTTCACCAGGTCATCGGTCCACCTTGCAGGAGGCCTTCCGACGCTGCGTCTTCCAGTACGAGGTCGCCACTCCAGAACCTTTCGGCCCCAACGGCCATCTGTTCTGCGAGCAATGTGCCCTGCCCATTGCCACTTAAGTTTGGCGATTCTTCGGGCTATGTCGGCAACCTTGGTTCTCCTGCGGATATCTTCATTTCTGATTCGATCCCGCAAGGAAACTCCGAGCATAGCCCTTTCCATTGCCCTCTGGGTGACTTTGAGCCTTCTGATGAGGCCCATTGTGAGCGACCACGTTTCGGCACCATATGTCATCACTGGCAACACGCACTGGTCATAGACTTTCGTCTTGAGACACTGTGGTATATTGGACGAGAAGATACCGCGCAGTCTCCCGAACGCCGCCCAGCCGAGTCGGATTCGACGGTTGACCTCTTTCTCGAAATTAGCTCTACCCAACTGGATTGTCTGTCCGAGGTAGACGTAATCGTCCACTACTTCGAGTATAGAGTCTCCGATCTTGATAGGAGTGGGTGCTACATGGTTGTTTATCATGACTTTAGTTTTGTCCATGTTCATTTGAATTATTATTCAATTGTCCTTATATGTTGTGACTATTTAATTTAGTCGGATTCGCGATTCACTTTTATCTCGATTTGGAACGCTGGGTAAGTTGCATAGAACTTGTATTAGCGTAACTAATGAATGAATTTTCAATTACGCGCGAAGTTTAAAGTTTAGATTTTATTTTAAATAATTATTTTATTAAGTTCAATGACTTAGATGTTAGGTGTCATGAAATTTTACCGCAAGCCGGGCTTTTTTGCTTGTATTGCTCGCACGTCCCTGTATCAATCTATGTCGTTGTTACTATTTTGGTGTACAATAAAGTTTATTCTATTCTATTTTATTCATATAGCCAACCCTTGGTAAAAATCTTATAAAATTGTAATTGTAAATAAAAAAAACCGGAATCTGACCCTAACGTATGATTTCACATGTGTAAGGTATCTACAAGATTACATAAAATAATAAACTTGTTTTTTAAAAGGGTCTGGTAAAAACAAAAATCTTGAATAGTTACTATGTGTTTTTTTTTTAATAAAAATGAATCTTCGTGCTATGTCGGTAACCTTGGTTCCTCTGCGGATATCCTCATTCCTGATTCGATCACGCAAGGAAACTCCGAGCATAGCCCTTTCCATTGCCCTTTGGGTGACTTTGAGCCTTCTGATGAGGCCCATTGTAAGCGACCACGTTTCAGAGCCATATGTCATCACTGGCAACACACACTGGTCATAAACTTTCGTCTTGAGACACTGTGATATGTTTGGACATAGCACGAAGAATTGCCAAACATTCATCGGACACGGTTATATCAGGAGGTTCCTGTTTCAGATTCGGCAGGAAGAAACACCCACTTCCTACTGCGGACCAGTAATGCGAACGAAGCAGGTTTAAGATTAATCCAGGTGTTTGACTCCTAGATTAATCTGTCCACAACAGTTCAGAGATTTTTATAAATGAGAACGTATGTGTTTATTAACTAAATCTTCATTATGTTACATTATGTCTGAAATTGTTTCAGTTACGAGGTGCAGGTTGAGGTGGAAGGTCGTCGACGCGGCCTGGGACAGAGTGTACTGATCGTGCTGGAGAAGCTCGCTAGCGCCACGCGTATGCGATGCGTACGACTCACTGCGCTCACACACAACCCCTCCGCGTCTGCTTTCTTTAGAGCTTGCGGGTAAGATATCATGACGCAAAAGCATTCAAAAATACATATATTGTGTCCCATAAGAATAACCAATAACGAATGGTACACTGTGCATGTTTCTTTTAACCGTGTTATGTAAAATTTCGCACGTCCAGTGACCTTCACCCCACATTTAGGGCATACGACTGAGTTTTGTTTATTTGATACTTTTTGGCACACGGTTTATAAATGTGGTGCATACTCATTTGCCCATTTACTCTTAGATCAAAAGGCCCAACGCCAGGGATAGCTGACTGCGTTAGGCGACACAAGTCGCACTTTCCAGCCTTCCTTATTTTCTTAAGTCAGGCACTCTTGCATTACAAACTGCCCTTATTTTGTAGCTTATCTGCATCAGTGGACAAATTGATAGAGTCAAAAGTGAAATAGATTTTTTCCCGTTCTCAACAGTTTTTGCTCAGACATGTCCTTTTCTTCGTTATTATGCAGTGCCAAGGCGCCAAGACCTGTATACGCTACTTGGTAGACTCCCGTAAAATTAGAACTCCATTAGGTACCTTTGTTGTTTTTTGCAAGAAAAAAACCAACATTAAGACGATAAACATTTTCTTGAAAATTGTTTATTTGATGCTTATAGGTATTCATTTGCTTTTTATCACCAACAGGTACAGTTTAGACGAGACAAGTCCATCGAAGGATGAAGCAGCTCACTACGAGATCCTAAGCAAGGCGACAGACAGCCAAGAAGACGGTCCAACTCCGGAAGAGAAATGCCCTCTGAGCGATGGCATGCGTGCAGTACACGTGGCCAATCCCCAATGACACTTGCCTCAACATTGTCTTGCGACCTCAAGAACATTTTCCTCATATCTTAGTTAATCTAAAGTTATTAATTTATACTATCGATCAAGAATTTTAGCAAGCAGCTAGATAAAAACAGAATTCCTCGAAACATGTAGTATATAGTAATCGATATTAAATAGCAATAAATTATTCCAAATAAAATTTTGAATCATAGTGCTCGAATTATACTGTTAATAATAGAATAATAATTATTATTATTTATTTCTCCATAATAATATTGTACAAATTTGAGCAATAAATGGAAGGTGAAATTAATACAAATGCATAAGAAATAAATATGTGCAACTGCGCCTGAGCTAGGCCGAGCCTGTATTTCACAGTAAAGTCTCTCAAATAAATCTCTTTACTTGACAAGTATAAATAATCATATTCTAAAATTACCTTATTTTTAGTTAATAAAAATAGTTCTCTGAAATATACTTGATAGTATTATAATTTCTTAACTACAACAAAAACATGTAAACACATATATTTGGTAGACTTCTAGAGGTTTTTTTTTTTCTGTCGACGGGGAAAATCATCATTGACGAAACCCGCTCTTGGGTGGAGCGGGAGACAGGGTCAGAGTCTTACTGACTAAAAACCCCGCGCCGTTCCTTCTAGCCTTCATACCGGGGCTCTAGTTTCCTTTCGGATAACCCCGACCCCGGTAGGCTTCGACCCAGATGGGCCCCTCCTGTTGCTGACAACTCCTTGAGGCGCGCGGGAACAGTGCGCGCCGTCGACGCCTTGGCTCGGTCCGGACAGTTACCGGACGATCGGACAGCGAGCTACCCATAGCTCGCTGTCCACGAGCCCGCGTCTACGGTGGCTGGAAATCGGGGCTGGAACCCCGGCGGCGGCGGCGGTGAGGGCGCCGTTGCCTGATGCGGTCGGCCTCCTCCTTTGCTAGCATTACTGCTTCGCAGAAGGAGGCGACCGCCTGCCACTCCTCCTCGCTCCGGACCATGGCCTGAACCAAGGCCCGGCGCGAGAGGTCTCCGCCGCCGATCGCCCTCACGAGGGCACGGCGTTGCTCCGCCCAAGCAGGGCACACGTCAACTGTGTGCTCCACCGTGTCCTCCGGGCGTTCCGCACAGTGGCGGCACCCGGGCGTCTCTTCCGCTCGAATCCGATGCAGGAACCTCCCGAACTTGCCATGTCCGGTGAGGACCTGCGTCATGCGGAAGGTAAGGACGCCATGAGGTCTTTCCAGCCACGCCTCAAAGAGGGGACTTACCGCCATAATTGTGGCGTGCCCAGCACTGGGTTGCGATAGTCGCTGACGCCATTTCACCGTGAGATCCCGCCGGAGCTCTGTCCGCCATACCTCGACCTGTCGCGGTAGTGGACTTTCACCCCGGCGTTGCATCTCCACGCGCTTATCGTGCATGTGTGCAAGGACTGTTGCCTCCAGAGACTTCTAGAGGTGCTAACCTAAATAACACATAGTTTTTATATAAAAAATATCTACCTTTAAAAATAAATATCAATCCTTTTGATTCATAATAAGTAGGTACAATAACCTAACAAGTATAAATTAGTGAAAAGGCAAAGCCAAATATATGTGTAACTTTAGCCAAATGTTCAAGAAACTTTTAGAAATACAATATTTTAAATGTCTTTTTTCTTTTAAATTTTAAATCATTCAGAATCAGTAGGTGTGCATAATGCAGACCAATTACTGTCAATACAATTGCATTCCTTTATGAGAAAATGAATAAATTATTTATTTATTTTTGCTTTTGAATAATCGTAATTCTTTAGTCACGATTATTCTGCCTCATTTGGAATGGTTTTACAAAACGTAGTACTGTGGTTTAGTAAAACAACCATTTCTGAGCTACAACGTTTTTTTATACGTTACTAGCTTTTACCCGCGGCTTCGCCCGCGTTTAACTAATATACTTTACTCTTTCTCCCCTTTTCTTACTTAAAAAAAATAGCCTATGTCCGTCTCCAGGGTCCTAACTATCTCTGTACCAAATTCATCAAAATCGGTTTTGCCTTTAGGCGTGAAGACGTAACAAACAAACAAATAAACCAACAAACTCACTTTCGCTTTTATAATATTAGTAAGGATTTCTAACTAATTGCCACGATCACAGTTAATAAACAATTAAGTTTTTATTCATTTATTAAAAGGGTCAAACAAAACTGTTTTATAATAACTATACCCAAGCAATTTGTGTCGTTATTAATTTTATCTTCAAGGATATCACTGATTGTTATCTAACGTTAACGCACGCTATGGGCACTATCCCCCCAATTTCTGATTTAACATTTCAAATACCGTAATTCGGTTTCGGTTTATCGGTCCACCTTGTAGAACGCCCGAAACGGATCCGGTACGCGGTCGCCCCTCAAGAACCTTTCAGCCCCAACGGCCATCAGATCTGCGAGCAATGTGCCCTGAACATTGCCACTCTTCGTGCTATAGCAACCTTAATTCTCCGGCAGATATCTTCGTTCCTGATTTGATCACGCAAGGAAACTCCGAGTATACCCCTTTCCATTGCCCTTTGGGTAACTTAAGCCTTCTGATGAGGCACATTGTGGGCGACCACGTTTTGGAGCCACATATCATCACTGGCAACATGCACTGGTCTGGACTTTTGTCTTGAGACACTATAGTTTGTTGGATGAGAAGACACCGTGCAGCTTCCCGAACGCAGCCCAGTCGAGTCGGATTCGACGGTTTCTCGAAGTTAGATCAACCCAACAGGATTGTCTGTCCGACGTAAACGTAATCGTCCAAAACTTCGAATATAGAGTCTCCGATCTTGGTAGGAGTGTGTGCTACATAACTGTTTATCATGTCTTTGGTTTTGTCCATGCTTTTTTTAAGACCCACTCTTTCGAAAGCTCTGCCGAGGTCATTGAGCATTGTGCTGAGCTCTTCCGTAGTCTCAGCCATGACTACTGTGTTATTGGCAAACCGTTTGTCATGTGCTTAGCTCAAAATACTCAATTTAGGAACCCTATATAATATAATATACTTACGAGTATATTAATTCGATTCGAATTTGTGACGTCTTTAATTCGTCTAAGCACAAGTTGGACAAATACAAATCTTAGGAAGAATGTAAAACACCTTTTTTTAATCAGAATGACACACTAACCTAACGGCTAATTAAATAAGAAACTCGGGGATTATGTAGGTCTAAAACGTAAAAACCAACCTTTTTTAGGTGGAAAATCATCTAATGAAATCTCCCGCTCCGCACAAGAGCGAATAGTAACTTTTACTGACTAAAAACCCACTCCTGTTGCAGTGTTCCTTCTTAGTCATTGTTTCAGGGCCCCGGGGATCTCTCTCGTGTCCCCAGTAGGCTTCGACCCTGCCTAGCTACAGTTGCAGACAACTCCTTGAAGCGCGCGTGAAACGCTACGCGCCGTCGACGACTTGGGCTTGGTCCGGACGGTCGGACGGCTATGTACCCATTGCTCGCCGTTCGCCTACGGTGGCCAAAAATCGAGACTTGAATCCCGGCGACTGGGGCGCGAGGGCCATTTCCTCGCAAGTGCGGCCGGCTCCTTTGCTAGCATTATTGCTGCACAGAAGGGGGTGACTGCCTGCCACTCCTCGCTGCGGACCATGGCCTGTACTAAGGCCCGGCGCAATAGATTGCTGCCGCGATAACTGGTTAATTAGATCCATAATACAAAGTAGGTATCATTCCGAAAGAATTAATTTGGGACCATGAGTGTAGCAGACACAGAATAATTATGGTGAATAACAAAATCCAGTCAATTAACTAATAAGTATCCTTGTTTGTCCTGTTGGAATAACTGTTTTCAGTAAAATTTTTGTAAAACGCGTTTAACTTAAGCGTTCCATACGTTAATTCATGAATCCCCAAGCGACCGCCGGTGGCCGCGCATCTATGTCTTACTATTGTGTCTCTAATTGACGGTATCTAAAGGGTTAACGTTCATTCTAACAAAATTGGTTACAAAAAACGTAATATAGGCAATGTCAATTTGCACGTTTATGACAAGGAATATTTATGATTCCGCCATAATAGTAAATTGTTACCCTTTGGGTGAAAGTAACTTAATTAGGTCCGCGTAGGAGGTTATTAGTTCGAGGGAATAAATATGTCTTTAACCCGAGGTAAACACTGCTTTTCATTAAGAATACCAACAAGAAAAGTAAAAATAAAATAAAAAGCTTGTAAAACCTGAGTCGTCGTATGACTTTAGGTAGCCTGTATCTTTCTTCCGATTTAGGTGGTAAAACGGTTTTCCACTACTGCTTTAGCCTCTTTTATGAAACCAGCCGTAAAATCCGTATTTAAATCTAATGAACTTATCGTATTAATACAAATCTCTACAGCAGTACGGTAATATAAAAAAAAACTCCACAACTCGAAAAAACCATTGAAGGATTGCCGCTTTCCAGTTTCCCGCCATTTTGATTTTTTCTTCTGTGTCGCCGGCCAATTATTCCGACGTTACCTATTTTTCATTTTCATTATTCGAAAAATAGTAAACATTTTTCTTAATAAATTTAAAAAAATAAGTCATTATAAAAATATATTCTATAACATTTAAAACTTATCTTTATGTTATTAAAATTTTATACTTTGCTGTAATTGTCTAGAAAATGTATTTGTAAATCTATAACATTTTTAATTAATTCGTTGAGTTTGAGTTAAATCTAAATGAAGAAAAAACATTATTTTTAATATAAATTAGCTAAATTCTAAATATATTACTTTCACAGCTTTTGCAAGAAAATTGTCCAAAGAATACCTACGACTTTCTTGCTTATTTTCAAAATTCGCCTACTACTTAATTAGACCCTTCAAATAGTAATGCAGAGATGAGAGGGATAGAAGAGGTGATTCGTAAGTAAATATTTGAAAATATCTTGTTTTGCTCACCCTACCTAATAAGTTTTATCGACAGCTTCGAAAAATCGATCCTATTTTTATTTGAATCGCATTGTACGTGCATCGCCACTGCGCCGCACTTTAGCATTTAGATACAAAATAATTACTTACCAACTGCATTCTATGAGGTATTGAACGCGCGAATATTAATGAAAAAGCTTGAATAAAATAGTATCCATATATTCCATAATTTATATCATGCCACGTATATCACAGTAAATTGTGGGTCAATATTAAGTTAATTATATTCCATAGACAAGTTCTTGTACCTAGTTCAGTCTTCAATAGTTTCGATATCGAGCGGCTCATCCCTATCTTCATCAGTCGATGCACTCCAAGATGAAACGCTCAAATTACTTCTCTCTCTTTCATATAGTGATGTTCTTTGCCCCCCATTTTGCTCCAGAGTTATATTGAAAGGATGGGCGGGTATGTCACTGCTTGATGACCAAGAACAAGGAGTGATGAGAGAAACCTGAGCTGATGTGGTCGCAGGGAGAGTGACAGCTAATGGCGGTGCGATGTTTCCACATTTTTCTCTTCTTTCTCTAGCTCTTCGGTTTTGGAACCAAATCTTTATCTGAGAACAATATTTTGTAGGGTTATTGACTAAGCTCTAGTTTATATCAATTCAAAAAAAGATCAATGTACCTACCTAGGTATTATAATTAGGTATTCTAGTGGATAGTGGAAGTCGAAACTATTTTGCGTAGACGTTGTTTTACATACAATAGATAGTATTAGTACGTGTAGTGTAAATGTCAACATCTGTTAGCACAATGTTAAAATATTGCTTAAGTACTTATCTACATTTCTGCACAGTCAGCATTAATTGCCACAAATTACCATAATATTTACCTACCGTACATACTTGTTAGCGTCTTTTTTTGAGGTGGGAAATTACCAAACACAGCAAAAAGTGAACGTAAAGCGACTACTCATATTGTCTGTTATTTAATTAATATTTTATTATTAAGTTAGATACAATACAAACTTAGAGTTGTTGTATTCCTCGAAGGGTAGGGGGAAGACAGATGTCATTTCACCTATATGTCCAGCAGGGGACACCTTTGATGATAATAATGGCATACTATGTGCCCAATGCCTTTCTAGATATACCCACCTTATAAAGGCATAATTATGTACAATACTCTTTTATTTTTACAAATATTTTAGTCGAAATTCAACTCAAAGACTTGCTGCAATGTCTGTCTAAGGGCCTGCGATATTTCGATATATCGATATTTTATCAACAGCCCTAGCGCCCCGTGTCGAAGACAAAACAGTTTTGTCTAAGACGTCACAAGTCTGTGAGCAAAGTTAAACTAAGCAGTTTCTATAGGTATAGTTCCATTCGAAATTCCTCGGGGCAGCATTCTGGACCAACTCTTTTCTAGATAACAATTCACTCTGCAAGATATTCAGAGATTGCATGATGTTATAATAGGTGATAACAAACCAGTGTAGTTGACTTACTACCTTAATTTGGGCACTCCATTGTCACATTTTTTTTTAAATGTTGCCCGGCACTTACTAGGTAGGTACTCGTATTCCCCATATCATGGGTTTGTTGACAAATATAATTATGTAGGTAAACTCACGACACTAGATATCTAGTATCAGAACAGAACAGCTATCTGTAGGCTATACAAATATTTGTATTGTATAACGATTGCATCACTGCTTACCATCAGGATCGCAGTTAAGCACTAGTTTATATCAATTTAAAAAAAAAAGAATTTGTTCTGTCCGGGAATCGAACCCACGACCACTGCGTCAACCGTGCCGTAGTGAGAATATTCAGGGAAAATGCGGAACGTTAAAAGAGAGAGTTATTGTAAACATAGGGAAGTAGTAGAAACACTACTCGGGAAAATCAGTTTACCGCGGAAGTCACAAACAAGTCTGAATCGAACAACAACATATTTTGGCCACTCACTCGATCGTCACGTAGCTGCAAGGCAGCGGCCAGCGCGCGCAAGGCCGGCGGCGCGAGGTAGGGCGCGCGCGCGTACGCGGCCTCCAGCGCTGACGCCTGCGCCGCCGTGAACGGCACCCGAGCGTGCCTTCCTGACCGGCGAGCGCGACCACCGCCACTGCTCGCTGAACCTGTCGCAAAAACTGAACGATTTATCCTGAGATGCTTATGGATCGAAGCTCAACAATCAGCATTTTATAAAAAAAATATAATAATAATATTTCTCAACTATCACACAACGCCATCTAGTCCCAAGCTAAGCAGAGCTTGTGTTATGAGTACTAGACAACTGATAAACATACTTACATATTCTAAATAATGTATGTAACATTATAGATAAATTACACCCAGAAACAGAACAAATGATCATGCTCATCACTCAAACATTTGTCCTGGGTGGGAATCGAACCCATGACCTGCAGCATAGCAGTCAGGGCCACTAGACCAACAGGCCAGTCATATGTACGACTAGCTTCTGCCAGCGGCTTCGACCTCATGAAAGTAGGTTGTCCATACAAACTTTGGACCCCCATCAACTTAGGGGATGAATTTCGGGAAAACCTCGCTTAGTGTTCGCCTACATCATAAAAGGAAACCTTGTGCAAAATTTCACACTCCTAGTCCCAGCAGTTTCGGCAATGCGTTGATATCTCAATCAGTCAGTTTCTCTTTTTACATAAATAGATCAGACTGCTTGCGTGACCCACCCACCGCTTCTTTGAACTCTACCACTACACCGCGTGCATGATATTGGAAGGTAGCAGATTCCGAACTAATTTGTGTGCTCCGTTGGTATTATTGCTGCAAGGTGTTTAGATATAAATAAATGATCATCTAAAACAAGTATTTAATCAAAATATTTTTTTCCTAGCCAGCTTTTATCACGGTAAGTATAATACCTCTGTATATTGAATACTCGTCAAGACGAATCATACGAGCCCAAACCCGATGGGGTTGTGTCGTTTAACTACTAAGGTCCAATAGCCACCTTCCGGTTCCATCATCAGATCAGCTCCATGTCATAATAATTTTGTATTGTCATCTGATTTACACATGCATGCAAAATTTCAGCTCAATCGGTAACCGGGAAGTGGATCAAATTTAATTTGCAAGATTTGATTACAGACAAACATCGGGACAGGTGAAACTAAATAAAAGCTTGTAAAAACACTGCACATTGTCATCATTATCAAGAAAAACAGGCCGATAGAACACAGCAGACGAAGACATTATTGCTTCGATTGTGTAACATGCTGCTAGAAATGGATCCTTGAAGCATTAATACGTATTCCGGTCCTATGCTTTTCACATCCTATGGATTTCACCAGGTGGTCTGCAGTCCACCCTATGGGGCAAATCCCTAAATATTACCATGTCAGTGGCATACATAATAAGGACATGATGGAGCCGAAACTATGACATTTTGCGTCGTCTTCTAAGGTAATTATGACACTGTATAATGTTTTATATTTCTAAGTGTGGGCTTCAGAAATGAGTGTAGATTAAGTGGGTTAATGACCTACCTAACACCTCTGTCTAACTAATCGCTTAGGTAACTCAGGCATAACATGCATATAACATCATTGGCAATACACGGAAATAATTGTTAAGATAAATCGACAAAGTATTGTTAAGTTTCACAACTTATATACGTACGTACAGGAAAACACCAATCGAAGGATAAGAATATGAAGTTAATCACTTCCTATAATTGCTACATTGTAAATAAAATATGAGTCTGTAGTAATCTACTGAGATTGTCATCAACAATCATTGGCAAAACTTGATGATAGATCAGCAAGTGTCGTTATGTGATGATCCAGTGGTTTTAAGGTAGTGCCTCTCATGCATGAACCCTACAGGTTCGAATTCGGGCAAGTAGGTACCTACTATTGTGAATTTTTCAATTCATATTAGGTATGTAGATACTTTTCTAAGTTTATCTAGGACATTACTGACACCTCCCGTACCTCAGAAAGCACGCAAGTCCCGGTTGTCATTCGTAGATCCCTGACAGTATTTACAGGTAGTCAGATATCAGAAAGTCTGACCTTCAATCTGTCCAAGAAGTGTCGTGTTGTCTAGTAACTGGGTAGTGGTAGTCTGATAGGCAGTCGCTCCATGTAAACAAATACTGGAAGCCGATCCCAATCTAGTTAATTCATGAATCCCCAAGCGACACCCGGTGGCCGCGCATCTATTGTCTTACTATTGTGTCTCTAATTGACGGTATCTGAAGGGTTAAGAAACGACTAGGGAAATGAGCTAAACTTAAAAATCTATTTCAATCAAATACTTACGTGGTAACCGAGGAGGCCGGTATCGAGTGCAGCACAACCAATCAGGAACTTCGACATGATCGCTTCTTCTTCTGCTATCACTCGTCAAAATCCGCTCTATACTAAAATCAGAGCCACACTTTGCACTTGACTGTACCGGGGAGGTCTCCATGACCAACGGCTACTCGATCTAAATACAACTAAAATTTATTCCTTTATCTGGTACCCTTAAAATATTATGGGTACAATAGGAGGCGGGGTTTGGACAAGCCACGCCTTCCATTTAGGGAATGAATGAAATGTTATCAGCGACCACAATCTAAGGGTCCTATCATCCTATGGGTTGTACGCACCAATGGGCCCTCGAGTGTTGTGACAGTTCATTCATACGGTTCGCAAATTGAATGGTAAAGAGATACTGTTTGCACACAAAAGGTTTATATTACTTTAAGGGTTTGTGGGAAAATTAATTTGTATTTCTATTATATTGCCTTTGTTGGATATTAATCGACTTGTAATGTGATACCTTAACGTATAATAGCTTATTAAAATTTATGAATGTTATGAATAGATATATACACATCGTTTGTTTTTCGTTTTCTGGTGATGAGATTTTTAGAACGCTGACATGTGTATGCCATTTTTCAAACATCTTCATGACAGGAAGTTCATATTTATAGTTAAATAGGTCCTCTGGGTTATTAATTTTGGATATGTCCCAGATCTAGATAAGGATACGGATGCTGGACTAATAGGTACCAGTTACTATACGTCGAAATTATTTCGGAATAGCCGCTAATTTCAAAGTTTCGCTTACGGATATTAGAATTTTTAAAATTATCAAAGTAAAATACAAATAGCAAGATTAAACTTTTATTTCTTGTATAACTAGATTATCATTTGCTTGGCTGGGCAAAACAAACAAATAACTGTCGTACTCACAGAATAGATGTCTTTCATCTTTTCTGTGGTCGTACTCGTAACCCGTCACTTCGACTCCGCTTTTATCCAATACTACAGATTTTTTTTTTCGGTTATCCGATGGTTTCGATAACGGGGATTACGGATACGGAGCTCCATTACATACTAAATTATACCTAACTCTTTACAAAGCCCCCTAGATTGGAATATTCTACCAACCACTGATGTGTCGTACCTACCCCCGCCGGCGCATCTTTGGTAGACAGTGGACGGTCATTTGTGAAAAATTGCAAAAATAAACTAATTTTCGTGATAACTTCCGAGCAATTAAATATTTACCTAAACGCAAAAAAGTGCCTTCTACTGTACAATTGCAATCATGCCGTTGTTTTACGGAAAGTGCAACATAATGTCTATAAACGCCTTGGTTTACTGAAGGTATTAAGTAAATAGCTACTATCACTAAGTATTCATTAGTGTGAAGACGTGCGAAGCCAATAAGATAAAAAAAATGTTGCTAAGATAATAATAATAATAATCACCCCATCGTCGTATCTCTACGTTGACGTCGTGGTGGGGCTTGTGTGCTCCAACATGCCCTAGGTCTGTATCGGTAGAATTTCCTTTACCGTAACATACCTAGGGTGAGGGGCCAGACTAAGAGAGATACAATCCGCAGGGCAGTTTTGTGGCGAACTGTTGGATATTAGCGACCCCACGGACCCGATCTCCCGGGAGAATTCCTGTTCTTCATCTCCGGCTTGCCTTTATTGGCCGGCCGTAGTGAACACTGACGAGGAACAGAGCTGCCACCTCTCTCTTGCCTTTATTGGCTGGCTTGAGTGGAGATTCGCAAGAGCAAACATGCTCGGGAAAAGGATGCATAATCCAGTAAGGTGCTGGTAGGGATCTTGACCGTACTTCCGGGATTGTCTTGATAGCCGTGGTATGCCTCTCCACTCCTCAAGCGCCTCAGGATATGTTGCCCTCTTGTTGCTACGTCACTTCGTGCTAGCGACCGTTTTTGGGGGCCCATTTATTGAGTGTGCAAGTCACCCCCTGCCTTTTATCGATGGATATTAATGACATTGTTCAGGCAGGGGCCATAGTCTTAACATAGTTCCATGTTATCAGTCCACTTAAGACTCCAAAAACCATAGCCCTATTATTTAGTTTTCCATATTAAATCGCAATAGTTTTTCAAACCGGGGATTGTCCTTGGGTGCACTAGTATAGCGCGTACAGGGATAATCGTCGGTTGGTATCAAGATTCATTAGAATAACCTAAAGGGCCTCTGCGAGTTGGCTTCGGCTCCTTGTATGCCTCCCAAAGGCCCAGGACCTCAGGGTCCTGTGATAAATAAAGAAATGAAAATAATAATCATCATTCATGTCACTTTTTTTCATCCTGAATTATTAATTATTTAGGAATCTATAGAGTTTTTCAACTGGTACATTTTCGCAGCCATCATTTCCAGTCACATTAACTGTGATGTAACGAATGACTGATATAGCATAGCATAGCTATGTAGATATTATAGTACGAGATCCGTAGAAGAAACCTCTTCCCTCATCTGCTATTCAATTATGATAAATATTATGTGATCTAGCACATGATGAATAGGTTGCCTAGCTAAATCTGGTGCCAATGATGTTACCTATGTATATTCGCAATGTCTTAATGAACGCGTTATCTAGTATATAATATTTATCATAACTAAATAACAGATGAGGGAAGAGATTTCTTCTATCGGATCTTAGATCATTTAGGTATATTGGTAGGAAGAGACTGATATAATTGATATAATAGACTCTACATAGACAAAAAAGCGTCGTTATAAAAACAAACTAAGAGGTACCTGGGTGCTAAATGAACAAAGATTAGGATAAAAAGACCAAACTGAAAATGTCTACGAATTCGTTTTTTAGATCTTTTATCGATTTGCACTCCTGAAAGCCTGAAATCAAGACCATTGCAAGGTCGATAAGTTAGAACTGTTATTCTCATTGTCCAGATTTAGTACCTACCTAATATTTTAACTATCTAATTCATCTATTGTAACATAATTATGAAAAGATTAGACAAAAATCTGCAACTTATTTAGGTTTTTTGTAACTATGCCTTTACAAACTGCCATTTTAATTCATGAATCCCCAAGCGACCACCGGTGGCCGCGCATCTATTGTCTTACTATTGTGTCTCTAATTGACGGTCTCTGAAGGGTTAAAATAAGTAGGTAGGTACTGCAGAATGTAGATACATATTTCTAAGACCAAAGTTAGGATTGCTTAGGATGAAGGCACGACATGCATTGTAGAAGCAAGCGAACCATAAAGCAATCGCTATTTTATCATTGCTAAATGCGATAAAGTGCGTTGACAGCCGCTCGGTTTACCTACACTCAACTCAAGTACCACATTATATTATTGTCAAACATAAATAATTGTTACAGAAAACAGAATTGCATAATCCCACAATTACCTAACCACTTGTAATAATACAGTTGGATTTGTTAAAGATCTGCCGCGGGATAAGGATGTTATTGGACGCAGATGTTACACCCGGTTCTGTTTTGAATTTGGTTTAGGGACAAAAAACAGCTGTGTTGTTCCTTTCTGCAACATTCAATTATAATAAAAATCTCGTGTCATAGTGTTTATTCTTGAATTTATCTTATCCTCCGAAACCGCTTTACCGACTTTTTTTTTTGTTTTTAATCAATATTGGTAGGCCTGAGAATTAATAAGCAATTTTTACCTTCCCAACCCGGGTGGGGTTGGGAGGGTAAAAATTGCTTATTAATGTTTTTCTGGGATGTACCTATATGTCAGAACAACGTATTAACCTTTCGAATACCGAACGCCGGCGTTCGCTCTCTCATTGTCTTTCTATTGTGTCTCTAATGACATTAAGACTAACGAAAGGTTCATTAAATTATAACTGATTGCTTTCAAACAAGCTGGCGCACCAGTCCACCAGTTCAGCGAAACTTGTTTTGCAAATTAAGCTAATTGAGTGAAGCCACAAATTTAGTCCCGTTATATCTTGTCATTCTTGTATCGGTATTTTGATACCTACTTAACATACTTTTAAAAATTTAGTTAAACTTATATCGTTAAAACACAGTCGTGTGAAATAGGTAGTTGGTTATTAAAAGAGTCGTTACGAACAAAACAATAGGTAACATGGTCTGCTTCACAGAGGAGACTCGTATGCATACTAAATGATATTGTAGGTAAGAGGCAGATTTAACTGTTCATCGGACGAATGCCTACCTACTCTATGGCAAACCGGTACCGGCGCGGTGGCAGCGGCGGCGGTGTACCGCTGCTCCATAATCATTGCAGTGAGACTATCAAGGCTGCTAGCTAGCAGGCCTCCGCGACCGCGCCGCTCACTGTCATTGTGATTCAATACTCTGCTGAATTAACACATACAAATAAACAAACAAACAAAACACAAATAGAACTTGTGTTAAAATAAAATTACAAATATGTCGATTCCCGAATACTTTGAACTAGAAGGCGGTGACCGAATGCCGAGAATTGGATTTGGCACTTGGCAAGTAAGTTTAAAGTATTTTTTTATATTGTTATTTATTTATAATGTAGACATTATTATGAATCTGTAAGTAAGTTCTGTCAGAGATTCATGCACCATAATTAAGTTAGATATTAGTATCGATACTGCTCAATATAGAGGTTTAGATAGGTACAATATTTTAGAAAAACCAAACAAACACAGGACTCTTTTAAGTACTAACTGGTAAAGGACTAGTGGGCAGTACTCAGTGGGATCTGTTTCATTTCATGTCATCTTTTTTCACATTTTCTTTTCGATTTTTCTTTCGTTTACGCACATTTTTATTTAGCTTTTTGTATTTCCGTTTTTTACGAAAAAAGTTTAAAGTTTTTATGAAAATATTCCATTTGTGCGGACGTATTTGTGAAGTTGAGCGAATCGTGCAAGGTACTGTGCTGTACTCCTGTAAAAAGATATGACTTGACTGACAAGAGCACGTCCTGGTGCTGCAGAAGGAAATGGACTCGCTGCCGTCGAAGTCTCCGCTGGAGTGCGACAGTCCTCTGGACGTGGTGGCGCGGCATGAGGTGGCATCCGCAGACCACTTTTCCTGAACGCCTTCATGTTCACTGTTGTGACATAGTTCTGATGGTTGCAGTTCTGATGGCTGCGAAGTCATCGCTCAGACATGAAAAAATGATAAGGTCTTCATTATCTTGAAAATGTTGTTATTAACCATTCGGTCCAATAGTTGGTTTATACATGATTATTATAAAACGCAAACAATTTGGACTAGAACTGCAAGCAATGACCAGTTTTAAATGAAAACTTTAAAAGGATTGAAAGTGAATTTTGACAACCTTTAAATGTCACTCACTGTAACCTTGATTGACGTTGTTTGTTTTTTTAAAGACATAAATCATATAATCTAGTTACACATTGGTTACACACAGTACTTCCTATCCGATCAACTAAACCGATCAACTGGTTGATCAGAATGGAACTCGGTGAAGGATTTATTTCCAATCTAATCAACTTTGAAACGGATCAACTGTTTTCTTTCTCAACGGTTCAACTTTGTAGTTGATCCGATAGGAATATTTTACTTTATTTAAATTTGTTCTATCTGCTCAACTGTGGTACTAAACTAAAATTGAATTTTGTTTAATATTTTAGGCACTTGTGAAATTTTTTATGAGTGGAAAAACACTATAGGTAAAAACACTTGTGAATTTTTTTATGAGTGGAAAAATACTATAGGTAAAAACACTTGTGAATTTTTTTATGAGTGGAAAAGCACTATAGTTAAAAACACTTGTGAATTTTTTTATGAGTGGAAAAATACTATAGGTAAAAACACTTGTGAAATTTTGTACGGATGGAAAAACACTATAGGCCAGTCAAAATCGACACCAAAAATCACAAAGTCGCAAGCAAAGATTTTATATATCCTAGTACTAGATTGACTACGACAACCTCAAAAGCGTACCTGATAAGGAAAGTCAGAAAGAGTCCTGTCATCTCGTTCTACTAGTGTGTCCATACACTAGCTACATACTACGGGACAATTTTGCTCAAAAGTTAGTTAAAGATATTTTTGATACATTAATTCATGAATCCCCAAGCGACACCCGGTGGCCGCGCATCTATTGTCTTACTATTGTGTCTCTAATTGACGGTATCTGAAGGGTTAAAATAGACATGCAAGTTCAAAAACAATTAATATGCATAATAACCTACCAAAAGGGAACTGTGAGTTGTCTCTGTAATGACTAGGAAATAGCTGATATCCGTATAGTATATATAATAGCAATATCCTCTTATGCGAGTATGAAATACCTACACTGATAAAAAAAATGCCTAATGTGTGTGTACCTACGTAAGACGATCACTTCTGAACGGCTGCACCTATCAGAATAAGGTTTGTCTGAAAGAAAAAACTAGTTAGTTTATAATAAAACTAAATTAAAAATAGACTGATGCGTGACATTTTTTTATTACGTTAAATTGCACTTATTAACTAACAAATAAATAATACATTAAATAAATAATCCTCGACTGGTTTATAAATTTATTTATAATAACTACTACTACTACTAATTATTGCAAATGCCCGTTAGCGCCACAGGGAATTTCCGAAAGGGATACCACGGTCCTGGAACACAAAGGGCAACTGAAGGACACGGGTAGGTTTATTCAGTATAAACCTCAAATAACTTATCCCGCTCTAAGATGGAGCGTAAGGCGCTCTACCTTAGAGCAGGATAAGTTATTGGAAATTTTACCACATCAAAAAAAGTCTCCCACTATGTTTGTTTATCTATATCTGTTTGCAATCAACTCAAAAACTACTGAACGGATTTTTAACAACTAGATGGAATAGAATTAGGTTTTAGTGTTGATTTAACTTTATGAACTATTACATCTTCAGACTACAAATAGAACTGTTGCTGAAAAAAAAAAATTTAATGGCACAACTTCAAAGCCATTGTTGCCGATGGTTCTCGTTTCTTGGAAATCTACAACAAAACATAAAAAATAATATATTACTAGTAGTTAACGGTTAAGCCACATACGTGCAGCATTGCGTGCGGCATTTATTAGGGACCTACCTCAGGACTAAACTTAAAGACAGTAGACTATGATTTAAAATGAATATAATTCTCGAATGTACTATATCGATGTGGAGAAGATTTTGGAGTGCACGCGCGTCGTTTTAAGGACTGGTCACAGATAACTATATACTGAATTGGTCCGAAGACACGTCCCGCATGCCGCACCTCTGGCCGCCGCTGCTCGCCGCTTTTCGTTGTGTCACGAGAGCAGCCGAAGATTGCCGAGCGGCCAAAGGCGCCCGATCAACAAAAAAGATAAAATTAGTAAAATTGGTACGCGCTTGATTTATTAAAAAAAAAAAAAAAATATTGAGCCTCCTCAGATATTTAGAAATTTGCTTATAATAATATAAAACTTGAACAGTAGACAACAAAATTTTATAAAATTTAGCACTCTCTATGTATTTTTACAGGCAGTTAATATGTTTTAATTCCCGCATGAAATTCAAAACGATGTTTGTTGTCACCCTACATAAATATTTTGTAAACAAAACAGAAAACTTACCAAAAAAAACTAAATTCCACAACCAGGATACTCATCACTATTGCGAAACTTTACACAGCAACGTTTTGAACATCTTGCACACTTTATACTTTACTAAATATTGAGATAAAAACTTGTAACAATTAAAAATACAACTTTGGCCCTATGAAGCATCAGCCATATTGGTTATTGATGTCAAATTCTGTCAAATTGAAACCTCCTAAATGTTGCCTTTCATAATTTTAAAATTACTACGGATAGCTTCTATATCTAAATGAAATCATCATTAAATACAAGAAGAATGCGTATAAAATTTCAAGAAGCATTATTTGAAATAAAACATTTAGTTGCAATTCATTGTATGTTGCATAAACCTATCAAAACGCATGAACACGGACTATTTAACGATAACTGGAACAATCTAAAAACTACCATTTGTTTCTTATTTTTTTCTGGTATTATGTGAGAAAGGGACAGAGAGGATTTATCTTAGTGTCTTGCTCCAGGCCATTTTTCCCTTTTGAGTGTCAATAACACACATGAACTTAATGCTAATGAGAATAAAGAACACTTTAAAGACTGTCATATTTCTTCGTAGTCAATCTAGTCTACTCTAGTAGAATATATAAAATCTTTGGTCGCAAGTATCTATATTTTTTTATATGTTGTTAGGTTCCTTGAAAGTAGTTTACACTCAAGTTTGCGACCCTGGAAACCCTGTGCTACTCCCTTGGTACTCGAAAAACTGCGAAATGTTTTGCTTTTTTTTTCCAAAAATCTACCGAAAAAAAAGCGTTGTTCATGTATAATTGCTGATAACGTAATAAAGTTAATTAAATATACTATAATTTGAATTTAACTTCAGCACTCTAGGTCTATTAGTTGCAGAGATACAGCTTGTGCATTTTTTTTGAAAGGGTGAAAATTTTGTGTTTGCGACATATTCAAAGACACGTAAGCTAATAGTACTAAAGAAAAGTATGAGACAAGAATTAGGATGTAGGCTTCATAGTTTCTTCAAAAAGAACAAAAATAGTAAAATATCGTGTTGCTTCGTTAGGGTAGATTTTTGGAAGAAACTAAAAAAAGTGCCAAAGTTTCGTAGTTTTTTGAGCACCATAGGAATAGCACAGGGCTTTCAGGGTTGTAAACTTGGGTGTAAACTACTATCAACGGATCTAACTACACACAAAAAAAAAATGTAGTTTCATGCGCGTTTGCGGTGTTTCTGCTTTTTTGTGTCGATATTGACTGGACTACTATAGTTAAAAACACTTGTGATAATTTGAAAAATTTAATTTAAAATGATGGAGGAATGTGAAAAGAACGGCGGCAAAGATTTTCTACTTGAAAATTTTCAATACACAAATATAAAAAAGGAGCATGGTACTTTAGGTGCATCAATTATAAGAAACTGAAATACAAAGGAAACCTAACTATAAAAGTAACTTTTCACAAGTGTTTTTACCTCGAGTGTTTTTCCACCCTTAAGAAATTTCACAAGTGTTTTTACCTCGAGTGGTTTTACACCCTTAAGAAATTTCACAAGTGTTTTTACCTCGAGTGTTTTTCCACCCTTAAGAAATTTCACAAGTGTTTTGCCGCTTTAAAAAAAATCAGTTGATCGGATTGGAAGTACAGAAAAGTGATCCGATCGATTTCCATTCTGATCAACCAGTTGATCGGTTTAGTTGATCGGATAGGAAGTGCAGAAGGTGATCCGATCGAGTTCCATTCTGATCAACCAGTTGATTGGTTTAGTTGATCGGATAGGAAGTACTGGTTACACAATGCACAACCACCTTTGAACCTGAAGGGTAATTCAGAATCGATCTGTCTGAAAAGGCTTACCTAAGTAATACCTCAAACGGTACATACTTAGGTGAGCCTTTTCAGAGCATGATTTTTTTTTACTTAGATAATTTTAGGGTGTTCATTAATTTAGGAAAAAATCATTTTCATGTTAAGTACCTTATTTATCAAATTATTGTTTACTTTATGTTTGCGCCAAGTGCAACCCCATTTTGTATCCAGGCAATCTCTGTCCATATCAGGTTGCCTGGAAGAGATCGCCAAAAGCGGTGCTCAAATCTTACTATTTAAGGTTTCTATTTGTAATCTTGGTGTGCATTATAGTATTTAAAATTATAAAGAAATTTAGGTACTCAGATAAATTTAAGAAGGAGTTCTTTAATTTAGGAAAAAAATAACATTTAAATCAATGTCGTAGGCCGCAGATGACGTTTTGGAGAAAGCAGTGGCGGCAGCCCTGGAGGCGGGGTACCGGCATTTCGACACGGCGCGGGCCTACGAGAACGAGGCTGCACTGGGGCGCGCGCTCAACCGCTGGATCGCCGGCGACCCAGCGCGCAGGAAGCAACTGTTTGTAGTGACCAAACTACCCCCCGGAGGTCAGCAGGACAGCTTTATTACCTACACTGGCCTCATTGGGCTGTTGGTCTAGTGGTTAGTGGCCCTGACTGCTATACCGGAGGTTGTGGGTTCGATTCCCACCCACGACAAATGTTTATGTGATGAGTATAATCATTTGTTCTGTGTCTGGGTGTAATTTATCTATAATATGTATGTATTTAGAAATATATAAGTATGTTTATCAGTTGTCTAGTACCCATAACACAAGCTCTGCTTAGCTTGGGACTAGACGGCGTTGTCTGATAGTCGTGGAATATTATTATATTATTACTAAAGTGAGAACTACATTAGACCGACGCCCACGTGGGCCACGCCTGATTTGCATGTAGCGGCGCGTTACGTGACGTCGCGTGGCGTGAATCTAAATGCAGCTGTACAAGCCTAGTTGCCATATGAAATGTTTGGAGACCGACGCACCCAGAGCGGCGTACGTGTAACGTGGCTCACGTGTACCTGATATAGTTCTACCTTAACAATATTCTTCTTCTTAGTGTGTCGATGCGATGGTAATAGTATTTATTTTCCTTCTTTAGCGTGATAGTAGAAAATTCTAAGAAAACACATAGGATACTTTATATCCCGAGAATAATTTAAAAATATCTATATTATAATATAAATATCTATATTATATCTATATAAATATCTTTATATCTATCCTATGTGTTCTGGCCACCAAAAAGTTGGGGATCCTAGCAAAGATGACACGGTACTTCACGCTGGAATTGCTGCTAAGCTTCATCCAAGTGCAAGGTCCACGTTGTATGAAATACTATTCTCATTTCTGATACAGTTCTGCCAGATACTAGCTTGAGTCGATTAGAAAACGAGCCACGGGGATCATTGGCAATGATGATCTATTCGAATCGCCAGTCGGCTTTCTATCGCTGCCTACATTTCTGAAAACGTGCGTAGGAATTGCATAATTTAATTCTGTGCAGAATGCAAACCCGCCAAAGCCATTGTGCTTTCCATCGGAACACCAGACATACAGGGATACACCACCGGTACATGGTGGACATCCCAACCATGGGAACACATTCAGTTTGCGTTCAGCTAGAATTGGAGTGGAATTCTCTGCCGGAGTCTGTGTTTCCTGATAGATCTAACCTAGGGGCATATAGGGTTATTTGTAAAACCCACTAATTAACAACCTTGCAGAACTGTATTAGTACCATCATAAACAACAACTTTTGTTGTATGACTTTTCACAAAACATAATTAATTCACCAAAAACAAAGGTTAGTAGGTTACTTCTAGCAAACATGCTCCAATGTCGACCACGAGACCAAGAGGGGATCTTTTGCCATCAGGAGATATAGTGGTCAAACGTGAGACTAACAAATAATAAAAAAATAAAACATTTATTTAAAATGCATTAGAAGAAAATTAATGAAAAATAATAATTATTAATTAAAACTTATATTTCAGGAAACCGGCCAGAGTTGGTCCAGGAGTACTTTGACGCTTCACTGCGTGATCTCAATCTTGATTACCTTGACCTTTACCTGATGCACACCCCGTTCGCGTTTGAGCATGTCCCTGGAGACCTACACCCGAAGAACGCAGACGGTACCATGAAGGTCGACCACTCAACTAACCTACTTGAACTATGGAAGGTAATTCATTTAAAAAATATATATTAAAACTAAAATGCCATAATTCAAACTGACATTAGTCACACAATATGTCAACACCATCATGGCCTTTACCTAAAAGAAACAGTTTTGCTCTCAAGACTAATTTCATACACGTATTCACAAGTCTAAATTAATTGTTTAGTGCTTTATATCCTAACAATTTATCAAGAAGACTTCAAACATGGGTTTTTCATACACAGACAGTTGTTTAACATGTCCTGTCAAAAAAGGGCAAAGTGAAAATTATTGCACACGTAACGCAAGTTCAATATATCGAAGCGATGTAGTTTACAAAGAATGTAGTTATGAATTGCCGGCTCTACATATATTTAGGTCCAAAAAAAAATCAGTCGCCACACTCGAATCACAGGAAAGAGCTATTAAGGAGCTGCCGAAATATAATGATAATCGAGATGCCCAGTCTTACTGGTCACAAGTGAATCACTTGCCCGTCGTAGAAAGACAATGCAAGGTAAAAAAAGATTTACAAGAGACATGCCAACAGTCATTCGAATATAACTTAGATACTGATCGGTTCGAAAGTCTTCAAATTGGTAACAATGCCCAAGCATCTCATATAATACCTACAGACAACGTAGGCACTTCCGTAGCTTCATTTCTCAAATATAGACAATCGCTAAAAACCAAAGTTAAGGCATGGTACAGAAATACATTTCCAAAGTTGGTATGCCCGTGTTGTACAGGGGGAAGCGATGCTGGAGCACCGTACCACAGCCAAAGTGCACCAGGATCTTATGAAAGCATTGACTTAAAGGTCAGCTCTAACAATGCTCTTCACTCCTTAAACTTAGATGCATCCCTCATGAGCATTATAAATTTGCACAGAAACTTAAAGTCGAAAAGGACACCAAAAGTTTGTGCAAAAATACTAGGTAGTGTGCTTCACAATACTTATAAAAACGTAACCGACATTGTAAGCTCCAGAAAATAATTAAAAATTAGCTTAGAAATATACGTGGTCAGAAAAAAGGCTTTATTACAGACCTACTTGCACGTTATAGAAGTAAAAAAAAACTTGAAATAGCAAGGTGACACGCAGACTATTGTATTGTCAAAAACAGTCAAAAATGACACCTGCATTCATAAAAAAATGTAGGGTTTTTTTTGGAATCTTCACGTGTTGCTGAATTATTTGTTCAAATCCATTGGCAGCTATGAATAATTAGCACAAAAATTAAAAATGGCTTTAATTTCTATGCCTACCTGCACTGCAGCGGGTAATACACATACCTGATGAATATTAACTATTATGAATAAAAAGGGTGACAAGAAAAAAGATGCGAAATCTGGAACTGAATCTACGACTAGTGATAAACCAAAGCCAACCGATGAGACTAAGTCTACTGATACATCAAAGCCAACCGATGTAACTGAGCCTAGTGATAAATCAAAGCCAACCGATGAAACTAAGACTACTGACAAACCAAAGCCAACTGATGAAACTAAGACTCCTGATAAACCAAAGTCAACTGATGAAACTAAGACTAGTGATAAACCAAAGCCAACCGATGTAGCTAAGACTAGTGATAAGTCAAAGCCAACCGATGAAACTAAGACTAGTGATAAATCAAAGAAAACCGATGAAACTAAGACTAGTGATAAATCAAAGAAAACCGATGTAACTAAAACTAGTGATAAATCAAAGCCAACCGATGAAACAAAGACTACTGATAAATCAAAGACAACCGATGAAACTAAGACTAGTGATAAATCAAAACCAACCGATGAAACTAAGACTAGTGATAAATCAAAGAAAACCGATGTAACTAAAACTAGTGATAAATCAAAGCCAACCGATGAAACAAAGACTACTGATAAATCAAAACCAACCGATGTAACTATAAAAGAAAAGCCAAAAAAACCAAAGCTATGCGAGAGAATTAAACGATGTTTCAAGTCTATTTTCACGTGTTGCAATTTAGGTCCCAAATTGGAAGCAATGCGGGCACATGCAAGAGAAACTAGACTAGATAGATACAGACGACAACACGGTTTACCACCTTTAAAACCGAGTCGTTATCCGCCCAGAGATGTTCTTTGTCGAAGCCAATGTCTAGTTCCAAGAGTTATAAATGTACGCATTCGAAGCCATCCGCCGCCCACGTTGCGAATTTTGCCAAGAGTGCAGCCAACAGTGCCATCGTCAGTGCGGTTGTTGCGGCGAGGGCCCAATTCCACACCCAGGATAATAAACGTGCCGCGCAAGCTGCCGAGTCCGCAATGGCGGGAAGACTCGCCACGCCCAAGAGGGCCGAGCAAGCGAACACGGAAGGTTCCGCGAAGCCCGAATGCGCCGAATATCCTCGTTCGACAACGCTCAAATACACGGCGTACGCGAAGCCCGAATGCACGAAATACGCGAAGCCGGAATGCACGGAATATGCGAAGCCCGAAAGCACGGAATACGCGAAGCCGGAATTCGTTAAAAAAAATAGAATAAATAGAAATACACCAGAATATGGTCTTTTTGGAGCTGAAACTCAAATATACTACTACACTCAACACAGTTTTAATACAAACTTACTAAACATCAACAAGATGAATTCTAGCGACGTCATTCGAACTGAAGCCTTCATAAAAAAACAAGGAAAATGCAAGCCATCGTTGCAATGTATTTACTTACACGAAGACCATCCTTTGAATAAGCATAGTTATACCAATAAACAGTTCCTGCCTGCTGATAATATTAGTAGACGTACTTTCGGTCAGTGCTATGTTGCTCCTTTAAAGCCAACTCATAAACGACGAAAAAGAGAAAATTTTATAAACAAATTCATAACATTTTTCTGCTGTTTGAGAGGGGAAAGAAATACAGTTAATAATGTGAAAATTGCACCAGCAGCGTGCGACAAGCCTTGGACGACCGTGGCCCCGGCAGACATACACGTCATCAGTCCTTTCAACACGGATGCATACGACTTCGGCTGCCAATACGGCTTACAATCTTATCATAGTTTCGAAATTAATTCTCAAATACTAAACAGATCTGACTCTAATATTACGACAACTGTCAGTGAGTATAGTATTAAATGGCACCAACGCTTTCGAAAAAGTATGAAACCTTCAAATGTTCAAGTTATGATGTTAACTTTAGCTCGAAAAATAAAAGATAAGCATTCGTTAAGAAATAAAAAGAACAACGTTGTAATACTCCAAGTGCCGAAAAAAATCAGCAACACTTCAACCATCCGCACCGCATCCACCACACGCAATCGCACCAACTTTGAGAAGCCTGTTGTAATAAGGGACGAACCTTCGCACGATCTTCATATAGTCAACTCAAGAACTAAAATATGGGGTCCAGGAGAAGTTATTTTGAAAAAATCTGACCCATCGTATGAGTAGCGGTAAGATCGTTTTGTATTCACTTGAATATAGTTTCCTGAGTAACATGTTGTTAGTCATTGTTGTTTGTGTTGACAGGCGTTGTTGAAGTTGAAGGATTCCGGTCGCGTGCGCCACGTGGGGGTGTCAAACCTGAGCGCGGCGCAGCTGGCGCGCGTGGCGGGCGTGGCGCGGCCGGCGTGCCTACAGGTGGAGCTGCACGCGCTGTGCCAGCAGCCCGCGCTCGTGGACGCCGCCCAGCGCCTCGGCGTACCCCTCGTCGCCTACTCACCGCTCGGCTCCAAAGCATTGGCTGATGCTTTAGCAGCTAAAACTGGGTAAAGACCCCCTTTTTACCAATAAACCTGCCTAGAATTTCCAATCTTACCTGGATTATCAAGTTACGGGACACATAATTAGTGTTTTTCTGATCTAGGTACGGCACTTAGCAAACTACTGCATATAAATCTTCAATCATAAATAGCTAAAATTTAACGAAAGCGTTTCTTCGCTAAAGCCGATCATATTGTACAAATGAGTTGTGTAGGTTAGTGCTACCAGCACTGAACAAGGAGTTTTACAGTTCGTTTTTTTTTCGAGATGTTGGCAGATTTGATCTCTCACGTAAGTAGCTAAGATACTAATAAATAAAGTTTATAATCTTACGGAGTTCGCAATAATCCGGTGACATGTGTATCAGCGCAAATAAACGCGTTAATTTCTTTCTTTTGTAAAGGTGGTAAAACCTTTACAAAAGAAAGAACTTAACGCGTTTGTAACGCCTATGTTGTTGGTGTCTGTTGGCAGGCGCGAGTACCCGGACCTGCTGCAGCTGCCGGCCGTGCAGCGCATTGCGCAGGCGCGCGCGCGCTCGCCGGCGCAGGTACTGCTGCGTCACGCGCTGCAGCGGGGCCTGGCTGCCATCCCCAAAAGCACCAACCCTGCCCGGATTAAACAGGTCCACAATATTTCTCAAACCTAGATAGGTTCTTCAGAACTCGTGCAGGCTAGATATTGTTAAGGTTATAGAGGGATATTATGTGAGCTATGAGCAGTGTTGGCCGAGTGGTAACGGACTCGACTAGATCATCCCAATCCCACATCAAAACCGTGATCTCCCACAATGTCCCCCATGCCTGCGATTTTGGGATGTTTAATTTCTTTTTTGTTTTAGTCAGACTTGTACATCTAGTATCACTACATAGTATAAAACAAAGTCGCTTTTTCTGTCCCTATATCCCTATGTACGCTTAAATCTTTAAAACTACGCAACGGATTTTGATGCGGTTTTTTTTTTAATAGATAGAGTAGCCCGCGCAGCTTCGCTCCCGCTCTTCCCTACTCTACCCTACTCTACTCTACTCTACTCTACCCTACTCTACTCTACTCTACTCTACCCTACTCTACCCTACTCTACCCTACTCTACCCTACTCTACCCTACTCTACCCTACTCTACCCTACTCTACCCTACTCTACCCTACTCTACCGTATCCTATGTCAGTCACCTGGCTCTAAACTACCTACCCACCAATTTTTAGCCATTTCTGTACAGCCATTCTTGAGTTATAAGTGTTGTAACAAACACGACTTTCTTTTATATATATAGGATAATTGGTATAATAACATCCATTAAATAGTGGAGAAATACTGTTAGCCGAGCGAAGCCGTATATCTATGGTAGTGATCGTATTGACCGACATGTAGCAGTAGAAAAGAAACTACTTTTTTGAATATGTAAATTGAAATTTAACTATTTACAATACCTACAGTGTTGTAAATGGTTAAATTTAATTTTTTTATTTTTATATTGACGATTTGTTTATTTATTATTTTTGTAATATTAATTTAATTATTGTGTTTATTAATTAATTCAATTTTCGAGGTAGTTTTATTTCATTAATCATATTAAGTAATAATTGTGTTATATGGTGTGTTGTGTCAATTTAATGATATGGGTGTAACTTACCTGAATAAAGATGATTATTATTATTATTATAACACAAGCTCTGCTTAGCTTGGTACTAGACGGCGTTGTGTGATAGTTGCGGAATATTATTATTATCAGACTACTAAATTATTTCACTGACAGACGTATTAAATTATTTCACAAAAATAACAAGTCCTCCTTGCGTCGTATTCCTTAATGTTGAGAGTCGTGACGCTGCTTCACCAATTTGTCTCGTACGATATTCCTACATATGTTTCTATCTCTGGCCTAAAATAACGTTAATACTCAAATAATTGTCATTCTTTGTTAGCTTTGTACAAAGACCGGCGCGCACTGTTCTCGCGTGCCTCAAAGAGTTGTCAGTAACAGGAGGGGCCCAGCTGGGTCGAAGCCTACCGGGGCTCGGGGTTATCCGAAAGGAAACTAGAGCCCCGATATGAAGGCTAGAAGGAACGGCGCGGGGTTTTTAGTCGAGTAAGAGTCTGACACTATCTCCCACTCCACCCAAGAGCGGGTTTTGTCATATAGATGATTTTCCCCGTCGACAAAAAAAAAGCTTTGTACAAAGATATTAAATCTATTTGGCTTTATCATTTTTTTTTTATCTGATATAAACTAGTGCTTCACTGCGATCTCATCTGATGGTAAGCACTGATGCAATCGATGATGATGAGGCGCACTAGTTTGTTAAGAGCCTATTCACTCTAGCGTTGAAGAATTTATTTTTATTTATAATCTATTTTTATTTACAACTTTTGTCCAAAATAATAAAATGGGAGTTTGACAACGTGATTCCTTTCAAAATGTCAAACCGCCATTTTGAACAGAATTCAATGAGACTAACCTTTCCACTGCTGTCACAATATCCAAATAAAACTAAACGATTTCATCATGATGATGATGAAATGGTTTATCCCTCCCATTTCAGCCGAAAGACGTCCACTGTTGGACAGGCCTCCCCTAAGTATCGCCAAAATGAATGGACCATGGCCATAATAATGAACTAAATGGTTTATGCGAGCCTCGCATAAACCATTTAGTTCAATTAAACGTCAAGTGAGCCAATGATGTTCACTCGACAGTCGAAAGGAAATCAGCCCGTGAGCGAAACGAATTCAAATAAATATTGTTTTTCCTCAGAACATCTCACTCTGGGACTTTACGTTGAGCGAGGCAGAGATGAGCGAGTTGGCCGCACTAGACCGAGGCGAGAACGGACGCATCTGCGACTTCGCTTTCTTCCCCGGCATCGAAAAGCATCCGGAGTTCCCCTTCAAGAAATAGACACTTTAGTCTTATAATACTTTTAATTAAATTAAATAAAAAAATAGAATAGTCAAATACCTAAGTAATAAATACGAACAAACTATGAAAGACTTGTGTTTCTATGTTGGCTAGAAAGATTCTCAATTGGATTATTCGGGCCTTGCTTCTTACCTTCTTACCTTTCAAGATTCTAGGTCAACGGGAAGTACCCTATAGATTTTAATTTCGAATGCCAAAAAATATGCGCCATAAACGGAGGGCCCGTAACTTTAGTTGATTTAGAAGTTGATTATTGCAAAGATAAAAGAAGTTGATTATTGCAAGTTGATTTAGAAGTTCGATTTTAGCACTGCACAGAGTACTTTGTTGCACTGCTCCAAGGAGTAGCAGGAGCATTTGATAGCATCACGCGTCTCTAGAAAAAGAGTTTTGACAGACAGGCAACAGTTGCCAACATTCGGTGAAATGCGCGCTTTCATATTATTTTTTCCCGAAGATAAAGCTAATGTACGACTTTTCAAGATTTTGTGCAAGATTTTATGATATGCCAATGCACGTTAGGCTATCTATCCTATCCTACTAATATTATAAATGCGAAAGTTTGTATATGGATGGATGTATGGATGTTTGTTACTGTTTCAAGCAAAAACTACTGAACGGATCTCGATGAAACTTGGTACACGAGTAGACCATATCCCAGAATAACACATAGGATACTTTTTATCTTGGGATTATGTACGCGGGTGAAGCCGCGGACAAAAGCTAGTATAATATAAAAATGAATCGCTAAAACTGTTGCTATGCGCAAATCTCGAGAACAGCTGAACCGATTTTGCTAATTTTATTTTTTTTGTTGTGTTTATTACCTATTGTGAGGAGTAAGTTTGTTACGGAAAAAAAAATTGAGTAGTGTTGGGTATAGTAGGGTTAAGGGTAGTGAAGGGTAGGGTAGAGTAGGGTAAAGTAGGGTAGAGTAAGGTTTAGTACGGAGGTTCAGCTAGTATTATTATAATAATTAATGTGGGCTTTGTAGCAGGAACTTTGTATTGTTCTTGTAAAACAAACTTCTGCTGAAAAATTAAAATTAAGCTCTTTAAACATGATCGAAAAAAGAACCAATGGCAATTAAAAGCGTATACCATAGCTACATTCGAACTGCGGTTTAACTGTAGGCCCGTATTAGTTATTCACTGTACACTGTTATCTTCCTTTTGAAAGTTATTTTGCACTTTTTATAAAGAATTAAATAATACTTAAATGTTTCCTGCCATATGACGTCAATAAAACAAAGCGAATCAGCACCTCTACCAGTGGACAATATAACTATAGTTTTACACCATCTGCTCGATAATGCCCTTTTATACATCATACAAACATCACTTTTAAGGTGATGCATCTCGACATAAATTTTCACTGTTTTTCATAAGTACAACCGCTCATAACTGATTCTCTGATTCGAGTAATTCTCAGAATTACCGAATACTAACAGAGTTTTCAGGCGTTATCTCTCTTTTATTTTGACAAACATCGCGTTGAATTGCGTTAGATGAAGTAACAAGCTTTTAAACCATTTTTGATGTTGATGATAGGCGAGTGGAAAAGGACCCTCTTAAAGCAAGTCATTCTGTCCCTAGGGAAATAATGCAGTATGGGCGATCCCTAGGGAATAATGAAATTTTAATTTGGAACGTCAAAAGTCGTCAATATACAACCCAAAGATTTTAAAGTAGGATATATAAAATCTTTGATACAACCATGGCACCTGATGAATGACGTTTGAAGTATGGAGTGCATTGATTTTTTTTTTAAATTATTATTATTATTTATTTTGCGCTGAGTAAGTTTCGCATATGACATACTACTTACTTTAACGAATTTACGATGATGATGACAATACAAACTATTTTCGATTCAATGTGACAACTGTTTTCGAACAAGGTGCCATGTAAATGCGCTCGGGTTGTAAGTGAATTAAAATCACTGACCTCTACTATTTCTCACACATTAAAATGTACATGCATCAAAAATATGTATTCAAAGTTAAAACTGGCCACAAAAAATAAATAAAAAAAAACGTGCTTACTGACGGGAGCATTATAGATTTAAACTATAGAATTTTGCAGTAGTGAATTTTGTTGTTTGATTAACTTGTAAATATAATACTTATATTTCTCTATTAGGTAAGGTACAATAAAATTATTATTTGGCTAACTAAATTGTCTTTTAATTAGGTATCTCACAGATTGTGTAAAAAAAACGTTTTACAAACAAAATTAAACCGACTTCAATGTAAAAAACACTGAAAAGTACAAAATAATTTTAATTTCGGAAGTCGGTGTTTCTATAATAGATACCTAATTTTTACCGACTTCACAAAAAGGAGGAGGTACTACGTTCGGCTGTTTGTATGTTTTTTTTTTTTTTTTTTTTTTGTATGTTTGTTCGTCGAATACCTACTCCGCCAAATGTGGACGGATTTTCAAAATTCTTTTTTTATTCGAAAGTAGATAGTTCTGAGGTGGTCCCATTATCACCAAATTAGGATCTGATGATGGGATCTTGGAGAAATCGAGGGCAACCTTCAAATTTTATAGGCTCACTTATTGATTTTCGCATATTTTATGAAGTATCTTGTGTGTTTGCGTATGGTCGTCACCATCTCAGGTAGCTGGGCTGATGATGGAAGGTACAACTCCTTAACAGTAAGAAGTTACTCGAACAGGCAAGGACTGTTTTAGTAAATTGTTTTGATGTTTGATAGGGCATTTGCCACATTTGGTCTCATGATCATCAAGTCATGACCTGATGCTGCAGTCAGGATAGTCTGCAGAGTACCTAAGTCCTCGACAACAAACAGCAGATATATCGAGTTTAGGCTCATTGAAAACGGCTCGATGTGTGGATAAACGTACTGCTAATAAAGAACACCGAAGTACATAGAGACCTGATGCTGAAGCCAGGAGCATCAGAAAAAGTACAAATCTTGAAATTACAGCACCGTAGTCGTGTTTGGGCTCATTTTAAACAGGACTAAATTTTAAGTTCATTGCAATGTTGACATAAATCTGGCCTGATGCTACAGCCGGGATTATCAGCATCTAGTCTAATGACTGATTAAAAGATTTACTTTTCGGCTTCATCATCAGATCAGTTCGATATATCCTTTCCCTCTCCAGCATCTAGTCTAATGACTGTTTGAAAGAAGAGGGGGAGAGGATATATCGAACTGATCTGATGATGAAGCCGAATGGTAAAGTAATGTAATCTAACCGTGTTTGGGATTATTAGAACCGTTATGAGATGCGCTCTGACTATAAGGTATTTAAGTTTGACTAAGGGGTATTTTTTAGTGGTGGTACCATAACTAAAAAGTGTAAAATAAAAAAAAACTTTTTATAAAAAAAATATAACCGACTTCAATGATAAAAAAC
The DNA here is from genome assembly GCA_949319445.1 of Mythimna lalbum. NCBI lineage: Eukaryota > Metazoa > Arthropoda > Insecta > Lepidoptera > Noctuidae > Mythimna > Mythimna lalbum. The sequence continues at coordinate 9,165,544 of OX439363.1, forward strand.
ACTGAAAAGTATCAAATAACTTTAATTTTGAAAGTCGGTGTTAAATAACGAAGAGACTAAACTATTATAGAAACACCGACTTCCAAAATTAAAGTTATTTGATACTTTTCAGTGTTTTTTATCATTGAAGTCGGTTATATTTTTTTTATAAAAAGTTTTTTTTGTCTCTTCGTTATTTAACACCGACTTCCGGAATTAAAATTATTTCGTACTTTCAGTATTTTTTACATTGAAGTCGGTTTGGAGGGATGCGGAACAGATAGTAAAGTTCCACATACCTCCATTGAAAAGGGAGGATCCTCCGACCAGACAGGTGTGTTATGGTCTGGTGGGCGACTGCCCGATAGTTGATATCGGGCTGTTGTATATGTTCAAATCGCGCGGAGAACTTTGATTGCGCGATGCAGGATTTTGTTTCTTCTTCGTAGTTCTTATGTGGCGTCATAGATGTCGCTACATCGGTTTAATTCATGAATCCCCAAGCGACCACCGGTGGCCGCGCATCTATTGTCTTACTATTGTGTCTCTAATTGACGGTATCTGAAGGGTTAATAGTTTTTGTAAAAAGTTTTTTATTTTTCACTTTTTAGTAATATAATATATATAGGTAAATCCTATTAATTATTATACTAAGGTTCGGGATTAAAATTAGTAACCTACTATTCAAAAACAACAACAAACACGAAAACACAGTCGAGTGTTCCCGCTGCTGGCAAAACTTATTTATATGTAGGTAGGTATTCCAAATATAAAAGTGAAAATTTGTAATGATGCAAGTAGTTTATTCCTCTTTCACGTAAACCTACTGAACGGATTTTGATGAAACTGTACTAAAATACGTATAGCGGCACTTGGGGGAGGCTTATGTCCAACAGTGGACGTCTTTCGGCTGAAATGATGCTGGCGACACTAATAGGTTATACTTACATTAGAATTACATATATGTTATAATTTATAATAAGGGGAAGTACCGGGTAAGATGAGGTGAATAGAGACTAAACTTTAAAGGGTATTTTCTCGATATTTGAACATTTTTTGCAGCATTTAACTATATAAATTCATTAGTGAATTGTTATAATAAAAAATCGATGCTTTGTTAGAGGCCGGTATTATGGTATCAAAGTGAAAAGCCAAACCAAAATTTTGTCTCTATACACCCCTAAGTCTCTATTCACCCAGTTTTACGGTAAGTACCTACATTATTCAGACTGGTAAAACCACTGGCAGAAGCTAGTTGAAACTAATAGAGAAAGAGAGAATCAGAGAAGTATTTTTACGTTTGCCTTGGCCATCATAAACGCAACCATTCCATTTCATTAAGCCGTGTACGCACTTACGAACACGAACATTTGGTTAGTTCGTATGGACGGCATTTTCGAACACAAACGCGAACATAGTTCAAATCGAGTTGTGCGCAAACTAGTAAGAAAGAAAAAGTAAAGAAGTAAGGAAGTTAAGTAGTATCGCAGTGAAGTGTACCTAACTAGTGACTTCGCAGAGACGGTCTTTTGCCGTAACGTGCATCGCAATTTTGTAGCATCATTATTAGCATTTATCGATATTTTGTGCTCGACATTCCGTATTCTACTCTGGCGGCTTCGTTGTAATAAGTGGTCGATTATGAAGTAACGAAAAAATTTGTGTATAGAGCATACCAATAGGATCGCCGCAAAAATGTTTAACGAACAGAGTGTTCGACGTTCGTTGGTGGTACACACGTGCGAACCAAGTTGTCGCGTATCACGCAACCACAAATACCTGTCTATTTTGTGATGCAACGCTACTTTGTTCATACAACAACATGACAACACGGCTTTACATGCTTACTTGTGTCGTAGGTGCGCACAGTTCCGTGAGTGCCCTATGCCCTCTTATTTACATACGGGGTCTAATTCAGTAAAGGTTAGCCACTTAACCCATGAATTCGATTGTTCTTTACGTTATATTATTACCAAAATTAACCCTTCAGATACCGTCAATTAGAGACACAATAGTAAGACAAAAGATGCGCGGCCACCGGTGGTCGCTTGGGGATTCATGAATTAAAGACGTTTTCGCTATTTTTATCTGGCTTTGTTACCTATGTTAGGTACTTTTTAAGGTTCCGTACTCAAAAGGAAAAAACGGAACACTTATAGGATCACTTTGTTGTCCGTCCGTCTATCTGTCTAGACCCTTTATCTCGAGAACGCGTGGAAGTATCGAGTTAAAATTTAAACCTTAAGTTACTCAGGTCTGCGGTCTCTTCAAGCGGTGAAAAATCAAACTTAAGTTAACGAATAAAAAAGGTACGGCCGTTTAAGTGGCAAAAAACTTATATTTTGATACTCTCAAAGAAAACCAACCTTGTTCCTTCAGTTGCCCTTTGCGTTCCAGGCCGACGGTAACTTTTTCGAACGTTCCTGCAGCCCTAGACATCTGGTGTTGTGTTTAACTTTGGACTAATGTTAAATCAGTATACTCTTGGCGAACTACTAAAAATCCTATATTTGCAGACCCAGCTGCCTATTTGAAAAAGCGTTAAAGAAAACCAGCTCCTTTGCCAGCTGTGACAGTCAGACACGAAGCACCAAAGGTCTATTTTTACCAATTTTATACAGAACCCTGTCTTATTATAACGGACGAAGTCGGGAGCGTGAACCAGTCCATAAAATTGGCGACTATCACAATGCAAAGGAAACTTCAGAATACATTTACATTAAAATTCAAGTCTTACTCGTTATTGTAAGCAGTACCCTTGTAAAGTTACATGTCACGCTGTAGTACAATGTTCGGCTGTTGACTGGCTAGCTGTGCTTCTGAAATTAGTGTCGTAATCATTTTGAAATTATGTCGGTCATAATAGGGGGTGCAGTGAAATTATATTACTATTTAAACGAAGACATTGCAGGTACAAAGTTCAGTAAAATAATTATGCAGTTTTATATAATAGTACATTATGATATAAGTGTGTAATGTTAGTGATTACCGTTGAGGCGGTATTTAGACCCGAGCCATGGCGAGGGTCTTAAAAGAGCAGAGAACGGTAATCATTAATTACTAATCGTACGACGTGTATCATACGACGTTTTTCTATCCACTTGTGAATAAAATAACTGTAAAACTAGTAAACTTTGGTGGCGGTAAAAAATCTGTTTTCATATAGGCGCCCATTTTTTTTTTCCTCGTAGGGGACGACCTGCGACCTGCGCCCATCCTGATACGATAATGTAATAAAATTATGGTGGGAGAGAGGTTGAACAATAAGGTTTAACCACATTATAGCACTAGTGCGTAATGGTAATCAAAATGTCACAGTTTGGTAACAAGGGTCATTATATACCCAAGTGCAGTGCAATAATAGTCACTTTCTGAGCAAGTGTATTGAAAAGATCAATTTCGTAATCGCTCTTTATTCCGTCAAGACCCCAGAACGCAAGAATGGTTCCTGATGAGGACGCCCTGGGCGGGGCTGACCATCTTGTTCCTGTACTTGATGGCTGTGTTCAGATGGCTTCCGGACTTCATGCGCAACAGGCCAGCCTACGATCTACGACGTATTATTGCAGTTTATAACGCTATTCAAATAGCGGGCTGCGCTTATATCGCATACAAAGTAAGTAATACTTTTTTTACTATAAAATTACCCATATTACTAGTACTAAAAGTCGAATAACCCTGCTGAACATTAGCCAGTCGGACAAGGTCTAGTGTAATAAAGTAACTACCTAGGTACTCATTGCAAGTGTAGCTTATCATATCATAATCAATTTTTTAAATTAAAAAAATAAAAAATAAATTAAATAGTGTGTTAGTGACACGACTCGCATCATATGTCATTACATGTTTAACTTTTATTTTTCTTGAACATGTCGATTTCCTTTGAGAGCAGTGTTGAAATAAATTACAAAAAGTAATTGATAAGAGTAATAACCACATGACGTAATTAGATTAGTCAGTAGAGTCCATTAGAGTCCAGCACTAGGTGCATGGGCCACTTCTAGCACAAGCACAACGCACGCAAGTCAAAGACAGAAGTAAGATGAAAGACTGGAAATCCTAACACCAGCCCATATGGGATTAGATAACAGATGTGAAGAGTTATTCCAGTGGAGGTAGGTAATACGTTATCTAAGCGAAGCGTAAGCGGAGGACAGATGGCCATAGGAACAGATGAAACCTCGAGTGGAGAGGAGACCATGTATCGGCCAATATAGACACTCTAACTACCTACAAGAAAAATATAAATATTTTTTAAATTTAAAACATTTCTTCATAACAAGCTTTTATCGCTCGGTACAATAATAATCAAGACCATTCCAAATTGCTCAAAAACAAGATGGGTTTATCTTGTTGCTCAGGATTTTCTATGGCCAATATCCGGCTCCATCGTCAGACCAGAAATATTAATGCATTGTCATCCAAGTTACATAGGTAAACCAAATTTCAACTCAATCGGTTAGGGGTAACTGTTTTAAAATCTATTTGTGAGGAATGCTTTAAATTTAAAAAAAAATCATAAGTACAAATACTGCAAGTGTAAGAGAAAGAAGCAAGTGTAAGAAAAACGGAAAAACAGGTGTTGTAGAGTACAATGCTAAAAAGCAAAGGAGTACATTACAAACACCTTATGCCTCGGAAAGCATGTAAAGCCGTTGGTCCCGGTTTACAGTTCGTAGATCTTTAACATTCGTTACAGGTACCTGGTCAGACGCCAGAAAGTCTCACCATCAGCCTATTCTAGCCAAGGAGTATCGTTTTGCCTAGTAACTGAGTTGTGGAAGTCTGATAGGCTGTAGCTCCCTAAGATATCCGTGGTTGCTCCATATAATTTAATGTAATGTATTTATTTAATTAATTTAATGTAGTAATTTAATGTCTTCCACCTTACTTTACTCTTTTATTCTTTCCTATTTTATTGAAATTGTGTAACATATTATATTATAATACATTATATATATATATATATTTATAGTTATGTATTGTGTTTTATATGCAGTTAATTTGTTAGTAGTACACCACAGACTACCCCTTGTATTATTTTAAGTTCTTGTCCATCCTAAGGTTGTCTGGAAGATATCGTTTTCAGCGATAAGACCGCCATTGTACCCATAAATTTAATTTTATGTATAAGCTGTGTTACTTTTTGGTGTACAATAAAGTTTTATTCTATTCTAAGCCGCATTCGGTTAGATTGTAAGTCGACCCCAAACCTGCTGGGGAAAGGCTATGGAGATGAGATCGAACCGAATTTACTCCAAAGCTTAACTCTCGTTCAATTTTAATAATACCCAAGTATGTTTGTAACAGAGTCTAACCCTAGGATGGCTGAAGCACTACTCGCTGGTGTGCGAGGGACCAGGCGAAGGACCTGAGAGTATAGAATATGCGTGGAGTGTCTGCTATGGATACTTTGTGATGAAACTAGTTGATCTTCTGGATACGGTACGTATGGACATGGTATACTTTTTGCTTGACTATAGTGATCCAATTCAAAAAAAATTATTGGGTTCACTGTTTTGAAAAGTTCTTAATTCATACCTACTAAAATGTGCAATGTTATAGGTTTTCTTCGTTCTAAGAAAAAAGCAGAACCAAGTGACATTCTTACATGTATATCATCATTATGGTATGGTTGCAGTATCTTGGGGCATCGTCAAGTGGGTACCAGGTAAGATAAAAGTTTTTAAGACTTATTTTCTACTAGCTGCTGCACTGCTACTGACTTAGTCCGTATCTGTTCACTATATAATGTTTTTTTTTGCATGGAACCTTATCTGATTGTTTTATTAAAAATATAAAAATTGCCTAAAAAACACCAGATATCTGGCAATGAAAGAGTCGTCTCAGAAATTAACCGAAATAAACAGGCCGACAGACAAAAGTACCTAATTTACCGCTTCATATGCATTTAGAAATATTATATGCCGTTATTTTGAAATTACAGACCTTTCAATTTCACATATTTTATATTATGTATGACATCTTAGAATTAATTACTTCATGATGAGATCGCCCATATCATCAAATGGTTGCATTTCAAGCATTCATGCACTTAACTGTTTATATCATTAAACGCAGTGTTCATTGATTTGGTTTGCCCATATTATCATGATGTGACAGAGAAGGTTCTATATCATGAAATGCCACCGTTTCATGATATAGTCGATCATATCATGAAGTGATCAATTTTAATAGCTGGCCACGATATGTACCTAGGCATCTACTAGCTACAGGTAGGTACCACCTAGTACGGCCAGGACTTTAATTTGTTTTAGAAAATTACATACACGATTTGCCGTAGGAGTTAGTTAAGATCTTACGAACAAGGAACCATTTAGGTTTACTCGTAGTAGGTTCTTAAATGGTAGATGTTAAAATGAATTTCACCATGACAGGTGGTCACGGGACGATGCTGGTAACTCTCAACTCGATCGTCCACATAATAATGTACGGCTACTACTTGCTGACGACGTGGGACGAGTCCTATAAACAATCCATTTGGTGGAAGAAATATGTCACCCAAGTGCAAATCGTAAGTTATATAATTATGAATGATTTAATTATGAATTACCTAATTAATTGATGCATTTTAATACTGTAATGGGGTTATCAGTAGGTACCTACTGGTGACACTAACATGACAAACAAAAATATTAATCATTGATTTATTTCAGATATAAATGTCTGAAATCAATGATTAATGTCTTTGTCTGAAATAAATTAATTTAATTGCGCTCTTAATGCTTCATTACCTATCTATTAATCTAATATGCGCTTAGGTCAACCTTCGCTGATCGCAGGAGTTGCGGAATTGTTCGAAACAGCTACCACGGCCCTGGTACGCAAGAAGCAACTGAAGAAATACAGATGGGTTTCAGTCAGTAAGTCTAAAAGTCTGACACTCCTTCTCATTTCACGCAGATCGAAAGTAGTGAATTTAAGGAAAAAAATGTTAGCCTTAGCAACAAGTTATCTTCTATCATAGACCTCATAGTCATCTGTAGATACCCACTTGTTTAGGGATTGCATTTTTTGTTTTGTTTTATAAAATTGTCAACTAACTTCTCCCGTCCTGGGTGGAGAGAGGCGAGAGGGAATGTCAGACTTTTACTGACTAAGACCCACCTGTATTTCTTTACTTACCCTTGAGAAACCAGGTCCACAGTACATTTTTCTAACAATTCCGCAACCAAGCATTTATTGCAACTTTGCTGACATCTCGAGGCACGCTTTGAAGTTCTGTGAACACAATGCGCCGTGCGGCCGTGTCGTGTCGACTCGTGATTGGCCCTTACTGGCTGGCGAGCTACCCATTGCTCGCCGTCGTCAAACTGGCAAAATGTCGGTACTGATGACGTTTGCAGTTTGACTAGTTATTTTAATTTGACCCTGCACAAGTAACGACCATATTTCTCAGTTTCCAGTTGACTTAGTAATTTAACCTATTTCTTATATTTTTGGTTTCACCATCCTTCGGTGTCTAAACAAATAAATAATAATTATTTTCCAGCTGCAGTTCACACTTCTGCTAATACACTTCATAGCGCTGGCGGTGGCGCCGCCGGATTGTGCCTTCCCTCGCCAGCCTGCCTTCCTGCTGATCCCACAGAACCTGTTCATGGTCATACTGTTCTCCGACTTCTACTACCGCTCATATATCAAGCCTAAGAAAGCGTAACTTGCAATACAGGTTTAAAAAAATATTTACAGTTGTTTTATTTAAGAATCTGAAGCCATAATATTCCCATCACAATTTGAATGTGACAGAGAGATAGATCTATAGATATGTCGCAGCCAGATTATCTATAATAAATATTTCTTCATCAAAAACATTGTAGTACTTTGTAGTACCTACCTGCATTATGACATAAACAATCATTTATAGTTAGTGTACAATTTTGTGGGCGAGGTGCTGTATTCCTAGCTAGCTAGGGTAATAGATTTATAACCGGTATTATAAACCCGAGTAGTTACATTACGTCCATAACGCTGAGCCTACCTACTTATATGACATGGCTAGATGTGGATTGTAGATACCTAAAATTCGGTATCATGAAATTGGCCGCTTTTAACTTCAAATGCAATCAAATCGAGTAGTGATGAAATGTAAGGTCTACGACAGACGCACCACCAGCAGCATCCCTTTTCCGGCTATCAATCATACATTATTGCTAAATACCTCATAGACCCCAGAAGATTTGATCGAGTGGCGCAAGAACTGTAGGTATCTAGCTCATGACAGCAGCCTGCGTGTAAGTAGGTTTCTTCACACAAACTTTGGACCCCCGTTTCATCCCCTTAGGGGGTGAATTTTAGAAAATCCTTTCTTAGTGCTTACCTATGTCACAATAAAGAACTTTGTGCAAAATGTGACGCTTCTACTTTCAGTAGTTTGGGCTGTGCGTTAATATAAGTTTCTCCTTTTATATGTACAGGGTGTAAAGGACAGGTCTCCGCAAACTTTAAGGGCTAGTTCAGTAGACGAAACCGAACTACCTTCCACCAGTATTTTTCCCGCAACAAAAAAAAAACGTGTTCTCCATATAAATTATAAAAATAATAAACAGATTTTTTTTCTTTTCTGCAAAATAAAATCTTGTGGAAATTTATTCAGTTTCGTCTACTGAGCAAGCCTTTAACCCTATAAAGATGATTGAATTTGTCTCAGAAAAACGGTATCTATTAGTATTGGCTCAATACAAGTTACATCTACATTTAAGTCTTTTTCCCAGTAAACACTCAACGCACGATGACAACACGGCTATTTCCCGCATCTAACAATACCTATAATTATGCGGTTGAAACTGTTGAAAGGGTAATTGCACCAGTCAGCTGCATTCACATTCCGCATTCAAATGACAATGACTTATGATACTACAAATTTCAACATTATATGTGGAAACAGACATTATTTTGTTTACTTAAATCTCGTATTTAGAGCGAGTTTTACAATTGATTTGTTTTTTGTTGGTAACGCCTCAAATCAATAATCAATCGATCAGAAATCAGGGTAAAAAAAAATGTTTTCAGAACCACGAATAAAACACGAAATCCGGCATCAAAGTTCTCTGCGCGATCAGAACGTATACAACAGCCCGAAATCATCTATCGGGTAGTAGCCCACCAGACCATAACAACTGTCTGGTCGGAGGAGCTTCCCTTTTCAACGGAGGTATGTGGGACTTTACTCTCTGTTCCACATACTTCCAAAGGTTCATAGGCACGGTGAATTTTTTGTCAAAAGTCACCAGTGCGCGTTATGGCTTACAAGGAGACAATATAAAAAATAAATTGTAAAAACAAAAAGTATTGTATCTTTGTTAGGTCGGTAACTTTTCAGTCCACCGGTGTATTATGTAATAAGTTAGACGTACGCCTAAGAAAGATTCCGAAGTAAAATACAAACACAATAATCTATTTAAAATAAACATTTATATTTCCATGAAATATCTCTTAGAATCTAATCTGACAATTCCTTTCTAATATCACAATCAATACAGTTTTACATAAATGTATTCATACAGTTCCCTAAGTGCACGAGTGTTGGTACACAACAGGTTGCGAATTTGCGAGACAATTGTGTAATTTAGCTCTTTTCCAATATTTTTGAACCCTTCGAGTAAACACGTCTAGCACGGGTCTAGCACGAAACTCGAATACACGTTTTTTTTTTTAAATAGAGTACATAACTCTTTTATGCGGTTGAAAATTATCAAATGGCTTCACTCTCTGGGTTGTCGGAAGTCAGACTTTTACTAAGACCCACCTGTATTTCTTCATTTACCCTCCTTTCCTGGGCCACAGTAACTCATATGTTCCCGCAGCCCAGAAATATTTGCAAGACAAAACATATTATATAATAACAACTAGTGCGTCGGAATCTTAACAAAATACAATACAATCAGTCGTTCATTATTTAAACACTTCTTAAAATATATCCTTTGACGTCATTACATAAATCTTTTAGAAAGAACAACATTTAAAAACCTCGATAACTCTTGTTTTACCACCCATTGCACGCGAATTCTCCATGCACTGATAACTCGGTTTTTATCGGTCTCTACAAAGTCTGTGTCCAATCAGTCAGTGTAGTAGCTAGCAGGTGCACGATTTACAACATACAGGCCTATCTAACATAGCGTGACGTTGGTTGATAGCTATATATCGGTATTTCAAAGGACATTGACCATCCATGTATGAATGTTAGACCAAATGCTGACCAGAATAGACAGGTAATGCCATATATACCTCGGTTTAATACTAATCTGTAAACCTATATTCAATCTATCTGAGGAGTTACTGCACGAATCATAGTTGTATACCTAAATCAAAATCGAGTTATTAAACAATCGATTCAAACGCGCTTCAACCTTGTCGACCATCAGACAACAATATTTCTCTATTTTCAATACCAACCCTAAATTCGCATAACTATTCAAAAGCAGCTAGAGGTATTGTCTGCCAGCCTGCATACTGCAAAAAGGTAGAATCTTCCTCTTTATACGAGAACGAAGCTAAACTTTATTTTTGTGAGTAAACATAAAAAAAAAAATTAAAGCTACCCATAAAACCTAAAAAACAAAACTTTTGTTAACTTTACATTAATGTAAAGAACTATTTAGAAGTACTACGTTTGGGTAGCATTTGGTCCAAACCTGGACACAATCCTTTCTACGAAAACATACTTTTGTTTATCATAGGTATAACTTTACGTCTTATTTCCAGGACCGAAAAGGCTTCAGTCAAAGGTGGACTGGGTACATTGTCTAACTAAATTATAAAGGTTCGTAAGTCTACTAGTAACATACTAATCAGCTGAAAGTAAGGCCCAACGCTGCGTTAAGCGGGCTACCACGCGGGCACCCATCGCATGACGTCGCACGTGTTTCATCTGCGACGGTCTCCGTAGCGGAAACCGGACTATTACCTGCACAGTGTAGCAATTTCAACTTTAACGGTGTGCATGTAGTCGTTTCGATGGAAAACTTTAATTTATTATTCTAAATGGGCGCGGAGCGCGGCTCCCCGCGATGTGTGCCCTTGCGGGTCACCGCGACAGAGCACTTTAGTATAGGACCGCGCGGACGCCCGCTTAATACTTCCTCAAAATGCCCTACTTAAAAAATATTTTATGAGCAATTTATGCCTAACTTTATAAATACAAAAAAATATTTACTATAAAAATATAAATATAATAAAGCTAGAGACATTTTTTTTCTAAATGAGATAAGAAGAAAAGTTAAACTTTTGCCTAAGACTAGAACATGTCTACATTGTCTACCTTACCAATCTTGTTACAATGATAGTCTGAATGACTATCATTTTATTGTAACTTAAACAACATGGTTGCTCAAACGAGCAAATAAATTCTGCTTAACTAAATCGATGACATTGGCTTCACTGTACGCGTCAATGACCGCCTTAGTGAGACACAGCGCTGTTGTGGAGCCGTCGATCTCATCGTCACATAGAGGTCGGTCCTTGTTCGCGTAATCAACCAGATTCTGTTTGATCAACTTGATCAATTCCTCGCTACTTACATTCGGCGGTACTTCTAAGTTGTTAGCTTTATTTTCTAATAATGTTTTCAAGTCGTAGTCCTCAACGGCGGAGGGCGCCGGCTCGTCCTCGCACGTTCGCTGTCGTTTGGCGCGACGCAACTTACGTCGGTTGTCGAGATACGCTTTTGCAACTGTGTCTAGTTGTAAAAATAGCACAGACAACGGCGTATCGGCTATGTCGTCCTGAAAGTATATTGTTGTTTGTAAATAAGAGTATTCTGTTATCATAAAGGTGCAGGTTTAGATATTTTCTGGTTTAAGTGGGAAGCGCCATGGTAGCCCACGACAATAAATTTTTTTGAGACAATTTGTATGTTGATTAAAATATGATTTGCGAACTTAACACAATTAAACAATTACACAATTACTATAATCATTAAAATCATCAATACAATCCTCCCAGTTCGTTTTACTCTATTGAATGGCTATTTCATGAAAAAGTCGCGTCATTTGTACGCAGTCTATGGTTGCGGGAATGTACAAAAGAGGTGTCACCGGCAACTGCAGGAACACGATTAGATATTAGTCAGTAAAAGTCTGACACTCCCTCTCGCACCACCCAGAGCGCGAAAAGCAGTTGAATGACTTTGTAACTCAAAAAAAAGGTAGGTACGTAGTCATTCAGTAAAGCAGATGGGGTGGTCAACCGAAACGAAAACAAACTAAGTAGCGAGGCCACGTTCGTGTCCAAACAGATGATCGTAAACTTGTAACGCTCTACGTGCCTTTGAAATATAATATAGATAATAATTATGTCATAAATAAAATGGCCATGTTCGAATTAGCCTTGCAATCTTAAACGCACGAACACACAAGATTTCACTCTCGTTGCTATTCAAAGTCGTTAAATGCAGTTAATTATTTTTGCTTGTGATGTAATCATTTAATGTTATCAACACTTGTAATGTGAAATATAGTTTCTAATTATGCGATACTTTAGATGGCAGTTAAATTCAAACAGCTAATTAATTCATGAATCCCCAAGCGACCACCGGTGGCCGCGCATCTATTGTCTTACTATTGTGTCTCTAATTGACGGTATCTGAAGGGTTAAAATCTTGGCCCAAAAACTATGAAGTGCCATGATATGTCGCGAAAGGTTACGCGCCAAATATCACGCCCCTACAATTATTATATGAAAATGCAATTAGTTACGCGTCAGGTAACACGCCTCTGCGATTATATGAAAATGTAAATTGACTCATTGATATTGCGACACGCTCTACTGATCCCATAAGATACAATAGGTGTGGAGTACATAACTCACTCTGTCAAAGTCAAGGTCTTAGGATATCTTCTTATTAAAAAATATAAGACCATTAAATAAATTCCTATGAGCCACAAGGTGACATCATTGTTGCAATGCCTTATTGACTCGCTTATGATGAGCACGCGGCTAATATTAGATATTATTATATTATTGTTTGGATAAAGGTCATGGTTTATAAGTATTTATTATGTTTACTGTTTTGTGTGAATGAATTGGCCAACACCCAAATGTTTTATATGAACGTCAGATAAAGTTTACAGTATACTTTAATGAGATACAACATTGACCTATTTCAGTGAATATATAACTAAATACTATAAAGAAGTAAAGTTTGTGAGTTTTGACAATTATTTCACCAGTAGAAGGCTACATTATTCTGTTACTAGCTTTTGCCCGCGCGACATCGCTCCCGCTCTTTCCTACTCCACCCTACTATACCCAACTCTACCCTTCTCTACACTACTCTACCCTACTCCACCCTACTCTACCCTACCTTACCCTACTCTATCCTACACTACCCTACTCTACAGAATCCTATATCTGTCACCTGGCTCTAAGCTACCTACCCACCAATTTTCAGCCATATCGGTACAGCCATTCTTGAGTTATAAATAGTGTAACTAACATGACTTTCTTTTATATATATAGATGACTAGGCTATATTTGGTTGTGAGTAACAATATTTTATTACACCAAAAATATTTGATACCGGGTAAAGTAGGCATGTAAAAGCTAGTATGAATGAATGAGTTTACCTTTTCCCAGAATAAAAAATAGTCAGTCATAATAATTATATGCTAATTGTGCATGATTAAAATGGTTGACTTACTTCATTTGGATTGACAATCAGTTTAGCAGTTTCTTGTGGCAGGTCCTTACATATTTGTGCTACAAATATTTTGATAAGGGCCTCAGAGACTCTGGTTGAGCCATCTTTTTCCTGTAAACAATAGGAAGATGATTAGACAACACTATTTATTGAGGAAACTCTGTGTTAGTATGGCATTGATAGTAAAAGCTCAGGGATAAATAACCTATATAAATAATTATGCATTGTAAATACAGTATACAATAGTACAAGGAAAGAAACTTTGTTATGGAGCCAACTGGTGCAGTCACAAATTTTCACATAAATATCAAACATTTTTCAATACACTTACGAATAAATAAATAAACGGGTATTGTCCGGCGAAAGTGGGGGCAGTGCAGTGCCCAGCTTTATACAATAAATATAATAAATTATCGACGGGAGCGAAAAACGGTAAATTGCGTTTTTAAAAGCGATAGGAGTCGGAGGGGTATTCAATTAAGTGTACTGACTGTAAATATATTACCAGGCCATGTCAATATCAAAAAGCAAGGGAAAATTCTAATGACACTTCTGTCTAAGTAAAAAAGCATGCTGTTAAGACACCAATGGAGTGTAAAGATTTAGTATTATTTGATTTTACAATTTTTTAAATATAGGCATTGAAAGGAACATACATGTGGTAGCCACATGTTGAGGGCTATGTTCAATGGCTCCACATTCTGCACGTAGTGCCACCAGCCCCGCGGCACCAGCAAAGCATCACCAGCTGAAAGTTCTACTGTGCGACCACCAGTCAATCCTGCAACAGTAATGTTTTTATTATTATGTTTTTTTTTTTTATGTTACAGGAATGGTTTTATGATATAGATTAAAGAACATGTCAACTAAACCCACCATGTCCAAACACAACACAAACACAAACGCTACACGCGCTATACGCTTTTATTATTTTCATTGTGTTTGTGTACCATACACAAACACAATGAAAATAATAAAAGTAATATGCAAGTACTGAGGCAGATGGAATTCTGTAGTTTCTGCCTGCTATAGGAATAGTGTGTTAGTTTATGCATGAATGCAATTTTGATTTAAAAATATACATTTCAAAATGTTTAATTTACTAAATGAAAACAATTTTAAGAATCACTAAGTTCCATAATGGGTGACTAATTGTGACTATTGCATACAATATTATCTCATATTCTTTTTTAGAAAGTGTTGGAACCTACAGGAAAGGTTCTGCTTATTTATAAGTGTGAAAAAAGTTTAAAAAAAATACTATAAAGAAAGGAAAAGATCTCACCATTAAAGACCTCAAAATTATTAGGGCAGTAGAAGTTCAGTTCACTGTAAACACTTGACTCTTCATAAGGTACTCTGGTGGGCTTCAAACCACCTGTTTCAGGAGGAAACAATATCCAGCGTTTTCTGGAAAAATAGGCATCTTTCTTTTAATTACAACAAAAAAAAAGTTACTGGATGAAGCTATAAACAACAGATTGCTTGACTAGAGACAAGTGTTTTCAACTTACTTTCCAAGTAACTGAGTCACAATGTTAACTCCATACGTGTCTTTATGTGCCGGCGTGTGCGCGCCACTGCTGCCTACCCACAGCGTCGCATCTGAGGCGCCCTTGTCCGAATATCCAAACTGTTCCCATGATACACCCTAAAACAACAACTAGCCTTAGTTATTATAATAAACACTCTGTCAATGTCTAGCTGTGTGCTACTGTAGTTCGCGTAAATATTTACCTTGTACAACTCATCATTACCGTTGAACCACTGATAAAGATATTTATAATCGAAATACATCCATTCATCGCTTGCCACCGACGAATCTACGAAATTTTTGAAAGTCATTGATTTAACAGAGCACCTCCTCTCCCAACACGGTTCGTCTGATAAAAAATCCTTTTTTAAACACCTAAATGGTATTTCTTTTTCTCCAAAAACTGAACACCATTTTTCTACACTCCACTGGCATATTGACCAATTTGCTACAAAGCCCCGGAAGACCAATGGAATACTGGAATTCGCTATAAGATTGCGGACGATATCTTCGTTTAATGCCGACATTTAAAAGTTTAGTTATAAATAAACAAAAGTATTCAAACTAATACGCTATCAAGGGAGAAGCGACACCGGCTGACTGATTGACATTAGTGACATTCAATCAGTGTTGCCAGTCGGGTCTTGTCAGAAATTACCTGAAATATACAAAAATGTAACCTTTTTGTATAAAAAGTAACCTTTCAATTTTTTTTACTGAAAATTATAAAAGTTGATAGAACTGACCCTGATTCCCTAAGACGACCCACTGACCAAAAGTACAAAGTGAAGCACACAGTACACACAAACATGCACTGTAATTTGCAGATACACTTACCAAGCTTCCAGTAAATGCCCGGTAGGAAATTATGTTATATTATAATTAAATCACAAAATATACACACTGACAACAAATTAAAGTGGTGGCGGGCGGCAACGTAGAGGCACGAGCACGACACGACACGACGGTAAATGAACAAAAACGAATGAATCCGATCCGATTGATCGAGCAAGTGAGCGAGATACAAGTGGTGTAAGTGTGAAAGAGTACAACAAGTTATTCCAACGTAGACGGCTATGATTGTTCATAAAGGTCTGTTGTTCTGTGGTCACGTCGCTTATATGTAAAAAATTAAAAGTTAATTTTACAAATTCCGAAAAATCACCTAAAAGCAACCTTTTCATTAGTGTAACCTTAAAGTAACTAATGCAGTTCAAAAATCACCTAAAAGGTTACAAAAGTAACCTTCTGGCAACACTGCATTCAATTGACAAATTTGACATACCCTGCGTTCCGTATTGCGTCAAAAGCAATTATATCGCGAATCCGAGCAACGCGCAACGTCACAAATAGTACTCAATAGTTCTTAAACGTTGCAGTTGTAACTAAAAACTTTTAAGGGTTTAAAAAAAACAGCTATTTCCTGGAACAAGTTTTATAAAATATTCAAGTAAATCACGGACTAACAGAGTTTTCAGGCGTTATCTTTCTTTTTTTGCGTTGCCTTTTCGTCAAACATCGCGCTGGATTGCGTTAGATGAAGTAACAAGCTTTTAAACCATAATCGACGTTCACGATAGGCGAGTGGAAAAAGAGCCTCGTAACGATTTAAGACGTCAATATTCTTTTTTTTTTATTTCAATAAGATCAACAAATTCTATAATCGATTTTCATGACATATGAATCGATTCTCAATTTCAGATTAAAGATTGCCATTTTTATCATTTTACGTTAGTACTTATTCTTATCTATGGCCATTTTTATGTCAAATTATTTGCATCCATCAATCAATGTATGTCAGTGTGTTTGGTTTATTGTTTTGATTTTGTTTGCCAAGAATTTATACTTAAAGAAATATAAATAATATATTCTGAAACCCTCCGCTATCAATGGGCTCATATCAGCAACAATCAGCAGATATCAAGGTTTTATCAGAACATTCGTATAGTAAGTGATAAACGATATGTGCATTTAACTGTTTTAAAGATCCTCATAAATAAAAAAAATGCAAACAGAAGTTGTATCATCGTTCTTCTCAAAAAGTTTAGGAGAATCAAGTTTCCAAGATATTAGCGACGATTTTTTAAATTTAATAGACGAATTAAATCTGTCTCTTAAGCAGTTTCAAATGCCCAAAAAAGTAGAAGCTGTTTATAATCCAACTATTTATGCAAGACATACATTTGAAAAATATGTGCGAGAATATTGTAATTCCACAAAACCTATTATGTACTTTGGCATGAATCCTGGACCTTTTGGAATGTCTCAGACTGGAGTAAGAACCACTTCATATACTCTACATTTTTAAAACATCTATAAAATAAATGTGCATGAAAATCAAACTGATATTTTCAAATAAACATTAGCTAGTTTTTAAACCTACAGTTTACAAACGAATAAAGCCGTTTTAAATAATATTTGATAATATCCACAGGTGCCATTTGGTGATGTTAGCTCAGTTCGAGATTGGTTGGGCATCAGTGGACCTGTACAGAAGCCACCTAAGGAGATTAAAGCTCGTCCTGTGAATGGCTTTGATTGTCGAAGAAGTGAAGTAAGTATAAATAGACCAGCTTTTATTTTATAATATTGCATATTTGGCTTACGCTAGGTACCTTACTGACTTACACTAATTTTTACTATGCACTTGTATATTAAGTTGGAGAAATCAGACCTGGATAAAATAATGTATATAATTTAAAATTAATGAAATAGAAAGTATACTTTTTCACTAAATCTTACATATATATACAACATTTCATAAGTATACAACATTTTTTATCATGTTATCATAATTTGTATTCCACCCCTGTTCCAGGTCAGTGGCAAAAGATTTTGGGGTTTAATGCAAACACTATGTGGAACACCAAAAAATTTCTTCAAAACCAGTTTTGTATATAACTATTTGCCTCAGCAGTGGCTAAACGACAAAGGTTGCAATCTCACACCAGGTGATTTCAAAGTAAGAGATCTTCATTTTCTAAACTTCTGCTTTAATTTAGCCTGATAATTAATCAAATTCCAGGTCAATATGAGCATGGAGCTCACCCACAAGTTACTAACTACATACCTACTGAAGTGTTAATAAAGAAGACTTAGTCAATCCAGTTGTCAGATAAAGGCACAAAGACGAGGACACATCATTTTAGTTTAATTTTGCATTATTTTTCCAGAAAACTGAAGTACAAGAATTATACAACATCTGCGATCCTGTGTTTCACAAAGTTCTAGAGCTGTATGAAGTTGAAAAGATAGTAGCTATTGGAAAGTTTTGTGAAACCCGAGCAAAGGAAACATTAAAGAGACACCCAAGATCAAGATCTATCCAGGTATGATTTTAAACATTCATACATCAGATTTATTTAGCAATCTTTGTTTCAGTATTTCATTTTTGTTTTCTGTTATTACAGATCCTGTACTTGCCACATCCCAGCCCTAGAGCTGTGAATAATACCAACTGGCATGAAACAGCAACTGAGTGCCTTAAAAAACACAATTTGCTGCAATACTACCAACAAGACTGAATAAACAAAATAGTGTCTGCAATTTGAAGTACATATGTGATATATCTACTTGCGTTTATTGAGGTCAAGCACTCTACAGTAAACATACATACAAGACAATATTTGTAGTTTTATAAAAATGGTTGAGTTCATGAATAGAGCACTTGAGTTAGCATCAGAAGCTTTATCAGCTCAAGAAGTTCCAGTAGGCTGTGTCTTTGTCATAAACTCAGAAATCATAGCTGAGTCTAGGAATAGTGTTAATGCTACACATAACCCAACAAGACATGCTGAAATTAATTGTATAGATCAAGTCATAGATTACTGTAACACCAATAATATTGAATACAGCATGTACTTTAAAAATATTACCGTATATGTAACAGTTGAGCCTTGTATTATGTGTGCATCAGCACTCAGCAATTTAAGTGTAAAAGAAGTGGTCTATGGTTGCGCCAATGACAGATTTGGTGGCAAAACCGTGTTAGATATAAGTAATTTTTATGAATGTAACTATAATTTGATTGGTAATTTAATGGCGACAGAGGCAATGGCTTTACTCAAACAATTCTATAAAGGTGCCAATCCCAATGCACCAGAATCAAAGGCAAAGAAAGAAAAAGTGTAATGTTGGTTTCGCTCATAGGTATACATAAAAAATAATGTTTATGTGTTTAATTCATGAATCCCCAAGCGACCACCGGTGGCCGCGCATCTATTGTCTTACTATTGTGTCTCTAATTGACGGTATCTGAAGGGTTAAAGTAATATGTATATAAGCTATTTCACTCGCCGTGCAGGTAAATATGCCAGTATTGAATTGTTTCGTTAATTGAGATAAAATAATTAGTTAAGGAAACAAGAACATTATGCATATAAAAAGGAAATAATTATCAGGATGTTATTTTAGTATTTTTACATGTATGTACCTGCATCTGGAATATAATTAGCTAAAGCTGCTAATTGGTCCAATACATATTATATATAAACGTCGCTTTCCTGTCTCTGTGTGTCTGTATGTTTATCTACTAAACTCCTGAATCATGCATCAGATTTTGATGTTGTTTAGGTAGTGTTGAAAGAGAGAATTTTATTAATATTAATTTGCACCTGTGCTGAAATATTGTGATTCCTGACCCGACCATGACATGGAACGGAGTTTTTACTATGGCACAAAATGGTTATTTTAATTGTGTTTTATTGTGCCACTTATCCCAAGAATTTGTGCCTTGTACTTTTTGATTAATAAGAGTACGATTGTGGTTGGGCAGGGGATCACGGTTCCTGACCTGACCACAACCAGATCTAAAAAAACCAATAGTGGGAAGCTACTGATTATGCCAAATACATACCACTTACGAAAAATTTAAACCAACTACCCACATTTCAGCTTTAAAACTAAGAGTCGTACCTCGTTACGTAAATAACAATATTTCTACATTATTATATGTGCATTTCCGATAAATAGTGAATCGTTCTCGTACCTAAATCTAGAAAGTATCATAATCGACAATTACGCTTCGACATATATCAAGTTGAATTTAACAATGAATTATGCGGCGTATATATTAATATTTACGTAACGAGGTACATTACTACGTACGACTTTTTTTGCTTCTAGTTTTAAAGCTAGTTGGTATAAATGTGGGTAGTTGGTATAAATTTTTCGTAAGTGCCTCATTTGAATTCAATCTTATCCGAATCAAGATATATTCTGTGATATGAACAATAAAAGAATTTCTTGTGCCATAGGCACAATTTGACACATATTTTTGGCTTATTCAGTAACATCCCCCTGATCTGGTTGTGGTCGGGTCAGGAATTGTGGTCCCCAGTCCGACCACTATCCTACTCTTATTACTCGAAAAAAGGACAAGGCACAAATTCCTGGGAAAAGTGGCACAATAAAACACAATTAAAATAACCATTTTGTGCCATAGTAAAATCTCTGTTCCATGTCATGGTCCGGGCAAGAATCACAACACATGCTGGACCAGTGTGGATTACTACTTTATTTTATAAACACTTGTGTATGCAAGTTTTTTATACTTTGTTGCCATAAAAGAAAGTTACTTTAAGTTGTTTAGTTTTATATAAATTTTTATCTGATGTTTTATTTTTTTAAAGTGATGAAAGAACTATTTTGAAAGAAAAAACAAAATAAACTATATAATACTTATTTTTATAACTTGTATCCCAAAACAAATATGATTCTAGATTACCTTTCTTAGTAACATTGAGGGTAGAAGATAAATAACATTACATTATACTTCTGACATTATTACTGTATTTTAATGGCGCAGCAGAAAATGATTACAATCCCTGTTAAAATATAAGTATAGACTTTATAAATTACATAAAACTATCCCTACAAAGTACTTGACACATTCAATTTGGTTTAAAACACAAAAATAAACCCATTCATAATAAGTCCAACAACAACCATAAAATATAAGGATATATAATTATACAAAATAAATGATTACTTGCTACAACATTTTTTCTTACATCTAGTTTATTATTATGTCCCACTGTAAAAACATAAAAGTGAGATCTATTTGGAAATAAAACAATTTAATACATTAATCACTACTGATAAAATATCCACAAGGATATCACAGAACAATTTCACTAATCTAAAATGAGATCTCACATTTATATATTCCCAGCGTTTACAGGAAAGAATGTTTGAGGGTATTGGTACAGTAGGGTACTAAGTTTAATAAGCAAGTCACTAAATGCATGTCACATAAAATCATACATTCTCACCAGAAAATATATCTATCCACTGTAAATTAGGAATAAGCAGAACAAAGATACTTAAATACTGTCCAACAATTTATACAGAACTTAATGAACAACCTATGATCTATTCAAATATTTATAACAGATTTAATCATTTGAATCTTGACAGCCATTAACCATTGGGTATGTGGCCTCTATACCATCAGTCTCTTCATTTTGGCCATTTACATGAATGTGATTTTCATTAGTCAAGTTGTCTTCTGCCAAGTAGTCTTCAGGTACTGCCTCGGCTATAGGGCATGCGCTTCTGCTAGAGCTGCTGTCACTATCTGATGAGGATGAACTATCACTTTCAGAGTCAGCACTTGATGAATGCTGAGAATGCTGACGTAAATGCTCTATTTCACGTCTAAGTTTTTCATTGTCCAACTGTAGAGAGTGTATTTGTTCTTCTTGTTCCTTCATACGCTGCATAAACTCACTAAAGGACTGCTCATCCACTGCACTGGACCCAACGGAAGTGCCTGAAGTGTCTCTGTCAGTTAACATACTATCCCTATCAGTAACAGAAGCATCTCTGGCTGTTATGTCTTTATCTTCTTCGAAACACTTTGCTTTAGAACGTTCAGTCCTTTTAATTAGATTGTCATATTTGGCTTCTAATAGAAGATATTCCTGGATGAGGTCATCTTTCGACATATTTGACAAACGTTCACTTTGAGCATCTTCATAAACACTTGAAAATTCTTTTGTCAAATACTCCTCTTCATCTTCGGGCAGCGAAAAAAAATAATTGTCTTCTGAATCCACGCTGAAACTTGAATCTCGAGTACGTGCTGATGGTGTGCGTAAGTTGTGAAACGAATTTTCTGGCTCTGGTTTATGTATTTCCATTAAAAATTGGTTGTTGTTAAATGGAGCATGTGTTTTAGCCAGCACAATCTTTCTAAATGTATTATTTCGTTTAGATTTTTCATTTTTCCTGCGATCCTGCCACGGTATTTTTAAAAATGGTTTCATTATCTTGCGTTTAGATTTCCCGCGCCTTCTTTTTTTACGGACAATTCCTTCAAATTGTTGTTTCGGTAAATCTACAGATGGCGTTTCGACTTCAGCAGATCGCGTCGGATCGCCATCTTTTATGGCGATAATGTTATTTCCGTCCATTTGTGATAAAAAAAATCACTTACTTTGAAAAACTTAAAATGTTATAGAAAAGAATAAACAATCGCACTGTTATCACAATTTTTCCAACTCTCAGGCTATTTAAAGTCTTGACAAAAATAGATAACACCACGGAGCACTGCACTGAGGACGCAATCCGCCATCTTTATTTATTTATTTATTGTTACTTTTTTCTACTCCTATCTGACATAGTTAGGGTTGCCTATTCACATAAGATTATTATGGACTGTGATTGCATAATAATGTTGAAACTACAACTGCAAAATAAAAGTAAGAAGATTATTTAGAATCAAAATCAAATCTCTATCAAAAGTAGAATAATGAAAACAAAAGTAGGGAGATTTCGTGTATATGAAAAAACCCTTTTTGCACATTGCACAGAAACTGTTAATGTGGCGTCAGAGGTTAGATGAGTCATATTGGATTACAAATTGAATAGAATAACCAGCAAAGTGATCCTACATTTCTGGCCGGTGGTTTCCAATTGCCGATTAGACTACGAGAGCGATCTATGAGCACTTTACAATCTCCTGGGTTTATGTCAAGCCTCCAGTGAAATTAGCTGAGAAGGCTGATTTTCAGCATAACTATCCTAGAGACCTAAGTTACTACGAGAAAGTAACATCCCAATTCATATTCTCCTCCCAGAAAAGCAAAGCAAGAATCACTATTATTACACAGCATTAGACTAACGTTTATTGCTCTAAGTTCATTACTGAAAGAGGAACAAAAAAAATACAAGGATCTCTTAGGCTAACCCTTGTTTTTTTTTTCATATTATGTTTACCTATTAGAAATCATCAATTCTGCTGTATTCAAATTATCTATACATTTATTAAGTAATATTATTAATTTTTTCTCTCATTATTATGTACTAATTGGAAACTACAAAAAATATTGATGACCGGAACATTACTTTTATAAAATACAGATAGGAATGGATTTTATTTACAATGCAACACCATGTTCTCATGGGAGCGATCGGCAACGGCGGCTTCTCTCACTCTGGGCGCGCGGGGTTTAGTATTCTCACTGTTAGAATTCTACAGGCCATACCCCAGAGCAAGGAGGATTGGTAAGCCGCATCCTTCTGCAAAGCAGTAATATTAGCGAAGAAGACGTCTGCACGCGTAAGGGAACAGAAGTCCTCATGATCCGGCCTTCGGGATTCCGAACCCGATTTCTAGTTACCGTTAGCTTCTGCTGCCTACGGTAACGCTTACGGATGATGAGTAATGAATGGGTAACTCGCCGTCCTGCCGCCCACTAACCATCCGAACCGAGCTCGAATCGCCAAAGGCAACTCAAAGAGATGTCAGCAAAACCGTAGGTACCCAATAGGGCTGAAACCTACTGGGGCCATGCGTTGACTTCCTAAAGAGAAAGCTAAGCTCCTGGAATAAAGGCAAAGAAGGAACCTAAATGTGGTTTTAGTAAGTAAAAGTCTGACACACCCTCCCAATCAGCCCTAGAGTGGAAGAAGTCGTAGAGCGGTAGGCCTTTTTATAAAGGTGGGAAATCCACCTTTACAAAAACGCCTACCGCGCGTCCGTAAAGTGTCAGTACTTATTTCATGTACTATCGGAGTTAAGTTGACTCAAGGGAGTTTTTAGCGGGATTTTCCGATTGAAGTTCAGGTGGCCATTTTAATATTAATGTTTGTGTAATGTATCTCGACTTCTCGAGTGATATGAATAGTACATTGTTACACTAGGGGTGAAAGTTACTTATTTCGTCCCGAGACGGAGTTGGCGGCCGAGCGTAGCGAGGTCGCTAATTCGAGGATTTAAATAAGTAACTTTAACCCCGAGGTAAGCATTGTGCTTTTCATTACGAATACAAGAAGATAGACCTAGTATTTTTAAATAATTATTTGACAGATGTTAGGTGCAAGTAAAACTCCCTTGGGATGAAAAGTGTGACACTTTTCAGCCCGCTCCTCAGGCAACTTCAGACCTACTTTCAGAGTATGAGTAGTGAAATAATTATTAAAACAGGCGAAATCTCGGTAATTGGAGCTGAAAATGTTCTTGTAGCACTGTAGAATTTTATTGCACCCCATTTCACCCCAATGAAGCTTGCCGAGGAGGCCGACCATTACATTTGCTGCCAAATACTACAAAAACACGAGAATGTGTTACATCCATATTCCAACACATTTCTAACACAATTGAACTTAAAAAACTAAAAATCCAAGCCAAAAACATTAACAAACTTCTGTCAATGTCAGTGTCACAGGACGTCAAAAATTACAAAGCTACAAAAGTTGTGGTGATGGTGATCAGTGATCACAAACCAAGAATTTGTTTTGGTTTCCAACGCTTATGGGCAAAATTTTATTTATTGCCGACTTCTTCATAAATTACTCTGAATAAAAAGTTAATTACAAGCAGTTAGGCTCACTTACATTGTATTATATGGGAGAACCTCAAGGATTATCAATGGCTGACGATATTGTGTTTGAATTACTACATTCCGAAATAATTAATTATGCTATTGACCAATCTAAAGAAACTCAAAAGGATAAAAAGGTGTTAAACTGATCTTAAAAGTTTTAAGATTAGGTAAGTTAATTGCATCAAAATAATGAGGAATTATTACGATGTTTTAGGAGGTGGATCTTTCGGTCGTAGAATATATTGGGTTTGCTACTGGCTATAAGATAATGGAAAGACTAACGAGAGAATGGCCCAGGTTTAAGGATGAACTGGACACCATGAAGTTCATCTGTACAGATTTTTGGACATGTATCTATAAAAAACAAATAGATAACTTACGGACAAATCATCAAGGAGTTTATGTCCTACAAGATAATGCGTTCAGATTCCTCACAAATTTTTCTAATGGCCATCAATATCTCGAGTCTGCTCCAAGAGTAAGTACTTCTTGTTATTTTTATACAAACCTAATTCTGTGTATTTGGATTGTGTATGAACTGACTGAAGATAATGATTCAAAAAAAGATTATATTATAAATATTTGCATATTCATAATATATTGGAAATAAGTAGTTAGTATTTGCTTCATATGACACAATTGTTGTAGTGATTATTGGATTTTAAAATAAATTAAAACAAAAAATAAATTTTTGCATATTCATAATATATTGGAAATAAGTAGTTAGTACTTGCTTCATATGACACAATTGTTGTAGTGATTATTGGATTTTAAAATAAATTAAAACAAAAAATAATAACTATTTAATTTATGTAAATGTTAACACACCATTACCTACTTCAGTACAAAACCATAATAATAATTGTATATTTTGTTACTTAGTTAACAAATTAAATATATATTTTTTTAGTTACAGTTACAGAAATATATTATGTTAATATTTTCATAACATGCGAGTCTGTTAATCAAAACTATCAATTACAAAAAATAAATCAATCAAAATTTCGATTGAAACTAATTCAAATTCAATTATTAGCTATCAATAGTTAGTTTTTAATCATCACTCAAAACTGAATTTTGCCCAACACTGGCCTGATATTAATGAATTGCTTGTTTTTCTGTTTCAGTATGTTGCGTACACTTGTGGGTTGATCCGGGGAGGTTTGGCCAACTTATGCATTAACAGTGTAGTCACAGCAGAGGTTCAATCCATGCCATCTTGTAAATTTCATATACATGTTCAAAGAACATAATCTATAATATAAAAATAGAACACATTGATATATAAATGTATTTATTATAAAATATAATCATTGTTTTATATAAGCCAATGCTACTATGTCCTAGTCTCCAAATCTTTATATTCCATAATATCGACCATGTATTTATTTATGACCTAGACTTCACCACCAGAAACTTGAATTTGTATTTGAGCTTTGAAATATTACTCGCACGAAAATTTGAATAAAATTATTCATTTCATGTGTGGTTTTCGTTTCAAGTTTTTATTTATACCCACGCCTCTCCTGATTGAATGATGTGTCAATGTTTGTAATAGACGTGATATAATCAAAGGTAATATAATATGAAATGTAGGACCTAGATAAGGATAATGGTTAAAGGAATGTAAATAATCAGTTGTTTAGCCAGGAAACAGAAAAACTTGCCATTATTTTAGACTCCGCCTATACCCAAAATCGAAACTCAAACTAGTATCCGACCGAAAGTTTGGATTCGATTTCGGCAGCAAATCTGCCAAAACTACGGTCGAAACCAAAACTGCATTCGGAAGTACTCGCGCCGGGTTCGGTCATTTTCGGCGCGGTAAGTTCCATTCTTGCGAGTAAGAAACGGTAAATACCCAAATGCAGGGTTTTACCCATCGAGTGGTAGTTACTTACTTTTTACAGTTTAAAGGCACTCGTGCAATGGAAAAGTCAATGCTGTCAAGGGTTCGAAGTAAGGTCCCAGGTCTTAAATAATAAGATACAGTAAGACCTTACTATGAACAACAGCTAACCCAGTATCCAGTAAAAAAAAAAAAACCAGTAAGTACCCAAGTTTCTTAAAAATATTTTTTTTGTACAAAATTTAATTTACAACAATAAGTGATAAATTATAAGTTCCAAGTCCAACACGACTTTACACGACAAATAAAGGACGTAGTTGTGCAAACAACAACCTACCCACATTTTTAGTGAAATTAAATTATTTATTTCAAAGGAGTGGAGGGAGGCCTTTGCCCAGCAGTGGGACAATATGGGCTAGATATAATAATAATAATAATTTCAAAGGATACCAAACTATGTATTCGAACTCCTCAGTAAAGATCCTAGCTGATATACAACCCGTGCGCGTGGCTACAACATGGCACCTGGCTTGAAAACAGATGCCACATTGAATACTCGGAAATAGTTTGTATTGTCACGTTTGAAGTATCGTAAATTCGTAAAGTAAGTAGTATGTCGCAATGAGAAACTACTCAGCGCAAAATAAATGTTGATATTCAAAAACCTAAAATAAAATTCAATGCATTCAATACTTCAAACGTCATTCATCAGGTGCCAAGTTAATGCCAGGGGCTTCAATCTTAGAACAAAAAACGGGGAACAGCCAAGGGTAAAATGATATAAAATCACGGAGTACATATAATCCCTGCACAACATAGGATAAACAGTGCTTTTTAATTTTTTGGGTTTATAATCCATTTGTTGTGAGACACAACACTAGATGGCAGCTTTGATGCTATATTCCCCAAGACTCAAATAGATGGCAGTAAACAAAATCTCAAACAATCTCAAGCTATGAACATTACGCATCTCATTGCTACTAAAATAGTATGTTCTTATTTCACAATGATTTAAAAATAAGGACACAATAATAAAAAAATAGTTTATTTTAGATAGACTTTCATTACAATTATGATAGTGAGAAGTGTTTTTTGAATTTTAATTTTTTTTTTAACAATGTTTAACAAAAATCAACGGGCTGGTGGTAGAATTCACTTGGTGGTTTTATTAACAATAAACAGGCAACCCAGCACAAATTTACAAATATTTGCCAATGGCTGACGGTTGTGCAGGTTATTGCGATATTTTGTTTATTTTGTGATCTTTCTGTGTTATGTGTGTTTGTTGCTGAGTTGAGCGAAAGTTCCTTGCAACCAAACCATATTTGTGACCAGAAAGTACTTTCGTGAAAGGTTGTGTTAAAACTGAGACAGGACTCTTATAGTGTTAAGTTTGAGACAGGACTCCTCTAGTGTTAAGTTGGAGATAGGACTCCTTTAGTGCATCATGTCATCGGCTAAGTGCTGTTGTGTTCCTGGGTGCAAGAACAGTAGAGGTATGTAACATTTTCACAGCCAGATCACCCATCAAAGGTTTACTTTAGTGTAGCTAGTAGCTAGTGTAGGACTAGCTAGACTAAGTACCTTTACCTTGTAAAATAAATAAATTTATTTCGATATCTTAAAGATTCTTATGTTGGGGGCCATTTTGAAGTTCCTATTACTCAATACCCAATTTGCTTTTAACTCTTTATTTATGCCTCATAACAAATAAAAATCCGCCCCTAAGACGACCCACTGACCGAAATCAAGTAATAAGACAAGTAGCCAATGTCCTTCCTTAGGGTTCAAGCTTAGTCTGTACCAAATATTAAGGAAAATCGGTTAAGCAGTTTATTCATAAATGATTCAAAGCTACCTACTTTCACATTTATAGTATTAATATGGATTGTCTATATAGTAATAAAATATTGATATATGAATTGCAATAATTAATGTTACTAAATATTTAGTTACATGTCTAAATCAAGCATTTAGAAACATTATATTTAACAATAAGTGAATTTTTGTGCGAGTTTAATAATTAAAACCAATATGTAATAATGTGTGCGGTAATATCAAGCTAAAATTATGTGTACAGTTTGAAGAAATTTTGGGTAGTTGACTTATCCAAAGGCCTGTCAGCGGGCACATTTCTTAATTCATAGTTTTTCTTTTTCAGTCAAACTTCTGCTTATCTTTGAAAATTTCATTACATATTATGAAAAGTGTAAAAGGAATATATTACACAATAATTACATGATATTATTATTGTTTTAGACTTGCATGCAGTTCTTCATAAATTCCCAAATCCTGAACTTGATAGAGCATGATTCAATACCTGGCTGTATTCTATTGGAGGTGATATTTTGGGACTTGAAAATACACACATATTTAAGTACCGTAGAGTGTGTTCCCTACATTTTCAGGATAAATATGTGTGTAGCTTTAACAGACTAAACAACATTCCAACATTAAATCTACCAGGTTGGTTGATTACATATAAGTTATAATGAATATTAGAATAAAATTAAATGCTGATATAAATTTTAAGTAATTTAACATAAGCAAACTAACTTAAAAATTGATTTGAACAAATCACCCAAATTCATGCACTTATTAACCCTTCAGATACCGTCAATTAGAGACACAATAGTAAGACAATAGATGCGCGGCCACCGGTGGTCGCTTGGGGATTCATGAATTAATCACATATAAAATGACATCACATAAAAACAGTAGTTATTTAAAATAATACTATTGTTTAAACAATTCTTTGATTTTTATAGTCCTTCATACTAATAATAATTTACTCTATAGCAAAATTCTATTAAAAAGTATGAGTACAACAGTATAACTTAGCAAAATTTTCTATATATTATGTACTTAAACTTTTATATTTTTTTCAGGTCTCAATTTCGTAAAAGTTAAAAAACCATTGCAAGGACTTGAAACTCGGTCCCTCCCATCAACACCTACAGGTACCTTGATAAATAGAATAATTATTCTTATTTGAAAATTAACTTTCCATGAGGGAATTTACCTTTGCTTCTTCATATTTTATTTTAGCTCTTGAATATGACATCTGCCAGCCATAGTAATATCACATAAAAACAGTAGTTATTTAAAGGTATTTTAAATAATGCTGTATAACTAAGCAAAATTATCTATATTATGTACTTACATATTTATATTATTTTCAGGACTCAATTTGGTAAAAGTTAGAAAACCATTGCAAGGACTTGAAAATCTGTCACTCGCATCAACATCTACAGGTATTTGGATAAATAGAATAATCATTCTGATTTGAAAATTAACTTTCCATGAGGGAATTTACCATTGCTTCTTTATATTTTGTTTTAGCTCCTGAACCACTTCAGCAGTCAATGAATGTGACATCTACCAGCCTTACAGAAAAAACAATTGTAGAAGAAAATATTGGTAAGCAGTTTTTGGTTAATTATAGGGCTTTATTATTTTGTGTTAAATAAACACAAAACAACCCAAACAAGTACACAACACAGGCCGTTCAGACCATGATCAACTCCCCCCTTTTTTTTCGATGGGGAAAATCATCTTACAAAACCCGCTCTTGGGTGGAGCGGGAGATAGTGTCAGACTCTTACTGACTAAAAACCTCACCCCTAGGGAATGCAATCTCGATCTCGCGAGATCTCGGCCTTTTTTAGCGAGATTGATCTCGGACGAAAAACGGGCGAGATCTCGCGAGATTAACGAGATTGTACTCGAGCATAAAAACATCTTATTCGAAGCGCGGATTGACATGGACGTTAAAATATTATAGTCAGATACGTCAAACAATGTTTAATGCGAGAAAATATATTGAAAAAATTCGTAAAAATGAATATTTATCTTATAATACTTTTTTTTGGTGGGTAAAAATCATACAAATGACATGTCCCGCCCTTGGGCGGAGTGGGAGATAGTGTCAGACTATTACTGCCTTCGTGCCTTTCATACCGAGACTGAGCTACGTTTCGGAACTAACCCTTGCCCCAGTAGGCTTCGACCCAGTGCACGCCATCGACGACTTAGACTCGGTCCGGACAGTTACCGGACGGTCGGACACCCATTGCTCGCCGTCCGCAAGCCCGCGCCTATGGTTATCGTTTTTTTCCTAATTTATTCAAATATTGTGATTATTTGCAAAAAAAAACACAAAACTGCCAATCTCGCGAGATCTCGAAATTAGCGAGATCTCACGATATTGTATTGATAATCTCGCGAGATCTCGCTCGAGCCCCAATCTCGCGAGATTTGCATTCCCTACTCACCCCGTTCCTTCTAGTCTTCATACCGGGGCTCGAGTTTCCGTTCAGATAACCTTGGCCCCAGTAGGCTTTAACCCAGCTGGGCCCCTCCTGTTGCTGACAACTCCTTGAGGCGCGCGGAAACAGTGCGCGCCGTCGACGTCTTGGGCTCGGTCCGGACAGTTACCGGACTTTCGGACAGCAAGCTACCCATAGCTCGCTGTCCGCGAGCCCGCGTCTACGGTGGCTGGAAATCGGGATTGGAATCCACGCGACGGTGGCGAGGGCGCCGTTGCCTGATCCGGTCGGCCTCCTCCTTTGCTAGCATAACTGCTTCGCAGAAGGAATCAACTTCCCTTGGTGGTGGAGTGTGTCAAACTGAGTTGCTGACTTCTTTGTGCTCCTAACAAAGCTCAAAAGTTTATATATAAAACCGAATGATAATCATTTATTAATATTTTAATTCCAGAAACAGTGCCATCACCACCAATGAGAAATTACCATCTGCTTCTCAAATACTGCAGACACAATATGCCATAATACAGCACAAACTCTTCATCAAGACAAGATGATTATTCAGAAAACTATAGGTACGCTTTTTATCCATTTTATGTTAAAAAAATCGCGTCTTATCGTTTAAAAGCGCGTCTTATTCCGCGTCAATAAAATGTTTTCTTTCTTTCTATAACATTATGTTACAGCAAATAGTGGCTCCACCTATGTTTTCTACTTATTTAATTAAAGTTTTTATAAATCGATATTGACAATAACATACACATATAAAGAAAACTCATTTTGTTTCAATATTGAGATACATTCATGGTAGCACAAGTTTAAACCTTAGTGGTTTTTGGTTGCTATTTAACCTAGATAATCCTGTAATCTTTTAGCTAAATGATAAATTAAAAAAACACCAAATTTTAGCTGGTGCTACAACTAAGTGCAACTGGCCTCATGAGGTTAAATTTAGATGTATCTTCAGTTAAAACAAGGTTTAGCCTACATCATAGTGACTAAAACTAGGAGCAGTTTCATACCGGTGGTTAAACTTAAGTGTATCTTATTTATCATTGGCTCGAACTAGATTTTCAGTACAGTTGCTGACATAGCGTTTTGTTTTTTTTTCCCGATTGACTCGATTATATAATATAATTAGTCCATACTGTCCCACTGCTGGGCAAAGCCTCACTCCTTCCAACTATCACGGTTCCTCGCCTTCTCATTCCAATTCTTAAGGAAGCCATCCAGGTCGTCCCGCCATCTCCTTCGTGGTCTGCCTCGGTCCCGCGTTGCTGTGTCCGGGGACTCGATTATATTGAAAATAAAAAAGACAGGCATATTGAAGTGCGGAAATGACGCCCGGATGTCACCATTGTGTGGACCACCCGGAGGACACAGTGCTATGCAGTCTAGAATAGTACTTATCTTGATACACTATAGCTGAAGTTTTCACCCTTTCACAAAATAGAACCTTAGTCACTCCGTGATAGGATACCCTTACCAAACCTTTCAGGATTCTGCTAATGAGATGAGTGTTACCTATGTGAAGGTACGAGCATACACCGGAACATTTAGCTTGTTGTAATATTTCTTGATGGTGAAGTTATGTTTCGTAAAAAGACACAGAACAAATTTTGTTGTTTATGATGTTAGTAACACAGTCCTGCAAGGTTGTTAGTGTTTTACAAATAACACTGTATATGGTACGATAAACATACCTACGATGATAACAAGGTTGAGCAGCGTTTTAAATCAATGTTTGCTTTAAAAAATAGTGTCATCTGAAAGTAAAAAAAAATTCGAAAAAACCAGATAATTGAAAAAAAAACCAAATAATTGAAAATAAAACCTGAATTTATAATCAAAAGTATGCCGAAAAACCAGAAAATAGGATTTTCGATTTAACCGGTTTGCATTCACTATACGGAACCCTTGGTGTCCATTTTTTTTTGGTTTTCTTTATTGTACACATAAGATTGACAGTTGATATATTATTCGTGTACTGTTAAGTTTGTCTGTCTGTGTCCATTTCCAAGTACATATTATGTAGATGTGCATGAACTGATTTAGTGGGAGTCAAATTAAATTATTTTATTTTCTACTTTTCAGGCAGGAGACACAATAAACATTCTATTAGAACACTAGGGCTCTCCAGTGCAGAGAGAAAGGTTTAGCATCAAATAATGACTCCCAAAAGCTCTGAACTGCTCCAGAATTGCAAAGTTGTTGATGCGGGTACAGTGGAGAGAAGACAAGAAAAAGGATAAAAGACGCCGTTTTACCTTACAAGAAAAAATTACTTCTCTGTCCATTTTGAAACAGAGTCCAAAGGCATATAGATTTGAGAAATGAAAATCTTATTTGTTCTACCATAAAACTGCTTTGTAGAACAAGTGGCAACATACCGGCTATTGGCTAGTTTTTACCCTCTGACCTCTGTCCTAATAGCCCAAGACTCCGAGACTGCCAGCCCCTTATTATTTTATAAAATCTAACAATTTTTCAGCGCATGCTTCCAACACAGATAGGAATCACATTATCATCTTTGAAATGCATTCATGGCTAGTTCTAATTATGTTTCATTTTCTTATTTTAGAAGTCACAATTTCATCAAAATTCTCAACATTAAGCTCTTATTAAATGTTTTTTTTTCACAATAACTAAGCATCGTAGATTATTTTGATGCCAAAACTTCAATTAAGCAAATAATAAAAAAGTTAAAATCTAAATCACCATAATTTACCTTTAAAAGATGTCCAAAAAATGTGTATAAATTATTAGTATTTTATATTATGTTTCATTTTCTTATTTTAGAAAATAAGAAAATGAAACATAATTAGAACTAGCCATGAATGCATTTCAAAGATGATAATGTTGCGCTAATTTTCCATTCCAAAGATTTGTAAATTCATTATAATAATAATAATATTCTACACAAGCTATGCAGAGCTTGTGTTATGGGTACTAGACAACTGATAAACATACTTATATATTTCTAAATACATACATATTATAGATAAATTACACCCAGACACAGAACAAATGATCATGCTCATCACATAAACATTTGTCCTCTGTGAGAATCGAACCCACGACCTCTGGCTTAGCAGTCAGGGCCACTAACCACTAGACCAACAGGCCAGTCATTATATTATTGCCATTAACGACGCTCACAATCGTGTCGAAATGATGTTGGCACGAAAGAGCTATGTTTAACGCTTGATTTACCAAACATAATACACCCAAATTGACTTTAAAAAAATAACTGGCTACTACTCATACTATGGTTAAATATGTGCTATAATAATATTTCAAGTAGTTTCATTATTTTGTTCAAAAAAAGCATACAAAGATGCGCTAATAATTTGCCGCGGGTGAATTTTTACAAGACTGCCGCCTTAAAAAACTCCTCGTACAGTATTTAAACTTTGTAAAATACTGCACTGAATCCTAACCTATTCTAAAATTCGAGATTTTTTTTAAATTAATATCTCTCAAAAACAGCTAAATCGACCTTTTTTCTATTTGCAAGATTAACAAAACTTTAAACAATTTTTTTTTATGAACAATTTTTTTTTTCTCGAAATTAAGGATAGGTTTGTAAATATCTCGCGGTCAAACTGTTGGCACATCTATTTAGGTTATTCTTTTTTTGTGTATTTCAGTGCGGTGTATTTTTAAAAATTTTGAAAACTAAGTATTGTATTGGACTCTCTTCTTAAGGTGAAAGCTCCAGGGTAACCTGCGAAATTCAAATATTCTTACGTATTTTTTTATTTGCAACTTCTTGTTAGCATCAGGCAGTATGGTAATTAATTAAAAGCTTAAGGTGTTTCAAAATTTACCGTAAGGATTTCGTGTACGCGATCGATACTGTCTATACATTCTAAACAAATATACCCAAACGAAAATTCAACAACTAAAATCAGCTGCTCTACATTTTCCAAATTTTAAACGAAATTCTTACAGTTAATTTCTTAACAACTTATATTGACATAGATAATCATTGTAATTATTAAAATTATCAACTTAATTCTCTAAATGATAATTGGTCTCAAACGTTTTATTTGAATGAGCACATTTACAGGTAATTTAAACTAAGAGACATGTTGATAATATTAATGATTATAACTGTTAAAAACAAATTTATTTTTGTTAATATCGCCTACAAATTTTTATTAACCTGCTGCTTGATGCTAACAAGAAGTTGCAACAAAAGAAATGTAAGAATAGTTGGATTTCCGATTCTGTGCCGACAATAGAAAAAAAAAACGCGGAATACCCTTGTACTTTCATCTTAAGAGCGTTCACTCCAAATTACGCTATTTGGCCCAAAACCCATGATTTTCAAACCCGTTTATATCCATGAATGATTTATTGTATAAACATGTGATTTACCAATAACATTAGGAAATATTTTTGTCTAAATAGTTAGACAGGATTTTATTTAAATTAATAGCACACTTCTGTACTATGTTCACCTATGTAAATAGAGTTTTTTTCAATTTTGCTTTCAGAGTCTCTCAAGAAATTGACTTTGAAAGTAAAATAAAAAAACTCTTTTACTTATGAGAACATAGTTCACAATTGTGCTATTAATTTAAATTGAATCCTGTTTAACTATTTAGACAAGAATATTTCCTAATGTTATTGGTAAATCACATGTTTATACAATAAAGTCAATTATGCATTTATAAAAGTTTGAAAATCATAGTTTTTTAGCCAAATAGTGCGTAAAGGGGAGTGAAGGCTCTTAAAGGCGAGATTATGGATAAGTACTAAAAAAAATTAAACGGACATACTCTCATTACCGTGACGCTTGAGCCAGAAGCCACTGTGGTAATAACTAACCAATAGCCTTTCCACTCTTCAGCAGTGTGTCGGTCCTTCTACCAAACACGCTGTATAAAATATAAAAGACACATAATATATTTTCACTTCTTTTTTCAATATCTTTTTCTCGTATAAATGCAAAGTTATAATGTCCTGAAATATTGTGTATGTCTAATTTTGTTTGTATTTTGTTTATTAGCATTTTCATTTGATTAGATTTATATTAGCATTAATTTTATTTAGTTTTGATTATTGTAACATTTTATTTGATTTTTTAAATGTAATGTACCTATGGACTATATCTAAATTACTAATAATATAAATATACTATAATTAATTATTAAAAAAACAAACATACTATACCTGGCAATCTTAATGTTTCTGTGGTTTGATTATAATTATTTAAATTTAATTTAATTATTATTTTTATCTGATTTTTATTCAATTTAATTTCTATTATCACTAATTTAAAAAAAAAAATCTAACTAGGTATACGAAAAGTGTTCAAAACTGCCGCTTTAAGAAGTAGTGTTCGATATGATGTATTTTGATATATTGAGAACATTAATACTATTGAATATTTATTTTGGAATAACATGTTGCTGATATTACTATTGTGACTATTCAGTTCCAGTTTTGTTATTTCCTTCTGTAATTCTGTTAAATATAATAATAACTTTATTTCTACAATTGTTTATAAAGGTCCAGTAATAGGAAACAGTATAATTGGTATGAAGTATTATCTCCTGGTCCCCAAACTAGGTTTATAGCCTGTGAATTTGGGGGCCAGTAATTCCATGAAAGTAATAACAAAAATACAAGAAACCTGTTTTCACCAGTAACATGTTTAACATAACAATAAACTATAATGAAAACAATATATTAATGTAAATGTTTACGTATGAAAATATTTAGTGATAAATCCTTGATAAGCTGAGAAAAGTAGAATTTGTTCATGTTTTTTTTATTACGTTCTGTAAAACCAGATTATTTCAGAAAATCTTTTGGAAAAGTTTATTGGTATAATTATTCTCAAAGTCGGGCTCATTGTTTTTTTCCCAAAGATTTCGCCCTACAAAACTATTATGAAATGTCTTAAACACAATGTCTAATACCCAAACATGTAATATACATAATTTTACTAACTTTATAAATAAACAATAAAGATAACTAAATTGCATTTCATTTATTCTACCATGCCTACAAAATAATAAAAATAAGAATATTATAACGCTGCACACAACCGCAGATACGCACACAGCAGCAATTATAATACGTGTACAGCTGCGGCTGTGTGCGTGCAAAGAGGTAATTACGAAATTAAACTACAGGTGGCGCTAGTTTCTAAGTATGGTTTTGGGGCCCGAGATTGTTCTCTATTTCAGTATGTTACAAAGTACTCTGTGGTTAATGCGCACGGGTTGTAGGCGTTCCACTTAAGAAGTTACATCGGCGTTATGTTGGCTCCCCTGTCTGTCTACACAAAAAGAAGGGAAAAAAGGAAAGAGTTGCCTACTCTACCAAAATTGTTCCCCGAAATGTGAAACGAAATCGATTTTAACGGTAGCTGCAACACTTTTTGGAACATTATGAGAGGAATGGGATTTTATTTTTAAAAAGTAGGTCTCAAAGGAAGTTTTTAATAGAGAGGAACGATACTGTGGCGCGGCGTTTTCGTTATTTGAAAGAATTGTAAGACAATCGGAATGGAGCCCAGCGCCCTATACTTTATACAAAAATAGTAACAATAAAAAAAGGCAATTGTTAAAGTAACGAAGTATCAGTAAATCTCCCTCATATCAAGTAATTTAATTGCTAAAAATATGGCAACATTATTTTCAATACTACCAACATGACAGCAATGTAACTTCTACTGTGAAACGCACCGTACAAATAATTTGAGATTTTAATGCGCACGCGATTACGCGTTTTAAGCGCACTGTACAGTGCGTTTCACTAAAGTCGTTCCTTTGGCGTAATGTTGGCAATACGGAAAGCAGCTTATAAAATAACGAAGACGCTTATTTTCGCATAGGTAAATATATTTTATAAACTCAGTTGTTAAAAACTAACTATGAATCTTTATTTTACATTTGACGAAATGAAGAATTTGTAACAAAGCAAAAGTATTTAGTAGATTTTACTACCTATAATCTACTAAAACTTAACGCGTAGTGGTCTGTGCAGTTACAAACCTTAAGATTTAAGAGTTGGTCAAGATAAAATATATTAAAAACTAGACAATAATATTTAAATGTAATAAATCTTGCTTCATATTATAAAAGACATTAACTTAACAAATTCATAACTCAGACTTAATATCACGCCGATGGAGTTACCACGGAACAGTACCACCGATGAGCCTTTAAACATTGATGCTCATCGGTAGCTACCACGGCGAGTTGGTCAAATAAATAAATTTTGAGATAACCAACCATAATAAGTGATCTTTTCAATAATATTATGGCAGAAAAAGGTCTTTTTGAATAATAATTCATAAATGCTTACGTCAATGAAATATATATATCCACTATACCGAATTAAAAGTGTTGCAAAGACGGGAAAAAAATCCTATAGTCTGTGGTCAAAACTTTGACGACGAAACGCACGCAAACTTTTTGATTGGCGTTGGCGCTCTTTTGCTTCCTTTCCTTTCATTCGCTCTTTCAATTTACAGAAAATGGCTTCCGAAGAATTGGTGACTGAGCAATTTCAATTTTTCGGTTTAGATGTGTCTAAAGAAGTCATAAGTAAATGTGAGTACTCAATAATTTCACGATAAGCAATAAACTTGTGCATCTACCTGTTTATCAACTTTACCAAAAGTTTTGAGAATAACTTTGTGCCGCTTCAAAATGAATGTTCAAGGTTGTTCCATTATTCACTTCTTTTTCTAAGGCGTAAGTTTATGCGAAGAATACAACATCGACGCTGAATCTTTCATTGAGCAATGGATGGCCTTCAGTTTAAACCATTTAAACGGTGCATCGCCGAATTTGGACAACTTGGATACATT
Organism: Mythimna lalbum; assembly: GCA_949319445.1. Lineage (NCBI taxonomy): Eukaryota > Metazoa > Arthropoda > Insecta > Lepidoptera > Noctuidae > Mythimna > Mythimna lalbum. The sequence goes on from OX439363.1 coordinate 9,204,498, forward strand.
TGTGAGAAAGGAATTTTCCAAACGGGCGAATCGTTCCAACGCAACCGCTAAAGACAACGGACAAGTGGGTACCGGCACAAGTTTGACGGTTTACGGGGCACCCGCTTCAGTTCAGTATCCTTTTTATGCGCATGCTCCACGTGTTCATTATTTACCAAAGTATTTGAAACTTGTAGTTTGTTCGTAGTCGTTTTAGTTGCCGCCCGTCTAATTAACGGTTTATTGTCGATTGTTTGTTTTATAATGTAAGTGGTGAGTGAGTTGTATTTCATCAACAATTTCGATCCTTAGCTTTGATACAGATCAGACAATGAAGTTCTATCAAATTATATGGCCACAACACCAAAGGTATGATGAATTAATAAACAGTATGATATTTAATAATTTTAAAACGTTTATGGCTTGAATATAACCTAAGTAGAATAATTACCTACCTACTTGGAAGTTTTCATCATAACATTACCTTTTGTAATGAGTTTGAGATTTATTCTGTATATAATTTTGAAACTGTTCTCATTGTATTGTTTTTCGTTAAATAGTTTGATTTTAATGTTTTAAACAGGTATTATTGATTATCAATTAAAGAAAGAAGCCTGGAGCCCCCCACTGGCGCCTAATGGGTGTATGTCTAGTACCGCAGTGCATTATTTCTGTGACTAGATCTACACTCATTGAGTGCTCGTAGGCCTTTCGTCAGCAGCGGTAATGAACGGGACTCCACACAGCAACAGATGTTTACCAACTTGTTATGAGATGCTTTCTTATTTTATTTTTGTGTGTTTTTAACTGGATTTTGTTAAGCCTGATTGACTAAATGATTGCATAAGATTTTTGAGATGAATCTAAAGATCAAACCTTGGGACTCAAATATTAGGGGGCCGAACATTTAACTTGATGATATTTGTGGGCGAGTTTGCTTCTGGTTCATGTTCACTACAAATCATGACTAGATCCATACTCGTCTGCAGCCATCAACTTAATCTACATCTTCACCATCTTTTATTATATGTCCTTAACATCCATGATAATAAAGTAGTCAATAAAGTTTTCAAAGTTGATACTTATTTATTTTTATGTAAAGCTTAGCAATTTTTATTAAAACTGTTATTTGGTTTGAAGAAATTTTGTGATTGTAATGTAGTTGAATAAAATAAAATATCACTTCAATGATTTTCAGAGAGTTAAAATTGAAATTGAATCGGCATCAAATCAGCCAAATGATTTATGCCCAGCCACTTATTCACCAACTATGTAAGTTTGGCAAAATTAGAATTTAATTTATTATGACTCAAGCAAATAAAGAAAGTTATCTGCAATTTTGTAATAGTTGCTTATGAAAAATTCATATTCTAAGACTTGACAAATTATCTTTCAAGTGTTAAAAATGCAGAAATAATGGACTTGTTCAAATATTATTTGAAAAAAGAGAAACCAAACAACTGCTTATTCACTTATTATTACTAATTATCAGAAAATCAGGTAATTACAGATAACTTTTTTACTTCGTACCCGTCAATATCCACCTCATTAATGACCTTTTTACTTCCCAACATTTTAATTGCAAAAATAGTATTAAATATTAATTTTGACCCTGTATTCAGCTATGGTAACAATATATGCTGATCCTAACTAATTTTTTTATTCATTTCATTAGTAACATGCATGCAAATCCATTTTTTTTATGAAGTTGATTAAGAACAATGATTCCTCCCTGCTGTGTTTACTGAGGTTTAATTACTAGAACTTAGGTTGTTAACCTTCTATTTTGTCTCTATTTCTGCCTAATGTTGTAATGTCTTCAATGACATTTTGTCTGACCTTGACCTGTTTGAAATACTGCACTGGGTAATGTTTCCTTAAATTCAATAGCAATAAGTATTCTGCTTATTAAAGCTAAGCTGCTCATTTGTAAGCATTGGTGTACACTGCACAGGTCCATGGATTATTTAGCTAGGTGCCTTTCCTCCCAGTCTTATCAAATGAAAATCTCATGCATTTAATTCCAGTGGTTCTGCTAAATATGCATCAAGAACAAATACAGGTGCTGTAGTGCATTCATATGGTGATGAGAAATTACTGCAAAACATTGCTGAGCCATGTGACCCTAATGATATTTTAAATCTAAAGATCACTCAAGTACCTAATGATGATGGTGATACATACACCAAAGCTATGTAAGTACCTATTATTGAAAATAAACACCTGAGGAATTTAGTAATATAACTTTGGTCAGACCTACCTTTCAATTTAGTTGAAATATATTTCATTTCCATTCTAGGTTTGGCTTTGAATTGCTTCATGAGAAAGCTAGTATGTTTGATAACAACATTCGCTACATATCTCAATGTATCATGAAGAAAAGTGGAATCTCAGATGTAACATCAGTTAGGTGTAAAACACAGGTAGCTCAATGTGACATTTCTTTCTCATTTTTTGCCTACTACCTATAGATTGTTGGGCGAAGGAACTTTGATCGTAGATTCCTTCAAAAATCAACCTAAAAATGCAGTTAAAGACCTTGTAACAATAAAATTACAGGCTGAAGTTTCGGTAGTCGGCCGCATAGAGTGTGACGCGGACGCGAGGCTCAACCCAAAGAGTGTCATTCTTCAAGGAACCTGGGATCAGTCCCTCAGTCAAACAGTGCCTGTGGATTTGGACAAGTCTGTATATTGAATTGGTTAAGGTGTATATTTTTTTCCAAGCATCTAAACAGGTAGCAGTCCCAGTTTCTTTTTGAATGGTCTATCATTATCAATATTTGAGTGTCTGCAGAATTGCTTAACTTAACGCACTTCTTGTTTGGGAATTCTGTCACTTATCCTTTCCTTATCAAAATACAGTGGCTGAGTGATTGGCTGCTGTGCTGCGTATCGCAGGTTCGATTCCCGAACAGAACATATGGCTTACAGACTTGTTTCGGGTTCGGGTGTTTGGTGTGTGTAAGTTCATATCTTTGCGTACAGACCCACGATACGGGATTAATTCCTAGTGTGCAGTAGTTAAAAAAAAAAATGTTCAAAAAGTACCACTTGTTATTACAGATTTTCTTCTGTAGTGGTTTCCTTTGTGAAAAAGCTGAACCATTTTCATTATAGAGTAGTATTTAATATACAAATTACCTATAACGCCATCTCTCGATTGCGAGCGTGCAAGTTCCACGATTGTGACTATGAAAAATACTCAGGGCTCGTTCAAACTTGCTTGGAACTAAATATACGCCTTACATTACTATACTATAAAGTTTGAAAAACCGATTTTGATAGGTTTAATCTCTCTGTGACAGTGTGAAGCAGTATTCTCTATTTCCTGGTCAAACCGTGGTTATGCGAGGTGTGAACACGCGCGGTGACAAATTTGTAGCCCACGAAGTGTTCTGCGACGCCTCGCCGCCAGTCGCAGACCATAAAGCCGATATGATGAACATGTTAAATGGTATGTGGTGATGAAATACACCATTTGGGACTGATTTCGCTAAAAACTTGCCTGTTTTATGTTCGTTATTAGGACTGCATTGACTAAAAATTAATCAGGTTTAATTAGTTATTATGTTTTAGGCAAAATGTCTATGGTGATAGCTTCAGGACCATACACAACATCAGACAACATGGCTTATGAACCGCTAAAGGATTTGGTAACTTACATAACGACACACAGACCTCATGTAGTTATAATGACGGGACCATTCCTAGACAGCGAACATATCAAAGTCAAAGACAATACCATAGCAGAAACCTTCAAATCTTTTTTCGACAAATTAATTGATAATTTAGGTGAATTAAGTAATTCAAGGTAAGCGGAAATGAGCTTTATATTCTACATGGCAAGGTTTCATTCTATTTATTCTTGTTGAATCCAATATTATTAACCTTCCAGCCCAAACACAAAAATCTACATAGTTTCTAGTAATAAGGACGCCTTCCACGTGAACATCTACCCGACGCCGGCATATCCCAGCCGGCGGAAACACCCGAACATTCACTTCGTACCAGACCCGTGTACACTCAACATCAATGGCATCGTCGTTGGAGTTACCAGCACGGACATACTCATGCACATCAGTCAAGAAGAAATATCCGCGTAAATATTATTTCAAGTTATTCTATTTTATCAAAAAACAATTTTTCATCTTCTAAATGCGAAGTATTTATTTAAAAAACATACATTCAGCCGAACATAGAACCTCCTCCTTTTCGAAGTCGGTTAAAGAGAGCTATCATTGGGGACAAACCTTTTACTCACTGTAAAAACATATTTAATTATCCTTTTTTACAATGGTTTTAACAGAGGCATGGGTGGTGACAAACTATCGCGGCTAGCAAGCCACATTCTGATGCAGCAGACTTACTATCCGCTATGGCCGCCGGCACAAGGGCTGTCCATCGACGCCGCGCTATGGGCTGCACATGCGCAGATGTCCTGCATACCTCACGTGCTAGTGCTGCCCTCTAACTTCAGATACTTTGTCAAGGTTTGTTTAAGATGTTGTTTTTGAAGTCATTTTAATTACAAAATAATAAAATCAAACGGACAAATAAGGAACGAATGTATTTCGTTTATTTTGTTAAAAGTATAAAAATTTATTAAAATATTAATGCAAAAGCGGGTACATAAGTTCTTATAATGGTTTTCAGGAAGTAAACGGCTGCGTGGTGGTGAATCCGGAGCACCTGACCAAAGGCACGGGCGGAGGAACCTTCGCCCGCGTTCAGATAGCCAGTGACAACGACGACAAAAGAATCGCGGCTCAAATTGTACGCATTTAACAAGTAAAGAACTGAAGTTATTACTACCATTACCCTCTTTTATTTCTTACATTTATAAATGCTTGTATTCTTAAAATATATTAATAGATTTTTAGATTGTTAGAACAATAAGGCAGTATTTATAATTAGGAAATTGACATTAGCTACCGACCGCTTAGCTACAAAGTGAAAAAACTCCCGTGAATATGAGGAAATAATTGATAATATAACTTAAAATAGTAGTGAGAAAATGGAGAAGATCTTAAAAGTACAATTTTTCATCGAAACTCGTGATAGCCTGCTTAAAACATACCAAGACTAATAATTGGAAAACAAAAATGTCTTATGCGGCGTAAATAGGGTCGTTTTGCGAGACCTTCCCGCCCGGTTTGCTAAGCAGCGCCAGCTGTATTCCCATGCGGGGTGAGTTTCTCCATATTTTGCGTTCTTGAACAGATTCGGCTAAACGGTACCTAAAATAAAAAAAACACGAATAACAACAATCAGGTAAAAAACTCGGTTATGCGAGATATAAGCTAATTTAGGAAATCATTACTTTCTCAATTCAGTAAATGGTTCAATTTTGGAGTTGCGAGCCCCTGTCTCAGGATCGATGGTCGTCAACACGCACCTGAAAAAGGAAAAATAAACGAGAATAAGCGTTTTGTACAATTTGTCCCTAATGTTTTATTTGAACCAAAAGGGAATCCAACGTGACGGATTCTGCGCTTGCGGGGTTATTTAATCAGAATGACGTAGTTCGTTAGAGGTCCTAAAATCCCATAAATCGGCACAGAATTAATAAAAAAATGTGTAAATCTTCATCATCATCATCATCCTACAGAGTGCGGAATTTATATTACCTCATAGGTACAAAAATGCCTATTGTCCTTTGAAGTAGGTAGTAAAAATAACAAAACATAAGCCCTACCTGAAGCAAGGTTTAATGATCTCAAAAATATTTTCTCCGATCTTGAGGAAATTCCACTTGTCTTCGTCGTAAGCCTGAGCTCCGGTCAACACGAAGTTAGGCCTGAAGTTGCGCTGAGAGACCTGACTGTCGGGCGCTAGACGAGTGTTCAGGTCGTCAATCGAAGCCTCGTTGACGATGTTGAAAGACGTTTCATCTGGTAAAGCACCCTGGAAAGTAATAATTTTAGGTCCAATAAAATCCAATGGATCCACGTTTAGAGTATATTGTATGATTTCAACAATAAATCTATACATTTGTGTTCAACACGTGTATCAAATGACGTTTTTCAATACACTTACGACGACAGGCGAAGACCGCCTGATACGATAAGTATCAAATTGTGGCGGGAACGAGCACGCGCACAACAGTAAATTGTTTGCCTAAAAGCGGTAGGGATTAGAGTGGAAGTCCGAGTAAGTGTATCGAAAAGCAAATATTGAGCTAGTTTTTGTGAGTGACTTACTGTATTATTCTTCGTGTATTTGTAGAACTTATCAGAGCCAGGACGTTTGCGACGGAAACTATCCGCAGCGTAATAAACTAAACGGTAGCCGGTGGACGAGCGATCAATCAATCTGTAACATAGTTATTAGATTAGGTACCTAGATCCTAATGCAGTTTAACTGAAAAAAAAAAAAATAGTTTGAAAAGCTTATTATTCAAAAGTATAGTTTTCCGCCTCAATTGATGAATGAATGCTTATAAAACTTGGCACAACGGTAGACCATGACCTGGATTGGGGCATAACAATATTTTTTGCCGTTAAACAATAAACAACGATAAAAATTCATAAATACGCAATGCTTATAAAAATGTAGGTGAAATTAACGGTACAGTACAAAGTCATTTCAGTTTACCTCGAGATCCATTCGCTCGCCACGCGTCGGCGGCGTGGATCTAATGTAGCTCTGAAAGTCTAGTTGCCATATAAAATGTATGGAGACCAACGCGCCTAGATCGGCGTGTGGCCCACGTGTGCGCAATGTATAGTTCTACCTTTAAAATGAAATACTGGGACCCTTCTCCCACTAACGCACTCTTTAACTCGTGTAAGGGAGCTGGAGAGCGTTGTGTAGCTTGTTTTTGCATGTTTAGAGATATATATTTTTGTCAATTAGAGACACAATAGTAAGACAATAGATGCGCGGCCACCGGTGGTCGCTTGGGGATTCATGAATTAAGGGTGGGCTGTGAGCTGGCCACTCCTTGCTGGTAATTACTGGCTTGAAAATACGCTTTGAACAAATGAGCACCGTGTGGTCGTGCTTTATTGTGGATAAAAGTAGGAATAAGATCTCCGATAACTAAAAAAAGAGGAGAAGCATCTATTTTCTAGCATTATTCAAAGAGAGTAGAGTAAATGGGAAAAAATATGATTTAATTAATTACGCCTACTCGTAATAATGAGATTATAACAGTAAGAAACGTCCATCATGCTTGCATCATTACCTACCTCAGCTAGATTGACGTGCACTGAATCCATGTTTGCATGTGACAGTGTAAGTACTGAATTCTTTATTGTAGGGAATATTTGTAAAAGTTCAGGATAACCTCTTGCTGTTATGAAATTATTCTTATTATCGACGTTCATCAAGACTCTACAAAACAGTAAAACTACATCATTAGTACCTTAACATAGCTAGGCCTTCTAGGCGGATCTTAGTGAACTGGGTTCTAAGGCGCAGCATACATGGGGATATGTACCTAAGCGTACGTACTGATTGAAGATTGAAGTTCACAAATACTGGAAGACAGGTTATAAGCTATGCGAAACGTATCAAAGAAGAGTCTTTAGACTCTAAAGACTCTATATATCTTGATAACTAGATACCCACTTGAATAATTTATGTAATTCTGGTCGGATATAGTAGACAGCATAAGTATCTCCTTAATTTTTAACCTATACAAACCTGTCACGTAGCCACCCATCTCTGCAACCCAAATAAGTACATTCAGCCGTGTCCAGTACAACAGGCGCGCATGACTTAATAGGAAACACATTGATCGATTCAGAACCCCGACTTTTTCCCATGTTTCTGGTAACTTCGTCGGCTTATCCTGATACAGACGATACGCTAAATAAGCTCCGCTAAGAACACCAGCGGCAGTTACTGAAGCTGTCAAGTATATTGGAACTGAAACAAACGATAGAGAGGGTATATTAGCAGCCTGACTTATCAAGCCCAGGTTATCACGTGGCGAACTTAACGAGTGGTTGGACAGACTGCATTTGTGACAGTTTTTTTTTAAATTAGCTATTTATCATTGAAAAAAATCCTGAGCCTTTAATCATTATCTCATCTAATGGTATGCGCTGACGATAGGGTACGTTTGCCTAAAAATAACCTATTTACACTGACTTACCTCAAGCATTTTAAGACTTCGCCGCTATCAGGAAACCTGCTCCGGCTGGAGGTCCACCCCTTAATTGTACGCATAATAAGTGTGTTCGCAAAGCGTTTTGCGTTTTAGTTTTTTTTTTGTTTTTAGCACAATCGAACGGAAGCTGTCGCATCACAACAGATGAAAGTAAGCAGACCCGAAGCCTCATCACACCGCCTGTTAGTATAGCGATGAGATGCGTGGGGTCTTGTACGTAGGGTAATTTCATTCCTATCCTGAGCTGATGTAGCGTACGTGCTGGCAATAACCGTAACAGAGATAGTCTTATTTTCCTACTGAAGCTTTTTACGGTGGGCAAAACACGGCAATCACGAGTGTAGAGCGCGCTTTACATTTTGTAAATATTACCCTGATAATAAAATCCTATCTATAAAGATAAGATTCGCCTACCCACAGCAGGTATGAACCTACAGCATGTCGTTTTCTAATTCCCAGTTCTTCTGTAAAGTGGGTAGTCCAAAAAAAGGCGAAACTTAGTTTCTATAATTATATTATAATAATAACAAAACTTTCTGGGACCAACCGCACAATTATTCAGATTGGAAAATATGCTATTCGCAAAAGTGGATTTCGATACCAAGACTTTTGTACTAGCGTACCATTCAAACAGCCATTTGATATAGCGGTTTTCGAACTGGCATACCTTTTTTTTTCGAAATAGCGTGCGTCGCAATAACGTCATTCGAATCTTCATATTACTCCCAAAATAAAGATACATTTTATATGTTAACTGCTTTTATTATATCTTTACATAGTTAGGTACTGTTAAGAGTTATTGACCAGAGTTCAACCCAGCCAGAGTCACTTTATCGGGCTGTTGTGTTGAGATGTGTCGATTCGCCAAATAACTTTTCAATACACTTACTCGAAAACCCGCTCTTATCCCACCGCTTTTAGCCACGCAATAGACTGTTTTCCGCATAAGCACAGAAAAGGCGCACGTCGACCCCACGAGTCGCCGGTCAACCCCCGTTTATTAATAGGTACATCATGTATATAATAAAACAAGAAAAAAGTTGCTTGATACACGTACAAAGTCATTGCGACCGAGGCAGAATTCGTATGAGCCGTAGGCGAGTGTGTTATCTAGCAGACGGCTACTTTCTGCACTTGTATCAAAGTGCACTATTGACTGTTAGAGCCATTGTCTTGATTGAATGACCGTTAAAGTTAAAAATATCCAGTATTATATTACAGATACTTTGAAATTTTATTGATAGGACATCTCCAACAAATAAATTTAAAATCAATTCTATAAACTCTTACAGTGATTGGACATTTTGAGGAGCAGTATAACGAAAAAAACGCAAGATTCCGGTTTTCACGCAAGTTCAGACTGAAGGGCGGAGTAGCGTCGCGTCGACTGTCGAGACCGCGTGTAGCAAATATACCAGATAAGCTTGAATAACTTGGATTGTATCGGGTACTCTACACGTGTCAAAAGAGTCGCCTGCGTCTCTCGTACAAACATAAATGATTACGGTACGATTACAATATTTGGCATTATTCTGTATTCTAACATTATTTGGTTTATTATTACCATGTAGAAATATAGTTGGAGATTGCTTGCTTAGTCAGTTATTTAGTAAGGATACCTACTACGACGAACTTACGATTCGTTAATATAGCCTTAGGTAAACCTACGACTTGGCGAAAGAGACATTATCGTAGAAAATTTTTACTTATTCCCTTAGTTTAATCTTTTGGTCTCTGACTGAAGATCATGCAATAGTTAGTCATATTTAGTTAAGTACCTACCTAATTACCTATTTGTATTTAAAAAAAAAATGTGATCAATAAGTCATAGGTACTTTGTTCTGTAATTTGTTTAATGTTATACTCAGGTGTGTTCAATGAAATATGAAATTATGACTGCCTCTTTCTAAAATCGCACCTTTGGTAGAACAAGGGCACAATTGCAGTTTTTGCAATTTTACAGGACAGTCATTTTAAGATATTTTTTGTACTTAATGTGGTCTAGCTATGTTAATAATGTTCTAAGGTTGTTCTGCTTTGTATGACATAAACTATATACTATATTCTTTTAGTTGTAAATATCAGTATCAGCTAACATTTTAGGTTGTTGAGACACACTGGTAACTGAACCGATTTAACTAATATCGTCAAATGAGACGTTCAACAAATGTATGGGGCTTGGGCCTCGAGTCATCATTCAATCTTATAATTATAACTTAACTAGCTTTTGCCCGCAGCTTCACCCGCGTACATAATACCAGGATAAAAAGTATCCTATATGTTATTCTGGGATATGGTCTACTCGTGTACCAATTTTCATCGAGATCCGTTCTGTAGGTTTTGCGTTAAAGAGTAACAAACATACATCCATCCATACATACAAACTTTCGCATTTATAATATTAGTAGGATGTAAGTGCTAAATTCAAACAAATAGATAAAGGACGAAATAAAATTTAATCAAAGAAAAAAAAACAATTCTGCTATGTTCTCAAATTCTTATTGTTGTTTTCTAAGAAGTAAATAGGTGCGTGGTGGTGAATCCAGAGCACCTGACCAAGGCACGGGCGGAGGAACCTTCGCCCGTCTTCAGATAGCCAGTGACAACGACGACAAAAGAATCGCGGCTCAAATTGTACGCATTTAACAAGTAAAGAACTGAAGTTATTACTACCATTACCCTCTTTTATTTTCACATTTAATTTATAAATGTGAAAATAAAAGAGGGTTTGCTTGTATTAAAAATAAATAATTACCTTGCTTCCTAAAAATGTTACAGTGTAATTCGCAAAATGTTATACATTTTTGGAACTTGACGTAGGTACGATAGCGAAACAAACATTAGCTACTGATTGCTAAGTTACAAGCAGATAATAACCTCGGCGAATATGAAGAAACAATTGAGAGTACAACTCAAAAAAATATTTATTTTCTTGCAAAATTGTAAACTATATATTTCAAAAAAATCATAAAATGAAGAAAAATTCACAATTTTTCATGAAACTGCACATGAAATACCGATTTAAAAATCTTAGTGTTTGTTATCAAACTCCTCCGAAACGCCTGTACGATTATTTTGTGTAAATTTGGTAGGTCTAAGAATGGATCGCAGGCTATTTTTTACCCTTATACCCCCACTTCCTACTTTTTTATGATAATATATAATTGGCAGAACAACGTTTGCCGGGTCAGCTAGTATACTACTTATACATAATACCTATACACAAAAAGTCTTAGGCAGCATAAATAGTGTCGTTAAGCGAGACCTTCCCGCCTGGCCCGCTACGCAGCGCCAGCTGTAGCCCCATGCGCGGTGAGTTTCCACACGATCTGCGCTCTTCAACAGATTCGGCTTGTCGGTATCTGAAAAAAAACCGTGTTATTCTCACGAATACAAAAATATCAGGCTTTAAAACCTAAAACTATTCATTATGTCGGATAGGTCGTTAGGTTAAAGCTCATTTAGAAAAACATTTACTTTTTCAATTCCGTCAATGGTTCAGTTTTCGAGTTGCGGACTCCTGTTTCTGGATCGATGGTCGTCAACACGCATCTGAAGAAGAAAAGAAAAAACAAAATGAACGAGACTGAGAGTGAATCCTTTTCTAAGTTCTTAATATTAATAGCTGTAGCTAAAAAGAAAGAAACTTCTTATTTTTCTATCTTTTTCGCGTTTGCTCTCTCATTGTCTATTGTGTCTCTAATTACGGTACCTACTTAGTCAAAAAGTTAACCAGTGTCAAATTTAGAAAGTACCTATTCAGAGTTTGATACAGAATTATAAAGACACTTTGGTTTCCATGAGAATACGGACGTAACACATTCCAAATTTTGAGAGATCACGCCTGTTTCAATGAGTCCATATATGTCCACTTGTGTACACTTGAGATATAAAAGCACATCAATTTTACATTAGATACAATATTCACTAGGCTGCCAGTGAACTTCACGCGAAATAGTCCTGCAGAAAATCCTAGTGTTTTGTTTTAGGCATATTTGAGTCCATACAAAAGTGTTATTGTCGTTTGAAGTGGACCATCACACAAAAAATAAAAAAAAACGTAACAAGCACTCTTACCTGAAGCATGGTTTAATGACCTCAAAAACATTTTCTCCGATCTTGAGGAACTTCCACTTGTCTTCGGCGTAAGCCTGAGCTCCGGTCAACACGAAGTTAGGCCTGAAGTTGCGCTGAGAGACCTGACTGTCGGGCGCTAGGCGAGTGTTCAGGTCGTCTATCGAAGCCTCGTTGACGATGTTGAAAGACGTTTCATCTGGTAAAGCACCCTGGAAAGTTACATTCTTATAGGTTTAATAAAATACAACAATCTCGGTAAATAGGTAGGTTTCTTTTGGGCATAAGTATCTATGTAAAATTTACTAAGGTTCAATACAGTACAGGCTATCATAAGAACATACAGGGTTCTTTTTTCTCACCACATCAGAAAAGGGTTTGGTGCATAACTCGGTGATATCCACTTTTTTTTTTTTTTTGTCGACCGGTAAAATCATCTTTGACGAAACCCGCTCTTGGGTGGAGCGGGAGATAGTGTCAGACTCTTACTGACTAAAAACCCCGCGCCGTTCCTTCTAGCCTTCATACCGGGGCACGAGCTCCCTTTCCGACAACCCTGTCCCCAGTAGGCTTCGACCCAGCTGGGCCCCTCCTGCTGCTGACAACTCCTTTAGGCGCGCGGGAACAGTGCGCGCCGTCGACGTCTTGGACTCGGTCCATTACCGGACGATCGGACAGCGAGCTACCCATGGCTCGCCGTCCGCGAGCCCACGTCTACGGTGGCCGGAAATCGGGATCGGAATCCCGGCGACGGCGGCGAGGGCGCCGTTGCCTGATGCGGTCGGCCTCCTCCTTTGCAAGCATTACTGCTTCGCAGAAGGAGGCGACCGCCTGCCATTCCTCCTCGCTCCGGACCATGGCCTCGACCAGGGCCCGGCGCGAGAGGTCTCCGCCGCCGATTGCCCCCACGAGGGCATGGCGATGCTCCGCCTAGGCAGGGCACACCTCGACGGTGTGCTCCACCGTGTCCTCCGGGCGCGCTTATATCCACTGATGTGACAATATTGTACATTATTTGTCTGAAGTAATGCACATGGGAAAAACTTATCTCGTGTACACCAGAGCATTTTTGTACGGTCATCATCATCATAAGCATAATCAGCTTTATAATGTTTCCACAGCTAGGACTCAGGCCTCCTCTCTAGAAAAGGGCAGTACTGCCAGATGTCTTAAAATTTTTGGTTCTAAGATTTGCCGGTTTCTTCACGATGTTTTCCTTCGGCCGTTTTTGAGAACAGTGGTGATGAAACCTAAATTACACTAAGTAATGCGCCTGGCTGAGTTTGAACTCGCAACCGCCACAACGACCGGTCCTGTGTGTCTCGCAGCCTTCGGCTTCCGACTACCCTCGCCTCGCAGCTTTCGCCTTCCCGTAACCCTCGCCTCGCAGCCTTCGGGTTCCCGTCATCGGCCAGTGTACGGTAGATCGGTAGATCCAATTAAATGAATAGCTATTGGGCCGGTTATTCGTGCGTAACTTACCGTATCATTCTTCGTGTATTTGTAGATCTTATTAGCGCTGCTACGCAATTTACGACAATTCTCCGCACTGTAGTAAACTAAGCGGTAGCGGGTGGACGAGCGATCAATCAATCTGTAACATAGTTATTAAGTAAATTGGTGTGTGTGTTTTAAGGTGGTGCATCACGACTCACATTTTCACTGTTTTTCATACAACCGCTCATAACTGATTATGACGTTATTACACACTTTTCATTTCAGATATTTTGGAAACACAGTATCTTGTGGATATTATCTAGGTAGGTTTCTGAAGAAACCAATGTCTAAATTTGTGTAAAACTAATCCAGTAAAAACCTCTGAAAATGTCCTATTTTGTATGAACTTTGACACTTCATAATTTGCCTAAAAATTAAAAAAGTAAAAAAAGTAATCCTCTAGAGACCTTGCCAATTTTATTAAGATTCTAAATGATGACAACTTTTTCCAAAAACTTTTAAGGGTTTAAAAAAAACAGCTATTTCCCGGAGCAAGTTTTGTGAAATTTTAGAGTAAATCTCGGAATTATCGAATACTAACAGAGTTTCCAGGCGTTATCTCTCTTTTTTTGCGTTGCCTTTTCGTCAAACATCGCGTTGGATTGCATGAAATGAAGTAACAAGCTTTTAAACCATTTTCGATGTTTACGATAAGCGAGTGGAGAAGGACCCTCTTAAGTAGATAGGTGCATGCTTTAACAGCTGATGTACCTCGTATAAATACTAGCCCTAGCTGGTGCACGCGACTTCGTCCGTGTCTCAATGCCATTTGGTCACAATATCGAGAAGTTTTTTTTACGCAGTCAAGCTTTCGTTTATATCAATAAACGAGAAAGCTTTATAGTGACACATACATAGATATAGGTACATAAACCTTCCTCGTTTATTGTTTTTCCTACTTTTTAGTAAAACTCACATTAAACATCTATTTAGTGGTTTTGGAGCAGTTAGTGGATAACTAGACAAACGCAGATACAGAAAGCGACTTTTTTCAACCGACTTCAAAAAAAGAAGGAGGTTCTTTTTAAGGTACTTTTAGTAAAGATTGCATTGCAAAAGTTTCTCTTGTCTGTCAGTCTGATTGTTACCCTAACAATCCTCAACGGCCACAGGTATGCCATGACCAGGATTGGGATCTAGGATATTTTTTATGTCAATATCGATAAACAGTACCCTTGGAATAAGTACTAAAACACTTAACGCAGGTGAAGGCGCGGTTTAGGCGATTATCACACTGCCTCGTATCAACGCACCTACGCGCGTACTTGCGGGAGTGCAGATCTGCATCATCGTGCGAGTTTTTTACGCACTAACGCGCGTAGTTGCGTTTTGTATATTCATGCAGGCTCTGATTCATTTCATCCAAAATCATCACGGAATAAAGAAAAGTAGAGAAAGTGCCTCTTAGATATCGCGCGCGTGTCAACATCAAGCGAGATTCGCCGATTACATGTGCAGGTGAATATGGCTTCTAATTCAAAGCCACTAGCGTTCTGAATAGAATAAATTGGTTACAGTGCCATCTAGCGTTGAGTAGCCGAACTCGTTGTAAATTGGTGTTTAGACGAAAAACTTCCACTGAACAGAAAATATAGGTAGAAGTGCCCCTAACGTGGCCAAGCACGGGAACCAGTGTCGCCAAACTCACACATTTGCGTATCAAATTGTACATTACACACATAAAAAACAGTAATATGATTGGCTACGAAGCTACGAATTACAAACTTAACTTTTACAAAACATATTCTTATTGCTTTTATAAATTAGGTCTTATTACAAAGTAAGAAAGTTGTTATTATTTGACATGAAATAAATGTTGTGTTGTTGTGATCTTGTTACCTAATAATAACTCATATTTACAGTATAGGAATAGAAAGACTGTTGATAAATGTTATCTACTCGAGGTTGATAACGCCTTAATACGCAATGCATAAAGAACAAAAATAGTATTTTAAAACGAATGTTGCGATAAAGCGCAATGTCGTTTCAGTTTACCTCGAGAACCATTCGCTCGCCTCCCAGCCGCAATCATACACGGTCACTGGGTCACCCCATACAATCGCCGTCTCAGGTTTATGTAGAGCTACAACCTAAAATGAAATAATGCACCAGTTTTTATTTTATTTTTCAATTCTGGGTCTAATCTAATATCAATAGGGCGTCCCACATACCTACATACGATAAAATACACTCGGGCGCTAATAAAAAGTGACAGTTTTTAGTGCCGCAGCACAAACGCAGCCACGAGAAGCTAGAAACGGCCAAAAGCCACCGGTGGCCGCTGCTGGCTGCTACTTTTTTTTTTACTCTTGCGCGCAGTAAGTTCGTACGTACGTACCTATTTACCTACTAACAACTTTTCGTAAGAAACGTTATGTCATTACATACCTCAGCTAGATTGACGTGCACTGATTCCATGTTTGCATGAGACAACGTAAGCACAGAGTTCCTTATTGTAGGGAATACTTGTAACAGTTCAGGATAACCTCTTGCTGTTATGAAATTATGCTTTTCATCCACAACCATCAAGACTCTACAACACAGTAAAATTACATAATTAAGAGTGGCCGGCGGTATTTCTTAGTAAACTGGTTGCCCAGGCGCAGGTTAAACGATACTTTTTTTACGGTGATATTCAAGATTCTGTTGTAGTAATGTTTGCGTGTATGCTGGATCTCTGAAATGGTCAAGCGCATTTTTATAACCTTCCGTAGGTGGTCTCTTATGAATTAGCACTAATTTATTAGTATGAATTAATAATACCTATATCAAGACAAGACATCCCTAACTTTTCTATCTATTTAAAAAATAAGAGAAGTATTAGATACAAATTATTGCAAATAGCTAGTAGATACCTACCGACTTTGAAAATTTTGTGGTATCAAATTGAACTAAGCAAAGAATTATTATTAGCAAAACATTCAGTCAATAAATCTAGAAGAAACTGGGTTGATCAAAGGTCAAAAACAAAAACATTGTTCGATGCGCTAATCGTGCAGGTTGCGTACAGGATACTATCTACATATGAAAATAAGTTCACAAATATGTATATACTCGTAGATAGTTGAAAGCTACGAAATAACGTATGTATAATCAAGTTAAGTCAATTGTGGCAAGTCTTTACATGTATTGGGTATACGAGGTATCTATTGAAGTAATGGATGGGTTATTCAAGTGTAGGTACCTACCAGTGACAATGCGTATGCGCAATGTACCGCGCTATGCTGTTGGACTTGAATACTTTATTTTTAAGGTTAAAAAATACGAAGGTAAACCATGTTTCGGATGACAGTTAAAAAAAAATAGCGCAATAGGCGTATCCATACAAACCTGTCACGTAGCCACCCATCTCTGCATCCCAAATAAGTACATTCAACCGTGTCCAGTACAACAGGCGCGCATGACTTAATCGGAAAAACATTGATATTTTTCAGTACTCCGACTTTTTCCCACGTTTCTGGTAACTTTGTTGGTTTATTCTGAGACAGTCGATACGCTAAGTAAGCACCGCCAAGAACACCAGCGGCAGTTATTGAAGCTGTCACGTATATTGGAACTGAAACAAACGATAGAGAGAGTATATTAGCAGCCTGCATTAACCCTGGCGGATCTACCCAGTACCAGATGGCCGGACTGCATGAAAGTTATAGGTGATACCTAGTTGCTGGTTGGTTTCTGCGAGACTGAAAGCAAGGGTTGTGTTATTTAGATGATAGCAAGCAGGTCCTAAATCGCAACTCACGGCTGTGCTGACGCAGGATAAATTGACTACGGTCCGTTTCGTCAGAGACAAAGGTACCATTTCGAATATCTTCCTGAGATTTATTGCGACGGACGACACGTTAGAGCACGTCTCTGCCTGGGAGAATCAATCCGCTATATTATCTGTAGCTGTTCTCGATTCTATTGGAGTTTTGTTTCTACACTTAATCTATGGTGAACCATTGTACGTCCATGGCAGGCTGGCAGCCATCATTTAGCTTATTCAATTCAGCCCGCCTCTCTTCAAAAGTAGATTTAGGCCTCCCAGGCTTGTAAGGTTGTGTGTGAAGTAGTTCGGTGAAGTTCCTAAGATGTATCAGTGACACCTGTCCAGTCAAGAAACACATGCGCAGCTGTGTCTCCGCCTGTCCCCAAGCATGCTCTGCAAATAGGAATATCTGGGCTAATGGGCCTATTGTGAAGAGAAGTTTGTTTAGTGAGCACTTGAGCAGTGTCAGGTGATGATCTCCGGCATTAGTGGCAAACTGCCTCCGTCCAGTCGCAGAAGGTAAGGTGAGCGTTTTATTAAATAAGGGTTTTATTTCGATATATTATGGCCTTCATCCCGGCGTCAAAGACTACGAGGTTCGCTTTAGCGCAGAGTGGTAGTCTTGTATGAGTCTCAAGGTTGTCGAGTATTTTCCTAAGGATTGAAGGACCCAGGCACTGTTGTAGAGTATCCGAATGTGAGTTTCCGTGACTCTCCTAGCTGCTATGGCAAAGGCCGCCATGATAATGGCAACACACTTCGCCTAAGATAGTGTTGAATTTTCCTAGCGGTCTTGATAATTTGATATTGAGGTCATTGTAGAAAACTTAAAGTCCCGTTCCAGTACCTGACACTGAGTGTAGGTAGACCCTCAACTTTCCGGCCCTGCGTACTGGTTTCCATCAAGGAAACATCGGCTGTCATTTGATATAGCGTCTTCCATTTTGCGAGTTTTGTGCGAGTGGAGTGATTCTGGTGTATTTACTTATGGTACCCGATATATACCGAGCCTGAATGTCGCTAAGGCTGTCTTTTCTCCCACACTATAAAATGCAGTGATGGCAGTCCTAACATCGCCTGCAACCTGCAGGGTGGCAAGTCTGGTTCTCATACTGTTACTGATTGCTACGCGAGTGAGCTGTTGCAGTTTTTCAAGGTCTGTTTTGATCTGCCTCCAGATAACCGTATGTGATGATCGGTCGGATCGCTGTGGTATATAGCCAGTGGGTGACATGCGCCTGCACTGCCACATGGATATAATGACTTTTGTGTGTGAATGTGTTTCCCGACTTTTGCCCAATTTAAATGCTTGTCCAAGGCGATGTCCAGATACTTGGCCTCAGTTGATAGGTTTATCGAAGTAATTCGTTTCTGGCGAAGAAAACCAGTTGGATTTTGGTAGCGTTCATAGCCAGTTAGAGTTAGTGTTCTTAGCAGAAGTCCTGTACTATTTTCAAGGTCTGCTGTATGAGGTTGCAATGTGCTTTCGTGAGTTGAGATTGTCTACGACCAAGTTCTACATAGTGGTGTAGTATTTGTTTTTTTTTGTCGTTTTGTTCTGATGTTTTGAAACGAAAGTAGTAACAATCTTTACACCACCAATAATTATTTGCAATGTAAACTACTGACGATAAGTGTATGTAAATTAATAAAAGCACCTACTTATAGATAGATCATACAGTAAATAAAAAGCAAAGACATTAACATATAGGTACTACCAAATAAAAAGTGTCAACAGTAGATAGCAAGATAACTAAGTAGACAGAACGATGCGTCGATTATACACTTCTGGACACATCTATTGGCCCACCTTGTATTTTCCGTTTCGTTTGGTCCTAGGTAAAATTTTATATTAGGTCGAGCAAAAAGTTTTTATGCAGTTTTGAACCTGGCACATTCACAATTTCATTCAATAGTCTTTTTTTGAATTTCGAACACAGAATTTGAAGAAACAAAAGACAATTTGGAGCCTGTTTGTTGATATCAAACAATTGAATTCTAAGAAAACTTGGTTTTATTGGTTTACTTGGATTTAATTCTTGAAAAAGTGATTGATATCTGTGGTTTTGCAACAAACATTACTTATTCTTAACATTAAGGTGAGGTTCTATCAATAATCTATGGATACTTCACCTGAAGTCGCCGCCCAAGCTGTGGCACTTATTCAGGCCGGACACAGCCAAAGAAACGTGAGTGCTCAACTTAATTTAAGTCGATCTGCGGTCCGAAATGTTTATCGGACGTACCTAGAGACTGGCAGCTTTGTTCGTCGCCAAGGAAGGCCACGACCTCGGGTCACAACTGAAAGGCAGGATCGATTCATCGTGACGACCAGCTTGAGAAATCGTCACCTTACCTCCATTGAGATACAAAACCAACTTCGCGACTTCCACGGAGTATTTGTGAGCGCTCGAACTGTTCGGAGAAGGTTAAAAGAACGCGATATGGTACCACACAAGCCAGCTAATGGGCCCAAACTAACGCGAGCCCACCGAACAGCGCGCCTTCATTTCGCACGCAGTCATTTAAATTGGACACAGCAAGATTGGAGCCGTGTACTCTTTTCTGATGAGTCTCAAATTGTGTTACATGGCAATGATGGAAGGAAGAAGGTCTACCGACGTAAGGGAGAGCGTTTCGCACAATGCTGCTTTGAAGAGAGGGGTTGCTTATGGCGGTGGCTCATGGACTGTCTGGGGCGGTATATCCGCGAGCGGCAAAACTCAACTTGAGGTTGTTACGGGACCACGGCTGCCAATATTAAATGCTGAAAGGTACATTCGTGAGTGCTTAGAACCTCACGTGATACCATACGCGGACTATGTGGGCCCAAATTTCCTTTTTATGCATGATAATGCAAGAGCCCATGCGGCCGGCATCGTCAGGGAATATCTTCGGGATGTGAACATCACAGTTATGGACTGGCCAGCCAGAAGCCCAGACATGAACCCCATTGAGCACATGTGGGACGAGCTAAAAAGACGTGTTAGGGCTCGTCAGCCAGTTGCCCAGACGATGCAGGAGTTGAAAACTGCCATAGAAGAGGAATGGGAGATGATCCCTCAAAATTTCATAGAGCGGTTGATAAACTCTATGCCTAATTGTATGAGAGCTGTGGTAGAGCCCATGGAGGCAACACGCGTTATTAAATTAAACCTTTATTTGATAAAACATGTTTTTATTTTAAAATCAATTGCCTTTAACAAGGCGCATATCCGACTTGTTAGGCGTAGCTCCATGTCGTATGGTATTCTGAATTCAAATTTAAAACAATACGATCGAAAAAGATGGTAAAATGTATCAGGTTTAAAACTGCATCAACAGTTTTTGTTCAATCTAGCAATCATATTTCGGTAGGGGCCATCGAAACCTAAACTCTAAGGTGGGCCAATAGATGTGTCCAGAAGTGTAATATTTTTAGATAAAATATTACGAATGTAGTTTTTATAAAACTTTTCTCTGTGTCAACAGTAGATAGCAAGATAATTATGTATTTTGCATAGGACCGATTTTTACGCCATGTTGTGACGGACTAGTCTGTTGACAAATCAAAAAATTGGGTGGGGTGAGCAGAACAAGATTTTTTTTAAATTATAATTATTTACGAATCATAAACGAAAAAAGTTTAATCAGAATCGAGTTCTAATCTCTGCGTCATTGTGTGAAGTGTCTGAATAGTAGCAAATGGAAGAAGAAGGCGAATTGTTACTTAAAAATGAAAATAAGATAAAATAAAAATAACTATGTAGGTAATTATGACAATTTAGATTAAACAATAATGTTTTTATTTCTCCTAGATTTAACTAAGACTCAGTACCTAATACAAAGCAAAAAAATACCGTTATTAATACGAAATTAAGTTTATTTACAAACCGTACTTTTCAATCAACACAGTGCCGGCGTTAGGGGGGAGGGGGCGGGGCACGGTAGGGCGACAAATTCAGGAGGGCGCTAAGGTCTGGAGTTGGGAGTCTTCTGCCGCTACCCGACTTTTTCACGACCTAAACTGTGCTCTACGCTCTGTGCATAATTCATATTTTTTATTGAGATTTTTTTTTAATGGATTTTTGAGGGTTTAGGGCACACTGCGCTTACTCTTACGATTGGTGCGATACTTCCACCTGGGTGCCACAATATTTTCGCCCGGGGTGTCAGTGGCCCTTTTGACTATTGTATTCTTATTTGAAACGCTTACAACAGAATGATGCCACTTAGAAGATTTTTAGTACAATAGTCTGAATGCATTTTTTTTATACTTAAAACTTTTCTAAAAGTACCTATACCTATACCTACATCATACAATAAATAAATAGTATAAGTAAATACCTATTTAACTTTATTTCTCATATGAGTACTTCTACATTGCATATTTACATAAATATCTACTGTATAAACTTGTTTACTTCAGATAAAGGTACCAGTTAGATATCCGACTCACTTGTGTTGTATTGTAGGTGAGTACATTTATTCACAATCACAGAACATTTCACCCTAGTCGGGTTGTAAGTAATGGCCGGTTTCGCAAATAACTTTAATGTTGATTAAACGATGGTTAAGGTTAATTATTTATTGACAAAACATCGTTAATGAGTAACGATTTATTTGAAAATAAATGCAAATATAAATAAAAATATTATGTAAGTATTTGTAAGTAATGTATAATTTCTATAAGTATAGTTTCTTACCGTGATTGGACATTGTAAGGAGTAATTAATGTAGGTAACGAAAAAAAAAAACTCGAAATTCCGGTTATTACGCGATGTTTAGGGCTAGAATCGCTAGACTGAAGGACAGAATCACAGAGTGCCGTCGCGTCGCCGTCGACTAGCGAGGCCGCGCGCTGCTATTAAACTAAAACTAGCTTGATAAAATGAATAACTTGGATTGCATCGGTAATGTCAAAAGTGTCGTCTGCGTTTTTCGCAAACATATCAATGTTTACGGTACGATTATGATGTTTGGCGATATTCTGTATGCTAAAATGTTTTTACTTATTTGGTTTTTGTCGAAAAATAGATGCGGATTGCTGTCCAAACTTTATATTTGATAAAACAGGCGTATTTTACCTACGACTTCATGTGATTTTGGAAAATATTCACACTCCATAGTTTATTGACCTCTGAGGGTCATGCAACTCGTGCACCAATATTATGTAACAGACATTTTTGTATTACAGTGGAGAATGGTAGAGAAGTCGAGAAGGTATTCAATTGGATCTTGGTGCATTGCAATTTGATTTAATTTTACTAATGTTTCTGTCTATACTCTGTTCAAAATAACATTACACATATAAGAAAAAATTTTATTACTGTCGGTTCAACCGATTTTGACTTTTATTACATTGGTGGAATGTCAAATGGCGGCTGCAGTAAATAGTTGGAATATTGTAACCAAGTATTTGCTTTTAATTCCATCT
Organism: Mythimna lalbum; assembly: GCA_949319445.1. NCBI lineage: Eukaryota > Metazoa > Arthropoda > Insecta > Lepidoptera > Noctuidae > Mythimna > Mythimna lalbum. The sequence goes on from OX439363.1 coordinate 9,227,333, forward strand.
TTATGCCTGCGAAATAGAAGATAAAATCGGTTGAACAGACAAGACAGTAAAAAAGGTTTCTTTAATGTCTAATCCTAGTACGAATAGGGTGATGAATGCTTATAGCATCAATGATTTGTCATGTAGGTAGGTTCTAGTTATGATATTTTATTTCTGCAAAGTAAACTTAGAAATGGATCTCATTAGTTAACTACCAGCTTATCTTTTAGATTTTTAGCTAGGTACCTAACCTACTGAAAAACACTTACGCGATACTTGGCGCGGCCCATGGCCTGCATGGAGTACCTACACATGTTTTGGAAAAAATTATGATAATGACTTACTGAATAATAACTAAAAGTCATTACTTATTCAGTCATTATCATCATTTCTACACCACCAAAAACTTGGACAGGTGTGTGGTTGGTGCTGATGCTGAAGCAGTAAATTATGCACCGGAACCAACTCGGCTAAATGGATTTTGTCATCTGTGCCCAACAAAATAGATATTCAGGCAGAGGTTTTTTTTTTGTGGGGTTCTTACACTTAGCGTTATTCAGCACACGATATTCTTCCTTTAATTCATGAATCCCCAAGCGACACCCGGTGGCCGCGCATCTATTGTCTTACTATTGTGTCTCTAATTGACGGTATCTGAAGGGTTAATATCAGGTGGGAAAACGTAAAAAATATGTCTGTTAGGAACTCTGGTTGGAGCGAGGAGTGTCAGACTTTTACGAACCAATGTCGACATAGTAGCGACTATGTCGACATTGGTTCGTGGATCGCACGCTGACGCAGCAAGTGTGAGAGTGGCGGTTAGTGAACCGCCACTCTCACACTTGCTGCTTCACAGCATATTACATTATACTATACACAGCTTAATATACCATGCATGTAACTTGTAACAGTATTTCGTGTATTCATTTTAAAATCTGAAATAGTCGAGTAATGGAAAGCTTGGCAATGATGGAAAAATGTCATTGAAATGGCAACATTTAACTGAAATGTCATAACTGTCTTGTCAACGTGTAACCCGTACCGTGGTGGTATTTTGCGATTGATAGAATGGTTCAAATAATTTATTCGTAAAATGTGCAACTTGTACCGAAGGTAATAGTGCACAATAATCATAAAAATAATTAACGTAATACTGAAAATATTAAATATCAACTATAAACATGGTTTTATTGGGTAATGATGAGGTAAGCATCGTTCACTACAACTAAAACATTTTTCACATATTCCAACTATTTTTTAAAGCAATTCTTGTTTTCAGTTTCTTGTGGAGCTAACAAAATTGTTTCAAAAAGCTCGTACAGCAGGCTCAATTACTATGACTATGAAAAGATGTAAGTTTAAATTAGTAAAGATTAATTTTATTTTGCTTGTAATGGTCTACTATAACATGTTTAATTCTTGTCACAGATGATGGTCGAACTAAACCGGAACCTCGTGATGGAAAGCCAGTTGTGAAAAATCCAGAATACAAGTGTTTGGTTCGGGCACAATCAAAGAGTAAAAAAATTTCAACAGTTGTAGAGCAACGAGATGTGGAGACATTCAGTACTGCATATTCCAATTTACTGAAAACAAGCGTAAATGGATTAAAACGTTTGAAAAAGCCGAAGAAAAAAGCGATGGCTACACAGTAATCATGCTTCGAAGCAGACAATGTGTCAAGACTGAAAATTAAGTGCGCATATAGTGTTATGAACAAAATGTGAACTTTGTTATTGAATACACCACCGTAAGGTCCTAGCTGGTAGGATGAGGTCCATTGAAGTGTGCTCTTCTCTCTCTGTGAGATCTGAAGAGTTGGAGTCTTGCCTGCAGTTGCTAGTGATGCAGTCGCAGTCATTGACCATCTGTCCAATGCACCTGATTTTTATATCATTCATACTTTATGTTATGTTCTCTGAATAAAGTTTTATCAGCAGTGCTGTTGTATTATTTTATTTTGAAAGATTTTGTTTTATATCTGAATAAAAACTTGGGAAATATGAAAATACAGACAGTGATCATACAAACTTTATTAAATATAGAATAATATGAGTTCAAGATTATGAGTTAATAATTACAATGATATCACAATATGAGACCAATACATTTTTGTATTCAATACAATCAAAATAACAATTGAATTTAAAAATATGATAGTTACTTAAAGTTTTATCATTTTTCAAAATATATAAATATTTGTTTTTATTATTTAAATGAGTTAATCAATCCTTAATTTACGGAAATTATTAAACATCCCATCAGAAATAATACTGGTTATGAATTATAAATGTGGATAGTCATGATTGAAAATCAAACATAAATCATTTATAAAAACATTTAAAAAATGTATCACATTCGAAAATGCAAGGGCATTATTTCTCCTAATCAAATCTGAGTATCTTCAGTTTTTAGAATATGGTTGAGACATTTTTACACCTATTCAAGAATTGTGTTTTAGATACCAATAAGACTCCTGAATAATAATGTAGGTCAGGAATAAAAATCGATATCGCTTTAGCCATATTGCATCATGACCTTAGGCCTATAAAATTCCTTTTTTAACATTATATAATTATATGTCTTACAGATACAAGCACCCAATATTTTATTTACATTTCACTTCTTTTCACATAGCTAAAGACTAAAATAATTTTAGTTACAAGGGTTCTGCATCCCTTGTAACTAAAAGGTGGAGAAAATGAACTTTAATTTGTTAATAATAATAGCTCCCAGTTTTTTTTTTCCTTTTGCCATTTCACCAGCACCCAATTTTGTCCCATTTATACTTGCTTCCTTATTGACCTCATGTTTTCAGTTTCTATAATTGCCTTTGTTTGCATTTTACAATCGCTCATCAGTTGTTAGAAGATAAACCTTTATCATTGATATAAGAGTAACTTGACATGTGGATTGCGTATACACGAGGCTAATATTCACTAGGATAGCAAGCTAATATTCAATACCTTATCCAGGCGTATCTACTATCATGACTTGTCACTAGCTACAGTTGGAATGCCCTAAGTTCACCTGCACTTTGGAGGACTTGGGCCCCTCGCCCACAGTGACTTTTTGTAGCGATGATGTAGCGCGTTCGCATCGATACAGTCGCCGTGGGCGAGGGGCCTTTTATGAATACCAGCGATGCTGCAGTTAACGTAGCCACCTACCTTGTCAAAAGAGTATTATTTTCTTAGCCACCTACTGGGTTATCAACAATTCCAAAACAAGAAGCTAGAATGGTTTACATGATGCTAGGAAATTTGAAGCCAGATCCAGTCATTGGAGTCTAAAATAATAGAATGACAGAAAAAAAATGCAACCAACTTTTATATAAAAGAAAACGCTAAAAATATTATTTCAAAAAGACTTTTTCAAATTCTGACTTCAAAAAGGGGGAACAGTTATATTTTTATTTTATTTTTGTAATTGATTTGGTAAATTACTTTTTTACTTGATAGTATATATTAGTAGATCGGTCCCATTTTTTATCAAGATCTAGTATGCTGATAGAATCGATGAAGATTTGAAGGAACTCTTAGTAATAATTTAGGCGTCTTCAGGGCTAGAGTGAATAGGCTCTTAATAAACTAGTGCGATTCACCACCAACGATAGCATTACTGCTTACTATCACGTGAGATTGCAGTCAAGCACTAGTTAACATAATTTAAAAACAAAAACGTACTATCTTAGCTTGAAATACTAGTCTCGTGTAACGCAGGCAGTGATTTGCAGTGACTGTACAGTAACATTTCCACACTATAGAACATTTTTGGAGGTGAGTCGTTTGAGGCAGGCGTTCCTCACTTGGTCGTTGCCGATTCTCTCGGCCTCCTGCAGCACTCTACGGAGGTCGTTCGTCCGATCATTGCGCGCGGCAAGAATGTAGGCGCTACTGACGTTGTGACATACTAGGTAGCAGGATATCTGGAAAAGTAAATTAATGTTCAATTAACAATATTCAAGTATCTTATTTTGACTGCAGATCAAAAAAATTAATGACAGAAAATAGACTCAAAGTAGACTTAGCCTAACTAATAATATCTAATTGGAAAAGTAAGTTTGTTTGTCTATTATTACCTTTTCACTCCTAAACCACTAAACACGATGGTCATGAAATTTTGTATATACGTTGCCAGGGGTACAAATAAGGGCATAGTGTGTTTATTATCGAGAAAAATTATATTATTCCCGAGGAAACAAAAACCTTTCGACTGTCACTATAACTTTAGTACGCTAGATGGCGCTACATATCTTTCGAATCATTATTGAACTAACGTATATTATAAAGTCGAAATTTCGTATGTGTGTATCTTTGTTATTCTTTCACGCTCAAACGACTGAACAGATTTAGATGAAATTTGGTATCAGGATAGCTTATACCCTGAATTAACGCATGCTATATATTATAAAGGCGGAAAATACTAATTAGTAGAAGTATTTCAAATAGACAGTTACCAAATTATTTTTAGTTTACCAACAATTCCTCATATAATAAAGAAAAACACCCACAGAACAAAACTTGTTAAGCTAGATAAAAGCTTAAAATTGTATTTTCCTTGGTTGATGACCTCTGTTATAAATTGGGTTATCTCCATTTTAAAAGCAGTCCACGATGTAAACAAATAAATACTAATGTCTACTGAACTTATGTCCTACTTATCAGCGAAGGTATACAAAGGTCCTAAGTGTTATCTAACCTTTACAGTAACACTGTGTATGTCCCCAATAAGGATCTCTGCTTGCTCATCGAATAGCTGCCCTCGGGACTCGCAGCGAGCCACCACCGCGCTCACTCCGGACTCCAATACTTGATCGCTCATTAAACTGTAATAATATAAAACAGATGAAAAAATAGTCACAGGGATTGATAAAAAAGTGAACACTGCTATATTTTCGAGAAATACTCGTCATTTTTTTAAATAACCTCTTGTTTGACCGCTATGTCATTTGATACTTAGCGATTCGACGAGACACGACGTCGACGATACAATATATATACGCTTCCTTAATCATTGTATGTAATATTATAGCTTCAGGCGCCAGTTGAACTAGTTCACGTCTATTTGTGTAAAAAAGGGCATTATATTTAGACTTGGATGTTGCTTATTTTATTCTTTATAGTACACCATGATAATATACAAAATATGTGGATATCAGAGTTCATGTACATAGTGAGTTATCTTCCAGCAAACCATTGAGTGGACACTTATATTTGGTGAATAAGGTGGATTTTGAAGCTCAATAAAGTGAATTATCTGATTTCCGCTAGTACCAAATAAAAACACGCTAGCGCTTTTTAGATAAGAAAATTTAGCAAAAAAGAAAACGCACGCGTGGTATTTAGAGCGTTTGGTTTTTTTTTGTTACGAAATAATGCCTCTATAATTACACTAAAAATAAACTTAATTAAAAACGGCCACGAACAGTCTTTGTCATTTGGTTGTACTTCTTATTATTGAGAAAGTGTGAAAGAGGCCTAGCGCATATCAATAGTCAGTAGTTTATGACAGGGAGCTCCACCGTGCACCGCTTAGCTTGGCAGTCAAATAAACAGAACCGATAAAAAAATTACCTAGCTGCGGTTTCTTTGGAAGATCGTATACATTTGGCTAACGTCTTGACTTCCATAAACCTGTCGGAGTGCACCAGAAACCGCGCTACGTGGATGTAGATGTTCATGGAGTCCAGCTTATGTTCAGTGATGATTCTGAAAATAAATATAATAATTGTTTATTTACCTATATGGGTCAGGTCCTGTCTTATTGTGAATGTCTTAAATATTAGTAGATTCGTACTTAAAGGCCGCTATGAACACTCATGCAAAATCATGTGACAGTAAGGGTGAAAAGATTAGTAATGTGCATCGAAAAGCACACTTCACAGTTGCTATCTTGTTCTAGTTTTCAGTCTTTTAATGTTCCCACTGTTAGGACCCCAAACTCCTCTCTAGGAGAGGAAATAATTTGGTTAGTTTATATCGTATTATATTATACAGACGACCTAAGACATAGCAAAAGTAACCCTCGTCCTCGCACCCGAAGGGGCCTCGCATGTGGAGCTACGTATGGTATTCCGAAATACCGCTCACCGAAAGGACGGTTTTCCGATAACACTCTACTCTGACGGTTAGTTGAACGAAAAAATAATTGGCCGATGAAACGTTTCGCCGAAAATATTATTTATCGACGGTTGGTAGTCCGAATGAATCCTTCGCCGATGTAACGGTTCACCGAAAACACTCTTCAACGACGATTGGTTAAACGAACGAATCTTTCGCCGATAGCACTCGTTTTAGGGGAATTCTTTTGCCAAATGGATAGTTTTTCTTTCGGCGAAAGATTCGTTCGTTTAACCAATCGTCGTTGAAGAGTGTTTTCGGTGAACCGTTACATCGGCGAAGGATTCATTCGGACTACCAACCGTCGATAAATAATATTTTCGGCGAAACGTTTCATCGGCCAATTATTTTTTCGTTCAACTAACCGTCGGAGTAGAGTGATATCGGAAAACCGTCTTTTCGGTGAGCGGTATTTCGGAATACCATACGTAGCTCTCGCATGTGCGAGGGCACAAAGTTTTGTGATTATAATTTACTAGCTATTGCACGTAGCTTCACCCGCGTACATGAAATATAGCCTATGTCACTCAGGAATAAAGCAGTTTTCTATCGGTGAAAAAATTATAGCAATCGAACCCGTACTTGAAGAGAATACCTCCTACAAACATAAAAACAAACTTTACCTCTTTATTATATTAGTGTAGATAGGTTCGCGCTTGACCACTATTTGACCCAATGGTAAGCGACGATGTGTTCGAACACTTCGGTTGCGACAGTCGCTGTCTTTTAATTTATGGAAGACCTCACCGATTGCCTTCGCCCACATCTAAATTAGTCCACGCTACGCCTGTAAGTATTCATTCATTTCAGCCGACAGACGTTCACTGTTGGACATAGGCCTCCCCCAAGTGTCCTCTAAGTATAGGTATTACTTACTTGATGGCCAACTCGAATCCTATTTCAATAGTAGGTCCGCTAGCCAACACAACGGCGACAAGTCTTATTTTATCCGTGTTAGACCCGAACAACGTCAGCGGCCTTACATCCGTGCTCTCGGCCTCCTTCCGGCCGCTCTGTATGGGTATCGCTTCGTTTAGGACCTTCTCCGTCAGTCTCCCGCTTGCCTCACACGAGGATAGATATTTTGCAAGTTCAATCTGTCGTGTGATTGATGTCATGAGGTTGTCTATGGTTACTTTGTCCAAGTTGAAGTGGAAAGATCGGGCGTCACTTGTTTCTGGAAATAATTGAAAAAAGACACACGTTATTACTTTGATAATAGTTATTTGTTATACTAGAGTGCAAAATTAGAATCCAAAGAGCACGAGGTGAAAAAGCGCGTGAGAGGGCGCGGGGCGCGCGTTCAGCAGCGCGCATGTGCTGCCCGCTGCCGCACTGCACCAAGTTGAGTACTTACTGGTCGGCACAGGCACACAGTGTCCCAGATGGTGCAAGGCGGCAGACAGGTGGTGCTGCCTGGCGTGCAGCACGGAGTAGAGGCGCGCGAGGGAGGGCGCGGGGCGCGCGTACAGCAGCGCGCACGTGCTGCCCGCTGCCGCACTGCACCAAGTTGAGTACTTACTGGTCGGCACAGGCACACAGTGTCCCAGATGGTGCAAGGCGGCAGACAGGTGGTGCTGCCTGGCGTGCAGCACGGAGTAGAGGCGCGCGAGGGAGGGCGCGGGGCGCGCGTACAGCAGCGCGCACGTGCTGCCCGCTGCCGCACTGCACCAAGTTGAGTACTTACTGGTCGGCACAGGCACACAGTGTCCCAGATGGTGCAAGGCGGCAGACAGGTGGTGCTGCCTGGCGTGCAGCACGGAGTAGAGGCGCGCGAGGGAGGGCGCGGGGCGCGCGTACAGCAGCGCGCACGTGCTGCCCGCTGCCGCACTGCACCAAGTTGAGTACTTACTGGTCGGCACAGGCACACAGTGTCCCAGATGGTGCAAGGCGGCAGACAGGTGGTGCTGCCTGGCGTGCAGCACGGAGTAGAGGCGCGCGAGGGAGGGCGCGGGGCGCGCGTACAGCAGCGCGCACGTGCTGCCCGCTGCCGCACTGCACCAAGTTGAGTACTTACTGGTCGGCACAGGCACACAGTGTCCCAGATGGTGCAAGGCGGCAGACAGGTGGTGCTGCCTGGCGTGCAGCACGGAGTAGAGGCGCGCGAGGGAGGGCGCGGGGCGCGCGTACAGCAGCGCGCACGTGCTGCCCGCTGCCGCACTGCACCAAGTTGAGTACTTACTGGTCGGCACAGGCACACAGTGTCCCAGATGGTGCAAGGCGGCAGACAGGTGGTGCTGCCTGGCGTGCAGCACGGAGTAGAGGCGCGCGAGGGAGGGCGCGGGGCGCGCGTACAGCAGCGCGCACGTGCTGCCCGCTGCCGCACTGCACCAAGTTGAGTACTTACTGGTCGGCACAGGCACACAGTGTCCCAGATGGTGCAAGGCGGCAGACAGGTGGTGCTGCCTGGCGTGCAGCACGGAGTAGAGGCGCGCGAGGGAGGGCGCGGGGCGCGCGTACAGCAGCGCGCACGTGCTGCCCGCTGCCGCACTGCACCAAGTTGAGTACTTACTGGTCGGCACAGGCACACAGTGTCCCAGATGGTGCAAGGCGGCAGACAGGTGGTGCTGCCTGGCGTGCAGCACGGAGTAGAGGCGCGCGAGGGAGGGCGCGGGGCGCGCGTACAGCAGCGCGCACGTGGCGGCGGCGCGCGCGTGCTGCCCGCTGCCGCACTGTACCGCGTACAGCGCTTCTAGCCGCTTAGACATCTCTAACGTGCGGCAAATGTGCATTATGTATTCCTGGAAGTTAACATTTACTCAGATTAAGGTTAATCTCATGACCCAAAGGGCAATAGAAAGGGCTATGCTCGGAGTTTCCTTGCGTGATTACATCAGAAATGAAGATATCTGCAGGAGAATCAAGGTTACCGACATAACCCGAAGAATCGCGAAACTTAAGTGGCAGTGGGCAAGGCTCATTCCGCTCATTGCTCGCAGAACAGATGGTCGCCATCGACCCGGAACCGCACCTGAACACGCAACGTTCGAAAGCCTCTCACAAGGTGGATCGGTCCACCTGTGCTGCGTGACCTGGTGAGGGTCGCGGAAATCCGGTGGATGCGAGCGAGAGAGGCGAAACATGTTCGCCATAATGACCGGTATGCCTCTCGCATGGAGGCCTAGATGTCCAACAGTGGATGTCTTTCGGCTAAAATGGTGATGATGACGTTGGGACCCATAACTTTCAACTAAAGCAAGCGGTAGTGATACTATCGAAACCGAATTAGGAAGCGCCGGAAGCGGAGATGGAAGCTTTAATTGAAACACATCTACTAATAAAAAACTTGTTAAAAAGTGTACATGAAGAGCGCACTCACAATGTTTCAAATACGAAATAAAACAACAAGTGAAAAAGTTTTAATCAACATAAATTTGCCTGTACAATTACCATCACAGACCCTTCCGCCTGACCACCGCTAAGTTTATTTTTGGGGTTTGGCGACGCGCTGCAGAATTCAAGCGAAATTTTTTTAAGTGATCACGCAGAAATGACCGCGATGGTACCCCCGATACAAATGCCCATCAAAATATATCGGAAGTTCCGAACTTTCGGAATCGGACACTACGTAAATCTCTGGACTGGAGTATTGAGATGAGTAGGCAATAAGCAATCTAGTCAACGAAAGCAAATCAATTAAGTATTTTATGTAAAAAAGTGGATTCCGACGACCTGCCGCCGTTTAGATTGATTTATTAGACCCAGCTCATCCTCATTAAAAAGTGATGAAACAATTTTACATGGAACTCGTGACATTTTTTATAGTATTTGTCTGAAAAACAATTTTGCGATTTGATGCGGCATTGGATTCCCTAGAGATGAGTGTATGCCTGTCAAAAAACATGTGGTAAAAAAACAACTTACCGCCCACATATCCAACGTACTATCAATATCAGTCATGGCCTTCAGCAGATCATTCACCTTGTCCTTCTTCAAACACTCCATATACACAGAATCCGTGAACGTCTCCTTGTCAACCAGGTTATCATAACAGTACCTGATCACTTCACCCAAGTTACTGTGTTTCATATAAAAAGCTATGTTCGCTGTATGAGACCCATAGTTTGTTAAGTAATACACACATTCTTTGTAAAAGAAGGGGTCAAGTCTTTTAAGCTGATGATCTATCTTTGGTTCGACATGGTTGTTGTTTCTTCGTAAAAGTCCTTGGGCTAAGGTTTTCTTTGGCTGTACGGTGGCGGTCTGGAAGTCGCTGTAGTCTCCTTGTTTGATCTTTTTCACACTGGCTAAAGTGTGCATTATGTTTAAGGCTGGCTCGCTGAGCTGTATCTTCTTTTTGTTGGTGTTCATTGTTGTTAGTTTCTCGTTGGTTGACTGAAAATTAAGTTGAATATTTAGATTTTTGTTTCGTGCCATTACCTTCTAACTGTGTTTTGTTCAAGAAGATAGTTTTTAACCGCATTTCAGAGAAATGTGTGTTTGAGCATGTTTTAGTGAAATATCCAAAGCGGATATTTAGTTGCAACTGTATCAAATGAGATTGTAGAAATTCCTCTTCTTTGTAGAAAACCAACGTGTCTATTAATGGTATTACCTCCTAACTTATTTCAGATTACACCTAGATTATCATAAAATGTTTTTTTTTGTCTTTGACATTTTATTTTATTACTTTTAGGAAAACTTACAGCTTGATACAGTAAAACTTAGAATAGGCAAAAAACGGCCATTTACAAGTTTTCACATATACTAATGTAAGTGAGACTTAGGTAAGGTAAGGTTATGACGACAACTACTAGCGTAAGGTTAACGCGATAGAGCTTATACAATACAAAAAAAAATGGTTTAATTTGTTACAAAAAATCGATCAGCTAAAGTTTTCTTTACCTTTTTAATATTGGTAGCGAACAAATCAAGGTCGACATCCTGAGACATGTAGGAGTTATTGGCACATCGCCGTCGATTTGTAACAGCATTAGGTACAAAATCCTATTCTATTTCTCTTTGTACTTATCTTTACAGAAACTAAGAAATCTTACCTTGATAGTTTCAGCTTTATTCAGCAGCTGTTGGTTAACGGGATAGTTCATATCTTCAAGCATGCTAATAATTTCGTTCAGAAGAGGCGGGTTGGATCGAGGCCGTCCATCCGACTGCACGCTCGACATGGAACTGGTCCGCTCCGAGTACCTCATGCTGTGCAGCCTTCTATTAATAAACTGACTTTCTGAAGCTTCTCTGCCGAACTCACATTCCTCTGTGACCTCGGCACACACGTTTAGCGCGTTCTTAAAGCAATGCGCGAACTTTTCTCGGGCCTGTTTGAAACAGCCCGCCTTTAGGCATGCTTTTCCCCAAGCGGCTAGCACGCTGTTTCTTGGCAGACCTGATTTTGTTGCTATTTCTAATGCTAGTTCCCACTTTTCAGCTTCTAGGAGTGATCTTACTATTTGACCTGGATAAAAGATAGAATATTGAGTTATTTATTGAAACTTAAGAAGGCTTAATTCTTGTGAAGTGGTAATCGATAAGTTAATGTACTACTGAGTGCTGAAAATTCAATTGGATTTCTAAAGATCTAAATTCTATCTGAGACCTCTGTCGCTGCAAGCAGGCGGCAAAGAACAGGTTTGAAGAAACAAAATAAATAATTTTGAAGACCAGCGGAAGCAGCTCTCAATCGTCCACATCTAAAATTGATCTACTCTACGGCTCTGATCATAACCGAAATCGGCAAGGGATTAGATACCTCAGTACTGAATTCCTAACTGCGGTGTATGTAACGTTAGTGAGTATATACTGACTAGGATGCGCGCCATGGTGAGGTACAAGATGCTGCGCCTGGTGAGTGACGAGCGTGGCCATCGCATCAGCGTGCGCCAAGCAGCGCGCCGCGTGCAAGGCTCCCGTCTCGGCCACCACCACGCGGCCTCCAGCATTCCTGTGTAACAATACAACACCATCAACCATTTACACTGACTGGACAAAATATACTCTTTGTATGGTTCTTTCTTCAAAAGACCATCTCAAACAAATCCGCACGGTTCTCGTGTGATTTGACCAATACATACTCGTATTTACTATATGGACTTTAGACTTTAGAAGAGATTTTGACCACTGAGTTTGTTTTGGTGTTTCTTCTCAGAATGGTCAGCTTAAACTAGATGAGGCCTACTCATCTAGTATAAACTGACGAAAAAAAATACGCGTGTAAGTGTTTTTTAAAACCTACTACTAACTATTTGCAAAATAAGTATCATTTACAATCGAAATGATTTGAAAAAGTGTTTAGAGGTATGCGTAACAGTGGCTTCAACCTCCGTTAAAGAGCGAGGATCCTCCAAACAGGCGGGTGTTATGTCTGATACGGGCAACTGTCCAATAGTTGATTTCGGGGTATTGTATAAAATTCTAATCATGGAGCCGATTTTCCTCCATAAGAAACGACCAATTAGTACCGTGCACTAGCTTCTGACGTTTTATAAGTGTCCATGTAGGTTTATGTGAAATGAAACAAGCTTACGAATCTTGCGGGGTCCTGGAGTATAACTCCGCAGCGGCGAGCAGCAACGAACGTCGAGCGCGAACTAGAAGACGTGCGTCACCACCGTGAGACAACTCACGAGCGACCTCGTCACTGCGATCTAAGAGGAACCTGCAAGGAAAAAAACCTTTATTATTATACTCTACTAGCTTTGCCTAGCGACTTTACCCGCGTGACAGTAGAAAATTATCTCAAAGGACATACTCATTCATACATACTCCTGGAATAAACTTGGACATGGTTTACCCATGTACTGAACATCTAAATCTATTCAGCCGTTTGAGCGTGATGAAGTAACAGATATATATACACACACACTCATAATACATGACCATAGTTATAGTATTAACTTCACTAACCTCGGATAATCCAAATTAATAGAATGCATCTTCATAATAGTCAAACACAGCGTCACATTGGGTGTAAACTCGTAACTGAACTCTGTCCTAACCGCATCGTTTCTGTTAGCATTCGTAGACAGGCACCAATCCATGCACGTGACCCCGCTACCGGCCGAATCCGAGTTACTGCTTAACATCATATCGTGTTCAGAATGCGCTTTCTTATTCATCGTTTGTGTGTAACAGTCATCACATACACGGAACTTAACACCGCTAGGATAAGTAGGGACGTGCATCCTATGCCGCGAGCAGGCGTGGCAGACGAGACGGCCGCATCTTCGACAGTGGTGTCTTCGAATGATCATAGAGAACATCGATGTATGACACAGCATACATCGGTCTGTTGAGTAGTCTTCGACCCACTGCTCTTTCCTTGGCACTTGCTCAGGCATTACGAACGGCATGTTGGCTGCTTCGATGTTTATAGAGTCTATCGATTGTAGCAAAGAATCGTCTGAAGGCTTCGGAGGCACTGGACACACGTTTCGCGGATTTTTCATATCTAAAGCCTTTTCGGCATAAAATCTCAGCAAAGCGTCAACAGCATTCCGCGATATAACTAGGCTTTCGATTGATTTTATATTGTAATAGAGATTGTCTCCGCTCGGATCCTTCTTCAGACTCGGTGAGATTTTATTTATGATATTGGCCAAGATGTCTAACTTCGCGTTCATCAAGAACTGCTCAATCATTATTAAAGGACTTTCAATCAGATCCCAAAACAAATGCCGCCAGTTCGGGTCGATTTCGAGCATAATTTGAAGCCCTATCTTGATGTTTTCGAAGGCCTTCCAGTCGAAAGAATTTTCTGTTATGAAGTCGACACAAACTTGGAGTATTTCTACGTTCCGCACTTTGGACATCTCGTCTTGTATAAGGTCCATGGCCTGGGATGTCGGAAGTCGCAGCAGAAGTTGATGGACTAGTTCTGGTGTCGCCTGGTTCGTGTATTCGAACATTTGCCTCAAGAGATTCATTACAATCAAATTCTTCATGTTTTCGGACACTTCGTGTGCGTCTGCCCACTCCAAACATAACTTGAACTAAAAAAGAATATTTCGTTAGTAAAAGTAGGTACACACTAATGACAAAGTTATAACCAACTTGAAATAGTTATATTTTACCTGTTGGCTGTCCATGAGAACTTCTATAACACTCTCAGGGTTTTCAGTTGATCGTTCGTAGATGCTGTACCAGTGATTTGTCCCTAATATTGCAGATATCTGTAAATTATAACGCTAAAATCAGGATACACATAGACACAAAATAATGGAACAAAATTAAGACAGATACCATACCTGATCATACAGTGGTATTTTAACAATCCAATTAGAACATCGCTCGTACAATCCGTCATCTAAAAGGTCTTGGTTTAGAAGGAAACGGAGATAGTCCAAGGCTTCCAAAGCACCGTCAGCAGGCCAAATGCTCAAATTATTTAAAATAAGGTCCACTTTCAACTCAGGGCACTTCAAATACTGGCAATACTTCCAGTTATTGGGAATTTTCGGATTTGTTGCCAGTTTGAAAAGGATCAAGTCCCTCAAATTCGATAAATTCGCACTGCACATTAGTTGCCGTTCAGATAACGAATCGATAATGTTTAAACATTTTAGAATCTTCCCAGACTCAATCAGTTGCGGCATGAACAAGAACAGCTTGTCCAAGTCAACAGTCGTATGCAGGGACGCCAAGTACTTGTTGTTACCGAACAAGTGCTTTGTGCAGTTGAACCGATCCAACTCCATGTAGTTGTTCAAGCATTTTGTACGAGCGTCCATACTTTGTTGTAAGCTATTTTCGTTAGGTGCCGTATGAATTTTCTTTATAATGTGCGCTAAAACCCAGTTGTGAAGAACTACGTATGTAAGGCATTGTGGATCTGGAGAGCGCGGTAACGGAGCGAAGTTCGTGACGGGATCCAAAAACAAGTTTTCTTCGGGATTTTTAAAGTCATACACCACGTGAAGCAGGTTATTAAAGTTAACTTCGCTTGCCTCTTTTGGCGGTCCAGCTAATGTAATAGACGGACAAAAGTTCAGGATGAGTTTCGGTATAAGATTCACGTTGAGCTTCTTACAGATAGGTTCCAAATTGGTTACAGGAATCTCCTTATTATTGATCATGTTGCCGAATATGTCATGTAGCTGCCGTTCGAGCACTGAGAAGTAAGGCTGGTCGGAGCCGCTGTCCACGGAGCGGTTATCTTCTTGTTCCAACTGGGACACCGTCTTACAGTACATGTAACACATCCGTAGGTACGGTATTCTTGCTTTCTTGCTCCCTTGGCGAGACACCTCACAGATATTGCACAAGTCTTTATCAGAAGCAGCGACGACATTCATATAAATCTGATGATATTTCTGCAATAAGTTTGGATCTAGCTCAAAGGACTCATTTGGGGTCACAACATCTATCAAATCTTCACAAGACTGCCTTAATTCTTTTGATAACTGATTTAGTTTACAGAAGTCTTTATGCTTGATAGGAATTCTACAATCCGTTATTAACCCACAAATATTGTCGATAAAATTGAAAGACTTTTCAGTGTTGCCGAAGATTTCGAAAGTTACGCTAGCAATGTCTTCTACGAAGCGTATGTAGTTAGTTTTCTTGACGGCTGCTATATCGGTGCAGCTGCGTACTTCAGCTAGTTTTCTTTCTACAACATTTATAAGGCCATACGTGATTTCCCTGTTGAGACCGCTGCTTAGTAAGATGTCGACAGCATTGATGAAAGGGGCATTTTGATGATTGTATAATTGTAAGTGCGGATGCCGAGCGCTTAACTCTATGATGTCAAAAGAATTTGGGGCCCTATTTGAAGCTAGGAAGCCTTCAACGAGCCCCATAACTTCTGTTGACACGACAGATAAAGCTGATAGTTCTTTGGTTGCGTAGCGAGTGTCATCTCTATAATAAATAATGTTTTTAATTTTAGCTATTAGGTTTCGCAGGTGCTCCGTAAATGTTACTTCCGTAGCTATTTCGGAGTCCGCTAGGTCGAACATCTGAAATGATAGAAAGAACGAATACTTTAGGACAAACAGGAAAATTAAATAAGTATAGGGTAATAAACAAATAATGTTTTGCTGGATTGAAATAAACATTACAGCTACATTTCCGGATGACAGCGATGTGGAGAGAAGTACTTCGACGCCTGATTGTGTTTTGAATTTTTGTATATATGTATGTACAAGTGCATAATTACCTATTTTAGTTGGTGTTTATGTTTCTTAAGTATATTTATAGTCCTTTTCGCGATTGCTATTTATTTACAATCTCAAAATACATCTCACTTATATAATTGTACTTATATAATTTATGATAGCTTTAAGACATTCTTTTTACTCGAGTATAATAAAATCTCATTTTTAAATCAAATCTATAGTTGTCATGACAAATTTCCACAAACAGACGACAGATGTCAAGTACTTGTAAATATTTATTATAAAAGCAATATCTTCTTCAAAAAATATTAATAAATAAATGCAAATGTTTTGGTTCATAACCATATGTGTAAGCAGCGTTATAAATACAAATGGATTCGTCATACAGGATACTTTTAACGTTTTGTTAAAAGATGACGCTGATTATAAGGTGGACCTAATAATTACTGATGATGACCACGAGATGATTCAGGAAAATGAGTCGAAGGAATTTAAGATAGAGAATGAGAAAGAGAAGTTTAAGAAACTGAATGAGTATGGTTCATTATTTTGTTAACCTATATTCGTTTGTCTAGTGGCTGCTATTCAAGTATTATGTATCAACTTTGTCAGCAAAAGTAAAGCCTTTTATCCAGGAGATATGTTGCCATAGAATACTTTTACTACCTTTCATGCTGGCGAAACCGCTTTTTAAAAACTCAAAACCAATATTTCGACATGGCCCCGAGATTTTGAAATAATATACTTAGACTCAACTCACACTGGCTAGTCGAAGCGTCCCGAATAGTCCCGATCCCGACTCCTCAAGTTTTTCGCTAGCATATTCATCTGTATTTTCCCATTATTAAGATATATTTGTTTACTGTAATTTGATTTATATGTTTACTGATAGCTACAACCTGGGGATTTTTAAGTTAAGAGTGAATAGGATACTTCTAGGCAAGCGTGCTCTATTGTCGACCATGAATGGTCATTTTCCGTCAGGTGAGATAGTGATCAAGCGCGAGCATACCAACAGCAAAAAAACAAACATTGAATCGCTCTTTGACGCGAGTCAACGATCAGGGTCGAGTGGGTTCGCGCGTCGGCGTGCTGACTGGTCCAGCCCTGTGATCCAAGGCACGCTGATGCAAGCTTCGGTCGGCGCGTCGCCGCATCGCCACGCGTTGTAGTTTAAAAATAGGACGCAACGCCACGCTTTGCACTGCGCCAGTGTGAGTTGAGCCTAGGTATTTTACGTGTATACTTAAAAAAACTCTTTCAGTTTAGCGAGGGTAAATTATTATTATCACACCCCGAAAATATCAACTAATAAAAACATGAAAGATCCTTACGAGGCGATTTTGCCTATAATAGTGGTGCATGGTAAATCTAACGCTGTTATGACCACTTTTATTGGACGGGTAAGCACCTTCTGTTATGATTAGTTTACTTTAATTATATTTCTAGGCTTCATCAGGAGGCTTAAAGTAACCCAAAGAGCAATGAAAAGGGCTATGCTCGGGGTTTTCTTGCGTGATCGCATCAGAAATGAAGATTTCCGCAGAAGAACCAATGTTACTGACGTAGCCTAAATGATCGCCAATCATAAATGGCAGTGTGGGCAGGGCACATTGCGCGCAGAACAGATGGTCGGTGGGGCCGATAGCTTTTGGAGTGGCGTCTTCGTCCGGAAAACGCAGCGTAGGAAGGTCTCCTACAAGGTTGATCGATGACCTGGTGAGGGTCGGGGGAATACGATGGTTGCGAGACGCATAAGACCGTTCTTTGTAGAGACACTTGGGAGAGGCCTATGTGTAACAGAGGACGTCTTTCGGCTAAAATGATGATGATATTCATATTTGACAATTGACCTCTCCTGATGGTAAATAATGATATTTTGGACTATGGAGCTTCTCTACAAGTAATTTATTTACTCCTAAGTTCAATGCTCCTAGATTCTATAAGTCTATTAAAGAAGTATTAGTTCAGAAATTTTAGCGAAAAGCCGATGTTTGATTTTTTTCATACTTAAACAGATTTCTTTAGTTATTCCAACTGTAACGATCAATTGCTAACAAATGGTGTTTTCAAACAACAAATATGGTACAGGTACAGTCTTTGTAGTTTGTATGCTCAGATGTTAGCGTGGCATCGATGAACACATCTGACAAGTATGCACAGAACTGTTTTTTTTATCTACATAAATATGGTAGGTATACGCACAGCTGAACTTTGTATAACAAACATGTTTTTGTTTATATTTAAATCTAGTTGTTCCTTGTGGTTGTATAGTCATTGCTTGCAGCCCTCCACCTTGCAGGGCATCCCTTCCCTTAGGTTGTTTTTAATATCATGCGGATTTCATCACGCATGCGGAATTACTCCGGAAGCAAAAAGTTTTACAATGCAAAAAACGCGTCCACCATGCGTATTCCACGCATTACAATAATTACTTGTATGAAATGGACATTTGTAGGGGTTACGCGTGCGGAGCAATCCCGCATGCGTGATCAAAACCGCAGAATATGAAAACAACCTTAGTCGAGTGTGCTGTGCCTTAACGTGTGGTTGCTGGTTTTAAAGTTTTGTTAATTTTCCTGGAACCATTAATTTATGTTAGTGTTGCGACGTTCTGTTGCTGCCGGTTATCAGCCAGCGCATCGATTAAGTAAGGACTTAATTTTTCTTTTGCCCCCTTTTCAACACAACCATGCATCATCATGCGCTCCCTATTATCTATCATCAGTTCTTTGGCCTTCATTTCCCGCTCCCATCCCACCTATCAATATTTACATTTATTACAGAAAATCGATACATTTGTTTACACGTATAATTCCAGCTAGGACCTACTACTATCAGAAACAACAAAAGAGTTATAAAAGAAGAAAAGGACGCGTCATACGATTACGATAGTTTACTAAACGAGTACTATGATGAAGCGATGAACGAATCTCGTTCCGAGAATGCGTATCACATACGTAAATCAGGTGAATTGCACGCTCTCTTCGTAATGCCAGTTGGCGCACTGACGAAAGATAATGAAAAAAAAATTGTACTGTTCGTGATTCATTATGACGTGTGGTCCATGTTACCAGCACGGCTCGTTGAAGACGGTTTGAGTCGAGCGTAGTTGACAAAGACTGGCTAAAACTCAAACGCAGTTCTGTTTTTAATAAAAAAAATGAGGTGGAAAATCATCATTTATCTCCACCGGCTCAGGGTGGAGCGAAGAGTGTCAGACTCTTGCTGACTAAATCCACCCGTATTATTCCAATTACACTTTGCGTTTCAAGGTCACAGTAACTCTACTGGCAAATCCCTCAGAGGTTCTAATGCCTTTAGATGATGAGGAATTTTGATCGTGAGGAAACCGGCATGTCCTAAACTCAAAAAATTCTAAGACATGTGAAATTCACCAACCCGCATTGGGCCCGCGTGGTGGATTTTGGCCCATTCCCTCTCCAAGAGAGGAAGCCAGCAACAGTGGGAACATACATAAGGCCGACTATGCTAGATGATGATAGTTTAGAATTTTATTTTTAGTTGTGCCCA
Organism: Mythimna lalbum; assembly: GCA_949319445.1. NCBI lineage: Eukaryota > Metazoa > Arthropoda > Insecta > Lepidoptera > Noctuidae > Mythimna > Mythimna lalbum. The sequence goes on from OX439363.1 coordinate 9,247,041, forward strand.
TTAGGTTGTGGAGTAGTGACGGCGTACCGAAAGACGCAGTGACAGACTGATGATCTGGTGACGTAGGAACCGGTCGGCAGTGAACGTCTTTCGGCCGAAATGATGTCCAGATGTCCAGATGCTTTCTTTGTCCATAATTTCAGATATTGAGTTAACAAATTACGGTATCATTAATTCGCTGAAGAAGATATTTACGATGTCAAGTGGTATTGCTAACTGCACCAAGGTGAGCGGCATAGGGCTGCTGGCGGTGAAGTGCTTGCTAGACGACTACAAGGATCAACGTCAGCCTATGAGAGATCTGATAGCCCGGCTCTGGAGGATCTGCCAAATATGGTTCCTTGTTTACTTGGCTGTTGCTATACCTTTGTGGTGTACCAGAGGTAAATCACGCTTCACACTCATATTATGAAGGCGAAATTTTGCATAATGTATGCATGTTTGTCACGCTTCAATGGCCCGATCACTACCTTGCCACGGTGAGCGGTAGCTAAGCGCGGGGCGGCGAGCGGTACGATCAAAAGTGTGATAATGTTTGAAGCTCGCTACGAGACGCCCGCTCATAGCGTCCTAGCGCTCACTTACTGATGGCGCCCCGTTCGCCGCTAGCCCGAAGTCGTGGCCAGGCCGTAACTGCTGAACGGATTTGCATGGAAATACGGCAAGGGTAGACTAAGTCCTGGAATAGTACATAAGATACTCTTTATCCTGAAAGTATGTTCCCTAGAATAGTACTTTCACGCAGGCGAAACCGAAGCAGATGTTAGTGTTTTATATTTAATTTTCTGAGTGATTTTAGTCTAAACGACTAAAATCGTTGTCGAAAAAAAATTCCCATACCTTTAAACATGTTAGTATTGTAAAAATCAATAACTTTTTAAATAAGTAACCGTAGAGTTTCTTGCCGGTTCATCTTCATAGGAAACGACCAATCGGAACAGTGTACTAGCTACTGACGCGCCTATGTAGGTCAATGTGATATAAAATATTTTAAATTATATTGAACGAGCAGCGGCCAATGTGACCTGATTTTAGCAGTAGTTTAACGTTTAGTAAGGAGGTTGGAGGAGGAAGAGTTTTTATTGCAGGGCAATCATTGTACCGCCTATGTTCTAAAATAGTTGACAGAACTACTAATTTAATGCCTTTGTTTTCCCGAGAAAACTATCAAGTAATTTTTTTTGGATCCCAAATGTGTTTACGTCTAGAAAAATTGGCATAACAGCAATAATCTGGTTTTTATTTAACTGTTAAACTAAAAATACGCGTAAACAAAGTTATCGGCTGTGTGTCGCACACACGAGCGTCGTTGGTCGTATTATTATTAATTAATTGATTGGTTACATTAATGGGTTACATCCGTTACGTAAAAACAGAGGCGTAGCGTGGACTAATTTAGATGTGGGCGAAGGCACATCAGTGAGGCCTATTTCTATACTAATATTATAAAGAGGTAAAATTTGTAAGTTTGTAAGTTTGTATGTAGGGGGTAATCTCTGGAACTAATAATCCAATTCTAAAATTTTTTAACTGTCAGAAAGCTACATTATTCCTGAGTGCTATAGGCTATAAATTGTTTCTAAAGCATGTATATTAACCGAGCTATCACAACTTTTGTCTAGCAAGTCGGAAAAAAATACCTCATAAAACAGAATTATTTGCGTGCGCTGCCTAAACAGTTGCTTAAAATTAAAAACAATGTATGGCTACCTGGTTCGTCTTAATTATTTCTACAAAAAAGTCCGCGATACCATATCTCTATCTTTTATATTTTACCTTTTATACTTCTTTTATTGCATTAAAAATATTTTTTTTTCGGCATACTTACGTTTGGTTGATTATTTGAGCAACAAAATATTAATTCTTATGACAATAAATTATTTCAGTATCACAAGAACATTACACAGATAAGATTTGCCATTTACAGCATATCAATTGGTCATACAGTTTCGTAGATAATATAAAATTACTAAAACGCAAAATACCCCTAGCATAACTTTCATTGTGCAGACGTTTTACCTAATTTTTTTTAATTGTTTTTTTATGGTGGGCAAAAATCATCTTATGACAACCCCCGCCCTTGGGTGGAGCGGGAGATAGTGTCAGACTCTTACTGACTAAAAACTTACCCCGTTCCTTCTAGCCTTCAAATCAGGGCACGAGTTCCCTTCGGATAACCCTGGACCCGGTAGGTTTCGACCCAGCTGGGCCTCTGCTGTTGCTGACAACTTCTTGAGGCGCGCGGGAACAGTGCGCGCCGTCGACGTCTTGGGCTCGGTCCATTACCGGACGATCGAACAGCAAGCTACCCATGGTTCGCCGTCCGCGAGCCCGCGTCTACGGTGGCCGGAAATCGGGATCGGAATCCCGGCGGCGGCGGCGGGGGCACCGTTGCCTGATGCGGTCTGCCTCCTCCTTTTCTAGCATTACTGCTTCGCAGAAGGAGGCGACCGCCTGCCATTCCTCCTCGCTAAGGACCATGGCCTCAACCAGAGCCCGGCGCGAGAGGTCTCCGCCGCCGATCGCCCCCACGAGGGCACGGCGATGGTCTGCCCAGGCAGGGCACACCTCGACTGTGTGCTCCACCGTGTCCTCCGGGCGTTCCGCACAGTGGTGACACTCGGGCGTCTCTTCCGCTTTAATTCGGTGCAGGAACCTTGCCATGTCCGGTGAGGACCTATGTCATGTGGAAGGTAAGGACGCCGTAAGGCCTTTCCAGCCACGCCTCAAAGAGGGGACTTACCGCCATAATTGTGGCGTTCCCAACGTTTTACCTATTTGCCCATAGATGGCGTTCTGCAATTACGTAATTTTTCTGAATCGCGGTGTTAAGACTTTCTGTGGATCTTCTGTCAGTTGCTTATTGGTTTCGGTTGTTTCGTTTGTATGGTTGTTGTTGTTGATAGATACCTCATAATCGAAAATATCGTAATTTCGTTGTACGTTTGTTTTGTATGTTCGTAGTTTCGTACTTCGTTCTATCGTAATAATCGATACGAGTTTTTCGATATTACGATTGTTTTGTTTTGTAAAGGCGGACGGTGTTCGAGTCGCTCTCCCCTTTGTTCATAATTATTTTCAAGTCTGTGCGTAGTTTGTTGAGAGCATGTCTAAAAGGAAATCTCAACTGTCCCGGCAGACATCATAGACAAGAGCCGCTCGAGTACGCCGTACGGAAGATTCTGCCCCTGAAAACGAGCAGCGCCTCTCGAGAAATAGAGAATATATTTCGCAAGCACGCGCTAGAGAATCTAGCTCCGAGCGCTCACAGCGCCTCGCTAGCCAAAATGTGAGGACGTCGCGGGCCCGTGCTCGAGAAACTAGCGCTGAACGTGCGCACCGTCTATCTGAGTTAAGGCAGCATGTCTCTGAGACAAGGGATAGGGAGACTAGCGCTAAGCGCTCGCAGCGGCTTGGTAGGCAAAATGTCATAACATCGCAGGCCCGTGCTCGAGAATCTAGCGCTGAACGTGCGCAGCGTCTATCTCATTTAAGGCAGCATGTCTCTGAAACAAGGGATAGGGAGACTAGCGCTGAGCGCTCGGAGCGACTCGCTAGGCAAAATGCCATAACATCGCAGGCCCGTGCTCAGGAATCTAGCGCTGAACGTGCGCAGCGTCTAATCGAGTGTACCTAATCTTATTTTAAAACAAGAAATTTTCCGCGGACGAAGTCGCAGGCAGAAGCTAGTCTTTCATATATTCGCAAACGAGACAGCGACTGTCGGAACCCAGTGTTCGACCACATCGTCGCTTACCATCAGGTGAAATAGTGGTCAAACGCGAGCCTATCAATTATTATAAAAAAGAAACCAGTTCTTATAGAGCCATCTCTTGTACCGAGGCCTTTTTAAGTGCCGGGCCGCGGGCGAAGGCCCACTTGGCTCACGCCTAGCTACGCTCCTGCCTAAAAATAAGATGTAATGACAGTAGTTATAACATTGCAGCAAGCTGATTCTAGTAGCATGGCCTGATTCAGGCCATGGTCTGGGGCGAGAGAGAACAGGATGCGGTTGCCTCCTTCTTTAATGCTAGCTAAGGACACGGTCGCAGGCATTGTGGAACGGACATTCGCCCCAGCCGCTATAGTCACAGGGAATTTCTAAAAAGGAAACCTGTGGTCATAGAACGTAAAGGGCTACTGCAGACGTGTGTGTAACTTGCCCTTCCGCCCCACCCTAGAGCGGGTAAGTTATTGAATGATATCCTGCTTCAAAAAAAGGGTGGTGATAGGCGATATATATATTTTACGACTACCTTCAAGTTCAAACCAACATCATTGTTTGCTATTATCATATCATTTTTTCTTGTTGATAGTATTGCGCTCACACATATATTAGGGGAAGTTTGAAAGTGGCGCCAGTGATTGAAAAGTTGAAAGGAAATCGTTTGTCTTGGTATGGTCATGTGAAAAGGAGGGACGAAACGCATGTTGCTAAAAAAGTTATGAGTTTACATGTGGATGGACGGCGGGGGAAAGGGAGGCCAAAGAAAAGATGGATGGATTGTGTGAGAAGTGATATGAAAGAAAAGGGAGTTAGTGATAGCGTGACGAGTGACAGGACAGAATGGAAGAAAAAAACGTGTTGCGCCGACCCCAAATAAAACGGGACAAGGGCAGGAAGATGATGATGAGTATTGCGCTCACCGCTATTCGCTATTCCGCTATTATTTTCCACCTGATGGAAAGCGACAATGCGGTCTACGATGGAACGCGCCTAAAAGTAGGTAACCTATTCACTCATTCATTTACTTAAAGATTCCCGGGTCGCATCAGGAAACACAGACCCCCGGCAGGGAATTCCACTCCTTAGCTGTACGAACAATGAATATGTTCCCAACGTTTTGTGCGTATAGGTGGGATGTCCACCATGTGCCTGTCTGCGCTGTTCGCCTAATTGATTTAATAAAATCAAATAAAATATTTTATACGATATTTTCCTCTACTATCGCTATCATTATGAAACTACAGGTCATTCGCCCGTTGATAAAAATACCTTTATACCGTGTTGTTTATGTTAATAAAATACTACTATCATATATCATAAAGTATATAAAAACTAGTTTTTGCTAGTTTACCCGCGTGAAAGTAAGTTTCTCCATACAAATTTTGGTAAATACCACGTTCCTAATCCTAGTAGTTTCAGCTATTTGTTTATTTGTCAGTCAGTCAGTTTCTCCTTTTTTATCTTTTTATACTAGTTTCTGTCAGCGGCTCGGCCCGCGAGAAAGTAGTTTCCATATAGTCTTTGGACTCCCCTTTTCATCTCCTTAGGGGGTGAATTTTAAAAAATCTTCTCTTAGTGCTGCGCTACATCATAAAAAGGAGCCTTGTGCAAAACTCATAGTGCCAGTAGTTTCGACTATGCGTTAGTATATCTGTCAGTTTCTTCTTTTTATAAGTATATAATAAAACTACATAAATATAATACGGTACTGTGTGGCAAGGTCAGAACAGTAGGTAGCTAAATAATCGAAGTAAACATTGGTTTTAAAGTCAAGGACTGTTTTGATTGCTCCGTAGCAGTACTATGCGGAAATTAATGTCAAATATGTATAGCTGAAATAATTATACTGAAAAAATAAATATTTATTGATAACTAGCTACCCGCCCCGGCTTCGCTCGGGTGCAATATTATACATATAAACCTTCCTCTTGAATCACTCTATCTATTAAAAAACATTATTACATTATTACAAAAACCGCATCGAAATCCGTCGCGTAGTTTTAAAGATTTAAGCGTACAAAGGGATATAGGGACAGAAAAAGCGACTTTGTTTTATACTATGTAGTGATAAGCATTGGGCCCGCGTGGGGGATTACGGCCCCTACTTCTCCTTGAGAGAAAGCCTGAGTGCCTGCCGGGGGAATATTAAAAAGCCGATTATGCTTATTCTATTTATAATGACATAAGCATAAAATGAGTATTCTTGTAGATGGATAGAGAAGTCAAAGAAAAGATGAATAGATTGTGTGAGGAGGAATATGAAAGAAAACGTGTTGCGCCGACCCCAAGTAATACGTTTGAATTAAATTTTGTATATATACGCCTCCTAATATTACTGACTGGAAAATCTTCATTCTCATCGACGCAAGGTAAAAGTATAAGACTATATCTTCTGCTAGCGACTTCGCCTGCATGAGAAATGATATATTGCCAATGTCATTCAGTTATAAAGTGGCATTCTACTGGTGATCAAAACGATACACCCTTTTGATTGTTTGTTCATTTTAAATGATTTTAGCTCTTCTCACCTGGAACACAGGATTCACAGTTCAGGAACATAAGACTCATAATTAAAATTTATATTTAAGAATGTATTAATTTATCCTGTAAAGAAATTTGTATAAATATTATTCTTATACAAATCGGCCTCGCCAAATTGTGTGATGCATCATCACGCTGGAGACTAGGGGGCGGAGCAAGAGATTGCAAGATCACAAGGCCACTCATTGGCAGATTATAAATTACGGGAAAACCGAATTACTCTATACTCAATTAACCACTTTTTGCGTTCAATGCCATCCTTATGACTACGGAATAAAAGTCAAAATCAGTTGAATGGACAAAAACAAAGGTTTGTTTAAATGTAGAATGGATTAATGGATTATACTTCCGACTAATATTATGAATGTAAAAGGCGGTGTATGGCAAGAATTAGGACGAAATTTTGCACATTTATAAACCAAGTAACTCATCCAATGGCTTTGCCAGCTCTAGGGTGGAGCGAAAGTTCGTGTCAGACCAAGGCTTGTGGATTAAAATTAGGGTATAGGATACTTTTGAACCCGTACTACGAAGTGGCATAGTTTTCTACTTTCACAAGGTAGAATCTATACTAATACTAGCCGACTCAGCAAATGTTCTACCATATAAATTGTCTAAGAAAATAAAAGGGGTTTGGGGGTAGGTGGATACATAATAACATACGAACTATCTATGCTCAGACCTACCATAGGGCCTATTATGAATATACACAAAAAAAATATCATGAAATTCGGTCCGTTTCGGAGGAGTTCGATAATAACAAACACGAGATTTTTATTAGTATACTAGCTTTGCCCGCGCGGCTTCGCTCCCGCTCTTCCCTACTCCACCCTACTCTACCCTACTCTACCCTACCCTACTCTACCCTACTCTACCCTACACTACCCAAATTTTTTTTTACATAAGAACCTTCTCCTCACAATAACAATCACAACAAAAAAAAAAACAGCCAAATCGGTCAAGCCGTTTTCATGCCAAGTCGTGACAACTGAAAACGGGGGTCATTTTTATATATATAGATTAGAACATTAAAAAACTGTAGAGTTGGTATGGATGAACTTACCGAGTAGCCCAAGTGGGAACTACTGATTCGAGTCGAAAAATTATTTTAGTTTTGGATAGCTCTTGCATCAAGGAAGGTTCGAGGCTATAATATAACATCACGTTACGACCAATAGGAGCGAAGCAGTAAACAAAGACGCGAGTGACAATAGCGTAGCAAGGCAAGGCCTCGCACCTAAGGGGTCTTCACACAAGTGAGGGCTCTTTAAGAAAAAAAAGAACGAGGGTTTTTTTTTATAATTGAAAGGCTCGCGTTTGACCACTATTGAACCTGCTGGTAAGCGACGATGTGATTGAACACCGGGTTCCGTTCCGACAATCGCTGTCTCGTTGTCGAATTTACGAAAGATAAAGACGTTGATGTGCCTTCGCCCACGTCTAAATTAGTCCACGTTACGCCTCTGGCAAGTGAAACCGTAAGGATAATTAGTAACAAGGAGTTAGTAACTTCATGATTACACTAACTGTGTTAGTGTAATCATGAAGTTACTAACATCGATCTTTTTCATGTCTAGGTTGGTGCTGTTGCTGCCTTTGTTGCAAGTTTTTCAAACCTCGGCAGACTATAGAAGAAGCTAAGAGGTACATGGTAGCCTTCCCACCAGGTGTGTTCAGGAACAAGCACGGAGAAATACGATACGAGCCGAGTGAACGAGAGCAACAGTGCTACGAGGAATTTGAGCACTTCATTAAAACTTTGTAGAATGCCATACAATAAAAGTTATTTCAAATACATTTTTTTTTCAAAGGTTTTAGCCCTCCAAATCTAGAGTCAGATTCAGAAAGAACACGAAAATTTCACCAATTTTAAGCAGCAGCAACCCTATTGGCGTAAACTGGGGACAAATCTAGACTTTAGCAAATTAGAGACTACAGAGTAGGTACTTTGTAATAGAGACCGGCGATACTGCAACCACCCTGCGACTAACGAAATAGTTCCAATATGAAGAAGAAACTGCGTGTGTTTTAATAATATTAAAAAATCCATAGATGCGCTTAGCTGTCACCTATTTTTAAAGTGGACTTGCCACGCATACATACATAACGTGTTGGAAACATAATAACTGCGCGTACGCACAATGAATAATATGTTGACGAGTCGAATTCGTTGCCGGAATCTTTTTCTTGATAGGTATATATAGGGTCAGGCTGTTTTACTCGGAATGAAAAATAAGACAGTCTGTATATCGTAACTGTAACGTGTATGTAATAAGCGCTACAAGCAGGACGTGACGCGACGATTCCATTCTGCGCCAGTAGCTATTTTCCATCACGGTTTTGAATGGTTCATCCACCATAGCATTGAGATGGAGGTGGTTGAGGCTTAGATAATAGAATTGAAAAACTTACCTCTAGAATCTGATTGGCTTTAGAGAAGTCGTTGTGGTAAAGAGCGAGCGCGACGAGGCTTGTCGGTTTCGCCAACATTATGGATATGAAGTCAATCCCATTGCCTTTCTTCGACGGATATGCTGGAATAAAAAAAAAAGTTTTATTATTTAGTATCTATCTCCTTATATGAATTGATAATTTGTACTATATTTTGTGATCAATAAGACTCACTTTCGTCTGACACAGTTGATGCAAACATCACTTGTTCCACTTCCTGTTTAGCATTGTTTACGTGCTTTCGCCTTGTCTTAGGTTTTTTTCTGAACACTTTCAAATCCATCTCGCGAGCTTCGTCCTCGCTGCTCTCGTCTACTTCCACATAGTCTAAACACAGTTTCAGCGGCAACGGGCTGGTGTCGGGGGACAGTGTTGACACCAACTGCAGCTTCCATATAGAGTGGTTCACTACTTTCACCAGCTTCTTCAGCCTCAAGAAAATCTCCTGTTCACTGTCAACTTCTACATTTTCCTCCAATTTCTCCAAACATAGTTTCAAAGTATTGAGCACTAGCTGGGTGGTGTATGCATTGCACATAAACCCAGCATTACTGTTGCCACCATTCTTAGAATTCGTTGTTTGTTTCTTTGCATAAAAGTAGGAACAATCTGAATGAGCTCCACAGGGGTAGTCCTGGCTATGTTCATGACAAGAAAAGTAGTCATATCTCAGAAAGAGACAAGAGAAAATATTTTCAATCACTTCTATACAGCTCTGTAGAGGTTGAATTGACAAAACAAGACGTTTTAGTTCATCTAAGGAGGATACAGTGCCCTGACTGCCATCTACACCCTCTGAGGACTTCACTATGGTGTCAATTATCTTAGTTATTGCACAGTAACTGTTATAAGTCATCACATCCCAGTTGGAGCCACCCTTTTCTGGTCCTTTGTTATTAATTTTATTCTTCAAAGTTTTCAACTCTGCTAGAAAGTCATTATTAGTATTTAAAAGTCTCGAAACCTTATACCTATCTACTTTAGAAAGCCTACACACTTGAGATATCACAGCGAGAGCACTCTGTGCCAACACTTGACTAAACATTGAAGTGGTCATTATTTTACAATTGTTTTCCAAACAAAACTTTATAATAGTCAACTCTCTTTTCACTTCAGTTATGTAAAACTGTAGATGGTCATCAGCAGTGGTGTATGTGTCCAAAATAGAAAATATGTTAGTCAGCTGATGAATCAGAGATGTTAAATCAAATGTTTCAGCACTGTTGGTAAGGTCTATTAGCACCATGATGAGAATTTGTTTAGTGAAATTGTTGATTTTGAATGTCACATTCTTCATATCATGCACCTGTTGTCTGTACACCTGGGCAGCTTTCAAGAGCCAGTGGGTTCTGTCTTGGTAACACAGTTCAAGCATGTACTCTGGGGTCAGTTTGAATTCCTTCTGTGGCTCATTCTTTTGCATGAGATCTGAAGTTATGTGCAAAAGCTCTGGTTTCTCATGTGTTATCAGGCTTAACAAGATTTGTTTTCTGTACTGTCTGAAATGTTCATCAGATATTTGCTGCAGTATTTGATTCACAAACTGTGGCAAGTATGTGTCATTCCATCTTACTAATGATATTAATGTGATTAGTCTATCTATAGAGTTAGTCTCAGTCAGCTCATATTTCAAGATGTCTAAATAAAGAACTTGTATCTTGTTAAGGTTAGGGTCATCTTTGAGAGCATTTTGTTGGATGTAGGATAGGATAGTTATTGTTGTCACAGGATTGTTTTTTAGATTTACTTTTATAAACTCTGTTGTTTCATTACTAAATTCTTTACATGGTTTTGATTCTTCAATGTCATAATACAATTGTATGATTTCCTGAGAAAATAAAACGATTAATGTAAAGAGTATATTCCATTGTATATAAATGTGAAATAAACTGATTATTATTGCAACTTACATCATATACTTCTGCAGAAAGTTGGTCAAGAAGTTTTAATATGTACATAAGTTCTTCTTCCTTCATGTTGGAATCTTATTTTTTTTCTTTTTCTGAAACAATCAACAAAAGAATTTAAACAGTTTCTTTGAACAAAAGATTATTTCAAGTTACATATGTTTAGTTTAGAAAATATGATGGAGGCATCCCTGATTTTTTCCCATTCAATTACTGTTCACAGCTCTAAAAGTTAAGTGGCTTAACCACACATAATCCAAGTCAAAACTTCAGTTATGTATTGATAAGCTTGAAAATGTGTAAGAACAATGCATACATGGGATGCAGTTATCTAAGTTGGTATTGATTCTGATTGAGTCCAATAGCAACACAAAGTTCAATAAACTTTATACAACTAAACACTAAATTGGAAGAGCAAATCTTTGGTCACTTGTTGATAAAACAAGCAAAGCAGTACTAGCTTAGGTAGACAGTTGCTTATATAATGACTGATAAACAGCATGAACTACCTTGTCAAGTAAACAAATAATTATGCCATGTTATCTGTACCACTGAACTGCAGGTCATAAGTCATTGACTTGATCAATTTAGCTGTTACTATGAGGTAGAACTATATTACACTCAAACTAGTTGTTATTCACTTTTCACATGTTTTATATTACAGTACCTATGTACTAATATTTATAAATATTTCAAAATATTTTTTAACCCTTCAGATACCGTCAATTAGAGACACAATAGTAAGACAATAGATGCGCGGCCACCGGGTGTCGCTTGGGGATTCATGAATTAAAAAGAGTTAACAATAAAATCTTTTAACTAAATTGACTGGTACTACAAAACATTTCTTACAGAAGCAGAAGACAAAGGCATGTAATGTTATAACAAAACAAAATCTAAGAATGATAAGAGGTATGGTGGGTAAATAATAAATTCCTATCATGCCTAACACAACATTTTCTGTCAAATGTTTAGTCGTTATTTTGTAGCTCTATTTTGATCAAACGATACAATAGAAATAGCTTTTGCTTTTGAGCTGATCGCGTTATGTAAATAAACATAAATAATAAAACATAACAATAACAACAAAACTAACCTTTTGTAAACAGTCATACACGGTTATCCTGGTAAAACCATTATCCAGCCACTAACCAAACGAACTAGTTACTAGAAAATTGTTTGCTAATTGGAAAAAAACTCATAACATTCGGAATTATCTCAATCTCTGAAAATAACACAAAGTGCAGATGATTACAGATGTCAGTTGTCATTTCCTACTTTTATAGAGATGGGCAACAACCAGTTTTAGTCGAATCGAGTACCAATTTTAAAGTACTTCATAAACGATACGAAAATAAAAACCCAAAATGTAAGTGTCAAAGGGACTGGACTGCTGACTGAACTGAAACATAAAGTGTTTATATAAAATTTACAGCTTGAGATGAAGCCAGATCGAGCAGTCAATCATACGCATTTTAAAACTAAAATACCATAGATTTTTAGTTACTACCTGAAGCTGAATCTATGTCAGCACTAATTAACCATTGACAAGTTAATGACAGCTGAATCAATTGACAGTGACAGATATGACATTTCCTGGGCGCAGAAGAGTGCCTATTTTTTGGCGAATTTCGCCGATTATGTTTGTTTCAATTATAATTTGACGAATTCAGTTCTGTAGTTTTGCAGTGAATGAACAATTATTGACATATAAAACAATTTTCTCATTAATTAGTGGAGTATAATACAGCTAATATGAAATTATTGACAAGATGTAATGTTATAAAACATGTCTCGCTTTTATGCCGGCCTAATACTAGTAAACATACTAAACATGACTGTGCTGTCTCGATCCGGGAATATGTAACAGTCATATCCAATACAAGACGAAGGATAATACATCCGTTACCCCTATCTTCTGTGTCATACTTGCAATATTCTGACAACAAGAAATCGTTTCTAACCTTTGAGAAAAAGTCTCAGGCACTGAAGAATGCATTTGAGCACAAGAAAGAACAATTAAAAGACACAGAGCACCGGATTAGGCAAAAAAGTGAAGAGATTGTAAGAGATATAAAGCATCAAAAGGATGTGACTGAACATAAACTGCGAGTAAAGAAAGAGTATCTTATAAAAGACATACTTGAAACTAAAGCAAAGGTGAAAGAAAGGATTGAAGAAGTTGTAGAGGTAAATGTTTATTAAAAGTCTCAAAATTCAATGGGTCAGCTGCCATGATGTCTTTAAATCATCATGAATCCAGTGAGAAAAAGTGATAGTGTAGTATATATCCTATAGAACTCTATAACAATGCAATTGTGATGATTTTAAGACTTCATAGTAAGGCTTCTGGTCTAAGATAGAGCACAAAGATATACTTTATGGTAATCTTAATTACATAGTTATTATTGATTGATGAGATTGTTTATGACAAAGACTTGTTCTTATCCATTTTAGTGTCTTTTAACGTTTTTAAATTATTATTTGACCTCTTTCACTTAAATTTGAGTTACTTTCTGATCTATAATATTATAAAAGAATTCTAACTTTATTGATAAAATAACTTTATTGGTAGATATGAAAATACCCACATATTTTATCACCTAAGTTTATTCAGTCTTACATACCTTTTTTACAAACATTACTGAAGTTTTAATAATTTTAGTCCTGCTATTTTTAAAATGTGTACTCAAACATCATCTAATTGTTTTCAGAAAGAGAAAGTCTTCACAGTGCCAAATATCTTATGTTTCACAAGAATAGCAATGTCTCCCTATCTGGGATACACCATATTCCAAGAGGACTACAATGTTGCACTTGGTTTATTGGTATTTGCTGGTGTTACAGATCTGGTAAGATTTCCATTATTGTATGGGTATAGTTGGCTGATGACACAGCAAATGTATGTACAGTGTGATCAAAATATGTTGACCACTGTGAAGTTAGGTGTCCCAAGCTATGAGCATTTTGCATACTCGAAAAATGTGCAATACACATTTGACATAATTATGATTCTTAACCTTTCGAATAAGTAATAAGAGTCACAATAGAAAGATAATGTGAGTGAACGCCGGCATTCGCTTGGGGTTTAATAAATTAATGAATCAAACAGAATTCCCAAATCCCCAATTATTTGAAGTTCGGTGTGGTCAAGATATTTCGGCAGTACTGTACCTGCTACTATCTCATTTATAAGACCTGTTTGATTCTTTTTGACTAATGACATAAAAATATCTTTATCAAATGTATTATTCATTGATGTATAAAAAAGCCAACAAGCCAAGATACCATCTGGTGTGGAAGTGAGGACTACAGATTTAATAAGGCATCTGTCATTGTTACTTCTATCAATATATTTTTTTGCATTCCTTAATCTGCAACGTGTGTTGGAATGTGAATTCTATATCGTCTCTGCCTTTATAGTCAATCATTATCATTTCAGTTGAGAGACAACTGCTAGACCTAAGCCTCCACTAAGAGTTAACACCATGACCAGCCCTGTACATCTCAAATCTATTGGATTCCTACAACTCTCACCAAGTCATCAGTCCATCTTGTGGGCGACCTATATGGTCCAGATTAAAGATACTGTAAAAGCAATCTTCACACTTGCTGCATCAGTGTTATGAATATTTCTAAACTGCTTTTTCTTATTTTTTCCAGCTTGATGGGTGGATAGCCAGAAACTGGAAGGGTCAGTCAACAAAGATGGGTTCATTCCTAGATCCAATGGCAGACAAGATTCTCGTAGGCACCCTTTTCATATCATTGACTTACCAGAACTTGATACCGTTGTCACTGACACTGCTTATCGTCAGCCGAGATGTTGCATTGGTTGTAGCTGCCTTTGTCATCAGATACATGAGTTTACCACCCCCTGTGAGTAATCTATCTTTATAATATACAAGTTGTAAATTAATATATCAGGTGAGATAACGGTCAAGCCAATTTACCTTTTTTTAAATAAAATAAAGGAAAATAATGTTAAAACAGGCAATCTGCCTTGAGATGACCTCTCATAACAAGATTACCTGTATTTATATGATTGTAATCAAATTAGGACTTGCCAAGGTCCCCTTCTGCTGATTCATACAACTCTTTTAAGTCAAAGTAACCTTTTAATTCTAGTGTATTATTCCAAAGGTTTCTTTTTAATCTTTTGTTTCTAATTTACAGAGAACGCTAAGCCGGTACTTCGACGTGACTCACGCCACTGCTCAGCTGGCTCCAACATTCATCAGTAAAGTCAACACTGCTGTACAGCTTTTACTTGTGAGTTCCTTTCGAATTGAGAACCTTCTCCATTTTAAAGTTGGTTATAAAGCATTTATGAGATTGCATCAGAAAGCTGTTATTATACTTCTGTAGCACCTGAGGTCTATTTCATCAGCTTTTATTTTCTCTATTTGAGAGCAGATATCATGATTATATGGATACTGTGTATAGGCCCTTAGTGTGAAAAACACGGCAACATTTAATAATAGTATTGTATCACAATTCACAGGTGGGCACAACACTAGCATCTCCTGTCTTTGGCTATGTGGATCACCCAGCACTCCAAGCCCTATGTGGAGTGACAGCTGCAACAACGATAATCTCAGCTATCAGTTATCTAGTTAGTAAGGACACATATAAATTTTTAAAAAACAAGTCCTGAAACATGTAATTTTTGTTGAATAATGTATGTATTTTGTTTTTTCTTCAATCAGTTTTGTATTTGTATAGTCTTCCATAAAATTTTAGTTTGTAGCTAAGTGTTAACTAATGATATTTGAAAACTGTAAATAAATTATTATTATAAAAAAAAAAAACATTTTTTAAATTACCTGCCCTTGTAAATTCAATAGACTATTTTATGAGGATATTTAGGTATTGGAAATAAATGCAGTCACTTACAAAAGGAAACAATTTATTTTTTTATTCTATTCATACGAATAAATTGCAGTTAATTTTATGCGAAAAAATCAAAGTTATAAAAAAATATGTAGTAGTAAAATATTAACTAATTTATGCTTATTCTAAGACGAAACAAATTTGAATGTAGAATTCAGGCTAAATGGGATTCTTATGAGATGCATAGTTGTGAAAATGTTTACGACACATAATGATCTTTATTTCACACTTGACTGTTTTATTTTCAGTGTTTCATTTTGTTAGGATTAAAGATCTACAAAAATAATGTTGTGGAATGTTGTATGTTTGGATAATGTAACAAGTTTTAGTAGGGTTAATTTACTTTATCTCATCCACTAAATAATACTTTCAGGCCAAAACATAATGATACAATTCGATTACTATTCAGCAGCATTAGGCTAGCCTAGGCTTTGAGATAGAAATTATTCTAGTTTTAGGTGTCTAGTTTTTTTATGAATATCAAATCATGGACTGAATGGATATGGATGGTGAACATTTAATTTCAAAAAGGCACATACTAATGTCTAAGTTTCAAATACTCATGTTCTTACATGAAATAAATAAACCTAATTGTAAGTCCAATTGTTGCAATTATATTATATTTTAATGACTCATATTTTTTGGTATTTGCTTTTCATGGAACTAACTTAAAGCTGAAAAGCAATATGATTAAGTTAGGTTTGTTTCTATTTTAAGATTGTCATAGCGAAAACAAGCTTTGATTGTTTGGGACTCTAAATTACCTATAAAATTATTGCATTTATAGTAACTTTATTGATCTACATGCATATACAAAGATTTTATAAACGTAAAAATGTAACTGTAACCAATTTCAAAAGATCAAAGACTAGAGGAACATTAACTATTAGTCCTGCAAATTCTGATAGTTTTAACAGCTAATGAGCTAATACTAATTAATCATAAACAATATTGAGTTATTTTTTAAATTATAATATTTTAAGCACGCTTATAGCTTTAAATACCTATGTTTTATACATAAAAGAAAATTTCAAAATTAAATATGGCAGCTAGGGTTTAGATAGAAGAAACTAACAAAGTAGTTACCATAAAGTAATGATATCCTGGCCTTAGTCCTTTGTGACAGAAGTCAGAGACACACCAGACTGTAACCATATCTTTGGATAAGTTTACATTATGAATATGAACCTTATGATAATATTATGTTCTCAGAAATTCATTATAAATGGTATAAAAGCATGGTCCAATACTAATAGGCTGTACACTGGGGTTCATTACTTTTATGACAATTATATGAGCACATAACATGCACTAAACATTGTCAGGCTTCAAATAAAAACGAAATTAAAAGAGAAAAACAAATTCACTGTTCAAATGTCACAAGGTAGTAAAATCTTATAATATAAAAATTGTACAAAATAAAAACAGATAAAGTGATTGCACAGTACATTTAAAATTATTATTACACTACATACTGTTACTACATATAAAAATAATAATAATAATAATTTCTGATATTGGTAACAGTACTAGCTTCATTTAAGTAAGTTCACAATGTTTTGTGTAATAATATTATTACACTAATATATTATTATAGTCAACTGCATACAAATACAAAATGCATGTTAGTTATCTAAATGAAAGTTGAATGAGTATAAGTATCATGATTAGAATACTATTAACCGACCTTATTGATCAACTCGTCACAGATAGCTGTGAGTTCCTCATTATCTTTAATCTTCTGGGCCAATGATTCCTGCAAGGAAGACGCATGCACCTCGCTCTTCTTAAGCATAGCATTTAATTTAAGAATCTCAGCTTGATGTGTTTTCTTCACAGAATCAAGTTCTGCGTTAGCCTTGTTGAGCTGCTGCATGGCATGCTGCCGCAAGGTCTCGTACCTTGCTTCTAATTTCTGAATAGCATCATTATTATCTTCAACTGTTCTCTTTAACATTTCCTCATTGCTTTTGTATCCTTGAATGATAACTTTACACCTCTCATACTTGGTGTGAACATCATTGAAAGCATGCTCCATAGATGCAAGATGGGCTGCAGCTTCATCACGTTCTCTGACCAGAGTGGATCTTTCATCAGTCCATCTCTTCCCTTCCGCTTCACGTTCTCCAATAAGAGAAGATATAGTGCGTTCATATTCCTCCATGACCACACTCATTTGTTTATTATTTCGTACTTTTTCAGCGACACGCTGAGAGAGAGCTTTTTCTTTGTCTGCATATTCTTCATTTTGTTCAGATAACTTTTTGATTTTAGTTTCACATTCTTCTAATCTTTCTCGTAACTCATGGTTGATGTCTCTAAGGTTCTGTGCTTCTTCCTCCTGAGCTGTGAGGAGCTCTTTGACAGCACGCAGCTGTTCCATAGTGTGCGGGTCCATGTCTGAAGACCGGGTGATCACTGGCGGGGGAGGTGGGATGTTGGCTCCCAGACTCAATAACCGGTCTATAGTGGCTATTGCTGGGGAGACAGTATTTGCTTTCACAGGGGTTACCTTAGCTGCTGATGCCTGCTGACTTCTGTTGACAGCAGGTGTAACAACTTGCGTAGGCTTCTCAGTGGGACCACTTATGTTTGGTTGCACAGATAATTGCTGCATTGAGTTCACTATATTCTGCTCTGTACCTGACATGGTACTACACACTGGTTTCACTATAACCGAACTATTTTCCTTTTATTTATAATGTTCACATGGTCTCACCTGAAAGTACGTAAACATTAATAAGACAGACTGCAATATCACTTAGCACCATAAGTGCCACCGTTCAAGACAAACTGGTTTGCGCAATATCATTATCTTAATTAGATTAATAAAACATAATCTTTCTTAATACGCTTATGTCTATTCCGCTAGACTTGAAAATATACACGAGAATGTTAAAATATGTGTAATGATCAACATCCCACGCAAGGTGCAATGAATAGGAACAATAAAGTTAAAATTTAAGTTGCTTGCATACGATAACCTACCGCAATATTCTTGAGCCTCGGAGCACCAAGACAAATCAAATAACAGGAAAATTTTATACAGAATTATAAGAGAATTGAGTAACGAAATAGATTTTTATAAACATCACTTCACACTCCAGGAAAATAACGATGAACGATGATCACAGCGATGACATCAGTCATATACGCCACAGATGCGTTATTACCTTTTTCTCTATGAAATCACTACTCCTCGTAATGACAACAGGATAGCATAGTAATATTTCAACAAGAACGAGCGAGACCACACGATTTGAGAAATGCTAAATATGGAAATGGAATGACGAAAATGCATTTCCATTTTTTACTTTTTTGACATTTGATTAGGGATGTGCAAACATTTTTTAGACATGTATGAAACGTTTTCGGTTTTTATAACTTAAATCTTTTTATAAATAAAGCAACAAAAAAAGTTATGCATTTGTTTTTGTTTGCAATAGTTGTTTTTTCCTAAATAATTTCTCTCACATTACTTGATAAATGTGAACTAATAGAGAACTCAATGATAGTTTCGTAAATTGCATAATTTAGTATGACACGTGCATACATCGATATAATTATGTTACCTTATTACGCAAATTAAGCAAAAGTTGTTCTACAGTTTAAATAAAAATATAGAAGTTACAGAAAGAGTAGCTCAGTTATTACGCTTTAGAAAAGCGTGATCTAACGCTTGAAGGAGGCCTATGACCAGTCGTAGATAGAAGTTTTTCGACTGAATTTTTAATTTGAGCTTTACATACGAATTCATTGCTACAATGCAACAATGCAGGTAAATGATACCTACAGACGCTTTTCAAAACACCTTTGCTCTTCCAATAATTACGTTTTACTAGTTCTACTCCGATAGGATATTCAATAAAAACCACACTAAAGTAGCTTACGGGACTCTAGGATAGTGGGTTTCTAATGATGAACCATTTTGAGTACTTACTTAGCTAATCGGTGACACTACCCGAGCAGACCTCCTACAAACAATCAATTTGTACTTATTATTTACAGTTTAGATTGGATAGATAAATGAAAACAACTTCAATTACTGAAACAAGTATTTATTTTCTAAATAGTCCTAAATAAGAATATTTAAACACCAACAATATATTTATCTGTTTTGTACATTTCATACGCAAATTCTTCATCATGAGTTGGGTCAAACTCCAAACCTGAAATCATAAAAACATAAAAAATATTAAGTAAGTACCTATATTAAATGGTAGGTATGTCGAACTACTTACTAACTAGTACTTGGTGTAACATTGAGAAGTTTGGAAGGTGACCTACTTCTTGTGGCTAACTTATTTTACATGCTTTTATTTTTTTTTATGAGGTGAAGCATAGCGTATTCGTACAGTCAACGATCGTAAATCACCCAACTATATAATGCGGGTGCATTGCCAGCTTCAGAATTTTCATTATGATCTGAACAACTGCCCGCGTCTTTTTCCGCTCCTATTGGTCATAGCGTGATGTTATTTAACCTATCGCCTTCGTTCGATAAACGGACTATACAACTTCCTGAGATTAGCGCATTCCACCAAATTAACAAAGTCTTTAGTCTTATAATATTACTATAGATAGACTAGCAGCAGCTGTTATCCGCGACTTTGTCTTGTCAGACTCGTAAAAATGCACAATGTCCAAAAAAAAGAAAACAACAAAGTCCAAGCAGTTTTTTAGCGTGGAGCCCTAATTCCTTTTTTGAATCTGTCAATGAAAGCCCCGTCAAAATCGGGCTAGCCGTTTCGGAGATTAAACCGACAAACAGATGAAGACAGACCAAAATGTAAAAAAAATGCATTGTTGTTAAAAAAAATGTTTTGATATTACAAACAGATACAATACTTCAATTTATGTTTTTATGTACCTATAGATAGTATAAGATTGAGACATTGGTGACAATTGGCAACAAATATTACTTTTATGCAACAGCAGTTTTTCTTAGGTCCTGTCCTAGGGCGACTGAACATTTGGGACAGTCAGTCTCAGCAATATTTTTGAGTAGTCAGCAACAGTCAGCAGAGCATAGCACTAAGCGATACAGCTCTTACGAGACTTGGTTTTATTATTATACTAGCTGAGTCAGCAAACGTTATTCTGCCATAATATAAGAAATCGAACCTAAGTATAAATCGAAACAAACTACATAATACTAAAATCACAATTGAACAATGGGGTGTGGAAGCAGGAGGGTGAAAAATACTTTACGACCTATTGCCATACTTATCAGATACGCAAAAAAAGTCATTAAAATCGGTCGAGCTGTTGCAAGGAAATGCGACCAAAAACACCGTTACATAATATATCCCCTAAATCTATCTCCTTTCTTTCAGTCCATCCAAAGGTTGTCTGTAAGAGATCGCCATGTGCGATAAGACCGCCCATTGTAGTTTTTTCTTTAAATGTTTGTCCTATATATTTGTTTATGTGGTGTACAATAAAGAATGTAATAAATAAATATATTTATATATTAGACTAGCAACGCACCATTGTTACTAGCGACGCACCGTTGTTACAAATCTATGAAATTACATGACTAAAACATGCACACCTAAACCTTTCTCGCGAATCTTCATGTCTGTTCTTTGGTGAACTGCATGAAAATCTGATCAGTATTTTTTGAGTTTATCGCGTTCATGGTCTCTGTTTTATAATATTTAAGAATATGGATGGTTAAAATTAAAAATCTTTTTCTTCAATTCTACCTTTCTAGTAGGTAGTAATCGGTGGCAGGTACTCAATGACCTTGGATCAAAACTGCTAGTCCAGCTTTGCTTCTATAGCTGAAGTCTACAAACCTTGACTATCTCTAGGATATAATACAATCAATCCATTCTTACCAACGTATTCAACTTCTAAATCAAATCGGCCGTTAATCTTATCAGCGCACGTGATACCGAAGTGCGTTACTCTGTCAAATCTCATCCTATTTTGTCTGTCTTGAAGGCGTCCTTTTGATCCCAGTACGAATTTTGAGAACGGTATCTGAAAACGTAGAAATAGAAAATATTTTTGTGAAATTCACCGTTATTTCTTGCTTTAGCTCAAGAGAAAACCGTTTTGTATAATATTCCACAGTGTTGCAGCGTAGTTTAGGCCTTGGTGGCAGTAGTGTAGGCAGGCGCGGGAAAAGCGGCCCCTCGCTCATGGTCTCGCGCAAACCTGGGCTTCAAGAATGAGGGCTTTTTATAATTGATAGGTGCGCGTTTGACCACTATTTCACTTGATCGTAAGCGACGATGTGGTCGAACACGGGTTACGACAGTCACTGTCTTGTTCTTGAATTTATGAAAGTTTTTCTTTCACAAATCTCTAAGGTCTGGCTGTTGCGCCTTCACCCACGTCTAAATTATTCCACGCTACGCCTCTGCTATGTAGCGACTTTATAATTACTCATTAATATCATTATTCCATTCCTAATGCATTCACAACACATTGCGAGTTGTTACGAGTACTTAATTATACAATAGGTACCTTGGCAATCTGCCAGTAGGGTCCACCTCTAGTGTATAGTACATAGTGGTATATATCGTTCCACGTGATGTCATAGTATCCTTCACAGGAGATGTTCAGGAGATAGGATCTGCCATCACCCCGGATTTTGAGGACTAGAGTGTTGTAGAGATGCCAATCGAATGTTGTAGGCCGCTTAAATGATTTCTGAAAAATTACAAAGCGATAAACGTTATAGAACACATATTGAAAAGTTGAAAGGGAATCGTTTGTCTTGGAATGGCCATGTGAAGAGGAGGGATGAAAGTGATGAAACGCATGTTACTAAAACAGTTATGAGTAATACATGCGAATAGATGGAGAGGGAGAGGAAGGCTAAAGGAAAGATGGATGGATTATGTGAGGACTGATATCAAAAAAGGAGATTCAGTGACAGCGTGATGGCTGATAGGAAAGAATTAATGTAAAAAAAAATGGGTTGCCCCTATCCCAAGTGTAATATCTCCCTAAAATGGGAGAAACAAAAGATGATGTTAGTAATTGGATACTGAGTGCCTAGTATGAGTTAGTTTGACGTTAACGACACGTTTATGACGTTCGGCGCTCCGATTGGCCCGCTCCGAGATATTAACCAATCAGAGAGCTAAACGCGCTAAACGTTTCGATTGCGTTTACGTAAAAACAACTAGCATATTAGTAAGAATATTACACAGATCTCGTCGTAACGTGGATACTCGCGATAACTTGATGTGAAAATAAATTATGTCTTATTTGAGGATCAGAAATTCGAATGATGTTGTTTTGGACTCGTGGAAAGCGATAAGTACTTTATAGTAATTTAGGCGACAATCGGATAGTAGAACCTCAAGCTCGAAAGTTAGCAGGTTTCATCCAAGGTTTATAGAGCGGATATTATAGCGGAAATACACCGCGCAACGCTCCGCATTTACACTGCAGTAGGTACCTACTCCGACCATGTCTACGATTGACGGAAGTGTATTCACCTGTATAACCGTGCCTCTATGGCATAATAATACCGCATTGCAGGATGCATGCAGGTGCGGGACTTAATTCGCTTTCTACAATTCCAATTTAGGTTGGTAGGGCAAAAGTGAAGTAGGCTATATAGTAGGCAATTTGATAGGCTCGCGTTTAGCTACTATTACCCGACTTAATGTAAATCGCTGATGCAATTCACGATAATGCACGCCTTTGGTTTTTTAAATTTTTTACCAAGTTCGGTAAATCCAAAAGGAAGAGATTCGTTTTTAGCCGTATCCATACTAATATTATAAAAGGGAAAGTGTGTGTCTGTTTGTCAGTCTTTCACGGCAAAATGGAGCGATGATTTGACGTGATTTTTTAAGTGGTGGAGTGATAGTTGAAGGGATGGAGGTTGACACAGGCTACTTTTTATCTCTTTCTTACCCCCCCCCCCACTTACCCCGAATTTAATGCGAGCGAAGCCGCGGGCAAATGCTAGTTAGTTTGTGAATAGGTACTACCAGCGCTCCACTCTATGTTGGCAGTTCTGAATATTACCAATTTTTTTTTCAGTTCGGTTTTAACTTTTATACAAAATTAAGTAAGACTCACTCTTATCCTCTTAGACCTCATCCCGCAATAGCCTGCCTTTTTGATCCGCCCATCTTTCGGCACCCTGACGTCAAGGTACCCATGGAACCGCGCACGGCCAGCGCTGCTCATCTCTAGGCTACACGTGCTGAACCCCTCATTATGGTCACTATCGGCGGTCGTCACGAATTTTTCCAGGGTACTGGGTTCATCGAAGCACCAGATTAGGTCCGTTTCACCTGGAATCATTTGAAAAGCTGTTAAACAATTTTTTTTTTAAACTTTGCACCACCTAGGTATTGGTCCTGTAACGCGAATTCATTCTCAAACATGTAAACTCAAATAAACACTATGAACTTAGAACAAAGTACTTAGGCCTTAGAAATATTTGTCACAATTATGGCAGTTCGTCCCCCCCTCTTTGAGGCGTGGCTGGAAAAGACCTCACGGCGTCCTCACCTTCCGCATGACGCAAGTTCTCACCGGAAATGGTCAATACGGGAGGTTCCTGCACCAGATTCGTGCGGCAGTGACGCCCGAGTGCCACCATTGTGTGGACCGTCCAGAGGACACGGTGGAACATACGGTAGAGGTGTGTGTGTCCCGCCTGGGCAGAGCACCACCATGTCCTAGTGAGGGTGCTCGGCCCCTGGTACAGGCCATGGTCCGCAGCGAGGAGTGGCAGGCGGTTGCCTCCTTCTGCGAAGCAGTAATGCTAGCAAAGAAGGGGCCCGCCACGCGCAAGGCAATGGTCCGCGCGCCCCAGCCGATTCCGATTTCCGGCCGGAAACCACCGGTGGCCATCATAGGCGTGGGCTTGTGAACGGCGAGCAATGGGTAGCTCGCCGTCCGATTGTTGTCGAACACAAGTCGTCGACGGCGCGTAGTGTTCCCCGCACGCCTCAAGTTGTCAGCAAAACCATAGGGCAGCAGGGTCGAAACCTACTGGGGACATGGGTGTTGCGAAAGAGATCCCCAGGGCCCTAGAACAATGTCAATAAAGGAGCAAGAGTGAGTTTTAAGTCCGTAAAAGTCTGACAATTTCTCCCGTTCCTCCTAAGAGCAGATGTCATTAGATGATTTTCCTATCTAGAAAAAAAAAAAACTATATCCCCAAAAATAAAATAAGATTTACAAACATACATACCTACCTATAAAAATTAAAAAAACTCGCGTATTTAGAATTTCAATGAGGAGTTCGAATTGAACAGTTTCATAGTAACCAAAGATATAATATTATTATATTCCATTAAAACCAAAGATATAATATACAAATGTTTTATTAGATATTTAAGTACAAATGGACATCTTGAACTGATAGAGAACACAAAAGTAAAAAGAAATAATTACGACTTATTCTTGTTTATTACTACACAAGTATTTACCACAAACAAATGCATGGGTTTTTACCAACACCCTTAAAATTAAAATAACAATTCTAAAGATTATCTTGTCTTGATTATAAGGATGTTTACTGGAAAGAGTAATTTGCAATTTGAGTTCTAAAATGCAGAAACAAAGCAGGGTTGCAAGAGAGAAATGGACACATCCACTGTAAATAATTTTTTTAAGTCTAGGCCTAATAGGGTCCAGCAGGAACAAATCCAGTTTACCATCAACCATGCTGTATTTACTTATAAAGTTATACTCTGTCAATAATAATAATAATGAATACATAATTATTCTGACAAAACATCCAGTAATACATGTAACTATATAATCCTATTGGTTAGTAAGTAGGTTACCTATTAAAGTTTAGTTATAGCACATAACATTATGTTACGAGGGTTGGAAAAGCATTTCTATCAATAATATTTTCATGATTTTATATTTTGCTCCATTCCTCAGTTTTATAGTTTTTTGTGCCTTTAACATTAGGTACTTGAAGTAACTAGTAAGTCTTACCTGCTCAAACAACGTTTTGTTACTAATAGCTGCTAGAAATATTTTATCACATTGGGAACATTTTATAATTATATTAATTTATGTATGTAACAACTTTATTAAATAATAATACACACACTAGTAGTGTAAAATTTTGATGAACCAAATATATTTTATTATTATTACAAGGTTTGACACGTTCATTGCCAAAGACCCGTCAGCCGGGTCAAACAACAACTGAAAAATCTAAGTATTCTCAGCATACTAGATTTGGACTCACTTATCAGGTACAGGGTATGGACACAAGACATACTGTTGCCTTGTGTTCATACCCTCCACCACACACACCTCATATAACAACTCAGAAGGCAGATTGTGGGCACATAAACAAATTATTGTATGTTTTTGGCCTGAAAGTGTCAAAGGCTATCACATAATTATAAATTTATGATACATAGGTTAGATGGTCAGAAAGCTTGAATTTTATAGAAATATCTTGCTAACATTGTGTCAAAAATACAGTACAGTATTCATTGTATCAAAGTTTTAAAGTCAGAAACTAATACTGTTGTCATAAAAATAGTGTAATAATAGAAACATAATCTCAAATTTTAAACATACAAATGTCATAAAAAGTTTAAACTAAACACTAATAAATAATATTATTAAAACTAAAAATTTATCATAAAAAGTTGAGATTCATCACAGTGAGAAGTCAGCTAAGAAAAGAAGCCCTTTAACATTAAAAAAAAGCATGAAATTGAGAGAAAGCACCAACTGTTAAAAATTATGTTTAGCATCAATGCACTTCACTAATTAGCTGATCGTATAACCTCATAAGTTCCTCGTTGTCTCTAGTTTTTTGGACCAGAGACTCTTGCAGTGAAGCAATGGTAATTTCATGCTTCTTAACAGTAGCATTTAATTTTGTTACTTCAATATTATAGTTTTTCTTGAGGTTCTCCAATGTTTCATTAGCTTTAGAAAGTGCATCTGAAGTCACTTGTTTAAGGTTCCCGTATAACTCCTCATACTTCTTGACGGCGGCCTCATACTCAGCCAGTTTTTGTTCATAAACTTTCTCTCTATCTTTTGTTTCCAGTATTACACTCTTGCATTTTTCATACTTGGTGAGAAGATCATTGAAAGAACTCTCCATGTTACTCAGATGGTTCAAAGCTTGGTCTCTTTCGGTAGTGACCTTCTCCAACGTCTCCTGGTGCACTATTTTGTCATGTTGGTACTCTTCTATTAGTGAAGATATAGTCTTCTCATATTCCTCCATGACAATGCTCATTTGTTTATTGCTAATAATTTTGTCACTGACTTGCTGCTGTAATTTTTCTTCTCTCTGAAGAGAGTTATCTCTTTCATTAGTCAATTTCTTAACTTTTGATTCCAAATCTTCTGTGACTCTATTGTACTTGTGTTCCATATCTTGTAGTGTACTCTTTAGCTCTCTGTTTTGTTGTCTAAGCTGTAACACCTCTTGTTCCTGCTTCTGAAGAATAACTCGAAGGGTATGAAGGTGGTCAACATCTTGTGAAGTAAAGTTGTGGTGGTATCGAGGACTTCTTGGAGCTGCAGTTGGTGGAGTGCTACCTGATATACATATGAGTCTTTCAGTGGCTACCCCCCGAGACGGAGTGAGAATAGCAGAGACACTGCGCATCAAGCCTGGTGTCCTAGTATGTGACACAACTGATTTCGGATTTCCACTACTAACAACAGGTGGTACTACCTGCATGGGTTTGTCTCTGCTCATGGAGGGCATAGCGCCTGTGGACTGTGAATGTTTCGGTGCGACTATATTAGTTTCAGCAAAAGTTGATACTGTACTGCCAGTTTCATAACCGACATCACACTCTGACGAGTCAACTTCCGAATCGGTATGAATGGAGATTACATCTTCTAGCTTTTGACGTGCGTATAGTGGATCGAATTTTACAAATAAACTTTCTTTGCCTCGATCTATATGGTTATGATGGCGGTTCGATTCGGCACATTTGACAAGGTAATCTAAACTTGTTGCATCAATAAACATGTCGTCTGACACTGGTACCTCTTTCATAGTTACATCACAGATGCTATCAAAGTCTGATCCGGTGAGAAGATCACTGGTCTCGTTCCTCTGCTCCGACAGATCATTATATCGTCTCGGTGACATCGCCATAAGATCATCCACTGATGAAACTGGTGTTATAAAACTGTCTTCTGATGCTGTTGTACTTGCTGCAGCAGACAACATATCGTCATCAATTTCAACACTATTAGCGTCTGCAGCGCGGCTCAGAAAGTTTTGGAATCTCTTGTAAATTGTTTTTATGCCTCTATCAGGAGATACAAAAGAAGAATCACTCAATATTACGTTTGAAAACATTCGCCCTTTCTGATTCTTGGAGACTGATTTATATAATTTAAACACAGCGACCGATAGTTACAGATCAGTCCTTGGAATACTAATAATAAAACTTGTGGAAGGATCAACAAAAACAAAATAGAAAGAAGGAAATTATTCTTGGCTCAACGACTTCAACGGTTATTTAAGTTTTGAATGTACCTGACACAGACTATATATTTTGACAGCATTGCCACCATACGGAAAAATCGACTAAGACTATAATCGACTACATAAACAAGCATTACTATAGCAAATAAAACAATACAAAATTGAATAGGAATTGGAGTTTTTATTTTGCGTGTAATTTATTGTGCTTCCAATCCCGGATTAGCACAATGCCACATTCACAATATGACATATTGATGCAAAATGCTATTATTAAAGCAAAATTACACATTTTCAAAACAGCATATTAAAAAATATATTGTGCTCGCAGTCTCAATTTGGACATATAAATGCGAAAATGGCATTTTGCGAAAAGGCATTTTGCGAAAATAGTACTTTGCTAATGGATAAGTCATGATGTTTTATTTTGCGAAAATCGAATGTGTCATTATCGCATAATGATAATGACACATTCGATTTTCGCAAAATGTGGCATTGTGCGCCTAATCCAAAAAAATCTAGCATGCAGATTATTTAAAAATATGGGGCATTGCGATGTTCAGACAAAGGCAGTGGCGCTCATGTCACAGTGACTGAATTATAAATTAGGTAGGTATTTATAATTTTATATCGGGTGTATTTTATATTACAATTTCCTGCCCCGCGCACTCACCTACGTCTAGTGTCTATCTGAGCAACGCATTATTGGAATGGTAATAATTATGCAGTAGACATCTATCAAAAGTTTAGTAGGGATTTGATCATACTTATGATAAGCGACGTGAATGCGGCACGAAAAGGCTTTGTGGTAAATGAGTGGGAAGTTAAGATTGAGTAGAAGAAAATCAATTTGGTAGAGTATGTAACAAAAAAGAGTAGAAAAACAATCTGGCGAAATGGGGCTTCCTCGACCCATTTCTAACACAGTGCCAGTGTGGAACTTCTCCACAAGGCATGCGCCACTTGCTATGCGCCACTTGCTATGCTGCCGATCCTGCGTAACCACCTGTTCAGGATCTATACGAGGCCAACAACAGAGCTGTATAGGTTGCCAAATATTGGTTAGAAAAAGTATAGTGTAAGAGCATCGACACGAAAAGAAGAAAACATTTTTTCAAAAATACTGTAACATTAACAATGATGATACGATATACGAAGGGATATTGTTTTTTTGAAGTGGGAAACTATCCAACTACTTATTCCGCGGGTGGAGCAGGAGGACTTGTCAGACTTTTATTAACTAAAAAACACATCTATTTTCCTGCAATTACATTTTGCGTTCTAGAACCACGACTATCCTTTTCATACATTTTCCCATCGCCCTAGTAGGCATCGGCCCTGCTGGGCGCCTACGGCTTGCTGACATATCTGTTCAGGCTGAAACGCGCGTGAAACACTATGCACCTTCGGGGACTCGGTCCTTATAGAACGTGTGAACGTGTGCATTGCTCGTCGTACAGTTTCTAACGCACGGGGCGTCTCCTTTAGCGGCGGCTGGGGCGTGAGGACATCAGAACATACGTTCCCTCATTCTTGCAGCCGCCTCTATCGCTAGTCTTACTGCGTCGCAGATGGTTGCGACCGCATCCCATTCCCTCTTGCTTCGGACACCACCACCCATCGCCTCTACTAGGACACAGCGGTACTCCGCCAAAGCGGGTACACTTTCACAGTATGGTTCACCATGTTCTCTGGGCTGGTACGAAAGGAGTGATATTGAAATTTACTGACACAAATAATTGAAATAAAGGCAAAAATTTCAGTAGAAAAAGGATTCGTTTTGATGAATTACGATTTTGATATGGAGTAACCTTACACTACACCCCAAGGAAGAACATAGGCTACTTTTTATCTGGCATCCACTTCGTTCGTAATACCCGGCATTTTTAGATATAGATTTGTGGGTATTAATATGGAATACAAAACGTGTCCTTGTGGTGGCGATCGGCGGCAGCGATCAGTAGTCTTGGTAAAGGCCATGGTCCAGACGTGGAGTTGCAGGCGGTCGCCTCCTTATGCGTAGCAGTAATGCTAGCAAAGGAGGAGGCCGACCGCATGGGGCAACGGCGCTCACGCAGTCACGTCCCAACCACCGCCGGAATTCTGATTTAGATTTCTGGCCACCGCAGGCGCGGGCTTGCGGTTGGTATGCAATGGGTATCTTGCTGTCCGACCGTCCGGTAACCGTCTGGATCGAGCCCAAATCGTCGGCAGCGCGCACTGTTCCCGCGCGCCTCAAGGAGTTGTCAGCAACCGTATTACCCAGCAGGGTCGAAGTCTACTGGCACCAAGGGTCTGAAAAGAAGGCTCGGCCTTGGTATAAAATGCAACGAAGGAACGGGGTGGATTTTTTAGTCAGTAAAAGTCTGACACTATCTCCTGCTCTCCTGGGGGATGTCATCTGGATGATTTTTACTCACCGAAAAATAAAAAAATAAGAACACTAACCTAATATCAATTATAAGGGAAAATTTTGTAAATGGATTTTGAAACTTTTAACCCTAACTAAGTGAGCTGAAATTTAGAATCTAAAATCAAGAATTAAAATCAAATTAATATACATATTACGAGTATAAGAAAATTTG
The DNA here is from genome assembly GCA_949319445.1 of Mythimna lalbum. NCBI lineage: Eukaryota > Metazoa > Arthropoda > Insecta > Lepidoptera > Noctuidae > Mythimna > Mythimna lalbum. The sequence continues at coordinate 9,277,566 of OX439363.1, forward strand.
TTTGATAAAATAGCCCAGAACCACAAAGCCTAAGGCACTAAGTCCGCCTTTGTAAAGTGTTTATAAATAAAAAAGTTTTAATAAAACTTAACTAAAAAAATTTGTAACTTACCTGGTCTAGCAATAAGTAGAGGGTCTGTTTCAATTAAATCTTTCACTTCCTGTTTAAAAAGTTTCAACTCATGCTTCAGCTCCTGGAAACCCTTCTTTAAGTGTTCTAAATTTGAAACCTTGTGTTTTGTATCATAACCACCTTTTCTATGACTTTCATGAAACAGCCAGCGCTGTGACCCAATTATAATAGGTTTCGAATAGTTAAAATTATTTGTTTTGATTATAGCTCTGCTTACGGCTGGGTACTGGCTGTTATTTCTTAATAGATTTATGAAAGTGTTGATTTTACACAATGCCATAATGTAATATTTAACGTAGTCTATCAATTCTAATATATTATCACATAACTATGTTATGAAATCAAAATTTATTTATTTTAGTTATATTGTATAACCTCTAATTTTAATTTTTAATCAAAATAGTATTTTCAGGTTCATCAGCTGTTTGACAGCTAGTGTTGTTATCAAATGACTATAGACTAGTACAGACAAAACATTAAATAAATCGACTAACTATTCTTACACAATTGTTATATTCTAATTAGACTAGAGAAATTAGATTAGACTTTTAGAAATGTAAATAATTTAGAATCGAATATTTCATTGGTTTCCATTAATCTCACAATATAAAAATCAATCTAACATTGAAATAATAAGAAAATAATAGTCAGAAAGTTATTACTTTAGCGTTATTTTTTTGATTTTACTGTAATTAGAGTTACTCAAGTTTTTTTTTTAAGTAAATTGTTTGTGTGAATAAATATTGTAGTCCTAATTGAAAAAAGAATAATTATTTATACTGATTCGACTAATTTCACTGTTTACACCGCTTGACATTGACACCTGTCTGGTGTGTTGTCAATGTCACGTTAAATCGGCGACCGGCTGACTGAGCTGCTGCTGTGTTCGGTGACTTGGCGAGATCACTTTCACTTTATAAATTCTTTAGAATTTTCAGGGACGTCGGTCTCGTAACGTGGTCCGCCCGTCGTGGCATGGTATTTATTTAATTTATGACGAATTAGAAGTGCGCGTTTCATTATCAAAGAGCCACGTACACAAATAGATTTATTTTACGTAAACAGCGAGGATTTTCTCGCCATAAGCATGTGCAAATAATTTTTGTTTTCTAAAGTACCAAAGTATAGTGAAAATGGGTATGGAGAAATATAACAATGTGGTAAGTTTCTGTCAGTATGTTCTTAAAAAAAAGTGTAATCCGATAGCATGCTGATGAAGCTAAGTATATGTTAATGCTAAATAGCTTTTACACTTAAATAATCTCTGTTGACTGGTCGTCAAAATCACTAGGCTCCCTGTGGTTTATCAACATTTATGAGGTCAAAAATTGTACCCTAAGACGACCCACTGACCTACCATCCAGATCCCTTCATTCATCAAGCTATCAATATTTTTATAGTAGGAATAGTTTATTATAGATACTCTCTTTTAGTATTTTTTAAGAATTATATAATGTATATTATATGCATTATTTTGGTTGTTGCTTTGGGTAAACTGTGTTGGCTACCGATTCACCACTGGGAACCACCAAGATTAAATAAATCTTAAAGTCTTTATATGTGTCTATTTGCATATCTACGTTAGGTGAAATGGCAAAAGAAAATATATGAGGGGACCAAAAATTCTGAGGCAAGTATTATGAGATCCACTTGTCTGTACTTAACCAATATTGTAGATAATGGCCTAGTTCCTCTCACAAAAGGCCTATGTCCCAATGATGGAAACATTATGTTATGCAGATTATTATGTTTATGATAACAAGGGATACCCCTTTTGTTAATAACATGTATATAATAAATCCTAATAATAAAGCACTTTAATTACCTATTAAGATAAGAAACATAATTGATAAGATAATGTTACGCCGATAAAATTTCAACACGTCATATCTCCGACAAATTAAAGAGTAGCAACGAATAATTAAAACGCATTACTGTTCGAAAGCTCTAGAACCAAAGTACCTACCTAGCCTGGCAAGATCTGGAACATTCCGTCTTAAGTACTTGTTGTACCTAGTATTTAGTAGGTATGTAATCTGTAGGTATCCGTAGGTGGATAAGGGAAATGGTACTTTCCGACATTCACAATAGAGTCGAAATTCGCGTGAGTGACTCGCGAAGGACAAAGCAATAAAATTTATTTATGGCCCCGCGATGCGACTCTATTGTTCTGGAACTATCCTGAGACGTCAGTATCTAGAATTTTCTTTGCTCCGCGTATAAATACGAGCCCCCGAACGGAAGTGAGTCAGTTCTGATTTCGACTGCGATCAAGAGCGATCTACCTAAGTGTGCGAAGTGATTTTATCTAACGACCGAGGCGATAGTATAACGGAACTCTAGTGCTAACTGTGATTTGGATTATTGTTGACTGGACTAATTATTTATTGTTTGTGGTAAATAAAGTTCTTTATTGGTAAATCGGCATTTAATTACCTACGTACGTAACAATAAAAACAAAAAATCCATTTCATTTTCTCGGTAATATCATATCTATGATCGATATTAGTACTTATCTTTATCTATCAAATCAGTGACAACAATATTTGCTAGATCACTTAACTGATTATTTTAGTTACTGTATAGCTAAGCAATTGTAACTGAAAACCCATAATTATGACAACATAATCCCAGTGTCACTGTCACTTATGCAAAAATGCAACTTTTCAGAAGAAGAAAAATATAATATTTCAAGGTTTGGATAACATGAATAGCTAATAACCCTTTACATTATATTTTTAGATATCTATACAACACAAACAGCTTAAAAAACTCATATCTATTATTTACTCAAAAATTAACACTCACAATTGTGAGTTTCAGTTACAATTTCATTACTTACGAACTTGAGGGCACTTTATTTAAAGTAAAATTTACTTGTTTCAGCTCAAGTGTAAAGGGATTACTTAACATTAAAAAAAGTTACTCTAACACTATTTATATTTATGTAAAACATTGCAATTTTTGCATACATGACAGTTTTGTATGATATTATTATATAATTAAAAAATATTGCAATTACTCAAAAATATTTGATCTGTAACTATACAAACAAACTCTCATTCATCTTTATATGAATTTCAAGTAATATCAATGCTATATTATGAATTACCACTACTACTATTTTCCTGTTTTAATCTATAACCTTATCAGCATTATAATATCCCTCTTTGTATAATTATATTTTATGTTAAATTTCGCAAGTTTGGCATTGAATAATATGAATGGTGTATAATGAAAAAAAAATTAAAAACTATCAAAACAGGCTTCTAAATTCCCTACTTAAAATAATAATCTTTAAAAATTCTCGTGAAAATGCAGCTACATCTATCACTTCCAATTGAGTGTTTTATATCTTGAACTAAGTCTGACACTATTATTTGCAGCCAAAAGTTCTAAAGTTCCACTACAGCATCATAATTTGATATTATAATGGAACATTGGCAGGACTCCATAACCAATTACAAAGTTCTATCCATAATTATTTATGGAAAGTACCTAATTGTACTTTTTCATAATATTTGGTGAGCAATAAATTATAATTTAGTCAAATTATTATTTGGTCACCGACATACCGAGCATAAAATGCGTACAGTTCTCGTATTCTCGATCTTGCTGCTACCATTGCTACGCGAAAGCTACTCTAACTTCTTACTACTCAGTTAAAACTTTTCTTTGTCAAAATATCATCATCTTCCTGCCTTTGTCCTTTTCTATTTGGGTCGGCGCAATACGCTTTTTTCTTCCATTCTGCCCAATAATTAAAATGTACCTTTAGTTAATTAATGGTTTTTTTTCCTAGGACGGCAAACCGTCCGAGTACCTCTTCCCTCCGGAGATACTGAAGCGACTAGACTTCGACAAAAGCCCGGCGACTTTCAAGCCTAAGATCAGCGCGTCAAGCCCCGGCGAAGACTGGATGGTCGTGAGGCCGCTACAGCGCTCAGACTATGATAAGGGCTTCCTGCAACTGCTGGGACAGCTAACCAGTGTCGGCAATGTTACGCGGAAGCAGTTTGATGGTAAGTGGTGATAACTAGGCCTTTATACAGCTGAATTTTTGAATGTCAAACGTCTGATATGGTGCGGTCTCGTGTATCGGTAAAGTGGTTCAAAATGTGACCTTAATTGCGTTTGCACAGAGCTTAAAATTAGAACCAGGATGATCCTAATTTAAAGCATAATAATACAACATTGATCCTGAACCAATAGCGCGGTTTCCCACTACGTTTAATCCGAATTCGAATTCTATTTAATTTGGAAATTCGACATTCAACTAAACAGCCCATCCTTCAAGTATCTAGTACTATAGCTACTTCTTGTTACGGACCGACATTTCTGGAATTCGGATGGAATGAAGTGTGTTAACGCTCTTCGAATCTTACATTACACTTCTCTACCTTCACTATTTGCGCCCCTGAAAATGTAGACTAAAAATTTTCAAGGCAAAAGAAATAGCATTGCTCCAATTATCGTAATCTGCATCAAAATATTATTACACGTAATTACCTAGCATGACCAATGTAACAATGCAAGAACTACGCAATCAATCTTTAAAAAGTCGTTACTCCAACTTACTTGAATAGGTACGCAACACCTCTTAAATGCCACCGAGTGTGTATTTATTACGATATAGTGTTAATTATTTGCAATGTTGACATGAGAGGTACAACATTCACAGAATGCTGTTTCAAATTGCCCTCAGGGCCTCAACATTGGAAACATGGTACCTCAGTGGTAAAGGCCCGGCTTTTAAGTTTACGTCTTGGTTTCAAACCCAGCCAGGCACTTTAATTTGTGTAATTTATTTCACTATGGTGAAGGAACACATCGTCAGGAATGTGGCATGTTCTAGATTTAAAAATTCGAAGACATGTTACATCTACCAATCCGCTCGGGGCCCGCGTAGTGGATTATGCGTCATTCCCTCTCCTAGAACAGAAAAGAAGAACTGTCTACACAGCTGGACAATGTGTAGAATCATTGAAACAGGTGCGCTTTCAGTAAAATGCAGCTGAAACTGTTGTTGTAGCACCTATAAACCTATTGACTACCACAGCTAAGCTTGCCGAGAAGGCTGACTCGATACATTTGCTGTAAAATCCTGCAAAAGTATTAGTATGAGAGAACAAAGTGGCTATATATCGTATCAAAAACCAAATACTTTCCTACCTTGACACTGGCTAAATGCAGAAACCGTGCGAATCTAAAAGAAAAAAAAGGTACGACATTGAAAGTTCAAAAGCACCTGAATGAATTTGTTTATTGTCGTTCTGAAAAACTATTTGATAAAAATCTTTATTGTTAGTGTCGTAACAGAGTCGACACAAGAGATGTAATAAAATTCGTTTTCAATACCGATTACCGATGTCCTAGTAAACTGGTTACATTATTATGCGAATCTTATTGGCATTTCGTATGCGACCTTGGCGAAACCGGCGTAATGATAATGACCTTTCTACATGCCTTGAGTTCCTGATCTTTACTTCCAACGTTGACAATATATGCGAATATGGCACCTCTGTTTGGGTTGATTAGGCTTACTTTTCCATTGGTGTTCATAACCTTATTTAAATTAATAATGTCGTTAATGTCATACGTAGTTTTATTATAGAGTATTGGAACAGGTGTAATAAAAATACTTATATGAAATAGAAAGGACAATATGAAAATATCAAAACAGAGTAGAAAATAACTTTGTTAGGGCGACTGAAAGACAGGCTCAACAATTACCTTTCTGTTCCACTCTTGGGCAAAGGCGCAGAATAAAGCTAGAACTACATTGCGTACACGTGTGCCACACACGCCGATCTAGGCGTACCGGTCTCTATACATTTTACGTATATATGGAAGCTAGACTTGTAGAGCTACACTTGATCTACGCCGCGCGACATCGTTCTACGTACAAATCAGGCGTGTTACACGTGTGCGTCGGTCTAATGTAGTTCTAGCTATAGCAATAAAGACCTCCCCTCTTCAAACTTTCACGGGCCCTCGCTTTATCTTACGATTACCTAGGTATCGGCTTTAATAAACAGTGATTTCAATTTAAAAAAAAATATTCTATTAGGGTATTTTTCTGCATGCGGAGCAATTCCGCATGCGTGATGAAGTCAGCACGATATTGAAAACACCCTTATATCGCTTCTTTTGCGGCATCATCGATTTAACTTTATGTTATGATCGAGACCGAATTTATTAGGGAATCTAGATTCTTTAGGTAAACCAAACTTGGTAGTATTTAAACGACAACTCATTGTTTCAGAGAGGTTCACTAAGATGAAGCAGTCTGGCGGATACTACGTCACAGTCATAGAAGACACACGCATATCCAAGCTGATCGGAGCGGCCACGCTTACCATCGAACAGAAGTTCATACATAACTGCTCTGTGGTACGTCTTTATAGACTTTGTTGCCTAAGAATATGGCTTATAGTCCTGTGCTTGTGTAGCTGGAAAAATCACATTTATAACATCTAGCGAAAGTAATCAGAAATAATGTTTACGCCTAAAGACAATTTTTTTAGACGATTCTTTGACTTTGCAATAGAATTCTAAGACCTGTCCACGGCCGCGTAGCTTCATAGACGCGTATTCGTCATTATACGCTTGGTGTACGCCTGCGTGAAGCTTACATACAAAACTATGAAATTCTGTCGACGAAACTGCAACGTCGTGCCGTCGTAGACGTTCGTGGACAGTAAACCTAAATATAACCGGTTCACACCAGATTTAAACACCTTTACTACATGTGACATAATGTCTAAACAAGTTATTTGAATGATTTGGATTCTGTTCTTGTGGAAACAAGATTTTTCATAGTATCGTAAGTAAACTTAAGAATTACATCTTTTTTCAGCGTGGTCGTTTAGAGGATGTGGTGGTCAATGACACTTACAGAGGAAAGCAGTTGGGGAAATTGTAAGTATTCGTCATTAGAAAAATCTTCTTCTTCCTGCCCTTATCCCATTTTATTTGGGGTCGGCACAACACGTTTTTTTCTTCTATTCTGTCCTATCACCCTTCTTACTACCACTAACTCCCTTTTCTTTCATATCACTCCTCACACAATCCATCCATCTTTTCTTTGGTCTCTCTCTCTATCCATCTACATGCATACATCAACATCATCCTTATAAAAAAATATTTTACTAAAACAAAATGATAAGTCACTTCACTACTCGCCAAGTCCACTAAGGGCGTATGTACCTACACGCTAACCAATTTCACTGTTTTCGCGGTAGATAGGACCAATTTATCATGACTGTTCACGATAAGAATTTTATCAGTTCTAGGCACGATTTAAAATTAGAACTACACTCCTCCTCGAGTCGTATTCTTCATTACTGAGCGTCGTGAAGTTCCCGCTGGATTAGCTTCTTGTTAATGGTATCTCGCCATCTGTGACGGTTCTTAGCGTCATGAAGTGCGACGTGCAATTAGGTGTCCAGTGTGGAGCGGACCTGATACACTAAATCTATGAAAAATGTATGAACTACACTAAATCAATACAAATGTCTATCACGCCTGATATGTACGTAGAACGACGTCGCGTGGCGTGTATCAGGTGTAGCTCTACAAGTCTATGTTTCCATATAAAATGTATGGAGACCGACGCGCCCAGATCGACGTGTGTGTCACACGTGTGCGCAGTGTAGTTCTAGCATTATCGTGGCACCCCCCTCCCCCCTACTGCATCATACCAACTTCTCGCGTCGTTTCTAGCGTAGACAAGATTTCTATATGAAAAAAAAAATCGCAGCCTGTACACGGATCTTGTGTAGAAACGATACGAATTCTTGCATAGACCCGGCGACTTTTCTTAACGTGTACAAGCGGTCTAAGACTTCCGCCTGCATTCTAAGTCGTTTGAAATAAACTTCCTGGATTCTAATCGAAAAAAAAAACATTGATAGGTAAATGACAAAAAATAGTAAGCTATAGATAGTCAATATGATTACAGTCGAGTGTTTTTAGGGCCAAATGAAATGTCCTCAAAGGGACTGAACAGCTCTACTTTTTATAAGATGTCGAAGAATGAGGTCATTCTGATTAATTTCAAATGTCATTTCCAGAATCGTCGTGACAGTTTCCCTACTCGCCCAAGAGCTGGGCTGCTACAAAATGTCTCTGGACTGCAAAGACAAACTGATCAAGTTCTACGAGACCCTGGGCTATAAGCTTGAACCCGGAAACTCTAACGCCATGAATATGCGGTATGTCACTACATATTTATAAATAAATATATAATTTATGCTTAGAGGTTGATTTAATGCAGGTTTTTTTCGAGTTCACGTCTCAATGTTGTCATGTCAGGTAAAGCAAGATTAAGATTGAATTAATGTCAAAGTTCGTGAAGGTATAAAATGTTAAAACGAGATAGTACGAAATATTAGTGTCATATTTGCACGTTTTTTGACCACGGCTGCTGCCATATTTATGTAAATAACTTCGCCAGCGTGATAGTAGAAAAATATGCCAAGGGAATATACACTCGGGATAAAAAGTTCCCTATGTGTTAGGACATGGCCTACTCGTGTACTAAATTTCGTCCCAATCCATTCAGTATTTTATGCGTGAAAGAGTTAACACACATCCATGGTACAAATTTTCGCATTTAGAAACTAGTAGGATAATTTATCTTATTTTTAAATCAATTCTTTCGTCGTAGGTTCGAGGACCCCTCTTGACAATTAGCCGCTGGGACGTCCGACCTGCGCTCTAAACTGTAAGTACGCACAAGAGGCCGAGCAGACATCACGGCATTTCCAGCCAGCACTCATCATTCCATCTCTATGTACGGAAATTGCATCACCGAGTATTTGAAAATAGAACGTACAGCCGGTTTCTGAAAGACTTACTGTGATTGGTTGATGCCAATGACAACAGATAGTAAATTTTTAGAGATAGTCCCGTTTTGAAAATGGAATTGTTTTTTTTTTTTTAATTCTATGGCATGGCTTTTTGGCCTTTGTGTCATAATTTGGAATTTGTTCATTCAGAAGCTGGAGGTTAAATAATATTTGCGGTTTTGTTTCATCATTATAATTCGGTGAACCAAGGTTGTGCATTTTGTTGTCTTTCAATGTACTAGGTACTAAAAACTTTGTTTAAACAGATTCGTTCATTTGTGGGCGCGGCGCTGCTGTGTGTTTAAGAGAAATATATATAGCATTTACTGATTTTAAAAAATCAGCAAAACGCGTTGCGCACGCAAATAATTTAAGCCCTGTTTTCTGAATGCCCTTTGCCTTTCCATGCATCTGGACAAGCAGGATTAGGCGTCTAGAAAACGGGGAATGAATCTACATATAAACACAATTTTGTATTGTTTTTATTTTATTTATAATGACTTATTGTTTGCAGTTATAAAAGCACTCGTTTTCACTTGCATCACGCTTTCTGATCAAAGGCTCAACTCAGAAAAAAAAGAAGCACAGATAATATTTTTGACATTTAATAATAAATCATATCTTCAGGCTTTAAAGTTCAAAATTGTGTGAACATCGTCACGTCATCGATCGACTTGTGAGAACACAAGCTGATTTACATTTTAGGGCTCTGAAAATAAGGTTTATTTTTTCTTGACTTGAGCCTATTGGATCTTGTTGTGGTTTCTGTTTGGTCGTTCGTGTGATTACGGTCGCAGGGTCAATTCTTCTATCCATCAAAAGATGAGGTCAACACACCTGACCTCTTCATTTGATGGGGTGACCAATTGATTATGGATATCCTAGCACATAATGTAGACGTAGTTTTTATCCTTTAAAGTGCGCATGTAAAGATCTTGTTTTATATATTTTATTGGAGTAGCTTTCATGCTTAGATTGTGTTGCTTTTTATTTGTATTAATAGAAGAGCTAAATAACGATTGTTTTTATTATGTTGCCATTTAGTTTTTACGCTAGATTATAAGGGTGCGTTTTCACTGACGCGGAGTGAAGAGGAGCGGGCCGTGAATTGGCCAATCACAATGGTCTAAATTTTTATTTCGCATCAGTGGAAACAGTGTAAGCGGACTTTTAAATAAAACAAATGAACAAGCGGCTTCGAGCTGGACAGATCGGAGTCGGGTAGTTAACGAGAGTTAAATCCACTCACACAAGCCACTTTTAGGGTCGTACCCAAAGGGTAAAAATGGGACCCTATTATTAAGACTGCATTGTCCGCCTGTACAGAAAGCACCAAGCTGTATCTCATGAACCATGATAGCTAGATAGTTAAAATTATCACAGATAATGTATTTGTTGCCACTACAGCTAGAAATACTAAAAACAGAATAAAATAAATAGTATAAATAAAAAGTTGTATCGATAGTCGCACTACGCTACAATTGCAAAGGATGTTGCGAGTGACAGCTGTCAGGTTCTCGAATCTTAAAGATGCATGTTTTCGTCCTGTTGTCATGCCGGATTTTTATTCCTCTCTCCGCCCAGCTCCGCTTTAGTGCAAACGCACCCTAATTTAGTACACCTAGTCAGTTGTGCTAACAGTGTTACTAAACTAATAACAGGCTAAGTTTTCATTGTTGTTATTATTATATTTGTTTTTAAAGCTTTGAAAGTACTTAAACATATGTAAGCATATTATGAGATTACTATTTTTGTAACTAACTTTTTGTGTTATAATTTTGCATTATTAAACCATTATTGCTTTATTTTATAGTTTTATTTCATCAAATTATATTGTAGGTTGTATTCTATTGGGATTTTAATACAGAAAATAAAAACAAAATTGGTCATTTTACATGTTTTATTTACAGAAGTGTAAATTTAGTGGATATAATAAGAATTTCGTTTGCCACACATTCCATACAATGGCAATTTTTATTTAGACAAGACTGTTTTCTTTTCTACCCACACTTGCTATGTAGCCTCAGAAGCAAACATTTTTACTAAACTCATCTCAATATATTTTAAATTAGCTGCTCGCAGCGACTTCGCCCACGTGATAGCAGAAAATTGGAACATACTTTCGGGATAAAAAGTATCCTATGTCCTATTCCGGGACATGGTCTATCCGTGTACCAAGTTTCATCGAAATCGGTTTTGCCATTTAGGCGTGAAGACGAACAAACACTCACTTTCGCTTTTAGAATATTAGTAAAGATATCTATATTTTAACCAGCAAAATAAATCTGGTCTAAGAATATGTCCCTAAATCTATCAACATGTATTCTGTGTCATTCGCATTATATGTTTATATGTTTTGGTTGGTTTACGGACTTAATGCCTTAGGCATTTTCTACCAGTCGACCTTAGGGTGGTGCAGAAATAAAACATGGTAGGTGCAACATAAAGACAAACAAACTAATAAAAAACTAAAACTAAAATAAATATATAATACTCGTAATATAAATATTTTTTTTATAAATAAATACTTACTTACAAATAAACAAAATTATAATGAGAAACAAATCCACCAAATCACAGCTGTGATGATTCTGTCAATTTCTTGCGAATGTGTTCACGTGATTATGCTGTGATCTATAAGAAATGAAGTTTATCGCAAGTTATTTCAGCAAGTATGGATTCATATTAAAATTATTCGAATAACAAAAAACCGCATGCATTTCGGTTCATACGTTTATGAACTATGGTGCCAGACAGACACATATGTACCTATAGCTGTTAAACTTATACCAGCTCTCTTTTTGCGTTGAGGATTAAAACAGCTTTGAAGCCTAATAAAATAAAATATTGAAGGTGAGATTGTTAGTATAATTATGTACCATCAAAGACACTTCCGCCTGACCACTGCTAAGTTCATTTTGGTTTGCACTCGAAACGAAAACTAGAGGATATGGTTTGGCACCGCGGCGCAGGATACCAGCGAAATTTTTTTTTAAATGATTAGGGAGAAATGACTGCGGTGGGTGGTACAATAGATTAGGATAAAAAACCATTTCATAGGATTGTAATCATACGGGATTGGATTGAAAAGGGTATTTAAAAAGATAGTGTTAGACTCGGTGAAAGATTGACTGTATTACACTTGACAAAATACACAAATAAGTACAATTTAGAATGCAATATACAATACATACAAATCAATAGACCGGTTCAGTTTGATACTTCGTGTTATATACATAATATTTATAATATACTTTTACTTTTAATAATACATATAAAATAGCGTAAACTATTCATACGAGCAGTGTCGGAATGTTCGTGTACTTGAAATTGTACGGAGTCGTGAGATTCTGAGAGTCTGTTGCATTATATTGGGTTGTTTGTAAAACACTAACAACCTTGCAGGATTGTATTACTGACATCATAAATAACAACTTTTGTTCTATGACTTTTTATAAAACAATACATTTACTCAAAAACAAACCTTCAAGATTTAGTTGTCCTATACACATTTGAACTCTATATTTTGCTATACCTATCTACTTCTGTATGATGCGACACAAGCGCATCAAGCTTCCCCGCCGCCCGATCCCCACTCCCTTCCGCTATTGTACTATCGCTTGCTTCGCATAGACTTCGTAATATTTAGAACTTTCAATTTAAAATTTTTATTTTTGTATGACGATCTAGTAAACGAACATATGATACATTTTTAAAGTCATAGAACAATTAGCTGTTCTTTATGATGTTAGTACCATAGTACTGAGAGGTTGCCAGAGTTTTACAAATAACCCTGTATTTTATGTAAAGTTCTGCATTATTCTATGGAGATTAGTGATGAATGTAATGTGTCTGTCTACTATGCGATGCAAATAAGAATAGGATTTATTTAGCGCCATGTTGTGGCGTCTATCAAATCGATTCAGGTGGGTAAGCAAAACAAAATACCTATTTTTTTTATTTTTCATTATTATGAACGAAAAAGTTCTTCAATTCTGCGCATTGCTGCATTACTGTGTGAACTGTCTGAGTAGAGGCGAATGAAAGGTGAATTGTTGCCATCAACGAAAATAAGAAGAAAACAGTTTTTCATTGAAACTAATTAGGTGTTAAATAACTTATAAACAATAACTTTTTTCTTCACTTTGATTTTTGACTAAGACTCGGGTTAAACAAAGTTATTGATACACGAATTAGGTTTTCTTTGCAAACCGTACTTTTCAACTAACATTTGACAGATAGAGGTCATTGACGTTCCTATTCTTATTCGAAACGCATTCTACTAACTTTATTAATTTCCTGTAAGAGCCTTTTCACACTCAGTTCACTGGGTGCCTGGGGTATTACGTAAATGAGTAAGTATGCAAGCTGTCACGCTTATCGGCTACCAGCAACAAACTACCCGGTCAGCTCGAGTACCCAGCACCGTAACGTGTGAAACAGCACTTATTGTAGCTACCAATTTCAAGTACCGGGCTAATAAATCGCACACTCACCATACAAGCACTTACATCAAATTGACACCCTCATTTGCCGATTGCACAAATCCCATACCACAGGAAAAAAAGCATTTTTATATTCTGTACATTTATTTAAATATCATACGCATAGTTACAAGCTAGAGGAAAACATGGCATTCGATTATGTATCATCGACTTTTTTATAGTGACGTGCATATCGATAATAACTAGGGATGTCACCGAAATATTAATAAACTATCGATTTAATCACGTGACTATATAAAAGTAGTAAAATTCAATATCATATCTCGATATAATTTAAAAAAATCACCATTTCAGGTTAAAAATCGTCATTCGGCGTTACGATAGTCTCGCTACGTACAATTTGAAAATATTACTTTATGCCTTATTGGCGTCTAGTCTCACTTGAGCGCTCTATATTTGGTGCATATCAATTTACAATACTTGTTCCCTAATGTCGACCAATCAGAACACTATGATGACGTCACACAATCAATTTAATGGAATTACTTTTGTTTTATAAGGCTGTGCCCACACCTAGCGATCTACGGGCGGTTCATATATCTGTTAATTATATACCAGTATTGAGTTTTATGAATAAAATATAATATTAGTATATATTTCTTTAGCGTGTGCGTTAGAGTGAAGTATATACAATAAACGTCATAAGCCAGAAGTGGGGGTCGTTGCGGTGAACTTGAGAAGAAACAAATATGAATAACCATTTATTTTGAAAAGTTTAATGTTTGTGATATAGAGGCGTATATATTACATCTCAATCGTCATAGCAGTTCTTTTGTATCGTTATAAAAACTGATTCATAGTTTATCGCTAAATGTAGTACAATAATAAAAAACGGTATTTTATCAGAAATTTGTAGAGGCATATAGCTTTTATTATATTCAGTAATCTGTTGTATATATATGAATAATACAATTTGAATGGATGTAAAATTGTAACTATGATGTATTTAAAATAAATAACGCAAAACTTATTCTAGAAAATGCTGTTTAAACAAAATCCATTTCTTTATTATATTGCTATAGGAAAATAATATCTAATAGACGAATTAGGAGGAGTTTGCATCAATTTAGTTTAGCTTCAGCGTCAACTTTACTCCAGATTTTTCTTTCCACCATTGCCTGTTACTTGGTGATATAATTTATGAAAAGTATAATATTGCTAAGTATAACAACATTTAAAATGTATGCTAGGAATGTCTGAAGTGGGGAAGGCAACTGGTCAGCCAATGGAAAGCTCGCACAGGGTAATCAGGCCGACATTTAATTTTCAAAAGTGCCAGAATAAAGCTCTTATAGTACTGGCAATATCCAACCCAAGGACCGACGAACCGCTATAGTTATTTAAATATATCTTTATCTCTAAGCCGCAGTACAGTCCGAATACATACTTTTGTGTTGCCATCCCTATTCCAAGACATAGGTCCACAAAAACAAAGACTAGTCAAATGCCATAGTGTCACTGGTCTAGAGCCTAGAAAAACGCCAACTCCCCAACTAAACACTTAATAAGACGACGTTCAAAAAAGTATTTTTGAATAAGTTCCAATTTAAAAAAGATTATTTGGAATATCGTTAACCGTGTGTCTTGTGTCCATCGCTCGGGGGCACTAGAAGGGCGGCGGCGCGGTAGTGATCTTGGCGCCCAGCTTCATGGGCCCCTGGCCCCGAGCTGAACGGCGAGCTTCCATCTCTCTCTGCCTCTGAAGTTTTCTTTCCTCTCTCTTTCTTCGCATCTCGTCCATTTTTGAGGCGTTGTTTTCTGTGAAACGAAGATGGCGTTTATAAAAAATGGTTTCTTGTAATATATTTTTTATTTTAGGTGTTGCATAATATGTCACCGGATAATTGCAAACGCTGTAAGATTCATTTAGCGAATGTAAACTCTTTATATAAATATTATCAATAAATTATTTGAAGTAGGTACAATAAATTTCATTTATATTTGATCATTTACAAAGCGGATGTACAATGTAGTCGCATAGTCTATCGAAATCTTATTGAAAATAAATAGTTCACAGTTTTACGTGACTTAATCATAACTTAACGGTTTTGCAATCATCCGATGAAACTAAATAATAATTGTGTTACTTTTGAGTAATTTTTTGTAAATTTTTTAGGAGAAAACAAAAATAAATCGGAATGCGGCTGATTTTTGCAAGTACAATATAATTTGTTCTCAAAAGCGGTAAAAGCCGTGAAAAAACTAACTATTATTAATTACTTATAGATAAACAAAAAAAATGCAGCCTCGATGCACGACTATACTATCAATGAAGCTCAAATGAGATCAATTTAAATACCAATTTCAGCCACTCTGCTTAGGCTATTTTGAGTTGACACCGTGACCCCTGACTACTTGTTACTTGACCCGCGCCCTTCCTAGGAAAAGGAGTTAAAAACTGGAATGCGAAACATAGAAACCAACAAGAGTCCCATGCAGTGGCGTAACGATCACCCATTTAGCATTTCAGCGAGGATGTTCGCGGGACTGACAGTTTAAACTGAGCCAGGTCCTTAAATATTATTAGGCTCGAAAGAACACAAAACCGTATTGGTGATATTCTTATGATAGGTGCGTAGAACAGAGTTAGACAAAGCGACAGGAGTATGTACACGTGTCTTTTGTGTGGGGTTCTTCCATATAAAATCGCAGGGTTATGTCAGGCCGAATAAAAACCCCTGTGACGGTTTTCAACATTTGTAACTCACATTTTTTTTTCTTTTTACCGTCTTGGTTTGAAACCAGAATTCGTTTGTATTGGTACTAATATTGTCATAACAACACTGCTTAATCACTAATGTTAAGTTGGTCTTTAACTCAAATAACATTCATAGGTCATGTGAATAAAAAAATATTGCACAAAATAAATCAGCAGAGCGACGTGCTAATAATATGGCTGCTCATTACAAAACAATTTTAATTCATGAATCCCCAAGCGACCACCGGTGGCCGCGCATCTATTGTCTTACTATTGTGTCTCTAATTGACGGTATCTGAAGGGTTAAATCATTGTATACAGGTTGCCGATTTTCTTTTGTGGTAAATATTATACTGGTAAAGGAAAAAAAAAGCGTAACTTAATTATACAGGTAAAGTAAAGGATACTTTACCGTCAACATTCTCCTCGATAGGCTCAAACTCGCTGTCTTCCCAGCCGCCGAGCGAGTCGTTGCTGTTCTGGTGCGGCGTGAGCGCGCTCGGCCGGTGCTCCAGGCGCCCGCCGCGCACGTACGTCGCGTTCGCGTTGTTGAACACCGGGTCCGTCCACTGCGAGTTGTTCCATGTTTCTGATGGACTCGCTAGTTCGGATTCTGCTAACTGTCGATAGGGATTATAGGTTTAGTTCATAATAGACAGTACAGAAAACTGACTTAGATCAACTAATGGTGACTGTAAAGGAGGTGGCTGGCAAACACTGCAGTATATTTCTTTAGCGAGTGGCTAGTGATCACTGTAGCTAAACATAAACAGACTACCGAACAGCCCCAGTTTCACACGGGTGTTGGAAACCGTTGTCAGCTTTCCTCTGCTTGCTATAATATGAACGTTGTATACACCTAAACCTTCCTCATGAATCACTCTGTCTATTGCTAAATCTGCATGAAAACAAGTTACGACAGAGAATACGCATAGTGCAGGTGTGCGTCTCTCTTCACTCGCCAAGACCATGGGATTGTCACCAACAAAACAATCGTATTTTTATTGTTGATAGGTTTGCGCTTGACCATGGTTACCTAAAAGTAACCTATTCACACTTGACTTAACATGTCTGGGGATTCGCTTTACAGAATATTGATTTTATTCTTCTATCGATCAAACAAACAGACAAGATGGTTGATTAGCAAACTAAATAGATGCTACTCACGGGTTGTTCCTGCAACTCGCCCCATTCCTCGTTATCCCACTCGTCCTCGCACAAAGCGGCGAGTGCCGGCGTCGCTTGCGCGCTGCCGCTGCTTGGCGGAGACTTTACGCTTGCTCCGGTACCTGGCATAAACATACAATTTATTTTAAACTGCATAGCAATTGATAAAGCTCAAGCCATTTTTTTTTATTAGATTGCCCTAATGGTGCGTCCAGATCTGACAAATGCGCCGTTCGCGAGCTACTTGCGAACTGCGCGCGTGCATTTCATGTTCGTAAGAAGCGCGCGCGGCGAAGGAGCCGAGTATGAACGAGCCGTACGCGAAATGCACGCGGCTCGCGAGCGGCGCCTTCACAAGGTGTGGACCCACCATTAAAACTGCATATTGACTAGTTTTATGTTATATTAATTTAACTCTTCGTCGGATTGGTCCGACGAGTGTTTTTGCGTGCTATTCGCCGTGTTTGCGACCAGGTACTCTATTTCGTTTAGCTCTTCAATCCCCATAGGTGACAGAAGAGCTGACGAAAAGGAGTATTTGGTCGTGGATGTGAGACCTTGAAACGTGAGAGGATTTGTCGGATATATGGCGGTTAAAAGGATTAAATCAAAAGGAAATCAGCATGAAGTTTTACTCAAACGTGTATAATTTTTATGGTTTATACAACCAGACTTTCATTGGTTTCAGATTGCCATCTCAAAGCTGTGAATATCAAGAAGAAAAGTGATATTAAGTAAAGTTAATATTTATTAAACATAAGACCTTATTTTATTAAACCTATTGCAATGTTACCAGTATTCCTTTAGTACTTTATTTTTAAGAAATAGAAATGTATCAAATACATGATATTTTTTCACTACCAATGTATGTCTAGCAAAAATATAATCAATATTTAATTACAAAAAAACTTATAGTTGTGTGTTGTATCGTTATAGCCTCTATATTTATCTGTGATTAATAAAATAAAAATAAAATCGAATAAAATATAATTATGATGTTTCACTCGTCGTCTCGCACTCGAGCCAAATACAGAGAAACTATAGTTATAGATTGAAATTTGAAATTCTATGATGAACTCCAAAATACTGATGGTCGGCCTTATAATGTTCCTCTTCTGTAAGAGAAGGAATGGGCCATAATCCACCACGCGGGCCCAGTTCGGGTTGGTGGATGTCACATGTCTTCGAATTTTTGGTTCTAGGACATGCCGGTTTTCTCACTATGTTTTCCTTCACCGTTTTGAGAGCAGTGGTAATGAAATAAATTACACAAAGTAATGCACCAGGCTCCGTTTGAACCCGCGACCTACAATTCATAAGACGAGGCCATTACCACTCGGCCACCACTGCTCTTAAAGCAAAATACTAATGACTTCACCCAAAAATCATCAGACATATAAGGACGGCCTCTGACATTCTTGATTCATTGATGAGATACATCAATGGATACTGGCTAAAAGTTGAAATTACTGCCCCATATAAATAAATTCGTCATCAGTTGAACAGCGAAGCTAACAAGTGAACGTTATCAAAGCAGCCCATATATTTTTTTTATCACATCGGGTGTTTTGGCGTATGATTTTTTTTAGCAAAGCTCAAGTCAAGCTTATAAGGCGTTATTCAAAATACTAGTTGCCTCCACCGGCTTCGCCCGCGTGAATGTAGGAAATCATCCCAAGGAAACACTCACGGGATAAAATTCCAGGACATGGTCTACACGAGTACTAAGTTTCATTGAAATCTGTTCTGCAATTGGAACGTAAAGAAGTAACTAACATAGACACACATAGGGCTATATTTTACCGGGAAACCATGGCGGCGCGATTAGACGCCGCCGCCGCTACCAACAAAATGTATGCAGCTCTATAGAGAGTTACTCACCTGGTGTCCGTTTGGTCCTGGTGTCAATTTGGTAGCGCGACCAGCTTGGACGTGTGGCGACTCTGGTGATTGTATGGTGTCTAGTTTGGTAGCTAAGAGCTATATTTCACAGGGACACCATTTTTTTTTTTGGTGGGCAAAAATTATCCAATAACAACCCCCGCTGTTGGGTGGAGCGGGAGATAGTGTCAGACTCTTACTGACTAAAAACCCACCTTGTTCCTTCTAGCCTCTTCATACCGGGGCTAGAGCTTCTTTTCAGATAACCCTGGCCCCAGTAGTCGACCTAGCTGGGCCCCTGCTGGTGCTGACAACTCCTTAAGGCGCGCGGTAACAGTGCGCGCCGTCGACGTGTTACCAGACGGTCGGACAGCGAGCTACCCATGGCCAGCGGACCGGGACACCATGGTGGCGTACTTCCAAACTTTCGCCCTTATAATATTAGTGTTATAAATCTATTGATCAGTCATGACTTAAGTATTTGATCCACCATACCTGCGCTAGAGTCGATCTCGCCCCAAGCTGCCATGTCCCAGTGGTCGGGGTCGTAATCGGATGCTGACTCGCTGTGTTCCAGTGACGTCATGGACGTCACCGACGATGTTGTCGTTGACATACTGCTTGAGGATGGTTGCTCTGTAACGGAAGTAATACTTGAGCATATGGAATTACTCTTGGTCTTTTAAATGGGCTGCAGGATTGTTTCGAGACATTCACCGTGGCTCTGGAATACAAAGGGTAAAGGAACGAAGCTAGGTGTTAGTTAGTAAAAATCTGAAGCTCCCTCTCGCTCCAACCAGATAGGGAGAAGTTATTTGATTATTTCCCACCTAAAAAATAAATAAAATATGGGTCCTTTATATAGAGAAAACTATTGTAATGTCAGTATGTATCGTCTCATAACTGGGTAAAGGGTTTCCTTCATGATGCTTTAATATTGGTGCAGCGTTAATGAATACAATTTTTTTTCTCATCATATGGTATGATCAACATGGTGGTCAGAAAATCTGTGGTCTTATTATTTGCGGTTAGGTTTGTCGTTCACTGCACTTATAATACATTATTTTTTTATAAGGTCACAAGTAGCACACCACCGACAAAGGACAACCCAGGTCATGACGGGCATTAGGAGCCAGTACACAGCTGAGTGCGGGAGCAAAAAAACTCGTCAGTCGCTCGGATGGTCTTCTGACCATGTATTTGTGCGGACAACCATAACTACCATAACTTACCTAAGGAGCCAGGTTTAGAGAGCACCGACTTGGTGTGCGACACGCGAGCGGTGTCGGAGTGCGAGCGGTAGAACTTGGCGGTCACGGCCGTCACCGCCCAGCCCGCCCAAGTCGCTGCAGCGTTACTGAGCGACGGCGTTGCTGTGTGTACGTCCGCCTCTGGACATATTAAAACGGGGAGAAATTATTAATGATTGTTTTTTGCACGGTAAGCAGTGATCCAATCGACGATGGTGAACCGCACTAGTTTATTAAGAGCATTGCAGACACCCAAATTATAATCGAATGGGAAGACCGCTGTAGGCAAATTGTTTCAGGTCTTTGTTGTAAAGGACAATGTTGAGGTAATGTTTAGGTACAGGCCGGAGTAGAGGTGTGAACAACGTAAGGATGGACACTCGCTGTACGTCAGATTGTCCGATGGTAGATAGGTGAAAGCGAGATTATACCTCTCGTACTTTTGAAGTGAAAATTGTATGCGTGCTAAGCGCTTTATTTTGCGGGTATTAAATAAGACTGAGCAGTCACGCTCGGCTATGTAACGTTCGTTCGGGTAAGATCGGCTCGAGTCGGCCGACTGTACCCGAACGATTACGATTTTGTATTATTAAGCTCACTTTGATAAAGTTTTCACTTCCGTCGCGTGGTTTGTAATGTTACAACAAGGTAACTTACCCATTCCTTCTTTCAAACTGGGATCTTCGGACACCTTTTCTAATTTACCAAGGAAACCTTTAATAGTTCTAAAAGCTGCGTCACGGACCTGTAGATAAAAGTTTTACAAGGTAAAAACACGGTAATCAAGGTAATCTTTCTTTAGATTTGTAAATACATTTTTTTTTTTCACAAATTATTGGATAGTTTTTTTTTATTATTATTATGTGCCTGTTGTGTCCCACTGCAGGGCAAAGGCCTGCCTTCCATTCTTCTTGGTTCTTTGCACTTCAGGCCAATCTACAGGCAGTTCTCCTCTCTGTCAGTAATATGGTACATTAAAACAAAGATAATTTATGTATTTTACACAATAGTTAATCGCAAATTTTATACAGCTACTTCATAACACAATATGCAATTTGTATTGAAAAAAATACCAACACTAAATTATGTCTCTACAATTTTACCCAAAAAAAAACAATTGTTCAACCTACTTGCTTCTCGGGATCATTAGTAAGAGGACATAACGCGGGCAGCACTCTATTGGCCACTTCTGCCAACAAGAAGTACTGCTGCGTGGCAGCTAAGGCCAAGACTCCAGCTTGCCTGGCCGGCGGGAAGTTGTCCCGGGTAGATCTTACAAACGCCGATACTAGCACCTTCTGCCGGATTTGAGGGTGCAGGTGCTGTGCTATCTTGCCTAAGCAGACTGTTGTGTTGGTCCTGTGAACGTAAAGAATGTTCCTTATCTCTTTCTTGCTCGCACGCTTGACGCCTGGTGTTACCATGACTTTCAATGTACATTCTTATTTCTCAGTGTAGGTAAGAGATGGCGCTAGATAACCTGTATAGCTCTGTCTCTTACCCACACTAAAATAAGAATAAAACAATCTTACTTTGAACGTCATGGTAACCCAGTTTAACACGTCATGGTAAAATCCCAGGAAAAGGGAATATGTATAAAATAAATGTTATCTGTTTATCAATAAATACACATAAATGTGAAAACCGTATCAAAATTGGTTGAAAGTCAAACGAGATATAACAATTTTAAACAAATATATCTCTCTCTCTCGCCAAAAATGATGTTTCGGCGAGAGAGATATATTTGATAAAAAACGAAACGTCGATACGTTATCCATAACTATCTGTAGGCCATAAAAATATAAGTATCCATACAGGGATCGAATCCACGACACACAGCGCAGCTCTCAACCGCTGCGCCAGTCGTATCGTCAATTATTGTGTCTTTCTTCTCTTTCAATATTTTCGATTATACGAAAAACATACGACAACAATTAGTACGATTCAATAAGTCTCTACTGAACTAGTAAATGAATAATTCCTAAAACGAATTTAATTACCGTATACCGCCCTGGTCGTCTTTCGCCTGCAGCCTAGCGAAGTGTCGCAGAACCTCTACATTCAAGTTATTGTAGTTAAGCTTGGATGAGAGGTGCACTATCGACTTGACTGTCTGCTCTCGGATGATGGGGTTGGTGTCCAGGAAACCGTGCACCACTTGGGGGAATATCTGGTCGTTTACCTGCAAAGTCAGAAAATAATAAAAATTATTAGGCGGTAATTCGTCCATAAAACTAATAATAGTTTTATGGACGAATTAGACTTTATCAGCGGCTTCGCTCGCTTGAAAGTAGGTTTTTCCATACAAACTTGGAACCCCGTTTTATCCCCTTTGGGGGAATTAGGCAAAATCCTCTAACTCGCCTATACCCACTGCTCGCCTCTATCATAAAGGGAAAACCTTGTGCAAAATTTTACACTCTTCGATCCAGTAGTTTCAGCTGGACGCTGATATATCAGTTAGTCAGTCAGTTTTTCCTTTTAGAATTCTGGGAGTGGCAGCGTGAAATTAGTTGATTTCACCTTTATCAATTATAGCCTTTATTGTAAATTTAGGATATAAGCTATTCTTGTACTAAAGTTCATCCAAATTCGTTAGCCGTTTGAGCTAGAAGGTGGCCCATACATGTACCATGTGTCCTAAAATAGCACATAGAATACCTATTGTGATTCTAGGAGGATGTTGGGTTATTGGGCCCATTTTTTACTTTCACGCAGACGGCTTCTGTAAGCAATTATCATAACGCTGAATGAATACTATGGTACATTACGCTCGTTGCGTAACTGTGACGGAATTCCGCACACATCCGCATTAGATACGGCGCGACAAACGCGTTTGTTTACAAATTCGGGACGATAAACCAATACAAAATGAGAATGATTGAACAGCTGCATACCAGTATGTTGGAAGACGAATAACATACTGATAACGCATTTAAAAAACGCAGTAGCTTATTAACCATTTCAACGTCATGGATTTTTATAAAAAACGCCAAAACCGAAAAAACAATCGAAGTGGAATACATATATCGTTAACTGTATGTTGATGTAAAAATTTATATATTTAACTTATTTATTTGTCTCGTAGGGATTGTGGCGGTTGTGTAACACATTTCAACTCTGTATTTTGCTATACCTACCTACGTCTGTACGACGCGACGGAAGAGCATCAAGCACCCCCGCCGCCCAATCACTGAAAGATTGGCGGTGCGGGTACGAAATTGATTTGTCACAAATATCAGACTGTGTTATTGAAGGGGTTAAGAATCAACAGGGCAATGTAACTATTTGCAATATTATAAAAGCAATCGAAGATTCGTTTTAGGTTATTGACCTCCTTTTCAGATTGTTAAGCCAGTCAGTTTGTTGACCTAGTTTTCAGCGGATGCCAAGGTTTAGTTAATTAATGAAATAACTTCCAAATATAAGTACAAAGTTATCAATTTGAGTGCCGGTTGTTCAAATAATATAACTTTGGCATTTTTCAACTGTTTTGAGATAGGTCTGTTGCTAATGGTCTGTTAGAATTGGGGCTTCTGAATCATGGCTATAGAATTAGTTTTACCATTAATAGAAGATTTGGATTGCTACCAGATACTGCCCAGAAATGAAATTTGTTTCATATAAATTGTGTCACCATCCTTGTATCAGTTCTACTGTACAGGTCTGAATGTTATCCCTAGTATTCAGTCAATTAGACAAAAAGAATTGTGGAACTGTATCACGCAGTTTGATCGAAGCGAGAACAAATGATTCATTAAGGGCCTATTACACCACTCGATATTTAGACAGTCTTAGTCGATGTCGCGTAGTCAGACTGTCTTACTCGGAATGAAAAATAAGACAGTCTGAATATCGTGTGCTTAATAACGCATAGTGTAATAGGCCCTTAACTCTAAATTCTAACCTACTTCTGTTTTAATATAATTAATATAGAATTACGTACAGTGGAGTTCTGCAAATGCATTATGAATTGATCCAGTTGTTGCAGCAGTCGAGATCGTGTCGTCCTGTCATTTGACGCAAATAGCTTTATTACGCATGGCACTATTTGTTTCTGATAGTCCGCTTCGTCTAGCAGTTTACCCAACTGAAATAAGAATGCATTTCTTTTAATTGTTATATACTAGTTATGTATTTTACGAGACATTGGAACATGGTTCTTGTATCTTGCAGCCATTATTGTACAGCTGAAGCAATGTTTACATATTTACGTTTTCGAGAACAATTATACCTACTTTTAAATGGACTAATAAAAGAAGAATTGCTCTACTAGTAAACACTTCCAACAAGCCTAATAGCCAAATGGTTCAAATCTTTATTGATCAATGTCCTACTTTCCAACTGTCACATCATTAATAAATCGTTATTATTATTACCTTAAACATGGGCGCCAAAACGAATGATCCAGCATCTCCATAATGGAACGCTGTCAACAGCTGCGGCAAGATTTTGTGAACACACACAGCTTCTGGAAAGCTGTCCAGGTAAGAACTGAGTGTGGAGAAGAACTTGCCCTTCTCGATTTTGTCCTTGATTTGTATCTCTTCAAGAAATAGCATAGTATCTATCAGATCGTTTTTGAAGTAGCCTCCTAGTTTCCTACACCTGAAAGTCAAAGTTAAAGCATGCTTTTGAACTGTCAAGAAGTCAAAGTGAAATTGTGTAAATTGGACATTTAGGGCCAGTTGTATTCTGCCAGATAAGTTAAAAGGATTATATTCAGAAGTAATGAAATAGTCTTAAATACCTTTAAAATATTCATTACTTTAATAATTTTATAGAAACAATAAAATGGCCATTACCATCATGCTTGACATGTATTTTTTTTTTTGTTATAATGGATAGGATCACGTTTGACCTGACTTATCTGATGGTAAGCGATGATGTGGCCTACGATGGAACACGCTTACCTAGAAGCAATCTATTCACTCTTAACTTAAAGATCCCTAGATTATAGCTATCAGGAAACACAGACTCCGAAAGGGAATTCCACTCCTTAGCTGTACACATAATGAATGTATTCCTAATACGCTTTGTATGTATGGGTGGGATGTCCACCATGGATGAATCTCAAAGTTTCTTGGTTTAAATAGAAATTAGCAAAAAACTGCAACAGGTAATCTTAATTCATGAATCCCCAAGCGACCACCGGTGGCCGCGCATCTATTGTCTTACTATTGTGTCTCTAATTGACGGTATCTGAAGGGTTAATGTAACTTGACACACTTGACTGCCATCACTTGTCTTAACTTCTATAAGGAATATTCCCAGATTTTTTGTCCTATAATCTTCTCTCCTATTTTCAGATTAAAACCCTGGATAACTCATATCTTACATACCTTATTCATGCTTACCTTGTAATAATGTCAGCAGGATTAGGTCTAGATGCAGGGTTAGCACTGACCAGTTCACAATATAATGTGCATAGCTGCTTCGGTATGTTGTCAGTGGTTTTCAGTGCTGGTTGGTTCTTTAGAGGCCCGTCATATGCCTCCCATATTAGGCACCCTAAGCCCCACATGTCTGAAGAGCTGTTATAAAGAGGTATTTGAAACATTAGTAACATAACTTGAGTCATTGGTTTACTAGTCTAGTTTTAGATTTCAGATAAGATTATAAACTACTAGCTTTTGCCAGCGGCTTCGCCCGCGTACATAAAATATAGCCTATGTCACTCAGGAATAAAGCAGCTTTCTATCGGTGAAAAAAATTTAGCAATCGGACCAGTACTTCCAGAGATTACCCCCTACATACCTCACGGTGAAATGGCGTCAGCGACTATCGCAACCCAGTGCTGGGCACGCCACAATTATGGCGGTAAGTCCCCTCTTTGAGGCGTGGCTGGAAAGACCTCACGGCGTCCTTACCTTCCGCATGACGCAGGTCCTCACCGGACATGGCAAGTTCGGGAGGTTCCTGCATCGGATTCGAGCGGAAGAGACGCCCGGGTGCCGCCACTGTGCGGAACGCCCGGAGGACACGGTGGAGCACACAGTAGAGGTATGCCCTGCTTGGGCGGAGCAACGCCGTGCCCTCGTGGGGGCGATCGGCGGCGGAGACCTCTCGCGCCGAGCCTTGGTTGAGGCCATGGTCCGGAGCGAGGAGGAGTGGCAGGCGGTCGCCTCCTTCTGCGAAGCAGTGATGCTAGCAAAGGAGGAGGCCGACCGCATCAGGCAAAGGCGCCCTCGCCGCCGCCGTCGGGATTCCGATCCCGATTTCCGGCCACCGTAGACGGGGGCTCGCGGACGGCGAGCCATGGGTAGCTCGCTGTCCGATCGTCCGGTAATGGACCGAGTCCAAGACGTCGACGGCGCGCACTGTTCCCGCGCGCCTCAAGAAGTTGTCAGCAGCAGGAGGGGCCCAGCTTGGCCGAAGCCTACTGGGGACAGGGTTGTCCGAAAGGGAGCTCGTGCCCCGGTATGAAGGCTAGAAGGAACGGGATGGGGTTTTTAGTCAGTAAGAGTCTGACACTATCTCCCGCTCCGCCCAAGAGCGGGTTTTGTCATAAGATGATTTTCCCCATCGGAAAAAAAAAAAAAAAAAAAACCCCCTACATACAAACTTACAAATTTTACCTCTTTATAATATTAGTATAGATTTAGTGGAAGACACACTTATAGTTGATTTTGTCTAATAAATTTATTATTAAACAATAGATGTTATATGTGAATAATGATATTGTTTATAAGGGTATAAAAAAATAAATAATACAACGGTTTCAAAGGATAAAAGATTTTATAACAGTAATGGACTGTGAAAACACTTTCCTTACAATTATTTCTTTTTCTGTGGTTTCTAATTTATGTTTTTTATTTTCTTTTAATTTATATAAAATAGTCCTTGACTGCGATCCCATCTGATGTTAAGCTGTGATGCAATCATTGATTGATTACTCTAGCCTTGAAGAGGCCTAATTTAAATAGAATGGTAAG